>OX387345.1:5677500-7116000 GCA_947563465.1 Archips xylosteana | reverse complement strand
CCCGTTCCCGTGGGAATTTTGGAAAATCCTCTCTCAATACTCCTCTACACTCCCTAAACAATCTACATGCCGAATTCCAGCTTTCTACGACCAGTAAAACGAAAACTCCCGTTTTTTTCCCGTTCCCGTGGGAATTTTGGAAAGTGGCAATGCTCCTCTACACTCCCCAAGCAACCTACATGCCGAATTTTAGCTTTCTGCGACCAGTAAAAAGAAAAATCCCGTTTTTTCCCGTTCCCGTGGGAATTTTGGAAAGTCCTCAGTCAGTCCTCCTCGACACTCCCCAAGCAACCAACATACCGAATTTCAGCTTTCTACGACCAGTAAAGCGAAAAATCCCGTTTTTTCTCGTTACCATGGGATTTTTGGAAAGTCCTCTTTTAATCCTCCTCTAGACTCTCCATGCAACCTAGATGCCGAATTTCAGCTTTCTTCGACCAGTAAAACGAAAAATCCCGTTTCTTCCCGTTCCCGTGGGAATTTTGGAAAGTCCTCTCACAATCCTCTACACTTTCCAAGCAACCTAGATGCCGAATTTCAGCTTTCTACGACCAGTAAAATGAAAATCCCGTTTTTTCCTTACCCCGTGGGAATTTCCAAAAATCCTTAAAACGGTTTTTTACTATTATAATTACCTACTTATATGCCAAATTTCAAGAGTCTAGTAATTATAGTTCATAGGATCCCGTGAAGCTGAATATATAAATCCCGTTTTTCCTTATCCCGTGGGAATTTAGAAAAATCCTGAAATTAATGTTTTAACTAATGTAATACCTACTTGTGTATCAAGTTTGAAGAGTCTAGTTATTATAGTTACAGAGATAGGATCACTCGGAATCGAATATATAAATCCCGTTTTTTCCCGTCCCCGTGGGAATTCCCAAAAATCCTTCCTTAGTGGATGCCTACATTGTATAAGGTATCTATGTGCAAAATTTCAAGTCTCTAGGTCCAGTGGTTTGGGCTGTGCGTTGATATATCAACAGACATTTAGTTTAATTAGACATTTCAACCACATCGCACCCCATCCAGGGAGATGGTATTTTACGTCCGCCACGTCAAATTTTAAAACCGTTGTTGTTTTCATAACCAGCGACCCGATAAACCATACAAACAACACCCATGTTGATTTTCAGACTTTGTTACCCCTTTTCCCCCTTTTAGGGGTTGAATTCTCAAAAAACCTAAAACACGTGTTTACTCATTTATCATTAGGAGTACTTCTGTGAAGATTCGAATAAAATAGTCGAACGAATCTTGTTTCCCCATACAAACTTTGGACCCCCGTTTCACTCCATTAGGGAGTGAATTTTGAAAAATCCTTTCTTAGTGCACCCCTAGACCTTATAAGGAACCTACATGCCAAATTTGGAATCTCTAGGCCCAGTGGTTTGGGCTGTGTGTTGATATGTCAGTCAGTCAGTCAGTCAGTCAGTCAGTCAGTCGGTCAGTCAGTCAGTCAGTCAGTTTCTTCTTTTATATATATATAGATATGCGAGGTAACTGCACCTTATTGTAACCATAGTTATGGCATCGCCGTTGGAACTGCTCCATGCAGAAACGAAGGACGTGGAAGAAACTTAGTCAGTCGTGAATATTTGTATCTCTTTCGGCTAACTTCGGGTGCGTTTGTGGACTGCACAACGTTGAGGCAAAGCATTGGAAAGATACTATGTAATTGTAGTCGAGGTAACTGCGTCTTGTTAGAACCATAGCCTAGACGCTGTGTGCATCACCTCCAACCAATAATAACTTAGAGGAATCCTGGGCTCGTGCACATCTACCGCAACGAGACGGGGCTGCTAAAGAAATGCGCGTACCAGATCCGGCACCGCCGGTGGAACTGCACCACGCAGATGTGGAGCATGCGGAAGATACTTTTGCGAGGTAACTACACTCTACACCGTGTTTCGAATCCAGCTAGTTTCAGACAAAAAGATGTCATACGTCTTTCGGTTTTCTTGGAGTGAGATCGTGGACTGCACCACTCAGAAACGGAGCATGAAGTAGATACTTATTATATGCGAGGTAACTGCATCTTATTACAACCATAGTTCAGGCATCTACGTTGGAACTGCTCCATGCAGAAGTGAAGCACGCGAAAAAAACTTGGTCAGTCGTGAACCATAACTTCAAGTCTTTCAATTAAGTTCAGATAAGCTGTAGACTGTATCACGCAGAGGCAAAGCACGTGGAAGATACTTACTATGTTCAAGGTATTTCTACTACGGGCAAACCTATCATACCAATCGATCGACGTCAAACTGTTGCATCGATCAGCTGTCGATCAATCGTTTATTGATCGATGTCCATCGATCAGCCATTCCACCACACCAATCGATCGATATCAATCGATTGGTATGCTAACACCCTGAGAGATGCGAATATTTGTTGAATAAACCGGCAATCAAAATAGAATGGTCAAATTCTGCTTCACGAAGTAACGTGGTGAAGCTATGCAAAATAGGCATGACGATAATCATGCACGATGCCATTGCCATCATTCAACGTTGACATCATGATTGCCATCATGACAATCATCTTGTGTCATAGAAATAATAAATGGTTTTGATGGTTGATAAAGCATAGACTTAGGCTTTGAATTCAATCAAAGCTTATTCAATAAAAGTCTACCTCAATACACTTCGCATATGGATGATTAGCGCTCAAAACCTATAGGGCTAATAATTTATATTAACAAATCAATAAAACACTGACCACAAAGCATAGATACATATCATTCCGCACAAGATTACCACTGCAATGCGAACTCGAATTTATGACGCAGTATATTAATCCGGTGATTCAGACGACATTTTATTGAATCGAAAATTCTATTTACGACCAATCAACACAAAAGCTCAACAATCAATAGATTTAAAGGAATGACTGCGATGAGTTCATCAACATTTAAGATATTGTAAACGCACCAAAGGTTTGCTACCTGCTGTTTATTAATCGAGCTGCGTGCGCGCGGCGAAGACGCCTGCGGCCAACCGTTTTGTATTAATTTGTTCTTTTTTTAAAATCTGAACTGATTTTGATAAAATATTTTTAGAATCGGTTTTAATCGCTGGCATTGGATTTGGAAAATATTTAACGATAGGTGTTTTATGTATATGTTATGTTATGTAGATTTACAATCCGTTCAAGCAAAATTTTTACTTTTTTATCTATGGCTCATTATCATCATCATTATTCCAGCCTATATACATCCCACTGCAGGGCACAGGCCCCCTCTCAGAATGAGAGGGCTTGGGCCGGCGAAGATCTATGGCTGGCGAAGGAGAATTCCACAGCGAAAGCGTCATTAAAGACAAGATTGCAGAGTGGACATAAGCTTAACAAGCGTATAAAGTTAGAATACATTATATGAATATTTACATGTTTTTGACACAATAAAGTTTTGCTATACCTACTATAAATATTCATAACATTTAATTTTAAAAATTACAATCGAAAATTAAGCACTTAAATATTTATCTGATTTGACATAATTGTATCAGAAAAGTCCCATTTATAAAAATGTTTTTATATCTAAGAAACGTGTTTTAATCGCAAGTTCAAACAAAAAAAGATCGCTAATGATAACATTTTACGAAATTGAATAGAAATCAACATGAACGTAGACGGACGGACAATATTATTTATTCTGTTAGTGAGGGGCAAATAATGCAAATCGTGTTAAACGCGGCGATGGATATCGGAGCCTAATTCGATTAGCCTAAAAGAGTTGGTTTTTATGCGACTGCTCGTTTATCTAAGTGCACCCGGTGAATGCTGTGGCTTAGTTTATCGACTACCTATCGATATATTATTAGCTTTATACCTTGCATGAATATCATGGCGACATGATCCCATAAAATTCAAGATTTTTCGGGAAACACGGTTTCATATCGTTTTAGTGACAGGAAAAACTTGGTACAAACAAAATCAGTTTTAGCAAAAATATAAATAAATAAATAAATAAATATTAGGGGACAATCTTACACAAATCGACCTAGTCCCAAACTAATCAAAGCTTGTACTATGGGTACTAGACGACGATAAACATACTTATATAGATAAATAAATACTTAAATACATAGAAAACATCCATAACTCAGGAACAAATATTCGTGCTCATCACACAAATAAATGCCCTTACCGGGATTCGAACCCAGGACCTCTTGCTTCGTAGGCAGGGTCACTACCAACTAGGCTAAAGCGGTCGTTAATTATTATTTATATAATTATATATTTGTTGCATCGGATATTGTTTAGTACGTGTTTAACAAAACGTGAGTGCTCTAAGACTACGAGTATTACAGTCTCTGGGTGTTATATATTTTTGTATTTTATCTATAGGTAAATGAATGTGGAAATTAATAATCAGCTTTTTCTGTCAGTGGAGCATGGTGTAATACAATCGAAGCAATAAAAAATAAATTAACGCTCATTCGAACAGTCAAATTAATTTAGTTTTATTTACATAAATAAACACTATTCATTCCGAGTGCAGTTGCCAAACGAACCGTATTGCTATTGTATACGGAACAAAAGCTACCACCGCAATAAAAAGTATTTTTATCGATAACTAAAACGTTGTCACCTCACTAGCGCCCGGACCATTAGTCGTCGAATGTGCATTCATTTGGATTCATTAGCGTAAATTAAGTGGTATTTGTCAAAATTTCCTCCACACAAAATATTTATAAACCCCGCCACCCGAGCTTTTAGGATCCGCAATAAACTTATCTGGGATCGTATCCACACCTTTTTGGAGCATTTTTAGAGGCATTTGTCACTATGTTTATGTTGTAAATTCAATACCTATCGTATGACATAAAGACTTAATTCATCATCATCATCATCCCGCCCCCATAGGCCTCCTCTCAGAATGGGAGCCTCGCCCTTCACCTTGCGAGAGAAGGAAATGGAGAAAATCATAATGATTTCGAGATAGACAAATTAGGCATCCGTAATATATGTCACACAGACTAAACTATCAGAAACGCTAACATACAACCGAATTGATGACCTCCTTTTTTTGAAAAACGCTAGCGCAGCTAAGTGGAGGGGGACGGGTTTCTGAAAATTGAATTGAATTCGTCGGGGTGCAATGTAAGTATATCTACCATACGTAAATACCGCGTACCTGCACTGCGTGTAGGGATGATTTTAACTTCATATTTGTTTTATTTTGACGAATTTTGAGTAAAACTTGGAAATTAGCTTAATTTGTCAGATAAGCGGAATTATCCAACGCCGGTTGCACCGTTCCTAACGAATTGTTTCCTATTAATCTTACGACCCAGAAAAGGTATTATTACAGTCACAGGATCCAGGATTTATCAACAACCGTCTCGGAGCTAGTGGAACTGAGGCATTAGACGACCGGATAGCCCAGTGTTTAGAGAACCTGACTATTATTTTATGTTAGAGAGGCCAAACAAACGAACTAGTGGGTAACCTGATGTTAAATGATCACCACTGTCCATAGACACCCGCAGCGCTTTACGCGATGCCAGTGCGTTGTCGGCCCTAAAAGGGATAGGAAAAAAGGAAAGGGAATTGAGGAGGGGAGAGGTATTGGGCTCCCGGCACTCTCACTGACCGTACGAAACGCAACAGGAGTACTGCTGCTTCACGCCGGTGTTCTGTGAGAGGATGGTACTGCCCCGGACGAGCCGGCCCATTCGTGGTGCAGCGGCTAGCTACAACATGGCTCTACCACTACAAACTATATGAAGCTATATATTACTATACTAAGCTATTTGTGTGAAAAATGCGAATATCTATGCTCGAGTTTTGGATGTTTCATATGTATTTTAAGTATGTATTTATCTATCTATATAAGTATGTTTATCTGTTGTCTAGTACCTATAGTACAAGCTTTGCTTAGTTCGGGACTAGGTCAATTGGTGTGAATCGTCCCATGTTTAATTATCATCATCCCAGCCTATATACGTCCCACTGCAGGGCACAGGCTTCCTCTCAAAATGAGAGGGGTTTGGCCGTAGATCCAGGGACCGGCCCGCTATCCCTTACAAAGGGTTTTGTATGGGTTTTGCATAAGGCTTAACTCACCAAACGCTTTGCCGGACGAAACCCTTTCATTTTGCTTTTAAAGCCCTTATATAAACGCTAACCCATTTGAGTAATCGGTAACCCGTTACCCTTACAAAACCTTTATCATCCGCTCACCAACATCTTGCATATCGCTTATAAGGGTTAGCCTTATAAAGGGCTTCCCTTTTAGCATAAGCGTGCTAATTTAAATCGTCTACCTTGTTCATAAAGCACACATTACTCCGAATTACTATTGGTAAGCGATCGTCGATGATCGAAGCCGCTGTAGATATATATATGTATACTAATCCTGTCTCTTTCACGCAAGGCTCAACTACGACATTACTAAAGGGAAAGCTTTATAAAAAGCGCTAAGTGATAAGGGTAACCCTTATTAAGGGATAGTCAAATGAAGCAGTTCAAACTGGAAAGTCTTTCAATGGGTTAGCCGTGTTTAAGGGATGCCCATTAAAAGGCTTTACTCGCGGAAAGGGTTGTCCGGTCCCTGCGTAGATCCCACGCGAGCCCAGTGCAGATTGGGAACTTCACACACACCATTGAAATTATTCGCAAGTGTATGCAGGTTTCCTCAGGATGTTTTCCTTCACCGTAAAGCTCATGGTAAATTTCCAATGTAATTTCGCAAATAAATTCCGAAAAACTCAGAGGTGCGAGCCGGGGAACCCATGACTCTCTGCTTGAGAGGCCATACGTCAAACCACTAGGCCACCATGGCTATCTAGGCCACCATGGCTATCTAGGCCACCATGGGTATTATTATTTATTATTAAAAAAAAACTCGTGCATCGACGTAAGCTTAAGTGACCCTAAGCGTAAACGACTCGCGTGCAGATTATATTAAATGTCAGCATGTTTTTATCACTTTGTTGGGGATCGACAGCCATTCTGCTAATGTAAAATACATTAATTAGATACTTTATCGCCAGCTCTGATAGCTTAATTTGGCTTTTGTTTCTCTTAATTTGCCTCATCGTGTAACTCTTATCAATTTCGATCAGATTTATTGAGTGACGGCGGATAAGATTACCTACTAATGAAGTATTAATATTGTTATATATTATTTTAAATGTTTTATGTAGATTAGTTTTGAGTACAGTGTTCACATGTCTATTTGAAATAAAATAAACATTAATAAAAACTTAATAATAACAAATAATTAATAATTTAATACAAATGTATTGTAATTGTTTTTTTTTGTTGATCTGTTTTTTTTCGACCGCTTTAGCCTAGTTGGTAGTGACCCTGCCTACGAAGCAAGAGGTCCTGGGTTCGAATCCCGGTAAGGGCATTTATTTGTGTGATGAGCACGAATATTTGTTCCTGAGTTATGGATGTTTTCTATGTATTTTGTTTTGTTTTTGTAGGAGGATATTTATCTATATAAGTATGTTTATCGTCGTCTAGTACCCATAGTACAAGCTTTGCTTAGTTTGGGACTAGGTTGATTTGTGTAAGATTGTCCCCTAATATTTATTTATTTATTTTATTTATTTATTGGTATTTAATATGACTTTTGATTTCGTGTAGTTTAATTTTATTCAGCATTTTTAATTTATTTTATTTTTAGTTTACTTTATATGACTGTTCGTACATATATTTCTTAGTTTAAGTACCTACTAAATGACCAGTTATGGTGTAGTAGGGGTTTAGCACGCAGCACGAAATGCTGAGAACCTGGGTTCGATTCCCAGTGCTGGTCTTTTTTCTGGGTTTTCTGTGCACCCATGTTTCAGTTTGTATTTAGTATGATATACCTACTAAATCACCATCATTAATCATCATTCGAACCCATATTATGTCCCACTGCAGGGGACAACACAAGCCTCCTCTCAGAATGAAAGGCCTTGGTCGTAGTTCCCTCGCGGGCCCAGTGCGGATTCGGAACTTGAACCACACACCAATCAACACACACCATTGAATTGCTTTGCATATATAAATATAAAATATAAAAATAAATATAAATATCACGGGACAATTCACACCTATTGAAATTATAATTCATTTAAATTATTATTATTATTTATTTATTATTGACCCAGTCCCAAAGTAAGCTAAGCAAAGCTTGTGTTATGGGTACTAAGCAACGGATAAACATACTTATATAGATAGATAATAGTACATTATGATACAAGTGTGCTACGTTGGTCATTAGGTACACATGAGGCATTATTGATAAGGAAGCCGAAGTGTGTAATGATCAATGCACACGAGTTGCATACGACGTTTTTCAACACAATTGCGAGGAAAAAAACAAACTTGTATTGTTAGTAACTTTTGTAATTTTTACAAGGAACATCTCACCGTGGGTTTCTACATCCTTGGTTGTAATATTTATTGAGCTTCTGACGTCTAAACGCACCAGTAATACCAAATATATTCACGCAACCTGCAAAGAGATCAAATAAGTATATTAGTTTTCACTTCTCATGCTCTTAAAATCTTACTTTAGTCTCTGCATATCGGGACTAAAGCTCTTTTTTGATCTCTAGGGATTAAAGTAAAATTTTTTTAATTGACTATGGAAACCCCTAAACTGCCAATCACGGTGTTTGTGAATGGAGGATTATCGCCATTTTTAGTGACTGGGTATAGACAATTTTAAAGCTTTCCACAGACCGAAGCGCGCTGCGGACGCACCGTAGCGCCCTGCGCTCCGGTCTGTAGGAGCCTTTAGGGCGTGGAAATAACCTCAAAATGGCAACTGTATAAAAAATATTTAAAAAATAATAATTTCGTGAAAAACAATGAATAATTACGAATATTAATCTATTTAATTATATAATATTAAAGATGAATATTGATAAAATAAATAATAATCGTTTAAAATATTTTAATGTAAAAAAAGCGTGGGGTGCTTTTTATGATGTTATCAAAATGATAATCCTTGACAATTGACACCATGCACCCCACGCTTTTTTTACAATAAAATATTTTAAACTATTATTATTTATTTTATCAATATTTAGAATTGTTTACAAATTTTGATCTGGATATAACAATATAATAATTGCTTATTAAGATTTTTTACTGCACTTTAAGAATAGTGAATTGAAATTTATTAAAATTTATTTTTTATTTTTTAAAGCGTGTTTTTTAGTTTTTTTAATTTCGTCACGGTCTTCCTTGGACTCATTCGTCATTCTTCCCTTTCGTTTTTGTATCATTTATTATTTTACTTATTTATTACTTATTTCCTTGCTAATTGTTACATATTTGCTGTGATTTATTTTTCAGAAAAAATACACTTCAAAATCGCTTACCTTATTTCTAATGCTAAACGAAGTATAGATGAGGGATGCACGGAAAGTACATGTCTTGCAGGCAACTTTTGAGAAATAGCGCATAGCAGTTTGAAAGATAGTTATCTCACCATGAACAATTTTATTACTGTGTAACCATTTTTTAAAAGCGAAATAAATATAATATATAAAAATGTGTCACGGTGTTTGTTATCGAACTCCTCCGAAACGGCTCGACCGATTTTTATGAAACTTTTTTCTCCGTATTCGTTAGGTCTGAGAATAGGTCGTAGGCTGCTATTCTTCGCGGCCGGAGTCGCGGGCAACAGCTAGTTTAGCTATATTATTTTCAGATATCCGTATTTATTCCAGTGCTAACCTATAGTACTTACTTTGCGAGCTCTACATTTTGAGATTAGGTGACTAGACAATATATTCTTTACCCTCCGTACTCTTCAGATATTGATAGTGATTATACAGGGTTATTTTTAATTCACTGACATCCTCTTAACCCTGAATTTTTATCACTCAAACAAATGTTTTTTGTTTTACGACTTTTTAAAATGAAGCACTTTTTTTCCCATACAAATACACAGAGTATCGTAAAAATAAGAGGAAATCTCAAATTTTCAAAACGTTATTACACCAAAAATATTAAGTTATGACAAAAGCCGTAAAACAAAAAACATTTGTTTAAGTGGTAGGAGTTTAGGGTTACAAGGATGCTAGTGAATTACAAATAACCCTGTAGAATAGTATGACCTTTTGCGGATTGGGAACTTCACACACACCATTGAATTTCTTCGCAGGTGTATACAGGTTTACGATGTTTTTCTTCACCGTAAAGCTTATGGTAGCTGGGCCCGCGTGGTAACTACGGCCCAAGCCCTCTCATTCTGAGAGGAGGCCTGTGCCCTGCAGTGAGTATATGTATAGTCTGGGATGATGATGACGATGATGATGATGATGAATTCTTGGTTTCAACTGAAGTGATTGGTATACTCCGCACGTGATGCTCTGCTCCGCTCCAATCCGCTTTAATAAAAGCGCACCCTTACGCGTGGGCTGGTAGCGGGAGGGGTACCGTCAACAAATTAGATTAAAAGGCCATAAATTGATGCGACAGCGTTGGGTGGCACCAACCTACAGAACTGAATTAGTCCCTGGTTTTTTATCAAGTGGTGACAAGTAAAAAAAATCTACAGGATGATGCTATTAAGTAATTTTTCGTGTGGAAAATCTTGACTTTTATACAGAAACTAGTTGTCCGATGTTCTGCCATGGAATTATCAAAGAAATTTGCAATTAAAAAATAGGAGTTAGGGGTAGGAGGATGAAAAATATAATACTTTATAACCTATTATCATATCTACCAAATATGCAAAATAAAAAAACATGAAAATCGGTCGAGCCGTTTCAGACGTGTTTGACCACAAACACCGTGATACGAGATTCTTCTACATATTTTATATATTAGAAGATTAAGTGAGGCTTATGTTGTGCTAGTTGACATAAAAATATGTATAATGCCCAATGAATGTTTATCGAATAAAAACTAGTTGAAAAAAAGCTGTCATGATAAGTTTAATTGTAACAAGTTAGGTATGAAGTATCTTTTTGTATTCATTTTTTCAACTTCATTTTTTATTACTTTTACGGTCATCCCGTGAAACCATATATTTCAATCTAAATACAAACTGAAAAATAGATGCACAGAAAAAACCCCTATACCCCTATCTATATTTCAGTTTGTATTTAGTTTGAAAGCTTAATTGTGTTGTTCAAGTGGAATTCTGGCCTTATTATTTAAAATATTGCGGAAATAAAAAAGATGTAGATAGGTGTGTCTGTTGGTTCTGTTTCTTTAATTTACGGAAGGGACTATCTTAATTTGAATCCCAGTTTAAAGAGGCTTAAAAATCATGTATAAGTTAAATCTAAAGAAGGAACAAAAGAGGAATAAATAAAATCAAATTCTGTCGTATTTTATTGCTATAAAAACATCCAAACTGGTCATACCAAAGAGTTTAAAGAGTTGTCAAGTAAGTGTCAACATAACTCGTCGCGATCGTAAAATTTTGCCTTTTTATTTTGTACATAAAATCATAAGCAGTCCGCATCGCCCTGTAGACGCGAGAAAAAATAATCACCTTTAATTGGTCCCTTTCATTAGTAAGTCCGAGCATTCCGGCGGTCGTCGTTTTTTCGGTGTCAAATTTTTATCAATGAAAAAGGATTTCAGTCTTATTTAAATATCGTTATCTTATAAATTTCTCCGTTACAATACAGCGAAACAATTTAATCTTTACTACCTCATTTAAACGCACGAGGATACCTCAAAAGGAGTGATCACGTTCGATTAAATACTTACCTACGCGCTAATAAAAACAGTATGATTCTCAAAGCTTAATTGGAAACGAACGCACAAAAATAAGCAATAAAATATTTCCAAATTATCGTGACTCCAGTTATAAAGCGCGTCTTAACATTAAATTCAATAAAACTCAATCAAAACAAAACGAGAATTGTAAAAAAGTTAAGAATCGAAGCAGCGGTATCAAATCGTAAATACCTCGACACCTTATCTCCTAGACCCGACGCCGGGCCCAATTTCCATTTATACAAAACAGCCTAATTAAGCTATAAACAAAGCCACAAACACGGGCTCCCAAACGCTGGCAGGGCTTCGGGCTCGCGAGCCATTAAGTGTGGACAGGTCGCAGCGAGGAGCCCCCGCCATAAAGATTACTACGCGATAACCTGACTACTGGACCCGCCGGACCTCACACGTGCACCTGCGACCCCCACATAAATACCCGCCGATGGCTTCATATCAACAAAAAACTCAGCGATAAATTTGGCGCCCCCGACACGTAAATGTTCTTAATTATAGTGTAATATCCGGCCGCATTTCTTGTATCTAATCTCCTCACCCTTATGGTCGATGTCCCATATTGGTCCACTCCATCCGTATAATGATAGTCATTTTTCTCGATATCGATTATATTACGGCGGGTAAGTACACCACTTTATCGTAATTATCGTAAATAATCAGAATGGCTGCGATCCCGGGCCGAACTCGTACGTTTGGACCCTTCAAACGCGTCTGACAAACGATCGCGAGTCTCCAAATAAAGAGCGACTACATATTTATAAGTGCTCGATATAGCGAATGTCAGCTCGTTGAATCATGGTGGAATAAATAATAGTCTTGTGAGTTATTTGAAAGTCAAACATCAGGATCGCGAGGAGTAATCGACGTCTCAAACACGAAATTGTTGATTTAAGTCGTCCTCACAACTGCTACCGGTAGAAATATTAAGTAGCTTACGTCTGTTCATACTCTTGAGACTTTATTGTCTAAGGTGCGGACGCTGGGGATCGCAATTCACTATCTCTTAGAACCCTCATCTTATACAGATTTACCTAAAGACGTTAGACATAATGGTGTCGTTGTTCTCCCTCTCAAACAACGAGCAAAGGTGCAAACAAGCAAAGGTTTCACTCGTACCGAGTGTCGTTTTTAGGATTCTACAGTCAAAACGGCAAAAACGGAACCCTTATCGCTCGGGGATGGGATAGTGGTCTTTCGATTCAAGGATTCGTTTGCGAAATATTGATTTTTAAACTACAATTTTTGCGATTGTCCAATATCTCTCTCCTTGCTAACTTGTTGTTGAAAAGGGAAACTTTACAGCTATATATGTCAGGCTCTACGAGTAATGGCAGACAAAAATTTGAAATGGAATATATGCCGCATTTACAAAAGGATACTCTACGTAGCTCGACACGTATGTACTTGGACAGGTTTTAGAATTCTCTGCCCAAAAGGTGCCAACTAGACCTTATTACTGATACTCGTTGTCTGTCCATCTGTCTGTCACAAGGCTCTACATATCTCTTGAACTGTAGTACACACTTGAAACTTTCACCAACTATGTACCTATTACTGTGGGGGCTATAACAACAAGTACTAAAAATAAGATAAAGTTAAAAATCAAAGGGGATAGTCATACAAGAAACGTGTTTTTTTGCGTTTTAAACTCGATCTTTATAATGGCATTAACGAGATACTTAAAAATTTCATAGAATATAATTATATATTATTAAAGCCACACTGTTACAACGAATAACAAAAATCAATTGTACGGAGGCACGGAACCCTTCATGAATGAGTTCGATTCGCACTTGACTGGTTTTTTAGTATCTTTTTGTCTTTTCGTGGACAGGCCGTTCGTCTGTCAGGGTGACAGGCGCGCGAGGCCTCAGCGGTCCGCACTCGTCACTCCATTGCCAAATTAAAGGCAATGTCCCACTCAGCTGAAATAGGTGGCGAGAACGCTGCGATAACTTACTTTTTTCAGTATTACGACTTTTAAGGAATTATAATGCGTACGGAATAACTTGAAAAACGTTCTTTCGCTCAATTTTAATGAGGGAAAATAAGGGAAGTCGTTCATCGGCGTGGTATTTAGGTGCGTCGATGTCCGCTTGTCACCGTGAGAAATGCGTTTACGGTACGGTATGACGGCTAACAGGCTGAGTGATTGCGAAATGTCGGCAGTCCTTATTATACGGGCAGTCGAATGGTCTGGCGCGGCGTGTCGCGGCATATCCGCCGCGTAATGCCGTGCCAGTGACGCAACCGCGGCCGTCTATGCCGCCGAATGTTCACGCGTTAATTAGGCGTTAACTAGAAGATCAAAAGTCGATGCAATGCTCGCTCCGTCAGAGATATTCCGTTGTTCCGTTCAGCGCTCGCCGAGACAGCTAATTATTCCCATTAAATGTGTACGATCCATTCAAATTAGCCATCAGACGTTCATTGAATAAAGCATTCGCGTTTTGTGCTTGGCTGAATGACGCTCGGCCCCTTCCGGTGGGTGGTTGCTGTCACAACACGCAATACGCGTCGCGGCCGCACCGCACTGCACCGCACCGCATAATGAGACGTTTACTCGCATTAGCTAAAGAAATTGACAAGTGAACAATAGCGGACCGAGGGAAAAAACGAACGCGAAAACAGCAGAAAGAGCCGGACAGTGTCGTATCGTATTACCCGACGTAAAATATCTGGGGGAATGGAATGAGAAACGAGCGTTCCATTTAAATACGGGTACGAGAGGAGCGTTCGCGTGCGTTCGGTAGCGTGAGAATGCGCTTTATTCGGCGGCGACAGCGCGTCCCGAGCGCCCGCGCGGGCCGTCGATAAATCAGGTGCGCGGGCGCAGCGACCGCGCGACGCTCATATATCGGCTAGAGGCCACAATGGCCGCGCGCTGACACGCTGACACTGACGCAATTGCACGCATGCGCCGTCCGCCGTCACCCCGACAGCCGCGCCGTATCCTCCCCTCTTTCCCCTCAACCCTATTTATTGCGCTAAATAATTGAATTAATCAGATGAGATAAAATGCCCGCGTTTGTCCAAGCATTCCGCAGCGGTCGCGTTGACAACTCGATGTATTGTCCTCGGATAAGCTGATCTGCGCTTAAACATGCCATCTTTTGTTTTATTGCGCTGTTCGCGTCGCTAATACGGGGCGGGGTAATTTAGATGCGCTTACGCTGATGGGAATCTATCCTAAGGTGGGTTTCTAATGGAGCGCTTGGTAGGTAGAGTAATCTTAGCTTTAACGCTGAGGGTAGTGATCGTTTTACGAGCGTGTCGCGGGCCGCGCACGTAGGTAAGCGAGCGAATATGACATACATGTTTATGACACCGGGTTCGCACGACACACGACACCGAGGCCGCTAGCATCGCATGTTTCACTCAGCCTCATAAGAAATGGGGATGAATACGTTACGTGTAGGAATTCAGTATTGCGAGGCCTGCTGTTAAATTGCGTTTTCAAGATTGAGATTAAATCATAATAAGTATGTTGTAGGGGGCCTTGGGGTTATGGTAAGCCGTGTTTATGTCGAAATTAAATTACGTAATGAAAGTGCACATTACGCAATCATTTTATGGTCGTGCCTTTTTCGGTCCGTGCGAAAATTTGTATTGTGAGAAATGTGTTGTTAAATTGCGTTCATTAATCTTCATTGGGCGTTTATTTATCCTTTTTGTAGCAACTTTATTTGTTTGATTGTAATAAGATTTTTTTAATTGAAAATGGTTTTCGGGTGCACCGGACAGGATTTGAACCCTCATCTTTTGGCCGTACGCGCTGAGTGTGCTGTCAATTATTGTATCACGGGGCTCCCAACCAATCCACCCTAAAACTTTGATAGCGTACGCCAATAGCGGCGTGTAGTGCCATCTATCGCAACAATCATAACTCACGACTTCTACGTTTCAAATTGCATTGGAAATCCGTAAGAAATGACTTCTATTTCCCAATATCTAATATTATTTTTGTGGTGCAGTTGGTATCACACTTGGTACGAATAGCCAAGAGATGTGGGTGAATCCCATACCCGAAAACTTTTTCGTTACCTACTAAAAAAATTGGATTTTCGTCGATTAAAGGTACTGCTAATAAAAAAAACAAGTAATATTTGAATGTAGGCTTTGAGTGCTGGGTATTTCTGGGTCGCCATTTTTCCATTTAGGCTATAATAAGCCCTTAACCTTTTCAACGCCAACGACACATATATGTGTCACAAAATACAGTGTCAAAGTGATCTTGACACAATGACATAAGATTCAAAGCAGGTTTACATTTTGTCGAGGCGTGGCGTTGAAAGGGTTAAGAATGTTGAAGAATCTACCATTGGTTCGGAAAAACCCTGTTGAGAAGAATCCGGCGAGAAACTCAACACGGTATATTGTTTTCAAGGTTTTAATAGGTACAACTAAATTATTTAACAAGTAGATACGGTATTTGAAACTAGGGATTCCTAATAAAGATCGTAACTATTTCCAAAAGTTGGCATAGTCACACAGGTCCACTTAGCCTCGGAAAAAAAAAACTATTTCCAAAACATCCCTGACTACGACTCTCCACCTGACCACGACCTATAAAGCAGAGGCTAGGCCAAGCCACTGGGGGTAGCCCCCATTTTGTTCCATAGAACTGATATATTTGGTACGATTTTGAACTTCACAATTTCACAGTTCTATAAAACAAACGGGATCTATCCACCACTGGCCACCACGAGTTCCTCCATCCTTCTTCATAAGTAACTAGCTGTTGCCCGCGACTCCGTCCGCGGAGAATAGTATTGGTTTGTAGTACATGCTATGTATCAGAGATGGCGCTGTATGTGAAAAAAGATTTTTCCCGCTTTTCTGTTGAAATTTTTCCTGAATTTTCTTTGCTATAAACCTCACGGAGCCCGAGACCTTTCCAACGAATGCAAAACCGTGGAAATCGGTTCGTGCGTTCTGGAGTTATAGCGTCAGGAAGGAAAACCCGACTTATTTTCATATAGTAGATAATATTTTATATTGAATTATTGCATAGTATCGCACCTCTGAGTTTTTCGGAATTTACGTGCGAAATTACATTTGAAATTTACCGTGATCTTTACTTTCAATGGTGTGAAGTTCCTAATCCGCACTGGGCCCGCGTGGTTACTACGGCCCAAGTCCTCTCACTCTGTGAGGCCTGTGCACTACAGTTGGAGGTATAATTGGCTACGTGCACGACGGTGGCGCCGCGTAGCGTTGACAACATTTCCTCCGAATTTACATCCAATTTTTGCCATGTTGTGCGCTGCGATCGTTTTCTGTACCCCCACCACCCGCTTCGCACATAGCCAATAGGCTGGAATGATGACGATGATTGAATTAAATAGCAAAGCTAACAACGCCAGCGCAACCCTGCGCGGGTGACAACGCCGCCGCTCGCATCCATCTCAAATCTAAAATTCCTGAACGGGAGCGCGTGAACGGTTAATTTAAAGACTCGGACGAGCGAACGCGACTCCGATCTGTATCGCGGAGCGAGTTTCAGTTTATCAGTTTCTAGCGGGAACGTCCGGCCGATTTGTGATACTGTGCAATTGTTGAGAGAACTGCGATTCATTTATAATCGCCAAAAGCAAAGGCAGGATTTTTTTAGGGCCCGGGTTCGATCCCCATATTGGGGAAAATATTTGTATGAATAAGATTTTGCAGAACAAAAACATTATTAATACAAGCTTTTACGCTGACTGTACTTTTTGTTGACTTTAATTGCTTTGTCATCCAACTTACATCAATATACCAAATTTCAAGTTAATTCGACCACTGGATGAAAAAAAATACTTTATTGCTACATCGCTATTACTGAAAAAAATATTTTATTTTCGTTAGAAAGCGGATTTATGGTTTAGTTCTTCAGCGGTGCATTAGGATAGCTTACTATTAAAATGTAATAAAATCATCGCTCTTCCAAAAATGATAAATAAACTTTTCATGTTTTGACTCACGTTTTTTTACGTAGGTAAAGATGGAGATTCCATTTTCTTTTCGAACATATATTAGATTAAGCTTACCAATATAAAATAAAAAAAGGTATATTAAAATTTAATAGTTGTCTATACATGTAGTAAATTTGAATATCTTTTTTTCTGCGGGAATTTTTCAACCAAACTTGGCACAATTGCACTGCTGTACGTAAGTAAAGTAACTATAGAAACAAGCCATAATATTAAAGGAAATTTTTCTTTATCTTATACTCCTACGGCATTTGCTACTGACTCCTGTGAACACAATAACGACGATTGGTGCCGCAAATTGATGCGACGATGGTTGCCATCGACAAGTGTTAACAACTATAGATGCCTTTGCCATTAACAATGCCACCCGTGAAGGCATAGCGCTCTAACCGCCCGGCCACGACTTCGCGCGTTTGGCGGCGCGGCAAGCGTTTTCTGAGTTCATTGCGCGGCCGAGACGCTCGCCGTACAGTGGGTATCTGGCGGCACACGACAATAAAACTCTTGCCGCGCCGCCAAACGCGCGAAGTCGTGGCCGGGCGGTAAGGTATGCTCGGATCTGCCGTAGCGACCATAATTAAATCAGATCTCAAAAGGGACTGACATAAAAAAAGTAACTGCTGATTCGAAGATTCTGCAGGCCTAGGACACTAGGTATTATCGCAGAAACAATATTCCCTTTACCTCACTTTTTATGAAAAAATTGATGATTTGTAGCGATCGCATATTTAAGAATAAACCTAGCCATTTATTCACTTTTACAAGTGAAAACATACATAATTCGCAGAAGGTTTAGACGTCGATTTTTCGTGACGAGCATCATCATGTTCATGACAAACTTTAAATGAAATCATAAACTTTCATAGTTGAGAACATAGGGTGAAAGCACTAGTAATGGAAAGGAACCAATTATGCACATTTTTTTCCGTAAAACCAAATTTTAAGAAACGGTTACACTACATTTTTAGACTATCAACAGTATGCTGAGGTAGCCGATGGTCATGACTAATGAAGTCCATGAATGGTGGGCTAAAGGCATTGAATCTTTGCTGTCCATTACTGGGTAACTACTGTGCTTAACATATCCATGATTGGTGCCGTCACCCTACCTTTGCGAAATGGGAGAGTGGTACGAAAGAGACGAGAACACGACGATACGCGTTGCCAGCAGCAGACGCTTAAAAGAACTGTACGTCCGCTCCGCTCATGCCTTACGCCACATCGTTATAAATAAAATTAAAATTGCAAAATCCTTCGCAATTTCACATATGGGCTTCGAGCCTTCGAGTAGATGATCTCGACTGGTAGCGTTATCGCGGCCATTTGACGTACCGGCCCTCAATGTTTATATCTGTATAATTTATGTTGTTAATACCGTGATAAATGTAAACGCGGGAATATAATGTTAAATTACTCTGAATAGCTGCTAACGGCTTTATGGCTATGAGAGAGTCGGCTCGTGAAACTTTTATGTGGCGGAGGAATTTTTAGGTTTTGCTGGATTTTAAAAAGAAGATGTCGTTCTTTAGGAATGTTTTTACGGGGGTTTTCAGAAAAAATGTACCCGTTTTGCCTTAGTTATCCTTAATTTTCCATACAAAATTTATTAGTCAGTTTTGTGACGGTCCATACAACATGTTTGGTTAACTGCGTCAAAAAACTGTCAATTAAAAGTGGGACGCTTTTTTTAAAGCTTAAATTCTATCGATTTAAGCAATAAAAAAAAGTGTGTGTTAGGTTTTTAAAAAAAAGTACAGGGTACCTACACTTTTTTCTGAAAATGCCCTACATTGATTTCTGAAGAGATAACCTACCCACCACCTATTGCATGCCTTGTAATTTTATCTCTTATCCCAGTCTATACGTCCCACTGCTGGGCACATGCTTGATGAGAGTGCTTGGGTCGTAGTTCCCACGCTGGCCCAGTGGGGATTGGGAGCCGTGGTGGCCTAGTGGTTTGACCAATGGATCCTCAAGCAAAGGGTTTTGGATTCAAGCTCGCACCTCTGAGTTTTTCGAAATTTATGTGCGAAATTTATTTGAAAACCATGAGCTTTACGGTGAAGGGAAACATTGTGAAGAAACCTACACACACCTACGAAGAAATTCAGTGGTGTGTGTGAAGTTGCCAACAATAATAATAATTACAATTGCAATATGTAACGTTTTATTTTTCTTTAGTAAATAAATCAGAAATCACAGAATATTTAATTAAGTTTCAGTGTCACTACTATTTACTTGGTTTTCCGGGAATCTTTGTTCTATGTATATTTCTACAGTACAGTTTGAGAACCTGAAAATAAAATCAAGTTAAATTCTGCTAAAAATTAAGTTACACTTTAGGTTCCTTATTATTTTTGTAGGTATAAAATTGTATTGTCCACCTAAATGATTTCTTTTTCACTCACTCTTCAACCGAAAACTATTTAAAAAAAAAACGGAAAAATCCTTATTGGGAACTTTATTATTATATGCACATAATGTATTTAACAATAAATAAGATTTATGTACAGTCAATAACAGCAGCGGATGGATTACCTGCACGTAAGCTATTTTTTATAAAATATTTTTACTTTTAATAATATTTGAAATTTACCATGAGCTTTACGGTGAAGGAAAACATCGTAAAGAAACCTGCACACACCTGAGAAGAAATTCAATGGTACGTGTGAAGGTCCTAAGCCCAAGCCCTATCAATCCTATCATTCTGAGAGGAGGCCTGTGCCCTGCAATGGGACGTATATAGGCTGGGATGATGATGATGATGATTTTTAATAATGTTTAGAGGATACGATGGCTGAGAGACTTTTGGGCAATAGGTATTTTAATGAAATGTCGCTGTCTCGCCTGAACCCCTCCGTGTCAGTACAGCGTGAGCGGGACAACTGCAGCTCAGACCGTTAATAGGCGCGTAAAACTGATCAAAGCAGCATTTCGTAATTCCCTGTTTTCTTCTCGAAAACTGGACCAATAAAATTATTTTTTCAAAAATATTTAGAGGACAGATTTAACTATGCCCCTATGTTTTCCTTTTTTTGTTAATATGAGGGATTCTTTTCTGATGAGTGTCTGAAAATGACGTTGAAATTGGGAAATTTTTTCAGTTTTTGAAAGCTCATATTTCTTATGTTAATTGAAATATGGAAAAATACGAAACATAGGGCATAGCTGTGGTAGATACAGATTACACAGTAAAAAAAATTGGCTCTAAAGCCATTATCCAGGGAGGAAACAGGCGACTACGTTTGTATGGAGAAATGGTGCGCATCGTATCCTCTTTAGGCAATTTTTTATCCCAATATTCCCACGGAATCGGAACAAAATCCCTAAATTTCAACCGCTAGACCGCTAGGATTACCGACATGAAATTTGACGCGGGCGTTTTTTTGCAACGTCAAAGCTCCAAACGCACAGCCTGCGGAGGCGTGGCGGTACGGTGACGGTTGTAATATTCTAACTTGTATGAACGAGTTCGCGGTACGGAACCGCACAACCGTTCATACATGTTAGAATATTACAACGCCACGCCTCCGCTTTCTATGCGTTTGGACACGCGGCGAACACGACGTACAAATACGCGTTCTTGAATCTACATAAGCACGACGACGTCTGTACACGCGTACGCCTACATACATCGCGCGCGCACTCTTCTGGATTCCGGCGGGGTCTGGCAATCTGCGCCTTGAGGGGTGGGGTAACTCGAATCGGTGCGGGGCAGAGCGTGTCCATTCTGTACGTTAGTACTATTATATATTCTGTGGTTTGGAGCTTTATTAAATCCCCGATGCAATTTTTTGGTAATTCCCACACGACTTTTTGCGTAAAATGCCGTAATTTTAATTCGAGTGCTAGACCTAACAGTTTATGCGTGCGAAACTACGGTTAAAGTGGTAAGTATCAACATCGTCATCATCTCAGCCTATATACGTCCCACTGCAGGGCACAGGCCTTCTCTGAACGAGAGGGCTTGGGCCGTAGTTCCCACGCGGGCCTAGTGCGGATTGGGAACTTCACACACATTGAATTTGTTCTCAGGTGTGTGCGGGTTCCCTCACGATGTTTTCCTTCACTGTAATGCTCATGGTTTTCAAATATAATTTCGCACATAAATTTCAAAAAACAGAATTGAATCCACAGCCCTTTGCATATCCATAGGTCAAACCACTAGGCCACCACGGCTCCCAATCCGCATTGGGCCAGAGTGAGAACTACGAGTACGAACCAAGCACTCTCATTCTGAGAGGAGGCATGTGCCTTACCCAATTTGATAAATCGTTTATCCACTCGCAGTCTTAGCTTTATGTTGTTTCAATTCCCGAACATTGATTCTTTTTGAGATCTTCTGGTCAGCTTCTTTGTCTTTTCGGCCCAAAAGCACCATGTATATGACTGCAGCGCACGTAAAAGAGTGGCAAATTAGTATTGCGTCTATCATCTTGTTTTTTGTCTGAAAAAAAGAACAGATATACATAAAGACGTCCATGTAGCCAAATTATTAGACCGTGAGAAAATTTAATATGTACGCTTGTTCAGATTATTTCTACTGAAGTTTTATAGCCAGGCAATACTTCGTTTTTTAGCATTAGAAAGAAGTTAAGCAATCTTGACTTTTCTTTTTAGTCAAAAACACTTAAAAAATAAGTAAGTAAGTAAATATATAACAGTTAGCAAAGACATAATATGGTTATTTATATTTTTTTAGTTTCTTAAGTAATATTTACTATTTTTTAATAGTGTTTTCGATAAAAAGACTCATCAAGTTTGTTTACCTTATTTCTAATGCTAAAAAACGAAGTATACTTGGTCCTCGCTCTGGCCCTGTGCTTCAGTCATATCCGGTTATATATTCATCGTTGCATTTTCTTGAATAATTCCACTGCAAAACAAAAGTATCGGCCATAAACTTGTATATTTATCGGTACTATGCTTTCCACATTTTATATATTTTTTTTTTTATGTTAGTTAGGCCAGACAAACGAACTAGTGGGTCACCTGATGTTAAATGAACACCACTGTCCATAGACACCCGCAGCGCTTTACACGATGCCAGTGCGTTGTCGGCCCTAAAGGAGAGGGAATAGGGGAGGGGGAGAAGGAAGGGGTGAGGTATTGGGCCCCCGGCACTCTCACTGACCGTACGAAACGCAAGCAGGATTACTGCTGCTTCACGCCGGTGTTCTGTGAGAGGGTGGTACTGCCCCGGACGAGCCGGCCCATTCGTGATGCAGCGGCTAGCTACAACATGGCTCTACCACTACATATATATTTTTCTGATACCTGACCTATGAATCGTTCAAGTAGAATTCGCGTGGGCCTACCTAATTTTTAAGGTTCATACTTTGCTTTGGGAGACGAGCGCTTGTGTTGTGATTGTATGTGACTCAAAACGGTCAGTCGCGAAAGGGATATAGTACAATGAGCACAGATGTCTTCAATACAAGTTAGAGTTAAGGGTTCGAATATCATGACACAAATTCGTGGCTTGTAAATAATTTATATCCTCGTTGCTCTTGTAGCCAACTTACTTTAATTTAATCATGTATTTTTAGTATGTTTGTGAATGATTTATTTAATTTGAAGCGATACACAGTTCCATGGCTATTGTTTACCAATTATGACGTGGATTGGAAGTGACGCCAGGATATGACAGACTGTATTTTCAAAGACTACTGTCATTGAAAAAAATATTCTATTAAGGTTGAATACACCTAAATCCATAAATGAAGTTTAAATTCGAATAATAACTTCGAATAATTGTTTCTCTCGGGATCGCATTAGAAATGATGAAATCCGCGCAAGAACTAAAGTCACCGATATAGCTCGAAGAATCGCCAGACTCAATTGGCAGTGGGCAGGGCACATCGCTCGTTAGAACTGATGGCCGATGGGGCCAAAAGGTTCTCAAGTGGCGTTTACGGTCCGGAAGACGCAGTGTAGGTGGCCCTCCAACAAGAGAGTCGACCTGGTTAAGGTTGCGGGAATGCTTGGATGCAGATGACAAAGAACCGGTCTGTTTGGCGAACGTTGGGGGAAGCCTACGTTCAGCAGTGGACATCTTTGGGCTGAAAGATAATGGCGATGAATGACTTCAAACGGGTTGAGGCCAATTATTACATATCAAAATGAAAACCACAAAAATGATCCTTATATCTACATAATACAGAACTGAATTATTTGACTGGCTGTAAACTGCTAGTCAGTAATTAAACCGCAGTAACAGTTGACCCAGTTAAGTGCAACCGGTCTTTGACAAGAAAAAGACGTCAGCGTCATATAGTAGTGACATAAATGACAGCCTCTAATGATGTATAGGCAATATTACAAAAAGTTACCAAGTACACGCAAGAAGTATGGAACACGTCCCGCGTGGAGTCATAACCACTTTATTTCAAGAACGAGTTATGGAACGGTTCAGCTAGAACTTGAACAAAGTAACTCGCCAATTATCCAATCCGAGATAAGAGCAAGTAGCATTTTCATGAGCTGTCGGCGCGGGCGCACGTGCTACATGATTGACTGGCTCTGAATGGCGGAACGACTTCCAAGTATTTTGACGCTGCAAAAACGAACGCGATCGACGCGTTATAGAAGCCATACAACTTTCAAGTGTGAATCAATTTAATTCCATCGGTTTTATTGATGGATCGACAATTTCGTTGAATAATTCAGTTAACACGAATACCGGCATTCCGCGGGCGCTCGTGGCAGCCACGCAAAAAGCACGACGTCGCGCACCCCCGAATAACGCGCAGGACGCCGTGGGACTGAGGGCAGCCTCGCAAAAAGACAGCGCTCGGTGATGAGAATGTCATGTCCCTCGTTCCCAACGACATATTTGCGAGTCGGGGCTACGTTTTGTGATAATTACAGTGCATAACGCTGGCGGAGCGCGCGGAATGCTCGGCTCAGAGCGCACCGCCGCGGATTTATAATGACTGGCGAGTGTCGCGGCCGCGCGGCCTATCGACAGCGAAGCTCCTGCCCAGAAAAAGCGCGGCGTCCTCGGCATCCGTCCATGGGAACGACTCGCCGCCTCCCCGCGCGCCTCCTCCGCCACGCCACTTTTTTACCCCGTCGACTAAACGACTAGCGAAAAATCTCGAAATTGACATTCCTCTCATAATTCCTCTGGAGGACGCATCCTTGGCGTCGTCCGACGAAATTTAATTGCTGCCTGATAAAAATGCCTATGACAATCGGGGAGACAAGGGCCGGTGACGGCGTGTAATTACCGGCTGGATTCTGCATTGGATGGGTGTGTACTCTCGCTTTTTTGTCGCACGTCAATTATATAAATTGTTGGTGCAATAAATTTTGCTGTATCTTCGGACGGGTGGCGGGATGGCGGTCGCGGATCGTGGAATGCGGCGACGGCGACGATACGGCGTCGTCTCGACCGGGCCCAATTAGCATGGCAATCGATAGTCGCGTCCGATCCTCATCGCGTCAACTCTCTCGATGCCGCGAGCTATCTAATCAGCACTTAATTAATGCTCTGCTATCAAACTTAAGTAAATTCTAGTCATAAAATCATGTTCAATAACCTTAAGCGGTTAGAACGGTATGAAATACGCACGCTGGTAAAAGGAGATCAGGCCATATAAGGGCCAGTATTACATTTAAGATGACTTAATGTTTAATGTAAACTAAAGCAGTATTATCGCGTTCATCGGCTACATATTAAATGAGTACGCACAGATGTCTATTGTTAGAATGGCAGCAGGCTGCGTATCAAAGCCGCATCTAGCTGATGGGACAGGGTTCATTCTGATAGCCTTCGAAGAGATACACTCAAGTCACTATGTGGTTAGTTAGGTACTTAGTACTTAAAGGTATAGGTCTAACTTTCGCAATCAAACTTCGCTTTCGCTTTCGCTCAGTATCGGTTACCATCGCATTTTCTAGACATTAGATAGTCATAAAGTACCTACTTATTCAGAAAATTATACGTGCATCAAGCTTTCTGCAATATCCTGTTGGTAACTCGTATCAGTTTTGGCTAAACCAAAAAGTCTTTTCCGGAAAATTGCATACGTATTTAATAAAATTCCATAAAATATCACCCGAATAGATACAAAATTTAAATCCGTTGTAAAACGAAGACACTAAATATCTAGGACGTAAAGAGGACGTATTATAAAATTAATGATTAAATCATGGACAGGAATGTTTGGAAATAACTCCGACCCGCATTGGCGATTCTTAGCTTCAAATCAACTGTGTACAAAAAATTAGTTTTAAATACTTCGGATGTAATTACATAATTAAATAACAGTGTAGTATCTAAATCTGCTTTGTTATAAACTTGCGTATCTTGTAGAGTTCTTTGGCGGATTCTTCTTTACAGAGGGTTTTACCGAACGTTTTTCAAAGTTTATTTTAACAAGCACTTATGAAGAGATATTTTGGCTATGACTTGGTGTTTTAAAGTTTTAACTGAAATAAAACAGCTGTTATTTAGAAGCTTTTATTTAACTTGCAATGTTTGATTGCATGTTCGTTAATGTCAAATAACAAAGTCTAATTTCACCTTCTATTTATTAGTGGAACGACTTGAAATTTTATACGGTTATGTACAATCAAGTGTAAAAATATGGGTGCACACTACTTGCTCATCAATATGAACCATAGCTCTTATGTCGTCGAATTAAGGTATATATAGGTATATAACGATGGGAGGATTAAATCGATACTTATTTTTGCACTTGACCGTACTTTGGATAACAATTCAATTAAAGTCAATGGACCGACAATAAACGTCATCAAAACCTTTTTTTTAACAATAACTTTTTATCTTTATTTAAAGCTTTCTGGACCTACATAAAAACGTATCCTGACACCTCCTCACAACCTGACTTACACTGACAGAAAATGTACAGCCTAAACCTACACGGGTGAGCTAGGGAGTTAAAATTTGGCAGACAAATGCTTTGAACATCATAGGATACTAGCCTATTTTTACGCGACTACGGCAAAGCCAAAAGGAAGTGTTATAAATTTAATGATTTGAGCAGTCTACGTATTTATTCCTCGACTTTAACAAAGCTAGGTAGGTAGCCAGGTAAATTTTCGTAATATTTGAAAGTTACCTACGGAAACGTCGATATTGTATCTTTTTTTTAAAAACGATGATCATTTGACATGAGCTGGACCTATGGGTACGTTTATATGTGTGGTCACTTCACATTTGTGGACATGCGCACTGCGCAGGGGCATCCTAATGACCTCCCATTGATGACGGCGACAATGGCGGCATTATAATTTATAAAACCTCGCTTTGTGCGGTAATGCCCACGGTTTATTGGCAAATGGTCGACAGGGAGCGTGCGTGAGAGTGCTCAATTTCTAACCTTAAGCTACGAAATAGTGTTGGAGTATCATTTAAATATTCTGTACTACATAGCTGTTGATACTTTAAACTTGGCATTTTTTGAAATAAACTGTAGCCTTACGAATACGAATTAATTTTGATTAGAAATAATGTTAGCTATTAGTGAACTTGTCCCAAAGAAACAAAGTTTACCTCTTCTATCTATATATCTATATATTATATAAAAGAAAGTCGTGTTAGTTACACTATTTATAACTCAAGAACGGCTGAATCGATTTTGCTGAAAATTGGTGGGGAGGTAGCTTAGAACCGGGAGACGGACATAGGATACTTTTATCCCGTTTCCGTGGGACGTTGCGAAATTCCCACGGGATAGAAATAAATGAATTCAATTAAGAGCGCTTGCAGACAGAGCGCGGTCTGGCGTTCCGCGTTCCGCGTTCAGAGTTCTGCGTTCTTTCGAATGTACTGAGTCCCTTACGATAACGCACACAGCAGGCGGTCGGAACTCTCGAGCGGTCAATACACAGAACTCTGAACGCGGAACTCGGAACTCCAGACCGCTATCTGTCTGCGCGCGCTCTTAGGGGCTGATTTAAATTTTTTTACATATTATGTGATATGACTATCCTTGATTGACATAGGCTACTTTTTTTTGGGAAAATACAAAATTCCCACGGGATTGACAACAACTGAACTCAACTTCAGAGCTGATTTTAAAAATCCTTGTGTGCCCATAACCTGTTGAAGTAAATGAAAATGCAGCTCGTATAGCAGGCGATGTGTATTCAAGGGCGGCATACTAAAACAAAAGGCTAAAGTTATATTTAAACTTTAGACATAGTTAGGCATATTAAAACTTAAAACATTCTCAGTAGTCCTCTCTGAATACCGAAGTAATTACCCTGCTCCCTCAACCATGTCGGAAGGAGTCGCGAATGCAGCAATTGAAATCAGATGACAAGCTCATAACATTAGGCATGCCTGTTTGTTCCACCGGCCCATTATTACGGCAATTAAGAGGGCAGACTAACCGACTGTTTAAAAGTGTTTAATAATACACGTGGGATTAGTAACGGTGGGTGACTTGGAAATACTTCCATTGCTTTCGCACACACGAATAGGTTCAAATTTCGTATTAAAATCCCGTTTCGAGATTCTTCTTGTGCCGCACTCACATAATGCGTATTTTAGAACATGACGAGGAGAAAAAAACAGGCCAAGTGCGTGTCGGACTCGCGCACCGTGAGTTCCGTACAAATTTATATGTATCTATGAACATCCAGTCTTAGCAGACCCCTGCTCCTTAGCAAAATGTGCGCAGTGTGGGATCATTGTAGATTGGTTACTGATATAGACAGACAGACAAAAAAAAATATGCTTTTCGCAATTTTTGCTTTATCTGTGCTATAAGACCTTGCTTCGTAGCAAATTTCAAGATTCTGAGTTCACGGGAAGTAAGTACCCTGTAGGTTTTGATTCCCTTGCGAGTGTCAAAAATTTACGGCATAAATGGCTCTGTATCTTTTGATTGCGTTGGCTTAGACGTTTGATTTTTTCACAGCTCCAAGGGACAGTAGGGGTATTTGAAATAAATTTCAGCTTGATGCCTCCACGCGTTGCTGAGAAAAAGGGTCTTGACAGACAGACAGACGGACGAACGGACGGACAACAAAGTGATCCTATAAGGGTTCCGTTTTTTCCTTTTGAGGTACGGTACCCTAAAAACGGATGGAAAGCAAACACTGAGCCAATGGGAACCCAGAACAAAGTGGAATTACGGGTGCATTGATCACCACAGCCTACGAGTACTAATATATAAGTCCCACAGCAGGCACAGGCCTCCTCTCAGAATGAAAGGGCTTGGGTCGTATTTCCCACGCGGGCCGAGTGCGGATTGGGAATTTCACACAATTGAATATTATCGTGGAAGGATGCAGGTTTCCTTGGGATGTTTACCTTCACCGTTAATCCCATAGTAAATTTCAAACGTACCTAATTCCAATAAACTCAGAGGTGCTTGCCCGGGCTTGAACCCACGACCCTCTGCTTGAGAGGCCGGAGGTCAAACCACTAGGCTACTATAGCTTTTTTACGGGTGCATTACTGACCATTAAAGGGATGCTATTGGTTAAAAGTCATAAAAACGCACGCATTATTGGCAGTGAATTATGTAAATGCGTTAAATGACATTAGTTTTCTTTTAATTTGGAAAATTATCGGATTAAAGAGAAGAAATGAAAAGGAAAAGCTGGATGTTGGTGCCCACAAGGTGAATAATTGGTCTGGTCATAGTTTACATTGTGGTGCTATTCGTAGATACTTACTAAATAATCTTGCCGTAGGCAAGTATATATTTCTCAGCTAAACTTTGTACTTAGAATGTATGGTAAAAAAAGGATGAAAAAAATATTGATTGTTCTAAACATTTAAGTCTTCCTAATATTACGCCCTTTAATCCATAGAGCGGCCTTTCCAAATTCGCGGCAAACCAGGATAAAAAGCCGCACATCAGTCAGAAAGTCTTATCTTGCCCATCAATAAGTCATTGACCCAAACAAAAACAGTGCAGTTGATGCCGTCGCATATTCAGTGGAGGTCTGGCGCAGCAATTTTCACATTATTCATGCCATCTGAATATTCAACCAACTTCGGTTGACCCACCATTAATTGTTATAGCTAGCCTGTTAACAGTGTTAACCTGCGTGGCATACTGGCGTTCGGGATTGCTAACATGACTAGCTCTCACGTTAGTCGACAATTTGCTGCTTAAATACAAAAGCGACACAAATTTAAAAAAAATGCATTTAAGCAGTGAATTCTAGTCCTTCCTTAGGACAGCGTGAAAAGTATTGGTGGCCGTTGGAAATGGTCGAAATCAGTTGAGTGCCTTAAGTTCAGAATGTTTGTAATTTTTATTTATCATAAAGTATTGTTTAGTGCAATAGTATTTTTTTATTATTATTAAACTTATTCTACATTCTTTATCATGACTTTCTCCCAACTACTGAAAACCCCACGGTTTTATGTTTGTTTTTAAAACTAGCGAAATAATACTTATGAAAACTAGACACAACAAGTTTCCAGGTTGAAATATTTGGGAACACCTAAGACTCGTACTCGTATCTTGTTTGACGCATAGCACCTAGTCTCTCAATTAATCTCAGAACCATGCCTACTGCTACACACCATATTTCCATCCAGTCCTTATTAAATAATAAGGATTAAAATACGCTCGTTTTCTGGAATCTGAAGTAGCCAGTTAGCAGCAGTCTCGTACAAGACGCTAATCAATCCATGCGTCCAGATTAAGATTTATTTATTTCTATTCAAGGCGATATAAGTACTTTTGGCTCCAGGCTGGAAGCTCTAACAAACAGTATTCACCGTTTAAATGTTTTATGGATGGGACTCTCGATTCGTAAAGCTCATCGATGTTTATTACAGCGTTCATGTGAATATTGATTTTTGGGTCAACAGCTTCACTTTGTATCATTCGTGAGGTTTTATGTACATTTTATTTCTATGCCCTAAGGACCGATGGCCGCAACGAATGCGCCACAGTGCATGAGTAGTCACGGTACCAAGTGTGATTAACATGCATTTACATACATGCCTAAATATTCTCGCAAATACTTGTTAATGTTCATGAATCTTTGTTGTTGAATGCTCAATTGCTTATTGTGTTTTATGGTTTTGTTACCTGTACAAGACTAGCTTCGTTACGACATCATAAAAGGACTGTGAGATAGATAGCCAAAGTTGGGTGTTTCGTGATGGAACAAGCTTATCCTACTCATATTTTCTTGAAAATTTTTGATTATAATAAATATTGAATTAATTTAGTAATAAACTTTACCAAAACAAAATAAATTTCCTAAAATATTAGGCAAGATAAAGCATTGTGATCAGATCACATCAGGTAATCGTAAATTTGTTACTTGCTTATTTAAACTTTCGTGATTTTCACTAAAAATTACTATACTAAACGGGACTTATCACGCAAAATAATATTTACCTCGACGTTTCGGCCACATTGCAGCAGCCGTGGTCACGGCACTCTTATTTAATATGCGACAAAAAAACATTTATAAAATAAAATGAGAAACAAAACTTTTCTCTTCTGAGGGTCTAAACTTAGATAAAATTGTAGTTATCAAATTTATATGTTACCTTTGAATGGGCTAAAAGTTAGCAAGGCGTAATTTAATACATGTAGTGTAGAAAATAATGACCAAAAATACTGGCAGGGCTGTGAATTTTGACACTTAGTTTAAGACGCCTACAAAATGTTGTGTATTGGTATTACCAAGGATGATATAGACTGGATTGGCAGTCGCCATAGTAAGGATCGGCCGCGGTTTTTGTAGTTCGATTATTAAATCTAGATGGCGCTGAAATATAGCCAGAAGGCAAAACAATAAGACTACAGATATTTCATATCACTGCAAATGTATTATTACGCAATATTTTTGAAAAATATTACATTTGTAGTAATATGAAACATCTGTAGTCTTATTGTTTTGCCTTCAAAGCCTCTGGCTATATTTCAGCGCCATCTAGATTTAATAATCGAACTACAAAAACCGCGGCCGATCCGTACTATGGCGACTGCCAATCCAGTCTATGTATATCATCCTTGGTATTACCTAAAACCTTGATAGATTTTTATCTTCATAGTAGTCCTCAACAGACTTATTAATATTTCTGTATTGTCTATAGATATACGAGAGACGGGCTTTGTGAACGCGATCACGGCGGCCGGAGTCACGTACGCCATCACCAGGGCTTGTACGGCTGGCTCGCTTCTAGAATGCTCTTGCGAAAAGGTAAGTGTCGAACGCTTTGTCAACCTCGTCCAGAAACATTTTTCTACGCCAAATTCGAACTAAATTATTTAGAACTTTTTCTAATATGTTATTTTATGCCCACAATCTGTGATAAATAGGCAGTTCTAAATAAACGAAACAGATCGTTAATTTCTGGGCAATATCTATTCTACGTGTCATCCCGTCCATGGCTAAATATAAATAGGTAGTAATAAAAACTGACGACATTTTTGAGTTATTGTCTTTGGTGATGTATTCAGGCGTTACTTTACGGAGGTCCTTATATAGTATATTTGAGGGTATTCGAACTAACAAAGATACTAACTACTTCACCTCTTACTTATCCGCAAAGAACGTGAAAAAAAAATATCCTCGAAATGTAACCACGGATTGTTTTTGCAGGGTGCACCGAAAGTGCCGAAACCCCGTCGTGGGCAGCCCTCGATCACTCTCCCTCCTTCCCCTGTCCCGACGGACCGGTGGCAATGGGGCGGTTGCAGTGACAATGTGCGTTTTGGCCTGAAGAAGTCCAGGGAATTCATGGACAGTCGGTACAGGAAGAAGAGCGACATAAAGACGCTGATCAAATTGCATAACCACAACGCTGGGAGGTTGGTTAGTAAGAACTTTATCAGCAGCTTTCAAATGTCAACCAATTATTGATGCAGGCCACGGAATAGAAAAAATGGTTTGAAAAGGCCTAGTGAGTATGAAATATGCTTTAACTACAGGCAAATGCTCATGCTAAACTTAAAACAAAGATACACTATCTGCAGTTATTCTTACTTATTAAATTAGTTGCATGTAATGTTGAATACATGCCTGTAAATGCTATTTATTACGCGTTGGCTTGAGAACCAATAACTGTACTTCAATGTAATATACCTGTAAGCATTATGCTTACAGGTATATTATATTGCTAATGTGAACGTAGTAGTGTTTACTAACGGCGATAATCGTTACAGTAAAAATCGGATATGAGGGCCTTTTCAGCCTTTTCTGTTTCGCGGCGCAAAGTACGGGCACTTCAAGAGACGCCTATGCCATTCTCCCTAGCATCATCACATACAGATTTTGAATTAAAATATATTTTATGGTATCGGTATACCGTATACAGATCAGACGCCATGGCTGGCTTGCACGGTAGTGCACCAGACGTGCATTTATATTCCGATTTTTGTAGGAAAAATCCATGATTTGGCATCGACGATATAATAAACAGCGTCCTTGTTCTTTTTTGCTTTGTTTGCTACTTTTTATCCCATAAGGTGCTTTAAGTTGAGCGAATAATGTCAGTCATCCATCAGTTGCTTAATCTATGCAAAACAATAGTTGAATTAGTCACGTAAAAGGAAGCAGTTGATTTTCATACAGTTTTACTTATTTTTCCAGGTCATAAAGAATAATTTGAAAGTAGAGTGCAAATGCCACGGACTGTCCGGATCGTGCACGTTGAGGACATGTTGGTGGAGGATGCCAACCTTTAGGGAAATCGGTGATAAGTTAAGGGACAAATTTGAAGGAGCTGCTAAGGTACTTACTACTTACATCTTTATAGTTTCTTACTTAGGTAGCAGGCAGCCTGTAGCGGAGAAAGTATGTTGCAGCGGTGATGGTCTGATGGTATTATAAACGTCCTACCTACATACATACAATTCACAAAACTGCAAAATACATTAACACCGCGTGGTTCGTATCAATAGTTTCAAGTATATTCCCCATCGCAATCCCTTCCCATTCGCATTGGATGTGGATGGCACAGAGCTAATCTGTTTGGCGAGCCTTGGGGTAGGCCTATGTTCAGCAGTGGACGTCTTTCGGTTGAAATGATGATGATATTCCCCAATACAAATAAATGGATTCAACACTGAAGTACATATACATACAATACCTGAGTGATATGGTATTTATTTTTTATTTTTAAGTGATTGATGTTCAGCAGTGGACGTCTTTGGGCTGAAATGATGATGATGATTATGATTGATTTGAATCTTTTCTTTTTTTCTTTCTCAAAATAATTCAAACCATGAAAGTCACTGGCGGTTGCCTACTTGAGTCTTGTGATATTGTGGCCATTGTTGATCTGTGTTGATTTTTAAACAAAATTAATCGAATCTTCAATTTCCGTAAGGTAATTATAAAACTGGACATTTCTATTTTTCGTTGTACCGAAAATTTTGAAATCGTTAACAGGGAGTTAAAATTTGTCCGTTTGGTTACGCACTTTTTCAAGCCTTTATAATAAAAAAAACATAACAAATCGGACATTAATTCTTCACTTGTTAAACATTGTTAAACTTGTCCGATTTGTTACGTTTTTTTATTAGAAAAAGCTTGAAAAAGTGCGTAACCAAACGGACTAATTTTAACTCCCTGTTAACAATTTCTTAATTTTCGGTACAACGAAAAATAGAAATGCCCATCTAACACATTGAATGGGGTATGTTGCCGTACCTACTGGAAGAAATATTAGGCATTGTAATGCAATTTTTTTTTTCACCAGGTAATAGCAAGCAATGACGGTGACAGTTTCATGCCAGAGAGCCCAAGTATTAAACGGCCTGGTAAGAAAGATATCATATACTCTGAAGAGTCCCCAGACTTCTGTTCCCCCAACATGAAGACTGGTTCTTTGGGTACGGAAGGTCGTCAGTGCAATGCCAGTTCCGCTGGCACCGACAGCTGTGATCAGCTCTGCTGCAGGCGGGGATACGAACAGAGGACAATCAGAGAAACCGAAAACTGCAACTGCCAGTTCAAATGGTGCTGCGAAGTTATTTGTGAAACATGTTATGTTAATCGGGACATACAAACATGCCATTAATGTGATACATACATATTATTATATTGAATGTTTTTATAATAAATAATCTAATCAAAGTAAACTGTTAATTTTATTCATCTGATGTGACATTGTCTTTCAAAGTATATGGATTCTCGGTAGTGGTAGTTGGCTTACCATCTTTGAGCATTTCATTTGATGAACTCTTACCTTTTTCAAGATTTTTACCACTGTCACTACCTTCATTACTGTTGTTATTTATTTTATTTTTACTTTTACCGTCGTCACTGTTTTGTGGCCTCTGTTCAGAACCCTCTACAATTTCTATACCAGCTAGTTTAGCTGCTTCAACATACTTTTTGGGTTTTTTCCTCGCCGGTACTACATGTTTATCTAGTACATCAGTCATCTTAAATTTAGGTCCTGGGCGATAAAGTGCTTTACAGTCAGGTAGCTTTGCATTTTTGTTGTCTTTTTCAAGAACCAAGTTATAGAGCATTCTTATTTTTACAACATCCGTATAGCTAAGTCCGTCAGTTTCCCCTACGAAGGTATTGATTTTGCTCTGAAATGGAAAATAAAGTCAAAATTAGCAACACTCATTTAAGGAGTGTGATGACAAGAAGCGTCTACCTATCAAAAGCAATGAAAAGACAATTGTGGCTCTTCAAAGAAAGCGACATATTTTTTTGTCCTTTAATATAAATTACCTTTGGCACTATAGTCGCCGATCCATCGACAGTATATTTGTGGGAAGGGTAATGACCAGCGCTAAGAAAGTCATATTTCATATCATGAAACAACCAGTCTTCAGGTTTCACGGCTGTAAACAGCTCAACTTTGTCTGCAAGGAAAAATCAAGTTTGTTTATTAGGTAAAAATATAAATTAGGTACGTTTAACCAGCAAAATCCAAAGTCTGTTTTTTAGGGTTCCGTACCCAAAGGGTAAAAACGGAAACCCTATTACTGAGGCTCCGCTGTCCGTCCGTCCCTCTGTCACCAGGCTGTATCTCGGGAAACGTGATAGCTAGAGAGTTGAAATTTTCACAGATGATGTATTTCGGTTGCCGTAACAACAAATACTAAAAAATGGAATAAAATAATGGAATAATATAATATTTAAGGGGGCTCCCATACAATAAACGTGATTTTTTTGCTCGTTTTTGCTCGATATTGATAACGGCAACAGGTAGAAGCTTGAAATGTTCACAGAATATTTAATTACGTATTGACTTTAAAAATAAAGCATTAAATTAAAATAAAAAAATATTTAAGGGGGGCTCCCATACAACAAACGTGATTCGTGCGCGAGTCCGACTCGCACTTGGCCGTTTTTTTTATTATTAATATTATCAATAAAACAAATAAAACAAATTCGGTAGGTACTAAAATTGTAGTTTTGTAAGTAATCTTTTGGAAAAAATTGGAAGAGACCTATATTACCGTCGTATGAAAAAGCCACAACTTGCATTTTTTTGTGAAATTGAGTTAAATACATATTCAGAATCAGGAGAAAAAGGCGCATCTGCCTGATTTTTTCTACATTTCTTGGAACAATACTGTCGGAGATACCGTTAGCTCAAAAGGCACAAGTGCCTGAGAAATTCAGATTTACTAAAGCAAAAAGGCATATTTGGCTATGGTTAAAATAATACTCAACTAACTAACTAACTCAGTAATCTTTTCGTATATTCTATAGGTATTGAAACGCATCGAGTGATGATGGAATGCTCTAGAACTAAACGAGCTAATAATGGTATGGCTCAAATTAAGACGTTTGTTCTTTTATTTTTTATACTACTGCGCTTTTGCAAAAACCAATGTTTGCCAAGAAGAATGCGCTACAAGAAAATTGGGTAGGAGCTAAAAGTAATACTGACATTATTTCCAACATTTAACGCATTCACTGCCACCGATTCAACATATATGCGTTTTCGGGACTTCGCCCAGTGCCGCTGTCATAATTATTCATACATTTTGAACGCACATGTGCGTCGGTGGCACCTGTGGAAATCGGGTGGCAGTGAATGCGTTAAGGTACCTTCCCACCAGAGATGTGATATGCAGCTATGCTGCGAGGATGTGAAAACTATGCTACTAAACTATGTCACCGTTTCCACTAATGCTAAACCATGTATCTGCTCGAGAAAGATCCAGAGCACGCATCTAGACCATGCATTTTTCCATATTAAAAATATAACCAGTGTGTTTCCACCTATGCGGATCAATGTAACATGATTGGTGGATATCAAACGTATCCATAGCAACGTAGCGTAGCACTCTCTGGTGGAGTAGCACAATTATAGCAAAAAAAATATTTTTGAGAATTCAAGATTTATCTGCTTCAAAATACAATACCAGGCTGAATGGATTTCATGGACACTTCGATGTATTTGTCACGGTCAGGTGAGTTGTGTTGTGGCGGTACTCCAGCCAATGCAAGAACTATTGGTGCTATGTGCGGGTTGCCGATACAGTCGTAGCCTATCACAAGTTTCTGGAAAAAAAAGATGAATTTAGGTACACCACGATTAGATGAATAATGTGAAATGATTTAGCTAAAAACTACATCGGAATCAAATCCAATAAATGAAATGAATGCTATTTACCGTAAGGTTACTTTTACCCAATGGAGGGCAACCTTTTCTCATAAGAAAACTACATATAGAAAGTTCTAATAAAAATGTGGACGGTCAGCTAAAACCAACCACAATGCAGTGTGCCATAATTTCAATGCAATAGTAAAACCTAGACAGAGGTAATCCAAATGGTTAAAGTTAACATTCAGAACCAAAGTCACCCACCCGCCTTTACAGAATACTAGCACTAACCCGAGGCTTCGCCCGTGTTAGAAATAACTTCACGAGAAACAATTACGATCACGTAATTTTTTAACTTAATTAGGTCGCGATATCAGCATTTAGCAAATTAGGATGATGAAATTTGAGGAACAAATCATTGAATCAATCATTTCTTTTTTTTGTTTGACTCCGTGACCACATTGCAATTCAGCTAAGGCTGTGTGCCACGTGTATGTATTTTTGCAGAACCCACTCAACAAGTTAGACTACCTCTGCTGCCGTAGAAGTATAGATACCTTGCACGTGAAGCATGTAATAGTTGGCTACCTGACCAAAACCTAGCAAATACCTCGATACCTATTGGCTCTAGTTCATCAATACAAATAGTACCTGGACTCCTGTGTTATTAAAAGACTTTGGATTATAATCAGTGCAATTCAACTGTCCTCTCCTGTTGATGATGAAGACCCATCTGGTGTTGTCATCAGCTGGTGGTCGAGGCAGTTCCATGAACCGGAGTCCAGTCACGCTACTAGCCTCGTCCAAGAGCTCGCGTAAATTATCGCGAACAATTTTGTCTAGCAAAGAATTAAACAGTCACTGATGTCAATGAATTTTTTGAAGATTCGTGGTACACGAAAATAAACCTTAAATTACAAAAAATGAATATTAATTCTGGTGAGTTAAATGTTGAACTTTTTAACAAAAGAATGAATGTAGTTAATGGCGTGAACCGTTTGTAACTGGGATTTGAGTATGAAATTTATTTTCTATCTCACTGACTCTATTTTATAAAGTTTAAAAAAGGAAGGATCCTGTCTTTTCCACGAAGATATTTTTCCCAACTGATTCTTTTCTCAACTATTTTTTTTTTCTGAAACTATACTATTCAGGATATATTTCAGGACTATCATGTAAGTTAGATTAATTTTATAACAATTCTGAAGTACTTACAGTTTCAGAAAGAAAAAACAGTTGGGAAGTGAATCATTTGAGAAAAATATTTTCGGCGAAAAATTAGAGAACCCATAAAAATCATTAAATATTCGACTGTTTGAATTACTTTTGTAGACTCATTTTTGTAGAACATTCAGATACAGTTTCCAGAAAACAGATACGGTAGAAGTACTTGACCTCTAATAAATATTCTAATACGCCATAAAAATCTGCATCAATTTGTAAAAAATGTAGCTACGTCAAAACATTCGAATAATGACTCAAAAGAAGGACTTCGGTATTCACTAAGAGTTACTTTTGTCATTAAAAATTCAAAAATGTTGTTAATAACGAGGGCTAAGGTAAACATGCTAAAATTTGTGGACAGTTAATATGAATCAAATTGTTTGGCGGTACGTCATCATATTAAATATATTTATAGATGTTTAGTCGACCAAGAAATTCCTTTACCACCTAAACGTTGAAGTCAGTTGTATGGTTCAAAACATCAAAGGCTATTTTGCTTACCAGTGAATGTGAGAATCAGTCTTATTGTTTTTATTCTAACGTAGGAACTGCCATAAAAAATGGTATAAAGCATTTACTTGGTTCACTATACAACATCGATATACGATAAATTGGGTAGGCCTGTTTTTATCAAAATGCCGCACCAACTTAACGCTGAACATTTCTTTTATCTGTCTATTATTGTGAAATTTATAACCACAACAATTTCTTGCATAAGAATTTACCTACCATAAGAAAATTCGTCGATATAAAATGGTATGATTCCTTGTGGCCAGATTTTGAACTTTTTCTCTTCTACTGGGGAATAGTCAAAACCAGTCATAGCGGATAGCTTGCTTATTTCCAAAATTTTACCGGCGGAAGAATCAGTTACATCAAGATTTGGCGTTACTTTTTCAACGGGCTTACTAGAGGAATTAGCTTCTTTGTTTTCTTTCGAAGTGTCTTCGCCTTCGAGAACAGTCACTTGATCTTCACTTTCATTATTTTCATTTTTATCATGACTTTTTTTTTCTTTTGAAGTGTCTTCGCCTTCGAGAACAGTCACTTGATCTTCACTTTCATTATTTTCATTTTTAGCGTGACTTTTTTCTTTCGAAGTGTCTTCGGCTTCGAGAACAGTCACTTGATCTCCACTTTCAATATTTTCTAAACTACGTCGTATACTACGTACTCGCTTATCAATGTTCAAAATTCTCTGATGTTTTACTTGGGAAAAAGATTAAATATTAATAATATTGGAAGGTAAATTACAAACGTCTCAACGAAAGTTGAAACAAATGAATCCAAGCCAATCAATATCCAGTTGGAAACATTAATATGTTAAACACATTAAAATTGCCACTTACCAGTCGCACAAAGGTCAAAAAGAATGTATAAAACGTAACATTTTAGAACTCCGTGAAGCAACATTTCCAGTCAAAGTATCGCAACGCGTTTATTACTAGCGCATTGGAAATGCCTACAACATCGTAAATTTTGATAAGAAGTCAATTTATAGTAAAAATCAATAAGTACCGCTGCTTTGAATAGGTAGGTATATACTATATGTAATATTACATACATGAATACATACTAATGCTTTTTGCTACGAAGTGCATAGCGTAGTGAATCTAATCTTCTTAGGGTCTACCCGATGATAGCAACGTTCTTAATACATATATCTAGAACTTTTTCGCTCTGTGAGGGGAATACGAAAGAGCTAAAAACGCACTTTTTGGTACCTATTCCTCTTGGCTCATCTCATTAGTATCAAATTCTTAATTCGTATCATTCGGTTTTCGTCACTTGTTTGATTTTGTAACTTGCCATAACTGTACAAGCTACAATCTAAGCCGAGAGGAGAAAATTGGTAACAGAAATTACACACTCAATTAAGTATACTTAACTACCCGGTTTGCAGTGCGGATAGGCCTCCAACAAGATGGAGCGACGACCTGAGGTCGTTTTGTCTAACGTGCGAGCGCTTGCCATCGCTTTTATCATCTTATACTTACCGTTTAACATAAAGAGATGGTAAAAGCAACGGCAAACGCCCGTGTGTTTGACAATATGCATATGGTTAAGGTTGCAGGAACACGTTGGATGCGGATAGCGTAGCTCCGATCTGTTTGGCGAGCCTTGGGGGAGGTCTTTCAGTGTTCAACAGTGGACGTCTTTTGGCTGAAATGATGATGATGTGACGATGACCCGCTTCGCAGAGACGTGTATGGTTTTCTCGAGAGGTTTACGAGTATCTATTAAGATACTACTACTGTTGATTATAACTTTAGAAAAAATGGATAGAGCTACTCGTAATAATAAGGCCAAAAAATTATTATGATTCAGCGTTCGTAGCTACTGACATACGCTTATTTTATAGTACTAAAAAATACTGCAGATACTCATTTTTGTCAATACTCAACAACCATTAGATATCCCAATAGTATAATACAAATGCGAAAAAAGAAATCAAAGGTTCTAACTCATTAAATGCGCTAAATTTAAGTAATATTACTTAATAGAGATGTGCCGATTATGACTTTGGCCGACTAGCCGATTAGTCGGTTGTACACAATTGTACACAAGCCGATCACGGTTTCGGGGATTTCCGGAACGCTTTGTTTACAGTTGAATCGCGCGAAAGTCGCAAAAGTCGCAAGAATCGGAAAAAAATTAATAAATCATCAAGGTTTTTATTTAATGTAATTCCCTTTACATACATATTACTGAGAAATACATACAAAGTAAGAAGCCGGGTAGTCGGCGCTCTTTGCAGAATAGTCGCCGACTAGGTAGTCGCCGACTATTATAGTGGCCGGTTAGTCAGCTTTACCGACTAGTCGGCACATCTCTATTACTTAATTGTACCAGCACATCACAGGGTCTTTTTCTAGTTTTTTTTTTTTATGAACAAAAACGCACAACAGTCGCTACTGATTCGCTCGTGACCGTTCGGCAGGCGCTCGGACGCGCTCGGGCGCTCGGCTCTGTTCGCGTGGCGAACATTCGCGAGAGTGCCCGAGGTCTGCCGAACGGCCGTGGTAATTAATACTCACGTTAAAACTAATGAGTACAGTCGCCACACTTTCCCCTACTCTTCCTTCCTACTGTTCAAACCTAGTTAACGGCATAGATGAAATCGAATACCTTTGAAATGCGATAAAAAGTGGATCTAGATAGTCTGTTTCACAAACCCGTCTGATGCAGGTGGACCGAGCCGGTTCTCGTTATAAACATCACTACAATGTTGCTAAGAATAGTGTACTTGCAGTAAATAGTATAACTTGTAAATAGACAGTGAGCAGCAGATTTATCTAGATGGTCATAGAACTAAAAAAAGATATATTGATTATACCACGTCGGTGGCAAATAAACCTACGGCCCGCGTGATGGTAAGCGGTTACCGTAGCATATAAGTATAGATGCTTACAACTTCAGGGGATTTACATGCTTGGTAACGACCCTTTAAAAACCTGTAGGTACACTCCTTCCTGAAGAACCTCATGCTGTAGTCGTGAGCTCATTAAACAGGCCCGAGAATTCTTGTGAGGAAATTTCTCTGGAATCGTACACAGCGCAAGGTTTCTTTTCAGGAGACTTTGGAGTAAATCTTTTCGAGGTTGTGTAACAAATTGAATCGTGGCCCTCTGTGGAAGCTTTACACAGAAGATGCTAGTGAAATATAGGTATATAAATATTTGGTGAAATCAGAAATATCATTATGGGACTTAGGCTAACTTCTTGGCTTGGCGGAGCGGGCATCCCGCGCCAATACGGAACGGCTCAGGCTCAGGTGCGTGGTAAATTTTATCGAACGTAACTTGCACCGATGCTGCATTACCAAGCGGGGAAGCGGCCATACTGTGAGAATCATCATCCCATCCACCTATCATCCCACGCGTGCCACTGCAGGGCACAGGCCTCCTCTCAGAATGAGAGGGCTTAGACCGCAGTTCCCACGCGGGCCCAGTGCGGATTGGGAACTTCACATACACTCTTGAATTTCTTCTCAGGTTTATGCAGGTTTCCTTACGATGATTTCCTTCACCGTAAAGCTCATGGTAAATTACAAATGTAATTTCGCACATAAATTCCGAAAAAGTCAGAGGCGCGAGCCCGGACTCGAACCCACGACCCTCTGCTTGAGAGACCACAGGTCAAACTACTATTCCACCACGGTTTTTTGAATGATCTACGGACTGTGACTGTGTGTGATTTAATGACTGTGAGAATGATCTACGGTAAATCAGGAGTCAAATTGGTTTGATTATACATTCATGTAATATTCAAGGAGGATGTGGATCTGGTGATAATAAGTAGTTCCTGATAATTTAAGAAGCTTGCGCAGCTCAATAACATAGTTGATCTATATAGCCTATTTCCGTTGGTCACGGCATCACGCGTAGCCACGGATTTCGCTACCTACTTTTTTTTTGCTTTTTTTATTGTCAGGAGAATCTTCTTATGATAGTAATTTTAGTAAAAACAGAACGGGGGCAACGCCGCGGGGAACAGCGAGTAATGTCATTTTGAGTGTAAACTTACATTTAGGGGAACAGCTAGGAATTGTCACTCGAAGTCAAGTTTATTATACTTACGTAATTTTCAGTTGATTACATGGAATCGTAAGTGTTGAGAAAGAAAGAAAAAAAACATTAATTCGTGGCACAATAGATACAAAAAGACATAGTTACCTACCAATTCCACAAAACAAAATGAAAATTTCAATACGCGTCCCAATTAGACTAAGGCGTACTAAGTATGTATTATGTTATGTTAAATACCGAAGAACACAAAAAGTACATAGGGTGCTTATGACCTCAATGTTTCCAATGCACAAAAAAAACTAAATTATTAGCATAATTACTGAAATTTAACTATCTTAAAAAAAACTTAGGGGAAGGTCCTCAACAAAATGATAAAAAAGGCCACCAAACTCCGATAGCGAAAGCAACCATAAGCCATCTAACTAAAATTCGCATTAGGTACACTAAAGCAATGCAAAAATTCTTTCGCGAAAAAAATTATTCACGCTATTTCAGATTCAGCCACGCCATTCGTATCCCTTATGACAGATTTCTCAGTTCATAAACATAAATTTTCCAACGTGCTCGATACTCGTGGGAACACGCCTGCGGCCGCGCGACCACCTACACGGCCTGACTTTTCACTTTCGACATCTCAAACCACTCAAGAATAAGCTCTATAGAAGCAATTTACAGTTTCTTCCAGCTTTCCTACAACTCTTATAACCCTTTGTTAGAAAATGGAGTCATTTCAGTAAACTTCGCGCTATCAAGCAAGCGTACGGTTGCGTTCACAATAAAACAAAATGGCGGAGATATGACAGTTCGTTGGTTCAGTGAACGTGAGTATAAATTTTAAAACAAAACACCATCGTATATCGAACGGTGGACATCCCTCGGCGCTGTTACCGATCGTTCCATTACGTATCGTATCCGCGTCGAATGAAACGTCATTAATATTTTATTAGGGTTATCTTCGAGTGGGAAAGAGAAGGTACTAGACGATCATCGACGTTCGATACCTAATAGACGTTGCAAGGTAAGACAGACACGGTGGATGTCGACGTATAAATGTCTAATGGAGATGTACCGTCTTGTAACTTCGCGTCGATAATAATATGTCATGTTACTAATAATACGATAATATAATTATGCAGCCAGCAGAAAAAATTTTAGCAATCGATATGCTATTGCAAATTAATAATTGATTAGGTACGTATTGGAGATATTTCACAGAACTATAAAAAAGACGAGCTGCTGCCGGCGACTCCGTCTGCGAAGAATTCGTTTAACGCTATCCCGCGGGAACTATGCAATTTTCAGGGATAAAAAGTATCCTATATGTTAATCTGGATTATAAACTATCTGTGTACCATATTTCATCAGAATCCGTCAAACCGTTTCAGCGTGAAAGAGTAACAAAAATCCATCTATCCATCCATACTTACAAACTTTCGCGTTTATAATATTAGTTGGAAGTAGGTAGGATAATCACACCTACCTAGGACCTAGGTACAGTCAACAGCATGTTGTTTTGGTGCTCAAAATTACTTACATCATTTTGTTACCTAGGCATTATAATTGTACCTAGATCATTTTCGGCACCGCAACCGCTCATCCACTTTTGCTACGGACTGTACCACTGTATTTTATAGTTATTTTGAGTATAAACTAGAATTGGTATTGAATTGGTATTACTGTACTTGACACGAATGACTGTCTATTCTCGAAGTTCTTTTACAAGATTTTATTTAGCTTGCAATGTTTATTTGTTAGTTTCTGTGTATGGTATGGGTGCTGGCAAGCGCAGCGTGGAACGTCCACCAATGACATGGAAGGACGATTTGGTAAAGGTTCAAGGTGGATGTAAGCCGCTTCCAACCGTAATGATTGGGTATCAATGAGGGAGGCCTATGTCCAGCAGTGGACGTCCTACGGCTGAAATGATGATGGTGATGATGAGGTAATACTTGGTTAGGGAATAAAACAAAGCGCAAGTTTTTTGATCGATTTTGTATTTTTAGTAACAACTAATCAATATTTTAATTATAAATAGATACTGCTAATGTACATTGTACAACCAATACTATAATAAAATGTGTCAACCCCAAAAGCGGTCATTGGACGAAATATAATTTCAAAAAGGTACATCATTCTATACAACAATAAGTGAGATTCAGATAAGTTCAGCTGATTTCAATTGTTTTGTTTAACTAAGATTTACAATTAAAATTGCTACATTCTCATAAATAACTTAAAATATCAATAAGGGTGTATTTACATGCGTTTAAAATTAATTTATCAACTTAAATTGATTCAGACAGAAACTCGTTAAAACTGGGAAAGCTGTCAAAGATAAAAGATATTTTAAAATGGCACCAATCTAATAAGATTTTGTGGTTACTGGTATATTTTTAAATTAAGGTTAAAATACTTTTATCACAATAGATTTCATGTTAAAATTCAAAACAATGGCTCTAGATATCCGTCATGGATAATAATAACTACGAAATTATAAAATACTTCAGTCTTTTTAAGTCCTCGTGGTTACCACTTCGGCTCTAGTACAAAATTACAAACTTACATTGCCATTGGTTATTCAAAAATCAATACAAACGATCACCAACCCATCATTTTGCAAAACGGAAACGAACAATTTCTATTTGAATCGGAATACTTATGCTAATTACGTTAATTTACTTTAAACGTTTGCTTTAAAGTAAATTAAGGTGTAATAAAACAGATTTCAATAAATATTAATAATCAACATACGGTTTTTACCAGGTATATTCATTCCCGTACAGGTACCTAATACTTTACATACTTTAAGCTCGGTAGAATTCATCTATCAGTACTTAATGTCTAACTATTTTATATCACATATGAAATATCATTCACGTACGATACTTTCGTGATAAGTGCTCCTTCAGAGAAACTATCGGATGTAGGCAGTCAGGGGCCGATTTCAAGAAGTTACAATTCTGTTCCACAGATCTTTAATGGCCATCAAATACGACATAAGTTTCCACTTAGAACTGTAGAACGACAACCTGTATCTTCATCAAATGGGCAGTATTAGTTAGTAGGATTAAAATATTGAAGGGCCCTCGATACCCACTGAGGTGTAAGCGTAATAGCGTAAATAAATTTACAAGTTAACAAGTAATAAGTACACGCTAATAACTCATTGGATACTTAGCCATTGGTTCAACCTGTCATCATTTATCAGTTGTAACCGAACGTTATAATTACCAAAAATAGTTAACTGTGTATAAACCATGCGTCAACATCAAAAATTGCCCGTAGACTGATCTACATAAAATAACCGTTTAAAAGCGGCAAAATATAAAGTTACTAAAAGTAACACATGCTAATATACAAAAGGTACATACATTAAGGACAGTTTAAACGGAGGAGCAAATGTTAAAAATGTACAAGTGTCAAGCTCGCGTGTGCAGTATCTCGGACTATCGGACGCCGCACGCATACAATATTATACGTATAATACTGATTATTTAATTCGTTTAATATTTAATTAAAATTCTCGAGAGCGTTTATCTCGTAATGTGTGCCACTTTTACGATGGTGCTACTTTAAGGCTGATAACGCCTCGCTCCCTCCTCGAAAACACCTAAACCCAGAGCAGTAAAACACAAATTCCAACGGCACTCCTAATTATAATGTAATAATTATAACTACAAGATAATTTCGCTTGCGCGAAACAGTTCTGAGCGTTCGACCAGTGCGGACGCACAAAAATAGGAAGTAACACAATTATTGTCTTTGTTATTTTGACTGCAACTTTCGGCAAATTAATAAATTATAAGCAACTTTAAAGTGATATTAAGAAATACCAGTTAAAGTCAGCATTGAGACCGTATCGGAGGTGCCTTCGGCTGGAGCGCAGTCAAACGGAAATCATACGTACAGTAACCATATCTAAAATAAATAAATTATACACCTGACTGCGTAAGGAAACCAATAAAACCAATTTCGATTGTACAAGGGATGACAGGCTGACAGAAACAAATCGTCATTAAACTGGTCTCATTAGTTTACCAATGGCAGTGTCCACAAAAAATAACGTTTCTAGATCACATGTTCGCACTTAATAGCCAAATAAATTAACCGAGCGAGTGGGCCGAGATTAATACACAGTATATCGCTTATTTTAATTTCACGCCGGATAAATTATACGCGTAAAAAAAAGAAATAAACAGTGATATGGAACTATTTACATAAGTCAACATGAATTACGATTTCGACGACTTCGATAGAAGAAAAAGTGAAGCGATTATATACACGGCCCGTTATCGCCTCCGAGCACTTTAAACAGGTCCACTCTCGAGTTCGAGTCACATCACAACCACTGGAGTTTCTAAACGATCACAAGTGTAACGGTTACACAGTCCGAGCGTCTCGAGCCTATAAGCACGTGTGTACCACCTTTTCGGTGCGACAGCTTTTGCACTTCACCTCGCAGCACCAATGGAAGGTGCAGTTGCAGCGCTCAAGCACGGACATGGTCTCCGTGCGATAGCCGCGGCCGCAGCACATGAGGTCGCAACCGTCGACGCCGATGCTAGTGTCGTTGCAGGCGCGCCCGTGTGTGCCGGGGATGCCGAGTCGAGGGTTCTTCTCGCAGAAGCCAGGTGACGCCTCTAGATACACCAAGTCTTTGGTGCCTGGGGACTTGTGGTCCGGGTTGTGTGGCCGGAGCTGGAAGCCGTAGCGATTTCGACGCGGCGCGCGGTGCGGCGCTGCGTCATTACGCGGCGCAGGTTCTAACTCTGCGTTATGCATCATGACCCTCGACGCGCCATCGAATCGATCCTTCAGCGCATCCCCCACTGACCGGAAACTGGGTAGCCGCATCCAGCAAGTCTTCACAGTGCAGGAGCCCGACATGCCGTGACACTTGCACTCTTGACGCATCTCCGTTTGCACGTGCTACCAACAAAACAATACTATTAATATCAAACCGCGCTGCTCTGCCTGGAAGGGGGTCCAGATAGAAGCATTAGATACATAATGATGTACGAATATCTTTAAATTCCTCCGATAAGCGTCGATAGTAGTGATCGATGATTCTTTAAGCGCAGTCCATCGATCGCATCTCACGATCAAGCAAATTGTTACAAATCGTGAGGAGGTGGGCTGGTCGTCACCGCGTGTGGACGGGTCATAAATCATGATCTAGGGACATTCATCATTCTTAGAAGGTAGATAAATGACGTGAGGACGAAGACAGTAAATATTTTACTATCCCCAAGCGCAGGCGCTTCGTAGAACGTGGCCGAGTATTTATTCATTCACATGTAGATAGCCACGTATGTTGTACGGTCGAGTGTCCAAATATGTGTAAAACAATCGATGGAATGTTGTGAATATTCATCAGGTGGACACCCAGTGCGTGTGTCGTGACAGGAATTAAGCGCGTGGCTTAATGATGCGGCTGGGTGGCTCGAGGCGCCCGACGTCCCTTTTTGATGATGAATTTTAGGGGGCACCGACAGTGGGTATGCAAATGGTGGGTGCGGCGGGGGGAGGTGCGCGAGCGCAACGAATGGGTGCCTGTTGCGGCCGGCGCCGGGCCGGGCCGGCCCGCGGCGCATAATTAATACACGAGCGACACGTCAAGTGGCGAGGATCGATCGTCACCCGTAATGGTAATGTAAACACGCCAGACGACAATGCCTGTCGTTGGCTCGATAGCGATTGTTTTATTTAATGGATGTTTATAAGGTGCTACTGGCTAAGTGGCTATTGGATAAGGGGGTATTGATGGATGGAGTGGGCTGTTACTTACCGCTCTGCCGGCCTCGTTGTTGTGGAGGTTCATTTTTTCTCTCAGTGTCTTGCCTCGTTCGCCGGTGTCGACGAATTCCCTGCTGAATCGGAAGCCGAAGCCGATGTTGTCGCTGCACCCGCCCCACTTCCAGACACGCACATTGGCGGCGGCGGCGGCGCGGCTTCGGTGCGGCTGGCGCTCCACATGCGAGTAGTCGCAAGTGCAAGACTCGATCGCGCCCTCCGCGCAGGCGCGAGACACCGAATGCGCCACCCCCGCGCTCGTTATCGCGTAGATGAAAGCCGTCTCTCGACAACCTGATGCAAACAAACGCTCTCATTAACGAAAAAAAAAACATTTTATTTACCAGGTATTACCATACGCCATCGGAGCTTCATACATTTTTCAATTTGACATGTTTGGCATTTCGAGCGAATTAATTCGGTCGAATAAGAGAGATATTTTAATCACATTTTATTATTGCGAGGGGCACGATCAGAGGTTGAGCATTAAAAATATTTCGATACGAACGAGTCGTAAACAAATTGTAAATGCTTAGGTGGACCCTGATGTGAGGCACGATTGGTATTTGGTTAATTATATTGAGGTGCCCATTGTCGTTTTATGAATTTATGGGTATGTTAATTAAAAGTGGGGACGACATTCCGAGCAAACAGACTCGTGCTCGGAGCGGGTTAGCTGGAGTTTAGGCACAAAGCGAAGTGCTCATTCATCCCCGCCGGACGAATACATAAATCCCTGCGCTCGTCCCGTATCGAATACTATAAATAATTAATGGCCCGGCATTAGAATCAAATACTCATAAAATACAATTAAAAGAGAGAGGTTATCTATATCTCCGCGATTGAAAATAAAGAAGTGCCTTACCTACCCGAGAGATTATAAATTTGATCATTACAAGTGGTACGGCGCGCGTCGAACCCTCTCGCTTAATATCGATTTAATAACTCCAGTACTCGATTAATGCGATCTAACTCTTTGTCTACGCAACGAGACGATATTATTAACGAACCCGAGCACGGATGAATAATGAATGTCCGACTAGCCGTCGAACCTAATTAAATTTACATTCCTTCAAAAAAATGTGCATAAAACTTTCCCGGCTGTCTCGGACGGACATTATCTCGTTATTAATTCACGTGCGTAGACATTGTAATTTTACGGCATAATGCGTATTAATAACCGGCTATTGTTAGCGTAAGTCTCATTAAGAGGTCGGGAGGCGCGTCGAGGTTGTGATGGAATTCCTCGGAGACCATAAACCGCGAGGAGCCGATCGCGTCCACGAGATAAGTCCCTCGATTAACGTTAAATTAGCAATTAACGCGGGCCTAATATCGGCCGCGTGTCAACCGGCCGTCGTAAGTTTGCCAGTATACTGCGCCCGAGCAACGCCTTTGGTGGGCTTCCGGCCACCTCAATGCGGACGCAGACTGTAAAAACGAACGACTCCTTTATGGATGTAAAAATAATAAGGAACTCGTATTTGTTGTTATTTATAATAATCATATGTGGAACGGGCCCGGCGGAGCGCCAGCGTTATTAAGGACTCAATAAGCAAATGAAATCATTTTTTTATTGAGATGTCATCGTGCACCGATATAAATTACGGGACGCACACCGCCGCGGCCGGGACTCGCTTTTTGTGCTTCGCTTTGGGATGTTATACAAAAGTATTTTATTCAGCAATTACTTGAGACGTTCGACTGGGAATTTTAATGTCAATTTCGCCATCATTCAATGCTCGGACGAAATTAATTCACGGTACAGATACGAGCGGTCGCAGCGGGCATTTATCTTCTGTAATGACTTGGAAACGTTCTCTCGCATTAACTATAACGAATAGGTGTGGGCCAATTAAATATGGCACACGTAAATAACGCTCGTAAAATAATAGCTTTCGGCTAATCCACGGACGGTCCGTCAAACCGCTAATGAAGCCAAAGCAAACAACGTCTTTCCTTTACAACGTGTAATAAGTTTTTATCTTAAGATTTCGATTTATTAACTGGTTGTAAAACGGTAGAGTTTTAAGTACGAGCCCTGAGTCAGAAGAAGCGGCGAGCGGTGGTCTGCCGGCGGGGAGCCGCCAGGTGCGGCCACCACGTGCTGTGCCCAATAAACGACTCCATAACGCGTAGATATCTGTCCACACATCTGTCAACAGACATCTGTGAATGAGAGCCCGCTGAGATTTTACAACTCTTCCACCTTCACCCTAAACACGCGGTAATTTTTTAATAAAATACCCCTTAATCACCCCGCGAGTATCTTCGACGCTTCTGATCATTCACAGCCCAGAGCACCACATAAGGAATAACTCTTCGTGTTTTAGCGGGAGACAACATTAACGCAACTATGAATAATTGAGCGATTTACGTCCATGACCGGCGGCCATCGGTTTCCCCGGACGACAAAGCCGATTGTGGCGTTTTGCGAATAAATCGTGACGTAGAAAAATTATGACAGATGTAAGGAGGTTTCATCCGAGAGGCCGCATTAGTCACGGCATTAAATAAAATGTGAATGTCCTTCCTCGGGCCCAATTAAGCGCCCAAACAACTATAATCCGACACCGACCATACGTAACCTGCGACACGGACGCGCGCCGCGCCTGCGCCTTGCCTTCACAATAATCATATTTAACGCGCCCTATTATTTTATTATGGCAATTTCATCCCATCAAATCGCAGTCAAATAAGAACAAACATGAGTAATGTTAATCTATAAAAGTAAATTATTATTATAACTGATAATAAAGTGCTGTCGGTGGATTATCTGCGCGGATAATGAATGGTCTCGCAGTCGGTTTACAGCGAGCAGCGAGCGATAATTCCATCCCGGGGATTGGCAGTTAAGGCGAGGCGTTGAGAATTTATAAAAGTCAAAATCTCGTAAATCCAAGCGCGTCCGATCGGCCGCGTGAAATAAAACTTAATCACTGTTGACGGTTGACGAACACCTGGCCGCTCGGACCGACTCATTCAATAATTCTAAATTAATGCACTAATTAAATATGTTTCTGTCCGCATTAAGTCATCACGCTAAAGTGTGGCCGCAAGATTAATAAGAAGGATTGACTTATGACGGTTCGCGCGTCGCGCCACTTGTGCCTTATTATTTACAACGACTCACATTATTCAAATTTGATGGGACGTAATTACTCAAAACAGCTATAAATCACTCTTTTATAAAAGGAGCCAGCGGTGTTTGACCGGTTTAGGCCCGAAGACGGCTTTATCGAACTATGATGAACTCATTACGGATTTGTATTTATACGGCGTTTTACGAGCGCATAATGACATTTAATCTGCACTAAGAGAAATGATTCTGATTCGTCTCGTCGTGAAACACATAAAATTACCAGACAACGGTGACTTAATGCCGTTATTTAGTAAAATGAAAAAACTCGCGATGCTCTAAGCTATTATGGTAGAAAAACAAAACAAGAGTAGAATAGTGATGGTAATTTCGCTATAAAGGTACGTGGAGAGGCAATAAAAAGCAATAATTCATTTTCGTTATGCCGTGTATGGGTGATAATTTCACATTGATTCCGCGGTCCGAGTTCCCGGTGCGACAATTGAGAATTACGTCGGTCGTATATCACTCATTGTGAGTGGCACAAAGCGCAGCTACCACTTGCCCCCGCGCCACACTCCAGTCCCATTCACACGGCAGACAAAGCCATTTGTTTTCAAACTCTAAAAAAAACACCGAAAATAATTCAGTTTTATTTAAGTGACCTGTCAATAAACAATACCAGACAGCGCGTCATTCAATCACCAATCCATCGTAATTTCGCTGCAGCAAAAACTGAAATGTTATCCAACCATTTTGCCGTTTCAGGGCAACGTTTATTGAAAAAAAAAGCGTTATTACAAAACGGCTGTATCTTAAAAACAATTCAAACGCCACAAAACCCAAAACGCTTATCTAATTGAGCATTAAATATTTCGTCGAGAACATTTTGTATCCATTTTATTTTGTGTGTCGTTTTATACGTTTTATCCACCCACGGCGATGGAATCTTGGGAGCCGATATTCGAAACACTTCAAAACAGGAAATATTTGAAAAAAGGTCGGGTTTTATTGGCCAAGTTACCTGCCATTAGGCGATGTTAGGTGTAAACGGGGCTTCCGTGGCGAGCGAGCGTCGCTAAGCCACGCGGCGGGAGGGCTGGTGGCTCGCTCGGCTCGCTCGCTTCGCGCCGCGGGGACCCGGCCCATATATTTTTCTATTCTCGGTTCCACAATGAACCGTCGCATAAAGCCCCGTCGGTATTGTGTCGTTGTCATCATTTGTGTTAATGCGATCCTTGAGGTTTGCACCACAATGAGATGAAGACGTCTCCCCCGTGTCAATAGCGTGTAGACGTGTAAATTAGTAATTATTCGCGCCCTTCCGGGCGGTCTTTATGCCAGCGAATGGTAATTATGTCGCGATGTCGACCCATTGTAGCGTTTCTGTTTAACTATCATGTTTGCGTCATTTATTAAGAATATTAAGACGGTCATTTTATGGGTCAAATTCAAAGTCAAAGGCAAAATATCTTTGTCAGTTTAAGCTATAATAAAATAAGCACTTATGAAAGTCAAAGAATCTATCACTGGTTTGAGGAAAAATCTTATTACAAGGTTTGTTTTTAAACAAATATGTTTTCTTTTACTTGTAATTGTGATTGATATTGATGGAATACAAACATGTCACTTTATTAATTAAATGTTATTTAATTAATTATACATAATATTTACAATGTTATTTAATTTATTTAATTTAATTACATACATACATGCATCTAAAATATTACACATAACTATTTTTTTGACACATTAATAATACGCTTTTCGAAACTTTGGATCGCCAATGCAGATCGAAATTATTTCCAAACACCCCTCCCTGTCCACGTCCAATAGTTTTTTTTATTTGAATCGAATGTGAAGTAATAATCTCATAATTTAATTATTGATATTGTGAGGTAACTGCGCCCGCCAGTACCGAGACTCGGTCTTAATAAAGTGATACACTCTAAAAACACACGCATAAAACATAAATTTTGTAATCGCTGTGGTCTTTTTATTAAGTGAAATAATTACGACGGTGGTCTCGGCGACGTTATACCTCGCAGGCTTTTATTAAGAAAAAAAGTCTCGCTTTACAATTACAAGTAGAAGAAAATGTGATCCCAATGAAGTTTAATTTCTTATTTATCGTTAGAGATTACCATATGATAGAGATGTAGTAGGTACATTCAGTAACTCACATCAATAAAACACGAACATTCTGAAAGTAAATCTATCTAAGTATATAAAAAATGAATCACCGAAATGTATTACGCGTATTCCAAACGACTGCACCAAATTGGATGATTATTTTTTGTTGTGTTCATTATTGTCAGGTCAAGGTTTGTATGAAATATTAAAACAAACTGGACAGGGGACGAAGCCGCGGGCAACAGCTAGTAGGTAGATATATAAAATATGCACCGACGTGCGCATGTGTTATTAAATTTCCCAAACATATAATATAACGTTTCAAGCTTCTCTAATAATTCCACACCTATCATAAATTGGAAACGTGAAAACACAAAGAGCCATATTAATACGTGACTGATTGTATGTTTCTCGTTATTTCTACTCGGAACTATTCACATTCGAAGTCATAAAGCTATTCTCAAAACGGTGATAATTATCGCGTGCGTGTTCAATTACTTTAAATTGGTTCTGTCTCTGCAATTTACATGTTTTATTTAAATAAATAATCCGGATCTGGACCGATAATAATTCTTTTGATTTACCAATCCTCGCGCTGACCGGTCTCGCCGCGGGGTAGTGTCGACCCCGACTCGTTTTTTTTCTCTCTAATAAACATTAATATTGTGTAAACATATAAATTTAATTGCGATTTGTTAACAATTTACCTTTAATGAATATTTTATCAATCGTATGGTTTACGACCGCTTTAATCGAGCTTTACTGACCAATTCATCTTATACTGTGGCGTTGTGGTACCATTAAACTCGTTAAATGTTAAACTTTTAATGAAAGAAACTCCAATAAAACTACATACTTACAGATCGTCGACAAACAATGACCGAAATATCTTCCATTCACAACAATAGTTAACATTCTCTAAGAGTCGTGAGGGCACAAGATAGAATAGCATGTTTCACTTGGGTAGCGCAAGTGCATTCGAAGCTAATAGAAACATCGTTTACCGCAAACGTTTGGACATTTCATTAACGTGGGTTCAACAACCGGAGCGCCGCGGCCCAAACGGATGGCTCCAGATATCGTACCGAATTGGAAATAAGATCGAATTAACTGGAGATATGGAAGCGAACGCTCTTAATTTCGAAGATAACCCCCTAATGCGGGCGCGCCGACCTCCGATCCAAGGAAAGCTTTTCGATATTACTTTTTATTTATGTTTTAATCAATGCCAGACTGTTTTTACACGGTTGCGTAAGAATCTGTTTGAAAGTAAAATGAGGTTGCCTTTTTTATAATAGCCGACGCGCGTGCTCATTTGTTATATCTAGTTATGGGAATAGACAAAGTAAGGGATAAGTAACTAGGTGTAAGTAGTAGTTCTGAATATCGAAAGTCATTAATATCGAATCCATACTAATATTATAAATGCGAAAGTTTGTGTTACCTTTTCAGGCTTATACCGCTGGAACCGATTTAGATGAAATTTCAAAGATAGTTTCAGTTTCGGGAAGGGACGTAGGACAGTTCTTATCTCGGAAAATTGCAAAGTTCCCGCGGGATAGAGATAAACCAATTTTTCGCAGACAGAGTCGCGGGCAACAGCTAGTGGATTATAATATCGAAGTTTTTTTTGTGAAACTGTAAACGTTACAGGATTTATTAAAACAGCATCCTTTAGAACCCATTAGGTTAGGGTAGGTTAGTTTTACAACAAGCTTGAAAAAAAAATACGGTTTAAAAAATCTTTTTGATACCACAACCCACTCGAGACCTACATAATACTATGTAAGTATACAGGGTTATTTGTAATTCACTGACATCCTCTTAACCCTGAATTCCTATCACTCAAACAAATGTTTTTTGTTTTACGACTTTTTAAAATGAAGTACTTTTTTTCCCATACAAATACACAGAGTATCGTAAAAATAAGAGGAAATCTCAAATTTTCAAAACGTTATTACACCAAAAATATTAAGTTATGACAAAAGCCGTAAAACAAAAAACGTTTGTTTAAGTGGTTGGAGTTTAGGGTTAAAAGGATGCTAGTGAATTACAAATAACCCTGTATTAACTTTCGATTTTCAGATACGAGCCCTAAAGTAAAAGTTAAAAATTACGAATAGAACATTATTGTTTGCATGGATACTTGTAAATAAATAAAATCAATTGAATTGACTAAGGCCCCTTAAATAGTTTGCAAACAGCAAAAAAGCCTGTGAACGGCGAAATTGAATTACTAACTGGCTTTTTTGCTGTTTTTATCGAATAATTCTTTAAGACCAGATGTTCGTCTCATAATAAGGCATATCGCGCACAAAGCATCGAAATCGGACACCGGAGATGGTACCGTGATTTGGGCAACAAAATAACCATTTGCTGTCACGCAACTCACTGTTACTCTAATTTGTGCTTTAACAATATTGGGACAAAAAGCAACCGTTTTTTGAGTGTGGTGAAAGTATTTTGTGAATGAAGAGAGTAGTGCGAGTTTGTAGTAGCGTCTTGATGTTTTGATTGTAGTTTGCAGGAGAAATGCGTCTAATTTATAGTTCAACATCATCATCATCATTCCAGCCTATATACGCCTCACTGCAGGGCAAAGGCCTTCTCTCAGAATGACAGGGTTTGAGCGTAGTTCACACGCGGGTCCAGTGCAGATTGGGAATTTCACAAACACCATTGAATTTCTTCGCAGGTGTGTGCAAGTTTCCTCACGACGTTTTCATTCACCATAAAGCTCATGGTAAATTTGGAATATAATTTCGCAAATAAATTTATAAAAACTCAGAGTTACAAGCCCGGGCTCGAACTTACGACCTTCTGCTTGAGAGGCCTTAGGTCAAACCACTAAGCTACCCTGACTTTAAACCACTAAGCTGCCACGATAGTTACGTTCATCTTATAGTATACAGGGTGAAATTGAAATGGTGATACAAAATTTGTGTCTAATTCAGTTAATGCTGGACAAAATAATGCACTAGCTCATTTGTTTTAATTAGTTTTATTTGTCCATACATTGAGCTTCTGGTTTCATTTCAACGAAGTAAGAATATCCTAAATTTTTTCAGACTCATTTTAACAATTGAGTTAGTGCAATAAGTTTCCCAGCCTTAACTAAGTTAGTAACACTAAAGTAACACCATTTAGATTTCACCCTCTATGACTGAGTTACCTATTTTACTAGCGTAACGTAACTCACTTCAATTTCACAATCAGATTAAAAATTCATCACGAGAATAACAAGTCGTTTTTAAAATTCGTTTGTATAGTTAGTTTGCGCAACTAAGACTTAAATATTACCTAAGTTAAATATTAAAGAAAATGCAAAAGGAAAATTAAACATGCAATTGGTTTCGAACAATTTTAATTTACTTACTTGCTTCACAGTACACATAATATTAGTACAAAGTGGAAACTGTTGCAGTTTGAATTCATAAATATGACATGTCTAAGAATAAAGATTAACTCGATAAATAAATTACTGATGCTCCTGGCTGGATTATGTCTGTACAATTACGAGAAATGGTAAAGAATTTATCCAGGAGCTGTAATTTTCGTCTAATCTGTAATTCACATAAAAAAAATATACCCTAAATTATAAACCGGTTCTGTCATCTCGTACAAGAGAAAGGTTTTTTTTAAGGTTTCGTGCCTCAAAAGGAAAAAAACGGAACTCATATTGGACCACTTCGTTTTTCGTCTATGTTCACTTGTGACACACGCAGAATTGGGTATTTACAATTTAAAGTGTACCATTTTCCTTTTTTTTAAATGAGGTAATTTTGGAGGTATTCTTATTCAAAATCATGAGTACTTACTGTTCGTTTTCAAAAAGAAAAAAGTGTTCTTATTTTTCAAGTCAGTTTCGTTACTTTTTATCTTAAACAGTTTATATGGGTCGCCGCGAAACATACACAAAAAAATTTTAGAGAAAAATTATAAGTAATAAAACCTCAAAGTAATCAATTCTGGGGAAAAAGTAGAAGATACATTTTAAATTTAAAATACCCAGTTACAACTTTTGACTGGCTTCAAATCGCGAAAGGAAGGAATGGTCTCCCAGAGCAACTTTAGGAAAAAATGACTTTCAGACCAACGTTTATTTTCAAACTGGTATCCACTGTGCCGCACAGTGGATACCAGTCAGTCTGTGCGGCTAGCGTCTCGGCCGCGCAATGGTCAGATATGGTAAACGTTCCTGTGCTCGACACTGACCCAATACATGGCACCTTCAATCTTATGTCATAGTAAGAGAGGTGACAGATGGGTGTAATCCACTGAGCGTTGAGGTGTCGAGCATTGGTATGTTTACCTTAAAACGCTTATCGCGCTGCTTGTCGCTACGCTTGTCGCGCATAGCTGTGGCCGGGCAATGGCCAGTAAGTATGTCCGCTCTGTTGCCCAAGTTATAGAAGCGAGAGAACAATATCGTAAGTACGCATCCATAATGTAGGCGAAGAACTTAAAAACGTAATTATGAAAGAACTAATTAATTTAATCGTCGTGTAATTGAACGTTTATCACGCTATTTATTTAGTTTCATTTATTTAAATTTTAATTGGCGACTAATTTAAATTTCTGAGTTGACATGACAAGGTTTGACATACTTTTTTGACTTTTGTATCGTTGTAATTATTATTTATTATAATTGCTTTTATTGTAATTGTAGTATGTATGTTGTACTTTTTAATTTATTTATATTTTTAACGCATGTATCGCAAGATAAAAGTGTAAATTTCTATAAGGGTGAAGATTACCACGACCACGATTGAGACGACCAGATGGCCTAGTGGTTAGAGACCCTGACTACGAAGCTTGAGGTCCCGGGTTCGATTCCCGTGTCGGGGCAGATATTTGTATGAAAAATACGAATGTTTGTTCTCGGGTCTTGGGTGTTTAATATGTATTTAAGTATGTATCTATCTATATAAGTATGTTTATCCGTTGCCTAGTACCCATAACACAAGCTTTGCTAAGCTTACTTTGGGACTAGGTCAATTGGTGTGAATTGTCCCGTGATATATATTATTGTAAATGTTACGGCTAAATGGGTAAATTTCCTGTTGTACATTGCACAACTATGAAGTTTCTGAATATTGACAATGAAACCTAGGTATAGGAAGAAAATACTGTCCCACACATGTATAGCATTTATGTTCCTATGATTGACTGTAGCGATGTCTGTAATTCACAATCAAAGTGAATATAACATTGCAGATCTGTTTTGAAAAAAAATCCGACTGCGTAAAAAAAAGCATTTTCTTATTTACCCGCAAAAGTAGCCACCATGTTTAAAATTAATTCATTTATGTTAGACTTTCAATTCGAATTCAATGGGAAGTTTTGAAATCGTATAAGTAGTATCGGAAATCCGTGTTTCCTGTCCTTTTCCCACGGGTATTCCGGGAAAATATTATAGGTATATACTCTATGTCACTCTAGTAAATGAGACGAATCTAATAACAGTGGAAAGCCGCGGTGGCCTAGTGGTTTGACCTATGGCCTCTCAAACACAGGGCCGTGGGTTCAAATCCCGGCTCGCACCTCCGAGTTTTTCGGAATTTATGTGCGAAATTACATTTGAACTTTACCATGAGTTTTACGGTGAAGGAGAATATCGTGAGGAAACCTGCATAATAATAATAATAATAATATTAGGGGACACTCTCACACAAATCGACCTAGTCCCAAACTAAGCAAAGCTTGTACTATGGGTACTAGACGACGATAGACATACTTATATAGATAAATAAATACTTAAATACATGGAAAACATCCATAACTCAGGAACAAATATTCGTGCTCATCACACAAATAAATGCCCTTACCGGGATTTGAACCCAGGACCTCTTGCTTCGTAGGCAGGGTCACTACCAACTAGGCTAAAGCGGTCGTTACATCGCATACATCTGGTCGCATACATCTGCAAACAAATTCAACCGTGTGTATGAAGTTCCCAATCCGCACTAGGCCCGCGTGGGAACTACCCACGTGTGCCCACCACGTAGACGTATATAGGCTGGGATGATGATGATAATGACTGTCCACACTTTAACATCCATTAAGCCGTTTATAGTAGTTCCAATCATTTATTTTCTCGATGACAGCTCCCGTAGAATGTAACTGCGTTTAGTTACGCAAAAATTAACTTTTAAATGCGAGGTATAAAAAATACGACAACTGCCTAATTTTGTTCCTTGATCCTAAGTAAGTATATAATTATTCATCTAAGACAATTTTAGTCCATATATGCAGTAGTTTTTTTTTAAAGTACTATAAATAATAAACGTTTTAATAAAGTACATTCTATGGCAATCATAACATGACATTTGTATTGCCATAGAATGTAACTTTATTAAAACGTTTATTATTTATCGTACTTTAAAAAAAACTACTGCATATATGGACTCAATTTGTCATAGATGAATATTATATAGGATCAAGGAACAAAATTAGGCAGTTGTCGTATTTTTTATACCTCGCATTTAAAAGTTAATTTTTGCGTAACTAAACAAAGTTACATTCTACGGGAGCTGTCATTGAGAAAATAAATGATTGGAAATACTATAATAGGCAACAGGGCGTGCCAAAGAATGATATATACATATATAAATACATATGCTCAAAAACCATAACCCTCCTTCGGCAGTCGGGTAAAAAAGATAGTCAACTTTTCATAAAATATTCTGCCACGTCCAATAGCATCTATTATCTTTGTACATTACTCAGTAACTCCATAGATAGATTATAGCCTACCAACTTGAAACCCTGTGTCGGGAATCAGTATTGTGAAGCTAATGGGTATCTATTCGCTGATTTCTATCTATTGATAATATCGGCCCATTCAAATCAAGTAAATGGACTACGTTGTACCTGCACTGCGATTATGTTTTAATGGACCTTTAGTTTGTTTAGTGAAGTATTGAGGCGGAACTGTTACAGAATAACAGTCGATTTAGCACTTTTAAAATACGTAAATACCTGAAGACTGGTTCTTTATCGTTTGCCCGAATTTCATAAGCCATAATGTACCGTTTCCATAATTTTAATTTGTCATAAAGTAATTTATTCCTGAAATATTTTCTTCAGAATTATTATTAAACAACCTTACTTAGGCAACCTACAAGATGACAATTTAAAAAATCTAGGATGTTTAATATGTCTTTAAGTATGTATTTATTTACATGAGTCTAGGTAGATTTATCCGTTGCCTATAGTAGTACCTGTAGTACAAGCTTTGTTAAGTTTTAGTTCAATTGTCCTAAAATTATTTGCCCTATTAGACAAATGGTAATTAACTAACTGACAAGATAGCCTACTATTTCAAAAAGGACGAGTTTAGCAAACTGGATAAGAATCTCAATTATAAACGCGAAAGTTTGAATAGATGGATGTGTGGATGTTTGTTACTCTTTCACGCTAAAACAGTTTTGATGAATTCTGATGAAATCAGCACATAACAAACTTATAACCTAGACTAACATATAGGATACTTTTACCCCCAAAAATTGCGTAGTTATGGGATAGTGAGGAATGAATTATATAGATAATTTAATATAACCGTATAGATGATAATATTATTGTTTTTTTTTGTATGTGTGGGATTTCTTTTACCGTGGCGGACTCTTGTAAATTTCATCTATATTGGTATATGTCTCAAGAAAAATACTATTAGGTAATTAGGTAAAGGGCATGTCATAATTAGCCGACAAGTCTTACGAACGAGACCGAACAAAAAACGCGTCATTAACGTCACATAAGTGTACCTACAAATAAACTAATTCCATAAACCAGTTCAATAAAAATCGAGTTCCCTTTAATAACTGTACAGAAATAAAAATAAAACGGTGAACGGGAACGTCACTCCGGCGCATGTAATTGATCCAGGATGTTTTATCTTGATGAACCCTTTATGTCCGCCCCGACTCGCTACCCCATTCACAACGATAACATCTCTCAAAAGGGTTGCTTATAGATATCACTTAATTTGTGCCCGCGCTTTGTTATTAGGATTAGGGGCTCTCACTCTTTGTACTCAGTTTTTTGCATCCAAATTAGGATACATTTCAATTGCAAGTTTTTAAGTGCCTAATCTTCTGAAGTCTCGACTCCAATTTTAGTTTTTGTTGCACCGAATTAAGACAAACGTAGGACGCTTTTTTGCTTAGATTAATCGCTGGTGATCGATAGAACGTGATTTGGGGTTTATGTCGTTATTTAATTGATTCAATTAAGTCACATTTTGTGTTAAAGCTTACCTCTGTCAACGATTTTGCCAAATAAGTTTTTTCCTCGCAAAAAGTTTCTTGTTGAACAGTTCCATCTTCTGTATTTGAACTGGTGCTGGCATTCTGCGACCGCCATGCTGGCGCCCTTCGCCACCGCGGCAAGGACGCCGGGGTTTTCTCTTGCTAGCCTCCTCTGTTTTCTTCTTAAAGTCGCATGCACCGCCGGGTCCATATATAAAACCCCCGGCGATATAGGTGACAAATTATTTGGTTCTCCCGCTTTGGCAATACCCCTGAAAAAAAAAAACAACCTGTAAACCTTTTGATACCACAAACAAAGAACAAACTATTTAGCTAACATCGACTTTCGTCACCCTTGCAAAAGACAATGCCATCCCGGACAGAAAAAAGGAGACATAATCCGAATGCCACTTAAGGCAATGGGTGCAACTTGAAATGAACTGCTCATTTGAAAAGGTAAAGACAACAAACAATTGACGACCGAACTGTCAATCCGCAGACGTTTAGATAAATATTTGCGTCGCGCATTAATCTTAGAGGGCCAGAGTCAACAGCGAGAGCGATCGAGATCACGGCCTGTTGACTCGTCCTCGGCTCGAAAACTTCGTCTTCGGCCACAAAAAACCTGGAGCACTCGCCCCGGCCGCTCCAAACGTTGGAAATGGTATTACTTTTCTATTTGCCTTTCTTTGTAGTCGAGTGTTACGTAAATATGAACGCGTTCGTCGGAAATTCTCATTTCCTCTCAGAATTTACGGAGACGCTGTGACACGGTTTTGTTTTTAGATTTTAAGACGCTCTTTACTTTAACTCTAGGGCTTCTTCTCACTTAAGCGAGTCGAGTTTTTTTTTAAGTCCTTAAGACTTTTATCTCTTTAATTGCTAATTATTTTCTCATAGTTATGTGTTATGTCTAAGCTTGACAACTTTTTTCCAGAGGCTTTGTTGAATAAAATTATTTTAATAATCTGACGGACATCGGTGGCAATCAGATATCTCAAGATCGTTATCTCGTTATTACACCGAGTTTAAATAATTCATTAACAAGACATGTGATGCAGTTTTTGTGGCATTTAAAATAATCAAGCACAATTAACGAATTTGCATAATTATTTAACTTCTATGCTTTATTTAGGACCATACACAAAGTTTTTCGTTGTTTCTCAATCTTTTTTATACGCGCATAATAAACTAATTTTCAAGTGCATTGAGGCGTAATTTGGATCCAAATACCCATTTATTACGGTCAGTTTTATTTGCCACTTCGTATAATTTATGCAGTTTAGAATGACCATCGAGATAAGGATAAATAATCAAAGAGTTAGTGAACTTTATCATAATGATTCAGACCGACCAATCTGGTAGCGTCAGTTTTAAAACGGCCAGAATCCGATATTGGGTGCAACAGACGAAAAAAAATCGACACCCACAACCGCTTAGAAAACAAAGGATATTTGCCTGTCCATATATAGTTCTTAGCACTTGTCACATCAGTAGGGAACTAAAAAACACGAGGTCTTGTGGGGAAAAAATCGTGAATGACTTTCACGGGCACACAAAATGTTTGTACAGAGATAAAGGCTTGTGTGAATGTGTCAAAATAACAAATATTGTCTTTGGAAGGTATGGGCTCTTATTCGGGTAATTAAGCGTTTCCTCCGGCTTATGAAAGATGCTAAGTACTTTAGTTTAACTGTGAATCTTTGTTGGTAATTTTTGAGTACCTAGAACTAAAACTTAAGAGGTTATTGTAACAGGGGTCGGAATTAATTGAATATGTACAATTTAGGATAAAAGCAAGTGAATTTTTATTTTACATTTTACTGACTTGGGCAGACAGGACGTCTAAGCTAGAAACTGATTTTGCATAGATTAATGGATGAATATGTCTTGAATTTACCATTGTTGATGCACTACTGACTCAAACTTTGTGTTAGCTACGTATAATATCATTTACCTTCACAAATTTTTAGGTATGGTCGGGCTACTGAGGCCCTGAAGTTACTTTGACCATTGGAATTAACTCTGTCCTCTGCTTTTATTCTTCATTATCATCATCATCATCATTTCAGCCGAAAGACGTCCACTGCTGAACATAGGCCTCCCCCAAGGCTCGCCAAACAGATCGGTCCCGTGCCATCCGCATCCAACGCGGTCCAGCAACCTTAACCAAGTTGTCGCTCCATCTTGTTGGAGGCCTACAGTGGCGAAGGGTACCTACCTACTAACAACCCGAATCCCCACGGGTTGACCACTTTCTAGGTTACCAAACGCTTCTCTTCCATTACTGCACTTTCAAGAAGAGGATAAATGGGGTTTTTAGGTTTTTTTGCACGGTGCTTTACTTGCAAAAAATTTTCACGCCCCGCCACTGGAGGCCTACCTACCTACACTGCGTCTTCCGGTCCGTGGGCGCCACTCGAGAACCTTAATACCCCATCGGCCATCAGTTCTACGAGCGATGTGCCCTGCCCACTGTCACTCGAGTCTGGCAATTCTTTGAGCTATGTTGGTGACTCTAGTTCTTGCGCGGATTTCATCATTTCTAATACGATCCCACAGAGAAACTCCGAGCATAGCCCTCTCCGTCGCCCTCTGAGTGATTTTGAGCTCTCTTATGTGGCCCATGGTTAGCGGCCACGTCTCAGTGCCATAACATAAGTCATCATCTGCTTTTATTAAAGAATTGAAATTATGGCGCATTGGAATTGGGTTGGTTTCAGCTGTCCACTTACGTATATGTCTTACTCTCTTCGGATCAAGGGTATTACGGTACTTAAGTATTAGCAAAACTAATGAACTGAAACAATTACTTTGCTCACCCGCGACCTTACGATAGTTACGTTTATGTAAGAAATACACGTTTATGCAGTTCCTCCACCTCCACACTGTACGAAAACAAACAAATCACACAAACCCAACTATCACCACCACCAAACTACACTGACGCGTTTCAAACTCAACCAGAGCTCATCTTCAGAGTATGTACCAAAACCGTACGCTATGCCACCAAATGTTAACATTCTTCGTACAGTGTGGAGGAGGAGGAACTGAATGAACACGCATTTCTTACATAAACTTAACTAACGTAAGGTCGCGGGTGAGCAAAGTAATTGTTTGAGTTCATTAATATGGACCTCCGCAAAGTAACACCTGATTCAATAAATTATTAGCAAAATGTAAAAGAAATAAAAACACGACGTTGATAATTTTACCAAGTTTGAGCTTCTGCGTATAAAAATTGGAATAATATTAATTTTAAATCAAACTCTAAATGATTTTGTTAACTCGTCTTGATAGGACCAGACAAGTTCAAACTGGAAAAAGTCCAATAATATTAATGTCAGGCAGCCCATTCAAGCGTATTGTAATGTAAGCATTCTATTGGGAGAATAACATGAATGAATAATGTTACGTATAATTGAGTGAACATGACTAAATAATTATACATCAATTTGTTATTAATTATATTATAAATAGTTGATCTTTACATGTTAAAATTTTTTCTGATTTCTGACCTATCGTAGAAGGTTTTCACAGTAAGCATCATAATGCTATTCGTTGTCAGGCAATGTATATTATGTTAAAAAGTTCCACAGTGGGTCATGATTCGATTTATTCGAGTGTACCTACCTAATCCACCTTTGTCCACTACTATTTCTTATTCTGTATGTATGTATAACTTTTTATGACATAAACAGATGTAATTGACAGGAAACTTGAGCAATGTAGGTACAAAGGCGAAATTATCCTTTAATGGGATCTATTCCAGTTAATCTTTGAATAATTGACAGGACATCAAAAACGACAGTAGACACACAATGAAAAATTAATAGAACCGAAATCTCAAATAAATGAATAAAAAGTACGTCAAAAATGTACTACATAGTATAGCTACATCCTAATTCATGTGAAGGTAAATATGTAGACTACTTATAAAACAGAGAACTCATAACATAACATATCTTTAGGATAAACTGTCAAGCCAGTACGCCCTAATGTGCCTGCCTTATTGTCTTTATAACCCTATTATCTTTTGTTTTTGGAACTGAATGGATCTTCAATTTTAAAAAATATTTCAGAATTTTACTCTAATGCCTAGTCTAGACTTGCAAGAAAATTCGTGCAAGTTGCATTACATTGCGAACCAGTAAAGCGAATGAGTTTGAAGTGGTCAATTGAGCTCCGCAATGTAATGTAATTTTCGCGGTTTACCTTGTAGGACTAAACTGGGCTTTTTATTAAACATCCTAACAACTTTTGTAACTTAATTTTTAGCAACCTCAATTGATATTTTTTTATCACGTGTAAGGTGTTTAAATCTTAATAAACTGGTTACGTTATCAGCGTTATCTCGAATCTCGATACAGCACGCGATTCTGTACAGTGTTATATGGGAGAGATGCTGTGAATACAAATTAGGTGAACAATTTTGCTTTATCTTATATCTTTGAGTGTGAATTTGATACTTTAAAAAACTGGCCAAGGACGATTCTGACTCACGTAGTCAGTGAACTAATTTGAAAGCCAGCAAAAGATTCTTAGTATTTGAAGTTATTTCTATGAACCAAATTATTTGGGGTACGGTGTTTTGTCTTATTTTAGGGAATTGGGAATGTCTCAAAAAATTACCAATGGTTTTTATATTTTTTTTGTATAGAAAAGTCAATTATAAGAAACTAATTTGAATATTTTTTCATAAAATTCAAAACTTTTTTTAAAACTAATTATTGAAACTATTTTGGTTGATGACGTCACATTATAATTGAGGGCTCCCAGTCAGCCAAATTTCTAAATCTGTCTAAATGCGTACGATAAGGCAACCCCTTTAATTATTTTTTTTGGTAGATTCTTCGACGTTCATAGGCGCATCAATTGATGCCTAAATTTAATAAAAAATTTTGACTTTGACTTATGTAGTGGTGCATACTGTAACTAGTGTCACTTTACTGGCGCTGTCAAAGTGCTAGATGTCAGACAGCGGGTCCAAATCAAACTTCCGCGAGTCAATTGTGAAGGATTCTAAATAATGCTAGTCCACACCGATTAAAGTACAACTTGGACCTTCTGCGACATTTAATTCAATGTCAGATGAAGATCAATTGCTTATTTGATATGTAATAAGTGCATTACATTATATTAAAATTAAATAACTACAGAAAACGATTTAAAAAGCATTTATCACGAAATGTTTTTCAATTTACTATACATTTTTACATGGCTTTATAGCCATAATAGCGCCTCGCGCTTTTCGTTTTATTATGTTGTGGTTGCAGTACATATTAAAGTCTGGCAAAAAAGAGTAGAAATTAAAAAGTGGCAACACTGTAGTGTCGTCCCTCTTTATTCGTACACAAGAAAAGAGGGACGACACTACAGTGTTGCCACTTTTTAATATCTACTCTTTTTTGCCAGTCTATACATGTCATAGTTTTAATGTGAAGTTATATTGGCGACACCGTGAAGTAGAAAGTCTTGTGGCTTTATGATTCGTTTGTTGCGCTGTTTGTCATTTAAACAGAGATGTTGGGAAACTTACGGAAACTGTGATAGTCATTTCATCATCACCACAGCCTATACGTCCCACTACAGATCACAACCTTCCTATCAAAATAAAAGGGTGTGGACGAATATCACACAGCGAATTGTGGTAAGCACCTATTGCAATGTCTTCTGTTTTATTTAAATTCCTGGTGTCTTTCAAGCTAATAGTTAAGTAGTTAAGTGTTAAACATGTGCATAATATGTTGTTTAATTTAGTTTGGAGTATTTTGAAGTGGCAGTTCCGGCAGATGCGCTGATTTTATAGTGACTCGGTTAACGGCAGAAGGAATATTGAGAAAAAAATATTTAAGAATGATTAGTTAGTGGCTTTTACCACTCAAGAGACCTTATCGGTTCTCTATTTCTTGCCAGAATACGTCATATGCTATAATGTATTGTTTTGTATAATTTTTATTTGTCATAAAACAATTTCCAACGATGATCCCTATAGATAAGTAACTTTGCCTTTACTAAAATACCTACCTGCACTCCCTGGGTATCTGAACTCTTAAATAGATAGTTCATTTTATTATTATAATTACATATCAGCAAATTGGTTAGAACCTCACACTTAATAAAATAATTTGACTATGTACTATCGCCCCAAACGCCAGATAACCACCTTAAAGGCCCAGTTTGCGTGCAGTGGCTAGACATCTGTCCATAACAATCCATAGCAATAAACATCAACGGCTGCAAGCAAATTTGTTTTGAAAATGGGTATCTGACGTCTGGGGCGATGGTACGTAGGTATTCGGTATTGCCGTCGGCAAAATCGTATATTCATAGGGCTGCTTGGAAAAATGCGTCAGCGCAGTTTTTTATGAAATCCATAATATCTTGCACAAAGAAACATAAAATGTAATTTTTTATTTGTTAGTTTATAACAAATCTAGTACATTGAATTACACTCACTCCCATTGTTTGGATTGAGTTGAAATTTGGTATATTACAATATGCAGATTGGATAACGATGTAAGAATATTTTTTTATATAAAAGGGAGAAAACGAGCATGTGGACCCCTTGATGGGAATCAATCACCGCCACCCATGGACACCACACTAAGTAAAATAATGATGTATATACTTATAAGTATAATTAGTAAAATGCTCATATTACGTTTTTGTTTTTAACGAAAAAATATTTTTGACTTGTAGGTTTCCAACATAATTAACCACTTTTCTATGCAGTTGTTGACAGGCTAGTTAATGTTAGAGAATCGACTGTAAATGTCTGTAGGTATGGGCATATATACAGGGTGAAATTTTGAAAGTGATACAAAATTAGTGTTTCAAGCTTAGTTAATGCTGGATAACATAATGTATTTACTCAATTGTTGAAATTGGTCCGATAAAATTTTGGATTTTCATACTTTGTTGTAGTTAAATTATGAACTAAATGTATGGACACCTCAAATTTAACAATATTAATTCTAGCAACTGGGTAAATGCATTATGTTGTGAAGTTACTAAGCTAGAAACACTAATTTTGTATCACGTTCAAAATTTCACCCTGAATAAATGCGTTAGAATTAAATCTTGCAAGGTGAATTTCGCCCACATAAGTTGGTCGAATTGACTTGAAAGTTGTATGTGATTGAAGATTGAATGATAACAAATGAATGAAAGTCCGTAGAAAAGATTTTACGGACAAAAAGTACTTATATTTTAATGGAATTGATTTTAAACTTACCATATTTAACTCATTAATTTATACGCTGACTGATTTATAACAACAATATTTTAAGAGTAAACAATTAAACACCAGTTGCGCATACGCATATGATAATGATAAGAACGCATCTAGCTATCAGCGGTTATAGAAGTGGCTTTATTTATTAATATAAAATAAATAATTAGCACTGTATAATTCAAACATAAATATTATTAAAACAAAAGAACAATAAAAGAAACTTCTTAAAATTAATACTACTTAGTTTTTTTGGTATGATTTACATAAATTTCAATTAATTTACTTAAAATTAAATTAACTGTTATTGTATATGACAACTTTAAATTAAATCGTAGCATGCCGTCGGAAAAAGTCCGACGGATTATACCTATTAAGCTGAAATAACTTAAAAAGAGTAAAACAAATAAACTAAAACTTATTTTACTTTAATTTTCTAGCCAAGATAGCAAAAATGTAAATAGAAATGTTTTTTCTTTTCTAAAAACTTTTATTTTTATGTTTTTCGGTCTGTAAGATTAGGCAACGCGCGTCGGGAGCCGGGAGATAGGTAAAACAAATACAATGTAAATGCTCCTGTCCGTCAAAAGGATCAGCTGTCGTCAACTCCAGACGGGAATGTCTGGTGTGTTACTAACCTTTGTTTTAGAAATAATAACCAGGGCCCAATTGCATAACAAATTAAAACTAATATTACAAGCGGATCTCTCGCTTCAGTTATATTAACTAGAAAGGAAGTAAGTTGTAATTTGTTAACAATTGGACCCAGGTTCTATTTTCGTTTGTACTTCTGTATTTGTCAAATACGTAGATACTTACGTTAAATGTAGGTCCGAAGTTGAAAATCAAAGTGGCCTATAGGTGTAAGTTTTAAAGGAATTAGTTAATTAATTTTATTCACATTTGATGAAGATTAACGTATTTGTTTTAAGAAAAATGTGGTTTGTATCCAATATTTCCAATTGAGTTTTGTATAAGGTTTAAAAATTAAGAAGATCGGGTCTTGTTGCATTCTGATGACTTAAGAAACGAAATTTTTTTAAATAAGTACCTAATTTAAATGACAGTGTTTGCAAGTTGATTTAAGCATCAATACCTACTTAATTATGAGTTTAATATACCTAACGGTTTAAAATATTTCTTGTTCCGAGTAGAATATCTAGGACCTAATTATGTGGTTCGTTTTTAACGCACGAATGGTTATAGGTAAGTGCATTTGGGTACCTACTAAGTTTTAAGACAATACCTAATATGAAATTATTTAAGGTACAATACAATACCTACAATGACTCTTTATTATATGTACACCACAAATATGTAATACAATACAGAAAAACAAGTACATGAAAAAATATGTAAGATGAACAAAATGTAAGTCATATTATATTATTATATGTACTTACCTCCTAGAAAGTAACTTGCACTAAATTATAAATACTAAAATATTCAACGATACCTATACCTAAGTAGCCTATCGTAATCTTTATTTGATTAATAAATTAGCGTGAAAATTAAAAATAAAATAAATTACTTATACACCCGTAAACAATATACCTAATAATGCTTATGTACCTATAATAGGTATCTAGTTAAAAGTTTATTCCGTAGGTATTTAAGTCCAAGCTTGCACAGAGAAAGTAGCGCCCAGTTTTTCTAGTGCATCCATTCAACAGTTAAACATAACCTCTCATAGAATTTATTTAGTGTTTGTATGGTAAACATAACCTCTATCTAACCTATCCTCAAAAACTACCAATAGATACGTCACTATTAATCTGTTTAGATGAAACCATCAATTAAATAATGTTTAACGTAATATTTAAGTTGCTTTAAAAGTCAATAATTAAGTTTTAGTGGGCCATAACAGATCTCGCGCGTGTTAATGATTCGCTAATTATCTCACTCGATTTATATGTGGGAAACATCTGGCTGTTTGAACGTTTAACGCAAACTGAGTTCTATATCATTAACATCACGATCTAACTTTGTTATTTAACTTTAACACTCGTTACACTTTGCGTACAAGTTTGAAGGTATGCCTTAATTGTTATGACATGAGCACGTATTTGAAGCTTCATTGATAAAAAATAAATAGTCTGCATTGAAATTGGACAATTTTATAAATGAAAATTGATCAATTGAAAATTGACTTAACTTAAGCGTAACTTAGTTTCTGTTTACCTCAATTCATATTGTAATTAGGGTGATAACAAGCCGCAAAGTTTTAATTGTATCAAATGACTAGGTGACCTATAGACCCAAAATTTCAAAGATAACGTATGAAACAGAGTGTACTAACCACCACATGCTGCCGCGTCCTCTCCGAGGCTTGCCAGCGGCGTCGCACCGTATACACAGAACAGTGAGCACAAATAACCACAAACACTTCATTTTAAGGGCGGGACCGCAGGCATGAGCGCGGCCGGTCGTCGCACGGTCGCGTCTGCCGAACGCCGGGCCGAGACACGAGGCGGGACCGACTTGGAGGGAGGGCTCACCTGCCGGCCGTCCGATTGGATCGCGCTTCTGTTTTTTTTTCGACACTTTGTAATCTTTGTCGTGTTTAGGTCATTAGGTTGGTTATGCAATTTTTTGGTTATTGGATTATAGGATTGGGAGATCCTAATACTATTAACGGTTACGCCGAAACAACTAGACAACTTTTAGATACCTACGTAAATAAACAGAAATTCACTTACTGCATAGTCTGTACCGAAAAAGAACCGCTTCTGATATAATTATGTTAATCTCTTTCAAACAGTTTAACAAAATAGTTTCCTCAATTCACGTATACGAACTAGAGTCTAGGACACTACAGCCTAAGTATTTCTCTGGAAGATGGCCGCTACTAGTTTTTGCTGTGGACTACAAATACCGATGGGTGCTGGAAAAAGTAATTGACGCATCGTAATTTATGGCATGCGTTGATTTTAAGTACAAAGTTGCTAGGTATAAAAAGTAGAACCTACCTACTTTATTAAGGTGGGCAGTTAAGTTGGAACGTTAAGGTCTGGATGATAGGTAATAAATAAAATGAAAAAGTTAGTTGTCTCTTTTTATAACAGAGTGGAACTTCTGCTTAGCACATGCGAATATTCTTTGATATTCAAGAGCCAAATATTATTTTATTTGATTGTGAATACATAAAATTCATATTATTATTAATAATATAATTTAGTATTACCAACACATATTTTTACTGAGATATTGAACTTTTTCTATTATGTAGTAGGCTCACACTCGTACAACTTTGATCGATTGGATTTGGATACACTAATTACAATATTATAGAAAAAAATATTTTCACGTAAGTAGGTAGGTAGGTACCAAAATTTTGTGATGCAAAAAAATAACGTTAGTTTAATTAATAATTTAAATAACTCGATGAATTAGCCTTATGGTAGGTTGAAAATACCTATTGAAATATTTCCTTAAAAAATCTTCCATCAAAAAAATCATCCTGATACTAATATTGAAAAGCTCTCAACGGCCCTAGATCCTGCGCGTGAGTCAGCGCGCAGTGGGAGGGGCGGCGTTGACCAATCAGCGAGCGGCGCTTGCGTTTGTGAGAGGCAACACGTGCTCGCTCAGTACTGCGACTGCGCTGGAAGATTGTAGACGGTTTGAGGGTTTGGGGAACGTAGTGTTTTCAACATTTTTCATGATGACCCCTTTACTCTGATAAATATTTCGCGATCTCCTTTTTACTTCCACCTACAGTAATTGTGAATGTCTAAAAAAAATTACCAGTGGTTTTCATATTTTTTTTGTATAGAAAAGTCAATTATAAGGAACTAATTTCAATATTTTGTCATTTAGTTCTCTACTTTTTTCAAAATTAATTATTGAAACTATTTTAGTTGATGACGTCAGATTATAATTGAGGGCTCCCACAATGCCAAATTTCTAAATCTATCTAAATGCGTACGTTAAGGCAACCCCTTTAATTATTTTTTGCGTAGTGGTACACTATACACTGTGCCACTTTACTGGCACTGTCAAAGTGCTAGATGTCAGACAGCGGGTCCAAATCAAACTCCGTAGTATAATCCACGCGTAAATTGTGAAGAATTCTAACCACATAGAATAAAGTACGACTTGAACCGGTCACGCAATTTTTATTTTATTTTATTTTATTGAGAATTTACACCAATGTTAAATGAAGGTCATTGCTTATTTGTTATATAATAAATTCATTACATAATATTAAAATTAAATAACTACAGAAAACGAGTTAAAAAGCATTTATCTCGAAATGGTTTTCGATTTACTATAGATTGCAAAAAAATAGACATCCCCAATTATACAAAATAAAATAGCTGTTCTTATGCAGTACTGAAAGTATAATTATCTGTACACGTTTAAGAACGCAAGACCAAAAAGTAAAAAAAATAAAAAAAATTATCAGGTTGTTCAAAATAAATGGCAAAAGAACAGAATTTTTTATAATACATTTGGCGTGCAGATTATACGCAAAACATGTACGTATTTCTAGCTTTTTAACAAGCTACTAATACTATCATTTTTGTAAAGGGTTGCCAAAAAAAAATAATCACAAAGGACGTAGGAAGAAAATCTCGTCCGAACATTTCTCAAAATCAACTTGTCAATCAAAAATTTATTTAAAAAAGTTATGTCACCTTTTTTATTTGCTTGTGTACCTACAAGATAAAATAGCTGTTCTTATGCAATATCAAAAGTACAATTATCTGTATACGTTTAAGAATGCGAGACCAAAAAGTAAAAAAAATATGATTTTTTATCAGGTTGTTCAAAATAAATGGCAAAAGAACAGAAATTTTTTATAATACATTGATAATATTATTAAAAAAAATCATTGTGTATTTTTTTATTTGAAAATCGGCAGCAAATTCTTTAACTTAATACACAACATCGTACTAAGCAGATTACTATGTCTGGGATCATAATAATTATGAAAAATAAACACAGTTTTTTTTTTTTATAAGATTATCTAACTAAGGAGTTCCATTTTCAAATAAATAGTTAATTAGTTATTTCTTATAATTTGAAAATGGAAGTGCTTACAAATTTCGAAGTCAGCGACTGCAACAATTAAGGAACATTTATGAATGGGGTATCAAATGTAGGTAAATAAAATAAAAACATCGTAGGATTTCAAACTTAATTGTTTTTTTTTTGTCTCAATTTGGTATTATACATTAGTTGTTGTTGTTAGTTGTATTTATAACAGTTATTATTGATAGATTTAGTGAGTTAATTTTAAGAAATGTTCGGACGTGATTTTCTTCCTACGTACTTGGTGATCATTTTTTTCACCAAACATTAACAAAAATCATAGTATTAATAGCTTGTTAGAAAATACGTACATGTTTTACGTATAATCTGCACGCCAAATATATCAGTAAAATTTTCTGTTTTTGTGCCATTAATGTTAAAAAATCATATTTTTTTTACTTTCAAGTCTCGCATTCTTAAATGTGTACAGATAATTATACTTTTAATATTGCATAAGAACAGCTATTTTATCTTGTACACAAGAAAATAAAAAAAGATGACTTAAATGCCAGCTTATTTTTAAATAAATTTTTGATTGAAGAGTTGATTTTGAGAAATGTTTGGATTTGATTTTCTTCCTACGTCCTTTGTGATTATTTTTTTCTGGCAACTATTTACAAAAATGATAGTGTTGGTAGCTTGTTAATAAGCTAGAAATATGTACATGTTTTGCATACAAACTGCACGCCAAATGTATTATAAAAAAAAATCTGTTCTTGTGCCATTCATTTTGAACAACCTGATAAAAAATCGTATTTTATTTTACTTTTTGGTTTTGCGTTCTTAATTGTGTACAAATAATTATACTTTTAATATTGCATAAGAACAGCTATTTTATCTTGTACATAAAAAAATAAAAAAAGTTGACTGAAATGGCCAACTTTTTTTTTAATAAATTTTTGAAGATGAGTTTTTGAGTTGTTATTCAAAATATTTAAATTGAAATTATCTCAGAAATGGTTCATTTTTGCATAGGGCATTATGGGACAAAAATGATTGCAATTGACCTCCCCATAATCCCTTAACGGGAATAGGTCGACTTACCAATAACCCTGTATATGTCCCACTGCAGTGCACAGGCTTCCTCTCAGAATGAGAGGACTTGGGCCATAGTTCCCACTCTAACTTCATCATCATCATCATCATCATTTCAGCCGTAGGACGTCCACTGCTGGACATAGGCCTCCCTCATTGATGCCCAATCATTACGATTGAAAGCGATTTGCATCCACCTTGAGCCTGCGGCCTTCACCAAATCGTCCGTCCATCTCGTTGGTGGACGTCCCACGCTGCGCTTGCCAAGCCGTGGTCTCCATTCCAGAACTTTTGGCCCTCAACGGCCATCTGTTCCACGTGCTATATGGCCTGCCATTTCAACGAGCTAATCCGTTTGGCTATGTCGGTGACCCCGGTTCTTCTACGGATCTCCTCGTTTCTGATTCATAGCATAGCCCTCTCCATAGCTCGCTGAGCGACTCTAAGCCTATTCATCAGGCCCATAGTGAAGCACCACGTCTCGGATCCATATGTCATCACTGGCAACACACACTGATTAAAGACTTTTGTTTTGAGGCACTGAGGTATTTTGACCGAAAAAATGTTGCGGAGCTTCCCGAACGCTGCCCATACGAGTTGGATTCACCGATTGACCTCCTTCTCGAAGTTGGACCTACCTAGTTGGACGGTTTGTCCTCCACTCCACTCCACTCTTACTTAGGTACCTACTATAGTTATAGGATAGCTGCCACTTATTGTACATTAAACACAACTTGTCGATCGAATACTTAGTTACCATATTTTGTCGTTTAAATATACTGTATTAATTAACATGACGGTGGCATTAAGAAACGTAGGTAATAAAGAGCGATTAATAAATAAAATAATTATATTAAATTTCATAGGTTTCATAAATATTGTACGATTTATTTATTGTCTTCACTGAGGATCGCGGGCCAAAGCTTTCGCTCCATGAAAAGGACATCAACGCTCAGACAAACAAAATGAAAAGAACAATAATTAAAAATAAATAAATATCACGGGACAGTTCACACCAATTGACCTAGTCCCAAAGTAAGCTAAGGAAAGCTTGTGTTATGGGTACTAGGCAACGGATAAACATACTTATATATAGATAGGTACATACTTAAATACATATTAAACACCCAAGACCCGAGAACAAACATTCGTATTATTCATACAAATATCTGCCCCGACGCGGGAATCGAACCCGGGACCTCAAGCTTCGTAGTCAGGTTCTCTAACCACTAGGCCATCTGGTCGTCAATAATTACTCCTTACTTAATACAATAATTTTTCTTATTCAATTTATTTTACTTCCTAGGAAATATATAATTTTCAAAATTAAATTAAGTTACATAATTACATAAGAAATGTTATATTTTTTTCAATTAAGTAAGTAAAAACTCTTTGCAATTTTTAAACATGAAACTATATTGAAATAAATTTCTTTTCATCACACTTGCTCGTCAATGGTGTTATTCCATGCCTGTGTACCTACTAAGGGAGTTATGGATTTACGTACAGTTTTTCCTCCCAAGGGAGTTCTAACTTATTAGTTTTAAAATTTGCAAACAAGTTAGTAGGTAGGTAAGTATGTCATTTCAGACTAAGGAGGTTTCAAGTCAGCCAACGTTTTATTTATATCTTTAAAACTTAGCTATGACCCAATTTTACAACACAAAACTTATCTAAGCTTCATGAAACTTCGTTATTTTTATATTTTAAATTAATATCGAATAGTTTTGCAATAATTTTAGTAAGTATTTTTTTAACATGTTGGCAGAATCTGGCCGTATGGCCATTCGAATTCTAAACTAAACACAGTTTACATTATTTTATGGTAAATTAAGTTTAAGTGTTTAGAGACAAAATAATTTTATTTTTGGTTTTTTTTCCTCGCAATGTGATGAAAATCATTGTGTGTATCACGAGCAGTAAAGGGATTACAAACTCGAGTCATTAACACGTTAGCTGCGGCACCAATTTTTGCATACTTTCCGTTCCTGCGGCACGAGGTATAATCGGCCCGTACCGTGACCAGACGTTAGGGCGACACGCGGTCTATTAGACCCCACCTCCTTTTACAGACTAAAATCCATTTTCTGGCGCGAAATCAAAGATAAATGAGAATTTTGGTCCTTATTGATATAGACAGTGAATTGATGAACCCTAATCCACCGTCGCCCCGGGATCTGATGGCTAGTTTAGGAATTATTAGCAAAACAAAATATGGGATCTTATACACCTCGTAACGCACTGAAATAGGGCAAATTTTCGCTGCGATTAGTGATGGGAAAAATAATATCGACGTTTTTAAACTGTCTTAACTACGCAACGACTTGACCGATTTTGATCAATTATATCTCATTAGATCGTTTTAAGGGCAAAACCTGGCAAAACAACACAAAGCTATCAAAGGATACATTTTTTTTTAAATAATCTAAATTGTGCTTGAAGGCGCCATAAAGAAAAAAAAACCGGCCAAGTGCGAGTCGGACTCGCGCACGAAGCGTTCCATTCTATACCATTAACAGGCACCTATTACAGACTTATTATTGGAAAATAATGGATTACGGTTTATGCATAAGGTTTATCTTTCTATTTGTATATGAAAATCTTAATGCGGTTCAATCGACGTGATGCACAACACTGGTCGCGGGAAGCTCGCGTTCAGTGCGGTACGAGGTCAGGGGGGATATGGGACGTTTTAGCCTCGTTCCGCACTGCATTAAAATTATATTAATTCAGTGCGGCACGAGGCCTAAGACATCCGGTACCAAGGTAGGTACACCACCGAGTCCGGAACCATTTAGTGATCTCAAATATATATTTATCTCTTTCCTACACTGGACCAAACCAAAGCTATGCCATTCGCACGACAGAGAAATTCACTTTTTTGCTTGCCGCACCACAGGGAAGTTGCATCAGGGGTGATTTAGGCCTCGCTTCGCAGTTAACGTGTTAAAAGCCTTCCGCCTTCGGCGTCGGGTTTCTAATATACTCTCGTTAGTAATCCCCTACTTACGGCCCTTGATGCACAATGTACTATTGTTATACTATACCTAACACTTAAATATAGTTAAATTTAAATAAAGTTACTCATTTTGATATTACGTGTCTACACTTCGTCTTACGGTCCGCGGACGCCACTCGGGAACCTATGCTTTTATGTTCAGCAGTGGACGTCTTTTGGCTAAAATTATGATGAAGTGTCTACAAAATAATACATGTATGACCTATTTTTTGTAACAGAAACCACTTTAAAATCGCTTCAGATCGTAAAGCTGCGCCCGCAAAGATTTATTCGTCAACACTTAAGTCCCTGTGCTCAAGTGCCCCAAAATGACATGACATGTGTCATTCATCTGGCCCCTTGACGCGTTAAAAGCGCATTATGTCAAATATTGACACATTTAATTGAACAACCGTGTTGACATTTAGTTGGGTTAGGGTAAAATATATTTATAGAATATTCATAAATATTGTGTTCTGATTCTTGACTTTAATTTCTGAAAAAAATTGAATCTTATTTCTGGATTAAGAACTTTATATGAGAAACTAGCTCTTGCCCGCGACTCCATCTGCGATGAATCGGTATAAAAAATAGCCAACGACCTATTCTCAGACCTAAGTTGACAAATACAGGAAAAAACTGGGATTAAAATCGGTCAAGCCGTTTTTGAGGAGTTCAATAACAAACAACGTGACACAAGATTTTTACATATTAGAAGATTCTAAAAAAAATCTGGGGTAATTAAATTTGAGCTTCCCTCATTATTATTTTGACACTAAGTACATTATATTTTCTGACACTATCCCGTTTAATAAGTACCTAATCGGTTAACAAATCTTGGCTTAATTTGTTACGGTTTAAAAGTTCAAATGCGATTAAGCCGATCAAGTGTTGCCATACATATTATTTCCAGCTTCTAATTTGGTTTTTGTTGCGAACTATTCGCTGGCGTTCGTGTCGTCACAGTGTGTATGTTTTTTGTGTTTAGTTTTTAAATGGGTCCCACTGAAAAACAGCGTTGTGGCTTGCCACAACATTATGCTGAGTGGGGCCCAATTTATACTATTCGATATATTTTTTTTAATTTGTAAATTTCCTGTCAAATGTATTTTTTTTTCTGTGTTTGTATCGAATATGTGTAAATAAACATCTCTCTCTCTCTCTCTCTCTCTCTCTCTCAATTACTTATACGCTTAAACTTGGTGCAGCTAGATAGTCGGACCTCGGTGCCCGGCATAACATCTGCCAAGAGAAATATTTCTCTATTGTAGCTTAAACACACGCTATTACGCGTAATGTGTAATGTATTTACTTAATTTCTTGGGCTAGTCTCCTGTGTCTCGTTATCTTATATCACAGATATAAAAGATGCCGCCTTTGTTTATTTTCTTCGATTTAACAGAGCACCTGAAGCCTTATTTCTTGTCTAAGGCACTCTGAATCACAATATTTTCACGATTTATTTCTGTCACACGGTATAGGGATATACTTAGTCCATTTTGGTCTACCATTCATTCCTAATAAACGGACAGAAAATTCCGTTTAGTCCTATTAGTAGGAATAAACGGACAGAAAATTCCGTTTAGTCAGTCCTATTAGTAGGAATAAACGGACAGAAAATTATCCGTTTAGTTCCCTAGTAGAGCTAAACGGAATGACTGCATTAGGCAACCCACGCCTTATGTCGACGGACCCCTCGTCGCGGGGCTCCTATTTCCGGGCGGTCTGCCCTTCGGGCATCTGAAGCTACCTAACGAACCTAACCTACCTATTAATGTATAAAAATTATCTAACCAGCCCTATTTCGTGCCAGAAGTATTGGGATTAAACGAATTATTTCGTCCGTTTAGTCCTAATAAAGTTCGTGCCAGAAGTAGTAGGACTTAATGAATTATTTCGCCCGTTTAGTCCTATTCAAATTCGTGACAAAAGTAGTAAGACGAAACGGATTATGTCGTCCGTATAGTCCTATTAAAATTCGTGCCAGAAGTAGTAGGACTAAATGGATTATTTCGTCCGTTTAATCCTATTAAAATTCGTGCCAGAAGTAGTAGGACTAAATGGTAGACCAAAACGGACTATACTGGTATAGGTTGAGGATAGAAAGAGATGGTGAATGCCAACGCGTGCGCCCGCGCGTTATACAATACGCCCTCAGTGTATTACACCACAGTCCACCTTACTTCCCTACCTGTCATTGATTTACTTAAATTACTTTTGGTCGCGGGTAAAACCATGACTCAGAGTACAAACAAAAGTTTAACGAGAAAGTTTGCAAAGGTGTCTGGATGTTTGTTAGGCAATCACGCAATAACGGCTGGCTGGAAACGAACGGCCTAACACGGTTTGCGAGCGGTAATTCAATCGTTTGGGAGAGGATAGGAATGGGTTGAGCTTGGGATGAGCCTTATTTTCCTGTTAATTCGCTTTGTAAATAAATAAGTAAATAAACCAATAAATAAGGCTCATCCCAAACAGCCCAAATCTCTCGCAAACCAGTGATTCTAGGCGTTCCTGAATAGCAGTTCAAACCAAACCTACCCCAAACGATTGAATTACCGCTCGCAAACAGTATTGGGCCGTTCCTGAATTTAGCCCCTGAATTAAGAAACCCATTCTATCAGGCCAGGCTTATTGTCTAACGTTTCTGACGCTTGCCTTCGCAATCACTACTTAGTTTCTTTCTGTCAAGCAGTATTTTTTTTTTTTTTTTATGAAACAGGGGGCAAACGAGCAGACGGATCGCCTGATGATAAACGATTACCGTCGCCCATGGACACCTGCGACACTAGAAGAGTCACAAGTGCGTTGCCGGCCTTTTAGATAGGAGTACGCTCTTTTTTTGAAAGCTTGAAGGTCATATCGCTCCGGGAACACCGCAGCAGGTACTTCATTCCAGAGCTTAGCTGTGCGAGGCAGGAAATTTTTGGAAAAACGCACAGTAGAAGACAGCCAACCATCCAGATGGTGAGGATGGAAGTGTTGTCGCGTAGGGCGATGGCGGAAGGATGCGGCAGGGATCAACCCGAACAACTCCTCGGAGCACTCTCCGTTGTACATGCGATAGAAGATGCACAGTGAAGCTACATCTCTACGCAGCGCCAAGGAGTCAAGTCGATCAGAAATTCGTTGGCAGCCGACTATTCGAGTCGCTCTCCGTTGTATGCGATCCAGAGGGAGAAGCTGGTACTTGGGAGCCCCCGCCCACAGATGAGAGCAGTATTCCATATGTGGGCGAACCTGCGCCTTATAAAGCTGGAGGCGGTGGGCTGGAGTGAAATACCGTCTCGATCTGTTGAGCACGCCGAGCTTCTTCGAGGCTAATTTAGCCTTACTCTCCAAATGGTCGCGGAACTGGACTTCACTCGAGATGTCAATACCAAGGATTCCGATACTGGCTGTGTTAGCAAGAGGAGTGCCCTCGAAAAGAGGTGACGCGACAAACGCAGACTTTTTTGCGGTAAACGCGCAAACCTGTGTCTTAGTGGGATTAAATTGGACTAAATTAAGTCGACCCCATTCTGAAACTTCTTTTAGGGAAGTCTCAATTTCAGACACAAGTTTTCTTTGGCACTCTATAACGTTTTCCCGAGAAGTACCGGCGCGGCCGGTGTAAGAGGCATCAACAAGTATAAAATGATGACAGAAATAGATGTTGAAAGCGAAGGCAAGCGTCAGAAGCGTTGGTCAATACGGCCTCAGTTATGTAATCCCTCCCTGTAGTAATATTTTAACTAGGTATAAATAGGCGCTATTTATGAACGTTTCGGCAGTTACCTCGGCTTTCAAAATAACACGTTAACTTCGTCTGCAATCCACAGATAACGTTGTGTGAGCAAACGTTGTGCTTTAAAAATGTTACCGTAACCTTTTCAGGCCAAATTCAAAGACTGTAAATGTTTTTCGCGAAGGTATTTCTGTGAAGCTACGTGTTCAAGCTACTGTTATATAATTAAAGCGCCAGTAACTCGCTGCTGTCCCATCCTTTTCTCTTCAGCCGCGAATGCGCATACAGTACCCAGCCGTAAAGATTGCACACGGTCTTTGAAAAAAGACTCGGCAAATGTCGGGCATTTGCCGAGTCTTTTTTCATAGACCGTGTGCAATCTTTATGACCGGCTACTGTACATCTAGTACTTGCTTACTTTTGTGCAAGTAGCTGGCAAAGGCATGCCATGGTTCATACCAGATATGACACAAGCGTGCTTCTCCCACGTTAATATGCGTAGCTATGTGAATTACTGGCTTTGCGAAAGCGTGAGACAATGCTCAACTTGACAATTAATTTCTATAAACTATAATGAAAATCGAACAGTCAAATAAAGACGAAGAAAAAAAACTCTTAAAAATTGAAACAAAGCTAGTAAAGGAAAATGGGCATTCGATGTCATCTTTAGGGTTCCGCACCCAAAGGAAACGGAACTCTATTAATGTCGCTACAATGTTCGTCTGTCCGTTACAGGACTGTATCTTGAAAACCGTAATATGCAGATATGTAGGCAGCTGCAATTTATACATAATGGTGTAGTGTATTTCTATTGCCGCTACAACAACGCATAATCCTGCCCTACTAATATTATAAATGAGTAGTTTGTGGGGATGTTTCGAAGTTTCGATGTTTGAATGTTTCTTAGTCAACCAAGCAATAATGACAAAACGGCTTAAATGAAACTTAGCGTGCAGGTGGACAAAGATCAGCACTATCAACAGGCTTGTCTAATGCACTATTTCTTTCTGTCAAACGGTATAAGGTGATGACAGAAAAGATGGTGAAAGCGAAGTCAAGCGTCAGAAATGTTAGTTAGACAATATGGCCTCTGGATTAAGACAGGACACTTAGAAGAAGTTATTTACCGTGCGATAGTATTTTTACTTTAGACAAGGATAGAGGGCGCTGTCTAAGAACTTTGAAGTAAAAAATGTTAGCGTAACCTTTTTTTACATAAGCAAAGCCTCTGGATAAAAAATGTAATAATAAAAACAAAACAACAACAATTCAATTCAAAACGACAACACAAAACACATCAGTATTATTATAAATAGACAACACGAAGACTAATGATAGAGTGTGTCATTGCGGTTGCAAATTGGACACTGGCTCAGCATAATACTGAGGCATTTATAGCACCCCAGCGCTGATTTTCAGCCAGCACCGTTAATTTATTTTGCTAAGAAGCAGTGCACTGCTTACACTGGATTTTTATAGATAGAGCCGTTTACAGCGTATATTTTGACATACCTTTTTGCACGGAATAATAGGTTCGCGAGCCCGACTCGCACTTGGCCGGTTTCACAGTACTTGCTCATTGTACCTTTATTACTCGAAGAGCGTAAATTAAGTTTTATTGTGTTTACGGCCAGGCCTTCCAGCTAGTGTGGTCGCCCTCCCAAAGCGGAGCTAAAAAAAGAAATATCCGCCCCTCCCTACTTTATTAGTTCCACCCTGCGAGTCAAAAAGGCTTATGTGTTACCCAAAATTAAATGTAAATGCGACGTTTTGAACGAGCGACGTAACATTTTCCATAGGTTTGTGATGGGAACGCCAAATTCAACACTTCTGTTGACCGGCAGCTGATGATTTATATTATTTATCTATGACTATGCTATTTTGAATGGTAATAGCTTTTTGTAAGGAAATACGGTGTCATCTTCCTTTAATCCGCTCAGTTATTTCATGGTACGTTGAGATGTGGAGTTATTAAGGGTATTTTCGTCTTAAACCAGGGCATTCTGGTTGGAATTTTTTCGATTATGTTTTATGGTTTTTAGTTAATTTTATGTGAAAAGCACGTCGAACGATACGTTTTTTGTATATTTTTTTTCTATTAAGTATAGCTTCCGAAGCTTCCTCCTGCTTCGCAAGTATTAACATTTTGGACATGAAACTTCCGTGAGACTAACACAAAGTGAAAAATACGGATCAATCACGTCTTTGAACGAGTTTAGCTTGACATGTTTCGGGTTAATCCGCAGCCCTCCCTCTTGGAGCACACACCAAGGCGGCTGCCATAATGTGTACGCGTTTGGCAACCAAGAAACCTGCTTTCAAATAAAAAAAAAAACGCATCCAAACACACACACGACAAACAGACAGACAAACTCATACACGAGGGTTAAAAAGTAGGTTCATTAAGAAACGGAAAAAAAACTAAAACATATACCTACCTAATGAAAAGAAGTCCCCTTAGGCAAGGTTCTGAAAATAATGGCAGCGTTTCCTCTACCAGTAGGTTAAGACAGCGCTTTTTCTATCAATCAGTTGGCCAAGATACAGTATATTTCCTATAGGTATAAATAATCTGTAAAAAAAAAAAACAAAAATACACCAGACAGCCGCGCACCTAAGAATGCGACCACATTACCACCCGCGCTTGCCACCAATGCCAAAATCAAAAAACAAATTATTTCCCAAACCACAAATAATATTTTATTCCAAGCCTACCAGATTTTTGAACGCCAAAAATTCGGGGAGGTCGATTCTTGACCGTGAGACAGTCGGAGCTCGCACATAAAGCATCGGGACGAGTCTATAGACGTTCGACTTGTAAGTCAGAGGCCGAACATTGTTTCCGATTGAGGACCACCGCGGAAAAATAATAACGTACCTAATATCATGGGTTCCGCGCTTATCTCGTCTTCTGTTCAATTTACCTTTTACATTCCTGGCGCTGTAGGCAAAAAACTGAAATGGCGCCTACTTAAGAGAATTCGTCACGAAATAAAACAATTTAAACAGACTTTTAATCTATAATATGTATATGTATGTAAAAATGAATCACTGAATGTGTTGCTAAGCGCATAACTTCCGATCGACTGCACCAAATTGGATAATTCTTTTTTATTGCGTTTGTTATTGTCAGGAGAAGGTTCTTATGAAAGAAATTTAAAAAAAAATACAACTGGGGCGAAGCCGCGGGCATCAGCTAGTTTTTAATAGAAAATTCATAGTAGATGTGTGTGTACTCATCTATTCGATTGGTTCCTTCTTCGCCGGATTCCAAGTTTCGTAAAAGACGTAGGTATTTATTTCCTGTTACTTTTATAAAAATATAAAAAGTATTTTCAAGTTACAAATTAAAAAACAAACTGATCTTATTATTTTTTAATTTCGATGCAGCCGATTGCCGCCCCCTAATACGAGCGCCCTATGCCATCACCTAGTTCGCCTATATGAACGGGCCGACCCTGTACTGTCGCCCCAAGCGCCAGATAACCACCTTAAAGGCCCAGTTTGCGTGCAGTGGCTAGACATCTGTCCATAACAATCCATAGCAATAAACATCAACGGCTGCAAGCAAATTTGTTTTGAAAATGGGTATCTGACGTCTGGGGCGATGGTACACACCGCAAGATACAAAAGCTATCTCTCCTGTGCACATAAACTTAGTGACTCCGTGTCAGCAAACTCAAGATCACTAAATAGGTGTTGAGACTAATAAATATATAAATATAAATATTGGGGGACAATCTTACACAAATCGACCTAGTCCCAAACTAAGCAAAGCTTGTACTATGGGTACTAGACGACGATAAACATACTTATATAGATAAATAAATACTTAAATACATAGAAAACATCCATAACTCAGGAACAAATATTCGTGCTCATCACATAAATAAATGCCCTTACCGGGATTCAAACCCAGGACCTCATGCTTCGTAGGCAGGGTCACTACCAACTAGGCTAAATAAAATGTATTGTTTTTTTTTTCTATTTTTGTGTGAAAATCTTAATGCGGTTCACAGAATACATCTATTTACCAAGTTTCAAAAGCATAGTTCTTATAGTTTCGGAAAAAACTGGCTGTGACATACGGACGGACAGACAGACAGACATGACGAATCCATAAGGGTTCCGTTTTTTGCTATTTGGCTACGGAACCCTAAAAAGGACAACAATAGTAATAACTGCCGAACTCTGTTTGTTTGTATGTTCTGTTGCCATTTCGTGCTCGAACCGCTAAGTTAGATGAAGTTTGATGGTAATTTAACCCTAGGAAAGACTTAGACTACTTCTTTTATCACAAAAAATTGCATCAACTCGTTCTTTGCAGGCAAAAGCTGAACTCGAATAAAGTTATTCTCAAACCGCAGCCTATGAATGAAACAACATTATCGCGGCCCCTAAAAAATAGAGACGTCCAAATTGTACGTATTTAGATGCGATAAAATCGCCGCCCTGAAGTGATATATCGTTGCCCATGTCGACTAATAGCGTTTTAATATGCCAAGTTAGTCATCGATGTCGACAAAAAGTTCAATAAAAAATGCCTACTTTATACTGTGTGGGCTAATCGCGTGCGAAACCTTGATTGCGCGACAAAAAAGGGTCCGATGGTGCGGTTAAAGTACGACCTATAATCATCATCATCATCATCCCAGCCTATATGCGTCGGGCGAGCTTGGGCCGTAATTCCCACGCGGGTCTAGTGCGCGCACGACCTCCACGACCACACCTGTAATAGCACCTGTAATACAAGTTTGGTATGAAGTATCTTTTTGTATTTTTTTTTTTAAATAAATACAAAAAGAAACTTCATACCAAACTTGTAAAAGTTGGCCCTGCAGCGCCATCTCTTGGTCCGGGTGGGCGGTTAGCTCCAAAGGAGTGTTAAAGTCTCTCGATAGAGGGTGTAACATAGATGATTAACTGCATAAGGTGATTATCTAACAGACTGAAATGTACGATGTGTAGAAAAGATTCGTGTCTAATCTCTAGACCAGTTGTGGTGTAGGGGTATGGCACACGGCACGGAATGCTGAGGACCTGGGTTCGATTCCCAGCATTGGTCTTTTTTCTGGGGTTTTTTGTGCATCTATATTTCAGTTTGTATTTAGTATGAAAAATAGCACCTGTAATAGTTGACTTGAAATGAATGACAATGTCATCACCATCATCATCTCAGCTTACGTGGGTGGGCACAGGCCTCCTCTCAGAATGAGCGGGTTTGAGCCTCACCAACCAAGGATCGAACCCTGGACCTTTCATAAACAGAGAACGTACTGTCTAACCCCTCATCATCCCAGCCTATATACGTCCCACTGCAGGGCACAGCCTCCTCTCAAATTAAGAGGGCTTGGGGCCATAATTCCCACGCGAGCCCAATGCCGATTGCGAACTTCATACACACCATTGAATTTCTTTGCAGGCGTAGCTCATGATAAATTTTAAATCTAATTTCGCACATGAATTCCAAAAAAACTTAAAGAAGCCAGCTCAGGATTTGAACCCACAACCCTCTGCTTAATAATGAAATTTAAACTCCCATGGAAATTCTCAAAAGTTAAATCATGGTTGAAAATATTGCATGAAGAACATCCGTGCAAAATTTGATGTCCCTCGACTGAATATTATGGTGGCGTAATTAGGTATCTCTGGAATGACTCATATGACTCATAGGCTACTTTTTATCACGATAGGTAGGTATTCCCAATTCAATAGTGTGTGTGAAGTTCCAAATCCACACTGGGCCCAGGGGCCGTATTGTCTAACGCTTCTGACGCTTGCCGTCGCTTTCACCATCTCTTTCTGTCATCATCTTATACCGTTTGACAGAAAGAAATAGTGATTGCGAAGGCAAGCGTCAGAAGCGTTAGACAATAAACCTGCTGGTTGGAACTACGTCCCAAGCCCTTTTATTCTGATCATATATAGGCTCAGACGAAGATGATGATTCCCTCGGGATGCCCAGGCGTAAAGTCCCAAAATCTCAACCGTCTATGCCATTTTTGAGAATTCCCATGTAAATTTAATCAAAGCTCCGAATTCCCACTGCTAAGCGAAGCCGCGGTTATAAACTAGTAAAAAAAAACAAACGAACACTCAATCGGTGGTCTTGCATACCTCGAAACCGTGACAGAATCAAGACATCCTCTAAGCCTTCGATTTTGCCAGGAGTCCACTTAACACTGAACCTTATACACTAGCAACACCTACGTCAGACAAGGTCTTCTGTGCCTGGTTAGGTCGCACAAAGGGGGGATTCTGGAGCTCAATTACCTACTGTCTATTGTTTCATGCAAATTTTCCACGGACAGGTGCAAGGAATATTGACTTGTGAACAGGAACCATTGCGAATTTATAGTGGAGCTTGACTGGTACTAGGTAGTAGAATTTTACTAAATCCTCCAAAGTTGAACTGTGTACGGTACGGAATGTCCTAAAACTCAACGATAACTGATTACGGAGCGAGGAGTCAAATTATACACAAGCTGAAAAAATTAAAAAATCCGTGACGATTGGATAGCCCAGCGGTGAAACATGACTACAAAGCTGGTCTCTGGTACGATTCCCGGTCGGTTCAGATATTTGTGTGTAAAATGCGATTTTTTTTTATACAATATAGGCTTGCGTTTGACCACAATCACGCCTGATAGAAAGCGAAGATGAGGCCTACGACGGAGCACGCTTGTCTAGTAAATGCTCATTCACCCTAGACTTGAAACCGGCCAAATTGTAGTGTTCAGGGAACAGTCGCAGGCAGGGAATTCCACTCCTTAGCTGTGTGGTTGATGAAGGAAGAGCGAAAAAGCTTTGTGCAGATTTTGGAAATACTGACAACGTAAGGGTGGAGGGTGGGCTCTTATGCTGGATATTTTGTAGTTTAATATGTATTTAAGTATGTATTTATATATATAAGTACGTTTATTCGTTGTATAGTAAACCATAGTACAAGATTTGCTTAGTCTGGACTAGGTCAATTGGTTACAATCGCCCCATGAGTTATTCTGATGATTTTACCTCTTATCCATATGTAGGTTCTAATGACAATTCAAGTACAGTCGGAAAAAACTCACTATAAAATGTCATTTTTAGATTAGGTTAACCTTAACCTAAGCCAAAACAAGACTAATGATTATACCTGCCTGATGCATGCCTGCGGCAGGCAATGGAATCAAATTCGTTTTCATTGCACGCAGCAAAAAGTAGTCCATCGCCCAGTCCATCAAAAGGTCAAGGTCGACCTTTTTTCTTAAACAAAAATTGGGTGCTAAAATGTTGCAAGACGCAATAAAAAATTTGTACCTTTTAAACGGGCGTTGAGAAAAATATACCGTCTTAGTACACTAATCTACTAAGATTATAATAATATTATAGCTGTAAAACTTAAGGTATTGGACCTCTTGTGTGTAGGTATGTGTCCGTATCGTATAAACAAATTAACGTTTCAAATTAGAAAAATGACTTAAGCTCCATATAAATTATGTCCTCTACTACATATTACAACAGGTCCGTTAAGTTACATACATTGCAAGTTAACTATAAACTTGTAATAAGCCCTTCTAAATAGTCCTGACTGTGTAAATAGAGTTATATTTAACCAATGCCATTTTAGTAACCCCAAAAATATTTTATAGCCTTAGGCAAGGATTTGTGGTGTTATCAAACTTCATATTTAGAATTCCTCAGCAATCTAATGTGAACCTATAATTATCATCATCAGACAGACCAATCTATCATTCGTCATTATAATTTAGTGCTTGCAAATTTGAGGTTTGATGTAAGATGATTATTTGATAACATTCATCAACACGTGTCAGTTTTGGAATTATCAACGGCGTTGTATGAGCGTCAATGGTATTACGAATTGTCTACATTAAATTAATTTATATAACAGAAATTAAATAATATAGACTTATGTTAATTACATTCATCATCATTTCAGCCGAAAGACGTCTACTGCTAAACATAGGCCTTCAAGGCTCGCTAAACAGATCTGTCCTGCGCCATTCGCATGCAACGCGCCAGGTCGTCACTTCATCTCGTTGGAGGCCTACTTACACTGCGTCTCTGTTCCGTGGACGCCATTCGAGAACCATTGGGCCCCATCGGCTATCTGTTCTACGAGCTTCGAAAATTAGTACGGATTATATTAAAAAATATTTTTTTAACAAAAATTCAATCATAAAGTTAGAACATAAAAAAACAACGTAACAGAAGTAAACAAAGAACCTTAATCAACCATAGAAAGTGATTTCGTACAACAATAAACAGCCTTCGCAATGTTCTCGTTCATTTGCTACAGTCGTAAATGAAAATAATTCAAGCACTTAAACGTTGATAGGTGTAAAAACTATCTTTTCACTCTGTATACAGGATGTTTCAAAAATCCCGTATGATCCGACACCCAGTGACAATACTCATTAAACTGAACAACTTTCCCCAAGGAATATGAAATAAAATTTTGGTCTCTTCATACTAACTCTGTCAGCTGATCGGATGTTTTGTATGGACAGTCCATTTTTTTTTGTATTTCGACCCCTGTTCCTTGGTGAAAGTTGTTCAGTTTCATGAGTTCTGTCACTGGTTTTCGGATCGTACGGGATTTTTGAAACACCATGTACAGGGTTATTTGTAATTCACTAGCATCCTTTTAACCCTAAACTCCTACCACTTAAACAAACGTTTTTTGTTTTACGGCTTTTGTCATAACTTAATATTTTTGGTGTAATAACGTTTTGAAAATTTGAGATTTCCTCTTATTTTTACGATACTCTGTGTATTTATGGGAAAAAAAGTGCTTCATTTTAAAAAGTCGTAAAACAAAAAACTTTTGTTTGAGTGATAGGAATTCAGGGTTAAGAGGATGTCAGTGAATTAAAAATAACCATGTATATTGGAAAGAGATGTGCAACAGACGGCCAGGTGTAATACGACCAGCTGGTTCAACTATAAAACCGTTCCTGGCGAAGCTTCAGATCGTCGTATGCGCAGTGCTATAAAAATAATCGATCCGTCATACTTGTAGAAAGAGGTTGTAAAGCGGTGTTGTCATAAATAAAACACATATGTTCACGGCATTATGTGGAGAAGGATTGAGGATCAGGTTATTGGAACGAAGAAATATTTAAGGGGAAGTCTCCCTGGAATCTGGATTTGGGAATTCGAAGAGATTATTTTGTGATTATGAAAACTTAAATTTTAAACATAATTAAAGACTGTATTTCGACTACTTTATTTTTTAAGGTAGAGGCTTTTAAAAGTAGAAAAATTAATGAAACAGTCCACAGAACAGTCACGATTCTCATGATTTATTCGATTTTTTTTTTGATCCAGGAAATTAACGCTTATTAAATTACAAAATATTACTCGATCTTGTACTGTTTTAAAGTTTCGTGATTTTCACTCATAATTAATTACACTAAACGGGACTTATCACGCAAACAATATTTACTTCGACGTTACGGCCACATTGCAGCAACCGTGGTCACACTCAATTCAACTCTTGACCACGGTCGCTGCAATGTGTCCGAAACGTCGAGGTAAATACTGTTTGCGTGATAAGTCCCGTTTTGTGTTATTAGTTCGATTGTATCAAAAAGAAGAAGCTTTAATCTATACTAATATTATAAAGAGGAAAGATTTGATTGTTTGTTTGTTTGTTTGTTTTCATTGAATAGGCTCCGAAACTAATGGACCGATTTCAAAAATTTTTTTGCCCTTAGATAGCTACATTATTACTGAGTGACATAGGCTACTTTTTACTGCGGCAAAATACCTTTTCCTACGGGAAAATTAATTTATCGCGGGCGAAGCTGCGGACGGAAGGCTAGTGTAGTTATAAAGTTGAACCGAAAATGGTCGTGTAGGTACTCTTTTGCAAAATTTGACTACAATTAGCAACGGCACGTTTACACTGTTGTGTTCCGACGTAGATAGTAAGAAAAAGAGAAATTTTTTAAAAATATTCTAGGTTATAAATTAAAGCAGAGACATTTAAAGTCAACCAATCACATTATTTTAAATCCTCGTAAGAATATCACATAACGAGAAAACATAGCCATTTCAAAACATAGTAAGGGATAGCCATTTCAAAACACAGGAAGGGACATTCAGCTATTTTTACAGGAGAGCGAAAAAACATGTTTTGTCTCAGCCGTACAAAATTTTGCAATATTTGGTCAGTGATACTTTCTTGGTTAACTAGATTAAGACAAATATCCAGGTACTTATATTTATGTTTAATTTCTTATATTACATTTTTTATCGGTAATTATGTACCATATCAAACCTAATAAGCCTCTCTGACTTTTTCAAAACCTAGTAAGTGCATGCCACATACTAGGTTTTTGAAATAGTTGTGAGCCATACTAGGTTTTGAAATGGTCAAGCCCATTTTTTTGTGTACTTACTAGGTTTGGAAGGACTCGTATCTGTGAAATTAAGCGAGATATGCCTCTTAATGTTTTTGTATCCTGTAGGCACTTAATAGAACCACGTTATGTGCAAAAATCGCAAAATTGATTTTTTGAGAGTTACTGGGTTTTAAAATGGTGCAGCCGTCCGTGTAGATTTCAAATCAAAATCAAGCAACGAACAGAGTCCATAATTTAATCTTTTCCGCGTATCTTGGCGTTGCTTTTACAGATAGAGACTAAACATCATCACAAATAAGTGGTTACATTTTACCTTGCTCTAACTTTCTAACCTAACCTAACCTTACTAGTGATAGCACGCTCAGGCGGCGCGGACGCAGCAATAAAGTAATTGATCCGTCAAGCGCGCCCGCGGCGGACCACACAGCTTCACACGTTCCGCGATCTTCCTTGTTGCGCAAAACTCGAAAAAGGGAAATTTAACGTTTAAAAATATATTTTCAATAGTAAGTATTATCATTGTTAATTAGTCTGGAGAAGTGTCCCACTGCTGGGCAAAGGTCTCCCCCATTTTCTAAATTCATCTAGTTTCTAGTGCCGTCTAGTTCCTAAGGTACAGTCGAGAAAACTGAATCGCGTACCAAAGTGGAAACTCTTCACAGTCCATTTCCCAATGATTTCTTTGGCAGATGTAGGAAATGTCAACATGACATTTTCTACTAAAAGGTTTCATCCTGGTACGCAATTCAGTTTCCACGATTGTATGTCTGTCTATGTTGTCCCGCCAACGCCGCCTGGGCCTACCTCATCGCCGCAATCCTTCTTGTGGTATCCAGTCAGTACATATATTTTAATACAAGCTTTTTTTGCTAACTTTACGTCTTGTGGGCTGTACTTGCATTGTTGACCAAACTACTAATCCTTACCACGTTGCAAGTCAATGCCATTAACCATTGAAGAGTTCTCTTCTGCGGAGACAGTCCTGGCCGGACCACGAAAATTTATACCTATTTAACTTTAATATTGTATTGTCTCCGTAGTTACAGAAATATGCCAAATATTGGCCCAATTAGGTATGAAGTGGTCGCAATTTCATTTGCGAATTTGAAAGCGGACAACTTACATAATATTTACATACCTTATGTACTTTCTCACTTACAATTCACACGAACAACGCAAGTTATAAAAGATTATAAAAAAGAAAAATAGTTTGCTCTGTGAGATCGCATTATCAGAAATGAGGAGATCGACAGAAAAACCAAAGTAAGCGACTTAGCCTGAAGAACTGCCAAATTTAAGCGTCAGTGGGTTGAGTACTCCACAGATTGGAGTGGATTGATGAACTGGTGAAGATCAAAAGAGTCAGGTGGATGCGGGTGGCGTATGACCAGTAATTGTGACGTTCTTTGAAAGAGGCCTATGCGTAGTGAACGCTTTTTCGCGCATGATAGTGAACAGTTTATTTAACGAAGGAGGAAAAGCATCACTGTCACACGAGACATTTTGGCACCCAATCGTATAAATGAAAAAAAAAATGAAAATGTTTATTTCGTTATAAAATCGTTTAGCAAAAAATCATTGTTGGGGCCTCCTAGTAGGTATTGGACATACCTGTGACAGGAGGTCCCGATCCTCCATAACTATTACATATGTTGTTTATAACAAAACAAAGTTATTTTAATTTTACACAAAAATATCTTAAAGGGTGCCGATATTTTGTATTTCTCCGCCAATCGTAAATTTTTCATTTCTCCCCTTGTAGTTGCTAAAGCAATTGTCTTACAGCAAAATGTGTACAGAAAATTTGTGGCATATTTTCTGATGCATTTTTTCGCAAAAGTAACCTTAGTGATATTCTTAAGGGTTTTCAAGATACGAGCGTAAACCTGAAAATAAGAACCTTCAACCCCTACTCCCGTCCCGCGTGGCACATTTACCTGAGAGGACTTTATTAGACATTATTCAGAGAACTTACACTCAAACCCTAAAAATTTGAAATTTCTTAGCTTAGTTCCGCTATTTAAAAGAAAGAAAGAAAGAAGAAGAAAGAAAGAAAATACATTTATTTACAACATCACAAGACACATCATCAATATTTTACAAAACATAAGGCAACACTAAAGCTAAAGATAGAATGTGTCATTGCGGTTGCAAATCGGACACTGGCTCAGCATAATGCTGAGGCGTTTAAAACACCCCAGCGCTGATTTTCAGCCAGTACCGTTGGTGACACCCGGATCGCTGTTTAGATAGGTAGATAAATAAATAAACTGCACACTAATACATAAGACTACATGCGTAAATAAATAATTTGTAAATTGTAAAAGCAAATAATAATATCAAAATTTCTTGAACATAATTAGTATATCTCACTTGCCAAGTATACAATAGGGTGGATCACGGTTGTATGGAAAAAAATTTTTTTTGGATATTTGATTTCTAATAGTTTTAAAAAGTTGCATAGTAGTAAAACAATAAAGGACGTATTTTTTTTATATTTTTAAAACATTATCTTATGCCCCCGCATCTCTGTCATAAAATTGATAAAATCAAAAAATATGTCTCCTTAAAAAAAAAGGTAAAATTAAAATTATTTGTTAATAATGCTTATTGTTAATGAAAAACAGTGTACAAAGGTTCAAAATTTATTGAAACAACTTTAGAATACGTTTAAAATACTAAATCATCTCACTACTTTGCCTTAAAATCTCTCTTGCTAGGTATCAAATTTTTGCATGATTTTTCTGGAAGCGAACTTTAATCGAATTAGACCTTCTCTAGATATTTTTGTACAAGCAAATACAGACGCTTCTGTTGTAACTTTTATGCTCTTTCTACTGCTTGGGTATGGTTGGGCAGACGTAAAAATAGAGGGATCGTTCCCACTGCTGTTCTGAGAAAATGCGGCAAGTTCTTCATCGGACAATCCGTTGAGGACAGGAGGAGTTGTAATTGGATTTGTTTTCCAATTGATAAGGTCGTGAGAGACAGTGAAGTCAACAGTGAGAAAGTCTTAACTTTTCTACCATCAAAATATAATGCCGATAATTGATCATCATTCTCATTACCTTTCATATTATTTGTACGAGCCTTACCTTTTCACGTCGTAATTTATTACGATCAATGACTTCGACTTTGGAATTAATATTGTGTAACACTGAAGAAGCAATCGCAGCAGCAGCTTTATCAGAAACCCTGTATCGGTCACACGTCTGTGCTAAAGTAGAGAAAGAAATCTTCGTGAGACTAGATGTAGTTGTTGTGGTAGAAGCAACATAACATGTCTGGGCATGTTGTTTTTCTGTGCGAGGTTGTTTCGTTGCATGTTCTTCCTCGTTATTGTGTGGTTAGTATTGTTTTTTATTTAAAGCCAATCGCCTTTTTAGTCGATTTTGAAGAAACTTTGTAGTTTTAACTTTTGACGTCTATTCCAGCTATCACCATTTTTCGGGTCGTTCTCTGGTCTATTAGAAAAGCTTGTTTGGTTTTATGGACCTTTCTTTCTTTTGGACACGTGCATTAGTCGATATTTTTGCATTTGCATGAAGACATATCGAGTAAAATCCTTCTTTTTGTCACAAACTCTTGCTTCTTCTCTTCTGCAAGTCGAGTGATAGATCTCAAGATATTCTTACACTTAAGATGGTACGCTTTTATCATTTGTATGATTCTCGTATGTGATACCTACAATCCGTAGTGAGGCTTTTAATCATAAGTATCTTTTCTATATCTTGTGATATGATTTGAGCAATATTTTAAGGTCATATCTCGTCCATTCGTAATACTTCATAATATCTTCGTAGGCGGGAAGTACATTTTCTTTAAGCTTGCAATTAGTGCCACAAATAAAGGAGAAACTACAGCACTACGAGTTTTTTCCATTATTCAAATTCACTTACAAGATTTTAAAACACAAGACACAAGACTAAGTAAATAATTCCTGTGAATCACGCGTGACTTAAAATTTTAGGAAAAACACCCTCAACTCGCGTAAATAGGAATCCTACCATCCTCTCGTATGATTCTGTGACAGCAAAAATTTGCTGTTTTATGTATTATTTTTATAAATTACTATACAATACTATAAAAAAAATCAGAATTATTGTAACAAACGTAACATTTTTAATTATAATAATGTGAGTAAACTATGCTCTAAAATTTCGATTTTGGGAAACTTCAAGTAGCTTGCGGAGGCATTTAACGTATTCCGATCGCTGTAGTGTAGAACTAAATCTTATTAGTAACTAGCTTTTGCCCGCGACTTCGTCCGCGTAGAATTCCAATTTGTGGTAAAGCTTCTTCATCTCTTTCATTGTATAAAACAAAAATCCGGCACCGGCAACATCCATCATTATTATCATTTCATCATGAGTATCAGTTAGTGAATATTATAAATCCCGTTTATTCCCTATCCCGCGGGAATTTCAACAAATTTGTCCTTATTCTTTGCAAAATTACACTTATTTTTATCCCGCGGGTATTTTGCATTTTCCCCGAGAAAAGTAGCCTATGTCCTTAAAGCTTTCTACCGATAAAAGAACTTTTAAAATCAGCCGCGTAGTTGAGTTCACTTATTTTTTTCCCGTGGGAATTTTGATTTTTCACGGAGAAAATAGTCTATGTAAGTAAGGGTTAGTGTAGCTACTCACTAATAGGTGAAAGAAATTTTCAAATCAGCCCTGAAGTGAAATTCACTTCTTAATATCCCAGGGGAATTTTGCATTTTACCGAATAAATAGTAGGTAGCCTATACCAATAAAGGATAGTGAAGCTTTCTATTGGTGATTTTTTTTTAAACTCAGCCCCGAAGTTAATTTTACTATTTTCTATACCGCGGGAATTTTGCATTTATCCGGAAAAAAGCATCCTATGTTAACCAAGGACAGTGCATCTTTTCTATTGGTGTAAGACATTTTAAAATGAGCTCCGAAGTTAAATTTTCTTTTTTCTATCCCTTGGGAATTTTGCATTTCCCCGGAAAAAAGTAGCCTATGTCAATAAAGGATAGTGTAACTTTTTACTGGTAAAAGTTTTTTTTTTTAATCGGCTCGGAAGTTTCAGAGATTATCTGGGCCATTCTACTTTTCGTTGACCAGTAATTTTTTGTACTGTGCTGTTCAAATATTTTTTTTACAAAAACGGTAAAGTGCTCGGTTTAAATCATATAAGATTTAAATTGGCACATAATTAAGCTTACATTTAAAATTATCACTACGTATAAAAAGTAATCATTATTATCTATAAAGTAGGTAACGCAGTGGACATGCATGTCCCCGCCATTTGTATGGAAATTGATGTATTTTCCGCTGAGTTACCAATTTTTTCCACAAAATTTCTTTGAATTTAAAGTTTTATTGCTTTAAAACATTAAATTTAGGTGTTTCAGTTTATATATAAGTTATTTACACTAGAAAAAAATCACCAGATATGCCTTATATTTCACAAAAGATTAATGGTTACTTAAAAGTAGAATGGCCCATCTATCCCACAGGAATTTCCAAAAATCCTGCAATAAGTTTTTTTGTTGTTATGGTCATTTTCGTTAATACTGTATTTGAAAAGATTAGTAATTGTAGTTACGGAGATATGGTCCAGTTGATTTGAGTACCTACATATATAAATCCTGATTTAACTTTATCCCGTGGAAATTTTCAAAATTCTTTATATTCGCTTTATATTCTAATAGTCTAATTGCATGCCCAATTTGTACAGTTTAGTAATCTTCGTTATGGGCATAGGGTCACTCTTGATGAAATATATAAATCCCGATTATTCCTTATCCCGTGGAAATTCCGGAAAATCCTTTCTTATCGGATGCCTACGTCATACAAAGAACACACCCTCCACGTTTTAGGTCTCTACATACAGCGGTTTAGGCTATGCGTTAATCCGGCAGTCAGTCATTTAGGACTTCAGGACAAAGCATTTTATATGTATTTGCATTGCACCAAGCTTTTATGCGAGTTCAACAATGATATTTGAATACTCAATTCGATTTTATTCGAAAAAGGTTGAACTCGCATAAAAGCTTCATCATCATCATCATTTCAGCCGTAGGACGTCCACTGCTGGACATAGGCCTCCCTCATTGACGTCCAATCATTACGGTTGGAAGCGACTTGCATCCACCCTGAACCTGCGGCCTTCACCAAAACGTCCGTCCATCTCGTTGGTGGCCGTCCCACGCTGCGCTTGTAAAAGCAAAAGCTTGGTGAAATGCAAATACTTAATACATATAATTAGCTATTATCAGAGATCAGATCAAGACGTGGTTGACAAACGTAGACAAAAATGGTTTGCAATATTTGAAGTTTCGTTTCGTTTACAATGTGTCAAAATAAAATGTAATTTAAATCAAAAGCACTAAGGAGTATTGATATCAACTTCGAAGCAAATCACCCCCAAAATAACTTTCTACTACTTTTTGACCCCGTCAAGGGATGAATTTCAATAAAATACGAAACACGTCTTCCATCAATTTTGTTAAAGAATGTTTATGCAAAATTTGAAGTAGATTGGACCAAGGAATCACGATGTCTCATACAAACTTTGCCCCCCTTTTTTACCCCCTTAGAAGTAGAACTACGGAAAATCCTTTCTTATCGGATGCCTACGTCATACAAAGAACACACCCTCCAAGTTTCAGGTCTCTACGATCAGCGGTTTAGGCTGTGCGTTGATCCGTCAGTCAGGACAAAGGATTTTATATGTATAGATTAAAAAATGCAACTTTTTGTTACTATTACAATTTGAAAAACGAAAAATTTTTTTTTCGATCCACCCTAGTATACAACCCTGCGCGGACTAAAACGAAAAATGAAATAACCGAGACAATAAAAATCAAAGAAGTTTTGTGAAATAGTGCTGGAAAGGAAAGGAAATTAAGGTTTTTGCAATGACAACAAATAGCCTTTAAGCTTTCGCCCAAAGGTGTACCTGCTAGTCACACTTAGGACGGGAGGGGGGATGTCATTCCAGCACTTAGACGCCGCAAACCTAAAACTCCCTCGAAACGCCGCCGTCCGGTGCGGCGGCACAATAGCCTTAAGTCTGCGCAAACTTTTCAACCATGAGATTTTTTTAAAAAGGTAGGAAGGCGTCTTGTGTCGCACTACACCGAACAAAAGAGTTGCAAGGTGCAAGCGCCTCCGATTGTGCATCTTAAGCAGATCAGCAGCGTTCAAGTACGGAGTGACATGGGACCGAGGAGGGACTTTGAAGCAAAAACGAGCACATGCGTTTTGAACTCGTTGGAGCAATCTCCTAGAACGACCAAGTAAGCAACCATCATAAACGACGTCACAATAGTTCATCCTAGACAATACGAGTGATTCACACAGTCGGACACGCAAATCCACACTGAGGTAATCACGAATATTGTAAAGAATCCGAAGGCGATAGAAGCAGCTGCTAACTAACTGAGTTATATGGCTCTCGAAGCGTAACTCGCCGTCCATAATTAGCCCAAGATTTCTTGCTACGTCTACCCTTTCTATTTAGCTTTTTTAGTTCAGTTTTTAGGGTTCCGTACCTCAAAAGGAAAAAACGGAACCCTTATAGGATCACTTTGTTGTCCGTCCGTCCGTGTGTCTGTCAAGACCCTTTTTCTCAGGAACACGTGGAGGTATCAAGCTGAAATTTATATCAAATACTCAAGTCTACTGTCCCTTGGAGTTGTGAAAAAATCAAACATCTAAGCCAACGCAATCAAAAGATACAGCCGTTTATGACGCAAATTTCCGTATATTTTCGAAACTCGCAAGGGAATCAAAACCTACAGGGTACTTCCCGTGAACTCAGAATCTTGAAATTTAATACGAAGCTAGGTCTTATAGCACAGATAAAGGAAAAATTGCGAAAAGCATAAATTTTTTTGTCTGTCTGTCTATATCAGTAACCAACGCACATTTTCGACACTCGCAAGAGAATCAAAACCTACAGGGTACTTCACGTGAACTCAGAATCTTGAAATTTGGTACAAAACAAGGCCTTATAACACAGATAAAGGAAAAATAGCGAAAAGCATAAATTTTTTTGTCTGTCTGTCTATATCAGTGACCAATCTACAATGATCCCACACTGCGCACATTTTGCTTAGGAGCAGGGTTCTGCTAAGACTGGATGTTCATAGATACATATAAATTTGTATGGAACCCTCGGTGCGCGAGTCCGACTCGCACTTGGCCGGTTTTGTTTAATTTAAATTCAGTCTGTGATTCAGACATGATTTCAACCAATTAGTGACCAAATGTCTCATAAAGTTCACGAGGCAACAATTTAAGCTTAAAACATACCACTCAACGGCACGGCAGATATTTTAGGTATTTCCGATTACCAATATTCATTAAACGGAGAGCCATAAAACTTTTAAAATTAACATACATTTCGATTTTATCGGCTACTCTATAAAAATAGGTTGTTCCCTACTCGTGAGCCTAAATGACACTTAATTATGTCGTTATTATTTTACGACTGTTTAAAAATGTCATGTTTTGCAACAATATTAATGTGATGTCAATATTTAACATACCTTTGTTCGGATTTCACGAGCGACTGATTTAGTTTTGTCACAAGTTATTTTTGTAACCGCAACTTTCTGTGGCAGCCTAGTGGTTAGAACTATGGCCTCTCAAGCAGAGGGTCGTGGGTACAAATTCGGGCCCGCATCTCTGAGTGTTTCAATCAATCACAAAGATCTTAATTGTATAATTATTTTAGTACAAGTAAAGTTAGTGTAAGTTAGTGTAAGTGTTGTTAGTGGTTTGTAGTGTGTGCGAAATTGTATTTGTAATTTACCATGAGGTTTACGGTGAAGGAACACATCGTGTGGAATCCTGCACACACCTGAGAAGAAATTCAATGGTGTGTATAAAGTTCCTAATCCGCACTGGGCCCGCGTGGGAACTACAGCTCAAGCCCTCTCATTCCGAGAGGAGGCCTGTGCCCTGCAGTGAGACGTATATAGGATGGGATGATGAACTTTCTGGAAAAAACCGTCGTAGCTTATTGTACCTATGACAGCTCAAGCAGAGGGTTCAAACTTAGACACATATCTCACAGAGATTTTCCATGAGCTTATCGGTTAAGGAAAATATGGTGAGTATGCTATAGGATGCGTGTACGATGATGATAACTTTCTATGAATAGTGTCATAATTACATCAAATATCGCAAGTTGACTAGACTAGATACACCCAACTCAACAAATCAATACGTTTGGCGCCAACCAATATACCATAAACCCAAACCAGAGCGAATAAAGTTATCGAAACCATCAATCGAGGAATGCTTCGACCATCGGAACTAATGGCTAAACGATTACAACCTACATTTAACTAAAAGATATCTCTGACAAAGCGACAACGTCTCACTTCAGGACCGTGTGAATATTGTCGGAAAAAAAGTAAAATTAAAGATGGCCTTTGACGAAATGTTTCGGAGTGTCGGTGTGGGAGCGCGGGCGCCGCTCTTTGTCATAATAATGAGTCCGTATTTAAGTAATGGTGTACTGTCACGGTCAGAACGTCTTGTAACTTGCTGTGTTATTTTTAGAACAGATTTCGAGTAGATTTTTTACTTTTGGTTCGATTGTAGAAAAAAACGACATCTTGAAGTAAATATTATATTACCTATATTTAGCCTAGTGGTTTGGGCCTCTCAAGCTGAGGGCCGTGGATTCGAACCCGGGCCTTTGAGTTTTTTAGAATTTACGTGCGAAATTACATTTTCACCTCAGCACCTCAAACAGGCAGGTTTTGCTACTAAAAAACAGTGAGCAAAATCCGATTTTGCTCACTGCGTGAGACAAAGTAGCTTTTTAAATATTTTTTTTAAATGTCGAGGACAATGCCATCATTCATCCTTCCCATGTGCTGAATTCGAAAGATTTCAACTTCAGTTTGATCTGTCACTTTCATTTCGATACGAAAAGAGCGAGAGATAAGATCAAATTGATTCTAAGTTTGATTTCAAATTCTATACCTAGTAGGCCTAAAAAATAAACGAACGATTGAACGTTCGGATACTCATAATACGTACTTAAGGTGGAACGTTGAAAGCCCGAATTTCTATGTTTGACAACTTTTATATCAAGCTAACAGTTTTATTCTTAAAAAGCTTTACACAATAATATAAAGTACACTATTTTACAACCGCAAGTACCATATGAAGTTAAACAGTTACACCGTTTACCCAAAATAAATTAAAACCTGTAAAAATTTTGAATTCCGCGCCTAAAGCGTAAAATTGTAATTCGTCTGTTGAGGTTTTAAATTTAATTATGGTACTTTATTAATATTTTTATACAAGTAATCAAATAGTAAAAATGTTGTAGAAAAATAAAATGTTTAACATGTATCTATACAATTATTAATAATTTTAACAATCTTGAACATCGTGATAAATATCGGGTGCAGTATCGGAACGCATCTTTAAAAAATAGCGGGATTCAAATTTTAATTGTTTTTTTCTTCTGTTTCGCTAGCTGCTGAGTTCGATATTTAGAGTTTGATACACGATAATGGCAATTTGGAAATTATAAGAATAGTAATAAGTACTTGTTAATAAATTTTTGAATATGATATGAGTGAGTCCAGTGACGAAGTCAACAATGCAGATTTAAGTTTCTTACTTGAAAAGTCTCGCGAAAAATATTTAAAAGCTTATGATATTTTTAAGCAATGGAGACTAGCAAAGGGTGCAAACACTTTTTCGGATACTGTATTGTTATATAGGTCCAATTATGGAGTATTTACTCAATGTTGAAAACCACAACAAAGACAAAAAGACGACGTTTATATACCTTTAACAATTTATTATGTTCTCGCTGCTGAGGTGAACAGTTGTATGTGTCACACGAGACCAAAGTTTTTTTGCATCTCGTGTATTTGAACCACTCGCGCACTCAGGATTCTAACTTAGAATCACTCGCTCACGCTCGTGATTCAACTATAGATTCCTTCGCTGACTCGTGACTCAAAATCAACACTCGCAGTAAAAACCAACTTTGCTCTCTTGTTGCACAAATAACTATTGAAATGTACCATGAGCTTTACGGTGAAGAAAACATTAGAAGGAAACCTGCACACATTTAAAGAAGAAATTCAATAGTGTGTGTGTCTCAATCCGCACTGGGCCCGCGTGGGAATTACGGCCGAGGCCCTCTCATTCTGACAGAAGGCCTGTGCCCTGTAGTGGCACATATAAATATAGGCTGGGACGATGATGATTATCTATACTATTTTACACAGTTTTTTTCTACCTTTCCTGATTTTTGCGCCATCATTGGTGCTCTATTCTCTTAAAAGCTGACGTACTAAAATCAAATGTCAACTTTTCTTGATTCACAATAGGTTTTAAATATAAAATAGTCTGAATTTGGAGCGGGCTTTACGAGGCCATCTATGTACTTATCAAATTTAATAAATATGTAGGTAAGTAAAAATTTGAAATTTCTATATATTTTTAACGCGACTGTACTTTTAAATTATGGAGGAACAGAATTGACACGTCTGCGTTGAATTACTTATTTTCAATATCGGTTTAATAATTATCTCACTTCAGAGCTTGTCCAAACACTTCTGGATGAGTTACAATTTGTAGGTAATTCAATTTTTTTAAATTCGATTTTATACTTTAGGCCGTCGTAATAAGAAGTTGAAAGTAATGATCCCAGCATTTATTTTGAATGACTATTGCTTTGTTACGAGTATTATGAGATGGATGCAAGACAAATTCACATAATCTTTACCAACTTAAGCAACCAATTTTTATAAGTTCCACAGTAATCGAATTCAAACTCTATTTCATTATCCATCAAAGGTGTATTCAGCTTGATAATGATGGTTTACGACCCGCAAATGTAATTTGGTAACTTGCCTACAGTGTTGCCAGTTGCAAGCAATAAAATCCCGAATTTCGAGTATATCCGACAAGTTGTTAACACGCTCACCGTTTATATGGCTCTAGGTTCCTGGGAACTTAATCAGGTATTCTTAAGTAGTCGAACATTTTAGTTTATGGCAAAATAACATCACATCTAAAAAGAAAAAATGAAGGGACCATGGTTACTAATGGTTAGGCTCGAAGACTCTTTTTTGGCCAAGTCTTTGCTTAGCAAAGCTTAATCGCATCCCTGTGACAGGTGTCGAGTGTTATGTTTTCAATTCACGCACTAAAATGTCAAAATCTCCAGTTTTAAGGACTTTCGGATTTTAATAAAATCATAATAATGAAATTGCAATAAGTAACCTTGTAGGTATTTGAATTGAACTGGGTCAAAGAAGATCAACGGAACTCATGCTTTAGCCTTCGCTGGTCTGTTGTCTACGCAGCATAAGAGTGTGATTGCTTACTCTTTCGCGCTAAAAAGGCTGGATGGATTGAATAAAATTTGGTATCCAAGATAGTTAGATCTTCGTACTAACATATCGCACCGTCAGAATTGAATTTAAAAGCAATCCGGTTTAGGTTGAAAATGAGATAATTTCGAATTAAGTCAGTTCAACCCCGTGGACGGCATTTCGCACCAATGTTTCCATCCTCAAAGAGCTTCATATTAAAGACCGGCTTTCGTCGACTGTGCAATTACTATTGTGAAGTTCTTTGGTCACATCTCCAGGAATGTGAACTCAATAGAGAGGTTGGTGGTCTAGGGTCAGGTGGAAGGCAAGATGGCACGCGGCCGTTCACGAACTCGCTGGACTGACCTGATTAAAAAAGCTACTGAGTCCACCATGGTCCAGTGTACTCGAAACGCCTCTAACCGGCAGAAATGGAAGCAAATTGCTAAAAGGGCTGTCCTCGAAAAAGTCTGCGACCCACCGAACATCTCTCCGTGTTCCTCGTCTGCGCAACCACGACCACTCTGACAAGAGTGTCCGACTAAGAAGAAGAGAATTCTGAAGGTGCGTTATAGGCTACTTTTTAATTCGATATTTCCTTAGAAATAGTACTGTACGAGCGTAGAATCACAAAACCTCAATCACTGAGTCTAAAGACTTGAAATTTTGCACTGGCGTCCTTCATACATCGTAAATGAAACCAGCATGTAATTTTTGTAAAAGCTAGGTACCAGTTAAAAACCAAGTCGGTTAATACAGAAACCAAAATTATTTGTATGTAAAAAAAAAAATTTTTACCGAGATTTTTTCCTAGCTGTAACGCGGAATGAAAAGGTTCGTCACTTATCGATCTTAACTCTTTGACATAGAGTCGAAAAGTGAAGAACCATTTCATTGCGATTGCCACTCCAAAAACGCTCTAAAAATTAAGTTCTTCATTTTATACCTATTAATTTTTTTTGGAACTGACATGTTCAATTTACCTGAACAAAGTTTTAAAATTATTAATTTCTTAATACAATAATTGCCGATTCTTGTACAGTCGAGGTCAAAGATATCTTTACACTTTACTACCTTGTCGCTGTCGCTTCTTGTTTGAACTTTTATATGAAATTGTCAGAAGGCATAGGTACAGTGGCAAGGTACTAAAGTGTAAATATATCTTTGACCTCGACTGTACAAGAAACTTGCATAATCTAAATGGGCCTTTACTTAATTTTTTCCCCTATAGGTACAAGCTTTTACGGTGGGCAACGGGAGTAAAAAACAAAATCCGGTCGCTTCTTCTTTCGACGCGGCGTCCGGCGCCTTTCTCAACAGCCAGTGCCTAATTGGTAGAAAATAGGTTAGACCAACTAATGTGCTACACTATCTTCGGTGTGGTCGTAGCTTGAAACCATTTTGCTTTAGCCTCCAACTTCCCGCAACGGACAAAAGAAACAATAGAAAAATGACGTGAATGTTATCTATTAAGTTTTACAATGGTAACACCGGCCCTTTTGTGTCGCAAATTTCTTCAAAAGGAAATTAAGTAAATCCTTTTAGTGTGAACCAAAACAAATGACTCATATCAGTGTTTACAAAACAAAATTTTACTACCCCTTGTTTAGAAATGGAGTCAATAGATAAATACAGGAGAAGTCGCGACGCGCGACTGTCATTGTCTAGGTTACTGATTTTAAAAGAGCTCTTATTTAAAAAGCAGGCCATCTTACTAAGTAAACTTTAATGAGAGTGCTTCAAGGTTTAGTTCACTTTACACGTTGATATGAGATACGAGCTTTTTGAAATAAGTAAAGTACGGGTGAAATTTTGGCTCCTGGACTTAACTAGATGGTCCCGGCCATAAAGATTGCACACGGTCTTTGAAAAAAGACTCGGCAAATGTCGGACATTTGCAGTCTTTTTCCAAAGACCGATGTGCTTTTTTGTGTTTTTTTTTTGTTTGTGTGTGTGTAATCTGAGTGCCGGGTACTGTAAAAATGTTTCGGATGTTTCTGTGTTTCGGAAGGGAAACTCTAACCATGCTTTTTAGGTCGAACAAATATAATACAATTAGTTGAAAATACCCCATTTTTTTTAGATTGCGACTCCCACAATGTTGTATTAGTTTTTTTTGCAATGCCCAAATAAAAGAAAACACTGGTCGTTACAACAAAACAAAGCGTTACAAAGCTACGGCTTTAGCTACTAACATATGTAGGCGATAAAAGTTTGCAGTTTAGCGACGCCTCTAAAACCTAGTATAGACCTGCAAGAAAAATTGTGCAAGTTGCATTACATTGCAGCACTGGATATTTCTTTTATTTTTTAGTCCTACTACATATGTATAGAATTTGAAAATCGAACATAAAAAGAAAAGATAAAGATAAAGATAAATTTATTGAAAATTTGATTTTTACAGAATAACTTAATAGGTACAAAGTTTCCTTATACTAAACCTAAGTAAGCAACTCATGGGCCCGAACTAGGAAATCCTGTGTTTCGGGCTGTAAGAGCTAAAATATAAGTTTTAAATAAATAAACAATCAATCAGTGAAAAACACAATCAAAAACTTGTCTCAAAATACAATAAATAACCAAAATAGTAACCTAAAAATTAAAATCTAACAAAAATAAAGGTAGCAAACACAATCTACCTACTTTACAACTAATAATAATTTTTCTGTATCTTCGTACGACATATTTTGCAGTGTCTCTAGGAGACTTTTTTTGCATTTATTAATATTTAGGGGATAAATATGCGAAACTGAATTTAAGAGTGAGTTCCCTGACCTTGAGAATTTATTTTTCGTACGCACATTGACAGTTTTCACTTACACAGAACCATTTTGCGTGATACGCTATACAGCCGTCAGCTAAGGGTGGAGTCCCAGTGTAAGTACTTACAAGGGAACATTAAAGAGTCGCCTTCCGATGATGAGTTATTATTATTTTGATGAGTTTCGAAATTCAAACTTGGTGTAAGTACAAATAAAACGATTTTACATTATTAAAGGATCTTTTTATTAATAATCAGAACTTTAATAACATCAAAAAAATATAAACATCGAAAATGTATTCAAAATTACTATTATTGTTGACCTAAAAAGAACTGAAAGAATTACATTGCTAACCCGCGACCTTATGTATGATACTTACGTTTATGCAAGAAAAGCAAAATAAATGTATATGCTTATGCAGCTTAGTAAACGGTTGCGATACTTACTCTGAAGATGAGCTCCGGTTGAGTTCGAAACTCAACCAGAGCTCGTGTAGTTTAGTGGTGGTGATAGTTGGGTTTATGTGATTTGTGTGTGTTCGTACAGTGTGGAGATGGAGGAACTGCATGAATACGTATTTTTTGCATAAACGTTATTATTATAAGGTCGCGGGTGAGCAAAGAAGTTGTTTCAATTCATTGATATGGACCTCCGAAAGGTAACGCCTGATTCAATAAATTATTGTTGACCTGTCCGTGTATTTACAATTCCAATTGCAAATCTAGTGCGCAGTTATTGTCAAGTCATCATCATCATCATTTCAGCCGAAAGACGTCCACTGCTAAACATAGGCCTCCCCAAGGTTCGCTGAACAGATTGGTCCCGTGCCATCCGCATCCAACGCGATCCCGCAACCTTAACCAGGTCGTCTTCCATCTTGTTGGAGGCCTACCTCACTGCGTCTTCCGGTCCGTGGACGCCACTTGAGAAACTTTTTTTGCCCCATCGGCCATCAGTTCTACGAGTGATGTGCCCTGACCATTGCCACTTGAGTCTGGAGATTCTTCGAGCTATGTCGGTGACTTTAGTTCTTGCGCGGATTTTATAATTTCTAATGCGATCCCGCAGAGAAACTCCGAGCATAGTCCTCTCTAGCGCCCTCTGAGTGACTTTGAGCTTTCTTATGAGGCCCATCATTAGCGGCCACGTCTCAGTGCCATAAGTCAGCACTGGCAACACAGACTGGTCAAAGTCTTTTGACTTGAGACATTGCGGTATATTAGCTGACAAGATATTGCGAAGCTTCCCTAACGCTGCCCAGCCGAGTCTAATTCGTCGATTGACCTCTTTCTCGAAGTTAAACCCACTAATTGAATTGTACATATATCCCAAGTAGTTATAGTCGTCAACAACTTTGAGCGTAGAGTCTTCAATTATGACGGGAAATGGTACAACATGGGCGTTCGACATGACCTTCGTCTTGTCTATGTTCAATTAAAGTCCAACTCGCTCGGAGATCGTCCCGAGGTTAGAAAGCATCGCACTTAGGTCGAAGGTGAGAGATGTATTTCGCCATTTACATAGATGCCTCGCCCTTCCCAGTCAGGAGTCTTGAAAGCATCCTTCAGCTCCAGTGCAGCGGTGAACAGTTTTGGAAAAATAACATCTCCTTGTCTGACTCCCCGCTGCAATAGAATAGGCTTCGACATCTGGTCCTGAAGTGGGACGGACATTGTGGCGCTATTATATAGACACTTCAACACTTCGATGTAATGTACTGTACCAGTAGTCTACTTGGCACCGTTGGAGGACTGCAGAGCAGCCCAGGTCTCGATCGAATCGAAGGTTTTCTCATAGTCTATAAATGTCAGGCAAAGGGGGCGTTTATACTCCTCGGTTTTCTGTATAACCTGCTGCAACGCATGTATGTGGTCTACGGTGCTAAAGCCCTTTCAGAATCCTGCTTGTTCAGGAGGCTGGAAGTCGTCTAACCTGCGTGCGAGACGATTCGATTGTTTATAAAGTACAACACGCATTTAATTAAAAAGTTGACATTGTCTTGATACAGACATCAAATAAATAGTATAAAGATATAAGATTTAACAATATTCTTATAATCAATCAGGTGCAATGTGAGTTTGACAAAGACGAAAAAACTTTCCTATCGACAAAAAGGACATTAGTAAAGAAGATGGCACAAGACATTCTGTTACAAACTTATTTTTAATTTTTCGTTTTTTTACACATACCAAATTTCAAGTCGATCCGACCACTAGAAGCGGGTTAAATAAAGCTTGCAAGATTTGACCTACACTAACAGGGCAATATAAATAAAAGCTTGTAAAAACGTGTTAAAAACACACATAATAATTATATACAACGATTGCAATAATTACAAATAAAAGCTTGTAATTATTAAGAAAACTTACTTACCTTAGTAAAAGTCTGTCCTCTTTGACAGCTGAAATCGAACAGTCGGGATCCACCCTTACCCTGCCACAGGAGTAGTATTTTGTGTGAGTGTGTGCGTGCGCGGCTACAAACGGAGCGTGCTCTCTCGTTGGATTCCTTTACAGCACTGAATATTTTTCGGCCGCGATCGCTATTTAAAAATCGAATTACGGGAAATGTTCGCTCCATAGTAAAAAGTATGTAAAACGGCAAACATTTTTGCGTAAAAAAATAGATAATGTTTAGATGCATATTATCATTATAGAGATTATATTTAGCCTAAAATGAAACGGTGATAATATTTTTCATACTTTTGTGTTACGATTCAACCAAAGAGATTTTCATGAATTTGTTTCATTATTATCTAAAAAGCGTAAATAGAAAATGACGATTTCGATGTTTTTGAAAGAATTTGGGATTTTATTTCTCGGAAATTAATTATTATTTTACAAATATAGCGCGGTGAAGCTGTAGATACATCTATTACGTTTCTAAAATATTTTTTGTAGTATTAAATATACGGTGAATTTCGTGGCATTATTGCAAACCGCAAACATCTTTCAAGCGTTTTTTGGGGACTCACCCCTTAATTTATTATAGAGCAGTGGTCCTAAGAAAACAAAAAACCTGTGCGTGAAAGCAAATTTGGGTCTTATTTTTTGAGAGCAAACTATGTCCTTTCGCCTTTTATCCGTTAGTACCGTGTTATAGGGTAGTGCTGCGTGCTGCTTAAGTACTATACTGAATATAAATAATTGTCGAACTGTTAACACATTACACGACTAGAAACATAGACATAGAATCGATTTGATCTTATCTCTCGCTCTTTTCGTATCAAAATCATCAAACTGAAGTTCAAATCTTTCGAATTCTGTGAGCCATCACTGTCCTAGACATATTAAAAAAATAGCTAATTAAAAAGTTACTTTGTCTCACGCAGTGAGCAAAATCGGATTTTGCTCACTGTTTTTTAATAGCAAAACCTGCCTGCTTGAGGTGCTGAGGTGAAAAAGTAATTTGGCGACCAACTCACGCATTTTTGTTAGCATTTGCAAGTTTAAAAATTAAAAATCTATTACGGTTCAAGTGATAGAACCCTGTAACAGACTGACGGACAGACTAGCAGACAGAGGAGTCTGAGTAATAGGGTACCAACCAGTTACTCCCCCCCCCCACCCCCTGCCCCGTAACCCACGACCCGTTAGTAAAAAATCTACACACTGAATACCCTCTTTTTTTGCTATACTACATAAATACAGGTTGATTCATAAAAGTATTACTTTTCAAGAACACCATCAGATAAGATAAGGCCATCCATAACCCTACGAACATATGGAGCCCTCCCGGCTGCGCCATTTAAAAACATAGTAAAGGACATTCAGCTAATTTTACAGGAGAGCGAAAACACATGTTTAGTCTCAGCCGTACAAATTTTGCAATATTTGTTCAAAAAGTGATACTTTCTTGGTTAACTAGATTAAGACGAATATCCAGGTAAGTACTTATATTTATGTTTAATTTCTTATATTACATATTTTATCTGAAATTATGTACCATACTGGCTTTTGAAATGAACGTATTGATTATCGTTTGACCACATCCAACATAATAAGCCTCTTTGACTTTTTCAAAACCTAGTAAGTGCATGCCACATACTAGGTTTTTGAAATAGTTTTGTGACATACTAGGTTTTGAAATGGTCAAGCCCGTTTTGACGTAACAACGTCTAATAAATCGATGAACGCCGGCTTGCATACACGAAAAAACATGACTCATTGTAACGTACATGTAACGTTACGTAACGTTACATTCTACAGAGCAGCGAAGCAGGCCAGTTGCAAGAGAGAGGTGAGGGCCAGTTGCAAGAGAGCGGCGAAGGCCAGTTGCAAGAGAGCGGCGAGGGCCAGTTGAAAGAGAGCGGTGAACGCCAGGATGTACAGTGTGGGGTGGGGGGGGGGGGGGGTTTGAATGTTTTGTTATGACGTTGTCACGTTAAACTATCGTTCGTAAACCGACTTTACAGACAACCGGTTTTTTTTTGTGTACTTACTAGGTTTAGAGGTACTAGGCTGCACTGAAAGTTTTGGGAATCGATTATTTAATGGTACAATAGTGTTTCAAATTTAACCTTTTTATAACCATAGAGGTCTTGTCAACACATTACAGCAGGCAGTTTGAAAAAAAAAGTAGACACTTTTTAGTAATTGTTTTTTAAAACGGACTTGTTGCCGCCAAAATTGAAGTAAAGCGAGAAATTTTAAGAGCTATGAATTTTTATGATTTTAAAAGTGGTTTATCTCAAAAATAATGCCTTGATCGGACGATTTATGCATTTGGGGAGGGAGTTGCATGAAAGACGACTGTGTATCGCTGGTTTTCCGAATTTTATCGCGATCGTGTGAAACTCAGTGATGATTTTCGTGAAGGGCGGCCCAAATCTGGGGTTACTCAAGAAAACGTCGATGCAGTGCGGGACCTGATCAACAAAGATCGTCATGTCACATATCGTGAAATTCAGTCATGTTTAAGGATTGCAATGAGTTAAATCCAAACTACCTTGCAAACAGAACTGATCGTGAGAAAGCTATTTTCCCGTTGGGTCCCACACCAACTTTCTGATGAACAAAAGGGGGCCTGGGTCAATTGGTGCCGAATAAATTTAGAAAGGTTTAACACAGGAACTTCCAACGCAGTATATAAAATCTTGTTGGGTGATGAAACGTGGATACATGCTTACGAACTTGAAAATAAAAACCAATCACGAGTTTGGGTGTTCGAAAACAAACTGCGACCGACCAAGATTGTTCGCTCCCGAAGCACGGCAATGGTCGCCACTTTTGACTCGAAATCAGGGCAAGTTGCGACTATTGCACTTGAGGATCGCAAAACGGTTAATGCAGACTGATGTACTACAAATAGTCTGCCTGAAATCGTTGATATACTCAAAATAGAAAACTCCAACCGACGCATCATTCTCATCACGACAACGCTAGCGACTTCACTGCTCGTCAAACAAATGAGTATTTGGACTATTATAACGCCGAATTAATGACCCATCCACCATACAGCCACGACTTGTAGTCTTAATGATTTCTATACATACCCTAAAATTAAAGATAAGCTACGCGTTCAGCGATTTCTTTCACTCGAAGCAGCAGTGGACCCATTAGTGCCATTTAGGGGACTACATCTTTGGAGTGGAATAACTGTTTCAATAATAAAATTGGTCTAAGCGAATGAAAAAATGTATAAATATGCTTGGAGAATACTTTAAAAAACAGTAAATGTACATTGAACTCTTTACGCTGGTCCATTTTTTGTATTCCCGAAACTTTCAGTTACTCATATCTGTGTTACTGAGCGAAATAGGGCTCTAAAAGTTTTTGTATCCTGTAGGCACTTACTAGAAACCACGTTATATGCAAAAATCGCAAAATTGATTTTTTGAGAGTTACTAGGTTTTGAAATGGTGCAGCCGCCAAATAAGGAATGTAAGCTACAACGGCATTCTTTAGTTCTAAAACTCCAGCTACCTTAGTCAGTCTTTTGTTTACCACCCTATCGTCAGTACCGTTGGAAAGTAAAACTTCATTTTGCGTAGGCAGTTGTTTTTATTATCAAATCCAAGCTTTTGTTCCCCTGGTGCCAAGCTGTAAGGGTGAGGTTGTAAAACTTTATTGCCCTAGTGTTATACCGGTATTCAGGTGGTTTACAACCCATGGACAATCCTGTTGGTAGTACGTGTTACCACTGTCTTGTTTTGTGGATAGTAACACAATGAGACCGAAATTGTTTATGTAGATAATTATTATAGTTTCGGAGAAAGATTTAGTTTTGAGATAGGAATATTTGTAGGGCACACAAAGGATTAGATAATTATTTGCTTTTTGAAATAAAATTTATGGTGCGAAGTATATCGGGTGATTCGCTTTTTTTAGGTATTTAGGAATGAGGACAATAGTATTATTCAAAACCTTTATAGCTACTTTAGTTAAGAGGGTACTGAGCGTATTACGCGGCCCAAATGATGGCTGCCTAAGGTTCGTAAACTGTATAATAATATTACTTTTGCGTAAAAAATACTCGTATTCGCAAAGATAACTAAATATTTACGATATGAAGCATAATACTTATTTATTAATTTTATTTTGAAAGTAATTTTCATTAAATCAATTAACCGCAGTTTAAAAAAATATGGTGGAAAATTCTGCTTACCGTTTACTCTCAATTATTTTAAAATTAAGAATTAAAATTGTATTCCGCTGAATATAAAATTATCTTCTAATGTTTTGGCAATGGATGCGTACTTGGGTGTTTGTAGCTTTGAGGATGAACTCGTAGGGAGATTGAAACGAAAAATTTTATGTACACCTACCTAGTGTTTGTAATAGTTGAGCCTTTTTAACACATGCATTGTTTTGTTTAAAAGAAAGTGGGCGTAAGTGTTAACATAAATTTATCGCACAGACGAAGCTCCATCCATTCCTTGCTTTCTTTCTGTTTTAAGTTTGCCTCGAAGATATATTATTTATTTACTTGTCTTTCTGTATAATACATTATTTGTGGTCAATGTACAATAAAGAGTCATTGTAGTTATTGTAATGTATGTAGCTTGGTAGCGGAGAAGTAAGATAAAAAAATGTAAGTAATTCAGAAAATGATCTACTTAAAACACCAATTTATTTATTTGTTATTAAGTCCAATCAACCAAACCATCTACATTAAAACCACTCAAAAAACCAAGACCAAACCACCAAACCCACCAATCAGCCAAGTAAAGTAATTCTGTCTGACTGTTTGTCCGGTTACCTCTTCACGCTTAAACTTCTTCGCCGATTTACATGGAATTTGGAATGGCCATAGTTTGAGTCCCTGGAAAGGTCATAAGCATACATCGAGGTTTTCGGTGCGGGAATGTTTGGCATTAGCCAAAGAGTATAGGTATTGATTTAAAAAACAGAATTTATATACTCTAGTAGGTTTCTACCTAATGAACTGAAGTCGGTTTTAAATAAGAATCCTGGCTATAGCACAATAAAAACTATGAACGAATTGTTACAAAGCAAATAAATAGAACTGCGATTGCAAACTTTTTGTGCACCAATTGATTCCTTAAAAAAAAATGCTTATTACAACTGCCGACGTGGAAAGATCGTTCAGTTCGTTGAAATGAATATTTACAGCAAGACACCGCAGATTAACAGTTCCAAATATAGAAAAAATATTAATAAATTATTTTGAAAATCGTGTCAACTACTAAATTTACTGTATGTAATTAATTAAAGTTATTTTTATTATTATCTCATAAAGCTTGGTACTAAAGATAAAGTACCTACTACTGAATTAAAATACAATTCGCAGAGCAGTAGTTATTCATTACGGCACTTTCACACGGGCAACGTCCCGTTTTTTGCGGGTTCGGTTTTATGCAGGATCCCGTTTAGTAGCATACGTGCTACTGTGGTAACATTCACACGAGCATTCGGTTTGCGGGAAAAACGGGACGTTGCCCGTGTGAAAGTGCCGTTAGGCATATATGATATTTTCTTAGACGAACCTATCTGTTTATTCCTACTCTTTCTCAAATCATTCCCGCACCAAAAACCCCGATGTCTGGTCATAAGATAGTTTTTATCCCGGAAAATCGCATAGTTTCCGCGGAAAATAAACGAATTTCTTGCAGACGAGGTATTGAAAAATATGTTAACTAATTCAACATCCACATTACACCTCCCACAGGTAGAAACCAATATAATTATTAATAATGGAGACGTCCCGCGGCCTTCGGTATAATGATTCATAAGTAATAATTAATCTTGGGGCCGTGTCATAATCGCTTACTCATTTTGGCGAGAATAGAAGAAGGTTACAAATTGGGCGACAAATGCACCACGTTTCAGTTAATTGCGGTGTTGAGGGACGCGCTTTGTGTGGGAAAGATGGTAAAAAAGATGAGGTATGTGAGAGTTTTGAGTTTTAATCAGAAGAATCTACGTTTATCTTGACTGTGGGCGTTTCTAAGTTATTAAATAGGGTGTTAGACAACAAGAAAAGACGAGACAATATGGAGTGACGACCTGGTTAAGGATGCGGGATCGCGTTAGATGCGGATGGCATGGGACCGATCTGTTTGGCGAGACTAAGGGGAAGCCTATGTTGAGCAGTGGACGTCTTCCAGTTGATGATGATGAAATAGGCTGTTAGACACCAGTCAACTGACATCCTAGTCTATCTTGTTCTACTAATGTTATCCTGTCCCAACCAACAACCAACTTTCTATTTGGATTTACGGATGATTGGATGTTTTTAGTCAGTTAGGATTTACTTAGATGAAACTACGCGTACAAACACACGCGGTTTGACCTATGGCCTCTCAAGCAGAGGGTCATGGGTTCCAATCCCGGCTCGCACCTCTGAGTTTTCGGAATTTATGTGCGAAATTACATCTGAAATTTACCATGAGCTTTAATTACGGGGAAGTAAAACATCGAGAGGAAACCTTCATACACCTACGAAGAAACTCAATGGTGTGTGTGAAGTTCCCAATCCGCACTGGGCCCGCGTGGGAACTATGGCCCAAGCCCTCTCATTCTGAAAGGAGGCCTGTAGCCTGCAGTGGGACGTATATAGGCTGGGATGATGATGATGATGATGATGACGCGTACAAAGAGAAAAACATCTAGTTAGATTTAGAAATAGTATATATATTTAAGTACATGATGCGGAGCTAACGGAGTTGAAGCTTTTCATCATCATCATCACATTTCAGCCGAAAGACGTCTACTGCTGAACATAGGCTTCCCCCAAGGCTCGCCAAACAGATCGGTCCTGCGCCATCCACGTCCAACGCGTTCCCGCAACTTTAGCCAGGTCGTCGCTCGCTCCATCTTGTTGGTGGCCTACCGACATTGCGTCTTCCAATCCGTGGCCGCCACTTGAGTCTGGCGATTCTTCGAGCTATGTTTATTGTTTATTCCTGACGTAGGACGCAGGACTATCAATAAAAATGGTAAAAAACTTAGTCTACTGAATTTACAACTTATAACAGCAAAAACCATATTATTATCGTCATAAATGCAAAAATCACAAAGCAAATCCTCTTCACGATCGTAAACTCTCAAAGTTTCCCAGCCAAAAGCAACAAAAAAGCTAACATCTTCATCAAACCGTTTCATAAACGCGGCATTTTCATAATAGCAATATCCCGTCCATTGATTGTCAAAAATAAGGCATTTCGGCAATTACGCCTGCCCCCCACGTGACGCGTAAAAAACCGGCACCCGCGCCTCCGACATGCTCTTAAAAGACCCGACTGCACTCTGGAATCGTGTGGTTTAAGTAACAAGAGTCTCTTTTTACCTAATTTTGCAATTAATGCGCTTATTTCACGAGACTACTCAAGAATTAGCTTTTCGAACACACGTTCTACACTTTTGACAAGTTCTTTTCATCAAAGGTTGCTACTTGCTGACATTAGTTTATGTTTACACTACGTTACCGTACTTATTTGGGTCAATCATCTTTTTTTTGTAAATATCTATTTACTCCTTTACAAGTAACTCTGTAATCTCTGGTTAGTGAAACCATGATTTTGTAGTAATTAGATAAACAGTTTATCATAGTGCGTATGTGAAAACCAAAAAAATAAGTATTTCTATGAAAAAATCCGGTCACCCAGGGGACATACCACTATTTTCATACAAATCGCGGGGACATCATTGTCCCCTGGGTCACCCACGAAATAAAAGCTAAACAAAATAAAATAAATATAGCAATTATACCATTATTGACTACAAAAATCTAGGGTTTTGAAAAGTATACTTTAAATATGGAAAAATGATCATTTTTTTAATTATTTCGATTTTCATAGAAAGTAGCAGAAAATCGTTAACAAAAAAAAGTTGATTGACACAACACTATTTAAAAATGTTATCGGTTGGCAACGAAATCAAAATAACTTAATAAAATGTCATGCATTAAATAACTATTACGAATAAATGAGTATGCGTACTTGCCAGAGGTGGTGACTAAGCAAAATTCAAACTTAAAAGTGCTCATTTTAATAATTAAATCATTGATTGAATCAAACTTTTCTTTGCGGTTGTTTAAATCCATGAATTATCGTGATTCAAGAATGATGTCAACTAAATGATGGATGTAGAGTAGAAATGTAAATCATTCTTGTTCATTTCACTTTCCAATTAATCCAACGGGTGGCTCTTTGTATGTGGTTAGATTAAAACCAAAACGGTATTTTGTCAGAGAATGGTATCTATCATAAAATAGGTATGTTAAAGTAAGAATATTAAAATCGCAAAAAAACAACAGTGATTTAATGATATGTATGCATCAAGAAGAATTAATTCTACAACGTAGGTTATTGGTACGACTGTACACGGTGTATGGTTGAGGTCCATTTATTACATAATATTACGAGTAAGGGGTTCCGTGTTTTTGGCGCATTTATTGCATTCATTTAAACTCGTGCTGTATCATTACTAGCAATGCTATAGTCCTGAAATTCATATGTAAGATTTTTGAGAATTCACTCTAGCGACCAGTTTTTTTCGAAACACGATTACTTGTAGTTCGCTCGATAGAAAAAAATCCAAAGTCGTCTCTAAAATATAAATTAAACTCGTAGTACGACGCTAATACTGCACGGAAGGTCATGACTTTTTGAATGTTAATAAAACAAGATGTTTTCTAGGGCGTAGTCTGGCTACATTTTTAAAATATGTATTTGTTTTAGTAATAATGACGAAAATAACCAAAAACACGCGCAGTCCAACAAACCTATCTTGAGCCATCGTGCCGACCCCAGGCGGCCCCACGCCCGAAATCGCCCACTCAAAATCGATTAGCGCAAAAAACGCGGTACCCCCTTAATTACAAAAGACATTTTGTAAAAATTCGAAATCGACTTTATTTTTCCGTCTGTGTTCTCGTGCATACTTAAATTGATCAAAGAGGGAAACTTTCTCCCTACGCTTGTGTCATGACTAAAGAGGGATTTTCACTTTACGAATAAAATCATGCGAGTAGCAATACATACCTTAATAATAATCATGACTACACTTCATTTCAATAGAATCTGACAGTATCTTAAACACCTATGGCCAACTGACATGGATGCCGAATTGTGTAGGTCTCTGTGATACGATTAAAATATTTTTATTATTTATTGGTTTTTAATTATAATCATACCTTTAGGAAACCAGATAATTAGGTGCCCTGTCAATTGGCTATAGAAGAGTAAGAATTGGGTAAGAGATGGTCAGATTCTATAGTATGCGGACAATCTTCATAAATAGCTACCTCAGAAGACCTTACTCGTAGCGTGAAAACTTAAGTCGCTGTCTTTTATCACTTGGGTCGGCCACACCCATCATTTTTTCGTTATTTTTTCCCCTTTGTTACCTTTGTGCGAGATAGCGCCGGCACCCAGAGATCCGAAAAGGTGTTCTAAGGCGTATCGCCCTGTAATGGGCGTCGGTTACATATTTATTTTTGTTTTGCGCATTCTTGTCCTGACATGTAAATAAATGAATTTGTTGGACAGTTTTTCAGTGCGATTTTGCGATTTCACGCTTCATGGTGGTATCTATTTGTGGGAGGATTCTTAATGCATCTGCAGGCTCCGTGAGCTCCCATTCAGAATTTCTATGGTTTTTAGGTTATTTATTTTAATGTTTGCCGGGAGAATGAAACCTGACACATTTTATGGAAAGCAGTTTCCGTTGGCACTAAATTAAATTATTCACACACTTCACTGTTTCGAATTGAATTGAACAGTAAGATGTGTTTGTTGGTGTTGGAAAATAGTGAAGAGTATTTTTAAATAAGTTTGATCGTCTTCAAATCTAGGGTGAATGGCATTTACTAGACAAGCATGCTCCATTTTAACCCACATCTGATCTTACCGTCAGGCGTGATTATGGTCGAATGCAAGACTATTTTGAATTTTAAATTAAAAAAATGCATAATTGGTGTGCAATCACTATTATATAATTCGTTATCAAGTGGGCAGTTTGGTGGCTACCTAACATTAGTAATGTGCAATACAAACTATCCAAGTCTCGACGTTGTAGCTATGTATGGGAACTCAAAAAATTATCTGAAAACTCAATTTTAAAAATTTTTTTTTATTGACATGAACTGAAACAATTAATTTGTTCACCTGCGACCTTTACCTTACCTGACGTTTAAGGTCGCGGGTGAGCAAAGTAATTGTTTCAGTTCATTGATATGGTCCTCCGCAAAGTAACGCCTGATTCAAGAAACTATATTTAGCGTTAGCAAAACTATTTAAGACCTAATTTTGTTGAAATGGATGTCATTTAAACAGTTTTTTAAGAAAAACTGTTTGTTCTAGCACATCAAAAAAATGTTAATATTGATCATATTTCAAAGACCGTGGACGGACTCGATACATAATTGTACGAAATCGGCTCGATAGAATATAATTGCAAAGATAGGTCTAAAAATCATCATTAAACGGTTCTATGTCTTTATTTTTTTGGCGTATGGGCCTGCAATTAAAAACATGAAGTCAACATATTCATACCTAAACCGCTAACGAGACATACATTCACAAATAATCCACAGTTTTTTTTTAATTCAATATTTATTTATTATTATCTTCTGAGACCCTGCTGCCCAGTAACAGTGGCCTCTCATTTACTCCGATACAAATAGACAGTGTGTGCCGACGTTGGTGTTGACAGCGTCTTAAGGAAAACTGGGGACAAAAGGGGAAGAGCTTTGATGGGCTATTGATTTCGTAGGATGATGATGATGTGGCCATCTGGCAGCACAGTGAACGGTTGCGATACTCTAAGGATGAGCTCTGGTTGAGTTCAAAACGCTTCATTGTAGTTTGGTGGTGGTAATAGTTGGGTTTGTGTGATTTGTGTGAGTTCGTACAGTGTGGAGGTGGAGGAACTGCATAATGAACACAGATTTCTTGCATAAACGTAGCTATCATATCATAAGGTCGCGTGTGAGCAAAGTAATAGTTTCAGTTCATTGATATAGACGTAAAGTAACGCCTGATTCAATAATTAACTTAGAACCGACATACAGAATACTATACTCCATTTAATTTAGAATTAAATGAAGTATAGCTAACATTTTTCAACGATCATTCAAATCAAATTAACATGTAACACTTATTTAAAAAGTTATTTCGATGATGCACATTCTAGCACATTCCAGAACTATGAAAGCCGGCTCTGTACAAAAGATCCCATCCTTTTTTATACCACCAACGTCGTCGGCAAAGGACTACCAATGAATGAAAGTTTATTGGTACTAATACCTCTAATGGCTGAAATGGTAACTTGTGAATGAAATGATGAAGAACAATTGTATGAAGCGTAACCTGTCTGGACTTTTGTTGCTCTGACGCCAGTTTTAATTGCATAAAAGAAGTTTGGTTACTATAAGTTTTGTTTATGGTAATAAAGATGTTTCTTTTGTGCGGAGATTATACCAAAGATAAGGATAATAACCGGAGGCCGTATTTTTTAAAGCGCGGGCGCTTGCTGTCGCATTCATTATTTTTTTCTGTCAAACTTTATAAAATGGCGACAGAAACAGATGATGAATACGATTACACTGGTGCGCTAGCTTTTGGTGTTGGTCGTCATCAGAGAACTAATAAGTTATCTATCTTCTTCTAATATATAAAAATCTCGTGTCACGGTGTTTGTAATCGAACTCATCCGAGACGGCTCGACCGATTTTTATGAGACTTTTTTCTCTGTATTCCGTAGGTCTGAGAATAAGGTCGTAGGCTATTTTTTATACCTCTATTCTTCGCGGACGGAAAATTTTAAATTAAGCTCGTGTTAAATTTGAAATATAGTTTCGCACATTATATTCTGAAAAACTGAGAGGTGCGAGCCCGGATTCGAACCCATGACCCTCTGCTTGAGAAGCAATAGGTCAAATCACTAGGCCACCACAGCTTCATCAATCACCAACTATTTATTGCTAAAAATTACCTCGACGTTTCGATGATATTGCCGCGGCCGTGGTCACGAGTCGACTCGTGATTAAGCCCCGAGAACTATCAGTTAAAAATTAGCACTTTAAAGCTAAATATTTTTTTTTGTAGTGGTAGAGCAATGTTGTAGCTAGCCGCTGCATCACGGATGGGCCGGCTCGTCCGGGGCAGTACCACCCTCTCACAGAACACCGGCGTGAAGCAGCAGTACTCCCTGCTGCGTTTCGTACGGTCAGTGAGAGCGCCGGGGGCCCAATACCTCTCCCCCTCCCCTATTCCCTCTCCTTTTTCCTTAGGGCTGACAACGCACTGGCATCGCGTAAAGCGCTGCGGGTGTCTATGGACAGTGGTGATCATTTAACATCAGGTGACCCACTAGTTCGTTTGTCTGGCCTCTCTAACATAAAAAAAAAATACGAATCGAGAAAAGATTTTAGTACACCTATGTTTGTACCTGTAAAAGACCTATCCTGTGATATCCCACACTATGGGTCTAGGCAAGAAACAAAAAAACATTCCCGCTTTACAAGTAGAGGAGGTACTATCGCCCCAGACGTCAGCTTGCCATTTTCAAAACAAATTTGCTTGCAGCCGTTGATGTTTATTGCTATGGATTGGTATGGACAGATGTCTAGCCACTGCACGCAAACTGGGCCTTTAAGGTGCTCAGCTGGCGTCTGGGCCGATGGTACATACACACCTTACAGACACATAGACGGACACGGTGAAACTATAAAGATTCAAAATAAAGTATGTAAAAACCGCGCTTTAAATTTCCTCAAAGCCTTGACGCAAAAAAAATTTATAATATTATAAATGCGAAGTGTCTGTTTGTCTGTCTGTTGCCTCTTCACACCTAATACCGCTGAACCGATTAAGATGAAATTTAGTATAGAGATAGTTTACGTCCCGGGAAAGGACATAGGATAGTTTTTATCCCGGAAATTACCCTTTAAGGGGGTGCAAAGGGGCGTGAAAATGTGTATGGGGAATCAATAATCGCTAAACCGATTTTAATGAAATTTGGTAAGGAGATAGTTTGAGATCCTTGGAAAGAAATGGAATAGTTTTTATTCCGGAAGTTTGCATAGTTCCCGCGGATAGCAATAAACGAATTATTCGCAGACAGAGTCGCGGGCAAAAGCTAGAATACTATAAAATATTGCGTAGCTTTCGGTGACCATATAGCTTTCGACACCAGTATTGGCAATACGTATCAAACGCTTTTATCACTTGTCAAGATTTCACTTCTCAATCAGCAAGTTATCAGGCAATCGTGTTTCTTAAATCCAGCCATACATTACCGACGCTTTTTAATTTCGTCGACGTCGACAGGCGTATCGATGATAGAACCCCGTGATAACGCTTTGCGTGAATTTTAACGATTGAATCTGATTATTTTTGCGTAAGTTCATTAAATTAAATGTCGTTCGATAAGTCAGTGCCAGATATGTTGGTTTTTTGAGCGTGTCCAGCTTTCGATCATGGAAATGACATCTGAGGACTGGGTGAATTAAAATAAAACATATGTATGCTATGTTATTTTTATTTTGCAAAAGAGGGCTACAGAGCGATATATAACTTAAGGACACGCGATTCTTTAAAATCTTTTTTTAAAGAAATAGGTATCCTAACCCTGCCGTCGTTGTATATATCTGAAATAATCATGTATGTAAGAAAAAACATATGTGATTTTCCCACTAACGTTGATAAGCCAAAGGCTACTAGAAACACAGGGAAGCTTAAAGTTTTCGTTTCTGGGAAGATGGATACGTTTTTATAATAAAATTCCGAAAACAATAACCGAACAAACTGATACAAAATTCAAATCCATTGCGAAGAAGACATTAATATCTAAGGCGTACTATAAAATTAATGACTATATCATGGACAGGGATGTTTGGAAATAATTCCGATCCGCATTGGCGATCCCTGGTCTCAAATAGCGTATCTACTGTGTTAAAAAAATTTAATTGTATTAAATACTTTAGATGTATGTAATTTAATAACAATGTACATCTGATTGAAAAAATATACCTTGTTGAGTTTCTTGCCGGTTTCTTCTCAACAGGGTTTTTCCGAACCGGTGGTAGATTCTTCGACGTTCATAGGAGCATCAATTGATGCCTAAATTGAATAAAGAGTTTTGACTTTGACTTTGATACAGTAATTTGATAAACTAACTGGAATAAGTTAGGTACGCCATGTAAAAATAAATGGAATACTTATTTTGCTCCTCTACAAAGTGGTGAGAGATAAGTCGTGCAAAATAGCTGCAGAAAATAAAATCTTCTTCTAATCTAATCTAATATATAAAAATCTCGTGTCACGGTGTTTGTTATCGAACTCCTCTGAAACGGGTTCAACGATTTTTATCACATATTTTCTCTATATTCGGTAGGTCTGAGAATAGGTCGTAGGCTATTTTTTGTATACCTCTATATTTTTTCTGACTTGGAGTCGCTAACTTCATTTTCACAGGAGTGACCACTTTTGTTTCATAGTTTTTACGCTGTGTATGATCCAACTTCACAAAATAAATCCTGACAGTTATTTTATTTGTCAACGAAGTATTAATTCCTGTAAGGGAACTTAGCAAAATCCCGAAATTTCAATTCAACTGCCAACTAATAGGTCGTGCGAGCAAAACAGCGGGTTAAGACTAGTTAAAAACCTTTAATGTCTCTCATTGAAAGGTTTGTCTCCGTTAGATACGATCTGCGTGAACAAATAATTCACACCTGCATCGCCTCCGTAAACGAGTAATTAGTGCAACGGAGTAACTCATTAATGAAAATAAAATCAAACCGTATGGGAGATGCGTTCATTAGTACGTAGTTGCTGATATTGTATCAGTATAGGTGTCGACGTGGGTATTGAACTGGTTTCACACGCACATTATACCTACCTATGTATTTTAGAGTTGTGATCTCAAAATGAAAGAAATGAAAGACAAAAAAATTACTTTAGACGATGCCAAATAGATAAATAAATCCATAATCAAAAGAAAAATAAAAGTAACTACCTAATAACTAAACTATAATAAGAAAATGAGTGAGTTTACTGTACTGTGGCCCGGCGGAAGACCAGTGCTGGTTTTAAATAGCGACATGCTGAGTCGGGTCCCTTTTGTGACAGCATTAATATGTACATAACTATCTATGTCTATGTCTATGTTTGTCCTCTTATTTTCGCCTGTGTAAGTGTTATCTTACTATATAAAAATAAGTCGGGTTTTCCTTCCTGCCGCTATTACTCCAGAACGCACGAACCGATTTCCACGGTTTTGCATTCGTTGGAAAGGTCTCGGGCTCCGTGAGGTTTATGGCCCAATCAACTTTTAAACCGACTATAATCTGTCCGCGACATTTTTCAAACAATTGCAGATTTTTGTAAGTAAACATGTTTTTTCTGTAATTTAATAGATGAATAGCATGAATACATGCCGTCCTACGTAAGTTTAACCCATTAAACCGTGAAATATCTTGTTGGAAGTACGATTTTTTGGTAACGCCAGAGACAATTTTGGTAACGCAGGAGACGCCAAAAACGTCGGTTTAAAAGTTGATTGGCCCTTATAGCAAAGAAAATTCAGGAAAAATTTCAACAGAAAAGCGGGAAAATCTTTTTTCACATACAGCGCCATCTCTGATACATAGCATGTACTACAAACCAATACTATTCTCCGCGGACGGAGTCGCGGGCAACAGCTAGTTGTTGTTATAAATAAATGTTTTTCTTTCTTTCTTTCTTTCAAAATATTTATATAGAAATATTCATTTTAGACGACCAGATGGCCTAGTGGTTAGAGAACCTGACTATGAAGGTTGAGGTCCCGGGTTCGATTCCCATGTCGGGGCAGATATTTGTATGAAAAATACGAATGTTTGTTCTCGGGTCTTGGGTGTTTAATATGTATTTAAGTATGTATCTATCTATATAAGTATGACTACGATTTTGTGTCGGCGTTGTGTACCTAATAGATATAAGTAATCGTGAACTGTTAGTTTAGCCATCTAAGTCTTAGATTCTAAGAGTTCAACTCGACGCTCGGTTGATGGACCATCCAAACGTTGATTCTACATGGACCGTTGAATCAACTAGTCGGTTCGTTCAGGGCCCATCGCTAGTTCCCTCCGCGGCTTGGACCCAAAGGTGATGGCAAGAGACCAGACGGAATGGCACCTGATTCCGTGGAAATTGGGTCGTGTGCTGGATGGTCCGAAAATGCTGGTGTGGGATACTACTTGCGTAGACTAACTACAATACAAAATGAAAATTTGTTAAGTTAATATTCGGAAATATGATTTATTTTGAAAATCTGCAGTTATAAATAAATAAATAAATAAATATTAGGGGACAATCTTACACAAATAGAGCTAGTCCCAAACTAAGCAAAGCTTGTACTATGGGTACTCGACGAAGATAAACATACTTATATAGATAAATAAATACTTAAATACATAGAAAACATCCATAACTCAGGAACAAATATTCGTGCTCATCACACAAATAAATGCCCTTACAGGGATTCGAATCCAGGACCTCTTTCTTCGTAGGCAGCTAGGCTAAACCGGTCGTTAAAAATGACTGGCGAATGGTGATAAAATGATAAGAAACCGTATTTTATACTTTATGGGTCATACACAGAGTAAGAAACAAAAGTCGTCTCCTGTGGAAATTAAATTAATAATGTGGATATAAACTTAAGATTTATTTAAATGGGCCGAAAGCTGGCCAGGCATCCCACACGCCGATATTGGCAACAGACCCTTAACTTTTACTATGGCCACAGGAGAGACGCGAACAAACAAAATGTGTAGATCCCTTCAATAAAATACTTATTGTCAGCAGATAGTTAAGATATTGTTAGGTTTTTATCTTGTGCATGATAGATTACTTTCTCTATAACTAGTATAAATTTAGTAAAATTGTATTACATTCAACTCGCTACCAGACTGCCAGCACGGGTAGTCAAGTTGCACCAAACACAATACAATGTAACAAGATGGGCCAAGTAGACAGGCTTTTGGCGACAAGGCCTTTCGTAAACTAAAAAACATTGTTCACCACTTTTAATTCACTTTAAGCCGCATTAAATCACCTGATAGAATTCTATGCGCGCCGACGCGCTGGCTTGTAAATTATGTATTAAGTGTTATGCATTATTGAAACATAGCCGAGTTTTGAGGCGTCGCTTTCTGGCTCCCTGCAGTGTGACCGACCGCTGTGGTCTGGTCTAAGTTAAGAAAAATAAGTTAAAACGACTCGCTGTCGAATATCAAACTAAAATTTCATCTGGTACCTCGAACCCCATGTGCGTTCCAACGGCCGCAAAATCATGTCAGTGGTGCTGGGCGGATATTACGCCATTTCGCCATGTCTATCTGTGCGTTCGTCCGTCCGCGGCTTAGATCAGAGACTATTAGGCCTAGAAAGCTGTAATTTTGCATAGAAATGTGTAGCAATAAAATTATCCGGACAAAGTGAAATAACTATAAATTAAAAAAATTAAAAACCCCCAACGCAAATAAGTCTAAGATCCTTTCCGATGTAATTTTTGAAATAAATTGTCGTGTATCTCGGGTGTAATACCTAACACCTATGAATGACAATCGCGAAAATTTAAATCAAGAGAAAGAAGAGATGAGAAATATAGTGAAAGAAGAAATGATAGAAAAAAGATGAACTCTTTTTGTAAAAAGCCCTAATGTCGAAGCCATTCGGAAACACAGCCGTGTGGTGTTTCTTTCTCTTATGCCATGGACTTCCGCGCACCCCGTGAAGTGTCGAGCATTTTTTCAAGCCACGTTTGACAGGGACACCAGCTCCAACAGTTCCTGCGACACTGTTTGTCAATCAGAGTAAGAGTTAAAGTTTTTTGTTCGTCACCTAATTTGTACTTGATGCTTGCTGGGTACACGCATTCCTTACCATATCGAGATTAAAGAAAAAAAGGTTTTAGCAATGTTTGTGCTTAATCAACTGATATTACGCGCGGTTTAAGGCTGCTCAATGCACAGTAGCGTGGCCCCCTAACAACTCAATTCCCATTGGGTTGCCTAAATTTTCGCCGCTCTCCAACATTTCTTGTTCCCTCTTTCTTCACTCACGGCTTTGCCCATTTGGTGCACAAAGGTTGTCGGCCAAAACTTTTCACGCCATGCCATTGTTGCGCATCTGCCAGAGGTGTGCGAGGAATGATCAACCAATTGGATTGGTTTATTTTCCTAGCCTTGCTCAGCGTTGTTCTTCTACTGATTGATTTTTTCCACGCACACCACTCCGCTTTGTCGCACATTTAGAAGGACTTCATAGATAGCTTTTTGGAATAAAATTTGGATACGGCTGCTTTTTCAATCTCTATAAGGTTTCGTACCTCAAAAGGAAATAAACAAATATTTATTTGCCAAACATAGGTTAAATAGATGTGCCGTCGTTTGTCTAACGAGTGGAGATCTCAAGTTGGAATTAATATCATATTATACTCAAGTGCAGTCCCTCGGAACTGAAATCACTTGTTCTGAAAAAAATTTTTTGTTTTTATAGCAATCCATGAAAACTAATTTGTTTTATGTCTGTTTGTTTTTGAATTTGTACGGAATATTTAGTACGCGAGACCGATGTCCGCACTTTTCACTTCATGGACTTGCAAAGATATTCAAGTCGCAATTTATAGGTATTTAAGTTTATTGAACACGATTCGTCCACATCATTTTATTAAAACATAATGTAGATACCAAACGATCTGTACACATAGATGTATTTAGGTATCCAAAATTTAATTCTACCGAAATTCACTCAGCCAACTATTCAAAAATCAATTGCCCCCATAAAACGGACATAACATCATAACGCACCATAAAAAATACATGAAACTGCACCAAATAACGAAGTACAACCAAATTGAATGGTTCAAGTTGATAGAATGAAGAGATTAAACCCTAACCGCCTGGGCCAGTCACATTCCCGATTATCAACGGTCTTCGAGCGGCTCTCTTAATTAAATAATCAAAATCAGGCCTACCTTTTACGCTGGTGAAGCTTTAGATAAGCATTCGGAACGTTCACGGAGGTAATGCCTTTTGGATTTAATCTGTATTATAGTGTTTTCAAATGAATGAAAACAGTTCTTGTTGATTGAATGGCAGGTTTAGTCTAATTGGAAGCTGGCAAATGCGAAAATAGGAACGGGTCTTTCATTTCTGTCTATAAAAGTTCTTTACATTGAGGTTATGCTTGTTCTGACACTGACTTGTTAGGTTAGATAAGGTTACGGAAGGTGAGTACTAGGAATAACACGACCGTGAATGTTAAAAAATGAGCTTCTTAAACTAACAACTTATACAATTAAATGCTATTAAGATCATTAGTGTTTTTAACAGTAGGCGCGTGCGAAATTAATGCAAGCTTTTTTTACAAGCTATTCAATGAATGCTTTGCAATGTATTTATGTTTGTTTGGTGGAATCTTTCAACTCAATTTTGAAGTAGATATTTTTAACCGATAGAGCTGAAATTTTGCATAAATCCGATGACAACGCAATATTGTTATGACATGCAGCTAATCTGATGATGGAGCTGGAGGGCGGCCATAGGGAGGAACTCTGTGATAAAACGACAGACCCCACCGAGTTCTCGTTTTGATTTGTCTTAACGATTACTTTGATAACCAAAGGCAAAAAGTCCAGTCAGCAAAAAAGCTTGTATTAAAAATTGAATTTAAAAAAACTTTTCTTATTTAATTTAATTTTACCAAGCATTGGATACCCGAAGGAAGATGACTATCGCCACCGCGGTAGGCTAAGACAGAGAAGGCGGAATGACCTAGACACATTTTCATTAAGTGGTTGAAAAACCGGCCAAGTGCGAGTCAGACTCGCGCACGAAGGGTTCCATACAATTATCTATAAAAATCACGTTTGTTGTATGGGAGCCCCCCTTAACCCTTCGAGCGTCCTGTGCGCACGGGTGTGCACACAACAGTGGGTAGGATTTAGAGCGGGACGCTATATTTTTTTTATTTTAATTTAATGATTTATTTTTAAAGTCAATATATAATTAAATATTCTATGAATATTTCAAGTGTCTACCTGTTGCCGTTATCAATATCGAGCAAAAACGAGCAAAAAATCATGTTTGTTGTATGGGAGCCCCCTTAAATATTTATTTAATTCCATTTTTTAGTATTTGTTGTTATAGCGGCAACCGAAATACATCATGTGTGAAAATTTCAACTTTCTAGCTATCACGGTTCCCGAGATACAGCCTGGTGACAGACGGACGGACGGACGGACGGACGGACGGACGGACGGACAGCGGAGCCTCAGTAATAGGGTTTCCGTTTTTACCCTTTGGGTACGGAACCTTAAAAATGGTTTGCAAATTTTGAAACCGCGACAAACTTATAAATTATATACTTTATAGTTAAAAAGCCTGTAAAAATAGCCATTATAAATGATGTTTTAAATGATCCCCAATTTGATTCTGTTTTGCAGATTTGTTTACGTGGATGAGCATCTTAAATCACGACACAGAATCACGAATAACGGTGTATTCGCAAACAAACGTATTTGTACACCTTTGTTGTCGGATTTGGCCATTCAATGCAGGTAAGTGAGCAGGATATTATACGTAAGAGCGTTTTTATAGCAAATCCCTTTGCGGATTATTTGTAACATGGATTTGTGCCACAGATTTGTAGCATTCGCTATGGGGACGTAATCCGCCGTAATAGAGACGAGATGGAATGCGTAACTGTTTGTTTTTGTGAATGTGTAATGCTTTTAAATCGAAAGTTAAGTACAGTCATAGACGTAGTTATTTTATTTATTATACTTAGCCAATGTTTGTGTCCCACTGTTGGGCAAAGGCCTCTCCTCTTGACTTCCACATGCCCCTATCTAGAGCTTTATTGGGCCACTCACTCGATTCCGCGTCTAGGTCGTCTCGCCATCTCCGCCTCGGCCTGCCTTGCCGTCGGTGGCCGTCGCGCGGAACCCACCGCGTGGCTGAGTGCGCCCATCTTAGTGGATGCATCCGGCAGACATGCCCGGTCCAGTCCCATTTAAACTTGGCGGTCGCTTTTCCTACATCAGCGATTTGAGTTTTGGAGCGCAATGTGGTGTTGTTGTATGTTAGCTTAGCATTTAAAATGAAAACAAAGAAGTTGACAATAATATTTGACACCACCAATCAATTTTCAAAATGCACTTGCGCTTTAGATGGCGTATGATCCTAATACATGTGACGTAACTTTTATTTCAAAGCTGATAGATAAACATAATTGACAACCTTTCATTATTTTAACACCTGAAAATTACTGCAGGAATCGAAAGAGTTTCGCCTCCTGAACACGGAAAAATATTTATTATAATTTATTTCTCCATATTTAAAAAAATACAACAAATTTAAAAACATATTATGTACTTACAAATACATCCACAGAATAGTTATGTTTCCTTTACCCTTTTCACTAGAAAAAAGAGCTGTCATAATTTTAAATTAGATAACAACCTTAACGTCAAATTTACGTCATCACTTTTTTTTAATATAGACTAGACAAAAGTAATGGATCTATTCTATCGTTGCGCTCTTTTAGAATAAGCACATCTTTAAAAAATTGTAACAAATTAATTAATAATCCTAGTGAAAATTTAAAACTATCAGCGTCTTTCTCTTTCCAAACAGAAAACACAGAACGAATCAAATTATAGTCTTAGAAATATGAAATGTTGTCAATTTTTAACAGAACAAAAAAAAAATTAAAATTTGAAAATTGATCAGGATATTTATGAATCCTACTGCGAAAGCAGAGTGGTACCGAGAGTGATCGCCTCCGTTCCCATTGTGCCCTAAGACGCCAACCTCTTCATTTTTCATAGAGTCAATCCGGATCAATCACCTCGGACAACCGGCAAGAGCGTTAATCTTCCTCCCTTAATCATAACATTGGTGTAGCCCAGACACTACGTATAGTAACGCACGAGCACACGAGGGCATTGTCCGAACCCTCGTTGTTGCCCTAGGTGCACCCGCCTAAGCGCTACTCATCCCGCCCCATGAGATCCTCTGGCTTTCATAGAGGAACCATTACGCTCAACCACTCAATGTAGCCAAATCGCACCCTATTAATGGTATCCTAACTCGTCCAACTCAACAAAGGATACATTTACGACGTTAATATTACAAATCAACATTTTATTTGTCCTCAACACAAATGCAACCCTTTAAGTGCCCAACTCTTATTTTATGAAAGAACCACCTCGTTTTCCGACTCGATGACTTTGTATAAATTATGCTGTATTTAACAACATCTAGACAATAAATGTCGGACTACCGAAAAAATCCGCCAAAGTTACGGTCCGAAGCGTCTACGTAAATTCATAGCTATTTTGAGCTGTGAAGTTATTGTCAAATCCAAACTTGTGTCTACATTCATATCATTTGGGGGCAAACGAATATCATACTCAAACAGTACAAAATAAGGTTGTTCTTGTAAATAATGAAGTTGTTTACAAGTAAATGTAAATTGGTGGAACGGTTAATTTTCTTTGCTAAATAGTTAACAATAGCTACTTATGGTTTTTCTTAATCCCTTGACATACCTTTTAAAGTATTATCGATCTTTCAGAATAAGAATTAGTGGTGAAATTAAATTTATATTTTTGTCAATTGAGTAGTTTTGTTGTGTTGCGTTAAATTGTTATTGTCATCACGAACTATTTGTTATTTTGGAGCTTTCTCGGTATCAAGTGGGTGGCGCATTGCGTTAGTAGTTCATAATAAAAAAAAAACTCGCAAATAGTGACGTTGAGGCTGAGCTGATTTTAAAGAAAGATATCTTATAACAAAAATAAAAGAATCAGGTACAAACGTTTAAGCTTGTGTCAACTTAACTTTTTTTTCTATTTGTTAATTTGGACAGGCTAAGGTTAAAGAGCATTACCGCCTCGTCTTAAATATTTTTAATTTGAAATTATCAGAGTCATTATAGTCGTCTTGGTCCTGTCACAAAGAGCTACGGTGAGAGCTGGAGGAGGAGGTGACTACGTGGGGTAGAAAAATATTAATTCGTTTTTGACCTTCCATTCGGCCTTTTGTATCTTCCTTTTCACTTAGCGATTAATATACTTCAACTATATCTCCCAAACAAAACCAAGAGCCTCCATACTCGTCACCCACCGACGCGTGTGATGCGATATGCATAATATCGCATTATTTTACATAATTAATTAAGCGAGCAGGGTGCAACAGAGGAATTGACAAAACAAAAAATGTACAAAACTCAGGGATGTGAAAAAGAAAGCTTTGTGAGAAAAATCGATTACATACCGATTACTTTTTAAGAAATATCAATTATTAAAAAAAAGTTTTTTTTTTTCCACCGCTGATATTATATTATTATTAAGTAGCACAAATAGCTTTCCAATCTGTCCAAAGCCTGTGTATGGAAATGAAAATAAACTTTTTATTACGTTAGGCAGTATGCACGGTACAAGTTAGTACCATTAGGCCATTTATTAAGAAGATCATCTTTTTTATAATTGACAATTTTGAAAACGATTTTTTTTTAGATTAATTTAATCAGATCAAAAAAGTTTCGCATTTTCAATTTTTCTTTCAGATTTAGGTAGTTTTGGAGTATTCTCACACAGAAATAGGAGCGCTATTGATTTTAATAAAAAAACATTAATTATTCATACAATTAAAGCTTAAATAATCGATTATGTACCTAATAATCGTTTCTTTACTGGAATGTCACATCCCTAGTAAACCTCGTATCGACGGCTTCATCGAGCCACGGCAACATTAATAATCGATTGGGACGGACGGTTTCCGCTCTCGATTTGATATAGGATTATTTGAATAAACTTCATGGATGATGTTAGTAAATATTAAATATACGGGGTGACTCGTGAACAATAATCATTGTTTCCAAAGCAGTTTTCTGTTCAAATACAGTGGCTACAGTGAGTTTACCTTCAAAGCAGAGTAAGTTATGTTAATTAAATTTGTCTGTTAGGTAAAAGTCTAAGTATGGCACCCTATATAGTCAAATCTTGTTCTGTAACTGTCTTCTATTTTATACTAACATCTTGTTACATTAGTTAGTAGGGAATTTTCATTTAGACGACGTAGACGTACGAATTAATGACGTAGGTGTTTTCTTACTGACAGACAGCGGAGTGTCAGTTATAGGGTCCTGTTAGCAACCTTTGTGTACGGAACCCTAAAAACACGAATAATTCGAATCTTTAATGTTAAAGAAGCTTTAGTCCCGATATGCAGAGACTAAAGTAACATTTTCTGAGAAGTGAGTGAGAAGTGAAAAAAATATTTTATAAACCTCATTCAATTTTTGTTCAACTAGCCTAAGTATTCGGATTAAATGACTCAACGCCCGTCAGGATATTCCAAATCAATAATAATTATCGGCATATGATATTATCGTATATTAACATGTATTATATTAAATCATAAAAGGTCTGATGTCTATGGCCGGTAATTTAGTCGGAATAACATAATTTTTATTAGCATTGCCTCGAACGTTGAGTCTACTAATGGAACTCGAACGCTCCTTATAATTTCTTTAGCTTTAAGTTGTATAGGGATCCGCAAAAAATAAAATGGCAAAAACCATCCGTATTCCGTCCATTTGTCTAAATCAGCAAAATCAATACGTTTATTCCGTATGTAGGCAGCAAAGAGCTCCTTTACGAGTCAGTTTTTCAGTTACATCATCATAGTGAAAATAAACGTATCACTCACGTCTTAAAACGAGTTTAACTCGACATGTTTCGGGCTAATCCGTATCCCTTCTTCCCGGAGCCACACGTCACGGCGGCTGCCAAATGCGCACTAACTCGTTTTAAGACGCCTCCTGAGGCCCAACGTCCTATTTTCAGGACTGTAAAATGTAATCATTTCAGCCCAAGTAAATGTTAAAATTCATCAAATAGCGTCCCAATGTCCCAAAATAAGGACACGCACGAAAAAGCAATTACAATACCTATTGTCTAAAATATATTAAAGTACCTATATAATGATTTTGTAATAATTGAAGTCGGGCTACCAGTATAAGTGCCTATAAATAGGACACTGGGTCGTTATTACAAACGTCCTAAAAATAGTTTGGGCCTCAGGAGGTTAAGACGTGATTGATCCGTTTAAATTCACTGAGTTAGTCTCACGGTAGTTTTATGTTTAAAGTACACCATCACTTTCGTAATGAAAAAAAATTACCTCTACAAATTTACAAATCAGGACACCTTTTTTATTAAAATTAATGATTTTAAATTATGTTATATATTATCAGCTGCGTGTCAGAGACTGGAGGAACTGAAGAGGACATCACTTCGCGGATCGCCAAAGCACGAGTAACCTTTTGCGCAGCTGCGACCCGTATGGCAATCACGGAAACTGACACAGAGAGTCAAGCTCAAAATATTCCGGTCCAACGTGAAGACCGTATTGCTCTACGGGTGTGAAACGTGGAAGGTCACCAAGGACATCTCGCACCAACTTCAGGTCTTCGTGAACCGATGCCTTCGCAATATACTCGGTATATTCTGGCCCGAGAGAATATCTAACGCTCACCTGTGGGATCGCTGCGATGAAGTCCCAATCGATCAGCAGATCAAACGACGCAAATGGAGCTGGATAGGCCACACCCTCCGAAGGGATCCCAACCACATCCCGAGGCAAGCCCTAGACTGGAATCCCCAAGGAAAACGCAAACGTGGTCGTCCAAAACAAATCTGGCGGCGGACTATCATTGGCGAAGCGAAGGCCATTGGCAAAACCTGGAGCGAAATCAAGCTAGACGCTCAAGACAGAACGGGATGGCGATGCACTGTGGACGCCCTCTGTCCCATCTAGGGGACACAGGACCTTAAGTCAAGTACGTCATATATTGTTCAAAATAAATTACCTTTAGGTACAGCTTTTAGGTTGCGATACCTACTCTGAAGTTCAGTTCGAAACGCGTCACTGTATTTTGGTGGTGGTGATAGTTGGGTTTGTGTGATTTGTGTTCGTACCATTTTTAAGCACCACTGTGCGCATTAAACTGATGGACAGCCTGGTTCTTTCTGTTCTACATTATGGCGATATAGTATACGGGCCTTGTCTAAATAAGAAAACTGAAAGAAGAATTCAGAGGGTTCAAAACTCTTGCATGCGTTTCTGTTACAATGTAGGAAAACGGTCACACATCACTCCTTGGCTTAATACTCTCGACATTCCAAATATGAAAAATAGGCGCATATTGAAACTTAACTGTCTTGTTTTTAAACTGAAGAAATCTAGCTCGCCAACATACTTGCGACGTAAATTGAAGTGGTGTAGTGAGAAGGAGGGATGTTCGAGGCCGACACGCAACCCTAGGTTGGAATTGCCATTGCCTCGCTTGGTTGCTTTCAGAGGCAGTTTTCGGTTTGCAGCATCATCGAAGTGTTGGAATGATTTGCCTCCACCCATTCAGAAATGTATATCAATCGACAGTTTAAGATTTAAATGCAAAAATTGGATTGTTGAACAACAGAAAACAGCATGTTGCTGGACAAACCTTCTGAAGACCAATTTATTGTAAATTTGAGTTATTTTTCCCTCATCCTTCAATGGTAGATTGTTCAACGGGAGCATAAATCGACCCATTTTACCCGAGACGTTCATTATAAAGCTCTTATATTTCATGCATTGCGATTTCTACAATAATGTACTGGATTTGTCTAGTTTTAATAATTTTTTAATATAAAACGCCAGTTACAAGGAAAAAAACTATTTTATGAAAGTGAAGCTGATTTTCTGAATTTTTGGACTTATAGCTTTAGTTTAAGTATATGTATCTGTTTGGGTAGTGTGACATTGTTTTGTTTGACAGCCACACTACCAATTTCCTCGTATTGGGTGAGGACTGAAAACCAGCAACTTTGCTGAGTCCTCACCTTTTCACAAAATTGTATTTGTCTTTTTTCATTGTTTTTTTGTTTTATTTTAAGTTTGTGAATAAACATTCTTTTATTTTTTATTTTATTTTTTTTAAATTACCTTTAGGTACAGCTTTTAGGTTGCGATACCTACTCTGAAGTTCAGTTCGAAACGCGTCACTGTATTTTGGTGGTGGTGATAGTTGGGTTTGTGTGATTTGTGTTCGTACTGTGTGAAGGCGGAGGAATTGCATGATCACACATTTCTTGCATGTTAGCTATCATAAGGTCGCGGGTGAGAAAAATAATTGTTTCAGTTCATTCTTCTTTACAGACTTTACAAAATATACGTGTATTAGCTTAATTTTCTATCACAGCACAAAATTTAAGTTAGATACTTCTCGTTTGTTCGACTTAAACCTGTAGTAGCACCTCAAGGTTCCAATCTGACGGGTCAATAAATAAATAAATCTCGTTGCCGTGTTTTTTTCTTTAAGTCTGGGTCGAAAACAAACCGCAATTTTGTGGTCAAAGTTAATGGTGTAAGGGTCAATTATAGGCGTTATAATGATATTGTGGGCAGTCTTTAGCCGCTAAAGTGTGAGCCGTGCGCGTTATTAATTTAGTCATCATTCTTTAGTCATCAATTCATCAGGTATTAGTTTTGTAAAAGGTTTTAAAAGTTGCGCTATAGAGGGGTTGTTTATAAACAATAAAATCGTTTATTTCAGATCACAGTAAGAAGTAATCCATATCATAAATTGTAAATTGTAATTTAGGGGAAGACCGGGTAATGGGAGTCAGCGGGTAATGGTGGTCACCCACACATCTCCAAAACTACAAACACTAGAAATACGTTTACGGGCGTTCCCGCCCCCCTCTGGCCCCGCGCTAGCGCTGCGACAGCACCGCGCCATTATGGCGACGGCATCGGGATTAAGAGGTGTGTTTCGTTTTTGCGGCTCGCCGATGTAAATTTTTACGTACGCAAAATAGACGGTAAGTACTATAATTATTGATGTACTTATATGTGACTTTTTTATGTCTTTACTTGTGCATTAAGTGTACCGATTTCATAGTTAAATCTCGCGTGCTTTATGTTTATTTTTTTTTTCTTCATAAAATACTTGTGGGTAATGAGGATCAGGTGACCCCCATTGCCCAATACTAAACTGCCGAAGAAGGAGACCGAAAGAGTAAAGAGGAAGGTTCTCCAGGAATCAAACGATACCACTGTATCAGACATAGGAACTGATGATTTATGCCAAGATGATGAGCTAGATGATGCTGACGACACAGGAAATAGGTGCTTACCTAATCTGCGACGAATTTGGTCGAAATAATGAGGTTTGGTACAGGTGTACCTCATGTGGTTTATGGGCTCACGCAGATTGTACTGGGTGGGACTCTGCCAAGGGCTATGTTTGCGATTTGTGTTAGATTTTTGTATGATCCTTATTACCCGCAAGGTGACCACAATAGCCCATACCTCTGTGCAATGGGAGTCAAAACAGTTAATTTTTGTAACTTTCATATTTGCCAAAGATGATTAGTAATGTGACGATTATTGATCTCAAATAATAGTCAATTAAGTAGATTTTGTTATGAGGCGGTTGCAATAAAGATTTCGTTTCATTTTATTTTTTTATTTTATTTCTTGCTTAAGTGATCCCCATTACCCCTTTCTACCCTACTACTGTTAAAATTAATTAAAATGTCGACTATAAAATTTTATTTGAATAAAGTTTTAGAAAAAAAAGCAAATAACATAACGTAAAATAAAAACAAGTAGGTAAGTAAATAAGTTTAATACCCAGTTAGTAAGTTTTTATAATAATCATTTTTAATTCAAGCTTTTACTACGAATTGCATTTGCTGTTTACTGTTTCATTGTCATTTAAACCATTATGTATAAATAAGATATCGATGTTGGGAAAGGGGGGGATGGGGCGAGGCGACGGCCCAGGGCGCCAAATTTCAGAGGGCGATCGGTGGGGGTGGGAAGCTACCTCCGCCAAACTGGCACTCGATTTTGATTTGATTTTGATTTCCTTAAGTGGGTACCACAATTGCCCGGGGTGTCAGTGGTCGTAACGCTGGCACTGGATATACCTAGATAATAAGTACTTATCAAAGTTCTAGTCATTCCGACTACTGCAAATTTTTAATTGACCAGGGCCCAATTGCATAACAAAGTACAACTGTTTACAAGTGGAACTCCCTTTCTAGTTAATATAACTGAAGCGAGAGTTCCGCTTGTAATATTAGTTGTACTTTGTTATGCAATTGGGTCCTGATAGTAAGTAAAGACTAAGAAAAAACGTATACTTAGGCAACAAAACATTGTCTCTCAGAAATTCATAATGATACGTTATATTATAAGTTATATAACATCGATGACTTATTTATTACATTGATTATTTTTGTTGAAATTTATGTTTCCTTGCAATATGTAATTAGAGCCTCATGCCATCTGTATATTGGAACATGAACTTCAGAGCTCAAAAGCTCTCACTTTCTCAATCACATCTGTGGTTCTGCCACTTGCCGCTAGGTGGCAGTGTAACTGCTTTAGACGGTCGCACATAGATGGCGCATCCTGCCGTGACCAGGAGTAGCTGGATAGACGAATAAAATTTAAATATTATTTGGTAGTAAATTATCACTATAATTAAAAGCAAACATTGAAAATTATTCTACAGCGTTCTGTCTTGCTTCTATCGTAAAGAATAATAAACATTGGGATCTCTGAGAAACTAGAAAAACTGGTATTATTTTTGCGAGCTAATAAAAACGTTTGGCAAAATTGAGTGTATCTGATCAGAATAATAAAATTTTCCTTATTTTATGAGAATATTATCTTTAACTGTTAGTATATGTGTTTTCTTTTCTCATAAAATTGTTTAGCTGTAAGCGAAATTTTGACCGGCAGGGGTAGGGTTTTATTAAAATATTACTAATAGAATAGAATTTCGCACTCAAACTAGGTAATCCAGGGCTTGAAATACCGTTAAAAAGTTGGTATCGTTACCACTGTGAGACAGATTTAACGTTAAGTTGTAATTAACGTTAACCAATGCCCCGTTACTTATAATACTTTTTGAGATAACGTTAAGTCAAAGGTATCGTTAAATCATTTTTAACGTTATTAGGTAACGTTAATAGCAGCTTATTTATTTTTGATTCACTGATGGATGGAGGCTCTTCCTTCACTTCATGCACGCTCACGGTAGCCATGGCAACAACGCCAATCAACTAGCGGGTCTATTGGTACTGCGGTGCTGAAACGTAGCATTACCGATTAAAATAGTGTTACTATGGTAACGTTAAAATAATGTGAATTGGGTAACGTTAACAAGCCCTGCAATGAAAAGTAAAATTACCGATAAAAATAACGTTAATTGGGTAAAGTTATAATAATGACATGTTATCAAGTAACGTTATAATTGACTACCGTTACCAAGGTATTTTATTATTTTACCGTTTCCTAACGTTACTTATAATGTGAATTTGGTAACCTTAACAAGCCCTGGGGTAATCAAATTAATTATTTCGTATGTTTAAATGCCGGTTTAGAAGGTTTCTAAATAACTTCGTTTATAAATAATAATGATTGCTTTTACAACCATGCGCACTAGACTTTATACCTACGATATCGTAGCGGCGTGCTACGCATCCTATCGGTAGCCTATCATTGCAGTGTGCTACGTTCGTATCGTAGAAGCTCTACGGAATAAAAACATCGCTACCTACTGTCTTTTAAAACCACAAACTTTTATTGAAATCTCCATATCCGTAAACTTGTTATTCCTTATTTTGATATTCCTAATATTATTATGAGACTTTGTGGTTTTTTAGACTATTTACAAGTGTAATCTTATACTCGTACGTAGAATGCAGCAAGTTAAGTTAAATTAATTTACGACTAACGAAAATTATGGACAAACAACACGTTTGGAATTTTAATTCATGGTTGTCAATAAATGACCCACTTCTAATAGTTTTGCGCGTAAAAGTTAGTATTTGGTAATATGTAATTAATACCAGACATGGCGTGGGAATGTCTCCAACAAGATTAATATACGATATTTGTAACCTCTGTACCTCTACCATGAGTTTACGCTAGTTTACAGTGACCGTACTCGCTAGCGACGGCGTAAATTATTTGTATGGAGAATTGTACTTCCGTAAGAGACCGCTAGAGGCGCTGTACAATTCTCCATACAAATCATTTAGGCCATCGCTAGCGAGTACGGTCACTGTAAACCAGTAGGGGTAAACTCATGGTAGGGGTACTGATGGCTTTTACAGCTTACCAGAGGGAGGGCAAGCTGGCAAACGGGCCGCTCAGCACGGGGAAGTTTTTATCTGTATGCCAAAGGGTTGTTCTTATTGCGCCGATCTCAGACTTTGGACGTTAAGTAGAGTTATGCAAGCAATCGGTTATTTTTATGTTACATCGTTTCGGAAAGACTACGTTTGTCCCGACTGAGAAAAAACGTCAAGAAACTGGACTCTTTGGGGTATGCCTTTGACATCATTGGACGTCTTTTATCTGACGTGATGACTAAACACCAAGTTTTTTTACTTAAGCATATTCAAAATCCTTTTCTTTTTCAAAATTTTTAATGAATAATAAATTTATACAGTTACAAATATCCAACAATAACCATCCATGTACAAAATCTTTAGACCTTATTATCACAGCTTATCGCCCGGCACTCCTCGGAAACCTCACAGGCTATCACAAACTCAGATTATCTTAAAACAAATAAGATACTATTCTCACATATCCCTAATTTCAATAAATTACAATTAGTGATAAATAAAGCAGTTGGGCTATACACAGCATAATAACTAAAGATATCTCTCCTGTGAACATACAATTAGCGACTCCGAGTCAGCAAACTTAAGATTTATTTAACCCTTTCAACGCCAACGACACATATATATAGGTGTCACAAAGTACAGTGTCAAAGTGATCTTGACACAATGACATAAGATTCAAAGCAGGTTTACGTTTTGTCGAGGCGTGGCGTTGAAAGGACTGAAACTGGTCAGCCGTTACACACGTCGATGTTGATCTGATTAAAAATATTGGCTATGGGTTTAAGGCCGCAAGGCTAATCGATTTTAGGTATTATATGCATTCGTGTTTAAACGCAAGCGACACAGGTTCCCGTCCAATGGCCGAAGGAGAACTAACGCAACTATACGGAAAAGGGGGAAGCACGATGACTCAAAATAGGCTGGTCAGACCGCGCGTGTATTTCGGTATTTTCATCGTATTACTAAAACAAATACATATTTTAAAAATGTAGCATCACTTTATCAACATTCAAAAAGTCATGACCTGCCGTGCAGCATTTACGCCGTACTAAGGATTTGTTTTATTTTTTAGAGATGACTTTGGATTTTTTTCTATCAAGCAAACTACAAGTAATCGTGTTTCGAAAATCACTGGTCATTAGAGTGAATCCTCAAATATCTTACACATGAATTTCAGAACTAATGCTTTGTAATGTTGTTGCAGAAGTAATGATGCAGCAAAGGAATAAATTAATGCAATAAATGAGCCAAAAGCTCGATGTGGCCTTAACGCAATCACTGCCACCTGACTTCTACAGGTGCCACCGACGCACATGTGCGCTCAAAATGTATGAATAATTATGACAGCGGCACTGGGCGAAGTCCCAAAAACGCATATATGCGTCGGTGGCAGTGAATGCGTTAACTTTTGCCTTGTTCTCAGGAGAGACGCAAACGAAAAATGTGGATGACCCAGTTATTATTATTACTCAAACTAGAACACAGAAAAAACTAAAAAGTATAACTCAACATTTCGTAATGTGTGGTTCTCTATGTCGTCACAACATTGAAAAAAGCTCGTTAATCAATAATCTGACAAAGTGAACTTTACTGAGTCCGCATCAAGGTTCAGTTTGATTTAAATTTGATTAGAGATACGAGCTTTTTCAAAGCACCTAGGTGACGATATTCACTAACCCGAGCAGGAGTTAGCATACTTGGTGAAATTTTTCAATGTGTTGGAGTTAAGTATTTTCAAATTGTCAAAATTGATAGTAAAATTTTCATTAAAATAATTATTATCAAATAAAATCTTTTTGCTTTTAATAATAATTACCTACTATAATTTTTGGGACTTATTCATGTAGTAGCCATGATCACTCGTAATATGGTAAGGTTAACAGGAAGAGATACATTAGGGGATAAATTCGTCTTTGTCCAACAGTTTTCTTGTTGTCTGTTAATTTTTTTTTTTTTATATACAGTAAAGAGTTTTACATACATACATGTACTATCGCCCCAAGCGCCAGATAACCACCTTAAAGGCCCAGTTTGCGTGCAGTGGCTAGACATCTGTCCATAACAATCCATAGCAATAAACATCAACGGCTGCAAGCAAATTTGTTATGAAAATGGGTATCTGGCGCTTGGGGCGATAGTACGTAATATATCGTTTCTACGTGATGGTGGTGGTAATACTTATGAGTGAAAATCGCAAAAGTTCGCAATATAAACTTTTTATTCACTCTACGTTTTGTTTTGACTGTACTTGCATTATTGTCATTCAATCTACATAATGTGAAACCAATTTTGTGGCAATTCGACCACTGAGAATGGGTGGAATTTGACTTGCAAAACTTAACCCGAAACATAAACAGACAAACATGTAAGTTAAACATACAATTTAAAAATACAGTACCGTCAGCATAAAGCTTGTATTAAAACCTTTGACAAAAAACTTATTCAGTTTTAAGCACGACTATCTACCGTATGCCTAATTGCCTACCCTTTCACTTGCACGTATAAACATCCACCTCTTTAACACATGTATCACATTGCACAAAGCAACAGTTAACCATCTTACATCGGCATCTAGAGCTGACAGATTTTTTACTAGTCACATACCCTCGCCCACAGCACAGTGTAGCGCAGTTGTCTCGATCCCTACACACCCTACCCTTCGTGCTGACACATAAATTAGGAGTCTTCTGAAGATACACCAATTTATTTTTATCTGTATCCATCTTCCGTCTTATCTTCGCGCTGATTGCCCTCTTCATCGTATAATTCATTAATTTCTTCTTCACAGCGTGATGGTAGTGTTTCTTCAAAACGCCCATAGCAGAATTGAAAGGACCGAGTCGTTTCCAGCAAGTTTTGGTGGTACATGATCCGGAGAACCCGTGGCACTTGCAGACTTCACGCATTTGCTCGCCGATAACATCTACTCCGACCAAGACGTCCTGTTTGATGATTTCGGCGATCTGGTCTGTACCGGCGTGCTTGAAATCTAGAAAGTTCCTCGTGATCCTCTTTCCATACTTAAAGTCGTCTCCACAACCAGTCCTTTTCCATTGTGATGCGTTCTTCCCGAAGTTCCCTTTGCAAGAGCATCGGGTTAAGTCGCCTGAAGCGCAGCCTTTGGCAACTGCGTGGGTAATAGAAGCTGCTGTCAAGGCATGTATAAAAGCCGTTTCTCTGTAAATTTTGTTGAAGATGTTCCTCTTTACCTTTCTATTGAAGACAAGGGAGCAGTTCCATCTATCGTACAAGAACGCTTCTTCGCATGCTTGGATTGCTTGTTCTTTGGCCTTCGCCAAAATGCCGCTAAGGCTGGACTCTCTCTTGCAGATCTTCGCCTGTCGAGGCGATGGTCGAAGCAATCTACAAGCTCCAGGGTATATTATTTGAGATCTTTCTGTGAATAACGATTCTATCGTTCTTTGCAGGACTGGTTGAGATCTGTAAATAAAAGAACTTATTTAGAATTGAAATGCTGTTGAATATATGCCCTCCGTTCCATAATGTGCATGTAGGTATCAAGCTGGGCTACTAAACAAGTTCACTGAGCTAGGAGTTTTGTGGTTAGCTGCATGCGAATCATTATCATCATCATCGTCAGCCGTATGACGCCCTCTGCTGGACTTAGACCACCAAGAACGCTACTATAACGACCAGGCCTGCCCGCATTCATCTACCTCCTGCAACCTTCAGGTCACCAGTGCACCATATGATGGACCTATCGAGGCATTCTCAATTACGTGGTCTCCTTACTCAAGAATACAGTAATTAAAGCTTACAAATACCTTGAAATTACTGAAGAACGTATATTATGTACGTAGGTTATCCCAAGGAAATGTAAAATTGAATGACTACGTCACTGATTCTATGACAATTAACTCGTAATTATGAGTCATTGACCAAAACTTACCCTTCAACAATCTTGGTAGCCATAATCGAAACAGAGAACAACAAAACCGTGAATACACTATAACTAAACATGTTTAAGACCTGTCAATCACATGGCTAACACAAATCATTGCAATCACATCATTGAGGTGCAGCTCAGTCTGAATGCACTTTGACAGTGACGCGAGGAAGGCAAAGCCGATAGGTTATCTGTGCTAAGGTGGGTCCATTCTTGAAATGGTAATTGTAAACTAAAGAATCAGTGTTCATACAGTGCTTTGTGTTGAGCAAATAATGCAACGGAACGTGTGTCATGGGAATGAGATATTGTAGAACAGGTATTTTGTTCTAAATTGCTGATTGAAATTCTGAGGGTTCCTTTTCACAAATTACTTTATATGTTATTACATATATTGTGGTAGCCTAGTGGTTTGACCTATGGCCTCACAAGCAGAAGGTTATGGGCTCGAGCCCAGGCTCGCACCTCTGAATTTTTCGAAATATATGTGCGAAATTATATTTCAAATTAACCATGAGCTTTACGGTGAAGGCAAACGTCGTCGTGTGTGTGTGAAGTTCCAAAGCCGCATACGCGTGGAAACTACGGCCCAAACGCTTTCATTCTGAGAGGAATACTGTACCCTGCAATGGCTTTTACATAGGTTGGGATGATGATGATGATGATGATGATGACTCCTGTCTAAGATGCCTACTTGTGAGCACAGCGTTATTTAATTATCTATTTATAAAAAGAAAAGTCCTAACCGACGGACCGATTTGTTCATTGGCGTCAAGCCTACTTTGGAACTATAAAGCTAGAAGAAATTCCTTTAATGATGCACACAAGGAACGAGTCTGGCCAAAAGTTTAGATACGTCTTTAAAAATATCAGGTTTTTAGCAACTGTTTGGATAAAAAGAATATTTAAAAATATAATGAGTTCCATAACTTTAGTTGTGATGTAGAAAAAATCGGCAATGTACAAATGGATAAAAAATAAACAGTATTGATAACAAAATCCTCAAGGTTTTTCTTAAATTATCTTGGGACCCGAAAATCTTGGATGATTTATCGATTTTTACGTCTTGGGAATCTAGTCCTTCGCCATAGATAGTTACCAAAATTCAGTCATCAATTGAAAGTTAAACACTAAGCTTGTCTTGATTTGATTCCAATGAATAAGATGTTTAATCGAATATTTAAAACCATCATTTAGAGACGATTGCACAGTCATGATTTAGTTAAATCATACCTGGGTTAGGAATAGTCATAGTCGTAGTATTTATTCACAAAACCATGCAGTTTTTTTGAAATATAATCATATTTAATATGTAAGATAACTCAAAGATACATTAAACAATTTATTGATCAAAGACAATTTACAAGAAAATAAAACAATACTTCCCACAGTTATCGATGTAACCACCACAGATAACAGCTTCATACCTCACTCGGTAAATCAGTTATCCATAATTTCTATTTCGCACCAGCTCGTCTTAGTATTCATAATGTCGTTTTATTAATTTTATTATGTTAAATATCTGGGAGAGCTATGGCGTTAGTCAGACCGAAACCGTCGTCAGAGCCAGATTTTGTTTACATAATTAATGCTGAAGCTCTAGACCCTATATAAAACCGCATTTCTTTATCAACCACCACTGGAAATTCATACATTCATATTCCAAGCATTAAAATGCAAATTACCACCCCAGTCGGCAGCAAATTTATAAACAAAAACGAGATACTGAAGAAACTTTACTAAACAAGGTGACACAAAATGAATCCGAAATTTCAGCCGGGTCATGGTTGGGTAAATTCAACTAGACACTCTCGTAAAAAGATTGAGAGATGTTTCAGTACACTTTGATTGTTGTCTATCTAGCGTCTAAGACATAAAACATATAAGGTCCCTGCGCCCTGTAAGGCCCATGTTATGCAAAACTTCAATAAATCAAAAATAAAAAAAACTTTTTGAAATCAAACTTTATTAAAGTATTCTTCATTTATTTGAGAAGAAAATCAACATAAAAATCAACAACTGAGATCAAATTTCTTAAAGAAAATAATCATTTTTAAAGACCCTTGATGTGGGCTTTATTAGGAATATAGGCACTTATCATAGCCCGATTTTAAACGGGTAATTTTTAAATGCTATCGAAACAAACAATATGTTTATACATTTAACTTCACGCATAATATGAGTTTCTCAGGTAATCAGTGTCTTACAATGTATTTTTTGGTCACAAATGGACAGTGGGCCATCTTGGGCTTAGCAAAACTTAATGTACCAAAAAAAAACAAAAACTCTGCATAAAATATAATAAAAACAACGTTTTTCCTGTGATTATTCTAGTATTTTTGTAAACATAAATAAAGAATAACGTTACAAGTCATAAACTTTTTTTTTACAATTTCAGTGGGCCTTATTAGAAGTATAGAAAAAAATCCTGCGGATACTGATCATAGCTGCTGCTTTACATTATGTCATGTAGTGCTTTTTTACAGCTTCAATGGCTGATTGAAGTTGTTGTCCAGTTCCTTCACCACATCGCTTCTATTGTTTCCATTTATTGTATCTAAAAACAAATCAAACTGAAATTTTAAGATAAGAAAATATGAAATCTATAGTCCTAATAAGGCCCATACCAACGGGCCATCTTGGGTGCCCGTGTGGTGGGCCTTTATAGGCCCTTTTCTCGGCATCGAGGATTATTTTCATAAATTAAAAATTAACAAAAATATAAAAAAAACACTTACCTTCATAGAAATGCCCTTGAAACTAAGTAACTCTGCACTTAAAAGAAATACGAAAACAGTTTGTTATTTTAAAGAAATAATTAAAAGTTTGTGATTGTGAGGTTAGAAATCGTAAGCCATTTGCAACGTCACTGACAAACTGTCCACCACTACAAAGATGGCTGCTTCGACCATTTGATTTGAACTTGCAGTTATGTCTATGGCACTAACCGAACATGGGCACGAAATTTGAAATCATTCGAACGGTTATAAGTATGAAATTTTGAAAGTGGGCCATTTTAGGCGCTGGGCCATCAATAGTTCAGGTACCTTAGGTATGCCAATATTAAAAAGTCAGCTATCATCACAAGGCGACAGATACCTATAGTTCTAATTATTTTTCTTGTTTCTGATCCTTTGGCTTTTATGTCATTCGATCTCCGGAAAAGTGCACAGTCGTGCTGTAATTGAATAAAGATAACTCTGGCTGCATATTTAGGTACCTTTTCAGTGCAATTTTTCTAACGTGATCTGTGTTCTTTGTATTGAAACCTATTTGTTTTTGCGAATATCGCAGTATTTAATTATCGGCGCTGGCTAGCCAGTTCCTTTGCTTAAACTTGGCTTGACACGCTGCCGCGTGTCTAGATTAAAATTTGTAGCACCCACCAGTGCACCCACCAAACCACTTTTCCTTCTAATATGCAACGCGACAGGACTTTTCGCCTGAAACGAATTCAGGCACTTTGTCCATGTATTGATAACTCCTATGAACCGTACAATGAAAATCTCAAATTTTTACTAAAAATAATCTTATCGTGAACTACCTAAATAGAAATGATAAACCATAGGCAGGCACAATGGACCATGTATCGGGGAGGCTAGCAGAATGATAATTTCCGATGTTGCATCTGCGAGAATATTGGATGCAAATTACCTCACTTCAGGTCCGCTGTTGAATGCGTTTTGTCCGATATAATCCAGTATCCGTGAGCGCTACTTATAATTTAGTAATTATTTTTACAAATATATAGTTCTATCAATATTGTCGGTGGTTCCGCTAATATGGAAGCTGAAGGAAACTCTTATAGCCTTACTGCAAAACACTTAAATACGACTTAAACATGCCTAAAATTAAAGATGGGCACACACAGTTACCTGGTGGGTGCCGGAGAACGGCCAGCGTCGACGAGGAAGACCAAGAAGGAGACGGCGGGACTTGGACGTGTATGCAAAAGATTGGCCTGATATTGCGCCAGACCAGGAGTTGTGGAGGTCAAGAGGAGAGGCCTTTGGCCAGCAGACGACAGAGAGAGAGAGGGAGAGGTTTTGGGACACTATGTCAGACTAATAATAAAAAAAATATATATTAGTGATATCGTCCTCGAAATCGGAATCGCAGCTTAAATTTCGATCAGATCTACACGTAGCCATTCGATTGACTGCCTACACGTGTCATCTGCAACACAGCTGCAATCTGTATTAAGTGCAGCACGTTAAGAGGTTGTGAGTTAGGGTTACCTTATCTCAGGATTACGCCTGAGATTTCAGGATTTTGAGACTGCGGCCAGGATATGAGAATTGCACGATATTTAGATTAATCAATTTAGTAAGTTTTTTGTTAGAAACTTACCTATATGGAACACAAATAAAACATAATCTTCTTGTGAGTAAGTTTGCCCAAAATTCCCAGGAATTTTCAAACTTAAATCGAGTGCTTCTAATCAAAAGTCGTCAATCAAAGGAATTTTACTGTATTAGCTTACATCGGTTTTAATTTTTCATTACAAATGATTAAAGTAAATTACCAGAGTGATTTGAGAAGAAATATCTAAATAATTATGAAATGATTGACTGACTCATTCATTGACTCACTTATTAATAGACTCATCAACGCCCTGCCCAAATTCTTGGAATGATCCTCTACGAAGAAGGCTGAAATTTTGCATAAAGGTTGCTTTTACTATGTAAGCAAGGAATAAGGACTGATTTGTTGGAATTCCCAAGAGATTGGGAATAAAACGGGGTTTACATTTTCGATCCAGATCCTATCGCCATAACCATGATTACTAGACTCTTCAAATTTGGTCTGCTAGTAGGTTATTATAACAGTAAAAAACTAATTTCAGGATTTTCGGTAATTTGTGCACGGGATGAGGAAAGAACGGGATTTGTATGTTCACTAAATGATACCGATGATGACTAAATGATGACAATGAATTTTTGCTATAATCAACGAAATAGATGAAGCTTTAGCACATAATGGAATTCTGAGCGGACGGAATCGCGGGCTAAAGCTAGCCAGAAGGTCATCATCATCATCATCATCATCCCAGCCTATATACGTCCCACTGCGGGGCACAGGCCTCCTCTCAGAATGAGAGGGGTTGGGCCGTAGTTCCCACGCGGGCCCAGTGCGAGTTGGGAACTTCACACACACCATTAAATTTCTTCTCAGAAGGTGATAATAATGAATCGGTATCTATTTCCCGACTAAGTAATAAACTTGAACTCATAATACAAACGGCCATGAAATCTACCTTAGGCTATCAATCAAAGTGTCAGGTTAGAATTGATTGAGTAGGTTATATATTGTCTCGAGGGATATTCTTCCGAGAAAAAGAAACTTTTGTCTTACTAAGTACAACCTTTATTTATTCGAAAAGTATTTTCATATCGACAGAGTCGTAGCAAAATTTGGAGACAGTCAAAATATGTTTATTCAAATTCGTTCTGAAATTGATTTATGCTTGAGCTCAGCTGTAATATAAATACGTACTATTCAACCATCGATATAGAATCTATATCGATGTATTCAACAGATAACTAGAATCGATTACAGAAAAAAAAAACAAATAACATCGGCGAAATTTTTCTATACCATTTCAGACTTGAAATTTGACTTGAAGATTTCTATTTTGCTTTATTTAACTTATTATTCAAGTCTTTATTTACATCGGAATCCGTTAGGTACTTGAAAATAAAAATGTTATCTAATATGTAACTATGTAATATACTTTGTTCACTAAATTAAAACTAGATTAAAATTAAATAAACTAAAACCACAATAGTTCTAACTAGTTGACTACGGAACCCTAAAAATGGCCCCAGCGGCATGGTAGCGAAGGCGCTGGCAGCATTTCCTCGCTGGGTTTTAAAACTGATGCGTTGAGCGAGGAAGCTGCCATCTCTTCGGTCTGCTGCGGTATTTCTGAGTCACTTTGATATGTCTTTGAAGAGACTCCGAGCGCCAAGGCCCCACGGACCAAGGGTCTCGATGCCGAAAGGTACAAAATTATATTCGGCACCCAGACCACTGTACTTTCCTGCCTTGGGAGTTTCTGCGGTTTCTGTTGCTTTGCTGCTGCCTTATATTCAGTGAAGATGTGACGTGGCCAGTATGTTAACACAAATTGCATCCCACACTAGCACCCGTCCCGTACTCCACGGAATCAGGGAGATGCCGTCCAGTCTCTTGCCGTCATTTCTTAATATACCGGTCGGCCCCACCGTCTTTCAAAGAACAATATGTCTTGAACCGTAATAGCTAGACACTTCAAATTTTCACCGATTATGTATTACTGTGGCCGTTATAACAACACATACTAAAAATAAAATAAAGATAGAAATTAAAGGGGTCATACAAGAAACCTGTCTTTCTCGGAGTTTTTAACTCCGGTGGCGGTTGCTAGGTGACAGCCGGTAGTTGCTAGGCAACGATTAATAGCCGATTATTTCGTATATTTACTACGGCCCAAACCCTCTTAATCTGAGAGGAGGCCTGTGCCCTGCAGTGGGACGTATATAGGCTGGGATGATGATGATTACGTATATTTTGACCTAGCTACAAATTTGTACGAAACCCTCGGTGCGTGAGTCCGACTCGCACTTAGGCGGTTTTTTTAGTAATTGTATGAATAAATACGCCACAGTGATTTCATAATATGCTCTAAAGGACTTCGACGATAATTTAAGAGATTTTAGGCCCAAAATAAATAAAAAAAATTACTAAATTTTTCATTTTAGTTTTGTCGCGCCATCTCATGGCGAGTAGCTGAACCATTTGATAAACGCCAAAGCGCTATAAAGCTCTGTCGCCTATCTAAGTTTTTCTCTTGTTTCTGATGTCCTGTCAAACCTTTAATTAAAGTTTCGCCCTATACATTTCTTATGCAATTTCAATCACAATGTCTTTTATGAACAATAAAGATATTAGGTATATTGAATTCTAGTACATTAATAAAGCTCATAATATGACTTTTCTGACTTCTGTACATTCGATTTACTTGAATCCTATCACATCTCGCATATTTAGGATTTCTATACCCCGTTTTAACTCGACGTTTATTACAGTGGGGGGGGGGGGGGGGGGGGGTGTAATAAAAACTTCACTCAAACCTGGTGCTCCAATATCCCTTCGTATGCTGTATCACAATTGTTTGACAAACATTGCCGCGCTTATTTGCATTGGCTCAAATATTTGGACAGACAAGCTTTGTTTAACGGCACAGAAATATCTATAGTGGCATTCTATACCTACCTACAGTCTGATATTTCAGTCTTTGTTTTACTTGTTTGTCTCGCTGTAACATAATTGAAAATAGAGATGTATATTCTTTCTAATACATATATAAAAATCTCGTGTCGGCTTGACCGATTTTTATGAAACTATTTTATCTGTATTCGGTAGCTTTGAGGATAGGTCGTAGACTTTTTATACCTACCCCTATTCTAAATGGACAGTCAGCGAAAAAGCTTGTATTAAAAATTAAATTTTTAACAAAAACTTATTTATTCACACAAAAATCTGCTCCGATTTTTCCTTTGAGACAATACTTCAATTTTATGCAATAATAGAGGTCGATGCCCAAGAACGTTGAGGTATTTTATTTATTGTTACATCACACACCACACAGTAATACATAATCGGTGAAAATTTCAAGTGTCTGGCTGTTACGGTTCAAGAAATAGAACTCTGTGACAGAGAGAGACGGGCGAACAGACAGCGGAGTCTCAGTAATAGGGTCATTGGCACCCTTTGCGTATGGAACCCTAAAAAACTAAGTTTGGAACGTTATATTCACAACTAAGTAGGCACATCTCTATGATTATACTTCTATAATACCGTAACGTTCACGCATCTGGTTAGTTGTCATGTGGTCTGGTGGCTGATCGATATCACAGGGCGGGATGTCACGTGCGGGCTAAACTGTGCACTGTGTGAACACGCTTTATGGGCCAATTTTTGTTATTTTGTTGTATGTTTTGACTTTTTGAAGTTGGAAATTTTTATGCGATTTCTGCTCAGAATCACGAGCTTTTTCGTTCCTATTAGGAGAACAAAAGCATAATACGCATCCACAGCACACGCTGAGCCTAATCCATTTAACACGCTAAGTAGAAAATAATATCTTACTTTTTAATATTGTATTTTTTTTCTAAGTGTGTTAATAAAATTCTATTCTATCTATTCTTTTTCATGGTTCCGTAGTCAACTAGAAACCCTTATAGTTTCGCCATGTCTGTCAGTCTGTCTGTCTGTCTATGCTCAGAGACTGTTAGTACTAGAAAGCTGTAATTTGGCATGAATATATATATCAGTCACGCCGACAAAGTGATAATATAAACAAAACTAAAAAAAAATTTTTGAAGGTACCTCCCATAGACGTAAAGTGGGGGTGATTTTTTTTTCTCGTTTAACCCTATAGCACAGGAATAAATAAACGGAACAGAATAAATAGGGTTGTCACTCGGTAAAAAAAAATAATTAAAAATCAAAATATTTTATTCAAACAAGTACAAGTACAAGTACAAGTATGTAATATCTGTATATCTACAACACTACAACAGGTAGGCATCTTTAAAAACAACCGAACACCCGAACTATGTAGCTAAACGCTAAACGGTCGCGTCGTCGCTGGCGGCACACCTGAACTTTGTCTACTCACTGAGCTAGTTCAAACCGGTTTGTCTCCGAGCGGGCGCCCGTGCACGCCCCCCCCCCCCGTCCTGTCTGTGACAGGTCACGCACACATATATTGTGCGTGTAGTAGTGTATCTTTTATTCTGTTTCGTTTATTTATTTCTGTGCCTATAGTGTGGGGTATCATTGGATAGGTATTTGAAAATAAACCATTTTTTGATAAAGTGAATATTTTCGGAGATATTCACTCCGAAAGTTCAAAATAATGTGTCCCTCCCCCCCTCTCTAACTTTTGAACAGCAAGTCTAAAAAATATAAAAAATCACGTAAGTGTAACTTAATAAAAACTTTCTAGGAAAATTATTTTCAACTTAATCAGTTGAGCAGTTTTTAAGTTTTTGTAAAAAATATTTCTAAATTAAGATTGTAATTTAACCGCCATTGCAAGCATTTTTTTTTCTTTAAGTACCTATATGATCACGCTAACAGTATCTTCTTACAAATAAAAAAAAAAAAAATCGGTTCATATAATAAAGAATTACATCTGAAAAACCATCAACATACATACTAGTTCTAGTAGACTAGTTACCCAATTCGCCGACAGATGGCGCTGTACCGCCGACGTTGAAATTCTGCGCGCGGTGGGAGTTGGGACCAAAACAACCACATTTATAAAGTATGCAAAGATTTTTTCGTACCTGCTACGGAACCCTATCTTGGGCGTGTCCGACACGCTCTTGGCCGGTTTTTTGTTACCACGAATCAAGTAATTTTGATATCTAATTTTCTAGAAATACTACTATGAACTTTGATCAATTATAACTGTAGATCCACAGTCGCGCACCCGAAAATGTCCGAGCCAAATGAGCGCCACTTTGATAAAAGTGGCCTTCTTTTTTCTCAGTACGTTGCGTGAAATTGTCAAGTTTAGCTGTCAAGTGTCAACCGAAATTCGACTGTAATGAAGTAAAAACTAGGTTCAAATTTCTGTGTAGGTGATGATTTTAATTGTTACGCAAACAAATAAAAAAGTTCGGACATTCTTTGAAGGAGATTTTGTTCGGCAATGTGTATCTTCAGTTATAATTGATCAAAGACTATGAAGCACAAATTTATATTTTTACAGTCTCTTTTATTTTTGAAAAGCTTGACTGGCACTTTGCTGTTTTTTTTTTGCTATGTTTATAACTATAATTGTCAGGACAGGTTTAGTTTGGTCTAAAAGAAAATTGTGGAGAAAAACACTTGGCTACGTGGGCAAAGTTATGCTAGTAAATAACAAAAATGTCATTGACAGTAACATTTACTTACCTATTATTTTTACTCCAGACCTCTTTGATAAGGAAAATTGGTCATAACTTTATTTCTTTATGGAACGCAGCACAGTTAAAATATAATTACGAATATTTCATTTGCGATTGTACGAGTAAACTCGTTTTTACGGATACCGAAATACAATTTCGATGCCAAATCTAATTTACTTTTTCTGCCTTATAAATTTTAATAACCATTCAAAAAGTTATTATTTGCGGTTCAGTTCAAAGTCTTGGTAGCCTAGTAGCTTGATATATTTCATTTAATTTAGAATTAGAAACCACAACAACATTATATTGCGGCTCGTGAACTGTAACCTCTTTAGAATTTGTACTATAACAATTGACGACACGCAAATAAAGTGACATTAAAACAATTTTATTTTGTGGCTCCAATACTATTGTACTGTACTATTTGCTAGGTAAGAAATAGTTGACCAAACGCAATATAATGACATGTTATTGTGGTTTCTAATTCTAAATTAAATGAAGTATACAGCCTCTCAAGCAGAGGGTCGTGGGTTCCAGCCCGGGCTCACGCCTGCTGAGTTCATAAGCCAAGTTTAGACCAGCAAGAAAAATCCTGCAATTTCTGCATTGCGGGGTCGTAAAGCGGACGAATTTAAATTCGTCAGTCGGACTCCGCAATGTAATGTGACTTGCACGATTATTCTTGCAGGTGTAAACTGGGCTTTACAAAGTAGAAACGTTGTCTAGACTTTAAATTGTCTCGCTTCACGTGAAATGAGACAAGAATCTTACATGAATGAGACAAAACTATAAAGACTTCGATTTTTGTTATTATTGACTTATACGGAATCCTAAAAATAGTTTTAGCAGAATAGATTTTTGTTTTACGCATTGAATCAAGCACAACTTGGGACTTCACCCAACGAGATGGACGGACGATTTGGTGAAGGCCGCAGGTTCAGGGTGGATGCAAGTAATGATTGGGCGTCAATGAGGGATTTATGTCCAGCGGTGGACGTCCTACGACTGAAATGATGATGATGCATTGAATCGCACAAAATATCGCACCATTTTGATATCTGATTCACCATGCAACGTTCTCACTGTACCTTGACTTCGCTGTCCGTCCGACCGTCGGTCCGCCTGTCCGTCTGTCACCAGGCTGTATCTCGTGAAGCGTGATAGCTAGACAGTTGAAATTTGCACAGATGATGTATTTCGGTTTCCGCTATAACAACAAATACTAAAAAACAGATTAAAATAAATATTTAAGGGGGCTCCCATACAACAAACGTGACTTTTTTGCCGTTTCTTAGGGTTCCGTACCCAAAGGGTAAAAACGGAAACCCTATTACTGAGACTCCGCTGTCCGTCCGTCTGTCCGTCTGTCCGTCTGTCACCATGCTGTATCTGGGGAACCGTGATAGCTAGAGAGTTGAAATTTTCACAGATGATGTATTTCGGTTGCCGCTATAACATCAAATAATAAAAAATGGAATAAAATAAATATTTAAGGGGCTCCCATACAACAAACATGACTTTTTTGCTCCTTTTTGCTCGATATTGATAACGGCAATAGGTAGATACTTGAAATATTCACAGAATATTTAATTATATATTGACTTTAAAAATAAATCATTAAATTAAAATAAAAAAAATATTTAAGGGGGCTCCCATTAGGGTGTTTCATTTTTCAAAATTTTTGATTTTTCTTTGACTTTGCTCGAATTCTTGTTTCCACTCATATGTAAAGTTCATACGCCAAATATCAGTAAAATCGATTATCATCTAAAGGTTGCACAGTTTGATGACTTTTATGTCAAGTAATTGATATCGGTGTATTAGAGGATAGCAAAATTTTCAAGTTTTTTATCTGAAGTGGAGGGTTATAAGTGATTTAAGTGTGTCGTTTAAAAGATTGAAGCATATTTTAACGTAAATAATAAGTTTCCTTGTGGTATTTTGTTAGGAGCTGGACTTCCTTCCAAGCAATAAGTGCTGTTGGTTTATTTTACACCATCACAAAGAAAAAAAAACTCTTTCGGACGCCACTAAGTAGACAAGTATTAAACTGCGAGAAGTGTGGAAGAAGACTAATATATAATTATGTCAAGACAGTAACCGTTTGAGCTAACGTTTAATACCTTTATAAGGAACACTTACCATAATTTGTTAACGTTTTCCTTAGAAATTATCCGAAAGCGTAAGAGACAAGACAAAGTGAATGCTTATAAAATGTAGCATTAAAATCGATTAAAGAAATCAACATGACAGTGACCTTGTACTAAGAATGCTCTTCATTAAGTAGTCATCAAGTCATGAAGACGATGAAAATAATTCTATTCTCTGTACCACCAGCAAAAATGACACGTCCTATTTATAAGTAAACTAAAATCTCTCGATTGGACACTCATAGCTGCATAGGACCGCGAAAAACTCTCCACTCGGCAAGCTAGTACTTCGGTTATTACAGTTGTTAAAAGCCTTGGTCACGATGTCTCAGATGTTTCTATATCGCCGTCTACTATTCATCGAACTCGGGTGACCAAAAGAAGCGAAATGGCTCAAAAAATTTAAGCATCATTAACCTTTACTCTAACAGTGAAACTGTAAATTGTTGACATCAATCGCATCCTGTAAGATTCTAGAAGACAGAGTAACTGTTCTTTATTTAATTATTCGATCAGAGACGAATAGCAGAAACAAGCATGCAACAGAAAATGCGTGGTCAAGCGAACCAAAGATGAGGTTGTAACTTGTGTAGTCTAAGTAGTAAATTATTTATTGAGTAGTTAATGCTCTATTTTATGCTTAATTTAATTTTATTTCACTTAAAAACGATGTGTGGCTACCATATTGTGCTATCTTTAAATAAAAGTAATTACTTCTTTTTTTCGATTCTTATTTAGAGCTGTTCATTCTGTGAAACCTCTAAACATGGTCCAATCCACTTGAAATTTGGAAAATATTCTATTAACATAAGCTAGAACCGGAAGCTGAGCAAAGTCAGAAAAAAAAACACAAAAATTTATCACAAAAATTTTTTTCACCTACAAAAGTGAAACATCCTAGCTCCCATACAACAAACGTGATTTTTATAGATAATTGTACGGAACCCTTCGTGCGCGAGTCCGACTCGCACTTGGCCGGTTTTTTGAGTTGTGAGACTCGTATTTTTGGTCACGTAATTTTGATTTCATAGAAAAGTCCCATTTATGTAAAACCCACATTTCACAAAACACTTTTGGCCTCACCCTTAAACTCTCTGTGACAATGTTCCAAATTGGGTCACGATTCTCTTGGTTCGGTAGTACATCAACAAGTTCTAAGCTAGTTCTGATATAGGCTCGCCGTGAGTTTGTCCCTAAGGAGCGAAGTTGAACATACCTACTCATTATACGTTAACAACAAAGTTTCTGTCATGAACCGCGCTTTATGCTGTTTTTATAGGACTGTATAATATTTATGAGCAATATCTTGTCGTGACTTGATAATGCTGCGTCGATATTAGCTACCTTCTAAACCAAAGGGTTCGGGTTCTTGCAATAGTTATGGTAACGCCATTAAAAAATAATTCGAAGACACGACTCCAGTAAAAACCGGCCAAGTGCGAGTCGGACTTGCGCACGAAGGGTTCCGTACCATTATCTATAAAAACGGCAAAAAATCACGTTTGTTGTATGGGATGGAGATGGAGCCCCCTTAAATATTTGTTTTATTTTAATTTCATCATTTATTTTTAAAGTGAATATAAAACTAAATATTCTGTGAATATTTCAAGCTTCTACCTGTTGCCGTTATAACGAGCAAAAAGTCACGCTTGTTGTATGGGAGCCCCCTTAAATATTTATTTCTAGTTTTTTGTATTTGTTGTTATAGCGGCAACCGAAATACATCATTTGTGAAAATTTCAACAGTATAACTATCACGGTTCATGAGATACAGCCTGGTGACAGACGGATGTACAGACGGATAGACAGCGGAGCCTCAGTAATAGGGTCCCGTTTTTACCCTTTGGGTACGGAACCCTAAAAAACATAATTGATTTTAAAAGTATTGGTCCTAACGGTCATCCCAGCCTCTCTATGTACGTTACACTGCAGGGCACAGGCCTGCTCTCAGAATGAGAAAGCATGGGCCGTAGTTCCCACGCGAGCCCAGTCCGAAATGGGAACATCGCACCTGCACACACCATTGAATTTACTCACACGCGTGCGCAGGTTTCCTCACGATGTTTTGCTTCACCGTAAAGCTCATGGTACATTTTAAATGTAATATCGCACGTATATTTCGAAAAACTCCGAGGAGCGTGCCCAGGTTCGAACCCACGACTCTCTGCTTGAAGGCCAAATTTATTGAGGTACAAATTCAAGTATAGTATAAATCTTCCCAGGTGAATTCAAGTATAGTATAAATCTTCCCAGGTGAATTTTTCGCATCGAGCCCTTATCTTTCAAAACAAACGGTATCGTCATAGTATTAAGGTTCAAATTTAATGTAATGGCTCGAAGCGAAAAATTCACCTGGGAAGATTTATACTATAAGTTTAACGCTTAGACGTTAAATAAATATTTAGCACCACCAACGTAAAAAAGTTAGAAAACTAAAAAACCTAGCTTACTCTAATTGTACTATTAAATACTAATTCTGTGGTATAATCTCTTTTCTTAACATTGCTTACAGTTTTATATTAATCCTGAACAAAAGTTACTCTTTCTTTAATCTGTTTAGCTTAGAAGTTTTAATTATATGGAATTCATTCGTTTAGCTTTGAAGTGTTTTTTCTTTAGTTCCAATAAATAATATTTTACGCGACGGTGACGATAAAAAAGTTGTTTGTGAAAGTCATTAGCAAACCAAAAGTAATTCTGATATACTCGTAAGACATATTAAGACCACCTTGTCTATCCTGAAATATTTGTACGAATCAATTCTTACAAGACATTTTCATTTTAAATGGCGCAGAAAACTTTTATTTTAATTGAGGAAATTTTGGTGTTTTCTTACTCAGAATCGAGGGCGCTATTGATTTTGATGTTAAAAAATGTGTCTCTAATTTTCCATACGATTTTTTCCTGTCCGTTTCGCAACAAGCCATACAAACTATATGAGAAAAAAACCACAAATTTGACTTTTTCTTTATTATGATTCCGAATAAGAAAATATCAAATTAAAAAAAGTTTTCTGCGGACTTTAAAGTGAAAATGCCCACTAGAACCCTACTATGTCAACATAACTACTCCAAAACAACGTGTTTGTAAACAACAACCACCAATCACTATTATGACAAGGGTCCAGCAACATAACGTAATGTGCGTAACATCTGTACCAGACTGGAGTTAGTCGAGTCAGCCTGTTGCGGGGTCGTCGCCCTTTGGCTTCGAGCCAAGCCGGCTAGGAACGGTCTACAGGAGACGAAAGTCGGTCAGATACACAAACCAAATCTGATTGGAGTAAGCAATTTAAGTACTTTTCTGATAAGTAAGTAAGTGCTTTACCATTTTTTATGACAGTTCCTATAACAAAGTAAAAATAATAAGGCTGATTGTTACATTGACTAGTAAGTGAAAATAGCCTTTGATGTTATAAGCCGTACAACTGAAATTGAGACTTAGGGTGGTAAAGGAATTTCTTGGTCGACTATACAAGATCAAATTGGTCATGTCATGAGATACGATATTACATTATGTTACTGGCCTTCATGCGCCGCTTTAATCCTCCAATAGGGATGTTGACGCCATTAAAAAATAATCAAAGACACTACTCCTGTAAAAAAAACGCTTTATTATAGCCCTAAAAACCAGATTAATTTTCGATTAACTGCAAAATTAGATTTGTTGTTTCTTTAAAACAAATAAATAGTTATTTGATTGAGTTGGCCAACAAGTGACGTCATAAGTTGCTATTGCCATTTAAACTCTATGGGAGAATTGTGTTTTGACAGCTCATAAAAAGCACGTCAGTTGATTGGTGGTGTCAACATCCCTATTCGCTGTACTAGTTAATACATGGACAATGGGCCGGCTCGTACGGGGCAGTACCACCCTCTCACAGAACACCGGTGTGAAGCACCAGTACTCCTGCTGCGTTTCGTACGGTCAGTGAGAGCGCCGGGGGCCCAATACCTCTCCCCTTCCCATTCCCTATTCCCTCTCCTTTTTTAAAGCCGGCAACAGATCAGTGACTCTCTGTAAGTTGTTGATATTTATGGGCGGTGGTGATCATCTTCTGTCAGATGACCCGATTGCAAGTTTGCCTCCCTCTCGTAATAAAAAAAAGTAAGAATGAAAAAATAGAAACTGTTTTATAAATTAGTAGATTTAATTGGAGAGGAAAAGTTCAATATGCTCTGGCTTTAGTACGGTAGTGCAAATTAGAGTTTTTTTCTCCAATTTTTTTTCTACAAGTAGTATAGCAAAATGGAGGTAAAAATGTTTAATTTGCTCTTTTAGTAGATACAATCATGGATCATAATGGATAGATTCAAAAAAAGTTTGGAGCTACTGACGTAGAGCGATAATTGTCTAACGCGCTCGCAAACTCAATCGCATTCATCATCTTTTTTTACCTGGATAGTTAAAATTAGTATAGAAATGGTGATCCGACTGCGACCGTGCGAGCGTAAAACAATAAAATAACTGGAACAACTTTTTTCTCTGAAGCAACGTGCTACGAATTGGCTACGCCGTAGCACAAGCGTGGCGACTAAAGTGAAAAGAGTTTTGTAACAAAAGTATAAGTCGGTTAATAGATTACATAATGGTTACAACATATCGGACGCGACACTAGCGTTTGTCACCGGCACCTATTCTTAAAAAGCGTAGTGGTTTGACAGAGCCGTGGTTTGGAGGCCGGGTTAGCTCCTGTATTTTTCGGAAATTTACCAAATCGTGAAGGAAAACATCGCGAGGAAACCTTGCACGTACACGGGTAAAAATTCAATGACGTGTGTAAAGTTCCCAATCAGCAATGGGCCCGCTTGGGAACTACGGCCCAAGCCATGTCATACTGAGAGAAGGCCTATACCCTGCAGTGGGATGTAGTAATTTTTTCGATTGGTTAATTATTTTTATCACAATACAACGTTCGGTGTACGTACGCTTCGAAACGAGGGTTGGACGGGCGCGAGGCCTTTCCCACAAGGTGCAAAGTTTACTTGTCAAGGCTGTTATTGGGTAAGTTAATAACACAATTAAAAACTTCAAAACAACATCTTACTTAAGGTTGATTTCGTCAAAGCCGTGGTGCCACTAAAGCCAGAGCCGATTTGCTCGAAATCCTATCTTCTTTCTCAAGTAATTCACATCAGAAAGGTGAGCGCACTCAGACACATGGTAGGTACCACTCAACGGTCAACGACAACAAGGCGGAGATGGTGAAACGACCTGGACGCGGAAATGAGCGAGTGGCTGAATATAGCTTCAAGCAAGCTAAGCAAGCTTTTTGTGGAGGTCAAGAAAAGAGGCATTTGGCCAACTGTGGGACACAAATACAGGTACAGGATGAGTAAAAATACACATCAGCCACGCGTATTGTTTGAACAGTAGGCTGTCGTTTGAAATCTCTGGTCAGCAACGGTATGAAACTTATATAATAATTAAAGTGATGCAGAATTATATGACTAAATACCGAATACTTTGTGAAGTCGTTTGGATGTTTAGATATTTGGCTATTTAATCACACAATAACGGCTAAATGGATTTTAATGCAAAATCTGGATTGAGACATCTATTGGATACTTTAAGGCCTGGTAATGCGTTACCATGGGATAGTATTTAACTTAAAATAAAGAATAGAGGGCTGTCCAAGAACGTTGAAGTACCTTAGCTTTCGAGATGACGTCTAACCAATCGATGGTATTGTCCGAGCGAACGTTGTACTTTAAAAATGTTACCGTAACAGTTTAGTGTGTACCGTTCGGTAGCAAAAATTTCGTAAATGCCTACAGCCACAGCTGGCGTACTGAGTGATTACGAAATTTTGGTTACCAAATGGTACTAAACCGCCGTAACCTTATTTTAGGCGAAACTCTAAGATTGTAAATATCAATTTTAAAGATCTTTCTAACACTGTAAAGCCGAGATTAAAACTAATTATGAAATATTAAAAAAAAGTTGCAGTCGAAAATGGTTTTCCGATTTTTATAGATACTTACTTCGGTTAGCAGTTTTCAAAGTGGAAATGAAATTCTCTGGTCGATCTTGGCTAGACGGGCATTGGCCTCCAGTGGATCCTTGGTAACAAAAAAGTAGTATGTTCCTCTGAAACATATGGCGACATACGACGATTTGGTTTGGTTTTGGACGATGTCTAGCATGTAGTTTAGTGGAAAAAGGAAGTAAGTGAATGCATTTAACGTGCATTTCCTACGTTTTGTTATTGTATTTGGATGGGCAAACAAAGGCGGAAGATGGGATGAGGTTTGGGAATTAGTTGTTTTTAATTTACGAACGTAATATGAGAGACTAGCTCTTACCCGCGACTCCGTCTCCAAAAAATTGTTTATCGCTATCCAGTGGGAATTGTGCGATTTTCCGGGAGAAAAATTATCCTATGTCCTTCCGAGGGTTTCAAACTATCACTTTACCTTTCATCTCGTCTTTATTCTACATAAAAAACACATGAAATTAACAAATAACACGAGAAACAAACTCATTTAAATCATCTAAAAATCGATTTCGCGGCTTAAACGTAAAGAGGTACATTTTACGGATGTACTTTTTGCTTTTTGTACGCCCTGCGTATTTCACAATATGCGTTGTGTACATTTTGCCTATTGTAGATTTTGCTATTGGTTACATTTTGCGTTTTGTGCATTTTGCTCCGAAGTGAATGTAATTACTTAAGAATAAAAAAAAATAGGTATTTTTTAGTCTGGCCAGAATTTTTTTAGCCAACCCACCGTAGGTATGTTTCGCAATGTATTAAATGTGATATAAAATTATTTACATCCATAAAGTCGTCTCTTAATACGGATCTTAGGCTATTATGCCAGTTTAATCTTCTTACGTAAAAACCGACATTTAATCTTTTTCTTTCCTTCGCGGTAAACGAGAAAGCCCATTCAATTTAGACAAAAATTTGATTACTTAATTAAGAATTTCTCTTCAGGTAAGCTATAATTAACTTCAGGAAATATTGAAGTTACAGAATAGCCAAAAATTATAAATACTTTGCAAATCGTCTGCGTAATATTTATGGTATTTGGAGGACCGAGCTTCGCTCGAGCCGACACTCAATAACACAAGAAAAATAAAAAATAAACGTATTTTCCAGAGATAAGACCAAGGTAAATCGATTAGTCCCTGAAAACTACCACATATCAAATTTCATCGAAATCGTTAGAGCCATTTCTGAGATCCCCGAATAAATAAATATATAAAAAATTGCTTATTTAAAGGTATTATTAGATACTAGCCTTTGCCCACGGCGTGGCCTGCGTAAACGAAATAAAAGTCTGGCAATCGAATTGAAATTCCGGGGAATTACTGCTTTTCTATGGGAATTCCCACTTCTAACATCACGGTCCTCAATTACGTTGTATGATGAATACGTAAGCAAAATTACATGTTTCTAGCGTTTAAGATTTTGAGATTTTAGATGAATCCTATGGGAATATCGTAAAAAAGACATTGTGTAGGTAGCACAAATCCAGCTACCTACTTACACGTACCAAGTTTTATCTGCATCAGTCGTGGACACACGCACGCACGCACACACGCACCCATGCACGCACGCACGCATACCTACAAACTTTCGCATTTATAGAAGGATTTTTAAGCACAAACAAAATTTGCCTCGTGTGATAGGGACAGGACACAAAACCGCGGACGTAATTTTCTGGCATGTGTACCACACATCCAGATTCAAAATGAATTCGCCCGATTTTAACTCAGACAACAATCGCTCTTCTCCCACCGTGACAAAGTTTATTCAAATTTAAAAATTTTTATTTCAGACACATGTAGCCACATCATCCATAGGTGTGAGTTAGCTTTAGTTTTCCAGCAATAAAAAAACGTTGAATTTTGCACTCAAATCAAAAATCCAGTCTACACGTGCTAAGAAAATTGTTGATACGTAGCATTACATGGCGGAGTTGTAGAACTATACGCTTTAAGTGGCAGGTCGAACGCTGCAATGTATTGCGTCTTGCGCGATTTTTTCGAGCTGTGATGTCTGGGTTGTAGGGAATCGAGTCGCAAATGCTTCTCTGTGTAGCAAGGCGGGGTTGCCGCGCATGCGTCGTGGATTATTCTCCTAAAAGGCTAGCAGAGAAGCCAGATCAACTCAGAGCGTGCCAGACAAGACACTGACCCTACTCGAAGTGATTTATAAATGTGTTAGTCAATTGTTTTTAAGTGAAATATACAAATAAACATAGGTGTTTTAGCAGTGTTGTGTTGTTAATTGTTTTGTTTAATATTGGTGTTGTCATGCGCTGCTGAATTGGTGAGTTGCTTTTGTTTTATTACGAGAGGAAAAAGTTTGATATTTTTGTGAATGTAGTACTACCTACAATCAAGTTTTTTTTTAATTGCTCAATCAACTAATACCTTTTTAGGTATATTAGATATGTAGGGGAGAGGTGGCATAAAGGCGACACGTATTGAAAGGGACAATTCAAATTTAGGAAGCTTTCTTTATAGGAATCGTTTGTTATTTTATTTAACCCTTTTCCAGGCATAGTGCATATAGCGACCACAAAAATCTACACAAAGATTGGACCTTACTCTTTTATAATACGGTAGAAAATCAATCGAATCTGTTTAAAATATGCTTTGCTTTTAAATGAATCCTGCATAGGTAAACAATACAGGGTTATTTTTAATTCACTGACATCCTCTTAACCCTGAATTCCTATCACTCAAACAAATGTTTTTTGTTTTACGACTTTTTAAAATGAAGCACTTTTTTCCCATACAAATACACAGAGTATCGTAAAAATAAGAGGCAGAATCAAATTTTCAAAACATTATTACACCAAAAATATTAAGTTATGACAAAAGCCGTAAAACAAAAAACATTTGTTTAAGTGGTAGGAGTTTAGGGTTAAAAGGATGCTAGTGAATTACAAAAAACCCTGTATAACACAATGATTCATTTTGTTGCATATCTATTGAAATGAAATACAATAATTGTCATTAATCAATTTTTAATTTATTGTTTATTTTGGCATCTTTAAAAATTGTGTATTTTCCCTTTCATAAATGGACTTTTATTTTGAATTGTCCCTTTCAATGCGGGATTTTATTTCTCCCCTAAAATAATCTATGAATAAGTGAGATTTAAATATATAGTAGTAGGGATTTAAATGTGTTATTTTGTAGGTGATTTTCATTTGAATGTTATGACTTAAGACCTTACAACATTTATGACTTAAAAACAAGTCGAAACTATGAAATTATAGTTGTATTGTAAGAAATTCTAAATAACTTGACCCTTACACAAAGCGAATCTGGAAGTTTCTCTCGTGACAGACCAATACCGGTATTCCGTAAGCAATATTCAACAGTCCCACGGACCACGTTAGGTTTCATAGTCAGATTATCTGAAATCAACTAATCCATACAGAAATCTTATAATTCAGTCATCGCAGCCTATACACATCCTAGTGTAGGGCACAGGCCTCCTCTCAGAATAAGCTGGGGTCGTACTTACTTCCCACGCGGGCCCAGTTCGGATTGGGAACTTCACACACACACCACTGAATTTCTTCATAGGTGTGTTGAGATTTCCTCACGTCGTTTTCCTCCACCGTAAAGCTCGTGGTAAACTTCAAATGTCATTTCGCACACAAATTCTGAAAAACTCATAGGTGTGAACCCGAGCTCGAACCTGCGACCCTTGCTTGAGAGGCGATTTCAACGCAGGCCTTAGGACGAGCTGGTAACGCATTCTATTGAAGTTCTCTGCTACATAACAATAGTACATTATTGTCGTGGCCTGGAAGTAGGCAATTGCTGGCTGAGCATGAGTATTAAACGGACGAGCTTGCGAGTCCGTTTAACTAATACGAAGCCAGCAATTGCTATTCCAGCCGAGACTAATATAAAGCTTTTCTCAAAAATGGTGAAGGAAAAAAAATAGAATAAACTTTTATTAACTTAAATAGGTACAAAGAATTGCAAATCACTTAAAATTAAATGTCATTAAACCCTTTCCCGCCTTTTTTCATTAAAAAAAACTGCAGGTGTATTTTTCTACCGAAAACTGATACCGGTCACTTGTATTGGCTGTATACGAATAGCCTACTTATTACCATGGCCATTTTAACTTTTTAAAAAGTTTGAGACTCGACAATAATGAATTTGTATGCGACATTGTTGTCGAGTTTATCGAGCCTGCAATGTTTTTAACTTTTTAATTTTTTTACTGACCATAAAATATGCACTTCGTGTTCTGATATGTAAAGAATAATGACAACTTTTAAGCATATTTTTGAGAAAAAAAATTAAACCGCCGAAAAAACTAAAAAGCAAACAATAATACCTTTTTTGTTTGACCTTAATCTAGGTACCAGTTTGAAGTCGGTGCCTCAGCACGAGCCAAGAGGAGTGATAGTTAGAAGCCAATCAGGTAGACGATTATAGGTCCACTTCTCCTCGCTCGTGCTGAGGCACCGACTTCAAACTGGTACATAGATTAAGGTCAAACAAAAAAGGTGTTATTGTTTGCTTTTCAGTTTTTTCGGCGGTTTAATTTTTTTGTTAAAAAGTTTTTATTTTATACTTTTTTCCCATCCTTGGGGTAAATTTTTTTTCCAAATTTATGTAATACCAACTTCACGGTATACTCTATCCAATAAAAAAGAATCATGAAAATCAGACAACTCTGTAAAAAGTTAGTCAATCATCCCCTGTTTTCCTACCCTTAGGGTAAGAATATTATTTCCAAATTTAAATGGGACCACCCTTGGTGTATACGCTTTCCAATAAAAAAAGAATCATCAAAATCCGACTACTCTGTAATAAGTTATGCGTGGTCATATAGTACAATCAGTGACTGAACAATCAATCATCCCCTGTTTTCCTACCCTTAGGGTAAGAATATTATTTCCAAATTTAAATGGAACCACCCTCGGGGTATACGCTTTCCAATAAAAGAAGAATCATCAAAATCGGACTACTTTGTAAAAAGTTATGCGTGATCATAAATAAAAAAAAATATATATACACGTCGACTTGAGAACCTCCTCCTTATGTTTTCGTCGGTTGAAAAAGACCTTAAGCTCTAAACGTACAGACAGGCGTGGCGGTGACGGTTGTAATATTCTAACTTTATGAACGGTTGTGCGGTACCGTACCGCGAACTCGTACATATACAAGTTAGAATATTACAATCGTCACCCCCGCACCGCCACAACCGCCACCACCGCTTTAACATTGAAAGTGGCACCGTTGCCTATCATTAGGTTCCCTTGATTATCTCTGTGTTCGAATAACCGCTGAGACTTTATTGTCTAACGCATTAGTAATCAAAATCGTTATCACCACTTCTTTCTCCCTCACGGTTTAGGATGAGGATAAAAAGAGACTGGGGTCTATAATGACTCCCATAAAATTTTAAGTCATAATGTATCATTAGTCATAATCAACGTTAGTCATAGAGTGATTTATTTCTGAAACAATTTATTTTTCGGAATTGTTATAAAACAAACCTAACCTAACCTACTGCATTCTATAAGATGGCATTTAAAAAAGTCCTGAAATAATACCGTTTCAGAAATAAATCACTGTATGACTAACGTTGATTATGACTAATGATACATTATGACTTAAAATTTTATGGGAGAAAAGGGGCACCGAAAGAGACTGTGATTGCGCTCACGAGTGCCCGCGCGTTAGGCAATACCGCTTGTCTTAAGCTTCAACGATAAAACTTGTTTATGTCCTTTAATGTTGAAGTTTGATACAGCGTTAACGACTTTAATATACATATGATATGATCAAAGTTTGTAACGGCTGTGGTACTCACACGATAATGGAAGTAGGATCACCTGAACTCAATAGCAAGGCCCGGTCTACAAGTTCTTAGAAAAAATATCATCATTATCTTAATTTCAGCCGTAGGACGTCTGCTGCTGGACATAGGCCTCCCTCATTGACGCCCAATCATTACGGTTGGAAGCGACTTGCATCCACCCTGAACCTGCGGCCTTCACCAAATCGTCCGTCCATCTCGTTGGTGGACGTCCCACGCTGCGCTTGCCAGTCCGATGGTCTCCATTCGACAACTTTTGAGCCCCAACGGCCTTCTGTTCTGCGTGCTATATGGCCTACCCATTGCTATTTCAACGACCTAATCCGTTTGGCTTTGTAGAAAAAATATATAATCTCTATTTAGAAACCTAAGTACCTGGTAAACCAATTTCAGTTTAATTTTCAGTGTACATAGATATTTAATCAGACTACCATACAGCCTTCATACAGCACTTTGCAATCTCGCAACGCAACCGAGATACATCTTAATAACACGAAGCATTGTTCATTTGTTTTCTGCGCGAATTTGTCAAAATTAGACATTAATCAAGCCACGGCACGCATCATTGTCATTATAAACGCGTCGTAAAAAGCTATAGAAGAATCGCGTTTTAACAGTTTGCCTTAATTTATTGTTTTCCATAATTTTCACTTGTTATAAGATCATAAAGCGATTTATTTCTCACACAGTATTGATATTGACTAACCTTTATTATGGTGTAAAAATGTTTCTGTTTGGGGAAACAGAGGGTATGTGGGGCTCTCCCACAAGAGGCCTATACCTACTAAAAACCACACGGATTCCCTCGTGGCCATTGTGAGCGCCACGGGTGCATGAAGAGACACCGCGACGCCCACAACACCGTGCAATGCAGGCTCAACTTTTCCCGGCTTCTCCCGCTGAATTTATGACAAATGGAACTATGGGAAATTAAGTGATTCGCTGTTACACATTATATCAATTGATTGGTGATGAATGTCAAATATTTGCATGATCGAACAAGTTATTGTATTGTTAGTTAGGGTGTGTTTTACAATACCGAAGTACGAAAGACCGAATGTATTAAAACATCGAATGGGTCAAAAGACCGACACTATTTTTTTCTGAAACCGTAAACTTTTCAGAATTTATTAAAACGGCATCATACAGTACCCATTAGGTTAGGTTAGGTTTGTTTTATAACAATCTTAAAAAGTTACCGGTTTCAGAAAAAAATCGTGTCGGTCTTTTGACCCATTCGATGCTTTAATACATTCGGTCTTTCGTACTTCGGTATTGTAATACATACCCGTTAGTTATTGGCGCCACCACGCCATTGTTTGTTTGTGCCTAACTCAAAAAAGGCAAAGGCGTTCGGTCTATGCAGACACCTTTGTGCGTTTTGTTTTTCTTGTATGCTTTTTTTATTTTTATATTTTTTTTTAATATTTTTTGGTTTGCTTATTGATTAAATTTTAGTTGTCGGTTTCACTGAACAGTTTATGTTTGAATTGTGGGTAAAATGGTTCCAACGGAAGACTAGCGTCAGCTTCACGGCCGACATCATGCTGAGTTGGGAACATTTCGTGATAATGTTTTGTCTGTTACCGTTTTTAGGGTACCGTAGTCAACTAGGAACCCTTATAGTTTCGCCCTGTCTGTCCGTCCGTCTGTCTGTCTGTCCGCGGCTAAGCTCAGAGACTGTTAGTACTAAAAAGCTGTCATTTGGCATGAATATACATATCAGTTACGCCAACAAAGTGGTAAAATAAAAAAATAAAATTTTTTTTAGGGTACCTCCCATAGACGTAAAGTGGGGGTGATTTTTTTTCTCGACTAACCCTATAGTGCGGGGTATCGTTGGATAAGTCTTTTAAAACCATTAGGGGGTTGCTAACATGATTTTTCTAATCAGTGATTTGTTTGCGAAATATTCAACTTTAAAGTGAAAATTTTCATTAAAATCGACCGTCCCCCCCCCCTCTAAAATCTAAACTGTTGGGTGGAAAAATTTGAAAAAATTCAGAATATAATATAAATATATTAAATTTACAAGGAAAATTATAGCGGCTAAGATTGCTTGGGAATTATTTGTAGTTTAAGAGTAAACAGTAGCCTAAGGTATAAAACATACCTAAACTTGGAAGATTCCGTACACATACGAAATCCTTAGAAAAATATTACTTGATTTTTTCGTAATGGCTACGGAACCCTATCTTGGGCGTGTCCGACACGCTCTTGGCCGGTTTTATTTGTTAATTTAGGGTTATGTCACGAATAAATATTTTTTTTCTTTCTTTCTTTATTTATTTACGCGCGTACGTTGATGTTCACAGCCAAATTTCCAATGAGCTCTTTGGCAGTTGTACGAAATATCAACGTGACATTACCACCGAAAAGGTTCTAATGATACGCGTTTTAGTATATTCTAGATGAAAGCATGTATAAAGTATTTAATCGTGTTTAATCTGTGGAAAGTAATCAAAGCATGTCTTTTTAATCGATCAAAAAGTTTTACTTTACTTTTAATCGATACCGTTACGAAGTTTAAAGGATAAATTTGTACAAGCTAACTTTTATATCCGGAGATTGCTTTTCCATACAGATTAGGTAAGATGGCTGTTGAAAATAATTTTGTTTTTTTCAGTTAAAACTTTTAATGGTTTCAAGTTAGAAACGATTCTCGTTTTTAAGTACTTTAGAAACATCGTAAGAGGTAGCTGTGTGTTCGATCACCGTATTAATTTGTTTTTAATGAGGTTCTATTTTTAAATACCGGATGCAAAAAAGGGGTGTCGTAAGTTTAATGTACCTGCCTGTTGGATTTGCCATCGTCGCCCCTAAAATTAGTCCGATTCATATACGGTTTTTATTAAAGAAAGTTAGTTTAATCACGATGGTTTTTAGCTAAGGTTCGGCAAAATCGGTTGAACGCACCGCGAAATTTTCTTGTTTTTTTGCTCATTTAGACATCAGTAGTTAATCGCGCGTGGTGCGCCTTCATAGAAATATGCCCTTGTTTCTTCTACCGAAGGTGCGATATATCTTACTCAAACCAAATTTTGATCCTATGCCGCCACTGATTTTAGTAACTTAAGATAAAAGCGAATAAAGCTTTAATTTAAGCACAATTTTATCCATTACATTATTCACGTATTGAAACAATTCAATCAAAAGATGATATTCTCAGATAATAGAAATATTTTACGAAGAATACATGTTACCTTTAATTATTTAAAGACTAAGGTCATAATGCATGCACTTGACTGCAACAGAAGCCAATAAAATTCTACGAAGCCTTTTACAGATATCTCCAGTGCAATAAATAGGCGTAAGAGCCTTTGCCATTCTTTGTTACGCAAACCGAAACTGGATTAATAAGAGCTCTTGAATCCAATTAACGTGGTCTTCTAAGTTAACGACCTTACCTCAGCATCATGAAACGATTTAGTTTGCGGAAGAAAATTGTGGCTTTCAGTTCGCGCGTGTTTTGGGTACGAATTACTACTAGAGCTTTTGTTTCGTACTGTCTAGATCAGTAGTCCCAAACCTCCTCTGTGATCTTTGTCACTGGAAATAAAGTTACTTATCGTTTGTCTCTTTTAAGCAAATACGTTTAGTTTTATAAAAATGGGTATCCTTTGTCTCGGTGCTTATAGGAAAGCACTTCCTACTGTATTTTATGAATGTTGTATTCTGTATGAGATGTCTATGTGTTCGAGTAACACGACCGCTTTCTAGGTTGCTGTTGGTGCCGTCAAAAAAAATATATCCGTCATAAAATTGCACCTTGTAATATCATAGACCAAATTCAATTGTAGTCATATTGTATGTAGTCTATTAAATGTTTTTATCTCAAACTAGCTATTCCCCGCGGCTTTCTCCCCATTCTATTTTTACTGAAATTTCTTCCATATGCACCTTCTCACCTTCTCCTAACGAAACATCGCAACGACAAAAGAATTGGCGAAATCGGTTCAGCCGTTCACGCGTGACGCCGTGATCAAGGGAAATAGGCATTAATTTTTATGTGTTGTCATATATTGAATGTTTTTCCTATCTAGCAAGCAATCGTTGGCCTAAAACGACACTTTACCCAATATCGATAGGTAATAATCGGCCAATTTGCTTCAACAAATCGTTGGCTTAGAGTGCTTAGTAACTCGATTACTATCGATCCTCGAAAACATGGCCGAAACAAACAAAACTTTTATTGTTTCCCAGTTTTACATTTAAACGTTTGCATTGTGAGAAGATCAAAAGGCTTTGCTAGGCAGCCGTCGTAAATAAAGTTCCCAAATTATATGGAAGCCTGCGCACAATATTATACTTGTTCATCAGCATATTTCTTGTGTTATACTAAGAACTTGTTTAAGGGCATTATTGATAGTACCGTAAAACAGGGTGAATAGAAATCGCGGGGTGATTAGAAATATTCTCGCGATTTTTTTTGCATGGCTACAAAAAACACCATGATCACTAAAGCCAATTACTTTGGTTTTTAGTATTAAGTTCAATATTTGTTTATTTTGCTTGCAACACTCGATAGTCGTGAAGTTAGTTAGAAGTATTAAATATTTTAGTGCAATGAGAGACGTCACCAAGGTAAGAAATAACAGTTCCAAAAACTTGGTTATAATAGTGATTTTAGTGATAATTACAGTGTAGTGGCGTTTTTATCTAGTTACCCGGTGTCTGCAGTGTCTAAATAATAAAACTTTTGACCGAGTTTATTCATAATCAGGTGTAATTTGTATAAAAGTAATTTCATAACCGTTTCGATTAGAAACTGAGGTGAATAGACACGGGTACGGGGTGACTAGATACGCTATATGGGATGATTAGGCACGCTGTTTGGGGTGAGAAGACACGACAGTGGGGGTGAAAAATAACGAAGGGAGGGGTTAATAGAAATGAAAAGAGTTTTTTTACATGTATATTCTTTGTATACTTATAAAAATATTTCATTTTTTTATTCCCTTGACAAGGTCCTATCACCCGCATAATTTTTTTCACAATTGTGACAACCCTGACTGAATTCTCCATTCACCCCATATGTCGTGCCTACTGACCCCGTTTTACGGATTTGAAGAAATCTTGTGTTTTTGTTAGGACTCACAAAAGAAAAACAATCTTATGTCCTTTAATATTTAAATTCATTCTTAAAAATGGGTTGGAAGTTCAAAACCGTGTCTACTCACCCCGTTTTACGGTATTGAATCGAAATATTTTTTTATTTCAAGCAAGTATGAAACTCGTTTTAACGTATAAAATGATCCCTTAACACTTTTTAGGTTATCACACTAAAACGGTGCCAACGGAACCCTAACTATCGACCTTGACTTCTAAACATCTACATTCTTTTACGTAGGTATACATACATCCACTTCCACATAAATACATCCCAGCATTCGGTTCCGGAATTTGCATTCCTCTCGATATCACTAAATTTCTCGTTGATTCCACGTTTCACCGTCTTCCTTTTCGTTGAGAAGGGTTGCTAGACAGGCTTTGACGACATACGAGTCTGATTCCGGGCCTAAGCTTCGCAAATAGAAAGACTTGTCAACGTGACAAGGACGGGTTCTGCAAATTGTGTCCCGTGCAAACTCATCTAGCGCTCGGAAAACATTATAATGATACCAGTTGTCGTTCATATACCAACGCCCAATATAGACGAGACTAGTCATCTCTAAGTATTTAATTATACTGACCCTTAGAGGCTATACGTCTAGATTGTAACCAATTTAGGTAAAGTATTAAACTAAACTTAAAAATTCCGGAAACCTATACATTTACAAGTATTTCTCTGGCTTTTTGTCCAGTACTTAAGTCTCATCATAATGTATTGTATTGCTGTTGATGCCCCAAATATATAAAATACAAAAAAAATATACATTTCTTTCAGATTTCACATGGTTATTTGACCTGAAGACCCTATACAGCTGGCGGTCAATGAAATCGTGCCAGTGGAGTAGTGATCTAGTTCTGCTGTGCTATTTGCACTTGTTCGTAAAATGCTGTCTTGTAACTTTTTAGCGAGATTTATTGGAACAATGTATGAAATGTATTCTGAATTTAGAAATAAATACTTAGTTGCCACTATTCTTGGCAAACATGGTCTTTCCGAAAGCGCTGTAGACTCAAAAAACCGGCCAAGAAGGCAGCAGCCGTTACAAAAAATCCTTGCACATCTTATTAAGTTTACTTTCGTATTAAACAAGTAATATTTTTCTAAGAATCAGAGTAATATTTTTCGTATTTTGTACGGAATTTTCTAGGTAGGTATTTTTATGATTTTGGCTGTTATTTACTCTTAAACTGCTACACACTGTAAGGTTAGATGAGAAAAAAATTATCACCGCCACTAAACTTTACGTCTATGGAATAAACGATTTTTTATTCAACATTTTATTTCATGACTTTGTCGGAGTAATTGCTACATAGGTAATGTATAGATCTGCGCTAGGCAGAGTTAATTAGGCATAAATACATAGATATAATACTGGGAAGAAAGTGTACCTGGCTTTCACTGCGTCGCTTCTGGCAGGGCCCTGCTCGCCTCCACGACGCTCTTCAGCTCGATCCACTTTTGAGTTGGTGTATGGTGTGTGTGTGTGTGTATGTTTTTGTATCCGATACAGCCCGAAAACCGCACTTTTAATAACTTAAGAGGCGCACAATCACTAAGCGCGTGCCGACCGAAACTCGATAGGTTTGGAACTGTCACCTTGACAGGTCAGAAGATTATTTCCTCAGAACAATAACTAAAGCATAGAATACGGATTAAAATAAAAACCAATTATCATAGTGCGTTGCTTCTTACTCCAGTGCACTAAAACGATAAGTTAAAGAGAGACAAACATAAGAATTTATTCTTACGTTTCTGCCCTTGTAACCAGTCCAAACGTCAAATTTGGTTCCTTTACGTCACTTGGTACCGTTAAATGACACCGATTTAAAGAGTCAAATTTGTTATCCAATGACTTATGTGTTAAGTGTCAACTTAACTTATCCGTATGTGCATCGGATGCGCAAGTGACACTTCGACTATTTACCAATCTTTGGCTTTTTATTGTTAATTTATTAAATAACGAATATTGGTAAAGCAAATTACTTAAAGTGTATCAAGTGTAAGTACAAAATGTCTTGTGCAGTGCCAGGATGTAAATCTAATGCGTCCAGAAAACAAAATGATGATGTGTTCATAAGTTACCATCGGTAAGTGTTTTTGTTTTTAATCAGTATCAGGGTCGCATTAAAAATATATTGAGAGTTTCTTCTATAAAAAAACACCGTTATTGAATTCTGTTTGACAAAGATTTCCCTATATTTACATATTATTTCAAGTAAAATATAAAAACAGTATAGGTTATCGTAGTGATGTGCCTTTGATTTCGACTAAACTGTCAGTCAACCGATATTAAATAAAAATCTATAGATGTAGGTACTTAAATTGTTTAATTCTTTCAGTTTTCCGAAAAGTAATGAATTTAAAAAATATGGCTAGAGGCTATCAAAAAACCAGAGTGGACCCCTGATAATAGACGAATCTGTTCTAAGCATTTTACTCTAGAGTGCTTTGTAAACAAAGATGACTTAAAACGACGGAGGTTGAAGCCTGAAGCCGTACCAACGCTATTACTACCACAAGATCAACAATCATTGCTAAGATACAACTTCATAATACATAAATAAATTTTATATAATAAAAAATACATGTTTTCCTTGTACCTATACATACAGTCAAGGGCAAAAATTTGTATACACTTTAGTACCTTGTCTATTTTCGTCATATTTGAACTGCCATACATGAACTGTCACAGTGGTTAAAGTGACAAGGTACTAAAGTGTATACATATTTTTGCCCTTGACTGTACAATAACATCCCTCACTCATTAAATTAAATTAATGTTTCAGGAAACAGTATATATGCAGCTAAATGACATGCCATCTACAAGCACTGACAAATTACCACTACAGGACATAACACATGTAAGTAGTTAAGTGTGTAAATTGTCTTAGTGTGTTTTATTTAATTATTTGTATTCTAATGTGTTTTAATATGTCTTCCAGAGCTCAGAAAACATTCCAAGTGAAGAAGATATAACAAAAGTTGCTGCCAATACAAACCCTGAAACTGGATGTGCCAAACGGCCACGATTGGAACAATGTGGTACACCGTTATCCACTGTTATAATAAGGAATTTTCTTACGAAAACCATATTGTTTAAAGGTCAATAGTTTGATTATTGTATGCCATTGCTAATAAATTATCATAAGTAAAACTGCCATTTTATTTCATTACTACTACTATTTATTTACTATTGAATGTTCAAAGATCCCACCCTAAAAACACTTCTGCCTAAGCACTTATAAAATTAGACTAAGTTCCGGTCACAAACAAATACTAAAAACAGAATAAAATGAATATTTAAGGGGGGCTCCCATAGAACAAACGTAATTTTTTTGCCGTTTTTAGGGTTCTGTACCCAAAGGGTAAAAACGGAAACCCTATTACTGAGGCACCGCTGTCCGTCCGTCCGTCCGTCCGTCTGTCACCAGGCTGTATCTCGGGAACCGTGATAGCTAGAGAGTTGAAATTTTCACAGATGATGTATTTCGGTTGCCGCTATAACAACAAATACTAAAAATTGGAATGAAATAAATATTTAAGGGGGCTCCCATACAACAAACGTGATTTTTTTGCTCGTTTTTGCTCGATATTGATAACGACAACAGGTAGAAGCTTGAAATATTCACAGAAAATTGCATTACTTTAAAAATAAATCATAAAATTAAAATAAAAAAAATATTTAAGGGGGGCTCCCATACCCATTTTTATAGATAATTGTACGGAACCCTTCGTGCGCGAGTCCGACTCGCACTTGGCCGGTTTTTTGCTAATGTCTAATGAATGTTGTATAGATGGTACGAAACCCTTCGTGCGCGAGTCCGACTCGCACTTGGCCAGTTTTTCATTAATACAAGTTTTTTTTTCTCATTATAATGATATTCGTTTAATATGTATTTATATCCACGACCGACGACCTATCCTCCAACTCATAAAAAATATCGATTGAAGACTAAACATGACGGTGTGTTACCTACACTATCGAAAAATATATATGTATAATTGAAAGCGCTTTGTATAGGTTACCCTAGTACGGAACAGACAAACGACTGTCTCGTGACAGCATCTTTGTCTCTCTTTAACTTATCGTTTTAGTGCACTGGAGTAAGAAGCAACGCACTATAATAATTGGTTTTTATTTTAATCCGTATTCTATGCTTTAGTTATTGTTCTGAGATTATTTCTGAAGGATACACAGAGAGGTGTATTTTCCTATCAAGGTTGAAAACCGAACAGGTAATGTCCAAGCAAACTTACACTTTCTGAGCTAAGCCGCGGACGGACGGACAGACAGACACGACGAAACTAAAACGGTTCCGTTTTTGCCATTTTGGCTCCAGGACCCTATAAAGACATGTAAAAGAGCTCTCAACGGCCTTCTTGCAGAAATAAATTTTTGATTTTGATTTTCATTTGGTTTGAATTAAAAAGTACTCTCTGGCATAGGCGCTGAGTGAAGTCATAATTTGACGGGTTACTTACTGGAACGAATAAGCCCTACGGCAAAACAAATTGTATAATCAATCAACTAATACATCCATAGAAGTCTCTACCTCGAGGTTATTTATACTGCTGACTCGCTCTAATTTGGGAATAAAACTGGGGACAATATTATAGATAGGTATAATGAGAATATCAATACACTAAATCTAGCAAACCGCTATCTTAAAAACACTGTCTGGATTGTAGCCAGCTCACTAATCTGCGATAATAGGGATGGAATTGGGATGTCCCAATTTTTGACAACGTATAATAAATCGAAAAACGTTTGGAGAAATAGGCTTTGTGAATCGTTTTCAGAAATCAGATTCCAGATAAAGAAAATTTAAGTAATGACCTTCATTGTCAAATTGCAGTGTATCGTCACATAGGCAGATATAAATCAGGTCTACACTCTAAAGCAAATTGACAGTTTGAAATGTTGCTGTCCTGCTTATAATAGCAAAAAGTGACAAAGACAGAACTTTAATCACATGATGCGCACCTAGCTTTAAACAGTTGTCATTTATCATAAAGTCCGAAATGTATACAATACTCGCAATGTATTTTTACAAATTTAATTATTAAATTACTACGTTACAAGTAAATATGAAATAATTTAAATATCAGATTTTAGTAAAAAATATCTATTTACTATCACACCATTAAACAAACAGGAATAATCGAAGCTAAAAGAAGATAAATAAATAAAACTATTTGTCATGGTTCATTTAGGACACTAAGCCGTGCTTGTATTATTGACAGTGACAAGACAAATCAGAAGTGCCACAGATTATGTTATGTACAGCTTGAATTTTGGTAGGCAATGGAACGTGGCTCTCTCACTGTGACGTCATCCAACGTATTTCTTAAAAAAATTATATAAAATTAAATACTCAACCAAATTCAAAATCGATGAAAATGGTATCTTAAAATATCCTATTCTTTCCAAAAAAAATATAAAAACTATAGGTTATTTGTTTTGGTACATCCCAATTCGCCTTACGCTTGTAGTTCTGAATAATCACTGAGTTCTCTACTGAGAACTACCAAAAGATTTAAAAAAATTAAATTTAAAGATATTATTGACTTGAGACATTGCGGTTGTATAAGGGTAAGGGTCTTAACATAAAAACGTGGGCCAGCTAGAGCTAGAGCTATAATTTCAATGTGATAATAAAATTTAGACCGAGAAAATCTTAATGACCAAAAGTACTCCAAGGGCCAAATTTACCCGAATTTGCGGTACTTTTGTAATTTCCAGTTTAGCCATTTGACTTTAAAAATCCTTAAAAGCGTTTCTGTCCCCAAAGCAGCATTTTCCTTTTTTATACACTTCTTTGACACCACGGCACGACATCAGACTTCCTTTCGAAATATCGTCCCCTGCTTTTTCAAATTAATTTTAGCAAAATTTACTTGAAAGCGACGAAATTACCTTTACGGAACAAACATAATGAGATTTCGGGCAATTTGTTTCACATAAAGCCTTTGTTGGGAAAACTTTTTTAATATAGGTACATGTAGGGTTGAATTATGAGGTCTAGAAGGTTAGGTTATGCCCTGTAATTGGGTATATTCCTCGTTATCTTCCTTCAAAACTTGTCTGTCGGATCTCTTTAGAGAAAACTTTTGTGCTAATTGGGACACATACTTTGATACAATACGTGCTTCTCTCTAAGGACAAAGAAACAAAGTTTAGTAAGTAAAACCTTGGTTAAACTAATGATTTCTCTAAGGATCTGTTTACACGAGAAGCGATGTGACCCTGAATCTTTCATTAAAAAAATACGTCAAATGAGTACTACTAGTTAACATATTTTCTGAACGAAAAATGCTGCGTCGCATCGCATTGCATCTCGTCTTGGTGACTGACCCTAAAATTTTCCTGAAGGGTGACAAACGGAATTACACGCAAAGGCTCCCTCTCCAAATATATTATTAAGGCTTATGTTGTAGTTACCAAGCTGGCCCGACTGGGAACTTCACACATCATTTCAGCTGTAGGACGTCCACTGCTGGACATAGGCCTCCCTTATTGACGCTCAATTGTTACGGTTGGATGCTACTTGCATCTACCCTGAACCTGCGGCCTTCACCAAATCGTCTGTCCATCTCGTTGGTAGACGTCCCACGCTGCGCTTGCTAGTCCGTGGTCTCCATTCGACGACTTTTGGGCCCCAACGGCCATCTGTTCTGCGTGCTATATGGCCTGCCCATTGCTATTTCAACGAGCTAATCCGTTTGGCTATGTCGGTGACCCCTGTTTTTTTACGGATCTCCTCGTTCCTGATTCGATTCCGTAGAGAAACTCCAAGGATGGCCCTCTCCATAGCTCGTTGAGCAACTCAGAGCCTTGGAACTTCACACACACTATTAAATTTCTGCGCAGTGTGTGCAGGCTACATTACGATAATTTCTGTGACTTAAAAGTTCAGTGTAATTTCGCACATAAATTTCGGGATCAAACCTGCGCCCCTTCACTTAAGAAACCATGGGCCAAACTACCAGGTTACCACGACTTTTTTTCTTTCTTGCATATCTAAGTACGTAAACTATATTTCGTGCCGTTAAACTTTTTAGGATTGGTTTGTGGTTTGTGGTGTTGCGAATCTCATCGGTAGTGATCCTCACCTTCCACTAGGCAACCCACTCGCTCGTTTTCCACCCTATGTAATAAAAAAAGTAAGTCAAACAACTTTCATGTAGACGTAAGAAAGATATTTACGAGAAAGACTCGGCTTGTGACACATCAAATGAAACCATTTCCCTTGGGAATGCGGGAAAGTAAATAATACCTAGTAGGTACTTTACCACAGGATACTCATAAATTACTCTGTCAAAAAGTTACTGGCTCAACATAAAGGTTTAATGGTTTAATTACGACCAAGGCAATTTTTCAATCTTCCCCCTGTGAATAATCAATTAAAAAAAGCTAAAATCGTGCATAAAAAAAACCCCAATCACGAAAGTAGGGTAAACAATAATCAGAAACGCAATTTATGTGCCGTGGCACTAAAAAAGGTTAAATGATTAACATCGCCATATAACAAAGTTGTTACAGTTAAGCTCAGCTTTATCTATGTGTGAAACCTACGGCGCGTCACAAGCTCAAATTTACTTTACACTATCTGTGTGCACCCACACAAAGCAATCGCCTCGCGCATTGGTCATTTGCCAGTAACTCACACACACACAAAGCCGAGCTTACGCTTCGCACTGCAGCGGTGAAACATAAATCTCCTGAAACCGTTCGTGATAAAGGAAAATGAACTCTGTTTGTTAGCGTTAAGACCGATTTTGTGAAAACAGTTACTTGCTGTACCTGGGATGGAATGGGTAGCATTTTAAATGAATACCACTTGGTGTTTTAAACTGTTATTAACAGGGGTTACCTATTCTTAAAATACGTTGAATAATTAACGTGGAAGAATACGAAGAATAGAAATGTTATCGTTTTTTTTCCTTCCAGAATGATGTAGCGGCTTGCTATTAATATTCACAAAGTTATTGTAGATTTTCATCATCTCACATCATATACATCCCACTGCAGGACACAAGAACTGAGTGCTGATTGGGAACTTAACACACAGCATTTAATTTCTTCGCAGGTGTGCGATTTCCTTACTAAGTTTTCCTTCACTATTAAGCTAATGGTAAATTCAAATGTACCTAATTATGCATGTATATTGCGCATGTAAATTTTAATGTAATTTCGCACGTATATATTCCAAAAAACTCAGAGGTGCGAGCCTGGGCTCAAACCCATGAATCTCAGCATAAAAAGCAGTATAAAATATTATTAATGTGTTATTCTAGAGGTCCACCTTTTAGCGTGAAGGAGCAAAAAACACACTTAAAACACACAGTTAAAGTCACTTTGAGACACAGACTTCTTTCTGTCAAACGGTTTAAAATGATGACAGAATGAGATGATGAAAACGAAGGCAAGTGTCAGAAGCGTTAGACAATAAGGCCTCTGACCTCCCACCGCTGTACTGACTTCAAATCAATTTACTTTGGGTATTTCTCAGGTCAGCGCTGACTTGTCTCGAATTTGAAGTCAGTTACTGACCAGTTCTAAACCTGCCTTTACTATGTTACAACCTCATCCACTTAAATAAAAGGATAACAATGTAGCGCGCATTACCCCGCTTTACTCAGTTTTACGATGCAATTTTCAGGTACTCACACACCTCATTTGGTGGCACAAGTTGTGAAATTACTATGCTGAAAAAAAAACATTTCTTGGTTAAATATACAAATAAATACATGACATAATAAAAATAACTTTAAATAAATTAACACTATAATTAAAAATAAAATAAAACTAACTAAACTTAAAACTAAATAAAATTATAATATTTAATTATATTATTATATTGCTGAAAATATTTAAGTATACTACGTACTATAGTCGTACGAAGATCGCTAACTATAATTATGGATGAAAGAAGATGAAAAATTCTTGTGGAGTTTATAATTTAAGTTTATACTCACAGATTTGCTTGCGGATTTTAGCTTTTTTCCATATTGTCTTTTTTAAAAGTACTTATAACAACTCTAAAATCTGCTGAAACGGAAAAATACAGCCTAACATAGATATGTTAAATGTAGCTAATAGAATTAATAGTGTTTTTTTCAATATTTTTATCTATCTTCTTTCTAATAAGTACATAAAGAAGTCGTGTCACGGTAGTGTTCGTTATCTATCGCACTCCTCAGAAACGGCTTGATTTATGAGGTCCTATAGGACGTAGGCTATTTTTTGTGCCCCTATTAATCTCAAACAGAGTCGCGGACAACAGCTAGTACTTATATACAAATTTCGTGTCACATACTTAGTACTCGTATTTGTTTTCGAATTCCTCCGAAACCGCTCGACCGTTTTTTATCAAATCTTAATTCGTTAGGTCTGAGAATAGGTCGTACCTAGCCTTTTTTTATACCCCAATTCTTCGCAGGCAGAGGCGCGAGATACAGGCAGTATTATATAAAATTTTGAATACCAAAATAATTCATGAGATTTGTGGATTAGTCTAGACATTTTACAATTTATGTCAAGCCTGACGCCATTTCATTAAAATCAGCCTTTGCGAAACCCTAATCTTAGTCCCTTTGGCTATCCTGATAAAACGAAGCCCTTCCAAGGTGTTTTAAATGATATTATATTAAGTAACTTCGGTTTTAGTACAAGATAACCTTGGCAACCTTGCCTTTACTTTTTGCAAATCAGCCTCCTAAGTGATATTTGGCTTTTATGTGGTTTTCTTTTGTTTTTGTTTTTCTTTGTCCACATAATTTCACGAAAATCGGTTGAGAAATGCGACCTTTAGAGGAGAAAAGACAGACATCCGCTGAACGTCGATCAAGAATACGATGGTAGGTTCATTGAAATGTGAATACCATCATCACATGATTTAATTTATTATTGATGAATAATTGATGATTTAATTACACCAGCAATATCAAGAAAGTATTCTACCTAAAGTCTGTTGCTACCGTAGCCCCTGAAACTTCTAAGATTAATACTTCTCTAATTAGTTTCGATTGGTTCGCTGCCACATTTCAACTTAACACATACCTACTTGTCAGGCAACTAAGTAAATGAGACACGATGTTCCTCTAATCAAAAAGGGTATATATGAGGAGAGAGATATGCTTAGGTCAAAGTACTTTTAGGTGGATCTGCACGGACCAGAGTAAACTATATAACTTCGAGTTAAGCGCTAACCCAGGGTTAAGTAGGGTTAATATACGGAACTGAAATGTAGTCGCTTACAAGCTGATTGAATCGAAAAGTAGAAAGGACATCCGCAAAAGAACCAAAGTTTGACATAGCTCAGAGAATCGCCAGACTTTGGGCGCTTGTGGACTTCAAGGAATTTAACTGTCCGGCATCCGATTTTTTACGGTCCGATATGGCACGCCTTGAATTTAAATAAGTAATATAGTATAAATCTTCCCAGGTGAATTTTTCTCTTCGAGCCATTACGTTAAATTTGAACCTTAAAACTATGACGATACCGTTTGTTTTGAAAGATAAGGGTTCGAAGCGAAAAATTCACCTGAGAAGATTTATATTTATAGCTTGTGCACTACACGTAATTTTACCGTCCGGCATTTTACTTTTCCGCATTCCGGACCTTTTTTTGCGCTTCGGACGACAACAATGAACACTTAAGGGGTATAGCAAAAATCATAAATAAATAAATAAGTAGTTGTAGACATTCGATAGTACTTAGTTAGAAAATAAACTTTCGTCCTGCCTCAATTTATTGTGGTTTATGTAAAATGACCCTGTCAGGTAACTTTCACTTATAGGTAAGGGGATGAACCAATTATTTTTGTCTTCTACATCTTCATACGTAGATTAATAAAGCAAGCAACTGCCGACGTTCCAGGAAGCTCATCGTTCCTATGCGTAATTACGCGTGCGTGGCGTGTAGTTTTTAAAGAGAGCTAACCGTTAACTGCGCCGCACCTCCGAGAAAAGACGGACAAGAGCACAAACCAACCATCCGTTTTTTTCATGCCACATCGGACCGTGAAAAATGGGATTTCCGGAAAGTAAAATTCCTTGTAGTGCACAAGCGCTCTTACCGTACATTTATACCGAAAACATAACCAACTAGGTACAGTCAACCAATTTGATACCTACGCCACTATAGAACCACATCAAAATGAATCAATTTGCTTACCTTCTTCGACAGTGATTATTGGGCTCGGACCAAGAATCATACTGGACAGAGCCTTTCAGTTTTGAGCATGTCCGTTTTTTGTTAGTGTGGAGTTGCAGATTTGTATTAGTGTGTGTGACTAGTGATGTAACTTAACTATCAAGTATATCGATAGAATTATATAGGCGGAGGAGACAGAAACTACAAAATGTAGACGCAAGCAACTCATTATATCATTATATCTATACCCTACTCCGATAGAAATTGTGTTCAAAATGGCACGCAGGTAAAAGCGACCATAATAACCGCGGAGGCAATAATCTTGCATGTTATTTTTAATACAATTTCTATTGAACTGTATATATGAGTCTAGAAATGAGTTGCATGTGCGAGCATTTAGTAGTTCTGTCTGCCCCGAGACCCCGACCTTTATGGCTGAATGAATAAAACGCGTTTGAATTAGTAATTAACTTTTAATACATTTTTTTTCAATCAAATACAGAGTGATACAACTTTATACTGACTGGCCCGAAAGCTCAGTTGGTAGTGATCCTGGGTTCGATCCCCACCAAATACAAATCTTTGTGAATCTGATTTTCAAAGATTTGTGTTAAGTCTGGGCGTCAAAAATGTACATACAATGATCAGAGACGTGATTGTGCAGATTATGGATTCGTCAAATCATCAAAATATATTCCGATGCTTGAATGAACATGTGTTAGATTTTAACTTTTTGGAAAATCATAAACTACTTTTAATAAAATCTATATGTGAGAAGTATTTACAGCTCCGTATACATTTTGTAATGAAGAATGCTGTCACTGAAAGCAGCGTCAGAAATAAATATACGAAATTAATATTATACATAAACACCCAGACTTAACACAAAAAAACATGTATGTATGTGTTTTTACAAAAAAATATGTATTTAATTAGTATATAAGCTGTCTGGCACCTATAGTACAAGCTTTATTTTTTAAGGGCTATTAAGTTAATGGCCCTTAAATAATATTAATTTCGTATATTTATTTCTGACGCTGCTTTCAGTGACAGCATTCTTCATTACAAAATGTATACGGAGCTGTAAATACTTCTCACATATAGATTTTATTAAAAGTAGTTTATGATTTTCCAAAAAGTTAAAATCTAACACATGTTCATTCAAGCATCGGAATATATTTTGATGATTTGACGAATCCATAATCTGCACAATCACGTCTCTGATCATTGTATGTACATTTTTGACGCTGATTTTGCTGTGGTGAGTGGCTATCAAACATTTGCGTAAAACCTTTTCGCATATTTTACAAATGTAATGAACGTCGGCGCTAGGGTATATTAACCCTCCTTTGTCTTTGATAGAAGTCAACGAATTTCTTATAGGACCTTCTAGGGCAGACAAACAATCCTCGCAAACCAAAGTTTTTTTTATTTTCTTTACTACGAATCCCGATATATAATAAATTACCTCGGCAACATATTCTGTAAGGCGACTTGGGTCGTTGAGGTAACAGTGGTCATCATTATTTAAAGATTCCTTTTGAGTTATTTCGTCCAAGTCTTCTATCAACCTATGTTTAGCAAGGGATTTATTTATATTATCCACATAGTTAGATTTTTTCGTGAGATTTAAAATTGGTATGTCTTCTAAAGGTATACAATTTCCTTCTGCAGCTTTGAATTCGGAGTGAATTAGCAGTTTTTTATACGCAGCTCTAAACTGCTTTGCAGAAGGATTGTTATTGAAGCCCCCCATGGATCGCACAGCACCAAAAAACAACTCCAAGTGATCTTGAGAAAACTTGTATGTACATATAAAATTCATTTTCGGCGGGTCTTGTGTAAGCAAATCTTTGCAAAGATTTTTAAGCGATTGTAGACAAATAATAAATCCCAAAAACCCAGTTTTTCTTTGCGAATTGATAATTAAATCATTTTCGTTTAAGTTTGAATTGCATTTAAGACTTTTTATGTATTCTATACCGTTCTCTATAAGCTGATATGTTTTCTCAAGATTTCTTGGCAGTATTGCTTGTTTGTACCCGAATGAATTAAGATTTCGGGAATTCAATAAATCAAACAAATTATTGAACATACAAATAAACTCGCAAGTTGCTTCGCAATCTGCAAACTCTTTCAATTTGATGTCATTCCGACAAAACATTAGTGCATCCGACACAGACTGACTAAACAGTTGGGACGCCAACTTCACCTTCATTTTTTGTTTTACATAATCGATATGTGCCTGTCTTAATTTATTTGCCAAGTGCAATTGTTCTTCGGTCTGTAGTTTGTGAAGCAACTGAAAATATTTAAAAGATATTTCTTTTCCTTCTTTATTAAACATAACACTCTTATCACCCAGTGTGTTACGAACAAGTTTCAGACAGTGGCAAGGATCAAGAAGTACCGAAATTTTAAGGCCATTATGTTCAAACTGTGTGTTAAAATTGTTTCCACAATCGAAATTACAACCAAGATCCTTAGCCATTGCAAGATTATTTGGCGCACCATCGAAAGTTAATGTCACTATGGTAACACCAGACTCGGCCAACAAATCCAGACAAGTACGTACAAGTTCAGCTTTTTGCTTACCTGATATACCATGAATTAAAAAATATCCCACTGGTATTTTAAAAGAACCGTTCACAGCAGTCATCATAAATGTAAGCGCTTCGGTAGCCACTGGAACACTTTCATCATTAACATTATTTCCCACGTTAACGTAACCGTAAAAACGGTGTCCATCCCACTCGACACATTTCCTTATGGACATTTCGTCCATGCATAAAGCACCTATAACCGGTTGTTTCTGTGATTTTATTTTAAGCGCTTCGAACGATTCTTTGGTGAACCCTGGGTCACAGTCGACAGCCTGGTACCATTTGCTGATTGTTTTTGGATGGGGTAAGCAAGAATCAAAATGTTGACGCACGTATTTGTAAGCCCGAGGTGAAAGGAAGTGTAACGTAAGTGCGAATTTACGCAGTTCAGGTGAATATTTTTTCGGAAGTGGTTTATTGCTGCATTTCCTTTTTAAACGCATCAGCAAATCCTGATTTTTACCGCCTATGCTACACAATAAATCTAAAGACTCTGTTTCCATGAGATTCTCGTTTTTTAAATCATTTATAACGTTTAATAATGTCGCATTCTTTTTTTCAAGCCTACGTTTTTTTTCTCTTAATTTCTTAATTGTCCTTAGTCGTCTCAAAGACACCGCCTGAGATCGTGCTAGAGATCCTAAAACTCTCACTATGCGCCTGGGTGTTGTAGGAATGTCTTCCGTCTTCACACCACTTTCTTCCATCTTCTTGCGTTTCCTCGGAGAAATAAACTCAATTTCATCTCGGCGCTGAGGTGGTTTTCTTTTCTTTACAACCTATAACATTAATATTGTTACGAGCCGTAGGGTTCGTTAGATAGATAATACGCCTTAAAATAAAAATAATGCAACCTTCACAACTGTATTGAGTAACGCAGACGACGGAATATTACGAATATTATAAAATAATATTATTACAAATATTTTTAGTACTCCGAGTCATTTGTTTCCATAGCGTTCCATAGCGCGTTGTCCTCGGAGGACTAATATTTTTTTTAAATATTTTTTTTAACTTAATAGTCCATCGTCTGCGCGAGGCAAATGTCTGTATGAGCTTTAGGTACTTCACCTTACTGAAAATTTTCAGCGTCAAGGATCAAATCACTCATTCATTGGTCTATGTAGTAACAGAAAAACTTACCGGTTGATAGTATTTAGGATATCCTTCAAAAATGGTTGGTACTGCATCGGATTTAAGTTTTTTGATTGATAAGCCGGCGATAAAAGAGGATGCCTCAAAATGTTTTGAGCAAAGCCTGGAATGCTTTGTAGGCTCCCAGTTTTCACGCCTTACAGCTTTTATCCACTCACTTCTTATTTCCGGACTTTTTGGAAACCTGAAAATTACTTGTTAAATTAAAAACTGGAAAATAAAATATTATCGATAAAACTAAATACCATGGTAAGTTCATCACTAGCTGACATACTAATATTTTCTCGGTTAAATATTTATTGTTGTAGACGTTATTTTGAGAATAATTACATAGGAATGTATGACCTAGATTGTTAAAATGTTATTACTACAGTTTTTCTGGTAATAAACCTCCAAACAACCATGTAATACGACGGACAATTTTGACAACTACTAACCTATGAAATGATAAATCCGGGTCTTTTACGCCTCCTTTGGTGGTTCTTGATGAACAATTCACAGCGGAACACGACATATTTTCACGTTTGCAAAATGTTTTTGGTTTAATTCCTCGTAAAACACAGTAATCTCTTGATTTAAATGCACTGTCACGCAATGTTTTGGCCTCCTAGTAGGTCGTAAACTGACACAACTTACACCGACAGCGCAGTGTTGCCAAACATACATCAATTATCTCTTTTACTCGTAGCTAGGATTCGAGGGATAGACAAAGATACATGACCACCAGTGCTTTACACAGATATAAGATCGGCAACGTCTTAATGCTCTGTCCAGTATGATTCTTGGTCCGAGTTATTGGGTATCTTTGCAAATGTGTGTCAACGATATTGAATAGGAAAGGAGATTGCTTGTGTATTAATAACTTGAATTGTCACTGGCCGTGTGTCAAAACTTCTTTTTCCTCTCATGTCATGGAGCGAAAGCGTTTATTAAAAATTGTGTTCGGAAAGTCGGTAATCCTTTGACTCGCACTGACGTTGTAATTGTCTAGTACTTAGTTAATCCGACAAGGTTCTTTAGTTGCCCAGGAATCAAATTGGTTGATTGTACCTACTGTTTCTTTCGAAACATAGCACTATAAAAATACATCCGTGAAAACAAAATGGTAGCAGTGATTTAAGGCTGTGAAAATCAAAGGCAAGTATAACAACATTTCAGGCTCAATAAATAGCAATGACCGGAGTATAATTATGTATTGTGTTCTCCCTTTTGATTCTCTTCGCAAAGCCTACCAATGCTCAATAGTCTTCTTGTCACGATTCGACAAGCAAAATTGTAAAAGATTTAAAAGGTTCTGTGTTCTCGAGTGTAAAGATAAAATACATAGGCATTTTCGAATGACTAACTCACAAAGAATTTATAACGGGAGGTGCCTTTAGCTAGTCTTTGCACTACGTCATTTCGGACATATTTTGGGATGGATGAGGGCCTATTCTTTAATTATGTACGGACGATTTTAGCCGCCATTTTTCGATTTTAGTCATTCACGCAGTAAAGGCTAAATGGATTTAGATGAAACTTGGCGTATAGATGGACTAAGATCTGGATAGAGACATAAGATACTTAATATCGCGCTAATGAGATCTCGTAGAGTAGTGTTTTTAGGGTGTCGTACCCAAAGGGTAAAAACGGGACCCTATTACTGAGACTTCGCTGTCCATCCGTCAGTCCGTCTGTCTGTCCGTCCGTCCATCTGTCACCAGGCTGTATCTCTCATGAACTGTGATAGTTTGACAGTTGAAATTTTCACAGATAATGTATTTTGGTTGCCGCTATAATAAAAAATACTATTAAACAGAATAAAACAAATATTTAGAGCGGCTCTCATACAAAAAACGTGATTTTTTTGCTCGTTTTTGCTCGATACGATATTGATAACGGCAACAGGTAGACGCTTGAAATATTCACAGAATATTTAGTTTTAATATTCACTTTAAAAATAAATAATTAAATTAAAATAAAACAAATATGTAAGGGGGGCTCCCATACAACATACCTACGTGATTTTTTGCCGTTTTTTTAAGTAATGGTACGGAACCCTTCGTGCGCGAGTCCAACTCGCACTTGGCCGGTTTTAATTAAAATAAGAACAGAGCTTAGGGCGCTGCTGTCAAAGAACATTTAAATAACTCGGCTTTTAAGAGGAATGTTAATTTCGTCTGCAACCTATAGATAGCGTTACCCGAGTGAACTTTGTGCCTTAAAAATGTTACCATAACCTTTTTTCATGGATTTCTAACACAAGCGAAGCCGCGGAATAAACCTATTAATGTAATGTAGGTATACTTGGTTACAGTTTTTTTGTCGCAGTGCTCAGTCCACTTTAGGTGTGAGTCAATGGTTTCTACAAACTCATACCAAAACAAAACCGTCATACAAATGCTAAACACATAATTTAACTTATTCTATGACTGTAATATTTTTGAAAGAAGAGTGTGATGATAAACTATCTCCTGTCCTAGGTGCTTCATTTGCTTATTCTATACAAACAAAGTTTATGAAAAATACCATTGCTCGTTGGTGTGCAGTAATGCCTTTTATTTTAGTATTTTGATCACACTGCTTCAATGTAAGTAAGTACATAAAAGACATTTCATGTGAAGTCTTAAAAAGATAATGTGTATCGAAAAAATAATATTAAGTAACTAAATTTCAATCAAAATTATCACTAACAATGGTTTTATCAAGTTATTGATAAGTAGGTAGGTACAACGCCATTTTTAGGATTCCGTAGTGCCACAAAATGATAGTCCTTATAGTCCGTTTGTATGTTAATTAAAAAGTGGTAAAATATAATATTAAAGAAAAAAATTGTAGGGTTCTATTTTTTTTGCCCAGAGACCAAAAGTGGAACAACTAAACGCCGGTAGTTAAAATTAGTAAGAAAGATTTCCGTAGTCACACGAAAATTAATCATATTAGGTACTATTGTATGAATAATATTTGTGTCACAACGGAACTTTTTCCAGACAGTTGGTTCGTTTTGTATGGTTAATTTGACCGATTTTTATGCAACTTTTTTGTCTATATTTGGCAGGTCTGAGAATAGGTCGTATGCTATTTTTTATGCCCCTAGGTGATATATGGCAAAACAACGTTTGCGGGGTCAGCCAGCTAGTTGTACATGTATATAAAAAAAAACTAGTAAAATGTGTCAAATTTAAGTTTCGGTAAGTCTGGCATCAATAAACACAAAGAAGTTCAATGCTCGCCTGTAAAAATTGCCACAAGTCAGTTACGCTGCATTGGCTATTATTGGTTGCGCTGTATTGCAGTTTCATCGACGATTGGTTACTCTACACGTCTCCCCCCACTCCGTTCTGCCTCAGTGGAAGTACAGCTTTGATCCTACAAACTGTGCAACGCTATTTCCCCTAATTTATGTAAATGTCCTTTCACGGAGTCTAATGAGCCTCCAGGGCTCACGCAAGCCTTCGAAGTCGCCTTGGCACTAATTCTAGATTTACAGTTAAATGGATTTATGTCCGACATTGGTTACGTATGTACCTAACGACTCAAGTCTAGCCTATTTCAATCTAATATCAGAAATTTGTCAAATAAAATTGTCACGTATAACACCATCACACATGGCGAAATTTTAAACCTGATACAAAATAATTTTGATGAAAAGTGGGTAGATAAGCACTATAAGCAGAGTGAATGAAACCGAGCCTATTATAACTATAAATTTAAAAATTTAAAAACCCCAACGCAATTTGGTCACACATATGTTTGAAAGTAAAGTAAATGCCCATTATGCGTCCCCCTCTTTTTGTGTCGGTGGTTAAAAAATACCTAGGCTCTAAAAGTGTCTTGATTAATTTGTATGGAAACTTCTTTTTTTGTTACTCCGAACCAATAAAAATTGATGAGAATTAGACTAATCTTAGTAATCTAGAAGAAGTACCTACTTAAAAAGTATAAACTTAATTGAATAAAGAAATTTGCACGGAATCCGCAGTGCGAGGGTCAAACTCTTACTTTGGCCGGTTTTGTTTAATCCGGATTCTAACAAAAGAATAAGGTCATACATTAGCGTCGTGAACTTTTTACTTTTTATCCTTACCCAACCGCCGCCGCCAAATCACATCTACTTAAAACGAGCCAATTAAATCCAAACCCAAATCCTAAATAAGCACACATCAAACTCAAAAGGAAAAGTTACTCACTAAAGTGTTTTCAAGTATTTATCGAAGTAAATAAACACCAGAGTTGTGCCGTTCAAAAACTACTTTCAGTCAGAACATCTAACGCAGAATGCTTTCAAGATAATTCACTTGGAAATACTCCTTGACCCTTCATTTCTCGAGATTTAGTTAAAATACCTAACAATGGTAATAAAATCATAAGGCCTTCACAGTTACCGTTTCATTTTCACTTCCCTATTGTGATATCAGCACAAAGGGAAGTCACAGGGACGTAGCAATGGCACAGCTATTGTATGTACACAATTTATTGTGTTTCTGTCGCAGAAGTATATAAATAAATCCTCATTTCAGACATTCTTACGTGTTACGTCCATATTATTATTGTGTTCGTAAGTCTTAACCTATTTTAGCACAGGTACAATTATAATTACTGTCACTTAGATCTTAATTATGTTTATTTGCCATTTGACGCACTGGATGCGTTCTGCGGTCTGCGGTCAGGTCAAATTGAACGCATCCCGCATCCAGTGTGGAAAATCCTTCATTGTTGTCATCTCGAAGCGGAAAAAACCGGTCCGGAACTTTGATCAATTATAACTGTAGATCCACAGTCGCGCGCCCGAAAATGTCCGAGCCAAATGAGCGCCACTTTGATAAAAGTGGCCTTCTTTTTAACCGACTTCAAAAAAAGGAGGAGGTTCTCAATTCGGTTGTATAAACCGATTTGGAAAATTTTTTCGTTGTTTGAAAGCACATGCTTCAAGGTTGGTCCCGTTGTTACCAAAATCCAGTTCTGATGATGGGATCCATGAGGAATTGAAGAAACTCCTCAAAAATTCAAGAGAAACTTATAGCGATTAGAGTATTTTCGGTGACAAGTCGAGCATTTGCATTCAGAAAGTATCATGGAACTCTGTAATAAAACGACATAACCCCGTCGAGCATTAAAAATAGAATTTTCAACATAACCTTATATCGAAGTCAAACTGATGATTTTGTCCTACGCATCTATTTTATACAGAAACAACTAAAAAGCAAAAAATAAAAAATTTTAAATAAAAAATAAAACCTCCTTCAAAAAACATTCAAAAACCATGAAATAATAATTGAACTGAACCGACTACAATAAGCATGAAAATATCTTTCTTCTAATCTGTTTTAAGTCGGTGCCTCAGCACGAGCTTGCAGGAGTGTAGAAGCCCTATAGATAGTAAGGTATGTAGGTAAGTTAGATTACTAGGTCCACTCCTGCTGGCTCGAGCTGAGGCACCGACTTAAAACAGATTAGAAAGAAAGATATTTTCATGCTTATTTCTTAGTACGTTGCGTGAAATTGTCAAGTTTAGCTGTCAAGTGTCAACCGAAATTCGACTGTAATGAAGTAAAGACTAGGTTCAAATTTCTGTGTAGGTGATGATTTTAATTGTTATGCAAACAAATAAAAAAGTTCGGACATTTTTTGTTGGGGATTTTGTTCGGCAATGTGTATCTTCAGTTATAATTGATCAAAGGTCCGGAATGCGGAAAAGAAAAATGTCGGACGGTAAAATTACGTGTGGTGCGCAAGCTAGTATTTAAATTTAAGGCGTGCCATATTGGACCGTAAAAAATCGGATTCCGGACAGCAAAATTTCTTGTAGTGCACAAGGGCCCTTACTCCACGCTACTGCTCAACAAACTAAATAACAGAATCCTAAAAGCAACAAAAATGTACCATAAAATAATCAAATTGACTAAGTTAAGATTGTCAATGTGCTATTATTATACACATTTTCTAATCACTCATTATATTTTAATAATTAAGTTAAGCTTTTAAGGCAAATGCGATGACGAAGGGTCAAAGGGTTGCAGAGGATAAAGAGGTTTGATTAGAATTAAGTCCCTGAAATCAGTGGAGTGAAAAGTGCTTGGTGTTTCAAAATTTTTAATGTGATTGAAGGACGTATGATCTTACTAGCTTTTGTCGGTAACTTCGCTCGCATTAAGAATATATCTGGCATTTAAATAGAATTAGGAGGGGATTTGCAAATTCCAACGTGGTCTTCAAAACGTTATCCTACCCTGCCTTCTTCATCTTATTTAAGAGTTAGACTCTTGTCGGTGTAGCCGATGAATGGCTCTCCACTTCTCTCTCCTCAAAGCTGCCTCCTTGACCTCCTTATACGACATGACGGCTACCTTCTCCTTTATTTGCTTTACATAATCAATTACTCTGCCTACTAATATCATAATTGAAAACTTTTTAAAGATGTTTAGATATTAAATGTTGGTTAGTCAATCACCATAATAACGGCAGAACGGATTTAAATTAAACTTAGCGGCATAAGGTGAAGGATTTAAGATATAATGTAAGGACACGTAAATTAATGAAGAATATGCTTAAAAACGTAAGTAAAAATTACTTTAAAAAAATTGAAATACCTATTCATCATCATCATCATCATCATCATTTCAGCCGAAAGACGTCCACTGCTGAACATAGGTCTCCCCCAAGGCTCGCCAAACAGATCGGCCCTGCGCCATCCGCATCCAATGCGTTCCCGCTACCTTAACCAGGTCGTCGCTCCATCTTGTTGGAGGCCTACCTACACTGCGTCTTCCGGCAAATACCTATTACATGTAAGTAACTATTATACTAAACGGGATTTAGCACGCCAACAATATTTACCTCGACGTTATCGTTTGCAGAGGCCGTGCAATGTGGCTGAAGCTGCAATGATCATTATGATTTAAAATATCCACGAACGAAGTTTCATCTTACCCAAGGATGCCATCAAATTTCGAGTCACTTAAGCAAGTATTACCATTAGGTCGTAATTCTCAACGAAATCCTGCAAACGAGTGTAATCATAATAAAGTTAACATAACGAAAAGGCAAATAATAAAAATAACCTTTGTTCCACTTAATTTTATAATCCTTGGAATGGGGACGAAATTTTCCAGAACGGGATAACGAGGGACATGACGAATACCTTGTTAAGTAAAGTTAGTAAAGTGAAAGTTTTGTTTGGGAAACAGCACCCAAATAAATGGTATTTTAAAAATGTTAATAAAATAACTTGCAATGTATGTAAATATGTATAAGAGTCAAATCTTAGAAGTTGGATTTGGCCCACTTCCAGTGGTCGGATCAACTTGAAATTTGGTATACTTATGTAGGTTAGATGACAATGCAAGTAAAGTCAACAAAAAGTACAGTCAGCGTAAAAGCTTGCATTGAAAATGAAATTTTTAACAAAAACTTATTATTATACACCGTGGCTGGAGTAACTCGACAGATTTAAAACAAAGATTCCTCATGTCATTTCAAGCCAAAAATGTAATATAAAGTCACGTCGATTTGGCTTAGTTAGGGATCATCTTACTGTGAAAAATAATTATATGAAATTCTGCAATGCAACGCACCCTAATGATAGCCAACGCTGCTACTTTTCAATCCTAAGACGTCTTTTGTAACAGATAACGCCATAATCATTTAAAATGCGTTGCCTCGTTATGAGGCCTTGTTATCTTGAAGTTCAAAATTAATTTTCTTGATTAAAAAAAAGAAAAGTTGATAAGGTACTTCAGGATCTTTATAAAACTAACCTAACCTAACCTATAGAGTGCTACGGGATAGTCCTGAAATATATCCTGCATTGTACACAATTTAAGAAAAAATATCACATGTTTTGTACCTATCAGGTTTTAAAATTTTACCTTGTGTAGATAGTGTGGCTATGGCTTGGCTTAGTGTGGTTTGGCTGTGAAATCTCTTTCCAATTGTACACAATCTTTCGTCCACTTCGTTCGTTTGGGAAATGAATCATAAAAATATTTTCGGCGAATAGCCAGGATCACCATCGGTCCAGAAGCTTTGGAACAATTCAACTGTAAGACACAATGGTTCACAGAACCAAAACTGGTGCTAAATGCTAGTAAGAAATATCGTTGGACGTGACAAGCATTTACTTTTTCTAATAAAACCTCAACAAAATCCCTGGGAACAGGGTCACACCTCTAATCCTCCAAGCGTTGTTGAGGTTGTGTTTTGTTTTGTAATGTCGTCAGAATCGATAAACACACGAGGTAAATTGTACTAATATTACAAGTAAGATAGTTTGTAAAGATGTTTTGATGTTTGAATATTTTGGTGTTCGGATGTTTGCTAGTCAATCACACCATGACAGCTGAACGGATTTAAATGAAACTTGTCGTATAGATGGAAGAAGATCTTGATTAAGACATAGGATAGTTAATACTTCGCTAATGAGTTCCAGGGGGATGATATTTTAACTTTAAAGAAGAATAGAGGGCGCTGTTCAAGAACGTTGAAGTAAATCGGCTTTCAAGATGGCGTGTTAACTTCGTCTGCAGTCAATAGATGGCGTTGTCCAAGCGACCGTTGTGCTTTAAAAATGATACCGTATCCTTTTTTCATGGATTTCTAAAATGAGAAAAACCGCGGGATAAAGTTAGCCTACCTATATAAATAAAAATTAATCGGCATTTGTGTTCCTAAACGCAAAAATCGAGAATCATTGCATCAAACTGGATAATTCTTTTTTGTTGTGTTCGTTCCTAATTTTGTCACGACAAGGTTTTTATGAAAAATAAAATTGCAGCTGGGGCATAGTGGGGTATCAGCTAGTAAGAAATAAAAAGTAGGTACCCCATTGGCTGCGCCGTTTATCTTATTTATTTATTTTTAAGTTTATTGAACGCATACATAACACACATAACTCGAACGCACCCTTACACTCTGGCAACACATCCCTCCTTTCCCGTCCCGCTACCAGGGGGGTTACTACGAAATTCGAAGTTCGAAGTTCGGATCGTGCGGTCCCTCTCACTCTCGTAATAAATACCATTAGCGTGAGCGGAACGGCATGAAACGAAGTTCGAATTTCGCGCTTCGTAGTATAGGGCCAGTGTGCACCGAATTTCGAATAAGAAACAAACGACTCGCGAGTGACGCTGTAATATATAACGCAAAAATTAACTTTATTTACTCCAAACTTGTGAAAAACTACGAAAAGTGTGAAGTGTCGTGTTGGTGAACGATTTTATTGTAAAAAATAACTTTTGTGTTGTGTCGAACACGAACAGCACGAAAAAAACTCAATGCTGGAGACAAGCATCACATCCCGGTGTGTCAAGGTTTGTCCTGCCCCTCCACCCATATACATAGATACGTGTTACGTATTTACCCAATATTTAACAGCTGTCTACGTATAGCGGTTTCCTATTATCTCGCCTCTTTCATTTTTCGTTTCATTCTTATTTCGTCTCATTCTGTATTCGTCTTCGTCTTGTTCGCTATCCGTCACTATCTTTTTTGGTCAAATTCTGCAACTTGTTTATCTCTTAATACCTACGTCTTATTCGTTTTTCGTCACGGTCTTCCTTGGACTAATTCGTCGTTCTTCCCTTTCGTTTTTGTCTCATTCACTTATTTGCCAAAATTATTTCGATACGTTCGGTGCTGGTAAATAAATGTTCGTAAGTGTTTGTGTTCACGGTAAAGCGTATGGTAAATTTCAAGTATAATTTCGCACACAATGCCAAAAAACTCAAGAGGTGCGTGCCCGGGCTCGAACCCACAACCCTCTGCTTGAGAGGCCATAGGTCAAACCAAGGTGGTGGTTACCACGGCTTCCATTTTATAAATAAAATAAATATCAAATAAATATCACGGGACAATTCACACCAATTGACCTAGTCCCAAAGTGAGCTAGGCAAAAGGTTATGGGTACTAAGCAACGGATAATCATACTTATATAGATAGATAGATACATACTTAAATACATATTAAACACCCAAGACCCGAGAACAAACATTCGTATTATTCATACAAATATCTGCCCGACACGGGAATCGAACCCGGGACCTCAAGCTTCATAGTCAGGTTCTGTAACCACTAAGCCATCTGGTCGTCTACTGGTTGGCACAGTAAATCATTAAAAACACCTTTTTTCGGGGTTTTTTCGCCGAAAATCATTTCCCAAACTGATTAATTTGGCAAAATGTTTCATTTGGCAACTGTTTTTTTTCTGAAACTGTAAATTATTCCGGATATATTTTATTTTATATTATATTTTCAATATATTTAACAACCCTGAAAAGTGTACAGTTTTAGAAAAAATAAACAGTTGCCAAATGAAAGATTTACTAATGTTTTGCAAAATATAGTTGCAAAACATTAGTAAACCCTTTTTACATTTGTCCTTTCTAGTAACAAAGGAAAACATTAAAAATGTTCTAAACAATTTAGCAATGACCTTCCACGAACTCGTTAGGATACTGAATATAGTTTAGCAACTTGTTTCAGGTTAATCTTGTTAATGTAAAGTTAGTAGTTACATTACAAACTTTGTAACACACGCTTATTAAAACTTCTTGTGTTGTACTTAAAAGGTTTCAATTGTGAAAATTCCATAAAACTTATTACATAACTTATTGTTCATCATCACATCGGCCCATTTACGTCCCACTGCTGGGCGCCGGCCTCCTCCCAGAATGGGAGGACCTGGGAGATGGAAGTTCAACGCGAGCCCAGTGCGTATTGAAAACTTAAAATAAAATAAAAATAAATAAATAAAAAACCATTTATTGCCCACAAAAAAAGAAGAAAAACACAAAATTGTGGCAAAAGGTTCAGGCTCAGCATGTGCGGTGAGGATTACTCATCACCGCGCTGGTTTTCAGCCTGCGCCCTTATAGCGTGCTGACATTGCAAAAACAGGCGGGTAGGACGATAAAAAAAAAAAAAAACGTACAGCGGTATAGTCAACCAAGAAATCCCTTCACCATCCAAGGTTCAATGACAGTTGCATGGCTCAAAACATCAAAAGCTATTTTCACTCACACACAAGTCAGTGCGACAACCAGGCCCTATACTACGAAGCGCGAAACCCGAAACCCCGTTTCATGCCGTTCCGCTCACGCTAATGGTATTTATTACGAGAGTGAGAGGGACCGCACGATCCGAACCTCGAACTTCGAATTTCGCAGTAACCCCCCAGTCCTATTGCTTTCATTCTGATGTAGGAACTGTCATTAAAAATGGTAAAACAAGTACCCGGTCGACCACACCTAATAAGACAAAAAAAAAAACATGAACTTCCCACAAACCATTGAATTTCTTCGCAGGTTTATGTAGGTTTCATCACGGTATTTTCCTGCACCGGCTCATAATAAATTTCAAATGTAAATTCGCACATTGAATTCCAAAAAACTCAGTAATGCGAACCTGGAGGCCGTATTGTCTAACTTTCACCATCTTTCTGTCGGCATCTTGTACCGTTTGACAGAACAAAATAGTGAATGCGAAACTTTGAAAGCAACGACTGCAAACTGTGTTCTCTGAACACTACAATTGGCCGTTTTCAAGTCTAGGGTGAATGAGCATTTACTAGGCAAGCGTGCTCCGTCGTAGGCCAATGGTGCTCCATTGTAGTCAAACGCAAGCCTAAGTATAATGTATAAACAAAAAAAGCGTCAGCGCGTTAGGCAATTAGCGTACGGGTTTGTACCCACGACCCTCTGATTGAGAGACCAAAAGTCATACCACTAAGCCACAACGGATTAATATATACATGAATTGAATTGAAATGCTTCTTGGTTGCACAACAATGAAAAGGCAACAATGGGTGTGCTTTCCTTCCATATTAATGTCGATTGCAGGTAATCAATAATGTCCCGTTCCCACCCACGTGCTTGAATCAGGGCAGTTATAGCTATATAGTCCCGGACAACCTTTTCACAATAAATGCTCCAGTGACTTCCTTTATGGTTACATTGATGGCTAATTAATCTAATTATGAAAAAGTCGTACTGCGGGTCAGTCTTAGTTTTGGTCATAAACGATGCCGAAACTCAAAAAATCATACACACACAAGGGGCCTGTTGCATAACAAAGTACAACTTATATTACTAGAGGAAATCCCTTTCTAATTAATATAACTGTAGTGAGAGTTTCGCTTGTACATAATATTAGTTGTTCATTGTTATGAAACAGGCCCAAGGCCTCTTACATCTTGTCAGATGATTTAAGCAGCGCAGCGTCCGTTTGAGAGATGCAACGCCGTTCGTGACTGTAAGCCTAAGGGCCTAAACACACGGCGTTTTTTAAACGCGCCGTCGACGCGCGTTTGTATCGATACAAACACCATACGCACGCGGGTTATTATGGCTGTTCTATGGAATGAAAAACGCGCTGTAAACGCGCGTTCCTAAAATGCGCGTCGACGGTGCGTTTAAAAAACACCGTGTGCCTAAAGTCCGATCCGAAAACGGCACGTTCGCCCGCATAAGGTTGCGTATCCACCGGAGCTGTGCGAGGATGCGCTGCGAGGGATGTGTTTGTCATGAACCAATAGAAGCACTTCATTTAAAAGGTCCTAAGTCCTAAGTGAATGAAGTGTTTCTATTGATTCATGACAAACACATCCCTCGCAATAGGCTGCGTTTCTACCAGAGATGTGCGAGGTAGCTAAGCGGTGCGAGGCTGTGTAACGAGGATGTGTAACGGTGTGAATGTTTCCACCAAAGATGTGCGAGGTAGCTGAGCGGTGCGAGGATGCGTAGCGAGGATGTGTAGCGAGTTCTTTTCAAATAAACGGGCGGGGTGCAGTGAGGCGGGAGCGGAGCAACATCCCTCGCAACACATTTCTCGCACACATTCCTCGCACAAGTCTTTCCCTTCTTTTGTATGTACAAAAACCTCGCTCCGCTGAGTTCTTTCCACAAGAGCTGAGCTGAGCAAGGATAGGTAAATGAAGTGTTTCTATTGGTTCATGACAAACACATCCCTCGCAACGCATCCTCGCACAGCTCCGGTGGATACGCAGCCCTATTGGCACACGAACCAGAGGCCCGGCAACGAAGCAGAAGATGCATCGCAGTCGTGCCGTCTCGCCCGTTTCTGTGCTAGGCTCTGAAAAAAAAAAAAAAATTAAAATTTAAAATTTAAACTGTTTATTACTTTCAAAGAATACAAATAAATTATTAATATTATTAGTACAATCTTTTAAATTTTAAGATTATATACTAACAACTTACTTTCATTAACACTACATTAACTTATTATAATTAGTTAATATTAGTTAATAGGTACTTTTTCACAATACTCTTGAAACCAGGCTGTGTCGTGGGTTTTACAACCCTCCGCGAGAGTTTTTCTCCACTTATTGCGGTCGGAAGCAAGATCCTCCCACACGCCGAAAAAAACCATAAAACCAAAAAATCATAAACATTAACATTTCCGCTGTCCCTACACTGAAATATTGTATGCTTGTGGCTTCTAGTGGGATGTATGAACTGAGATGATGATGATATACCGCTATTTGAAACTAGGGATCGTCAATGCGGATCGGAATTATTTCCTAACATCCCTGTCAAGTTAGCAAGTAAATACAAGATGTTGATAGAATAGAAGGCCTCTTCATAGCCAGTTGTCCGGTGGTGGAGGTGGTATCTATTCAACATTGCTCAAAGAAATATGTTTGATATTCACAAATCCCGCTATTCGTAAAAAGTTACTTGAATAATTATCTTTAAGCACTTCAAAGTTCTCAGCAAATCATAAAGATAGCGGGGTTCTTTTGTTCAAGTTCTTAAACTATCGACAGCACGCCATTTTCTTACTCACTGTCAACCGTCGAAACTTGAAACAGGTTACAAACTACTGTGACATGTTTCCAGACCGTTTTAAAGTTTCACAAAGTGGATACTTCGTTTCAGTTGAGAGTAAACAAATAAATCAGCGACGACGCGCAGCAATTCATGGAAATTAATCGGTTTTCCGAGTTATTTATGTAAATGTTCTGTTATGCAACGATATTGGTTGTTTAATGGAATATACTTAAATAAAAAAATCTAAATTAAAAAAAGGTTGTCTGGTTTAAAATTGGACGCTCAAGCTGGAGGTTTTGAGTTCGAACCTGGGTAACTTCTTAGCTATTCTGACTTTATGTGTACAACCTTTTTACAATGAGATTTTCAGTTGGAGAAAACATCGAATCGAACAACATTGGATCAATTTAATTGTATGTGTGAAGTTGTCAATTCGAATTGGGCCTGCGTGGGAACTACAGCCTAAGTCAAGTGTGTGTGTGTGTAGGCTACACATTATGATGGGGATCCTTACACCGGCTTAGCCAAAGGACGATCTCAGATGATCTCAAGCAGCTTTGTTTCTTTGGGACTTTTCATCTCTTCTCATGTTGGTAAAGGATTTGCAGTATATTTGCCACAGCTAAGCAAAAACATTAGCATTGAAACCTAATTATTAAGTTCCATAACTCTCGACACATAATTGCCAACTAAATCCGAAATATTTGGACGCAAATGAACCAACTTTCCCTAAACAAATACCGATGCCGCTTCCATAATGTAAAACGTGTCAAAACTCTCCGTTCGCGTATTTCGGGTACGCGCCGTGTCGGAGCAAACGACGTATTAGTAACATATCAAAGTTGGTCCCAAAACGCCAACATTTGAATTCCTCGCTTACCTGATAAATATTCATAGAGTTCAAAGGCTATAATTAGACGCTGTCTACATTATATCACTACACCGCAACCTTTATTAAATTATTAAACAAGGCTGTTGCCCGCGACTCAGTCTGCGAAAAATTCCTTTATCACTATCCCGGGGGGACTATTAGATTTTCCGGGATAAAAAGCATCCAGGTTATGAACTATGTCTGTGCCAAATTAAATCAAAAACCGTCCAACCGTTTTTACGTAAACAACGTCTATACATCCATAATCATCTTTTGCGTTTGTAATATTCGTAAGAAGTAGGATAGTATACGTAGATAGTAGGTATAATTTTAAATGAGTCCTAAGTTATTGCTTACAATTTTTACCGCGAGTAATGAATCTCAGGATTTAGACTCTTTTTGAAATCAAGATTGTGGTAAGATGGATCTCACTCCTGAAAAAATATGACGTCAAAGGGAGAGCAATATTTCAGGGATTTTTATAAAATAGACGAAGGGATATTTATCCAAGGAGACAGTTAGGTATGCGCTGTGAGGAATTACCTTGTGATTTGATTTATTCGTATGATAAGGCTGTGGATGATGCTGTTTATGTACCTAACTAAGAAAGTTATTTATATTAACTAGAAAGGGAGTTCCGCTTGTAGAGCTTGTCTAATTTAAAATGACGCGCACCACCACCGCATTTGACATACAGGATTTCAAATCATGTATGTCAAATGCGGTGGTGGGGCGCGTCATTTTAAATTAGACAAGCTAATAATATAAGTTGTACTTTGTTATGCAACAGGCCCCTGGTGAAGATTGGAGGAACCACTTGGATGCGGACAGCGCAGAACCGATCATTGTGGAACCCTTTGGGGAAGGCTTCTGTCCAGCAGTGGATGTCTTTTGGCTGATATGATGACGATGATTTGCAAATTCGTTTATCTTTTCTAATATATAAAAATCTCGTGTCACGGTGTTTGTTATCGAACTCCTCCGAAACGGCTTGACCGATTTTTAATAAAAAAGGTGAAAACGGGACCCTATTACTGAGGCTCCGCTGTCCGTCCGTCTGTCCCTCCGTCTGTCACCAGGCTGTACCTCATGAACCGTGATAGCTAGACAGTTGAAATTTTCACAGATGATGTATTTCGGTTGCCGCTATAACAAAAAATACTAAAAACCAGAATAAAATAAATATTTAAGGGGGCTCTCATACAACAAACGTGATTTTTTGCTCGTTTTTGCTCGAATAATTAAATTAAAATAAAACAAATATTTAAGGGGGGCTCCCATACAAAAAACGTGTTTTTTTTATGACGTTTTTATAGATAATGGTACGGAACCCTTCGTGCGCGAGTCCAATTTGCACTTGGCCGGTTTTTTCTCTATATTTGGTAGGCCTGAGAATAGGTCGTAGGCTATTTTTTATAGACGAAGTCGCGGGCAACAGCTTGTTGTATATATAAACGAAATTGTAGCCCCATAAAATGCGACGCAGTTTATTAATACCAATGCCTCCATTTTCGCCTCACTGGCGCGTACCTTTTTGGATAAAGGGCACAATCGCATTTGGCTTAATATTTCAGGAGCTCGCGATTGCTCTTAGTATTATGTGTGTAATAGAATAAAATCTAGGTTTCGTTCAGTTTTAATACGTTTGTGCTATTAAGCGTGAGTTGCGCTCAGTTACTGTAACGATATCAATGTATACTTAATTAATTCTCGATAAATTTTCACAAGCCCAAATTTACTCAAAATTAACTTAATAAAAACATACGTGCGTAAAAAAAATCGATGCAGAAACTGTTTTTTCTCAAACATGCTATGTAATGTTTATGTTGTGTTCCTTAAAATAGGCCTCAAAATACACCGTTGCAGGCCTAGGCCTGCAAGACGACAGTCTTTTGTTTCAATGCAAATAATGTAAAATGTCAATTTTTTTTAAGGATACGATGTGTCAGGCTTAAATATCCACGATAAAGGCCACTATACACGACCTGAAATTAAGAATCTGAATTTCAGTGGTTCATTTCTTAGTTAGTGAATAAATTCACAGGACTTTGAATATTCTATATGTAAATTTATAAATATTGCCGACGTGTTTTACGTCAAATTACAATTCAATTTACATAATAGAGTATTAAATAGGCTAAAGTTTGTGTATAATGGTCTTAAGAGCGTCATTTCGAACACATCTATTTTGTGACCAAAGACAAAATAAAATAGGACTTTAAAAAAAAAAGTTTTGGTGGGAAAATTGAGTTTTTTTATTGTGCATTTTGAAATTACAATTCATTGTTCGGTTTTAATATTGTACAATTTCAATATGAGTTCCGATGACGAACAAATGGAAATCACTTGTACTCCGCCGGAATTGAGAGCGGAGGCAGAATTAGCCGTAACGAACTTGCTGCCGCCAAAGTCAAAGGCAAAATACATACTCGCCTATGAAAATTTTATACAGTGGAAGAGTAGTAAAAATGCCCACGGTTTTTCAGAAAACGTTTTCTTGGCATATTTTACTGAACTGGGACAAACCAGAAAATCATCAACATTGTGGGCATTGTACTCAATGCTTAAAGCAACAATGCAGCTTAAGCATAACATTCTCCTAAAAAACTATGTCCACTTAGTTGCGTGGTTAAAACGACAGTCAGATGGCTATAAAGCAACAAAATCTAAAACATTTACCTCTGAAAATGTCCAAACATTTCTCAACCAGGCACCCAACGAAATATATCTGGCCACAAAGGTAAATATTTCATATTTCTTGAATTCATAATTTTCGTATGTCACTTATTTATTAAATTAAAAATTAAATACTATACAAGTTACATGAATCCTAAAGAGTTAAAAAGTTGGCAAAGTATTTACATTTATAATAATAATAATAAAAAACATAAAAATATGAAATTAAAAAAAATAGTATAATTATGGTACTTATGGCTATAACTTATATACAAAACCTCTTACATTTAACTTATGATTAAGTACTTATTTACAGAATATTGCATTAAATTATAAAGTTAATGTAATACTACTTAAGAAATAAAAAAAACATTTATTCAATAAAATCTACATAAACAAAATAAATAACCAAAGTAAAACTTAACTATCTATGCACTAAATTTCTTTAAAAGTAATTAATAATAATGTTCTCTTGTCAACTTATTTGCAGGTTGCTTTGGTCTTGGGCATCAATGGAGCATGTTGAGGTATTGAGTTAACAAATCTCACTACCAATGACATTGAATTCCATGGTGAGATAGTGATATTCAAACTACAAGACACGAAAAATAAGACTGACAGATCATTTGTGATTCGGGATGAGTTTATGAATATTTTTAAAAAATACTATGCCCTTCGTCCTAATGATGTCCAAACAGACCGACTTTTTCTTAACTACAGGAACGGGAAGTGCACAAAACAAGTCATTGGACGCCACAAAATGTTAGCCATGCCAAAGGAAATTGCTACATTTTTAAAACTACCTACTCCGGAGCTCTATACTGGACACTGCTTTCGCCGTACATCTGCAACACTTCTTGCCGATTCTGGAGCCAATCTTTTGGTGGTTAAAAGGCTTGGCGGGTGGAAATCCGATAAAGTGGCAGAAGGCTACATAGAGGATTCAGTTGCAAACAAACAAGAGATAACAAAAAATATCACTAAGAATATTGTTTTGGCAAGCAACACTAAGACAGAAGATGTACACCATCCATCATCATCACAACAGCAATCACTTTACATAAATCCACAGCCAGGCAGTTCCCGTGACCCTCCAGTTTGGATTAAACATCTAAGCACTCCACACAAAATTGATACCCTGCCAAAGTCTTCTTGCACACATTCACTGCCATCTGTTAATTTTCAACCGCCAGCAATTCACAGCCAGGTTCAAGCTTTCCCAAAGTCTGCACATGATGCCGCAGATCCTCAACCCGCTCAACTGCTATTGCCTTCTCAGCCGGAAGTAAGGGCAAGTGAACAGCCAACCAGTCACATTGCATCATCACAGTCAGGATCAGTTTCAGAAATACAGCAAACCAATATTAATGTACCTGGTAAAACAATAACACTTACAATAACTAATTGCCCAAATATGTCAAATGTAACATTTAATATCAGTTAAATTTATCAAAACCTTTTTCAATAACTTGTTCGTTTTAGAAGAACCTTTGATGTTTTGTACACTAAATATTTTACAGGCCGAAATCCATACTTATGATTTAGTTAGACTATAATTATTAATGACATGTTTTTTTTAATGTCTAAATAATATAGACTTAAATTCCTCGTAAATGCTATGATAGCGATAAAAGTCATGACATGACAGGATAGGTTATATTTTTTTTCTTCATATTCTCGATCTATGAGATAAAAATATATGTAATACAAAACAAAACAATGTAAAGGTTGTTTGTTTGTTGTTTTTTTTTCTTAATAAATATGGCTCTGTCCATTGGAAGACAATTTTGCCATTATAGTAGTTAGGTTTTGCTAAGAGATAGATAATAAAATTGATATAAGTCAGTTGTCACTTGTCATTTGAAACGTTTCGTTCAGAAACGTGATCTGTGATTTTTTTATTTTAGCAGTCCCTTATAATATCTCATGTTGTACAACTTGATTTTTTTGGGATAATTTTGACGTTTTAAAAATCCATATATTAGAATGACATAAACACTTATTATATTATGCATGTGATGGTACAGTGAAGGACTTTAATTCATGAGCCACCTTGGTACCTTTTCAAAAGAAAAGTCATTACGATTTTCCTTGTTAATTAATGGCGATGTCACTATGACGTTTACTGTGAAATGGTTCCATGGTGGCTCATGAATTAAAGTCCTTGACCGTACCTAGTTATAATTTAAGTCTGGTACAACTTTAGTGGTCTTACGAATAAAAAAATATTGATTTCAAGGAGTTTTTATTTATTTCAGTGCATGTTTGAGAAAAGCACTATACAAGCCTCGGCGTGAAAGAACTTGCCAGCCTCGTATACCTATCCGGCCTCGCTATGCTCGGCTGTCTAGGCCTACTTGGCCATCAAGGCTTGCCAGCTTCGTATTCCTATCCGGCCTCGCTACGCTCGGCCGTCTATATACATACTCAGCCTGCAAGCCCTTCTTTCCCGGCCTCTGCAGTAATGTACTATTGTTATGTTAGCTTTTAAAATTATGGATTCTTTTGCACCTCCTTTGTCGTTTTACAGACACGTTGCTGGCATATACAGTCAAGGTCGTAAATATATGTATGCACGTTATCTAGGCGTCCAAAATATCTCTACAACTCTATGCCACTAACCATAAGGTTGGTGTTTACCTACATTATGTAAGTATACGTACTTGACGCGATGGCTGTATTACATATTTGTGCCTTCGACTGTACTATTGTAGTATAACCTTTTACTTTGATCTTGTACCACCACACGAGCAAGACAGCTGCACCAATATTACATTTATGTGTTTTATACGAAAACCCGCCCTCCTCCACTTCCACATAAATCAACACTATGTTACATAGACCCAACTATAACAAACACAAAATGCTAACGCATTTCACACTCTTAACAAGTTCATTTTCAAAAACAAAACGAGCACACAATTGTTTTCAAACGAAACCAATGACGTACATAAACGAATGTTATGGGTTATCTAGCAGGGCAGAAATCGAAAATGCAAAATTTTTGATGATAACATCTGAATCAAATCAATGATTCCGATATCCCGATGCAGGACGAAATAAGCAATCAATCAACCAGCCAATATTTACAAAATTAAATACTGATTACCTAATACAATTTGTCCCTTAATTGGTGAAATCAGAGCTGCGGTTTATCTTGACGATTCTCAGCCACATTTTCGGCCGGCGGCATACATTAGTTCTAGTGACAGCCAGCAAATTCATCTGCAAATAATTCGTTAAAAGCTATACAATTTTTCCGGGTGAAATTATCCTATATCCTTACCAGGATCTCAAACACTCTCCATACCAAATTTAATCGGTTCAGCGGTTTAAGAGTGAAGAGGTAACATAACAGACAAAGTAAGGCTTATTAACACTTTGATTAGTAGAAGTGCAGGTGAGAAGTGATTAGTTAACTCATGTTAACTCATGCGAATCGAATCATTGTTCGTACTCCATTTTGTTGCACACGTGGCACCTGCACACTTATCACTTGTCATCGTAAAGTCATCTTTACGATGACAAGTGATAAGTGTTAAGTAATCGTTTAGTTGTGCTTTGTGCAGGTGCCACGTGTGCAACAAAATGGAGTTCGAACAATGATTCGATTCGCGATCATCGCTTCAGTAATCGAAAATGACATGTTAGTTGAATTCGAAAACCTAAAGGGTTATGGCAAAGAAAATAGATAAGCGAAGAATTCATTATGGAGGTAGTGATAAACTTTTCCAGGAACTAATTAATGAGGTCACACTGTTAAGTGACAAGTGAGAGTGCGAAGTGCAAGTGCGAAGTAAAGTGAATAGATGCTCGGTCTATTATTAATCCGTGGTTATTGAGACAACTCTTACTAAAACATGATATCAAACCTACGTCACCTTATGGAATGCAACTCGGGTTATATACTTATTAATTCTCTCCTTCATCACATGACTCGATCATGTGCTCGCTCGCTCACTCGCCCTGACACAGTGAAAGGTTGAACGACCTGAGCCTGTATCCGACACGACAAAGTAATATGGCAACCGCGCGAAAATCTGATATGTTTCTCACATATAGCCTAATTTATTTGAGAATAGTCATGCGTGGTCGAGAAAGTGACGAATCTAAGCGATTAATAGAGTAACGCAATGTACGCCCGAAACATTTTATTCTCGATCTACTACCGAAAGTTCTTACGGTGTCATAATTATTTTTCATGTCAAGCAATAAATAAAATCGTTAGTTTTTTTTTTAATACAGCCAGGGCCAAGTGTTAGACAGTTTTAAAACATTTTAGACGTTGTTCAGTTAACCTAGTCCCGAAGTAAAAGAGGCTTGTGTATTAAAAGTCATATTAAATACCCCAGACTCAGGAACAATTTAAGTTGTTACAAATCTCTCTACCTACATGGAATCTCAAGAGAATACGACATCGCATCGTACCAGTATAAATTCTCAATTCAAATCAAATCAAATAAAACCTTTATTTTGTAAGTTGCGGCCTGCAAATGGATATTTTACATGTCTATTTTTAGGGTTCCTTACACAAAGGGTGCCAACGGGACCTGAGACTTCGCTATCTGTCTGTCTGTCCGTCCATCTGCCGCAGAGCCCTATCTCTTGAACCATAATAGCTATAGAGACTTGTAATTTTCACCGATTATGTACTTATTTCGGTAGCCGCTATAACAAAAAATATTGAAAATAAAATAACGTAGTTAATAATATAAATAGTTTGACGTACTTTAAATTTATACGGAACCCTAAGTGCGCGAGTCTGACTCGCACTTAGCCAGTTCTTAACTACATGCGTTTACGGAAAGACCATCCACTGCCTAAAAGAATGTGGCTCAAGGAATTTAGCACAAAGTGTTTATTTTTATTCAAACTAAAATTTTTTTTATTATTTATTTATTATTTTTCTTTATACTAAGTCCCTGTTTTTATACCTACTTTTTATTTTATTTTATTTTATTTTTATTTATTAATAACATGAGTATCAAAACATATTTCATCATTATTATATTATAGTGTAGATTATTTAGTCTACACGAAATGCATGTGTCCCTTAGTTAAAGTTACTAAATTCGAAAAATCTGAGAGTTGACTCTCTGCCGTCACTTACTCTCCGCCAGCGTGCTTTGAAACCAGAATTATTAGTCCAGTACAAACTAATAATAAGCAATTCTTCTGTCCCTCCCATACCTTATCTTTGCCAGCAAAATCTCCAATTTATTAACGTGCAATCCGACAACTTGCCGAGTCGCCGTCTATACCTATTAATGTGCGGACGAATCCGTGTTTGAAATTCGAATCCTAATTTGATTTTAAATTGAAATATTACAAACTTTTTCTGGGCGCTAATTTTCTTTCTTGCCAGAATCATAAAAAAGAAAAGTGATGGTGTACAAAAGCGTTTACTTCGATGATCGAATGCGTCGACATGTATGGTATAATAATTTGGAAAGGTACGTTTTATTTATGTTTTATGTGCATTTGTTCGTTTATCTACGTAATCGATAGACTTGCTACACATTATTGTCCTTAAACTATTTAAACATAAAAGTAAAAAACCGGCCAAGAGCGTATCGGACACGCCCAAGATAGGGTTCCGTAGCCATTACGAAAAAATCAAGTAATATTTTTCTAAGGATTTCGTATGTGTACGGAATCTTCCAAGTTAGGTATCGTCAATACTTTGAAAAAAGCTCGTATCTCAAAATCGTTAATCTGGCAAAGTGAACTTTATTACGCGCAGATCAAGGTTCAGTTCTGTTTACATGCTGATTTGAGATACGAGTTTTTCAAAGTAGTGACGGTATGTTTAATACCTTAGGCTACTATTTACTCTTAAACTACAAATAATTCCCAAGCAATCTAAGCCGCTATAATTTTCCTTGTAAATTTAATATATTTACTACCATTTTGAATTTTTTCAAATTTTTCCACCCAACAGTTTAGATTTTAGAGGGGGGGGACGGTCGATTTTAATGAAATTTTTTACTTTAAAGTTGAATATTTCGCAAACAAATCACTGAATACAAAAATGATGTAAGCAACCCCCCAATGGTTTAAAAGACCTATCCAACGATACCCCACACTATAGGGTTAGTCGAGAAAAAAAAAATCACCCCCACTTTACGTCTATGGGAGGTACCCTAAAAAAAATTTTTTTAGTTATTTTTATTTAACCACTTTGTCGGCGTGACTAATATATATATATTCATGCCAAATTACAGTTTTCTAGTACTAACAGTTTCTGAGCTTAGCCGCGGACAGACAGACAGACATACAGACAAACAGACAGACAGACAGACGGACAGACATGGCGAAACTATAAGGGTTCCTAGTTGACTACGGAACCCTAAAAATTCCACAATAAGAAAAGACGCAGGTTTAACGAATAAGCTAAGCTATCATATTATGTATAGCATTTTTGTTATATTTCAATCTTTCAATTTGAACTTTTGAAATTCTCGAATACAAGCTAGGTACTTATAACGTAGATATTAACAACCATTTAAAATTTTGAATTCATGCAAAATTTCGCTATCTTTTTTCAATTTTACAAACCAAATCGTACTGATGTTTTAATTTGACGGGTGTCAAATATTTAACGCAATTGAGTGCTTCATCCACATACAACATAGCGGAATGATATAGGGCAGGGGTGGCGAACCTTTGGTAGTTATGTGCCATATATTATTTAAAAAAAATGCTGGTTGACCGGTTACCAAAAAATCTAATATATAAAAATCTCGTGTCACGGTGTTTGTTATCGAACTCCTCCGAGACGGCTTGACAGATTTTTATAAAACTTTTTGTCTACACTCGGTAGGTCTGAGAATAGGTCGTAGGCTATTTTTATACCCCTATTTATATGGTAAAACAACGTTTGCCGGGTCAGCTAGTATTGAATATAATAAAGTAGTTTTACGATGATTCCTGTCAGAGTAAGTAAACTTCCTCTATTTTCATTTCTAATAATTCTCACTCCCGAGGCTTAACAAAATTACCTCGATATTTCAGCTACATGAAGCAATGTATTGCAGCGGCCGTGGTGACGAGTAGACTGTACTTCCCAGTAGTAGTAGGAGTAGACAGTGTAGGTTACTTTTGTCATTAGGTGCTCTATAAACGCTATCATGGTAAGTGTCACAGAGATCATCGTTAAGTGACTCTAGCTAAGTAATTAAATGGGAAATGATAAAGCTACCAATCTAATCGACCGAGCGAGCGCGAACTAAGCGCTTCCGTTTTAGCTCGGGCAGAAATGGTTTCGTATGTCCAGCGGATGTCCAGCTGTTCTTCTCTATAGCCTGTACAGAACGCATTTACCTTTTTTATGGCCGTAAGTATATCTTTTTTTGTCGACTCAGTTTTCAAAAATTTTCAATAAGTATTTGTAAAAAAAATCGTTATTTTTTTCACGTACTTCAACTGAAATGCGGGCCATTGGTTCGCCATCTCTGGTATAGGGTGTTCTGAGTAAGGGGGGTTATGTGGGGGATGTGAAATTGAAAATTTGTAGCGAACCAAATTGACACCAGTGTAGCGAATGGAAAACCTGATACTTTCTTTGATATATCACGAATGGATCACTTAGCGATAATTACGTTGCGATTTGTAAAGGTTTGGTAAACAAAAATATGTATTAAGTGAATGGACCGAGTGCTATGCATTCAATACGGTGTAATATTTTGAGAAGTGTTGTCAAAATTACTTAGTAAATAAAAAGTAACTAAAGTTAGTAAGTTAGTTTTTTCAAACGGTTTGTGTAAAAAAAAACATTAAAACATTTTAAGAGCGAGAGATGGCGTACAGTTGCCATAAGATTGTATATCAAAGCAATCAGGTTGCGGAAATTACCTTGATGTTCGTTTTCATATATTTTTATGCTTCATGCATGGCATTTTAATATATCTGATGACGAATATACTGAATCGAAATAAATGTATTCACGTAAATACTTTATTGTACTTAAAACACAAAAAATAGGCGAACTTATCCTTCAAAGGAATCTTTTCACCTGCTAACGTATAGCGTAATGCCAAGAATCATACTATAGTTTTACAAAAATAATAATGTTAGATCATACCTACTATTATTTTACAAGAAACTCTCGCTGCTGCATCAAAATTTATTACGGTTTTTACTTTCACTAAAAATATGAAAAATATGATAAAACTAAATGGCAGATCATATATTAATAATAAATACCGCCGAAAAATCCAATGATTTCATTTCTAAATAAAACAAAGGATTCCCAATTGGAAACAAGTAAGGGCCATTTTAACCTTTTACCGTGGACAACCAACCGGTATATAGTAAAGCACCTCTGTTAGCCATTTAAGGGTATATTATTTGTCACCTGGGACTGGCCAGTTTTAACTTCTACAATAAAAGTGAATGCTTCCAAATTCAAATTATTTTATTTTATTGTCTTTGCTATTGAGTGAGTTTTGTAACTGGCTGGATATACATATTATTTTTGATTCCACATTATGAATACTTGAGTTTTCAGTCAGACCTTTTTTCAAACTTTTGGATAATTGCATGACACTTAGTTGCTAGTTGATTTTTATTCGTATTTCCGATGACGTTTAAGTATGTGACGTTTAAGTATTTTAGGAATAACAAAAGTAGACAGAATTGAGAGAAATTTGAAGATAAGGTTACTGAACTAATTAAGAGCTAATCTCTACGGTGAAGTAATCGCAAAATGGAATTAACTAACAGGGTGTTAATGCGAGTTATCCGATTCTGAAACTCATGTAGTAATTTGTCATGTACTAGTAGATATACCGCTGTAGGTTTTCACGATAGTTTTAATCCCTCTATGCCTTACATGAAATAATAGTACATTACTGCAGAGGCCGGGACGTAAGGGGTTGCCGGCCGAGTATCTAAGTTGACGATGCATGATACGAGGCCGGCAACCCCTGTTCCGGCCGAGGCTTGTATAGTGCTTTTCTCAAACATGCACCATCACGATCATCATCATCATCATCGTCGTCGTCATCATCATGGTGATGGTGATGATGATGGTGATGGTGATGATGGTGACGATGATGATGGTGATGATTATGATGGTGGTGATGGTGGTGATGATGATGATGATGATGGTGATGAATGATGATGATGATGATGATGATGATGGTGATGATGATGGTGATGAATGATGATGATGGTGATGACGATGATGGTGATTTTTGATGATGGTGATGAATGATGATAATGATGATGATGGTGACGATGAATGATGATGATGATGATGGTGATGAATGATGATGATGATGGTGATTATGATGGTGAAGAATGATGATGATGATGATGGTGATGATGGTTATGATGATGATGGTGATGAATGATGATGACGATGATGATGATGATGATAGTGATGATGATGTTGATGGTGAAATATTTCTCTAGACAGATCACCATTACCATCACCATCACCCTACCTTACCTTAAATAAGCGTTGTGGCAGAATGTCATAATGAACAAAAACGCAAATATTGCTTACAGTTTTTTTTTAAATGGCTGAATGCTATGATGCCATAGACCTATAAACATCATGGTGCCGTGTGACATGAAACAATAGACGATCGCATTGCCGGCCTAGGCCTGCAACGGTGTATTTTGAAGCCTGTTTTAACGAACACAACGTTAACATTACATAGCATGTTTGAGAAAAACAATTTTGATCATGAAAATTGCGATGACTTATTTTATTTTTTCTTAATAAAAACAAGTGAATGTTATTCGGTAGGTATTATTTGCCATTTGATTCCTAATGTTAATTAACGCTAATAAGTACCCTGTGACATTTTCGGTGAAAGGGTTCCACACTGCGTAACGATTCGGTTAGTTTGATAGTACATGTTTATACCTGTTCGATAAGTAATAGTCGTTATTTTTTTGTCTCCCGCAACCTTAAGTCTACACAAAACATTACCGCATTCTAAAATCCCACGGTAACCAACGATGTCTTGTAAAAATGACATTCTGCATCGACCTTCGGCCAATTGCAACATTGCACGTGGGTTAAAATCATGAGTGTTCATCATTCGCGCAGGCGCGGAAACGACTGATCAGTTTTATAGCTGCTTAAGGCTGCCTATCCACTTCACCGGAGCGAGATAATAATCTACCAATAGAATTGCATAAAATCTCTCCTTTGCTTCAGTGGTTGGTTGTCTGGAAGAAATCTCTGAGCGAGAAAACCCCCTATTGTCCGTTGGGCACCGCTGATCCGAAACCAAGGGCACAGGGTTCCCACTAGCCGATATTTGGTAGGTATATAAATCAAGAAAGATAACAGTGTGTATTAATTTAGTAAACTACCTACCTTTATTAAGTAAGTTATTTATAAGATCGTTTAGAAGTCATTGTTTGTTGCAAAAATGAGAAAAAAAGATGCTTAATTACGCGCGACGCGGCTAGCGTGCGAACTGAAGGCCGAGCGACAACCTAATGCCATACTCCTCCCCGGGAGGAGCGCCGGCCGAACATACCTAAACTGCGGAGTGAAACCCCCTGACTGCTCCGCATTACCCCTCTCGCTCCACTCTGCATTACCACCTCCACGCTCCGCTCAGCTTTACTGCACAGGCAGCCTTATGGCACAATCAGCAGGTGAATGCGTGGGAATTGACACGCACGGGACTTTGCCAATTGGATGTATCATTTATAGTTTTTTCTGTTCATTGCGCGGCCTAAACGCTCGCCGCACAGTGGTTACCTAGTACACGTAATGGATAGACAAAATGATGAATGGCAGCCCTAGGATATAATGTTTCAGTGTTATAATACCGGACCTAAAGAATTAAGATCCAGGATGCGATAAAATGCGTGCTTCACTATGGGCCAGATGAATAGGCACAGAGTCGCACAACGAGCTATGGAGAGGGCTATACTTACTCGGAGTTTCTCTACGGGATCGAATCAGGAACGAGGAGATCCGTAGAAGAACCGGGTCACCGACATAGCCAAACGGATTAGCTCGTTGAAATGGCAATGGGCAGGCCATATAGCACGCAGAACAGATAGCCGTTGGGGCCCAAAAGATCTCAAATGGAGACCACGGACTGGCAAACGCAGCGTGGGTCGTCTACTAACGAGATTGACAGACGATTTGGTAAAGGCCGCAGGTTCAGGGTGGATGCAAGTCAATGAGGGAGGCCTATGTCCAGCAGTGGACGTCCTACGGCTGAAATGATGATGATGATGATGATGCGATAAAATTATTGACGACGTTAACGTGAGTTATATATGTACATATAATCCCGAGTAGGACCTAATAGCCTCGCCACGACTACTCGCTAGATGGCAGCATAATGCACATGCAAGTTGGATCATATATTGGATCATATATCATAGGTAGGTACGGTCAAGTGCAAAAATTAGTATCGATTTAATCCTCCCATCGTTACATACCTATACATTAATTCGACGACGACGACATAAGAGCTATGGGAAGGACATATTTATGAGCAAGTTGTGTGCTCCCATATTTTTTACACTTGACTATACATATATTTTTGTTTGCTTCTCTTTTGTGGAAATGGCAAAAGTTAAGGGCTATAGCCAATATTTTTTAGTCAAGTCTACATCACGGTGTGGAACGCCTGTCCAACTTTTGGCCCATTTAAATAAATCTTAAGTTTGTGGATATTATTTATTTAATTAGTTTTTCTAATAAACAGCTGCCAAACCGCATGACAGTATGTTGGCAGAAAAATTTCACAAAGAAAAAAACTACATACTTAGCTATAATACCTACCAGAGCCCGGATTTTTCATGGCAAAACAAAACACTATCGTAATCTGGCTAGTGATAGAAACATCATTATATCGATATCGATAATTGTGTAATAGAATAAAAAACATGACCAAATAAAATAACATACCTATACAACATAAAAAAACATACATAGTTTGTATGAAGTTATATAGAAACATATTCAATTTCTTCGTCGTAATCCACGTTAGTACACACAGCAGCACATGGCGTTTTATTCGTGTAATGGTGATAGGAGTAGATAACCATTAGTTTTTCAACATTCTCTGGGAGCAAACAGTTTCGTTTATCACTATAAAGCCATTTATGTGTACTTAATGTACGGTCAACTTCACTTGACGTCAAGGTAAGCAAATTTATAAAATTCATTGTAATTGGTATAATTTTCAGTTTGAGTATGGCAAAGCTGAAAGGGAAGTTTATTTTATTATTGAATAAATAACTTTTATAAATAATACTCGACATCGATAAAATGATGTTTCTATCACTAGCCAGATTACGATAGTGTATTGTTTTGCCATGAAAAATCCGGGCTCTGATACCTACACATGTCCACAGGCGATACAAAATTTGTTTTTTTTTTTTACGCTGGTATGGTCATATTAACAGACAGACAAAACGCTCGCCGTGCCACCTGTCGCGTGTAGTTGTGGCCGAGCTGTATCGTTACTTATACATAAACAAATTACATAATAGAAGAGAATACATTTTTATTAATACAACAACTAAATTTATCCTCCTACAGCCCACTTCCAATTTTGTTCAATGAACTTTAAACTTTATCACTTTCGATGTCTCATAACAATAAGTCCTCAGTACCTATATACTTATAGGACACTGAGTCGCAGGAGTGCAATGAATTTTTTCTGTTCTTTTCTTCGGTTAACTAGGTACATACTTACCGAATTATACTATGTTGTTATAACATTTTGAATTCCACTCTTGAATGTGTATTTGACAGCGTGTTAAGCAAGCTAATGCTTCTCTGCTATGAGAAATAAAAACAAACCTACATCCCTCTGAAAATAACGTTCATTTTTCCACGCATCAAGAGTTTATTATTTTGACCCGGTGACTTATTTAAAGCACGCACTTAGCTCTTATCTCACTTTTTGTGAGAGAAATTTTGTATTTCATTGTGTTCGGCACAATTTAAGCACAAAATGTAAGGAAAATACAAAGTATGGGAATGGGAATCCCGTAAATCCTGGATTATGTCGGTCGAGCTTCCGGTTTAATTATAAACCGGTTTATACCGCACCGGTACAAACTGTTACCACACTGTTACGGTTATAAGATTAACATTTTATAGTCCATTGTTAAGATTTTGTTAAAAATTTAGTCCTTTTTCAAAGTTTCAAAAATATTGTACCCTACTTAATTTTTTAAATGTCGCCCGGTTTTGAAGAACCTAATTATAAATAAGGAATGAAAAAATAAGAAAGAAAACATGAGACAAAAATAATGAAACAGGTTTATTTACACATATGCGATACACAGGAAAAGAGTACATTTTGGAAGGAACAGATACAAATTAAAAACATCGAATACTTAGTACAAATGGGAGGTAATGTTGCGCAAGCTGTTCATCAGCTGGACTCATTTAAAAACTAAACAATAATCTATTATATATAACAACGTCGTGTTAGTTAAGTACACCATTTACAACTCAAAAACGGCTGACCCATTTCAATGATTTTTAGTTTGTTGGATTCGTCTCCGCTCGGAATAGCAGAAAATCTTTTAAAATATCGGAATAATCACGGCATCGAAAGTCTTAGATACAGTTTTTAAGAAAGGAGAAAGAAAATGCATTTATTTACAACACCACAACGCCTGATTTTGGCCTCAGGCGACCCCAGGGCTGGCATTTACCTCTCACAAAGACTAGGAATAGCAGTTCAGAGAGGTAACGCGGCCAGCATCTTGGGGTCTATGCCTGTGGCGGAAAATTCAGACGATATTTTTACTTTGTAGTTTTAGTTTAAGTTATCTATATGTATTTAGTTCTAGTTTTCTAATTTGTATATTTTGATTTGAAATAAATCAGTCATTTAAAGCACTTGCATCACCACAAGACACATCTATGTTATTACAAATATACTGTGTGTCATTGCGGTTGTAAATCGGACACTGGCTCAGCATAAATGCTGAAGCGTTTTTAGTAGGTACTCCAGCGCTGATTTTCAGCCAGCACCGTAACCAGTAAATGGTCTAAAACACAGCTGACCTTATAAATGGTTATGGCTAATTAGACCAGTAGCGACGTATACTAATTAATTAGCTTCCGTTTAAATGTCTTCTTACTCTTCCTTTTTTATATATTCTAGTATTTGATTCATTCGTAATAAGGTCCATTTTTGTACATCGCTAATTTTGACACAGTTAATTCTAATTTATTCTCATGTTGCCGTCTTTGCGACTTATTTAGACCTGTTGCAGTTCAGACGAGATGCATTTTAGACTTGCAGCGTTTTAGACCGGTTACCGCTAGGACTAGTTGTGTTTTAGAAGAAATGATACTAACCCTAAAATACAACACTGACAGACACATGACGGTCACTGACCTGCCCTAATCCACGTATTCCGATAATTATTATATGCTGCTATAACTGCCACTTGTATATGATTCTCGATCTATACGCGTATGATGTTCTCTGTATCATACCTAGGTATGCTATTACAGAACAAGTATTCTGATTTCTATAGTCTTGCCAGTATCGTGCCAAGAATATTAATGCCAAGCAATGAAAGTGGAAAACAGTGTAGAAAAGGTAATAGCCACTAAAAAGTACATTGGCCTGCTTAGTAAGAGGTCAAGACGGTTTAATTAAAGTCTTGGAAACCTAGATAAAGTTACAGCTGTGACTTGGAATGCAGTTGAGGATTAAGGTAATATTGAGGTACCGCAATGCTAAATGTATTTTTATTTAGCCTGTCGTAGTGTCCCACTGCTGGGCAAATGATCCCCTCTTGACCACCGCAACTCAGTCTGGCGCAATGTCAGGCCAGTCCTTTGCGTACACGTCCAAATCGTCCCGCCATCTCCTTCTTGGTCTGCCTCGTGGTCGCTGGCCGTTCTCCGGCACCTACCAAGTGACTGTGTGAGCCCACCTTTGTGGGTGCATGCGACAGACGTGTCCAGCCCAGTCCCATTTTAGCTTAGCAATCTTTTTCCCAACGTCGACTATGTGTGTTTTTGAGCGCAGCGTGGTGTTTCGGATTCTATATCTACACCTTCTATCCTTTTTACACCTAATAGGCTGCGCTCTATCGCTCTTTAGCGAACCGTAAGCTAAGCTAAATGTATACAAATTATTTATTCTAAAATACTAACCTCTCATCATAAATACTTTTTAAGCTACTAACTTAAAATATAAGTTTTAAAAGTGTTGACACTATGATTTCGTCAATGTGAAGGTTTAAGAAGCCACTAAGTACCAGTATATTTTTATTTTTACTAGCTGTTGCCCGCGACTTTGCCTATGTTTATCGATATCCCGTAGTAAACTATGGAATTTTCTTGGATAACATCTATCCTAAATATTTATGTCCTTCCCAGACATCGCAAATTTATGATAATTTTTGAAGACGTAACAATGCTGTAGCAATGTTGTAGTGGTAGAGCCATGTTGTAGCTAGCCGCTGCATCACGAATGGGCCGGCTCGTCCGGGGCAGTACCACCCTCTCACAGAACACCGGCGTGAAGCAGCAGTAATCCTGCTTGCGTTTCGTACGGTCAGTGAGGGTGCCGGGGGCCCAATACCTCACCCCTTCCCTCTCCCCCTTCCCCTATTCCCTCTCCTTTAGGGCCGACAACGCCCTGGCATCGTGTAAAGCGCTGCGGGTGTCTATGGACAGTGGTGTTCATTTAACATCAGATGACCCACTAGTTCGTTTGTCTGGCCTATCTAACATAAAAAAAAAAATGCGAAAATATCCCACCGTGGAATAGACGAGAAAATTTCATCTACATTTTACGTATAGGGAAGGAGACCTACCATTTTGTAGACGTATGTAGTAGTTATCCACTCATGCCTAATTATAGTATTTTAGTACTAAGAGTTACCGAGCAAAGCCACGGATAGACAGTCATTATCATCATCCCAGCATATATACGTCCCACTGCAGAGCCCAGGCCTCAACTCAGAATGAAAAGGCCTGGGCCGTCGTCCCACGCGGGCTCAGTATGGACCAGGAACTTCGTACACACTATTGAATTTCTTCTCAGGTGTGTGCAGGTATCCTCACGATGTTTTCCTTGACAGTAAAGCTGTTAAATTTCAAATACAATTTCGCACATAAATTCCGAAAAACCCAGAGTTGTGAGCTCGGATTTGAACCCACGACCCTCTGCTTGAGAGGCCATAGGTCAAACCACTAGGCCACGGCTTCACAAAGAGTAGGACCTGGTGATACTATAAGCGTTGAATTTTGCCATTTTGACTACGGAACCCTATAAACCCACATATTTGTTGCAGACCGTGGAACATGGAGACTAGAACAGACGAAGACGAAGCTCCAAAAGATCCAGCGGCTAGGAAGCACACCCATCACGATTATACAGAGCAAGACTTTGAAGGTACCCCTATAATTTCGATCTTCGTCGATGATATTTAGATGCCACGTTACATTGTGTATGTACCTACTAGATAACTATAAATTAAAAATTCTAAAAACCCCTAACGCAATTTGGTGACACATATGTATGAAAAAAATAATAAAAGAGTTGATAACTTTGAAACTGCAAAACCGATTTTGATGAATCATGTCTAAGAACCATCGCCAAGAAACCTGCTTTCAAATAAAAAAAGACGCGTCCAAATCGGTTCACTCGCTTAAGAGCTATGATGCCACCACATACAGAAATACAGACCGACAAACACTCACACACACACACACACACATAGCGGTGAAACTTGGAACACCCCTCTATTTGTGTCGAGGGTTAAAAAGACAGAAAAGACATACCACACACTGTAACAATCGTTACAGTGTGTACGTCTTTTGTAGATTTCAATTATGCTAAAACCATTGAATTTTCAGATAAGTTTTTTCAGTTTGAACTGGACATAAAATATGTCAAACAATCACTCGACCAACACCGACTCGACCGACATTAGAACAAAAATATTCAAATGTTCTCTGGAAAACTCCTTGGGTGGATTTTATTTTCTAAATCACCCAATATTCTTTTCATTTCGTAAACGCTCGTAAACGGGTTACTAAATTGCCGGAAGGCGAAGTACACTTCTAAATTTCAAAAGTACTGATAGAAAGCGATTATAATCTGTTTACTATGACAGCATAGTGAAAGTAGCGTAGCTAATAAAATTACAGTACCTAGAGTAGCTGAAAATGCGAGGTAATTGAGTTTCATATAGTTTGAACGACAAGTAAAGAGTATTATTATGTAGGCTAGGAACTAGGAAGGAACAATTCAATTTATTTACGCCTAAGGCGGCCTCCAAACGGTCAATTATATTGTGCAATATTGCGAATTGTGCAATATTCTTGACCGTTTAGGGTTAATAATGAAGATTGCGCAATGATTGACCGAAAGTTTGAGCGAGTTTAATTTTTATTGCACCATATTTTTCCATTGCATCGTGTAGGGTCAGTATTGTGCAATATTTTTCAGTCTGTGGTTTACGAAAACATTGTGCAGTTCGTATTATTGTGTAATATAATTGCTCGTTTGGATTCAGAGCGCCTTTCAATCTTATTGTACAATAAAAAGTATTGTACAATGTTATTGTAGGTCTAGGGGCCGCCTTAAAGGATAGGCATAGTGTCTAGTAAAGTCCCATCTTGTTATAGTAAAAATCTTCCCAGTGCCTCTACCATGAGTTACACTAGTTTACAGTGACCGTACTCGCTAGCGACGACGTAAATGATTTGTATGGAGAATTGTACTTCCGTAAGTGACCGCTAGAGGCGCTGTACACAATTCTCCATACAAATCATTTACGCCGTCGCTAGCGAGTACGGTCACTGTAAACTAGTGTAACTCATGGTAGAGGTACAGGTGAATTTTTCGCTTCGAGCCCTTATCTTTCAAAACAAACGGTATTGTCATAGTATTAAGATGCAAATTTAAAAAAAGCGAAAAATTCACCTTGGAAGATTTATACTATACACAGGGGCGTGGGCAGATAAGTTTCATGCGATTTTAAAAAAGTATTCATCATCATCATCCCGGCCTATATGATATACGTTCCACTGCAGAGCACAGGTCTCCTCTCAGAATGAGAGGGCTTGGGCCGTTGTTCCCACGCAGGCCCATAGCGGATTGGGATTTTCACATATATCATTGAGTTTCTTCGCAGATTTAATTTGCCGTAAAGCTCATGGTAAATTTCAATTATAATTTCAGACGTAAATTCCAAAATTCAGAGGTGCACGTCCGGGCTCGAGGCCGGTCAACTAGGCTATGTGCCACTATACTACATTTAATTTAGAATTATAAACCACAACAACATTATATTGCGGCTCGTGAACTGTAATCTCTTTACAATTTGTACTAGAGTAACAATTGACGACACGCAAATAAAGTGACATTAAGGTGGAAGCGCACGCTGTAGGCGCGAAATTCAAACTTTTTACAGTTTTTAATTTATTGTGGGTAAACGGTGTAACTGTTTAACTTCGTATGGTATTTGCGCTTGTAAAACAGTGTTCTTTATATTATTGTGTAAAGTTTTTTAAGAATAAAACTATTAGCTTGAAATAAAAGTTGTCAAAACGTTGAAACTCCGAATTTCTATGTTTGACAACTTTTATATCAAGCTAACAGTTTTATTCTTAAAAAGCTTTACACAATAATATAAAGAACACTGTTTTACAAGCGCAAATACCATATGAAGTTAAACAGTTACACCGTTTACCCACAATAAATTAAAAACTGTAAAAAGTTTGAATTTCGCGCCTACAGCGTGCGCTTCCACCTTAAAACAATTATATTTTGCGGCTCCCAGACTATTGTACTGTACTATTTGCTAGGTAAGAAATAGTTGACGAGTCGCAATATAATGATGTTGTGGTTTTCAATTCTAAATTAAATGAAGTATAGGCCACCACGGCTTCTCACAAAGTGTTACCATTATAAATTATTTGAAACTTTAAACGAGTTTTACAATATGGGCCCAATTGCATAACAAAGTACAACTTAATTACAAGCGGAACTCCCTTTCTAGTTAATATACTTAACTGAAGCTAGAGTTCCGCTTGTGATATTAGTTGTACTTTGTTATGTAATTGTGCCATGGCTCAAGGTAACTGAATCGTGTACCAGTGTACCTTTTCACAACCAATTTCACGATAATTTATTTGCCAACATGACATTTGCAATGAAAAGGGTTCATCCTGGTACGTGATTTGCTTCTTCGACTGTACAAAGACTAGGTGCAGAATTGACCCTCTTCATTTGACGGTGACTACTATAATAAGTCCCCATGGCCACCCTGTCATCCTTGTTCTTCACTAATTATCCTGACGTTCTGTAAGTCGACACATAATTATCATTAACTTGATATCTAGGTGTGGCTTGACCCTGAAACAAGTAGATTTCTACTGGTCTGCCTGTTACTTTTACCTTATTCTGTAGGTAACTATAATTTACGTGCTGTTGGTGATGACAGCAAAAATGTTGTTGCACGGTGGTACAATACGTTTACTTTTAGTTTACCACTGACAGATGGCTTGCTTTCATTTCATTTCATTTCCAAGTTTAACACCATACAAATAAAGTAGCTATTACAAAATCTGCAAACGTGGGTAACAGTATTCTAAAATTGGCTTTATTTGTAGGTCGTTAAAGTTGAATATGAAATGAAGGCAAACCATCTATCTGTCAGTGGTAAACTTTATGTAATTTTACTGTATTGCATAAGAAAACATACCTAATTCATAATTCTCTCAGTAGTTTTTTCACTTGGCGCTTCATATTTTTGGTCTTTATTTGGTATTAAATGTCCGTAATTAAAAACGCATAACATTAATAATACGCATAATTATTAATAAGCATAATTTAATTCCACATGTTATAGTTTCGCATTAGCATTAGCTCTTAGCTTTTTAATATTCATATTGTTAATTTTACAAATATTTAAAAGCTATTTAACTTTGCTCAATAGTATAAAACGACATGACAAAAGTTATCTCTGTGTAAGTATTTACCACTATCTTATACACTCTACCCCTCTGCTGGTTTTTAAATGTATGATTTAAAAATTAACGGCTATTTTTGATGTTATTTTATCCTTTATTTTATCGCTCTAAACTTACTGGTTATGCTTCATAACGTTATGCAAATTCACAATTTGCATCTTCATTATTATGCCACTTGAACGTTATGCTTGATAACGTTATGCATATTCACAATTCGCGTATTAATTATTTACCGTCGATTTGGTGAAGGCCGCAGGTTCAGGGTGGATACAAATCGCCTCCAATCGTAATGATTGGGCATCAATGAGAGAGGCCTATGTCCAGCAGTGGACGTCCTACGGCTAAAATGATGATGATGATGATGATGTATTAATTATTATGCGTATTTAGCACTATGCGTTTTTGTTATTATGTCACTTACACGTTATGCATAATAGTTTTATGCCAAGCCTGTTACGCATTTTCATAGTAGGACAATTTATTGTTATGGTAGTTAAGCGAGACCCATATTTGTCCACATCACTGATACCTTTACACAGGTGTCCTATATTGTGCCCAAACCTAAATCTCATTAAGATAATGGATATCATTATGCTGCTAATCCACTTAGCGGACCGAGCTGATGTTGTTTTAAGCAGAGCTATGGGCTTTTTACGTGATAGGTTTTTTGATAAACATCTCGTTGCGAACTTAAGATAAATGTGACTTAGAAAACCGTTGAATATGTATTTAATACATCTCATTCACAGAAACCTGACACATGATTGCCGCTTTCTTATTCATAGTCGTTTATTAAATCAGATTCATGTTCACTGCATTGTACATGGTAGTTTTACAAGATGGTAGGTGCATGACATCCTGATAAGGTATAGAATGGCAATCTATTATAATTATAAATTAAAAATTTTAAAAACCCCCGACGCAATTTGGTCACACATATATGTTTGAAAATAAAGTAAATGCCCATTAAGTATGCGTCTACGATCCCTTCCGTAGCTAACAAAAAGCTGATAACTTTAAAACGGCTGAACCAATTTTGATGAAACATGTCTAAGAACTATTGCCAAGAAACACGCTTTCAGATTAAAAAAACCGCACCCAAATCGGTTCACCCGTTTAAGAGCTATGATGCCACAGACAGACACACACACATTGCGGTCAAACTTATGACACCCATTTTTTGTGTTGGGGGTTAAAAATTTTGATTTATAATTATTTGCAACGCATTAGTATAAATCTTATAGACGAATTATTCGATGTCAAAAAAATTAATGTCAATTTCCACCTATAGTGTCACCGTAGACAACCGACACAAAAGTTGCGGTACAATTTGGTGTCCATTGGACACTCCACGAGTTAAATAACTACTATTAATTAAATAATACAATTACTATTAACTCGGGAAAAAACTTTAAGTACAGTAAAAAGTTTATTTACTTCTATAATTTTGTCTCTCGAATATAAGAAAGTTCTTCACCCGAAAACAAGAACTACGTTTTTATAAATCTAAGGCTTAGAAAAGTAAATTAGATTTGTAAGTGAATTCTTTAGAATACAAGCTTCGTTCAACCTACACTTTCAATAAGGACAGGAAAAATGTTGTCTCAACGAATGTTTCTGACGCTTCACGGCTATCGAAGTCGGATTGCTACGCTGTGTCGTAACTTGTCGGAAGCACGACAATATTATAGTAAAATTACATAAAGTTTACCACTGACAGATGGTTTGCCTTCATTTCATATTCAACTTTAACGACCTACAAATAAAGCCAATTTTAGAATACTGTTACCCATGTTTGTAGATTTTGTAATAGCTACTTTATTTGTATGGTGTTAAAGTTGGAAATGAAATAAAGGCAAGCCATCTGTCAGTGGTAAACTAAAAGTAAACTTATTGTACGTATGTATTTGAATCAAAAGACGGCCAAGTGCGAGTCGGGCTTGCGCACTCAGCATAGATCTTGTAAGCGGCAAATAAATACCGGTTTAAGCGCCTTATACCTAAACCGTTTAAATAAGTCCTCGCCCACGCGGTACGGGGGCTGGGGGGTATGACGACAAGGGGCCGAGAGAGGTGCGGGCGGCGAGCGCGCCTCGTGCGTGTGCCTGCCGCCCGCACCTCTCCTGGTCCCCTTTGTCGTCGTACCCCCCAGCCCCCGTACATATGTACCTCGCGGCACGCGGCGGACACGACGTACAAATACGCGTTCTTGAATCTACATAAGCACGACGACGTCTGTACACGCGTACGCCTACATACATCGCGCGCGCACTCTTCTGGTTTCTGGCGGCTTCCGGCTATCTGCGCCTTGAGGGGTGGGGTAATTCGAATCGGTGCGGGGCGGACCGTTTCCATTCTGTACGTCAGTACTATTATATATTATTATATATTATTATTATTAGTTGTAAAGTAGGTAGATTGTGTTTGCTACCTTTATTTTTGTTAGATTTTAATTTTTAGGTTACTATTTTGGTTATTTATATTTGTATTGTATTTTGAGAGAAGTTTTTGATTGTGTTTTTCACTGATTGATTGTTTATTTATTTAAAACTTATATTTTAGCTCTTACAGCCCGAAACACAGGATTTCCTAGTTCGGGCCCATGAGTTGCTTACTTAGGTTTAGTATAAGGAAACTTTGTACCTATTAAGTTATTCTGTAAAAATCAAATTTTCAATAAATTTATCTTATTTTTTTTTTTTATATTCTGTGCTCGCGGGCGAGGACTCATTTAAACGGTTTGGCTATAGTACCGATATTTTTAGTAACGATTGGCGCTACAAGATCCGGTACAAAATCGCATATAAAGGCCCTTCCAACCTCTTTATTCTATTCGTCGTACAAAATAATGCAAACCAATGGCTAAACCCAAAACGTGTGAGGAATATTTTGATGCTACTGCATCAGCTATGGATTTTTAGTTGCCGGCAGCCAGTTTAGCAAGATCCATCAGTTCATTGGAAACACCTCTATGCACTTGCGCTTAGGATTCAGTAGGGTGTGTGTGTGGTGTCTTTACAAATTGGGGTAACGAAAATGGGTCAGAAGGGCCAACTGTAGGGGAAACCCGTGTATACTTGTATATCCGTAGCTATAGGTAGTTAATGAGGTCCCATCTCAATCGATATTTTGTCTACGGAGGCAGACAAGTCAACAGGCGGAAGGATAAAATCAAGACATTATTTTTCTCCGTTTTCTTTGAAAAGGGTCTTCTTTTCACCAGTTATTTATTTAAATTGCAACGTTGGTTCTTTGTTTGTAATTTTCTATATTAACAATCCATTAAAAGTACAAGGATATTGTAGATATTGTCTAGAGACGTTCCGTCCATACGCGTTTTTATTTATAAAATTCATCATCATCATTTCAACCGTAGGAGGTCACACACATAGGCCTCACTCATTGATGGGCCAATTTTTTTTTTATGTATGTTTTGTCTTTTTTTTTAATTTGGAATAGTATATGTGATTTGTGTTCGGAATCACGCGATTTTCTATCCTACTAGGAGAAAAAAAAGTGTCCCAAAACTTTCATATAATTATCGATTCTTTCATTTAGTTACGGTGTTACGGTCATATAAAGTCTATGAAAAATAGTAACTCAACGTGAAAAAAACTGGGGACACTTTTAGCTCTCCTAGTAGGATCGAAAAGCTCGTGATTCTGAGCAGAAATCAAATAAACTTTTCCTAATTAAAAAAAAAATACAAAACAAAATAAAAATTGGAGCCTTCCAGAAAGTGTACTATCAACCTTTATTTTGATTCTCGACCCACTGTAAAACTTTGTCTCAGTAAACATCATAATGATTTTCTTGGTAAGCCAATGTGAACTTCACATTGTGAAGCCACTGCCCTCCACTGCCACATGTTCTGCGAGAAGTTTCCAACAGCGGGTCACGGTTCAGTGGGTTCGTTAGCACAATTATGCTTAATTGTCATAAATATTTATTACACGAATGCTTCGTGTACCGAATAAATACTTGATAGTTAGTACCTACTTTAAATTATTAAGATACTAGCTGTTGCCCGCGACTCCGTCTGCGAAGAATAGTAGCCTACGACCTATTCTCAGACTTACCAAATATGGACAAAAAGTTTCATAAAAATCGATCAAGTAGGAGTTCGATAGCAAACACCGTGAAACGAGATTTTTATATATTAGGTTCAATGTCAGTTGTGTTAAAGTCTATTTTTACTTACAAATCAATGTGACAGTCAGTCTTATTGTTTTTGTTCTGACGTAGGAACTGTCATAAAAAATGGTGAAGAACTTACAAGTCGACTATACTCCCCATTACTATCGTTGGCACGTAGTGATTCTACAAGGATTCTATTCTCTTCGACATTTTTTTTTTACATAGAATTGATCCGTGATTGACCAGTTCCAGATTCAGTAACAGCCTATTCACTCTAGCCTTGAAGAGCCCTATGTTGTATTTATTGATAAATACAGGCGATGGGACCGAATTCCATTCCTTAGCCGTTCGTATTAGGTATTAGCAAAGAAGAAGAAGAAGCGAAACGCTTCGTGCGGGCCATGAGCTCCGCAAAATAATGCCTTAATCAATGAATTAGCTGACACTAGATTTCATTATGTGAATACTAACACCATCGGCGGTGACCCAGATGGTAGGTGAATATTGTTAGGGAAGAAAATAGACAAGTGTGGATTTTCGGATAAAAATAAGTTTATTTGTACGTTACAATTTGAAAACAGTTATTCTGTAGACGTATAGGTACGTATTTCAGAAGAGTTGGTTGCCAGCAAATAAGGTCCCGTTTTTACTCTTTGGGTACGGAACCCTAAAAAGTAAACATTAAGTGGTAGTTTGACCTGTGGCTTCTCAAGCAAGAAGATTAGGGGTAGTATTGCACCGAAAAGTTTCAAAGTTGCAAAACATTAGAAAATAAAACAATTAGAGAGAATACTCAAACCCAAGCCTTATCAATCTGAGAGAAAACCTGCGCCCAGCAGTTAGACGTATAATAGTAAAATGTGGTGCCACTGTTATAAATAAAACGTGAGATAAAACTAGAAGTTACCTTCTAAAACCCACTGCCTCATAAATGTGGGAAAATTCATACGTTTATACGCCTTTTATATAACTCCTTGGATTTTCGAAGCTTAGTCTGCCTTAGACGATATTGCCCATAAATCGCATTCCAATGAAGGGTTAGCCACAAAGTTGAGAACTATCAAGATCAAAGGAGAACTTAACACTTGACCTGCATAGACTTACAAAATCGCGATCGGTGATATTTTTATAAGCAGTATTTAACGTGAACAGTATAAGTAGTTATTTTATTATGTTTGCTATACGTAGCTAAGTTAACCAAGGGTATTTATAAAATGATGTCAAGCACAACGTGCTCAAAAAAGTTCAGACCTCAAGTGCTCTATCGTAGACATCATCTTCGCAATCGCATTTTCTGCTGCAGCTACCGACGCGCTGGTTTTCTGTGCGACCCTTTTATTTAAACCTTCTTACTAATTACTGGCTGGGCGCAGTGACCCAAAGTGGGTCTTGGCCTCCGACACCAGACTACGGCATGCTTTCCGATCTTGGGTCAGCTCTTGCCAGCCTCTGCCTCCGAGATCTGAAAGATCCTTGTGGACTTCGTCCCTCCAGCGGTAACTGGGACAACCAACCAGTCTACGTCCACTTGGTCGTCCCAAGTACGCTCTTTTCACAGCTTGATCCTCTCCCAACCGTTTCACGTATCCAAGCCATAAAATCTGCCAAGAGAAATATTTCTCTATTGTAGCTTAAACTGGACGTTTTGGTCTCTCCAGTAATATTGGGCTCCGACATTAAACCTACAAATAAAAAATCTAGAATCATATATTTATTCACTTGAGTACACCACTTAAATCTGTTACAGTTATGTGACAAAGCAAGACTATAGGTAACGCCACCAGAGTTGAGGCCACGCACACAACCACATCTCATATAATGACAGCGGGATTTTGACGTTGTGTTGTCGTTAAACGTCAACACAACGTCAAAATCCCGCTGTCATTACATGAGATGTGGTTGTGTGCGTGGCCTCAACTCTGGTGGCATTACCTCTAATAAATAGGCAACGCTTGGGCCCTATAGGGTAAAAAACCCAAAAGCCCGTAATTCACTTATAATTTAAATATTGATCGTACGTAACCTGTATACATTTTTAATCGACTGCATTAAAATCGTGTCATTCATTTCTTCCCTGAATAATAAGCAACATCCCGACGCTAATGTTAATGCATTATGCATTCAGTGGGCGCGAAATAGTACAGTAAGCAGCCAATGTAGCATAACGATTGAAAAACTCAAAGAGATCACGACTCTTTCACCAAGAGAGTAAGAGCGTGGTTTGGATTTACTGTTCATCTTTTGTTACTGACTTAAGCATTATATTGGCGTGAATCTACATGACGGAAAATAAGAGATTATTTTCCTCATTCTTGTTATTACTAATGGTGTGTGAATTTTTAGTTGAATATTTGAGAAATGAAACATACTTACCTACTCAATACAAACAACAACAACAGAAAAAATAATCATCGAAATCAGCTTACAAATGCTGGAGATATGGCTGTCTATATCGTCGACGTCGTCGTCGTCGACAGAAAGAATCCTTTAAAGATAATTGAGAACTAAGTACCTCTTTTTTGAAGCCGGTTAAAAAACGACATAGTCCAGAGTCTCATCCTGCATGTTACTAAAGAAACTATGCCATTTCCAGTTACGTAAAAACCGATATTGAATATTATCATAAACATCCATAATGTAACTTATGTACGTGCGATGTTTCAAAATCAAATCTGAGGGCTAAATTATTTAGGGCTCAATACCTTTTTTAATGTAGATACAAAGCCTATAATGAGAATATCGAATTGCATACGTTTTTCATTATTGTATTAATATGCAGTTATTTTAATGAGCAAATTTTTCTTCGTCTCCCAAGGACCTGTTTTAGGCCCTTTAGTTCCTTAGGCATACCGTAACAAAACCCTGAATACCGTACGTGCCACATTTGTGATTCAACCAATTCCTTCAAATCATTCCTAAGTTTTTGGATAGATGTACTTTTATAATATTAAAATAAGTAATAAATATACCTTCTCTATATCGCTTATTTTTTGCTGACTATTAAACTGAGCATGTCTTTTACCGATTATGAAAGTTCTTGAAATAAAGTCCCAGTGATTTTGTTACGTCTTCATAATATTACATTACGCTATGAGAATTTTGTAAGTTTTAAGTATAATCGTAGCAATCAAACTCTAAGACTATTGAAATCAAATATTCTAAAATAAAATTCAAAAAAAAAAAATTAATCCATGTGATGCTTACTATTTACAAAATGAAGGGTCCAAGGAAAGAACATTGTCTAGTCACTTTAGTGACATTTTGAGTTATCGCGTTTTTAAAGTTTGGAACGATGTAATTAATCAACAAATATGCACTTGTCTATAAATCAATTGTATGTCAATATTACTTATCTTTAGATAAATAAATAGAATATTAGTTAAAAGTGACGGATTGTTATTATTAATACCAAAAAACCGAACCAGACCCCTATTGAACACGGAAGAAACATGCGTTGTCACTTAACTACAGGAAATAAACATGCAAAGTCCAAAGCTTTAAAGTATATCTTATTGTTATGTGGTAACTTTAAATATTAATTAGGTATATTTTGATTACATATTCCGTGGTTCTAAATACCATGGAGTTGCTATTGTCTTTATTAATAATATTTATTTAAATGTAAGTCAATCTAGGTATGTCATCTATAGGAATGTAATAGCGATTTTAGTATAATAACGATGTCCAATAGTTAATAAAAAAAGTTAGTTAAAATTAGCTAATAACTACATTACTTTATGCATATACCTACCCGTATGAAATAATGCAAAGACTTCGATCCGTAGTCACATAAGTTCAGCTCGGAATAAATACCTGCTATTCATTCGTTCTCATGTTGTAATGTGATATAAATAAATAAAATAAATAAATATTAGGGGACAATCTTACACAAATCGACCTAGTCCCAAACTAAGCAAAGCTTGTACTATGGGTTCTAGACGACGATAAACATACTTATATAGATAAATAAATACTTAAATACATAGAAAACATCCATAACTCAGGAACAAATATTCGTGCTCATCACACAAATAAATGCCCTTACCGGGATTTGAACCCAGGACCTCTTGCTTCGTAGGCAGGGTCACTACCAACTAGGCTAAAGCGGTCGTTAATATCTACTTACTAAAAGAAAAGTTTCTCTAATGTATTGTTTTGTTTTGTGACATAACATGTTTTTTCCATGTAACTAATACACAACGCACGTTATTTCCGTGTATAGGTTTTTAAAAGTAAAAAAAAAGTCATGTTAAATATAATAATACAGTTGCAACAGTAGATGTAAGTTATAGTTTATTACTTGCTTTACATTTTGGCATTAAAATCTCATTTTCAAAAAAAGTCACATGTTCCTTCCGTGGACCCTTCAAATATTGTACTTGAATTTGCGGGGTACGCCTTGGTATGTATGAGATCTAAGCGACATGGTATTGTAAGTGAAATTGCAACACAAATAATTAAGACGAATAATATCTACACTAGCTCCTCCCGTCAACGCCACCACTCACATACGACATATAAGGCTCAAAAAGTATAAAATTAATCATTTTACTAGATCCTAATAAGTTTGTTAAATGGGTAGTTCTACTTTCGTTTCAAACGCTATTAGTGTTCTGTTGCACATATTGAAGAAATGACCCACGCCGAAGGGAAGGCTTTGGTAAAAAAATACAGTGTGCTGGCGATTGGCGATACAATTTCAATTGACCGAAGTGCCATGCTAACTGTAACAGAAATGTACTATCGCCCCAAGCGCCAGATAACCACCTTAAAGGCCCAGTTTGCGTGCAGTGGCTAGACATCTGTCCATAACAATCCATAGCAATAAACATCAACGGCTGCAAGCAAATTTGTTATGAAAATGGGTATCTGACGTCTGGGGCGATGGTACAATATATGTGACAGGAAACTAATAGAGGTTGAAACGCTTGTAGAACTACCCAAATAACATTACTATAGGGATGACGACTGGGTTAAAAATTTGTCATTCTAATTAGTCCGTCAGTTAGATTATGGGAAAATATGGGACACGTATTTTTTGGTTTATCAAATTATTAAAAATCGAAAAAGATATAGATCATCAAACTTCCGGAGTGGGGGCTTGTGACGTCACCCTTAGGTTAAAATTGTACCATATAGTGACGTCACTCGAAACTTCTAAGCACTGTATCCTCCTCATTTTTGTTTGTCAAACAAAAGAAAAAATACGTGTACAATATTTTTTGATAATCTAACTGACGGACTAAACAGTTTTTTTTAGTCGTCTAGCCTATTATCCCTGAAAATTTTGTACGATGAATTCTTAAGCCTGCTACACATGTAACGATATATCGTAGCGATTAATCTATGCAAACCAATTTGCACAGATTTATCGATCGTGTGTATGACAAATCGTTGCAGATTATTGTCATACACACGATCGATAAATCTGCGCAAATTGGTTTGCACAGATTAATCGTTATTATATATCGTTACATGTGTAGCAGGCATTATAGTTACAAAAACTTAGGTAGTAAAATGAAATACTTTTGAACGCTAATGTGGATCTCTATCTATCGAGAAAATATTAATTATTTATTAATATCTTCCTACCCCAATTCGCTAGAATGTACGATGAAAAATAACATGTAAGAAAACTTCATTTATATACTTTACCCACCTTGTTTACGAAAAAAAATGAATAACCTATACAGGTTGGAATTCCTTCCTTAAGAAAGCCGGGAGCATTATTTGTGGCAAAGTAATTAGCGACATTATACCAATTAAGTTTTCTTTTTCGCTGCTCCATTTAACCTTATTGTATTGTTGTAGTTTTGCTCGTGCCTAAATAACGTGTAAATGTTACTTAATTAATATTACGACCTTTTCATCCTAAAATAATTCCTTTTCTTCTTTGTTTATTTAGATTATTTTTAGCAGAGTGTTATTTAAGCTCCCGTAAGATTATAGTACAGACGTGACTCGGACAGTTTCCGACTTATAATCGAGAGACGAACCATTTAATTTTAGATATTACAATCTAACAATGCCAGTGCATGTTTTAGGCGACTCCGAAAAAATGAGGAGGTTGTCTATTCGGTTGTATTTGTATGTTCTTGTTTGTTATTTCTATATTATTTAACCTGGGTAGGTAATACCGAAGTGCTAAAAACCGAATGTATTAAAATATGGAATGGGTCATAAAGACCGACAAGTTTTTTTTCTGAAACCGTAAGCTTCTCAGAATTTATTAAAACGGCATCGTATAGAACCCATTAGGTTAGGATAGGATAGTTTTATCACAATCTTAAGAAGTTTACAGCTTCAGAAAAAAACTTGTCGGTATTTTGACCCATTCGGTGTTTTAATACATTCGGTCTTTCGTACTTCAGTATTATGATCCATACCCTCCAATTATTGTAGGGCAGTGTTTGGGTGTATTTATAGTAACTCGCGCATTTGCTTGAAATCATCATTTTGGTGAAATGGGACTGGTGGTTGTGGGTAGGGATGAGTTCCCCAAACTTGTTGGATACGTGTAGCAAAATATCCATTCGCATTTTTTTCCCAAATGCTTTTTTTCTCACTATGGTTTTTTTACTGAAGCTTATTTTCACGATCACGTTTTTTCCCAACTTTAATCGACAAAGAAATGTAGGTAAACCAACCTAAACCTATGTTTAGGTATGTTAAGTTTGCATCAGCCCGAAGGGCCAAAATCACACAGAAGAAGGAGCTCCGCATGAGCGGAGCTCCGTCGACACTGTTTCTGTGACAATTCAAATTGGGAAAAAACGCTACTGTGAAAATAAGCTCTAGTAAAAAATTATAGTGAGAAAAAAGCATTTGGGATGCGACTAGGAATTTTGCTACACGGACCAGAACAAACAAGTTTGGCGAACTGATCTACTTAGTTACTCGCAGGATTACATTTGCACTTAAGTCTGACAACTCTCCGAGCTATGTCAGTTACTTTGGTTTTCCTGCGCTACAAGCACTCTACTTTGTTTGTTTATCTTTCTTTATTACTGTAACCTAATTTTCATTAACATTACATAAATTATTGTGATCCTTGTCTCCAAAAGATGTTTAATTGTTCGGAGACACAAAGTCTAACGCTTTTTATAGCCTATTCTACCTTAATGAGCTTTCTCGGCTGGGAATTCCCACGCGTATTTCCGGAAAATTTGACAAAGCTCTTCCAAGCGCCCTTATAAATGCCTGAAATGCCTTTACGTGTAAGGCAGCTGTGCCATTGTAAGCGGATAACATGGATAGCGAGTCACGTGTTGTTATGGCTTATGAGCTGTGCCCAACTGATGAGGTGCCCTTTCCATCAACCCTTCAAGTTTCCTGCTCTAAAAGTCCAAATGGAGAACTGTTACTCTCGCTCGCAGTAATATGGTGCCCCTTAGACACGTAGAAATAATTACAAGTTTGTTCTAATAATTTGTATTTTCTGCTTCGTATTGCAACAGAAAGTAGTAAAATTCAATAATAATACTAGTTATTAGTACTCATATTTTGCCACTTGTAGTTTATTACTGCTACTTTATTATGCAACAGAAATATAAAAATATTATGAGTTGAAATCGGGTTTTGTTCCGCGTACCTAAGGTAAGGTACGGTACCTTGATTTCAGAGAAGCCCGATATTTCGGCACACTACTTTGCATGCGCCATGATCAAGAGACGACAAACTGCAACTGTGCCGAAATATCGGGCTTCTCTGAAATCACGGTACGCGGAACAAAACCCGATTTCAACTCATAATATAATATTAGTAATGACGATAGTCTAAAATATTGAAAAATATACAAGTTACGAGTATAAGTTCGATTACTAATATTATTAGCTTGTACTTATCATGCAATAGGGCCAGTCATTTACTTAAGTTTTTCACCTATACCTCAGCTTTCAAGATGACGTGATAACTTCGTTAGCAATCAATAGATGGCGTTGTCTGCACGACCATGTGTTGTTCTTTAAAAATATTAAGTACCGTAACATTTTTCATGGATTTTCAACACAGGTAAAGCCGCGAATTAAAACTAGAAAGTACATTCGTATACTTACAATTACCTAATTGTAAAATCTTCAAAATCTCTTTTGGTGCTTCAACATTGATATTCGGGTTAACAAGGAACGCAATACGAGGATAATAGTCCTTGGTACGAGGGTCGTATTCGCGGTACCTTACCCTCCTCCCTGTTTTGGAAGGTCAAGAATACTGTAGCGACATCTAGTATCCAGTGTAAGTTTTAATTATCAGACTGCATAGAAGCGTGACCAACTATAAGTAAGAGCTTCGTCGTTTTTTGTGACATTTCCTACAAGAAAATAAAAACAATAAGGCTAACCTATCACTATCACATTGATATGACTTTGATGTTTTTAATCGTAGAAGCGACATTGAACTTTACGGAAAGAAACTTCCTTTTGTGTTACCAAAGGAAGTTTCCATTCAAATTAATTAGGACAATGTGGGAAACTATTGTTACGGAGATGGGTCAACGGGAAACCAGTAAAAACATTTTTATGAAATTAGTAGCACTTGCAGTCGTTTTCAGCAGGCTGAAATCTGTTTTCAGGCCGTTCTAGAAGAAGTCCTAACACATAACGGTAAATCAGAAATTACCCCAAGTTAGCATTATTTTCAGCAGGCTGAAACATGTTTTCAGGCCGTTTCAGGACACTAACTGTCACATGACACCATTTCCTGAAAACCCGTTTTCAGGCCCTTTCAGGCCAAGTTACAGTCCACCTGTCTCTGGAACATTCTAGAAGATGTGTGACAAGGATAGCCTATATGTGTGAAAGAGACAGACGATCTTGTTTCCGGAACATTCTAGAAGGTGTGTGACAAGGATAGCCTATATGTGTGAAAGAGACAGACGATCTTGTTCCGGAACATTCTAGAAAAGTGTGCGAGCGAGATAACATAGCGTACTCGTGAAAGAGACAGACAGATGATCCTGTTTCCGGAATATTCCAGACTGTGCCAGAGAGTTCTAGCTGGAATGTTCTCGAACTTTGTGGACCGATTCACTGGACCTATATAAAGGCAGACAAGGTTCCGACAGAGTCAGTTTTGGAAGAGATACCGAGAGATAAACATCGAAGAGAGATCAAAGTGATTACTAAGTGATTTAAGTGAATAAGTTTAGTGTTGAAAGAGATTCCTTTTTGTTCAATTAAATTAGTTTTACGTTAAAGGCGTATTATCTATCTAACGAACCCTACGGCTCGTAACATTTGGTGTCAGAAGTGGGATAGAGAAATGCCTGTAACACCGAGGGACGAACAGGAGGAGTCCGGCGGAGAAGCGCCAGCGATGCAGACGCGGGCACAAGCAGCACGTGACGCCGCTCGTCGTCAAAGTTTTGACAACAACCGCGCCATAAGCGAAAATACAGACCAATCCAGTCTGCTACTGGCCATGCAACGCATGATGGAGGAGCAAGCTCGCCGTCAAAAAGAGGAAACTCGTAGCTTAATGGAGGAACAGGCTCGACGTCAAGAGGAGCAGGCTCGCCGTCAAGAGGAGTTGGCTAACCGTCAAGAGGAGAACACTCGCGCTTTCTTAGAAGAGCACTTGAAGGCAATCGGCGTGCAATTCAAGGAGAAAATAGAGAAGTTAAAAACAGAGGTAGAAGAGCACGACGACAGACTTTTAAAGCACGACAAGCAAATTTTAAGTATGGAAAAGGAGCTAAAATGTTTGAAGTCTAACGGAGTTGTGACCTCTAGTGCGCCTGCAGGCAAACTAAAAGCGCCCCCATTCGACGGTACTTCTTCTTGGGGGGCCTACAAGCTCCAGTTTGAGACCGTAGCCGATTCGAACGGTTGGACCGATAAACAAGCGGTAACCGCCCTTATGTTAGGGCTGCGGGATCAAGCCCTGACAGTATTAGACACTATGACTGGCGAAGTGACTTTAGAACGCCTGAAGGATGCCCTAGAGTCGCGTTATGGTGACTCCCACCTGGAACACGTGTACCGAGCACAGTTGAAGGACAGAATGCAGCTAGGTAATGAGAGCCTGCAGCAATGGTGCCTGGAAATTGAGAAGTTGGTTAGAAAGGCGTACCGGTCTTCACCGTCTCTAGTGGACAGCATGCTAGTGCAGGCATTTATAGATGGCATTAGAGACCGTGAAGTGAAGACAACTGTGAGTCTCGGTCATCACAAGACCTTAAAAGATGCACTCGCTCACGCATTAGAAGTAGAGGCAGTTCGCAGGGATTATCGCTCTTACCGCGTCCGAGGTGTGACGGACAAAGCGAAACCTCGAAGCAGGCCTACGTGTTATGCGTGCGGGGAGGTAGGGCATATGAGATTTTCATGCCCTAAAAAAGACCCCAGATGTGATGTGGAAACCCATCACAGGGATTTTAGAGCTGCAGATGTGGTAACAGGCGCTGCCGCAGAAACGCGGCAGGGAAACGAATAAACGCCAGGACCGCGGGGCAGGTGCTGGCCGGTAATATGAGGACGGCCCCAAAAATCATGATTTCTCAGACTCAAGATGGGAACACTTTAGTCATCGAAGGCGAAGTCAATGGGACTAAATGCGAGTTAACTTTAGATACCGGAGCCTCGCGCACGGTAATCAGGTACCAGCTTCTGAAGCCTTTTGGCGAGAGATACCCAACCTCACGTGGCAATATTCAACTCCTGACAGCTACTGGCCAGCACATAACCGTTCGAGGAGAGGGTGTCGCTACTTTCAAAATTGGTCGAAACTTCTACCGACACAAAGTTGTGATTGCAGACATAGTTGATGACTGCATCATTGGTTTAGATTTTATGAAAAACCAAAGCTGCAAGATTGACTTAGAAAGCGGCATGTTCAAATGTGGCTTAGAGGAAATCGCCTTAAAAGGTGCAATGTCGAAAGGTGTCTACGATTTTCAAAGAACGATTGCTTCAGGAAGCTCACAAGGCCATGGCAGTAGCGAACAACAACTGGTTGCTATACTTGAGACATGCAGAGAGACCTTGTCAAAGGAAGAAATGGTAAAAGCAAGGAAACTGATACGGCAATTTTCCGATATTTTTGCAATTAATGATGGAGATTTAGGAAGGACTGGCATAGTCAAACATAGAATTGAAACTGGAACGGAATCACCCATAAGGCTCCGACCACGCAGGGTTCCTGTCGCGTACGAAAGTGAAATACAGAAAATGGTAACCGACATGGAGCAAAACAAGGTAATTGAGCCGTCATCCAGCCCTTGGTGCTCTCCGGTGGTTTTGGTAAAAAAAAAGGATGGTAGTCTAAGATTCTGTGTCGACTATCGCCGTTTGAACGATATCACAAAGAAGGACAGTTATCCACTGCCAAGGATTGATGACACTTTAGACACGCTTAGCGGGGCAAAATGGTTTACCACGTTAGACTTAAAAAGTGGCTACTGGCAGGTGGAAATAGATCCGAGTCATAAAGAGAAGACGGCATTCTCCACGGGCAAAGGACTGTGGCAGTTTAAAGTTATGCCATTTGGTCTTTGTAATGCGCCTGCCACTTTCGAACGATTAATGGAAAGAGTGCTGTCAGGACTAATTGGAGAAGCATGTTTAGTGTATTTGGATGATGTGGTCATTATTGGAAAGGATTTTGATGATCATATCAGGAACCTGCAACGAGTACTTACCAGATTGCACACAGCTAATCTAAAACTAAGCCCAAAGAAATGCTCGTTCTTTAAAAAGGAAGTTAGTTACTTGGGTCACCTTATATCTGAAAATGGAGTTCGAACTGACCCAGAAAAGATAGTTGCCGTAAAAGAGTGGCGAATTCCTAAAGATAAGACCGAAGTGCGCGCCTTCTTGGGATTGTGTTCCTACTACCGCAGATTTGTGAAAAACTTCGCTGACATTGCGAAACCTTTGCACAGACTGACCGAAGAGAAAAGACAGTTTATGTGGGACGCAGAATGTGAAGCTGCATTTGAAGAGCTCAAGAATCGCCTGTGTGAGACTCCGATTCTAGGCTATCCTGATCAAGAGCACAAATTTATAGTGGACACAGATGCTAGTGGGACTGGCATTGGAGGAGTACTATCCCAAATTAAGGGCGAACGCGAAGAAGTAATAGCCTACTTCAGTAAGGCATTATCGAAACCAGAACGGAACTACTGTGTCACCCGGAGGGAGCTACTTGCTGTTGTAAAGACGCTACAACATTTTAGCAAATATCTGCTTGGACGTAAGTTCCATCTGAGAACTGACCACGCTGCACTGAAATGGCTACTACAATTCAAGAACCCGGAAGGACAAGTGGCTCGATGGATTGAACAACTGCAAGAGTATGATTTTACGATTGAGCATCGCAAGGGCAAATCTCACGGAAATGCAGATGCTCTGTCCAGAAGGCCATGTGATGTTGACTGTAAATATTGCGTGAGGCACGAGGGAAAAGAACTCGCTCACGTGAGGCTACTCAGGACAGACACCATTAGTCCGGATTGGTGTGGGGAGGCGATACAAAAGGCACAACAAGAAGATAGCGACATTAAGCCAATTTTGGATTGGATGAAATCTTCCGATACTAAGCCACGGTGGAATGACATCGCCAACACCAGCACCACAACTAAGAGTTATTGGGCTCAATGGGATAGCCTGGTTTTGCACAACGATGTGTTATGCCGAAAATGGGAAAATGCTCGTGGTGATGCATCCCATTTACAGCTAGTTGTACCAAGATCCAAGATCCGTGATATCTTAGAAATATTTCATGATGGTTCATCGGGTGGACATTTAGGGGTAAAAAGGACCCTGATGAAGATAAAAGAAAGATTCTATTGGATACACTGTCGCGAGGATGTAGAAGACTGGTGCCGGAAATGTACAGCTTGTGCAGCTGTAAAAGGACCGCAGACCAGAAGTAGAGCTGGGATGAAGCAATACAACGTTGGTGCTCCTTGGGAAAGGATTGCAATTGACATAGCTGGACCATTCCCGTTATCTGAAAAAGGAAACAAGTACATAATGGTGGTGATGGACTATTTTACAAAGTGGCCTGAAGTGTTCGCCATTCCCAACCAGGAAGCAACGACCGTAGCGGAAGTACTAGTGAACGAGGTTTTCTGTAGATTTGGGGTACCCTTAGAGATACACAGTGATCAAGGAAGAAATTTCGAGTCCCAACTCTTTCAAGAAATGTGCCGAATAATGGGAATTCACAAGACAAGAACTACGCCTTACCACCCACAGTCAGATGGAATGGTCGAACGGTTTAATCAAACCTTGGAAAGACACCTGGCCAAGTTAGTGGATAGCCATCAGAAGGATTGGGACAAGTATATTCCGTTATTTTTACTGTCATATCGATCTGCGGTTCATGAGAGCTCGAATGTGACTCCAGCTCTTGCCATGTATGGTAGGCAGCTTCGACTGCCAGCGGATATAATCACCGGAAGAGTCCCAGATCCACCAGTGAGTATAACAGACTATGCCGCGGAATTACGAGAAAAACTGTACGAAATCCATGAACATGTCAGGATGTCAGAAAGCAAAATGAGTGAAAAGACAAAAACTCGATATGACAGGAAGATGCATCACGTGAACTTCGAAGAAGGCTCACTCGTCTGGCTTCATAATCCTGTAAGACGTAAAGGAAAATCTCCCAAACTGCAAGCTGATTGGGACGGTCCTTACACAATAATTACGAAGATTAATGATGTAACTTATCGCATAAAGAAAATGGGTAACGCCAGGAACCTGCCCAAGATTGTGCATGTGAATCGATTGGCACGTTTCAATGGATCTAATGATGCTCGGGACGAGCATGTCTAAGGAGGGGGCAGTGTTACGGAGATGGGTCAACGGGAAACCAGTAAAAACATTTTTATGAAATTAGTAGCACTTGCAGTCGTTTTCAGCAGGCTGAAATCTGTTTTCAGGCCGTTCTAGAAGAAGTCCTAACACATAACGGTAAATCAGAAATTACCCCAAGTTAGCATTATTTTCAGCAGGCTGAAACATGTTTTCAGGCCGTTTCAGGACACTAACTGTCACATGACACCATTTCCTGAAAACCCGTTTTCAGGCCCTTTCAGGCCAAGTTACAGTCCACCTGTCTCTGGAACATTCTAGAAGATGTGTGACAAGGATAGCCTATATGTGTGAAAGAGACAGACGATCTTGTTTCCGGAACATTCTAGAAGGTGTGTGACAAGGATAGCCTATATGTGTGAAAGAGACAGACGATCTTGTTCCGGAACATTCTAGAAAAGTGTGCGAGCGAGATAACATAGCGTACTCGTGAAAGAGACAGACAGATGATCCTGTTTCCGGAATATTCCAGACTGTGCCAGAGAGTTCTAGCTGGAATGTTCTCGAACTTTGTGGACCGATTCACTGGACCTATATAAAGGCAGACAAGGTTCCGACAGAGTCAGTTTTGGAAGAGATACCGAGAGATAAACATCGAAGAGAGATCAAAGTGATTACTAAGTGATTTAAGTGAATAAGTTTAGTGTTGAAAGAGATTCCTTTTTGTTCAATTAAATTAGTTTTACGTTAAAGGCGTATTATCTATCTAACGAACCCTACGGCTCGTAACACTATGTTAGTTGAGCTCAGTATCATTCAACGGTTCAGCGATTGACTGTTCTTCATCTGAAGAAGACGTAACTAGGCAATTTTATTTTTGTTGTAGTACCTTACCTTTTGACTTTTTTTTTAAATTCGGATAGATTTGTGTGATTTCTGCTCAGAATCACGAGCTCTTTCGATCCTACTAGGAGAAAAAAAAGAGTCCCAAGTTTTTTCCGTTCCGTTACCATTTTTCATAGACTTTAATGACCGTAACGGAATGGAAGAATCAAAAATTACCTATATGAAAGTTTTGGGACACTTTTTTCTTCTAGTAGAATCGAAAGAGCTCGTGATTCTGAGCAGAAATCACATAAAACTTTCCGAATATAATTAAAGTCAAAAGGTACAACAAAAAAATAAAATTGCCAAACTCACTGGTAACGTATAATAGCATATTCACTCTAGTTTTATATAGCCTTTTGTAAAACTTAATTTGCTGTTAAACTTTTTTTTTTGAAGTAAAAGTGTTTCAGAGAAAGGTTTCTAAATTTTATTATAAATCTCCCTTTCCTCCTTAGGGGCTAAAAATAAATCCATTCTATCGTTTGAAGTATCTTCAACGTCAAGTGCAGACTTGCTGAATATGGCTGTTAAGTTGTATAGGTTCAGTCAAGGAATTGGGTGCGGCTAAAACACGATCCCGTATTTCATCATCATCATCATTTCAGCCGAAAGACTCCCACTGCGGAACATAGGCCTCCCCCAAGGCTCGCCAAACAGATCGGCCCTGTGCCATCCGCATCAGCGTTCCAGCAACGTTAATCAGGTCGTCGCTCCATCTTGTTGGAGGCCTTCCTACACTGCGTCTTACGGTGCGTGGATGCCACCCGATCCCGTATTTGTCAACCCGCAATGAACTAGAATAATACACGACCTGGGCCCAATTGCATAACAAATTACAAGCTAATAGTATTAGCTATTTTGTATTGAAATTCACTAATACTATTTGCTTGTTTTTTTTTATACAATTAGGCCCTGATAATTCAAACTGCTTTGGCTTGTGAAACTACCCGACTTTCCCAAAATCCCTCCGGTGGCGAATGCACTAGTCCCAAAACGCACTATAGGTCAATACACTCTAATTTTGAAAGCCCCTCTTCTCATTAGAAACTAGGCCCAAAACACCATATTTCCAAAAAGGCTCATTCTCGATTTACACGAGAAACATTGAGAACTAGTCCCAAAATACACCTTTCCCAAAATACCCCAAATTGTGTTCACCTGTACCTCTACCATGATTTACACTAGTTTACAGTGACCGTACTCGCTAGCGACGGCGTAAATGATTTGTATGGAGAATTGTGTATACGCTTAGTATAAGTTTTATTTCACCAAAATACTTCTCGATCGCGTATACGTAAAAAAATCAATTACTATGGGAACATGGACAGCGCCTCCGCGCGCGCGCGTCCATATTTCCATAGAATTGAAATTTTTACGTAAACGCGATCGAGAAGTATTTTGGTGAAGTAAAACTTATACTAAGCGTACAGCGCCTCTAGCGGTCACTTACGGAAGTACAATTCTCCATACAAATCATTTACGCCGTCGCTAGCGAGTACGGTCACTGTAAACTAGTGTAACTCATGGTAGAGGTACTGTTCGTGGCGTAATACTAAACTCTATTCTCATAATGCATAGTTCTCAAAACACTCTAGTTCCAAAATACCCTTTTTTCTCCGAATGTCGTATCTTTGTGATTGCTTTCAGTCGTAACCGTTACCCGTTTGACGCCAAGAGTATTTTTTGCAAAAACAGTTTTTATTGAAATATTATTTTTTGAGCTATACAGGGTGTAATCGTTAAGTGTAGCCAGGCGTTAGTTCCGTAAATATACTACATATCAGAAAAATTCAAATTGATATCGAAAGTGCGTTATTTCGGTAAACCTCGTTGTTGTTAATACGATAAGCCATGAAAAACACGAAAAAACGGGCAGTTTCAGATCGAAGGTCATTGGGAGCTAGGAGCCCCTTAATGTAATTTTACTCAATGAGTAACGCACTTTCGATATCAATTTGAAATTTTCTGATATCTGGTATATTTACGGAAAAAACTATCGCCTGGCTACACTTAACGATTACACCCTGTATAGCTCAAAAAATAATATTTCAATAAAAATTGTTTTTGCAAAAAATACTCTTGGCGTCAAACGGGTAACGGTTATAGGTAACGCCACCAGAGTTGAGGCCACGCACACAACCACAACTCATGTTTTGACAGCGGGATTTTGACGTTGTGTTGACGTTTAACGACAACACAACGTCAAAATCCCGCTGTCAATACATGAGATGTGGTTGTGTGCGTGACCTCAACTCTGGTGGCGTTACCTATACGACTGAAAGCAATCACAAAGAGACGACATTCGGAAAAAAAGGGTATTTTGGAACTAGTGTTTTGAGAACTATGCATTATGAGAATAGAGTATTACGCCACGTACAGGTGAACACAATTTGGGGTATTTTGGGAAAGGTGTATTTTGGGACTACCTAGTTCTCAACGGTTCTCGTGTAAATCGAGAATGAGCCTTTTTGGAAATATGGTGTTTTGGGCCTAGTTTCTTATGAGAAGAGGGGCTTTCGAAATTAGAGTGTATTGACCTATAGTGCGTTTTGGGACTAGTGCATTCGCCACCGGAAAGCCCAAAATGTGTACTTTCTCGAAAAGTGGACTTTTCGCAAAATGTACACTTATGAGACGTACCTATCTTTCTCAATTATGGCATGCATTCTTTGCCATACACGCACTTGCACACAGACACACTTGCACACAGACGCACTTGCACTTGCACAGGACAGGAATATGTGAATTTTATAGAAAGTTACACTGTGAAACGGGTTTTTTGTATCCCGGGAAAGCGCAAAGTTCCCACGGGATCGATAGTATGTACATATATAGATAGAACAGGAATGGATTTTGCATTTTCCCGGAGATAAGTAGCTTATGTCAATCAGGGACAGTGTAGCTAACTATTGGTGAAAGAATTTTTGAAATCGGCTCAATAGTTTCAGAGATTCCCCTATAAACAAAGAAAGTTTAGATATTTCCCTAAATTAGAATTTCGGAAAATCCTTCCTCAGTGCATCTCTACAATACCTACTCTGGTATACATATGTATGCCAAATTTCAAGTCTCTAGCACCAGTAGTTTAGGCTGTGCGTTGTCTGACAGTCAGTCAGTAAGTCAGCAAGGTACAGCTTTATAGGTAAATGGTTTTACAAGAAAGAGTGAGGACAGGTTCTGCATTATTAATATGTATGTGTCGCAGTTGTGATGCACAGTTGGTTAGAGAAGCAAGGTAAAAATATTGTAGTCTAATGTTAAAGTCATGATGCCACAATTATAATTTCCTAAATTATTTTTTTTTGTGAAGAAGAACGTATCACATACTTATTTTGTACAGTTGAGTTTATAGTATAATTTTAATAAATATATATTATTCAGTTTTTTATAATAAGTATAAGGTTGCAATATTGTGTCTTCTTTTAAATACTGGCCAAACACTCCCCATCGCGACGAGGAAAATTTAAATTTTTTCATCAAATTTAAAAATAGAACGCCCAATTTCAATTTCGTTCAAATCCCTTTATAGTATGTGTCGTAAACGTCCCCAAACATTCTAATTAAGGTCGTTACATTCGCTTTATTTTACAGGTCACAGGGCTCATACGGTGTTTGTGGGAGTACATGTGCCCGCGAGGAGGCATTCGCATCGAAAGCACAAACACCACCACCGTAACGGGGAGAAGGATGATCGACCTGGTATGTTGGTATTACTTAACGAATCAAATTTAAATGCTCACCAAAATATAATTATTTTTGCTTCCCAGAATGAATGTTTTGCTCACCAAATATTAGTTTAGGTGGGGGTTAGGTTAGTTCGGTTAGCATTCAACCGTTTTGATAAGCATACCTACTTAGCACGTTGTTGGAATGTTATTTTTTCTTTGACATCACGAAATGACCACATAAAAAAGCTGCGGAGTGCCACATAGCAAAGTAAAACCTTTTGCGATGCGACACAGTACGTAACTATTTTTGGCGAATAACATTAGTAGTATCGGCAACGGCGACGTAGTGTGCGTGTTGGGGAGTTGGGGCTATCGATGTGTGTCCAGACAATCTTTTTTTATTTACTTTTTTAACATTACGTTCAGTCCATTAATATTATGTACACCTGTATCAAATGAGGCAGACTAGCGCGCTAAAAAAAAGCGACGATTGTACCTACTCTCTGGCCTACGTGACGTCGAAAAAAGGACAACCATATGCCTTTTCTAACGGGAGGAAAAAGGATGTAAATAATGATGAATGATGATGGATGCTCTCACTATTATTTAGTGAGCATAATTTTATCTTCCGCGACACTACAACACGCCATTCATGTCAGTTAGTATGGAAAATTAAATGTTACTAGGGCGTTGTGATTTTTTACGAGTACTTAAACATTGAACGTCGAGAGACATAGGTAGAGGTAACGCCACCAGAGTTGAGGCCATGCACACAACCACATCTCATGTAATGACAGCGGGATTTTGACGTTGTGTTGACGTTTAACGACAACACAACGTCAAAATCCCGCTGTCATTACAAGAGATGTGGTTGTGTGCGTGGCCTCAACTCTGGTGGCGTTACCTATACCTTCTGTCGCATAGCTTTTTCCAAGACCGCCAGCCACAGACGTAGGCTATATTAACATCACGCTACGACCAGTAGGAGCGGAGCATCAATGATGAATGTGGATGAAGTCGCGGGTACAGTCAAGGGCAAAAATATGTATACACTTTAGTACCTTGTCACTTTAACCTCTGTGACAGTTTATATATGGCAGTTCAATTATGGCGAAAATAGACAAGGTACTAAAGTGTATACATATTTTTGCCCTTGACTGTACCAGCTAGTGTACGGATAAATTTAAGGCCGCACCGAGCTTTTGGCGCATTTATTGCATTCATTTACCAGGATCCACATAATATCAGCGTCGAGCCACCTTTAGTGACCCGACGTGGACCCGACGAGTGCTGAGTGGACTCCTTTTTCGCATATGTAGCTTATTTCTATTTTCAATTATTGTTTTTATTTTTCTTCTTAGCATTTACCTGTTACTTATGCGAAATAAAGATTTCTTATTCTTATTTAATCCCTTGCTGTATCATTACATTACTAGCAAAGATTTAGTTCTGAAATGCATGTGTAAGATATTTGAGAATTCATTCTGATGACCAGTAATTTTCGCAAGACGATCACTTGTAGTATGCTAGACAGAAAAAAAAATCCAAGTCATCTCTAAAAAATTAAATAAGTAAATACCAAAGGTAAATCCTTCCTTAGTACGTACGGCGTAAATACTGCACGGCAGGTCATAACTTTTAGAATGTTAATAAAACAATATCTTTTCTAGGGCCTAGTGATGCTACATTTTTAATATATGTATTTGTTCTAGTAATACGATGAAAATACTTAAATACACGCACGGTCTGACCAACCTATCTTAAGCCATCGTGCTTCCCCCCAGTCCGTATAGTTAGTTGCGTTAGTTCTCCTTCAGCCATCGGAGGGGGAACTCGTATCAATTGAGCTTACGCACGCCTTTGATTCTAGCCGCTCTCACGCACACATACTCGAGTGCATAGAATACCTAAAATCGATTAGCGCAAGAATAAATACCTACTTATAATATCCATGACTTGAGTAAAGATTTTCCTCTTTATGAAACAACTTTAGTAAGTAGTAACTTTAGTATCTTCTTTACCGGGATTCTAATCAATGATTATCGTACTATATTTACTAGGCTACCCGCACATCTATCTCTATGTTAAGTTTCCGCTACTTGTAACGATAAAAATCATAAATTTAATTTGTAATATTAATTGCAATGAATGGCGTCCTCGCTTCGCCCGGCAGTGCAATTAAGGTTCACTTACACTCAATTAGTAGGCGAAGCGTTTCGATCAAAGCTCTGCGGGTGAAGTCGGTTTCGCTCAAATAATCAAGTTCTAATAAGTCAGCATGCAGCACTTTGAATTTGTGAATTTGTTGGTTTCGATCTCGGGGAATCAAAAAAAATGTTGTCAGTGTAGAGGTAACGCCACCAGAGTTGAGGCCACGCACACAACCACATCTCATGTAATGACAGGGGTGTGTATTACATTACCGAAGTACGAAAGACCGAATGTATTAAAACATCGAATGGGTCAAAAGACCGACACGATTTTTTTCTGAAACCGTAAACTTCTCAGAATTTATCAAAACGGCATCATACAAAACCCATTAGGTTAGGTTAGGTTTGTTTTATAACAATCTTAAAAAGTTAACGGTTTCAGAAAAAAATCGTGTCGGTCTTTTAACCCATTCGATGTTTTAATACATTCGGTCTTTCGTACTTCGGTATTGTAATACATACCCAATGACAGCGGGATTTTGAAATCCCGCTGTCATTACATCAGATGTGGTTGTGTGCATGGCCTCAACTCTGGTGGCGTTACCTCTACCTGTGTGTGTGCTGCACTGCACTCAACCTGCGGCCCATCAAGTTTCTATGAGTAGAGTAGCCCGTCTGGCATAAAAATTATGTTGAGTTTCAACCATTTTGACAGTCGAGTAGATAAATATCAAACTCCAATATGTCCGCAATAAATGACATGGAGATATGATCCTTCTAATTATGAAAATAAGAATCTTATCTCCATGTCATTAATTGCGGACATATTGGAGTTTGATATTTAATCAACTCAGTCAATACTACGCCGCGCTGCACCATTGCTACACACATTTGTGGCCAACACAAAAAAAATTGAGTATAGCTTGTGTGTCTCTATCATCCTCAAGGAATTTTTGTTGAGTTTTAACCCTTTCAACGCCGCGCCTCGACAAAACGTAAACCTGCTTTGAATCTTGTCATTGTGTCAAGATCACTTTGACACTGTACTTTGTGACACCTATATGTGTCGTTGGCGTTGAAAAGGTTAAGTCTCTTATTGGTTGTATTTTCTATAGGTAGGTATTAATACAAATACAAATACAAATACAAATATTTTATTTCGGACCATCACAAACCCATAGTGTTAATTACAAGCAACTTAAAAATCTAAGGTTAGTGTTATACAATTACAATTACAATTAAAATTAAAATTATCATAAAACATAAAATAAAAAATAAAATGATGTACAACTAGAAACGCCGGGGTACGGGGGCGGCGGGCGCGTGCAGCCGCGCCCGGCGCTCCAGCAGGGGCGAGTCCCAGCGCCGCGCCAACACACTCAGGATGCTGTTCGGGCTGGAGCGAAGGCGATTAAACAATGATGCGCTTCTCTTTCGCATGACTAAAAGGATTAAGGATTTGCCACACTGGATGCGTTCTGCGGTCGCGGTCAGGTCATATTGCACGCAACCCGAATTATGTATACAACATTGTCGGTCTCTATATATTTTAATACCTATATAGAGACCGACAATGTTGTTCAATACATAGTGCGGGCTGCGTTCAATTTGACCTGACCGCGACCGCAGAACGCATCCAGTGTGACAAATCCTTTTACTTATTAGATGTACGGGTACACGATACTAATGACTAGAGATATTAACTCGCTTTCCCCCCTGTTTTTAAAACAAGCTTTTTAGCTGACTGCACTTTTTGTTGACTTTACTTGCATTGTCATCCAACCTACATAAGTGTACCAAATTTCAAGTGAATCCAATCACTAGAAGTGGGTCAAATTCGACTTCTAAGTTTTGACCCGTACATACATACATAGGTACCATCGCCCCAGACGTCAGATACCCATTTTCAAAACAAATTTGCTTGCAGCCGTTGATGTTTATTGCTATGGATTGTAATGGACAGATGTCTAGCCACTGCACGCGAACTGGGCCTTTAAGGTGGTTATCTGGCGCTTGGGGCGATAGTACATTGCAAGTTAAATAAAAGCTTATAAAATGTCACGACATATTTAGAGAATTCGCATATCAATATTAGATTCAAGAAATTATAGGGCACAACAAAGAGATTAGCTTAGCAGTAGAGCCGGCCTTAGTTGTAAGCCCAGTTTAGCTCCAAGAAAAAGCGTGCAAGTTGCATTAGATTGTGAAGCTGCAAAGCTACAAGTTTGAAGTAGCCGATCGAGTAATGCAATTTGCAAGGTTTTTCTTGGATATTCAGGGGTATTTTTAATTCACTGACATCCTCTTAACCCTGAATTCCTATCACTCAAACAAATGTTTTTTGTTTTACGACTTTTTAAAATGAAGCACTTTTTTTCCCATACAAATACACAGAGTATCGTAAAAATAAGAGGAAATCTCGAATTTTCAAAACGTTATTACACCAAAAATATTAATTTATGACAAAAGCCGTAAAACAAAAAACATTTGTTTAAGTGGTAGGAGTTTAGGGTTAAAAGGATGCTAGTGAATTACAAATAACCCTGTTTAAACTCGGCTTAAGATCGTCATAGAACGAGGATGTCTTTTCGTAAAGGATTTGTATCCCCCATGCAACCGGATAGATTAACTATAGATATAGAATAGATATTAGACATAGACGCAGTCATGTGGCGGTTTGGTTTAAGTATGAGTTTGTAGGACTTATCATATTTTGACATGAGTATAGAGTGCAGTATCTCGCCCCAGCAAAAATGGAAGAACATTTTCGTACAAAGGGATAAGGCATCTCCTGTTGTAAGTGTTTTGTGTTTAAGGAAAGCTTACGTCAAAATTTATTACGAACGATACAAGGCTATTTTTCACTTCTCATGCTCTTAAAATGTTACTTTAGTCGCTGCATATCGGGACTAAAGCTCTTTTTTGATCTCTAGGGATTAAAGTAATTTTTTTTTAATTTACTTTGGAAACCCCTAAACTGCCAATCACGGTGTTTATGAATGGAGGATTATCGCCATTTTCATTGTCTGGGTATAGACAATTTTAAAGCTTTCCACAGACCGAGGCGTGCTGCGGACGGTCCGCAGCGCTCCGTAGCGCCCTGCGCTTCGATCTGTGGAAGCCTTTAGGGCGAGAAAATAACCTCAAAATGACAACTGTATGACAACTGTATAAAAAATATTTAAAAAATAATAATTTTGTGAAACACGATGAATAATTACGAATATTAATCTATTTAATTATATTAACGATGAATTCATTTTATTCTGCATGTCAAGAAAGATTTCCTTTAGCTTAGGTGTTATTAATTTGTTTTTTTTTAAAAGCGCTGTCGGCAAAGCAGTTCCCTGCTCTGTCGATAAAATAGCAATCCGCACTGTCGGCAAAGCAGTGTTGGAGTGTACGGTAGATAGAGCAGTTACGTTTGAAAGTTAATATGGCGTGACTTCAAAATGATGCAATGTCAGTTGCATTTAATAGTAAATAGAAAGTATAATTAATAATTAGATATAATTTAACAAAGAATTGGCATATAAAAAATAAACTTAAAATGTCGTTTCTTTATTCACAGGTAAGTGCTTCAGTTAACAATATATTTTGTGTGTGAACTTAGTTAGTTCAATTAGTTTAATTTATTTGCCGATTCTACTGAATGAACAATTATCATTCTTATATGCATAGTCCAATTAGTTTTAACATAGTTTTTAAGTTTGAATCTGTTGGCTAATCAATCATGCAAGCATTTAAAGCGTCATTTTACAAAAAAATATAAAAGAAAAGAAAAGACCGCGGATTTTTTTTTGCTATTTGAATTTTGAACAGATGTCCATTGCTCGTATTGAGCATACATTGTAAAAAAGTAATTTTGTACGTCGTTTTTTTCCTCGCATTCAAAGTGAAAAGTAGAGTGTTTAGCGCGGGACTAAACTACCATAATGACAACTCGAATTATAGCCACCCTCGCTCTCGCTCGGGTGGCTAAATATCTCGAATCATTATGGTTTGTTTTAGTCCCTTGTTGAACAATCTACTATAAAGGTGAGCGGGAGTTGGGGTGATGACTTCTGTTTTTATTACTCAAAGGCCCTAAATATTGGAAATAGCACATTCTATGTAAAGAATACTTACTTACCTTTATTTTTAAAAACAAAAATACTGAATTAATGGATTTTTGAAAAATCGGCTAGTCTTAATCGGGACTCGAATCCGGTCAAATGCGACAAATAATAATATGCCGTGTTTTTTTTTATGAGAGGGAGAAAAACGAGCAAGCGGGTCATCTGCTAGAAAATGATCACCACCGCCCATGAATATCAACAACTCAAAGAGAGTCACTGATCTGTTGCCGGCCTTAAAGAAGGAGAGGGAATAGGGGAGGGGGGAGAGATATTTGGCCCCCGGCGCTCTCACTGACCGTATGAAACGCAGCAGGAGTAACAACTGCTGCTTCACGCCGGTATTCTGTGAGAGGGTAGTAGGGGAGACCGAGGACAGTTGACACAGAGGAGAGTAGACACAACGTCGATTTTTTAGAACTTATTAACTGCTAGCGAGCTCGCAATAGCGCGCGTTTGATAGCTCGAGACTTGAACTAAAAAATGCGCGCTATTGCGAGCTCTCTAGCAGTTAATAAGTTCTAAAAAAATCGACGTTGTTTCTACTCTCCTCTGTGTCAACTATCCTCGGTCTCCCCTACTGCCCCTGACGAGCCGGCCCATACGTGATGCAGCGGCTAGCTTCAACATGGCTCTACCACTACAAATGCAGTGTTTTATTATGGAGATTAAAAGGGTTAATTATGAGGTTCATTTGTCTCTAAATAAAAAAAAAAATCAAAATAACAGAAGACCTGAAAACCTTAATGAAAACTAACAATTACGTGTTCATTTTTCCCCTGTCGTTGGAAATGGGCCGCAGCTGCCTTATGAACTAGAAAAAAGCAAATTGTATCTAATAGAGACTTAGGTCTATTTTATATCATCTTACAGATCATAGAAGTGCATTGAGAAAGGAATTTGTAGAATGTCCCGCAGGATAGAGAACGGGATAGTCCATAAATTTTATCTCAAAAAGGCAAATGCTAGTAGTGAAAATATACGGATCACTCACTTCTTAAAACGATTATTTAAAAGCGAAAAAGTTTTTCGGGTGCGCCGGTGGAATTCGAACCCACGTCTCCTGGGTATGCGCCCCAACGGGTGTTCTACCAATTGAACCACGTCGCATCGTTTTTAAATAATCTTAGATTCGGTGAGCAGCCGCACTGCTAATAAAAAATAAATAATATTCTTAAAACGAGTTTAACTGGACATGTTTCGGGCTAATCCGTAGCCCTTCTTCCCGGTGCCACACGTCACGACGGCTGCCAAACGCGCACTCACACCGCCATCACCGTCATCGGATTAGCCCGAAACATGTCGAGTTAAACTCGTTTTAAGACGTGAGTGATCCGCATATTTTCACTATGAGTGAGTCTCACAGTAGTTTCATATTTAAAGTGACAAAATAAATGCTAGTATTATAATAAGTACACAAAGACTAGGTATTCTAATATCGAGGATCAACAAACATTGAACTCTATTTAGCAATGAATACCCAATTAATTAACAAAGAAAGGCTAGTCTCCTACAATAGATATTACTTAATTAAATTTAAAGCACTTATTAAGTCGAATAAATGGTAAATTAATAATTTATCTGTCTTGTTTAATAATTAATTAGTACTTATTTAGTTGATCTCTTTTGTTTGTTCTCTTTCTTCAATTTTTTTAATTTTTTTTTCTTTAAATTTTATTTTCCTCGAAATATAGTACCTACACTAAATTTTCATAGATAATGTGATAATTGTGCCAAAATCGACTGTTAAATCGATTCGAACAATTCGTTAATCATCGTTAGGTTTGGCAAACGATTATGTTTTAACCTCATCATTTCAAACTTCAAATAGACAAATATGTCTAAATGTTGGACGCTAGACCTCACAAAGAATAATGCTTTAGATATAATGTCTGCTTGACAATGGATTGCCTCTCACGGACTATTTTAAAATAAACGTTGGATGTATTGCGTCACGGCCTCGAATAAACCTTCTATTAATACGACACAAGGAGCTTCGTTAGCTTTGAGAAAAGCTGTAATTTGAAAGGACCTTCGAGAAAACAGCTTTCCTTTATTTACGGTTCTGTTTTATCAATTTTCTTCCAATTTAAATCACTTTCAGGGACGGAAATTTTGATACTTTAATTAAACGGAATAGAACGTTGACGAGCTTCCGATATTTCGACGCGTTTTCACCCTAAGCCTGACCATGATACATGCAAAGAACTGCGTCAAAATAGTCGAGAGTTCGTTAGCCTTGTCAACGCTCTGTCAAATACAACAGCTTTCACCAGCTTTCACTCATACGCCATGACATCGAAATGTCAAACGCGATGTTGAACCCTACAGAAATGGATGTAGGTGGATATCACTCTGCACGCCGTGACTGATGTATCAGTAGTTGGCGTAGAACCTGCGGTGCTTATATTATCTGTCGTTGTCTATATTTCCTGGAAAATAATGTCTACATTTTATTGGTTTTTACATCTATACCGAGTAACGTTAATAAATAACTGATTGACTAACTGACAGGCAACACACAACCTAAACTACTAGAGATAACTAGTGGCAGACATATTCCTTGAGGGACATAGAGGTAGACTAACAAAAAATATATTGAAATTTTTTACGGGATAGGAAATAAAAGGTTTTTTTTAATACTAACTGACAGCTGATATGGATATGGATGATGATGGAGGGATTTTTGGATTTTCCCGCGCAATAGGGAATAAAAGGGATTTTATTATTAGAGATGTGTCTTGAGCGAACTATTATAATCGTCAATTTTACTACTCCCTAATCACTTTCAACATGATGAGCATTTAGACAGTTTATGTTAATCCTATACTTATACTTATCCGCCAATACTTTTAAAATAATTAGCACTGAGTAGAACAATTCAATTTCAAAATTGTTATGCCTATTCTTAGGGCCTCCTATATTGCCCCGAGGTAGAAGATTGAGCGTGACAGAAGATGGCGAAACACGTAAGCTTCCTAACTTCAGTCCGATTTCCTTATTTTGTATTTCACATTTTTAGCGACATTATTCAAACTTCTTCAAGCATGTCACTTTCTGTGTCCATCTTAAAGGACGTTCCTCTAGTCTATGCCATTTCTGATAAGCAGCCGTAATCCCTCTCGCCATTTTTAGGAGTCTCCATTATCGATCATTCATTAGGTCGTCAAACCACGAAGCATGAATCTTTTCTCATAAAACTAGGCGTCATTATCCGTTTCACACTTTTTTTCTTTTTACGATCTTGATGGACGTGATTGTGACACACATTTCTAACTGAATTACGGCATACTACTTTGTACAACGTTTTATATTTTTTTCAGTTACACCTCCTGCCCAAAGGGTGCAATTTATACTTGGAGAAGACATCGACGATGCCACTCTTGAATCTCATCCACTTTTCTCCGAAATGGAGGAACTGGTTAAAGATGGCGATGAACTCGAATGGAAGGAAACGGCACGCTGGATAAAGTTTGAAGAGGATGTAGAAGAAGGTGGCAACAGATGGTCAAAACCTCACGTCGCTACTCTATCACTGCACTCACTGTTTGAACTGAGAAGCCTTATTCTGAATGGCTCTGTAATTCTTGATATAGAAGCAAACTGCTTGGAGCAAGTAGCTGATACTGTTCTAGATCACATGGTAGCTGACGGATGCTTAGGTTACGACAGTAGAGAAAAAGTCAAAGATGCCTTATTAAGGAGGCACAGGCATCAGCATGAGAGGAGAAACCACAATAACATGTCTCGACTACCACTGATCAGGTCTCTTGCTGACATTGGGCGAAATCATTCATCCTGTAAAAGTGAGTATAACTTTGTACACAGTTATCTTTAACTAACACTCTGTAAACTAATCTTAAACCTGTCTGATCTTATCTCTTGTTAATCTCTTATATCTCCAAGTGCATGTTCTTGTCTTGATTACAAAGCTGTTGTGGCTGTAACCTAGATTTCCAGGATGGTGGGTCTCGGCGATCCAGCTCAAGTTGTAGGGCCTCATCGCCGAACACCGCTCTTCTCCAAGCGACCGACGCCAGGGGCTCCTATCTAGCTGTGCCAGGTCAGCCAAGCGTGTGCTATCAACAAAACTTTGTGACACTACCTCACGCTGTATGACTGACACGCACGCACTTGAAGCTAAAACAATTTATTCGTGTATATTTTAAGATAAACATTTATTATGCTAGATGGAGGCGTTTAAATAATTTACAATCTAAATTTTACATCATTATGAAACACTGATATTATATTACAGTTGAAGAAGGCAGTTCGACAAGTGGACACTCCCACAAAGGAGAATTCAGTCGTTTTCTAGGCATCCCTAACGCGGGTAACCGCTTATCCTTAACTTCTTTGTTCTTTGCCTTATTTTTCTTCTAACATAAACTTAGTTTACCATCTTCAATTGTTTTTTGCTAAAATACTTGTCTAATGTACACTTTCTTTTAGTTGCTTCTTAACTTTCTTGGATATTGGATATTTTTTGTCATCAATTTGTGAAAATGTCTTAGATACGACTTTTTATTTGAAAGTTGTACCATCGTGTTTATAGTTTTTTTACATGTACCTCATACCGACGTGATTCTAAATACGCTTACCTTCATTATGATTTACAATATAATTTAGTGTGCATTTAACTCACGCAAAACTACTTATGTATTATTATTTCGGTGTACCAAATATTCTTAAATATAAAATCATTAAAATATTCAATTATTTTTCAGGTGCAACAACTGAAGAAGGAATGATTAAAAGCCCGAGCAGTTTGTCAATGCTTCGAAACCATAGTTCTGGTGACCTTCCAATGAATGGTGATATAAACCATAAATGTAACACGCATTTTATGCGTAAAATACCACCTGGAGCAGAGGCTTCGAACATCCTTGTTGGAGAAGTCGATTTTTTAGAAAAAACACTATCGGCCTTTGTTAGGCTCAAATCAGCAACAATAATGGGTGACTTAACGGAGGTCCCTGTGCCAACACGCTTTATGTTTGTCTTACTTGGGCCACCAAATAGCAACTCTAGCTTCCACGAAATCGGTCGTGCTATGGCAACACTGATGTCGGATGAGATATTCCATGAAGTTGCCTACCGAGCGAAAAAAAGAGACCATTTATTGGCGGGTATCGATGAATTCCTTGATGCAGTGACAGTTTTACCACCTGGAGAATGGGATCCGACTATTCGCATAGAGCCTCCAGCTGCTATTCCTTCACAAGATCCACGGAAACGACCAAATGAGAATAATCCAAAAGAGGAAATGGATGAAGAAGAAGAAGAACAAAAGCAAAGAGAAGAATCAGGACTTTCCAGATCAGGGAGGCTTTTTGGTGGCCTATTAAACGATCTGAAAAGAAAAGTTCCTTGGTATTGGTCCGACTTTAAAGATGCCCTAGCAATACAGTGTGTAGCGTCTTGGATTTTTCTATATTTTGCTTGTTTATCGCCTATAATAACTTTTGGAGGATTATTAGGAGAGGCGACAGGAAGAAATATGGCAGCAATGGAATCTTTGGTTTCAGGATTTATATGCGGCATGGGCTATGGATTCTTTTCAGGGCAGCCTTTAACGATATTAGGTTCGACGGGACCTGTTTTGGTATTTGAAACAATAGTATATGAATTTTGCAAGCAACTTGAATGGGATTATATGTCGTTTAGATTTTGTATCGGCACATGGACGGCAGTAATTCTAATAACTCTCGTGGCTATAGATGCTAGCGCACTCGTTTGCTACATCACAAGATTTACTGAAGAAAACTTCGCCACCTTAATAGCGTTTATATTTATCTATAAGGTACGGTTGTACGATAAGAAATATAAAATATTTTTGCGATCTGGCTTGATAGCGTCGTTTAATTTCAGGCAGTGGAAAATGTAATTTCCATCGGAAAGAAATACCCTTTAAAGACGCGCCCCGACGAAGTCCTCAATTACGAGTGTTACTGTTTGCCGAGCAATTATTCCATAGTGCCACAACATTTTAATTGGACCACAGTCGATAAAGAGTCATGCCAGGTAGCCACTCGATATACTTAATTACTTCCGACCGCATGCCCACGTCGCCCCACTTAATAGTTTCCCTAAACGTGGTCATGCTTTAATTAATTTGTCTTCTTTCAGATATACAATGGAACTTTGGCGGGCGGAGGATGTGACACGAAAGTTTATGTACCAGACGTTTTCTTGATGTCTATAATTTTATTTCTGGGTACTTTCACCATATCAATCATTTTAAAGGACTTTAAAAACTCCCTATTCTTTCCATCTAAGGTAAATAAAATCAAAGAAATATTTTATACGTTTGCTGATTTTTCGACATTTACAAATGAAAAACAACATATTTTTTTCAGATACGGCAAGTTATTAGTGACTTCTCCGTCATCATTGCCATTTTATCCATGTCTTTTCTCGATTACAAAGTTGGAGTGAAGACTCCAAAACTAGAGGTTCCTTCAGAGTTCAAACCAACGCTTCCGACGAGGAATTGGGTGATAACTCCGTTTAACGGGAATCCCGTTTGGTCCGCACTGGTGGCAATATTACCAGCTTTATTGGGCACTATATTAATTTTTATGGACCAGCAAATAACGGCTGTCATCGTTAACCGAAAGGAAAACAAACTAAAGAAGGGTTGCGGCTATCATCTCGACTTGTTTGTATTAGCGATACTAATTCAGATTTGCTCGATAATGGGCCTTCCCTGGTTCGTTGCTGCTACTGTGTTAAGCATCAATCACGTGAATTCTTTGAAAGTTGAATCTGAATGCGCTGCACCTGGAGAAAAGCCGCAATTTTTGGGAGTGCGAGAGCAACGAGCCACCCATATTCTCATATTTCTCACTATTGGCTTGTCTGTCGTTCTGACTCCAGTCCTAAGACACATCCCCATGCCGGTGTTGTTTGGAGTTTTTCTATACATGGGAGTAGCTTCACTGAAGGGACTGCAGTTCTTTGACAGAATCCTGATTATGTTCATGCCACAGAAATACCAACCGGATCACATGTTTTTGAGACAAGTAAGCATTTTTCCTTTTGAATTCCTATATCAAGTTTTATATTGGTGTCTTCTATGTCATTGCAGATTTAACAAGACTGGTTCCGTTCTAGGTACCCATTCGCCGAGTTCATCTCTTCACAGCTATCCAATTGACTTGCTTAGTCTGCCTTTGGGTGATAAAGTCTTTCTCCTCAACATCTATTCTATTCCCTCTCATGCTGGTCGTGATGATTGGTATCAGGAAAAGCCTGGACTTGTTGTTCACAAGACGTGAACTCAAAATCTTGGACGACGTCATGCCAGAAATGACCAAGAGAAATCAAGATGAGTTACGCGAACTAGGAAACCCAGAGGTGGGATGGCTCACAAAAATATTAAGATTATGCCGCTGGAAGTAAACCTATCATCTTTTGAGATAACCATTTCTTTATTTAGTCATCCCACCGTTATGTAGTACCTGTGCGCTGTTTTATAAATAAATTGCGTGTTATGTTACACATGCATTTTGATTTGGCCATTAGATTTTACTTTCCTTGTCCACTGCAAGTTTTCATCTCACCTCTCACTTATACCTTTATAGTTTTATAAGCATTGTAAAAAGTAAGTAGATACATATTTTACATCAAATTTTTTACTGCTAAATCTAGTAATTTTTTCTGCTTTGCATTTTTTCGATATTTTTTATTTATAGGATCCGAATGAGAAGATCAACCCTCCGCCGTATCAAGAAAACTTACAAATACCTCTTATTAATGGTAATATTATGAACATCCCGCTGAAATCAATCAACATATCAGAAGAAGTGAACAAGACGGGAATTTGGAAAGAAGTCAATAATAAAACGAAGAACAAGAATGATGTCAAGGAACCAAAGTCCAAATCAGGAAAGAAAAAGTATGTTTATCATTATACTAGGAAATAAAATGTATTGTTATCAACAGATGCATGGTCTCTGTATGTAATGAACGTAAAAAATTAGTCAAACACACAATAGATTAAAGACTAGCGCTGATTATAATAAAGCCAGCGTTACGTTGAGTTTGGATCACTTTGTGACAAATTCATCGCTACGTTTCTTCTCATTCTATTTGCTGTAGTTACTCTTGTGTAATAACTAATAAATATTTCAGCATCAAACATAAAAAACTGATGAGCAAGGAAGTTCAATCTGAGCTTGAAAGGCGACTGTCAACCATGGCTGAAGTTGAAGAAGACGATCCTCCAACAAAGGTGTGCGTCAAAGACACCAGGTTTTGAAACCACGCATGGCACACGCTAGGTACTTGCCATATCTTCTATGAAACTGTAAGCAATAGAACTATTCTGGCAATTTAAAGGGAAGAACTTCAGTTCTATGATACAGTTCTGTAGAACAGATGGGGGACCTTCCAACGTTGTATGGAAAGCACGCTCGCATGACGCACTGTACCCCTGATACCAGACGTGCATGCGTAGAGCACATTCTTCTTACTATTTCAGATTTTAAATTTTGACAGTTATCATTACATTTCCCAACTAAGCCTAGTGATGGCCTGCAAGAAAAACCATGCAAGTTACATTACATTACGGCGCTTGATTGATCACTTCAATCTCGTTCGCTTTACTACCTCGCAATGTACTCGCAACTTGCATGTTTTATTTTGCAGGTCATAACTCGGTTTAAGGGCCGCTTGTACGGTTTAGGATTAAAAAATTAAATCGTTAACCATGGGTAATGGATGATGGTTCGATACATTTTGACATTATTTAACCCTGGGTTAGCACCAACTCCGATCCGTGCAAATCTGCCTTGATTGAGCAAGAGAGCAGATTAAAGCTCCATTTAGACTCTGAGATTTAGACAGTGCGAGAAGTCTCGTCTGCGGGGCCGTGTACGTGGCTATGAATTTATAAATGATCGATTATCGATGGCAATGTACTCACCACAGCTCTCACGATATTTCACACACAATCGGGTAGGTACCTTTAAAACACAACCTGCATTTGTCGACCCGAAATGAACTCAATGAAGCACGACATGATAATTTAATCCCTTTTGGCATGGTGACACAAAATACTAGATCATTTGTACCAGTATGGCGGTTCTTCAGGGGTATAATTACGTAATGACAAAAAGGAAAATGATGGTCATAGCGCTGGTACCAGCGGCCCAATCGCGTGGGCGTTAATCGAACGTGTCGGGTAAACAACGAAAATCGAACGATTTGTTCCACAAAAATTCTTGTATTTTCCGATAGTCAATAAAAAAACAGAAGGCGGTAGCGTAATGCCATACTTCTCCAGTGTGGCTTACAGCCCGCCATGCCGACGCGAACACGTTAATTTTAAAACAACAATTCAACCATTTGTACCAAGCTAATTTTTGCACAGCTAATAATCGTCGAGTAGCCATTCACGAAAATCACCATGCCATACTTTTCTGACGGTTCCAAATGGGCGCCATACCGCCGCAAAGTAATTTTTATTTTTTTTGCAAAACGATTTGTACCAGTATTGCATTTGAATTTTTGGAAAGTCCTTAATAAAATGTGACGTTATATTATATTTGCCATACACATGAGTAAGGGGAAAAAGTGCTGCCATACTTGAAATAGTAGATTGTTCAACAAGGGACTAAAACAAGCCATAATGACACGAGATATTTAGCCACCCGAGCGATAGCGAGGGAGGCTATAATTCGAGTTGTCATTATGGTAGTTTAGTCCCGCGTTAAACACTCTACTTTTCACTTTGAATGCGAGGAAAAAAACGACGTACAAAATTACTTTTTTACAACGTTTGCTCAATACGAGCAATGGACATATGTTCAAAATTCAAATAGCAAAAAAAATACCGCTGTCTTTTCTTTTATATTTTTTTGTAAAGTGACACTTTAAATGCTTGCATAATTAGCCAACAGATTCTAACTTAAAGACTATGTTAAAACTAATTGGACTATGCATGTAAGAATGATAATTGTTCATTCATTAGAATCGGCAAATAAATTAACCTAACTGATCTAAGTTCACACACAAAATATATTGTTAACTGAAACACTTACCCGTGAATAAAGAAACGACTTTTTAAGTTTATTTTCAATATGCCAATTCTTTGTTAAATTATATCTAATTATACTTTCTATTTACTATTAAATGCAACTGACATCGCATTATTTTGAAGTCACGCCATATTAACTTTCAAACGTAACTGCTCTATCTACCGTACACTCCAGCACTGCTTTGCCGACAGTGCGGATTGCTATTTTATCGACAGAGCAGGGAACTGCTTTGCCGACAGCGTTTTTAAAAAAAAACAAATTAAAAAACACCTAAGCTAAAGGAAATCTTTCTTTACATGCAAAATAAAATGAATTCATCTTTAATATTCTATAATTAAATAGATTAATATTCGTATTTATTCAACGTGTTTCACGAAATTATTATTTTTTAAATATTTTTTATACAGTTGTCATTTTGAGGTTATTTCTACGCCCTAAAGGCTTCCACAGACCGAAGCGCAGGGCGCTACAGTGCGTCCGCAGCGCGCTTCGGTCTGTGGAAAGCTTTAAAATTGTCTATAACCAGTTACTGAAAATGGCGATAATCCTCCATTCACAAACACCGTGATTGGCAGTTTAGGGGTTTCCATAGTCAATTAAAAAAATTTTACTTTAATCCCTTGAGATCAAAAAAGAGCTTTAGTCCCGATATGCAGAGACTAAAGTAACATTTTAAGAGCATGAGAAGTGAAAAACTTATTTATTCGACGAGTTTTAAAAATACGACTGTAAAATACGTGTAATAGTGTGGAACCTAAAGGCCTCTACAATTCGAGAAATCTTTCGAGCGGTGGTAGCCGTACAATATTATACAACATAATATCTGGTTATAAGACAAGATTGCCGCCACCTAGATGTTTGAAATTTTGTATTTATATTTTTCAAACCTCAAACTTACGGGAAACATTAGTGCCATATTGGTACAAATCGTTTGAATTTCGAATAAAACTTGAATTTTGAAAAATAAAAATATTGTACACATTCGCCACCTCCCACAGGTATGGCAAATATAATAACGGTCACATTTTATCAAGTACTTTCAAAAAAATCCAAATGCAATACTGGTACAAATCGTTTTGCAAAAAAAATAAAAATTACTTCTTTGCGGCGGTATGGCGCCCATTTGGAACCGTCAGAAAAGTATGGCATGGTGATTTTCGTGAATGGCTGGCTACTCGACGATTATTAGCTGTGCAAAAATTAGCTTGGTACAAATGGTTGAATTGTTGTTTTAAAATTAACGTGTTCCCTCTAGTCCCAGTAGTTCGGTTGATTAGTCCGGGGCCGAACTACTGCTACACTTTTGTTCCCAATAGTTCGGTTATGACGTCAAACCGAACTACTGAGAGTTAAAACGACTCAAAAGTACGGTTAAGGATGCAGCTAAATAAAAAATCAAAGAGGCATTTTTTTCATTACATTTTTTTAATAAAACAAAAATGTTAAAGTAACTTCTTCGCATTAAATATATTATAAACGGGTCACTCACGCTTTAAAAGTAGAGAAAAAAAATCCAAAAATGGTAATTTTGTAGTTACATCGCAATATAAAAAGTTTTGTTAGTGATTACAAACTAAATTGCAGTTTATAAACTAACCACGACCTATGTCGATGTATAGGGACAACATTTTTCCAATGGCGAAGTTAAGTTTGTCCCTCAAACCAAAATACTGATTTTTGGCGTATCCGATTCGCACTTGGCCGGTTTTTTTTATAATAAAAGTTGTTTGCACATCATTAACCGAACTACACACCACTTCCCAATAGTCCGGTTTGACGTCATAACCGAACTATTGGGAACAAAAGTGTGGCAGTAGTTCGGCCCCGGACTAATCAACCGAACTACTGAGACTAGAGGACGTGTTCGCGTCGGTATGGCGGGCTGTAAGCCACACTGGAGAAGTATGGCATTACGCTACCGCCTTCTGTTTTTTTATCGACTATCGGAAAATACAAGAATTTTTGTGGAACAAATCGTTCGATTTTCGTTGTTTTTCCGACACGTTCGATTAACGCCCACGCGATTGGGCCGCCGGTACCAGCGCTATGATCATCATTTTCCTTTATGTCATTACGTAATTATACCCCTGAAGAACCGCCATACTGGTACAAATGATCTAGTATTTTGTGTCACCATCCCCCGGTCTAGTGGCTATGAATTTATAAATGATCGATTATCGATGGCAATGTACTCACCACAACTCGCACGATATTTCTCTTCTCACACTATCGGGCACCTTTAAAACACTGCATTTGTCGACCTGAAATTAAGTCAATGAAGCACGACCTGTTAATTTAATAATGCCTTTTGGTATTATTTGGTTCGAGATATCAGGTTGTAAACTATTGTGGGTCGAGAAATACATGGTAGAGTTTCAACTGCACCCACAGACTTTATACTACCTAACTTAAAAATTAAATATATACCTAATATCTTACCTATACCCACTAACAATAATTATACATATTATGCAAGTTCAGAAAGCTATTGAAACCTGAGCCGAGCGAGACATTTATTTTTCACTTCACTAAGACTTATTCGTTTCTGAACGCGTTCATTTTATTTATTTTTTCTAATCTAAAAAGTTAGGTGTACCTTAGTTCATTGTCACGTTCGAATTTTAAAAGTAAATCTCTCGTTTATATTACTTCACCCAAACACACATCACTGAATCAGTCCACGCACTCGAATCCAGGACTATGTATTTTGTATAGTGTAATTACTTAACAGTTTGACTGAAATCTGTTAGGAAGTTAGCAAATTTAGGTCTGTCTTTGTGTCTAGCGGGTAAGCTATAATTAGTATAACTAGATTGCTATTGTTACAATAATAAATTAGAATGAAGTTGTTTTTTGCCCAAAACATAGTTTGATGTTTAAGTAAATAAGAAAATTAGAAGTCACAATAAAAATAGACGAAATAGAAATAGTTAACAATAACCTAGATTAAGATTAAAAAGCGCGGGTTACCTTATGATGTAAGTAGTTTTTTATAAATCACTTATGAGTAGTGGTTATGTATAGTCACTGTTAAGTTTCAAAACTTTGGTAAGTATATTTTTCGTGTAAGAACTCTGCTTTCCCTTTTGTACCACTTTTTTGTCACTAAATTTTTATAATGTATATTTTTCTTCGTTGCATGAATTCGATGTCTATTGTCTAATATATCAATAGTTTTTAAACATTCGGCGTTTTATACTTAATGTTATTTCATGTTAGACATTAATAAATGATCTGTTTAGTTTATTATTGTCTTGGGTGGATTTCAGGGCGATATCGTAAGGCGGAAGGAGTCGTGGAGTGGAGGCATAAAAAAAAGTGATTCTAGGAAAAATAGCTCATCAGCTGAAACTTCGGTCTAACTTGACCTTGACAGTCAATTTCACTAAATAAACTCGCCAGTTAAAATAATATTTATTGTATAAATTTTACTTTGTAAGGCTACTTAGGCTCCATCTATACACGGCGAAAGGCAAGTTGTGTACCTTTTCTATTGTAAATCTCGCTACTTATTTTATAGTATTTTTGTAACATGCGTGTATAGATAGTGTCTTGGAAATGTCAATGTTTCGATACAATCCACACTTATGCTCCTTTAATTTCAACATTGCTTGTCACATACAGTTCAGTTTATATAATATTAATGGCCGGAATTCTTGTGGATTTTTGAAAATACCCAACTGGAGAATTAATAAGTTATACCTAATCGGCACAAAACATGTAGATACATTTACTTTGTTAGTAAATTAGACACACGTTGTAAATATGTGTAAGTATTTTTAGATGTAATTTAAAGTAGGTAAACCACTATAGGTCGCAAAATATCGATGTCTTTCTGTCATGTATTTTTTTAGAAACTTAGGTACGTATCAAATTACATAAAGTTTGAAAAGAATAATAAAAAAATACGATACAATGATGATTTGATGTAAGGCCTTTTCTCAGAAATTTACAACTTTACAAGATTGTTAGGAAATTAGTAAGCCTAAGCTAATCATCCAATTTAGAGATTACACGATCAAAAAGTTCGTGTAATTAATAGTTTCGCCGGAAATTTTATTCTATCACATGACCGATATGTCTTTTGTCCATTATTATTTTTTAAGCTTTATATATTTTGAGACATCTGTACATTCTATACCTATGCAATCATAAATAATATCTGTTTCATTCCATGGATTCTGTATAGATTAATTTTGAAAATTTATAATTGTATATTATTAAATTTTTCCAATCCTGACTACTTTGCACCTTTTGTCATTGCGTGGAGGTTACTTTGACGTTGTACTTTGTGACACATATATCCGTCCTTGACGCCGAAAAGATGTGCAGGAAAAATAAACCATTATGCTGCAAAATACTAACTTCCGTTCTCAGAGTAACAAATGTTTCAGTTTATTATTAAAATATGAACTCACCCCAAGCCTAACACTAACAAAATTATTTGCTTTCTTTCCAACGTGTTTTTTCATTCCTCGATTCGTTCAAAAATAATGAAGAAATAAAATAACTATTTTTTCACTTCTCATGCTCTTAAAATGTTACTTTAGTCTCTGCATATCGGGACTAAAGCTCTTTTTTGATCTCAAGGGATTAAAGTAAAATTTTTTTAATTGACTATGGAAACCCCTAAACTGCCAATCACGGTGTTTGTGAATGGAGGATTATCGCCATTTTCAGTAACTGGGTATAGACAATTTTAAAGCTTTCCACAGACCGAAGCGCGCTGCGGACGCACTGTAGCGCCCTGCGCTTCGGTCTGTGGAAGCCTTTAGGGCGTGGAAATAACCTCAAAATGACAACTGTATAAAAAATATTTAAAAAACAATAATTTCGTGAAACACATTGAATAATTATGAATATTAATCTATTTAATTATAAAATATTAAAGATGAATTCATTTTATTTTGCACGTAAAGAAAGATTTCCTTTAGCTTAGGTGTTTTTAATTTGTTTTTTTTAAAAAACGCTGTCGGCAAAGCAGTTCCCTGCTCTGTCGATAAAATAGCAATCCGCACTGTCGGCAAAGCAGTGCTGGAGTGTACGGTAGATAGAGCAGTTACGTTTGAATGTGAATATGGCGTGACTTCAAAATAATGCGATGTCAGTTGCATTTAATAGTAAATAGAAAGTATAATTAGATATAATTTAACAAAGAATTGGCATATAGAAAATAAACTTAAAAAGTCGTTTCTTTATTCACGGGTAAGTGTTTCAGTTAACAATATATTTTGTGAGTGAACTTAGATCAATTAGGTTAATTTAAGTTAGAATCTATTGACTAATTATGCAAGCATTTAAAGCGTCACTTTACAAAAAAATATAAAAGAAAAGAAAAGACAGCGGTATTTTTTTTGCTATTTGAATTTTGAACAGATGTCCATTGCTCGTATTGAGCATACGTTGTAAAAAAGTAATTTTGTACGTCGTTTTTTTCCTCGCATTCAAAGTGAAAAGTAGAGTGTTTAACGCGGGACTAAACTACCATAATGACAACTCGAATTATAGCCTCCCTCGCTATCGCTCGGGTGGCTAAATATCTCGTGTCATTATGGCTTGTTTTAGTCCCTTGTTGAACAATCTACTATATATCTGAATGTTTGTACTTGTAGCCACAATTTAAAATTTTCATAGCGGTGTGGGATAGGGAAGACAATTTTATTCCCACAAGTCTCATTTTCATTCCTCTATATCTTCTATACCCTGTCAATAGGACAGATTCCGATAATGTACCTACCTACTTTGAAAGCTCGCATATAGCTCCAAATACCAAGTGCCAATAGTAATATGACACCAGTAGCTTAGATTTATATGAAACAATTTTTGACTCTTTATTTATAATATTTGTATGAAAATATGAATCGTTAATACATAACCGTGTAATTAGAACTTAGTCATTAGTAGGTTTAAAGGTAGAGCATTGATTAAGTAATGGGTTCGATTAAATCTGAACGATAGGAGGTGGCTCAATCAAAATCAATTATTACGAACGTACTAAGTTTTCGGAGGTTTCCCCTAGATACATAGAAGTATTCAAGTTTCCCAAACAAATAGAGATAGAGGCGCAAGCACCGAAAATGTAATGAGGGTCATTAATAGAGCCTTTCAACCGTCTTACTTTCGTGGTCATACTTTACGAAATGCCTGTATATTTTGATGATGTGTTCGGTTATTCGTTAAGAGGTCTATGTACTTCTATCAGATAACGAAACTTTGGTGGTGGTGAGTTGGAGGGACTGCACGACCACGTATTTCTTACATAAACGTAACTATCGTAAGGTCGAGGGTGAGCAAAGTAATTGTTTCAGTTCACATATTTACGTCATTATAAAGATCGAGTTAAAAACGCTGAAAAAAAACCCGTTTCTTATATGACGACCCCTTATAATTTTTAACTTTATTTTATTTTTAGTATTTGCTGTTATAGCGACAATAGAAATACTTCATCTGTGAAAATTTCAACTGTGCTATCACGGTTCATGAGATACAGCCTAGTGACAGACAGACAGACAGACGAACAACGGAGTCTTAGTAATATGGTTTGGGTACGGAACCCTAAAAATATGTCCACAAAAGTGATACGGAACGAACGCTCGTGAATAGGTATCCATTTATGGGCTTGCCCCGACTACGCGCGATCGGCGGCGCTACAAGCGATTTTCTAATAGGTACACTGGAAACGCTGCAAGTGAAGGGTCCGCGCAAAGAACATGTTTGGGAACTTCACACACACCATTGAATTTCTTCTCAGGTGTATACTTAGGTGTATGTGTTCCTTCACCGTTAAGCTCATGGTAAATTACAAATGTAACTTCGCACATATAAATTCCGAAAAACTCAAGAAGCGTGAGCCGGCGGTCTGGTTTCAGATAGGTATCCATATTTAATTCAATGATAGGTACTTAAAGTTATTGTACTTTGCGAGCTCTACATTTTGGGATTAAAATCTCAATTCATAATTACTAAACGGGACTTATCACACAATAAATATTTATTGCGTGATAAATCCCGTTTAGTTTAGTAATTATTGGTAATTACGAGTGAAAATCACGAAAGTATAAAACAAAATCTCAATTATCAAAAAGGTGATTAGGCATGTTTTTCCGTAGACCCTTCAAGTTATCTATAGGTAACGCCACCAAAGTTGAGGCCACGCACACTACCACATCTCTTGTAATGACAGCGGGATTTTGACGTTGTGTTGTCGTTAAACGTCAACACAACGTCAAAATCCCGCTGTCATTACATGAGATGTGGTTGTGTGCGTGGCCTCAACTCTGGTGGCGTTACCTATAATTTACTTTTAACCTCTTAACTCCTCCCACTCATATACGGCCCACTTCTGGTGCCTGGCTGACTACTGGGTACTTCACCCTATGTTTCGATTTATTTTAACGTTTCTTTAACGTGCTAATTTCCTTCAATTTATAAGAAGCAACAAGTAGCAGTACAAAAATCGCCGAAATATGGGCAATATAAAAATAGCAATGTTTAGTTTTGGGTAGGTGACAGCATAAAAACAATAATTCAAAGTCGCGACTCCATTAAAAAAAAAGTATTTTTAACCAGTTAAATTAGCCTCTATGTTCATCATTATCATCATCATCACTGCTGAACTTAGGCCTCCCTCACCAAAGAGACCGGTCTTGCGCCATCCGCATCCAAAGCGTTCCCTAAACCTTTTAAACAGGTCGTCGCTGCATCTTGTTGGAGGCCTACCTACATTGCGTCTTCCGGTCCATGTAGGCCATTCGAGAACTAACAAGTTTTGTAGTTGCTTTGAAACAAATAATAGTTTGATGAGTTTGCAAATAAGCGACATCATAGCTAGGTATTGCCTTATAAAGGGTCGTCAGTGGTGTTATTTACCCTATTTACTTACCTACTAAATAAATTTTATGTGTATTTGAATATTACCCCCAAAATCCTGTAGCCAAGTAGACACTAAAATAGATGGTTACTCATTTTAGAGGTAACGCCACCAGAGTTGAGGCCACGCACACAACCACATCTCATGTAATGACAGCGGGATTTTGACGTTGTATTGTCGTTAAACGTCAACACAACGTCAAAATCCCGCTGTCCTTACATGAGATGTGGTTGTGTGCGTGGCCTCAACTCTGGTGGCGTTACCCATAGTACTTATTCTTATACTTAAGCATCATCAGACATACCTATTTAGGGGTCGTTCATAGTTCGAAATTTCAATGTAAAATTATAGATGTAATAATTAATTTGTGGTAAAATTAAATTAAGAGGTTAAGAGAGAGTGAGACTGGGAGCTAAAATAACGGGTATGAAATACTTAAAGCACCCTAAAAATATGACTAAGTAAGGTAAATGTACCATATTACGGCATATTAAGGAACTTTCTACTATGAGGTAAGATTTAAAAAAAAATACGAAGGTACTAGAAATGGAAATTGTTTTATTTTGGAGACTGTTGTTATTAGATGGATATAGGATATTATTTTGCCTCGTAGCTTTTAAATTAAAGAAATAATCGTTATTTTGCTAAACCCTTACTTTGTCCGTAATTCCGTGCTAAAATTTGGCTCTTGATCTAATCCCGGGAATCGTTGCACCTAATTCCGTGCTAGCTTCAAAGTTCACATTATATTAGGTAACCCCAAAAAATATTCCTTTAAAAAATTATTTAAATGGTTTAAATTATTTTAATCATGAAATAAAAATACAAATTTATCGTATAAATGCATTAAATATAATACAAAGTACAAAATTAAAAATCGAAATTAATAATTCCACTTAATCATTTCAATGAAAGAAACATTTGGACATTGATACAAAAAAAATTGTGTTATGATTTTATAAAAAAATATATAATTGAATTTCGATGCCGTACTCCATTCTTTCGTACATAATAACATAACGAGTAATCATTTCAGACTCAATTATAAGGCTCAGGTTAAAAAATAACATATACCGTAATTACGTCATAATAATCTGCAGTCATTACTAAACTTATTTACATCAAAATTATGAATAAATTAAGCCCCAGTTATAATTAAACGATTAAAACATTTCATACTGAGTTTCTCTTATTCCGTGATACTCCCGCAATTAGGTTCATCGCGTCAGATCTGTGAACATAATTACGGCAGTCATAAATTCGTCAATTTCCCTTAAAATATTCTTTATATTAACTTGAAATAGTTATAAAACCTTCAGTTAATAACCACTGTACAATAATTTTACAAATTTTGATTAAATATACTTACCGGCACCACAACAAATCCTTACGAAGTTACCATTGTCACTTTATGCTCACAGACAACACGACGTATGGAACTACTGCGTGGTTACGACTGATGAGTTTGGAAATGCGATACTGCTGTTAGAACTTATTACAGTTATTCAAAAACAGTGTTTTTTGGTTGCAATGAAACTATAGTTGATGAAGCATTGTATTAAATCATGACTTTACTGATAGTTTTCTTATTATACGACAAAAACCAAAATGACACGGCATAATGTACTACCCCGGCATAGTGTACATTTACCTTATGTACCACTAATCATTTCGACGGGCTTTTATTATGTACGGACACCGATTATTTGTACCTGGAGCTGGAGGGAGGTTTGTTATGACGTTTTTGGATATTACCATGTCGAGTGTTATGAATAAATGGGTTTTTATAAATGTGGTTCGTTGGTTTTTTTAATTCCCTTTGAGTGACATCTGTTGAGCAATAGAATAACTTAAATTAGAGCGACATCTATTGAACAGTACACAACTTAATTGGCTGTCACTGCTGGATACATGTTGCATATTAAATTGCAACAGATGGCGCTGTTTTCAACTTTTGTAAGTGCGACCTCTATTGGCGAGTGGCGAAACTAAATACTAATGTAAGCTAGACGCACTGATTATGATTAACAACATTTAAGGTAGATAGCGCTGTAAGTACATTAAAACTACATTTTGTATATTAGGATATTAGGATAAAAATAAAATTAAAATGGAGCAATTTAAATTGATATTCACTTTCAAATAAAACGAAAATGTTAGATCAATAAATAATATTTAATTTTTCTTACAAAATAATAACTAAACGAGTATATTATACTAAAGGCGGTTAGTTTTTATTTTTCTTTTTGTCGGGGAGAATGCCCATTTCTTCTTGATATTTCCTGATCAGCTGTTCTTGTACGTCGGGCAGGCACGGGGAATACCGACTGTACTCCATACTGAACTCTCCTTTGCCTTGTGTTACAGATCTGCGAAAAAATAATTGAAAATGTAAGTGAATTTGTTGATTCGGATCCTATTACGTTCCTCATTAGCATTGGACCTACAGAGTGAATATAGAGCCCAATTGAAATCGAAATCAATCGATACAGCCAGCGTCAAAAAATCTATACACAGACCTTATTATTACCAGCACAATAGTAGATTGTACAACAAGAGCTCTTGCTCATGATATATTTATATATAACCACCCGAGCCGGTACGGCGAGAGTGGATAGACTCGTCGAGGGGAAAATGGGTTTAATGCTCGAGTTTTGCACTCTGCTTTTCACTACGATTGCAAAGAAATTAAACAACAACATTTGAAATAAATGTTCATTTAAGTTTTTATATTTTTGATGCATATGTACTAGATTTGCTTAGTTTTATATTATTGTTTCTCCAGCGTATTCAATGTCATTCATCGGCACTTCGGCGTACACAGTAATCCATTCCTCTAATCTTTTGTTGCCTGCGATGATGCCTCCACGCTGCTCAACAGCTCTATCCATACATGACACTGACTCACCTAAGCTCCCCGGCGTATCCGAACATGTTATTCAGCGGTACTTCGGCGTACACAGTGGTCCAGCCCTCCGATCCTTCGTTGCCCGTGATAATGCCACCACGTTTGTTCAGTTGCCCGATGACGGTTCCGTGGAACTCTTCTGGCATTGTCACTTCAACGTACATGATAGGCTCTAGCACTTGCCAAGCGCCTTCTTCAAATACTGAAAGTTTTTTTTTGAAGTTAGCATTGTGAGGTTGCAGTCCGAAGTTTTTCGAGATATCAATAGTTTTTGAATGGAAATTAAACAAATATTTAGTGAGTGAGTCCTGGCAAAAAAATAGTTTCCAACACATTTTACGAAAAAAAAAAATTTGTTAAAAATACGTAACGGAAATAACAATGGAGATCGAATCGAACGCGTCGACAAAGGTTCGAGGTTGTGTAATATGATTTACGTTTATCGCAAAAAATTACAAACAGTAGGTAGAGGATCCAAACTAGAATCAACCCTTCTATTTAATTGATGAAAAATATTTTAACCCTTCGTATGACTTAGCACCGATCAGTGACAGAATCACTAAGGGGGTGTTTCACCACCTTATTGTCAAACTACTGGTTACGTAACCAATGAATAAAGTAAGTACTGAACAAATCTGTCGGCTAGTGTTTTTTCAGTTTCACCACTCCGGTCCTGTGCAAACTAAGTACTACTCAACTAATCGATCGTTGGTTTAACAAAAAGTCGGAATGGCAACGTCGCATTTCACGACCACGCGTTCCTGTTCGCACACTTTCGTTCAAAGAGTCGCTCATTATTAAAGCAAAACAAATCGTAAACTATGTAATTTTTAAATACATCTGTGTTTTGCATAAACAAATGTGTAACATTATAATTAATCCAAAAACAGTATTTATTTACGATACTTTGTTAACAATAATAAACAAAAATAAAATCACGTAAAAAGAATCGAAAAGTGGCGCCAAACCATTTGACAGAATAACTTTTTTTTTAATGGCGATGTACAAGTTCAGGTAGAACAAACGATTGTGCCACTGAAAAAGTCTGTAATTAAAAAATATTACGAAATTCTGGATTTATTTTTATATACTAAAAGCGTACCTATATTTTTTTATTCAAATCTTGATATTTAATTTCTCGTTTGCAATTTAGCATGACTTCTTTCTCTAAAAAATAAAAAATACTTTGATTTATTTTTCTGAAACCGGCTGAAGGGCTCTCCAACCATGGCCACAAAAAAAATAGACTAACTAATTAAAAAGTTATGTGACGGATAATAATGCTAAATGCCACCTGATCTGTTGGTCAAATTAAGAAATAGTTTGTCCGTCACTTAGCGCTAATCAAGACTGGTGAAACAGAAATTTTTATTCCATCTGACAAATAAGGTTATGATTAAGCTAATCCGAACTTTAAAAAAAGTGGTGAAACAGCCCCTAAATGTATCAAATTAAATGACTGAATTTAATAAATCAAAATTCATTAAAATGTAGCTTTTGTGATTTTGGCACTGGTCAGTGCTACGGCTCACAACGGGAGCAGCATTGAACAGCGCTAAGTCACACTAGGGGTTAAATCAAATTAAGTACTTATGTTAAAAAAATATATTTTGAATAGGTTGGCTGACAAAATCATGGCCAAGCTATAGTTATTTATTATTGAACATTGCACTCATTCGTATTTAACGAATAAATTTAATTCCAACCGAAAGTATGAAGCCTATAGAATATGCAAACGTTGGGCTGTCTATTTTTTTCCTGAACAACTTTTTCCGGATCTAAGACCTTTCTAATTGATTGACAGACCAACGTTTTATTGACTCGCGTATTCGTGCAAACATGAATAGCCCAGCTTTACAATTGTGACATTCAATTTTGATTCACATTGCTGCCTGCCGGATTAATCTTTAAGGTTGCCAAGTGCCAAAACAAGGTTGTTGGCCAGACTAAGAATAAGTAATAGTACTAACGTACAGAAAGATCACTCTCGAACAAAAGTCAACTTTAGGTATAAAAACTTGCCTACTCTTACTGCTTGCGCGCGAAATTGAAACTTATCGTGTGATACGAGCGTTCATATTCCGTTGGGCACCGCTGATCCGAAACCAAGGGTACAGGGTTTCTACTCGCCGATATTTGGTAGGTATACGAATCAAGAAAGATAAGTGTGTATTAATTAAGTAAACTACCTTTAGTAAGTAAGTAAGATAAGATCGTTTAGAAGTCATTGTTTGTTGCAAAAATCACAGAAAAAAAGATGCTTAAATTACGCGCGCCGCGGCTAGCGTGCGAACCGAAGGCGTACCGACAACCTACTGCCATACTCCTCCCGGGAGGCGCGCCGGCCGAACATACCTAAACTGCGGAGTGAAACCCCCCTGACTATACCACAGAATAGAGAAAACCTCACCATCTTTAACCGCTCCTTTCGCCGCCAAGAAGAACGCCAGTTCACTCGAGTCCACGATATGATGCGCGCCGTCTTGTAAGCGGAACTTGACGCCAGATATCTTGTGCCCGGTGAGGTACCCTTTCTGGCACGTGTCGAGGAAGCCACGCTCCACGCCGGGCACGTACTGCTTCGGGATGTTTGTGCCGACTGTCTCGTCTATGAACTCGAGCGCTGGAAGAGAAGTACGGGATTAGGGGGATTGCGCGGAAAATTTTGAGTGCGCTTTTTGGGGAATTATCGAGTTTTATGAAATTACGGCAAACGACAGAGAACCGTCTAGGCCAACTATACGCGAGTGGCCTTCAGAGCTTCTATGGCCGGTGCAGTATAAAATATCAGGGTTCGAGGCTATATATCATTCATGATATATATTATCCGATATCTCGATGTTGACAACGAACAGTATCGAAACTACAAAAACAAAATTGTTAGATTCGACACTGTACGTTGCGCGGTAAAGTATTGAAATTTCAAAATTCAAATTTTGCAGGTTCAATACTGTACGTTGCGTTAGTCGATATATCAAATGATTTTTTATGATATATATCAATACAAAAATTGGTTTAAAAAAATTATATTATTAAGTAATTTTTGGCGTTTGTTACTGTATTTCTACTTCCCAAATGTAAATGGCGTTGGAGTAGAGTTAAAAAATACTCCGTAATAGTAAGTTCTAATCCATAAATGGCAATGCCAGAAAAATTTTGTTACGAAAGACTCGAAAGAGTAAGTTTTTTTTGTGTTTATTCTATTATTTATTACAAAAAAAGTAACTGACAAAGTGCAGAAACGATGTAAGTGTAACACATATGCAAATAGTATACATAAATAATACAATAAAATAATAATATGGCTTTCATACAAAATGGATACCGTTCGTACCTGGTGCAAAGGTTGTCCATCGCCATTCAACGTGGTAACGCGGCCAGTGTGATGGGTACCTTTGCGCCAGGGACAACTCGTGGGGGACTTTTTGACTGAACTTAGGCTAGTCTTAAGTTATAAATTTATTGTTTTATTTTTTGTATTTTTGACTTACGATAAATGGATATACATATATCACACTTTTGATATATATCGGATATATATCATAAATATCCGATATTTTGATATCTAATACCTTTAAACGAGCAATTCTTGTATATATATATATAATCAGGATCTCGGAAACGGCTCCAACGATTTCGATGAAATTTGGTATGTGGGGGTTTTCGGGGATGAAAAACTGATCTAGCTATGTTTCATTTTCAGAAAATCGCTTTTACTCGTGTTTTCCGGCTATTTTTGTTTGCATTAGAATATAAAGCTAAATTTCGCCGACTTCGAGCAGATCATAATGGCACATTAGAAATCGGGTGGTCGCGGATCCAGCCGACCTCGGTTCGATACCACGTTTTTTTTCAAGATTTTTATTTTTTTTTTTAAGTTTATTTTTTATGAGAAAACGACAAATTTCTTCTTTTGTGAGAAAAAGTTACTTTTTTGTGAGAAAAAGTTATTTTTTTGCAAGAAAAAGTTACTTTTTTGTTAGAAAAATTATTATAGGGAACGTGCAGTAACTATAGGCGGCAGCACTAATGCGACAGAAGAGACACTATGCGGACAGTAAAACAAACTTATCAAGGTAAAACATTCAAATTGATGGCACCCTTATGGCACCAGTTGGCAGCACCGTCTATGTGCACGTTCCCTATTGGGAGCACACAGAACAGGAAAAGCCGGTTGTCTGTAAAGTCGGTTTACGGACGATAGTTTAACGTGACTCACCGCTCCACCCCCTCCGGTGTTTTTGTCAAATATCTTGAAAACGGTGCATCCTACGGCAAAATCAATGAAATTTTCATCCCCCCTTTAATACCCCCGCGCTCCCTCTCCCGCATCCCCTCCCCCCCTCTCAACCCCCCCCCCCCCACCCCCCACCCCTCCGGTGTATATAATCAGGATCTCGGAAACGGTTCCAACGATTTCGATGAAATTTGGTATTTGGGGGTTTTCGGGGATGAAAAATTGATCTAGCTTGGTCTTATCTCTGGGAAAACGCTTAGTACCGAGTTTCTGCCCGAGCAGAGCTCGGTCGCCCAGGTACTTTATAATAAATATCGGATATTTTCGAACCCTGTAAAATATACTGATTTATTTAATAGTTCTATGCTGTAGATGATAGTTACTGGTGTTTTGGTGAGGAGGCAGAGGTTCCATGATGCCGCTGACCCTCGCAAACTGCCCGGCGCCTCCGGACTGCTTCTTGTGTAGATAGTCGAAGGAGCACGGTGACATCATTGTTTCTCTGCAAACGAAGTATACTGGTAAGAGAGCGTCCATCTTTTCAACGCCAAGCTTAGTTCGTCATAAAGCTAATTTGGACCTTACGTCATTGTGTGAAGATCACTTTGACGTTGTACTTTGTGACGCATATATCCGTCGCTGGCGTTGAATAGGTTTACGTATGGTTTTCAGGGAGGGGAAGGGGTTAAGCCAAATCTCATCTAATCTTACTTTCGGGGAGGGGTGGGTGGGGGGGGGGGAGTGTAAAATTTTAAGAAAATTGGGTTAAATTAAATAAAGACTATTCCATCACTTAAACAGAATCTAACAATACCTAATATTTATCGTGGTTTAGAGAAGCCCATAATACTAACATGTCAGCAAGTTTTTTCTTTCGTGATTTTCACTCATAATTAATTACTATACTAAACGGGACTTATTATCCGTACGACTGCTGCAATCTGGCCGAAACGGCGAGGTAAATATTAATTGCGTGATTAGTCCAAATAGTATAGTAATCAAAATCAAAATCAAAAAAATCAAAACGTTTATTCTGCAAGTAGGCCGCAAAGGGCTCTTTTACATGTCAATTATAAGTTTTTTTTTCTTTTAGAATTAATTCAATGCACTTGTACTAAAAACATACACTTTAAAAAATCTCACGTGAGATTGGAGGGCAGAGAGGGGGTTGAGCCGATTTGGCTCGCCTATTAGGTCTCCTTATCCAGAAGCACCCACATATCGTCACTACTTTGAAAAATCTCGTATCTGAAATCAATATGTAAACCAAACTGAACTTTATTGCACACTCAATCTCAATTAGCCAGATTATCGATTATGAGATACGAGCTTTTTCAAAGTAGTGACGATATTTCATACTACGACTTACCTAAAAGCGACCTTAGGCTTCCCCAGTTCCACAGGGCAGTTGTATTCCCTCTCCATCCTCTGCGCGTATATCTCGAGATGCAACTCGCCCATACCGGACACGATCGTCTCCTTGTTGTCGCTGTCATAACGGAATTGGAATGTGGGGTCTTCTTTGGTAAATCTGTGGAAAATTTGTTATTTTTTATGTCGATTTTTCAACCAATTCGTGGACCAATTTAAAAAAAAAAAACTTTTTTTTATTGCTTATTTACTTTTATGATTCTTTCAAAGATCTACCTTCAATTCTAAGAGCATAGAAATGTACAAGCTACTTGTGGAAGCTGTTTTGGCTAAATTATACCTTTTGAACGCCACGCATCGTTTTTGTTAGGAACAAAATTGATTCTTATGCGGATGCGGGTAGGTTTAATTTTGTATTACCGTACTGTCGTCTATAGCCGACGCTGGCGTTCAAAAGGCTAAAAAAATGATAATAATAAATCATGGGACAGTTGACACCAATTGACCTAGTCCGAAATTAAGCTAAGCTTGAACTATGGGTACCAGACAACGGATTTAAACATACTTATATAGATAAATACATACTTAAATACATATTAAACACCCAAGACTCGAGCACAAACATTCGTAATTTTTACACAAATATCTGCCCCGACCGGGAATCAAACCTGGGACCTCAAGATTCGTAGTCAGGTTCTCTAACAACTAGGCTATCCGATTGACAAAATGAAAGTTTAACTGTATAATATTGTGCTCTATGTTCCCCAAAACATCATCTTCATTTCAGACGAAAGACGTCCACTGCTGAACATAGGCATCCCCCAAGGTTTGCCAAACAGATAGGTCCTGCGCCATCCGCATCCAACTCGTTCCCGCAGAGGGCCGTTTTCTGCTCAACCTATTCATGAGGGGTATTTGCAGGCGGGTTGGCGACCGCAGCATGTTATCGATATTTATATCAAGAACGCCCGCCCGTCCCCGGTATTACTGGCCGCAATTTTAGGACATGGGTCCCAAAACCATAAATAAATAAAAAAGTACACTGATATGTAGAAACCTCCATCAAAACATTTTGCGATGGCGAGGGGTGTGGTGACAAAAGTTTCAAGTTGCGGACAAGCGGTGGATGCAAGTGGACGTCCTCTGGCTCCTGCTGCTGATGATGATGATGATAATAAGCACGATACGAAGTTCGAATTTTGAACTTTGTAGTATAGACGTGAGACGTCCACCAACAAGATGGGATAGGCTCAAAAAACTCACTTTCCCGAAATGTGCACTTTCTTTAAAAATGCACTTTCCGCAAAATGTACACTCCCAAAATGTACACTTGCCCATTAAAGGCACTTCCCCGTAAGTGTATTTTCTCAAAACGCACACTTTCCCAAAATGTACACTAGTCAAAAATGTCATCTTCACCACAAAGTTTTCCTTAGATGAAGATCCTAAGCTATGATGGCAATGTTAACATTTTTATCTATGTACCTAGATAAATCCTTCGTACTCGTGCATTTTTACCGTTTATCAAATAGTCTAGTATAGGTACATATATAGTACGTACTTTTCCAAATCTAGTTCTCTATTTGCGAAAGTGCACATTTAGGGAAAGTGAGTTTTTTGAGCCTAACCCAACAAGATGTACGGATGATTTGGTAAAATCCGCGGGTTCAAGTTGGATGCAAGCCTCTTCCAACCGTGATGATTGGATATCAATGAGGCCTATATCCAGCAGTGGAGGTCCTACGACTGAAATGATGATGGTGGTTAGCAGAGCTCGGCAGGGGTGAGCCATTTTGACGTCACTTATGTCAATATCTACTATTAATATAGATTCCACTTTAGGACTGTTATTGCTTTAATTTTCGACATACTTAAAATTGGAATAATCTTTCTTTAATTATATTATTAATTATTTATTCGCTTACTTCAAATTGAGGGGCTGCTTACAAAATAACACAACAGAATAATAGAATAATGATATGACGTTTTCGTGATATTTCACTCAGTTGAATATGGCATCCTTAAACAGATTTATTGCCTATCTAAAGAGGTTTGATATCATAACATATCACTTTATTAACTTTAATAGTATCATATGGATATACATATTATTTAAAGACGTTTGTTAAAAAACTTACTATAAAATTCATTTGTTTTAATATCGTAGCGGAAAGGCAGCCTAAATAAAATAATTCCTTTAGTTATTAAACTACACCACATATACCATTGAATAACAAGGCATGTCCATGTTATGCAAACTCTGAAAACAGCTCATCCCCGCCGAGCTCTGGTGGTTAGGTATACGCCTGTATATTAATGAACTAAAACAATTACTTTGCTCACCCGCGACCTTACAATAGTTACGTTTATGCAAGAAATGTGCGTTCATACAGTTCCTCCACCTCCACACTATACGAACACACACAAATCACATAAACACAACTATCACCACCACCAAGCTACACTGACGCGTTTCGGACTCAACCAGAGCTCATCTTCGGAGTTACCACAACCGTATGCTATGCTACCAAATGTTAAACTAACAAACCAAAACAAATGTTTTAACTTGTCACTGTAACTTCACAAGTACCCACTTTATTTTTCTTATTCTCAAACTACCCCACAAAAATTAACTTTTATTGACATATTATAAAACTACCTTGAATTTTTGTTTATTTATTTATAAGGCATATTTTATTAATACTAACTGTTCAAATTAGACCCAAGCCGCAGTAAAGGAGAAGATACTAAATTTACCTGTTCATTAATAATAGACCCCATAGTGTTGTACCTAATTATTTCCATGCATTCCAGAGCATCCAGACGCAACCCCTTGCCGCAATAATGTAACACTTCATAAGAATCTGAATCTAACAATGAATGATTTGATTCCAACAAATGTTTTGCAAAATTCGATCTATCTGGATGCTCATTCCTATATGCCGAAACATGCTCTTTAAATCTAGTATTAAAACTTCAAACCTGTATATTATTCAAACTCACCTAGCAACAGCCTTCGAGAAATTATCCCGATCTTTGCTGTTCTTCGGCCGTATCGACATCGACACGACGGGGTCCGGCACGTGTATGGATTCCATCGACAGCTCTAGCTTGCCGTCGTTGACGAACGTGTCGCCGGACGCGCAATCTACGCCGAACAGCGCGAATATGTCGCCCGCGAACACCTCCGACACTTCTTCCATGTTGCTAGAGTGCATGCGCACTAGACGGGAGATTTTTACCTATGGATGTGTGAATAAAAAGTGAAAGACCTTAATAATACGATCAAAATTATATGGGAATGTTAGTCACAAGCGCCATCTATGCGCAACGATAGGACACTAAATCCTGTGCTGTATAGTTACTATAAAAGACGAGAGATGGCGCTAATCTCAACGATGACAGTCGATATTTGCAAACTGTTTTTTTCTTGCGAAGTAATACGAAAAACAGATTCATGTCAAGAGCGTATAGGAAAAATATTAAAGGTCTTTGTTTTATTTTCGTCAATGCGGAATTTATATACGCACATACTCACAACTTTCGCATTTATAATATTAGCAAGATAATAGGATAGACGACTAAAAAAAACTGTTTAGTCCGTCAGTTAGATTATTAAAAAATATTGTACACGTATTTTTTCTTTTGTTTGACAAACAAAAAATGACGAGGATACAGTGCTTAGAAGTTTCGAGTGACGTCACTATATGGTACAATTTTTACCTAAGAGTGACGTCACAAGCCCCCACTCTGGAAGTTTGATGATCTATGCCTTTGCCGATATTTAAAAATTTGATAAACCAAAAAATACGTGTCCCATATTTTTCCATTATCTAACTGACGGACTAAATGGAATGACATATTTATAACCCAGTCGTCATCCCTATTATTAGATGCCTACTGCAATATTTGAATCAGACCAAAGTAAAACTATCTATAGCTAGACCATTTATATGAGTTCTCGCCCGCGCGGTAAAGAGGCGGGGGGGTACGACTAATGCGACCATACGTCCCGTTTTGAACGGGACTGTCCCTCTCTCAGGTACTCTGTCCCGGTGTCCCGAAAAACAAGTCGGGGACGCGAAAATGTCCCGTTTTCATTAGATTTAAAATAACGACACGTAAGCGGTAGTCGAACATGTATTTTCTTTGATAAACAAGTTGCAGGCAGAATAGAAAACTCAACTCAATGTCTACGTAGTTTGAACTTTGTTAATTAGTAATTGTTAAAGATAATATTTCAAAAATCTTGCCAAGAGTTGTTTTGGAAACGTTTTGGAGGTTGTCAACCAGTACTAAAATATATTTACGCATCGAAAAAAAAATTAAATACAAAATTGGGTGATAAGACGTTTGTTATTCTAAAAGAAGTTTATTTCTACCCAAAATCTCCTTAAAAAGTGACAAAAAATGGTCACGTTAGGTATGACGACAAAGGAGCAAGGGGCGGCAAACGAAGCGCGCTCGCCGCCCGCACCTCTCCCGGCCCCGTTTGTCGCCATACCCCCAGCCCCTGTACTGCGCGGGCGACGACTCATTTAAACGACCTAGCTATAAGCATTTAAACCTACCTTTTTCCCAGTCCTAGCATTGAATATATTATCCCCCCTCTTCAGCATACCCTGGTAGCATCTCAAATACGTGAGCTGTCCGAACTTGCTAACTTCCAACTTGAACGCCAGCCCCACAAAAGGCTTCTTTCCGTCTCTAGCAGGATCTAGAACTATCGTTTCTCCCTCTCCACTTGTCTCGTTGATCATAGCTGTGTTTTCAACTTGACCAGGATGGGGTAGATATTCCAGTACGGCATCGAGGAGTGGTTGGACGCCCCGGTTCTTGAGCGCTGTGCCCAACAAGACTGGTGTGAAGGTACGCTTCAGAGCTGTGGTGCGTACAGCTTTCTTTATGTCAGCGACGGTTGGTGTTTTCTCTTCGAGGAATAGTTCTCCTGAAATTGAGGAAAGGACCATGAGCAAATGTGTATAGGCACAGTCCTCACCCACCAATAGAAACGAAACATGTCTCGAACTGAAACAATTACTTTGCTTTTTGTTTTTTAGGGCTCCGTACCCAAAAGGGTAAAAGCGACCCTATTACTTAGACTTCGCTGTCCGTCCGTCTAACCGTCTGTCACCAGGCTGTATCTCACGAACCGTGATAGCTAGACAGTTGAAATTTTCACAAATGATGTATTTTGGTAAAATACTAAAAAACCGAGTAAAATAAATATTTATGGGGCTCCCTTACAACAAACGTGATTTTTTTGCTAGTTTTTGCTCGATATTGATAACGGCAACAGGTAGACGCTTGAAATATTCACAGGATATTTAGTTATAAAATATATTCATTTTAATATTTTTTTTTTTTAATAGCCTGTTACAGTGTCCCAATGCTGGGTAAAGGTCTCTCCCCTGGACTTCCAACTCGCCCTGTCTGCACTTGTTTGACCAGTCGCTCGAGAACGTGTCTAGGTCATCCCGCCATCTTCGCCTTGGCCTGCCGTGGCGCTGATAACCATCCTGGGGCACCCATTGAGTGGTAACCTGCGCCCACCTCTCTGGGTGCATGCGGCAGACATGGCCAGCCCAGTCCCATTTCAACTAGACCAGGATTTCAAAAATAAATAATTAAATTAAAATAAAAAATATTTAAGGGGGCTCCCATACAACAAACATGATTTTTTTGCCGTTTTTATAGATACTGGTACAGAACGTGAAGAGATACAATACGTTTACTTTTAGTTTACCACTGACAGATGGCTTGCCTTCATTTCATTTCCAACTTTAACACCATACAAATAAAGTAGCTATTACAAAATCTGCAAACGTGTGTAACAGTATTCTAAAATTGACTTTATTTACAGGTCGTTAAAGTTGAATATGAAATGAACCATATGGCAAACCATCTGTCAGTGGTAAACTTTATGTAACTTTACTGTAACAGATATTAATTTCGCATTTATAATATTAGTATGGATATAGATAGTTCTGTTAAAACTCACCCAAAGTCTCATCAACGTTAGACAGATGCTCGATCAGCTCGTGCCTTCTCTCTTGCACCTCAGCCCTCCTGTCCTGAGGCACCTCATCATAACGGACCTTCTCGCCATATTCGCCGTCGAAGTATACAGCCCGCTCTTCAATAAGCTCCAGAATGCCTTGACAATCTTTCTCTAGACCGATGGGCAGGTGGAGGAATGCCGCGTTGTGGTTCAATTTGGATCGCATTTGCTTTAGTACTCTGAAAGTAGGAAAATAGAAACAAATATAAATATACTAGCACTAACCCACATCTTCACCAGAAACATTTACAATATTAGAGTTAAAAAATATTACGGTAACATTTTTAACCTTTTGAACGCCAGCGTCGGCTATAGACGACAGTACGGTAATACAAAATTAAACCTACCCGCATCCGCATAAGAATCAATTTTGTTCCTAACAAAAACGATGCGTGGCGTTCAAAAGGCACAATAAAATTACATAAAGTTCCACTGACAGATGGTTTGCCTTCATTTCATATTCAACTTTAACGACCTACAAATAAAGCCAATTTTAGAATACTGTTACCCACGTTTGCAGATTTTGTAATAGCTACTTTATTTGTATGGTGTATGGTGTTAAAGTTGGAAATGAAATGAAGGCAAGCCATCTGTCAGTGGTAAACTAAAAGTAAACGTATTGTAGCACAACATCACTCTGACAACGCCATCTATTGATAGCAGACGTAGTTAACGCATCATCTTGTCATGTTGACAGCCGAGGTGAAAGCTGAAAGCTTAAAACCCGTGGCTAACTCAACGTTCTTGAATAATACCCTCTATTATTGGTTAAAATTAAAATATTATGCCACGGGAAAGCATTACCGAGGGTATTGAGTATCCTATGTTACAATCTAGATTTTTGTCTATTTGTACACCAAGTTTTATTAAGTTTAGGCGCAATCCACGCAAAAGAGATGTGGGACGGGGGCGCGTCGCAGCCCGCGTCGTTTGTTCGCAGGCCGCGTTTCCGCCGTCTCTTCTGTCTGCTTTGGATCGCGACGTTTCTATACATTTAGTATTCAAGGGGCGCTGCCATGTCATGTCGAACGCCCATGTTGTACCAACTCCCGTTGTAATCGGAGTGACTTTGCTCGAAGTTGGTGACGAATATATCTGGGACATACAATCCAATTAGGTAGGTTCAACTGCGAGAAAGAGGTCAATCGACGAATTAGACTCGGCTGGGCAGCGTTCGGGAAGCTCCGCAAAATCTTGTCATCCAATATACCGCAGTGTCTCAAGTCAAAAGTCTTTGACCAGTGTGTGTCGCCAGTTATGACTTATGGCACTGAGACGTGGCCGCTAACGATGGGCCTCATAAGAAAGCTCAAAGTCACTCAGAGGGTAATGGAGAGGGCTATGCTTGGAGTTTCTCTGCGGGATCGCATTAGTAATGATGAAATCCGCGCAAGAACTAAAGAACGAAGGCTGATGGGGCCGAAAGGTTCTCGAGTGGCGTCCGCGGACCGGAAGACGCAGTGTAGGTAGTCCTCCAACGAGATGGAGTGACGACCTGGTGAAGGTGGCGAGAACGCATTGGATGCGGATGGCGCAGGGCCGGTCTGTTTGGCGAGCCTTGGGGAGGCCCATGTCCAGCAGTGGACGTCTTTTGGTTAAAATGATGATGATGACACATCTTCACAAACTTTCTTATTTATAATATTAGTAGAACTATTTTCAATTCAACTGCCGCACTTAACGGTTCACTTGAGTGAGGTTGCAGGTGGGTGAATCAACTTTTTGGTGACACCCGTTGCTATGGTTACGTCTCTTGGACAACCTAGATTTTTCTATGAAACAGTATGAAGTGTCACTTGGACAACGGGGACCGAGTAAACAACATTCAAAACAACAGTTGATTCACCCAGGTAGAGGTTATATAAAAAAAAACATACCTATCAGGATTGGCCCCTAATCTGTCCAGCTTATTGATAAAAGCCAAGCAAGGCACATTGTATCTCTTCATCTGCCTGTTCACAGTCAACGTCTGACTCTGGACACCCCCAACGGCACACAGCACCAGCACAGCTCCATCCAAAACTCTCAGTGCTCTCTCAACTTCAACAGTAAAGTCTACATGGCCTGGTGTGTCTATGATGTTGATATTATGGTCCTTCCAAATGGTGTATGTCGCTGCTGACTGGATGGTGATGCCTCTTTGCCTCTCAAGTTCCATTGAGTCCATGACTGCTCCGACATTGTCTTTGCCTTTCACCTGTAAAGATTGAATTTATATGGTTTGAAGGGTTATAATCTAAGTAAAAGCATAAAGCGTAATAATAGGGATGTTGATGCCATTACAAAATAATTCTAAGACATGACTCCAGTAAAGAAACGCTTTATTTTAGCCCTGGAAGCCAGATTAATTTTCCACTAACTGCAAAATTAGATTTTTTGTTGCTTTAAAACAAATAAATAGTTAGTTGATTGAGTTGGCGAACAAGTGACGTCATAAGTTACTATTGCCATTCAAACCATTCTGGGAATGGGTAGTCAACGTGACAAAATGTTCAGTGGTTGGAAAGTGCAGGGGTCAAAATATTTTTGACCCCTGCACTTTATTAAAAGTTAATTTTATTATGTCATGTATTTTTTCTATAGTTAATGTAAATAGTTAGTTATTAGCATACTTTCTCATTTATTATGTCAAATAATTCTAATTTAAATTCTAATGTTGATGACTGTCAAAATACTCCCTTATATTATAAAAACTCTTCAAGATCAAGTAATTCTTCAGTTTTGTACAAAAAACGTTATAGTTTTCAATTTCCTTAATATTAATCGGAATCACATTGTAAACCTTCACCGCCATATGATATGTGCCTGACTTTACTATTTGCAGTTTCGAAAACATATTAATCAGTTTATTCCTACTCCTGAGGTTATAACGAGATTGAGAATTGTTCTCCTGTGTCTGTCTGAACAAATTCATGTTATTCCTTACAAATTTACACAACTCAAATATGTACAGAGATGTTAAAGTCAGGATTTTTAATTTTACAAAGTGTGGTCTACAGCTCTCTGTTTGTTTTATATTAACCAATATTCTAATGCATCTTTTTTGAAGAATAAAGATATCATTGGCATGTGAACTATTACCCCACAAAATTATTCCATAACTTAGCCTAGTATGCGCGTAAGCATAATATGCATTGGTTGCTATTTTCAAATTAGTGCATTTTTTAAGATCATTCAGAGCATACGTGAATTGAGACAGCTTTCCCCACACTTTTGCGACATGTACTTTCCAAAGCAAATTTAAGTATCTCTAAATGGTTTTCGGCTATACATTACAAAAATATTGAGCCGTGGTGGTCTAGTAGTTTGACCTATGGCCTCTCAAGCAGAGGGTTGTTGGTTCAAATTCCGGCCTGCACCTCTTTTTACGGAATTTATGTGCAAAATTACATTTGTAATTTACCATGAGCTTTGCGGTGAAGGAAAACATTGTGAGAAATCCTGCATACACCTGCAAAGAAATTCAACGGTGTGAGTGAAGTTCCGAATCCGCACTGGGCCCGCGTAGGAACTACGGCCCAAGCCCTCTCATTCTGAGAGGAGGCCTGTGCCCTGCAGTGGGACGTATATAGGCTGGGATGATTATGACAAAAAGAGACAACCCCAATTGGGAACAGTGATACTTACTTACTTATGTGAAGAACTTGTTTGTTTTCATTAAGAGTTAAAAAAAAAATACCTCATGCATGGAGTCTATTCTGCCAGTGTAGAACAATATTCGCTCTGTGAGTGTAGTCTTTCCAGAGTCTATATGAGCGGAAATACCAATGTTTCTAATTTTTTCCAAAGCCTTGTGCTCTGCATATTTCACATATGATGAAAATTTCTGTAAAAAAGTAAAAGCAATAAATACTACAAGCTTTAATTTAACTTTGCCAGTATACATTTAATAATTCAAAGGTGATTAATTGAAGATGATGATGATTTTTTGACTAAATTTCAGAAAACTTAACCCCTCGTATGCGGGAACTGGAAAAAATCATAATATTCTAGTCTCAATTGTTTCATATAAATCCAGTAATACAGATTAAAAAAATATATATACAAAAATAATGGCTTAAATTGGTCATGGATTGTCTTAAGCATATGAGGGGTTATGACTACCTGACTATGATGATGGATTTACGTTTTATTCAACAAGAGATGAAGAAGCTTTAGCACATATTTGAAGTGTGCACAGACTAAATCGGGGAGGAAAAGATGGAATTAAATAAAAATGTTTGACTTCTGCAGTACTGAATTGACAAAATCATAGTTCTGAACATAACAACAAAGTTAATAGAGCTACTCCACTTTATATGCAGAAAAAAATGCATTTGAATTCGAATTCAAGCAGTTATCTCCCAGTCACATGGGATCGAAAACCAGAAAAAATCGATACGCGTATAGTCTCGATGGTTGAAACTTAATAGTACAGTGATAATGATATGATTTGAGAATGCAAGCTTGTAATATCAAGCAGTCTTTAATTTTGTGAGAGCAATTGTACAGCAAACTTACAGTCAAAACCTGTGAATTACGTAAAAATTTAATAGCAAGTGCGAACAATTTAAACTTTTAGAATAATTAATGTTTACCTCAATTTGGATACGACTCGGCTTGTGTGCACTCTTAACTGCATTTGCGACTTTCAAAACGTTAAGTATAGTCATTTTAAAATTGGTAACATAAATAAAATATCACAGAATAGTTTTTACGAGCCTAGTTAATTTTGAGGTTACCCAGTACCCACCCAGAGACAGACAGCCGTCAATCGGTATCGGTCAATCTGTCATTTTATTTAGATTGTGGCAGCTATGTCACATGAAGATAGTAATGTTTCCTAATTTTGACCATAGACTAATAGGCCAGGACACATTCAATTTTTTGCAGCTTATCTTATATTGATATTAATTTGTTCATTATACCGCAGCACTCGTGCTTTGTATGATGCTTGTATGTATGTTTAACGAGGAATTTCCTCGGAGGAAATATGAAAGAGCCAGAGCCCATGCCCTACGCTCGCAGTGCAAACCCTGCATTGTCCTGCTGTGTACACCTTGCCTTTGCTTTAACTTGTTTCGAATGAAGTGAGGTGTATTGAAGGATTTGATTTTATGTTGGTGCAACTGTTATACCAGAGACAGCATATCTTTCTTTTCTTTCTTTGTCAGTCAGTTGGATTTTAGTTTGAAGGAATATGGCCGTGTTAGGGCCGGGTGTGAATGTAAATATGAACGGCCAAAGTAATATTCACAGTCAGTTAACTAAATCATTAGAAAGAATTCTAGAAGATGCTTACTTAAGTGGTGAATTAAAACTTAGTGGACGCAAGCTGAGAGAGTTTCCAAAACCAGTGAAATTTGACTTGAGTGATACAGTTGTTGCTGGTAAGTTGCATTTATAAATAAGTCTTCTTGCATTTGTGTGGTATTTGGGTTTATTATTTAATTTCCCGGACTGTTTATGTCATCGGTAGCATATTGGAACTGTTGCGGGCGTGATTATGTTATTTTTGTTTTGTTTGCGGTGCCGATGCCGGCACTTGATGCGATTCGGTGAATCGATCGGTTACAAAAGCGGCAGCGATAACGGTTTGCTTTCTACGAATCAAAACAAACATTTAAACGAAATGCAATGCATTTTACCAATATTATCTGTACGATAAGATAACGATAATGGGTTCCTGTCAACTTATTCTTATATACCAAAGGTTAGGTACGTTATAAAATCTTATTGGTGTCGCGATATCATTTTCTTCCGACGGCAAGTTTTTTTTTTTATCAAAAGCGGTCAGGACTGCTTTTGCGTTCATGCGATACTCTCGTTAAACTACTTCGGATGATTATTATTAAGTATAAAGTCACATGGGCTGTCACAGACATTGGATTCGGTTAATCTTTTTCTTCTAATATATAAAAATCACGTATCACGGTGTATTATCGAACTCCTCCGAAACGGCTTGACCGATTTTTATAAAACTTTTTTTTCCATATTCGGTAGGTCTGAGAATAGGTCGTAGGCTATATTTTATACCCCATTCTTCGCGGACGAAGTCGCGGGCAACTGCTAGTTATAATAACCCAAGGTACCTCATTGTAGTTGCTAGGCACCAATCTGATAATTAGCATTTGTTATTTTCTTTACTTGAGTAATTTGGTCCTTGAACTCCTTTACTAATTACTATAAACAGATACCACCTAAAGTATGTTAATTAGAATGTTTAGTACCTTTTTCAATGTGCCCGCTTAGCTAGGGTTGCCATCTCCAAAATTCGGCAACTAGGACAAAAAGCGTGTAATCCCCGGATTTGGAGCTCAGAATCCGGACATGCCAAGGTTTTTTTTTTTAGTCTTCACTAGCGGTATACGTAGATTGGTACTTTTGACAATCGTCCAGCGGCGTTCAAAAACTAAAAAAATTCACACCTAAACTACAAACGGAACCCGGCCCGGACGTTCCCCGTACGCTCTCTAAACTAGGACAAATCCGGGGAAACCCGGACGGATGGCAACCTTATGCTTAGCTCAAGTCCAATATTAACCACCCAGTAATAAAATACAATACAATGACTCTTTATTGTACCTACACCACAAAGAAAACAGTACAGAAAAACAAAATATGTGACATAAAAACTTTGTTTAGTTAGTTAAACCTAAATTAAATCCCCTAAAATACTAATCATCCCCGCCTATAGACGTCCCACTACAGGGCACAGGCCTCCTCTCAGAATGAGAGGGCTTGGGCCGTAGTTCCCACACGGTCCCAGTGCGGATTGGGAACTTCACACACTCCATTGAATTTCTTCGTAGGTGATGCAGGTTTCCTCATCATGTTATCCTTAAAAGAAATCATTTTCTTCTGTCATGAGGAGCTATGTTGCTGTGACCCTTAAAAGGGGTATAACAATGTATTCAATCTGGCCACAAACAGATGGATTTATAAAAAGTCACAAAAGGTGAATGTACTCATATCCTCTTGTATCAATACCAAATTTGAATGTACATCCGCTTTGACGACCACTTTAGCCTAGTTGGTAGTGACCCTGCCTACGAAGCAACAGGTCCTGGGTTCAAATCCCGGTAAGGGCATTTATTTGTGTGATGAGCACGAATATTTGTTCCTGAGTTATGGATGTTTTCTATGTATTTAAGTATGTATTTATCTATATAAGTATGTTTAACGTCGTCTAGTACCCATAGTACAAGCTTTGCTTAGTTTGGGACTAGATCGATTTGTGTAAGATTGTCCCCTAATATTTATTTATTTATTTATTTATTTATCTATGTAAAACTTTTCCATATCTCATTCTGTATAGACAAGGCTTCAATGGGTGGAGTGCAAAACATTGAACATTTAAGACCAGATTAATTAAAAAACCATTGCTTTTATTGTGTAACAATGAAACCTTTTCCAGACAGTCTTTGTCTAGTTAACAACTGAATAACATGGACAACATGGTCCAACTTTGAACTCCCCCCGAATGCAGTTTGTTTTTACTTCTCGCAAGAGGGGTTAATAGTCTAGTGCAGGCTATAAGTACATAGGTTCATGTAGGTAGCTAGTAAAAGGGCTGGGGAGAGGGTGGGTCGGCAAACTAAGTTAATTTAATGTCTGTTAACAAAGCATAACTGAGTTTACAGCAGCTGCGCTTGCCTGGTAACTAATTAGTGAACAAAGTGGATTTGTGATACTGTTTATTAAATTTGGTAGCAAGTTATTTGATATGATAGTTTTAAAGTGCACCAACCAGTTGTAAAGAGTGAAACTGTAAGAAAGATGGCACACCATGTGCATGCATCTAGTGCGCCATCTTTCTTGCAGTTTCATTTATTACAGCTGGTGCGTGATAAACACTGGTTGTGGTGAATGGAACTGTGAGAGGGATGACACGCTAGATGTGTGCAGATAGTGCGCCATCTTTCTTACAGTTTCATTCATTACAAGTGGTGCGTGACACGCATACACATTGGTCCCAGATAAACATAAGCTATTTTTTCCTAAAAAATTAGGTATGAAATTACAGGACACCCTCAATATATTTCTGTGAGGACACCGCTAAAGTTCTGTCTCGGCAATATCTGGTATTATGTATACAGACTGTTTTTAAGAAAGTGTGAGAGCATTGGTAGCAAATAATAAAGATGGCTGTTTACCAAACTAGAATGAGTTTTTTTTTTTCTATCCATAAATGTGTAACACTTTAACTGTCTGTTAATTGGGTATATATTACAATACCGAAGTATGGAAGACCGAATGTATTAAAACATCGAATGGGTCAAAAGACCGACACGATTTTTTTCTGAAACCATTAACTTTATAAGATTGTTATAAAACAAACCTAACCTAAACCTAATGGGTTCTGTATGATGCCATTTTAATAAATTCTGAGAGGTTTACGGTTTCAGAAAAAAATTGTGTTGGTCTTTTGACCCATTCGATGTTTTAATACATTCGGTCTTTCGTACTTCGGTATTGTAATACATACCCCTGTTAATTACATCTAATGTACTGAAGATACATAAATTATCCTTTTTTTTGACTCTTTTTTTAAGTGCACCTGCTATGCTAGCCTATAAATTATCCTTGGGACAGCTACAGTGTTAAAAGGAAATATTTATTATAAATAATCTAGGCCTCCTGGCCATCCACAATACATACTCTTGAGGATAAATAAACACATCAATCAACTATACCCTTGTCCAAGTTAACGAGCTAGTAGTAAGAAAACACAGCCGCATATGATTGGTTAAAAATATGTTGCTAAAACCGCGTAAACCAATCAGCGACTTTAGCGGTGTATCTTGAGCCAATCACGTACAGCCGTGTTCCCTCTGTACTAGCTTGTTAACTTGAATAGAGTACATAGTTCATTGACCAACTTTTTTTCGATTTGTAAAGTCTTGTACCCATGTGATTTTCACTGCCAGCCATTTAGACAGTTTTCTTAAATTTCGGCCGAGGATCGAACCCGGGACCTCAAGCTGCGTGGTCAGGTTCTCTAACCACTGGGCTATCCGGTTGTTAACACATTCAGTGCCAGCAACGCATATATGCGTGTTCTTAACTTTCGTCCACGCAGCTGTCATAATTATACCCCGTTATCTAACGCTCAGTTTGGGGGCAAGCTAAAATAGTTATGTTGCTTCACATAATTATTTGATTCACATTTACTTATAAATAGTTATTTGTCAAAATGAAATTATTCTTTTGTGAATGTTCTTGAGATAATTCATTCATTGCATCTATTTGATCGCATATGAAGGCGACAATTATTGAATTAACAAACATATTAATTAAAAATCCAGGCATTAAATCTATAAAAATATTAATCAGTTGTTAGAAAATAAGGAAGTTCAAATTGATAAAAGTATTGTAAACAAAAGCTACATAGAGCATTACAAAAAACTACAGTTTTTGCCAGTTACATCTGTAGAGGTCGAAAAACCATTTTCGTTTTTAAAATGGATTTTTACAAGCAGACGACGAAGTTTGACTTCATATAATTTGGAAAAAAATATTGTTAATTTATTATGAAACATACTTACAAAAATAAAATATTCTTTTTTTCTTTCTTTTCATAATAATTTAAAAAATCATTATAGAAGAGCTCTGGTAAGTATGGATCTTTTTGATAATTATGTTAGTGAGTGAGTAAATGAATTTAATTTTTTATCGATTCAGATTATCGAAACTGCCCCATCACTTGCCCCCAAACTGAGCATTAGATAACGGGGTCTAGTCATAATTTTGCAGGCAATTGAACGCAGACGTGCGTTTGCGGCACCTAACAATGTCTCGAGCGCGTTGATATATCTATTATGTTACCTTATGCAGATCTTATTATTGGTGTCGTAGAAAAGCTTAAGTAGGTTGATATTAGACAAGCCCACGTTCATAATTTCATCACAAGAGAAACTATTCAACACATTTGGTATATTTTCACCCATGTCCATTATGAACGCCATAAGTGGAATATTTTAGTGCCATGGCGCCGCTACCGTAACGAGGCTGTTGTAAAAACGTTTTTAGCTTTTATTTTGGCTGCCATATCGCGTGGGCGATGTGTGAAAGAGATGTCGAACTGTCTGTGTCTGCGCAGACAAATGCTACAGAAATATGCTTGTTTAGTTTTTACTCGTAGAATCGTTTGCGCACCGCGAGAACTTGACACTTTCCCGGGATAAAAAGAATCAGGGATAGGCTTTCTAATGGTGCACACCACATAATAAAACAGCTTAGAGCAAAACTGTTAATGTACGACCGGATAGCCTAGTGGTTAGAGTACCTGACTACGAAGCTTGAGGGCCAGGGTTCGATTCCCGGTCGGGGCAGATATTTTTGTGCAAAATACGAAAATACGAACAAATTGTCGTCGACATTGCATGCTAATGCATTGCAAACTAAGCGTGTGGCTTCCGACACCAAAGCCTCTCACACGCGAGTGAAAGGAGTGAAAGTGCACTGTATTTTGGACTATACAAAGGACGAGCTGTGAGTACCACCCCTTTCCTTACTCTCATCCCCTACCTACACATTGTCACACCATGATTTATTTATTTTTATTTGTTTAATCGCTGCCGGCTGTCAACTCGAGACTTAAGGTTCCATAAACGCACATGTGCGTTCAAATGACTGCCAAACTGGCAGCGGCACTAAGCGTAAGACGAAAATGCACATTGCATATTCTCGACAGTGAACGCGTTAAGAAAATTTACCCGATAAGTAATGGGCGATCTTCTCTTGACTTTGACTTTGATATCGTGTCGTTTTCTCACTAAAAAAATACCGAAGGCGAAAAAATAATAAAATTAATCTTCTGCAATCGCCACTTAGTGAACGAACCTTGAAGACTGGCACACAGTGGCTGCCACAAGTTTAGGCAGCCAGTTAACGACCGTAGAATATATGATAACTGAATGACAGGAGAGAGTGTTTTGTTTAATTAAGATCTGAGATAAAATACCTATCAAGGTGCAGAGATGGTGTGGGATGAAAAAGTTACAATTCTTACAATCGATGAAAGTTTTTGGAGGAAACTAACTCTATTGTCGCTAGCATTTTATTAAAAAAACGCTTGCGAATGTATTGAATGACATTCTAATCTGACAGCTCGTGCAAAATGAACTTGTCATGACAAACTTCACATATAGCTGTCACCAAGAGAAAGCTTTTGACAAGTTTTCTAGATCTTAATATCGATGATTTGTATAGAACGCACATGCTAAAAAGATAAGAAGAGAAAAAAGGCAGTGAAAGCGGAAACAATTATAAATTAAATTACCGCTTCTAATGTTTATACTATAGCTGGTTTATTGTTCGAGAATTTTCTCAACAAGAAACTTTGTTATATTGGCGTTTAGAGCGCGACAGCAAAAGAACTATAATATTTTATTGAACCATGACCAAGCCCAAGAGTCTCAGACTGAATACAATGGAACGTTACGCTAGTGTGAACATGGCCCCATAGCTTGATTGCCACGGCTTAGAGGATTTGCTAAGTTAATTAATATTACTTAAACAGTTTACCCGATGATGTCATTACCAAGGTCTTCACTCTTGATGTTATCAAATTACGAGTGTACCTACTTACCTAAACCGTGATGACTTATATTTCGGTCTTCTTTTGATTCATTTCCTTAGATTAAATTTCGGGTAGATTTACACGTTTCCGGCTTAAAGGGATTCCTAATATGCTGGTCCTTCGAACCGGATTTATCCAAGTTTAATAATAATTAACAACCAAGTCTCGTACGCCACTTTTGTTTTGCATTCAATACTTTTAGCTTTAGATTTATGATGTTTTGTGCGTAAAGATAGAATCCGAAAACATGATTATGCTATGATGCTATGAATACAACAGGTTTTATGGGATTCGAGTTCTTAACACGCATTCCTACGTTGAGCGGTTTGCGCAGCGCCAGTGACTCAGGACGGGATGATACTTCCTCATTACTCATATCGATCGTATAATATTGTACTATAACTGCGCCCATTCAACTCACACCTAGAGCAGATTAGCAGAGAAACTTCAGTTCAACAAACTTCGTGTTTGTGTCATTTGAAATCGCTTAGTTTTCCAAGTCGTTATGTGGATGAAAGTGGTAATTATCTAGAGTTATCGCTATATCTAGATTTGAGATTGCTTCAAAACGTGTAACCAAAGTCTAGCACAACGTTTATTTTCTATGTTATGCTTTTATGATTGCCGGACTGCATGCTATAAAAATTTAAGGTTGTTTAAAATCATTTTAAAATGTTTTATCAGATTATTGGGTTTATTTTCAAATCTAAAAATATACAGAATTGCTCTACTTATCTAATCAGGAAACTGGGTTATCTTTTGTATTGTAACTGATTAGATCAGTTACGATTGTGCTCAATATATCATTAGTCAATAAACTATAATTCAAAAAGCGAGGTCGTTGAGTGCAAATATGAAACGAAAGCCTTTGTTAGCGTTGGCTTTCAAAAACCTGCCGCTTTGTTTTAGTTAGCTGATCAAATGTGAACACACTGAACTGTCGACCTAACGGGAACATTGCCAAAGTTTGATTTTCCACGAGCAAAAAGTTCCTGTGTTCAACTTGCCAAGCTCCTATAATGGCGACAGGTGCACCGTGCTCACCCAAGCGTCACTCCGGATACAAGGGACGATAACACCAACGTAATAACAACATTTCCAACTGACTGCTTTACCTATGTAACTAATACTAAGCTGGGATCACACGGTTGATATTAAACCTTAATGCTTTTATGGTAAAATAACTGTTTTAAAACTTCCATGTTTATCCTCCACACACGCAACCGACCAGACCTATTCAAAACAGAACACGTTAGACTAGCGTAAAATACCACGTCAGACAGAGACAGACTACCTACTCGATTCCATTGAAATGATGACAGATACACTACAGATAACGTAGAGCCTGTTTTGGAGTGGATCCGAGTGGGAGTTGCGTTAGAAAAAACGTAAACAAACCTTTTCCCCTTATCCTGTTTCGAGAGTGTTTTCTCACGGGATAAGATAAACAATGTTGTAAGTTTTTAATTTCCTGAGACCTTTCAAGCTTCAAAATATAACGCTACTGCGGTAAAAACAAAGCTTAACAAGAAAACTTTTATAGATATCTAATGGGTAATGGGCATGAAAGTATACGGCCTCGATGTTGCTATAAAGGGATACCAAGTTTTGCGCGAATAACCCTTCTGATTTTCCGATTGATCGCTTCGTTGCTCTATGCTGCGGTCAATTGACGCATTACATAGCCTGACCGTAAAGGCAACGGGTGCAAATTAATCAAATTCACCTTCGAATATTCATAGAAACAGATTCGCAAGCGGAATGCAAAGTTGGTACACTTTTGGCGAAGCTACATTTTACAATACATCATTCTTATTCGTATGTGATAGGCATTGTTGTTCCTTGAATACTGATCGTGATAAACCAACCGATAGGGAAAGACATGGCGCAATAAGAATGCCAGGACTATTGGCGTTGCTTTAATATAGTTGGTTAACCTTTGTGTAGTTCGAAATCAAAATGCAAGCGGTAGCCTGATGCTTCCACTGCAGGGCTGTCTAGTCGTGTTTCAGAATTATCATAAACGCATTTTGCGTTGGTATAAATACAAGCTTTGCATAATGCTGATCGTTAAATCTCAATGCATGGCTAAGTAGCTCTATTGCAAATTGAAACAATGGATCTATTTTGTTACTAAGTGGTGCTTAGTCTCAAAATATATTACGCTGTCAAAAGATCAGTGTGAATTCTTCGGCAAAAACGTCAATGGCGGTATTCAACGCGAAGCAATTTCTAAACTTGTTATCGAGATGGAAGCTGGTATCGTGAGAAGAGCAGGCGTTCAATTAAGTATATTAAATTAACTTCTACAGTCAGCTCTGCGCCGGCGCAGGCTGATATCGAAATAAACAGATGCGCCTGAGTTTAACGCTCATTTCGCAATCACAAGGGGGTTCTTGTTCACCATGTTTGCTTCAGATAATCCCTCCTTTTAGAAATAATGCTATTAACTCAAGCAATTGATGAGAAAGTGTTATCATCAGTATGGCATGGGACCTAACCTACTTATATAAAATTATGGATTTCACCGAAGATTAATCTTCTAGGTAGCCTATTATGGGAAATTCATGTTACACCCTACTTATCGTTTATCCCATGGTAAGTCGTTAAAGTTATGGTATATGTGGCTATTTTAAAACTGTTAATGACTTCAATCGTAAAGCGTGTGTGAAATGAAAGTAGTTAAATAAAGATTCAGGGTACTAAAGTACATTTTCGCTAGGGAACTTAATTTAAATGAAAACGTGGATTCTGATAAAGCGTCCATGATGTCATTTTTAAGTTTGTTAAATATTTATATAGCTTTTTTATTATTAAAGGAGTCTTTATTTTTACACATCGCTTAATTAATTATCTCGTAATGAGCAAAATTTTACTTGCATTGCAGTTTTTTCCTCATTTCCGCACTTTTAAAATAACTGATTGTTTACCTCATCTTGACTTCGTTCGTATTTCATCTTATATCTTGTGCAGCTCTAAACTTACTATTATGGTGGTGTCATTTTCAGTTGGTTCTTTCCCAAGTATCAATCAGTGTTCGAGATCGATCGTACCCTAGTTGGAACCCTCTTATCTCGCCCTTTCTGCATTGAACACAGAATCTGCATTGTCGGTGTCGGTGACCCAAATTGCAGGCTTCGACGAATGGCTGTTGTGTGACACTTTGTATTTGCTATGCTTGTATGATGGTTTCTTTTTTATCTCAGTGACTTGATTACCGGCAAGGATTACTAGGTGTATACTTAAAGAAAGGAAGTATAGACTCCGTTAAATTTTTTACACCCCTAATGTTATTCCTTTTATAAATAGGAGGTAATTCTCAATTCAATGTAATGCTTAAAAATGATTTGACGGGTGGGTGCCTTTCGTACCTTTTCCGAGACAATACATAGGTGTTGTCACAGGCAAGATAGATCACAAATCACGTAACCCTGTCGCAACGTTAAAGCTATCTGGTGCGGCCCGTGCCGAAGTAACGAGGAGGTGGACTTACCCTTCTTCGCCGCCGACCTCGCTGACTGGCCACGGCACGGGTGAATTTATGGAAGGCACTGCACGCACACGACACCGCTATTTCTTTGTAATTATGGGATTATAATGCAGGAGTTCTTCTTGAACGCGACAAATACAACAGCTTAGTTTTTATTTTTATGAAGGAATATTATGAAGGAAATATGACGTGACAGCGGATGACGTATGCCGTGGCATCAGGGGCTTATGGCCAGCGATAACCAGGCTTGCCCACCTCCTTGCACACGGCAAAACGGCGCAACCATTCTCCCGGCCTTGAGAACCTATGGTTCTCAACAATCAAAGACCTTACATTGAGGCAGAAGAATGATACGCATGAAATGGAAGCAACTAATATGAATAACTTACATATATCTAATTAAGATATATACTATTTATTCTACTTAGTATGAAGTAAAAGCGAAAGATAAATAACTTAGAAGAATCTCTAACATGGATCCAAAGAAACTTATTGGACATGTATTATGCGTAAAAGAAAATATTTACAATGTAGGCATTAGAAAATGTGTGAAATTGCTGTTATATTTCCAATATTTACTGTTAGAGTCCTGGGAAATCGTTGAAATCCTATACAATTTCTTGCATGGGATTACTTTGGGTCTATTATTTTGTTTATTTGACAGCTTCTCAAGCCTCCGAAACCGTGTTAAGTTACAGTTCATATTATTAGTGATGGGACCGAAGGACCAGGCCGTGTCTTGCATTGCAGAAAGCGTAGGCACTCTGCCCATGATGACATAGCCAAGCGTAGTTTCTAGAGCTGGAGGCGCGGGAATTGTCGATGTGCTATCTTCGGATGAAGGAAATACGCGGCCACCAAGTAACAGATGCGGAAACAACTGTGCCCCTAATATGACTTCTATTTCACCTGGAATGTACCAACTGTCATCTGCTAGTGGTAACCCAGCTAGGTGTCTCATTTTGGATGTATCTACCAATGCCATGGGCAACTTCTGGGTAATTGAGTCTACTACAAGCAGCTGCAGATCATAAGTGTCATCCGAAAAGCGCGATTTAACTTTGAGCGAGACGTAACCAAGCACATTTGTGGCTAATGAGCCTAATGTCGTGATGGTGGAATGCATGAGCGTTTTAACATCTAAATTCAGCTTCTTACAGCAAGCAGTCGTAATCAAATGATTTTGAGATGCGCTATCCAATATGCATCTTATAGATATAGGGTAACCCTTATCTGTCATGGCATGAACTTTTGCAGTAGACAGAAGAACTTCGCTGCCTTGCGTTGCTGACTGCGTCTGGCACGTATATGTGACAGAATCACCAGCGAAAGCTGGGCCTGCCGGCGGGCGCGGATGCGTTGGAAGCGGTTGCTGCGGCGGCAGTTGTGACGACTGCATATGTCCGCAGGTTGACTGCACGCAGGACGGTTGCTTGGAAGGCAGTTGCACGCAGGGCGAGTGAGTGAAGGGCGACTGCACGCAGGGCAGCATGGCGGCGGGCAGGTGCGATGACGACGACTGCGCTGGCAGCAAGGGTTCTCCTATAGTAGCTGCGGTTAAAGGCGCGTTATTTTTAACCGAGTCAAAATGAATCAATGAGTGATGTTTTTGGTTGCATAACTTGCACCGAGATGATGAATTACAACGAGAATTAGTATGCTTGTAACTTAAGCAATTAGTGCAATATTTATTATTTCTTACAAAATCATACCTAACCTTAACTGGCAAGGATTTAAATCGCGGGCATTCATACATGTTATAATGATTAGTATCATTGCACACTAAGCACTTTGAGCTGGAACTTAACTCGCCGTTAGTGATAGCAAATGAGTGGGATGTCAAATTTTGATGATGTGTGCGCGGTTTGTTATGAGAATAATTCGACTGTGACGTATTATCAGTCGTATTAGGAGTAGCGGAATGAGAAGATGAGACCGTGGTAGATCGTTCTAAAACCTTGACCTGATGCCTTATGTATTCGACTAAGTCCGAACAATGTGGCATATCATTTGCGCGAACATGAAGTTCAAATGCCTGGACTAATTGCGGATCTAATCGTTTTTGCGCAAAATGCATAAAAATGAAGTCGGCCATGTCACTTATATCGAGCTGCTGTAAAGCATTGATCGATGCCGAAAAACGTTCAATGAATTCGTTCAGTTGAACAGCCGTATTGGAAACTTGCTCCTGGTCTAAAATTTTACTAAGGTACATTGTACCCAAAGCTCTCTTGTCCTGGTACTTAGTAACAAGAGCTTTCCATATTTGCGGATAATTTTCAGCGTTGGGGACAATACCTGCAAACACTGCCAGTGCTGTGCCGCTTAGCTTTCCCACAAGGTAATGCACACGTTGAGCGTCACTCAGCTGCGGATTGTCCTGAATGTTTGTTTTGAAAGATTCGTAAAATAAGCTCCACTGTTCAGGTTGCCCGTTAAAGCTCGGTATCTCTATGGGTGGTAACTTAATACGTAAGTCGGTACTCTTAGGGCCTGTAACTTTTGTCTCCACATTAGACACGTTGCTCTTCGCCAGTGCGCTGGAGCGCACATGTGAGACATAAGAGTATATAGTTTCGAATGCCGACCATGTTGAAAAATTTGGAACGAATTTTGGATTTATTTCCATTTCCAAGAAGTTTGCTTCGTCACACATGTCGTTGAACTGAGAGTACAATTTATCCAGATTAGAAGTATTTGCTAAATATTCTTGCATGCTGTGCATTTCTGAGAAATTTACTTTTTTAGAGATGTCATATAAATTATTCATCTGTGCAAATATTGCCTGTTTTTTAGCTACAGTTATGTTTAATTTCTTTGCCAAATCCATTTTTTATAAAAATTTTAACAAGAAGCGAAAAGTAATTTAAAATGTCGAACTGTCAAAAAAAATTTTTGTATCAAATTTTTTATGATTATATTACAATGACAATACAAATTCTAATTATGAAGCGGTAAGGATAAAGCGATGCGGGATGAGAGCAGTAACTTTGCTATACACAAAAGCGATGCGGTGATAAAGCGATGACGTGCACGTTTTTTTGCGACTAACTGTACTAAATGACTATGTACATAATATGAGCGATAGCGCAATGTAAGGTCTCTGGTTGTTTACCGGTTCGATCTGGACCAAATGGTGCGGCCCGTGCCGAAGTAACGAGGAGGTGGACTTACCCTTCTTCGCCGCCGACCTCGCTGACTGGCCACGGCACGGGTGAATTTATGGAAGGCACTGCACGCACACGACACCGCTATTTCTTTGTAATTATGGGGTTTTTATGCAGGAGTTCTTTTTGCACGCGACACACAACAGCTAGTTTTTATTATTTATGAAGGAAGTATGACGTGACAGCGGATGACGTATGCCGTGGCATCAGGGGCTTATGGCCAGCGATAACCAGGCTTGCTCACCTCCTTGCACACGGCAAAACGGCGAAACCACTATCTAAGCTCAATAACTCGTCCGTCGAGCGTGCTATACCTACGGGCTTTCAAAGCCCTTGCCCAGCCTCTTATGTAATTTTGTTTTATGCTCCCGTCGATTGCTTGTGTAATCTCTCTACCTCGTGTGTTAACCCGTTAACTGTGTTAGCATTAGCATTTAAGGTTTCGGTTCTTTAGCGGTATGTTGAAGTTATTATATTGTTTTTATCATACTTTCCTTAGTTCCGTTTACAATATTATCTTGCAACAATTTCTGCGTCTTTCATTGCCGTTACTAGCTTTTCTAAACTTAGTTTCCCATGTAACAAAGAAGCTATAAACTAATTTGAAACTACGCCGCTAAAGCCTAGTTTTTAGTTGGGTTGGATAAAGTTTCTTGCGCAATATGCCATTGTGAATGAATAGACCGCTTAACTTGAACTCTGAACTGGCAAGAGTTAAATGCCACTAAAGTTAGATGCAAATGCTTAAGAACATCACGTTTTTAGTATACCTACCCTTAGTTAAAAAACCTTTTGCCCTTGTTTTGTCTACAATATCATACATATCTAAAAGTTGCATTCATCATAATCATCAACAACATTTAACGAGAATGCTTAGATACAGTTTCTGAGGTAATTTTTGTTGATTTGATCTAAAACATCATACTTGTTAGCCTATGAATGTTCTTACTACCCGACTGCCGAAAAAGGGTTATAGTTATTACTTATTAGTATGGTAGATAGATTGACGTTGTATCGTATTGATTGATACATGAAGCCTACCGCAGTATGTCACTTTTAGTTTAGTTTACAATTTAACTGGCAGTAGACTTCGCTTAGTACACGTTGCACCAACATACTATAATGATATACAATGACAAACTATCTGGCAAATTTGACTAAATTTCTGCAAGTTGAATTTTACTACGTACGTACGTTTTACCAAGTTAAGCATTCTAAATAAGTTTCGGATTGCAGAAATTTATTTAATCGAAGATTTGACAGCTGATTTCACATTTGTTATCGTTTTAGTAACTTGGTGTAACTCACGCTTGGTAATTTACGATGGACTGTTCTGACGGCAATATTGTTTTCGGTAAAACAATGGAAATATTCGCGGAAATATCGCATTATAGTGCGCTAATGTCACATTACACGGAACAAATGGTCTCTTCAGGAGGTTCATGGCTTCTCGGCAGTTGGGGACCAAGCCACTTCCTGCCGTCGTCCTCGCGAGTGGGATTGGACGGAACTTCGCTTCCTTCACTTTCCACTTCGCTGATTCAACGACATCGGTGATCTAAGGGTTGTATTAGAGTGCCAGCTACGTTTTTATAATGCACGTCCCTTGCGTATGCGTCTAGCATACGTCGCGTTCCTCCGTCGCAGTTGTGAGCTTTCGTCCTAAACTTAATATATACATGTTTATGTTGAAAGTACTGACTAGCTACCTGTCTACTAAGTTTGTAATGAAATTAATCAAAACTTGCCGGGCTTTGTGATAGTGTCTTGAATAAACTTATCATCAACTCTGCGGCGTTAATTAAATTTTGATTACGTCTTCGTGGCTTAATTATAATTATAATCGTGAAATATTTATTATTTTACTAAAAGCATATTGTCTTTTGCGATTATTTACTTTTATAGTAGAAATTCAGTTTGATATTTGCCGATTCTTTGCAGATTTTATGTTGAAGTTTCCGTTGTCAAGCTTATTAACATACTATCGAGCTTTTTTATCATATTACCTATTAATAATATTCTAGTGTCATCAGTTTTTATTCATCTCTGTGGCACATAAAACGTGCCTGCATAATAAAGGTGTCCTGAAAGCTTTGTATGGTAATCCGGACTTGTCTCTGTGGGATCTTGAGTCAAAACTATAATCATTCTGATCGACGACCTCCTTTCGACGCACGGAGTAAGAGAAAAGAATTCTTGATCTTGTGCTAAAAAGTAGGATTTTAAAAGTATTTTTTTTTCATGTTGACATACTTTACCTGCTGTATCATAAAAAACTAAAACTCACTTTTGGCTGAAGTATGTTTTTCGAAATACGAAGATTTGATGGTCGGTTGATCGGTTCGGTTCTTTGCGATTTCACGCACTTTCTTTGTATTATAAATTTACCTTCTGCCATATAATTTTAAGCTTAGTTAGAGTGTGTTGTTGGCGTTCTATTATTTTTCTTTTACGTTTCGTTTTTTATTAGATAGATAATATTTCGGTTGACCTTGATTATTTTAGTGACCTTGAATAAAAGCTAAGAGTTGCGTATTCAGTGTTAAATGTTTAGAAATTATTGACTGCTTGCTTACTTACGCAGTTCAGTAGAGTTTATAACAACCTACCCGCGACTTCGTGAAACCACTACAAATCGCTACTAAATATCGTAACGCCATTAAATCTATTTAAAATTCAAGTACCTTACACGTTTATTAATTCCGATACACTTAATTCATTGCACGTAGTAAAATAACTCGCACAAAACTATTGATGGAATGTGCGAACATAACTAGAGCCAAACATCTCGAACCTAATATTTCATTACTCATGCTAATCTTGGCAAAGCTCGAGCACATATTCGGGTCACAACACATACGGTGATGTGATGTTTTCAGACGCCTTCTGAGAAATGAAGAATAATACAACAACGTTGTTTGGTTTTTGAACGAGTTGTATCATTAAGAAATTACGGAGACAACAAATTACTATATTAGGTTCTAAAATAAGAAGTGACAGAGTTTGGTCGCGTGCGCCTCTTTATCGTCGGTCCCCCGGCGCTGCGTCCGCGCAAGTCGTGAGGGGAGCCCCACGCACGAGCTAACGCATTAGAATTTTAAATCGCGTCCAAATATAACGACTAAGCGCCAAGACAGATCTTACAAATACTGATTTTTGCTGTTTATAGTTTTTTAATGCCAAATTCGATTTCAAACCAACGTGTTTTTTTAAAGCAACTAATTTATTTTTAACTAGAAATCAGTAAATTCTGCTGAATAGAGGCAATGTGCAGCGGGCGTTATTGGCTCCTCTTCGTAACGCTCGAAATTGCTCGTGTCCCCTGGTGTTTTGTATTTCGGTATAAATGGCGGCGGCGTTCGACAATTAAGGATGGAATCCCATTCTATACCTTTAAACCATGCGTGGTTTTTAAAATCCAGTGCACCATTTTTCATCACCCCAAATCGTTTGGTAATATCTACCTGTAGTGTGTTTCGAATAAGATCTCTTAAGGCTGTGTTGAAACTTGAAGGACATCTGTATTTTCCAGCAACTATTTTCTCGTAAGTCTTCATTGGTTCGTTTGCGTAGAAAGGCGGATATCCTGCATTCATTTCGTAAATGAGCACTCCGAAAGACCACCAGTCGACAGAGGATGCGTATCCTTTGCTCAGAATCAGCTCAGGGGCGAGATACTCCGGGGTGCCACACAAAGTCCACGTTCTCCCATGCACTTGCTTACAAAAGCCAAAATCTGTAATCTTTAAATACCCATTCCTATCTATTAAAATATTTTCCGGCTTTAAGTCACGATACACCAGATTACAGAAGTGTAGGTATTCTAAAGCCAATATGACTTGGCTGCCATAAAACTTCGATAGTGGCTCGTCAAACTTATGCATCCGTCTTAGATGAGTGAACATTTCCCCGCCTGGTACGAAGGGCATTACGAAGTATATGTAACTGTTATCCTTGGAACTGAATTCCATCGTTACTGTAAAAGGAAACCGAATAGCTTCTAAAATTCGTTTTTCGTTCAGCGTGTGATCTACTTGTTTCATTCTAATCACTTTTTCTTTCTCAAGTACTTTCATTGCATAGTATTTGTAACTTTTCGTGTGTTTTAATAATATAACTCTTCCAAACGCCCCTGTGCCTAAAGTTTTTACCCGTTCTAAATCAGACAACTCAATGCTAAATGTTGGTTTTTTACACCATCGCTCTTCGAATTCTAGCTTCAGCTTATTCATATAAAGCAGATATTGGTGCTGCTGCTGCCCCGTGTATCCGTCACGTACTTCCGGCGCGGTAAGTTGCGACACCGCTTTATAAGAGGCATCTTTTGATGTACTTCCGAAGCTTTTATTAGGATACATTTTTAGTTGTTGTTGGTATAATTGACGTTATTCGACATTTTGGCTCGTGGCCATCGGGATATTTCCAAACGCCCTCCTAATATGTCGTTACTTATGCGTATGTCATATTAGACCTCCAGCACTGGCGAGCTAATCTTGTATTCATGTGCGTATAAATACAAAACAAACTGTTTATGGTATAACAGGAAAAATCATGATTTCCTCTAACAAGTATCGAATGGGAATACTGGAATCAACTTCGTATGTTTTGTCGAGATGTAAAGTACACGAGGGTGCATAGCGGTGCGGGGTGAACAGACTGAGGGGGCCGGGGGTGGAATCAGCTGTGTCTAGGGGTGACACGCCATGCGGCGGTGGTCGCCGTCTCACTGGCATATTGATCAGGCGGCACGTGAAACTGGTGTGCCACGAACTTTTTCGTTCCCCTTAAATCGATAACCATCGCCTCAAAAGTAATTTCAATTACTATATTTCACCGTCACTAGCTCGGGTGACGGATTTTAATACGCCATAATAAAAACCAATTAGGAAGAGCACCGAGACAAACACTCGTCCCTAATTCGATTGAGTTATGATACGAAACGGTTGACCCGTGCCATTTGACGGGCGATAAGTATGTTGATTTAGGCGGAGTCGTTTGCATTTGTCGGTCATAACGTCGCCTTCCTTGACGACATAGTATATTCTGCAATAAGAAACGTTTAAGCTAAAATATTTGATATAGGTACATCTATTTCTACCAAACTATCGGTTTCTTTAACGTATCTCTGATAAGCCCTCTCGATGTTTCTCAAATTTATCATGATCGTGCACACTTCATATAAAATATTTTTAGCCCAATATCTAGTTGACTACATTAAACTAATGCAGTTAGATGGATAGTGATTGGCAAATTGTCGTTTATTGTAGCACTGTAGTGGGCCGACCGGTAGTGTAAAAGGCACACTTGGTCGGAGTTCGTTATTGTACCGTTATTAAGCCTACTCGTGCACAATCGCCCGAGACCATTTTTTTATAAAGAGGACGATGACGCATTATATCGTACCACTAAATTAGCCAGTAGTATGACTACAGATGGAGTAGCGTACATTCAAGTTGCTTGGAATTTCTGAATCTTTAGACCACATGTTTTCTTCATCAAGAATAGATAGTTAAACAAAGTGTTGGTATCAATCTCATGTATCAACACGACTATTGTGTTCTGGTAATTCAATATGCGGTGTTGATGTAATTGTAACCACTGAACGGGAGCTTACGATCGGTAATATCGTTACAAACGATAATGGCTATATGTAGCTGTATTGTTAGGCGTAAAGTCGCTAGCTCATAATTCCATGCGCAGATTCTAATACCGATTGATGCAGTGAGCGTGTTTGTCTCTAATATCCAAAAATATCAGGTTGATGGCCTGTTATCGGATCGGAATACTAGGTTCGATGCGACACGTTACAACATTGAAGCTCGATAATTGCAATACGATGATTTTATAACGTGATGTAATCTTACACACGATACATGTTAACCTCAATGCGTTCATGTGGTTTCTAATATTGATGAACAGCTCCAAGGCCAAGGAAACTTGTAGCGTAATTTGCTTCGAATATTTCTATTTCTTCAACGTAGTACAAAGATTAAGCGACTGTGACTTGCAACGATTTCTATTAGCCATTTGAAACTGCTGTAATAGAATCTGGTGCCAAACTCGCGTGTGTGTGATTGTCCATTGAAAATTGAAAATATTAATAATGGATTGGCGAGCCGGGGCTTGAGGCGCAATCATTGCTCAAATTTATACTGCCAGTCGCCGGTCAAGGCTGTGGAGGCCCGCAGTCGTGGCCGCACATTATCTGCAACTTGGCATGCTACCAAAAATTGGCGCATTGCTACTATTCTTTAGATTCGAGACGATATTCTTATGTAGGCGATTAAGTGCAATCCATCAAAATGACGGAGCCTTGTTTATGATGAGTTCTCTAACTGGCACGAAATACGTCTGAAGATTCTGAAGTATTCATGAATTTTCGTGAGTCGGGACGGAAGTACAACAAACTCCTTCCCCTTTAATGAAATGGCAGATTGTCCTAAAATCAAAGTTCTTTGGAAAATGACAACAGCTTCTCATAAAGTTTTACTTTTCATGGGCTATAGGGCGATATTCCGAACGGCACTGAGTTTCAAAAATGTTACTCAAAAGCTTTTAAAGAGTCGTGTTTATTTTTACTTTTCCGGTTACTAACTAAGGAGTGTAAATAATACAAGATGCTGTCTGTAGAGTAGGTATGTTAGGATAGGCTTTTTAGTAATACCATAGTGGCGGTTATATTTCATGGACGTGTGACCAAAAAACTGGACAGGCAACTTCCTAAGGAGACGTCCAATGACGAGACACTGTTACGTGCATATTTAACCCAATCTGTTTTAATTTTAACGTGTCTGACGTCAATCGTTCGTTACATAGAAAGTTATACGTAATGCAAGGTAAATAAAGACTATGTTGTTTTCAAATTCTGGATCTATTTACGTTTGACCTGTCTTGACATGTTTAAAATTTTAGCTGAAAAATAAAACAGACAGTTGTAATGTTCAGTTACTTGAATTTCTTACGTTGCGAATTATCTTAAAGTGCTTTAGAATTTTTTTACGAAAAACTTGTCAAATTTGCCATGTGACCTTTGTCCCTTGTGAGGTTTATTTAATGTCATCGAGTGTTATTGAAGCTAAAGCTCATGTTCGTTTAAAGTAAATCTAATTATATTAAGGCCAAGAGCCACGCCATGTCGCGAGCAGCTTGACGGGTGGATCAAATTGTATCTGATAAATCACTCAACGTTAAAGTGCTTCAGCTATATCGGTTGACTTATCTGAATAATGAATGAGGTTTTTTCGCTGTTTGATTGTGCCTATAGATGAAAAGCATCGGACAAAACCGTGGCATTCCCTAACACGGTCTTTAGATTTAATTATAGTGTTTGTAAATTAACCAAATCTGAGAAGAGTCGCTCTACGACGGCACGCTTCAGATCACTTAGATGATTACAAACTAAGAGTCTCATGTTGTTATAATCTCGCCCTTTACGCAGCGTCAATCAAAAGTTTGTAGGCGTTACGTCGACGCTAATGCCCTTTTACCCATCCCTTCCTTCGTCAAGTATAAATATCTCACCTTTTGCACTGAAAATAAGCTTAGCTTGAGGTACAGACCGATATTTGTCCCGCTTTTTATCTCTTGCAACAATCCTCCCACAGTTTACTCCTCGGAATTGAAAGTACCAGTGCAAGTGAAATTGAAAACAGAGCTAATTCGATACCGACTAATGAAGCAGTAGTAGGCCATGTTGATGTGTGGCCCGTGTTTATGTTCGTTCCAGTTAAAATTAACGATCGCTGGTTGGATTACATCATCGAAAAATGCAGCTTTACAGCTATCCTATGCTCTTGAAATTATAATTTATTTACGTTAATGTGCGTAATTTCGCCGTGACTCAACTAACCTTTGATGTCGTTCTCTCGTACGTGATATTTCTTGAAGCAGCTATCAATTATTCATTTTAAACTTCAAGATGACACATGAAAGGCGAAATTATCTAAGCGACATTTTGCGGTAAATAGAGTAAATGCACTATGTAAATACATTTTGATTTCGAACTCCGCATTGAGACCAAAAGTGTCGCTTAGATAATTTCTCCTTTCAAGCGTCTAACAACAAACCAGTCAAATGTGAAACGTGCGCTTGTTTACTAACAAATAATGTAATAGACTTGCTGGGCTAACCTATTGCTCATTTAGTTTATACCGCTGTTACCTCAGCTGTTAAAACACTCTATACCTACCACGATACAGGCTCCCACAGAGGTTGCTCAGCCCGTCTGGTACATGACTCACGCATCTCGTAAGTAGTTTACGATATCCAACGGAAACACTGAGATATAATTATATATGGCGAGGTCTTAAGTGTTAAAGTACTGTGCCATTTACACGATACAAGACTAATTGCTTCACTGAAATTACTACTGACTGAGTAGGTTAACGTTGTTAAGATCAATTGGACTTTTTTTAAATATAACGGCTGCCGCATTATCTCTTAAATCAGGTCGTGATTTAAAGCGTGCCACAGACAGTGTCATCTTCGGAACTTCTACCAAGTCGAAACAATGCCTCGTTTCTTCCAGAACATACACACTTGAGAGTTTCATCAAGTCTGGAGTAGTCGGACCTCCGTTCATTGTTCAAAGGCGCCTGCCGTCATTAATGCTTAGGAGCCCGCCTTTGTCTTCTGCTGCAGCAAAAGAAATCCTTTATTCAGCGCTTATAAAGCGAAAATCTTACATTTTGCAGCCCACGATGGGTTTTTAAACAACTCCAAGTACCATTTGTTTCTTTATACAATTACCTTATCGTTGTTGCTTTCCATAAATTTGACTGTGTTAGCCTTGGGGATTCAATGTACTTATCAATAGTGTAATCCATTAGCCTAATTAAGTAGAAGTTTCTATTCATAGTTTGTACGACAAATAAAAGCATAGCTTGTTGCTGCAAATGGATTGGCGTGTGGAATAAAAACTTATTTCTATTATAGATATCCGACAAAGTCAACTGGTATCCGAGTTAGGGTCTAACTAGTTTCTAGTTTAGAAAAACGCAAAGATTTCTGCATGCCGTTGGCGACATTGACTTTACTTCAGCGCGAGTTGACTCATTTGGTACTTGCTTATGGTATTTCCTCTTGCGTCTCTGTTGTGGTTAGTGTTACTTCCTGTAGGTTATTGGTAAAATGATTATGTTCTCGGCTTATAGCACGTCCATCGTTTTCAAATTAAGATTCTATAAAATTGTAAATAGTGTTACTCTGTGTGATGTTCCACTTAATGTAGAGTTCGTTTATAAGACTTCAATTTTCGCACGTGATTGTTGAGTTATTGATTATTTAATTTACGGTCAACATCATAGTGTGTATTTTGAAGGATTTGCCTTTCCTTTCTCTTTTAGACTAAATAGAACATATACACGTTTAGTGTTTAAAGATGGTCACTCATTAACCAGCAAATATTAGCAAACTACCTTTAAAGACAAACGTAAAATATTCGTGGTAGCGTAGTGGTTTGACCTAAGGCCACTCAAGCAGAGGGTCGTGGGTTCGCACCTCTGAGTTCTTTGGAATTTATGTGCGAAATTACATTTGAAATTTGCAGTAATGGAAAACGTCACGAGGAAACCTGCTTGTACCTCCGAAGAAATTCAATTATCATCATCATCATCATCCTAGCCTATATACGTCTCGCTGTAGGGCACAGCCCTCTTTGAAAGAGATTGAGATAGTGTGTGTGAAATTCCTAATCCGCACTGGGCCCGCGCGAGAACTACTTCCCGACCCCTCTTTCCTTCTTAAGTCTATGTAGTAAGGTGAGAAAAAGAAAAACAAAATAGAGAATCGATACGCTATGAAGATGAATGACTACGAATAAAACTTGCCAAACGCGAACTTCAATCTTGTTTTAAACAACAAAGCATAAAATTACTTGTAAATTATACATTCCCTTGCTCGTTAGCTAACCTATTGGCTGCGGTGGTGTTCAGTAAGAGGATCTGTTACCGCACTTAGCCCTCACGGCTCTCGTGTCAACGAACCTATCTTGTTTATGTTAATTAAATGTATCGTTGTAATTCAATTAAAATATTGTAATTTGATGTGGTAAGCAGATTGTCAATTTTCTTCGCTGCGAGAGTTTGTTTATTTATAAGTATTTAGTTGTACATCTCATCTTATCCCAGCCGGAATGAAAGGGCTTGAACCGTAGTTTACTCGCGGGTCCAGTGCGGATTGGCAACTTCACTCATACCATTGAATTTCTTAGGTGTGTGCAGGTTTCCTCACGATGTTTTCATACATCGTAAAGCTCATGGTAAAGTTCAAATGTAATTTCGTACAGAAATTATGATAACTCTGAATTTCAGTGCGAAAGTGCGAGCCTGGGTTCGAATCGAACCCACGATCCTCTGCTTGAGAGGCCATTAATCAAACTATTAGGCTACCACAACTATAATTTAGTAATATACTATTTAGCTGTACACTATATTTTTATCGTGTTACGCTAATCTTAAATTATCAAACTTTTCTGTTGATTTTCTTTACAATTTAAATATGTATCTTGCCAAGACGTTAGAACTGTTATCTGAACCTGGTATATACCGTTACTTAAACCTAAACTTGTTAAAGGAACGTCCCCTCCGGAATAGTAAACCATCAATAACGGTGATATTAATCAATAAAGCGCCAATGCAATTAGGGTCAGCAATTTCACGGCCACAATTCCAGCTCTAAGCTCGTAAAATTATACGTCGCTTCCATCAAACACGACTCCACATTCCTTTGATGTTATCCTCCCCCACAATAAATATCCTACTCATATTAAAAATGTGAAAGTTTGTAAGTATTTTTGAGTATGTTGTGGTTGAATATACTTTCCACGGGATAGCGATTGAAGAACTCCACGTGGATAAAATTCCGGACAACAACTCATCAGCAATTCAACCGTAGGACGTCCACTGCTGCACATAGGCCTACCTCATAGATACCCAATTTTTATTGTTGGAAGCGGCTTGCATCCACCGTGAACCTGTGGCCTACCAAATCACGCTCCCAAGCTGCTGGGCTGTGCTTGCCAGTCCGTGGTCTCCATTCGATAACTTTTCGGCCCCAACTGTTCTGCGTGCTATACGGCCTACCCATTGTGATTTCAACGAGCTAATCCGTTTGGCTGTGTCGGTGACCGACCATTATCGGTCTACGGATCGACAGCTAATTGATCACAAATCTGATAGCTACAGGTTAAAGTTTATGGGTCCTAATTCTAAAAGTAATTGTAGACCAAGACCCACATCGCTGTGCCTAGCCATTTGCTTCAGTTGTTCCGACAATCAGGCCAGGGTTGAGCCCTTTTGTTTTAACATCAATGTAAAATATCGGAACATAAGTAAGGTACCTTTGCAATTGGTACTGTGTGTGAGTGATGCCAGACCGTACTGTCCTCACTTATTACTCCTTTCCTTGATTGAAGGTATCACGTTATCAGGGTATTCGTAATTATAAAAGGTGTTGATGAAAGACAGTATGGCGACCGATTATTACAATTACTAACAGCGCTAAATTAAACCCCACATTTTCCTTTTGTTACAGATTTATCGAAGAATCGCTTCTGTGAAGTGCCCGATGAACTGACCACTTATATATTTTTAGAGAAGTTGTTGTTATCGCAGAATATTATCAGGAATCTACCTGATGCCGTGGGCGGTCTCCAGTCGCTAACGTTCTTAGATCTCAGGTAAGAATTTTACTTATTACTACTACCTATCCGCAGGTTTAGTCACGTAATGAAGTAAGTTTCAGATGTTAAATTTATCTCAGAGCAATCGCACAACATTACGAAATTTACAATACAATTTGTTAGCTGCTGCACATAAATGCGTACACTAAAACGATTGTGAGTGCGGTCCTAAATTAATTAATTATTTTGTTTCACCATTATGTAAGTAGGTAATTGAGTAAACGATCACTGAACTCAGACTGCGCGTGTGCGTAAATAAAACAAAGTTATTTACAGCCATAAATTTATTTTACTCGTGTTATTGTGTAACATTATTAATAACACGCTGTAATTACCCATTCGAACATAACTATTAAAAAAGAACTTAGTCAGGAACCTAGAATTAGACAACTTAAATCAATTTGTGGTCTCTCACGGTATTATAATGAGCATTCTGCAACACCTGCATCAGTTCCATTTTTACATTGAGACGGAACTCGTCCGGTATTGCTTTGAAATGTGGTAGCAGAGACAAGAAGAACAGTTTATCGGGATCTTCGCCATCTTTTGTCGGTTGGAGATCGACATTGGCAAACACGAATTCGTCTAAAGGAGGTTTGCTCTTGGATGCTTTAGGGGGGGGAACGTCAACAGTTACTTCGTCATCATTAGAATTGTTGGATCTGATGTCGTCGTAGTCAAAGTTTTCTTCTTCTTCAGTGGTTCCTTCGTCATCTTTAGCTGCATGCAATTTCGGCTTCCATATTTTCCGTTTCTTCATTGTGAATCGTGGGCCATCGTCGGAATCGCTGGTAGCATTGGCCTCAGGCGGCATTTCTTGATCCTTGAGGAGGAATTGGAGTTGCTTACAATACAGGTACGGACGACGAGTTCTTGCTGGGTTCGCGATGTATTTTTGGAAACAATCTCGAATGCTCTTCCATTTCTTCTGCAATTGTAGTTCTGGAAAATGAGATATTGTTTGTTATTAAAAGAAATTTCATCTGAATTTATTTGAGCTGGCCCTCTTTATTGCAATGCAAACAAAAAGGTCCATTTCCATTTCCTGATTTTTGTATTCCAAATGTATTGTTTGTAAATATAGATACAGCCCTAACAGACGGAAAGATAAAATGTCAAACTTGCATTTAATAGTCTTTATTTAGTAGTTATAGTTAGCATTTAGGTAAATAAAATTAGCAGCAGGCACTCCATTCCGTTAACCTTGAAAAAGTAACACGTGGTCAAAAAAAATGAACAAAATAATGCTTGAAGTTACATTCAGTCAAGTTAGTTGTTTTAAAATAATATATCAAAGTAATTTTCTAAGACGTTTACTTTAGTGCGTTACGTAGCGTTTGTTTGTTTTAACTGCACTTGAGACACCCGCGGTTGTTTATAATCGTGTTTGTACTTACCTAAGTATATGCTTTGTATCGTTGGTTACGAAGCACGCGCTCGAATAAAGGATGAGGAACCGGCTTTTTGTTATGACTTTAGTCTTTATGTTTATAGAGAGAACGACCAAAGTCGAGTCAAGTTAAAAAAAAATAATTACCTAGCTCTCGCATCTCACTCTTCGACACCTTGACGTTTGTCTGCAACAGCTCGTTGACGACTTCATTCCATAGCTTGTGGCGTGTATTCTTAGTCCTGTACTCGACATTGTCGAAGTCCCATATTCCTGGGCGTTTCTTCACCTCTTCAATCAAACGCTCTGGGTCGTACTCGAACTGCATGGTGACAAAAACGCGCGGCCGAACACACGGGCGGGCGCTGGGCGACTGACGAGCGGGGGAACGCCGCGGTTGAAGCGCCAAGATGGCCGACGGCGCGGCTAGGGTCCCCAAGATTTGGACTGTCCTTACGGGATAAAAGAAAAAATTTGACGGAATTACTTCAGCACTACGTAGGGACTATCTTTTGGTTTACAAATGTAGCATGTAGGGTAGACAAGCTTTTATGGACGTAGTTTTGAAAGTGTAACAAATTCACTACGGAGGCGACTGATCTCGGTCCATATCGTCAAAAGAATGTCTGTATTTTGGGATAAAAAGACAAGTGTTTAGCTTGTTATGTTTAACCTCTTAAGGCCCTTCGTACTAAATTTAGTACATATGTCAAAGGAAATATCAACTTTTCTTTTTGACAATACGTTTCAAATTACAATAGTCAAAACTTGACGTGGGCATTACGGGGTTACACTTTTACTAATGCGCAGACGCTCGCGTTTGTATTCTCCATCTCTTTCTGAACTCATTCCATAGCGTTTGACATTTGTGATTATGAGTGCCTTTGACAATATTGGCCTCTGGTTACTAATTATTAAATCTTAACAATTTTTCATTACGTTCGTTTCACTCGGCACAATGTTTTAATAGCTATTGTTTGAAAAATTTACGCTATATAATGTAATGTAGGTACTTATAAATTCAGACATTTAAAGGCGACGAAAAACGAGACTGTCCGTCGTAATACAAACACATGGCAACAGCCGCAAACGCCCGCTTATCGAGCGGCGCGACCGCGACCGCGGCCCCCGCCAGTCGGGGGGAAACGCGCGTTTTTATCGGCGCGCACTGCGCTATACGTACCCAAGTATCTATTCTACTGCGGTTTGTTTTGTATTGAAAACGCTGTACTGTTAGTAAATTGATTAATAGTACTTGCCCAACGCTTTTTGCTGGTGCGGCGGGCGTTTAGCGTTTGTATCGTCGACTGTCGTTTGGTTTTGAAATGTCAATTTGAATTTGTCGTTCTACTTTTTTGTTTTTTTATTTGGACTAATAAAAAGGCTAGTCTTAAAATAAATGCTGCCAAACTATCTACGCCTAAGTTTGAAAATGCATATTAAGTATGATATTGATGGCTACTTTTTAACAATAGAAAGCAACTTCATATTCTTGCTTTAAGAACTTAGTTGACCTCGCCGTAGTGTCCTAAATTTTTCGACAATGCATTTTGGTATTGTTATTGTTAGATGCAGAGCCTCGACAAAATATTATTCTTATTATGAAAGGTTTTATTTCATATTTACCGAATTGCTGCATGACAGACTTTAGGGGTAGTAAAGATTTAAGTTTTTATTTTAATTATTTGTGGTGTTTTTGGAAATGACCGATATTCAATTAACAGTGGATGAAACGTTAGTAAAATGCATTAAGACTTGGTTTGGGTGTAAATTTCGTTTTCATTTATCCCTCTCTTGTTGAACTAAGTTCGTGTTACTTTTATGTGATTGATTTTCGTTTTGATTTATTTTTCTTTGATTAAACAGAAACGGCAACACAGTTAACTGTCACAAAAAAACGCATGCATTTAACGAAGATATTTCATATAAAGATAAGATTCTACCGAAATGGTTTTACCTTACTTAACTTTGACAAAAGTATTGTTTAACTTATCGCTCCAGCTAATTCATTTTACGTTTACGATCGGAAACCTTGTTTTATACTTCCTGCGTACGCCCTGACATAATAAAGTTTTGCTAACGCTCAGTAATAATCTCTCGACACATCGCCGCAGCAAAATCCTACTACAAAAGACGTTGCCCTTTCTAAGTTTAGACCGAAATAATATCACGGGGCAATTTAGGAGATGGCCCTAATAGCAACTCGGAAATAAACTCTTTGTGTATGTGGATATGCGAGCTTTTATGATTATGACGCTGTATCAAATGGGCTTGGCTCCGTTTGGTACAATCATTCCTCTTCGATTTTATTTTCATTCATATTTACGCACTTTGCTAACACTAAAATATTCCCTATGTATTACTAGCTTTAATCCGCAGCTTCGCCCGTTTTAGACATCCATGAAAAAGGTTACGGTAACTTTTTAAAGCACAACGTTCGCTCGGATAACGCCATCTATTGATTGCAGACGAAGTTAACGAAGTTAATTTTAAATCCGAAGTACCTAATTCGAAGTTCTTGATCAGCGGCTTCTGTTCTGTTTAAAGTTAAAATATTATCTCAGGGGAACGCATTACCGGGATATCAAGTATTCTATGTCTCAATCCACATGTTTGTCTATCTGCACACCAAGTTTCATGCAAATCCGTTTAGGCCTTATTAAATGATTAACTAACAAACATCCGAATATCCAAACATCCAAACATCTTCACAAACTTTCTCATTTATAATATTAGTAGGATGAAGCGGGTTAGTCTCTACTAAGTGGTAAAAGTGTCGCTAGGCCTTCTCTATCTCTATAATTTATTTTTTTAATTATTGGCAAATGTAAGTTGGAATTTTATACTGTCGTGATTTGTCATTGGGCTTTTATATCGCCTAAAACTGAAGCACACGATGAACCGTATGTCCACATTATTTCTCGGGGTATACCGAAGTACGAAAGACCGAATGTTTTAAATTAAAATATCGAAAGGGTCAAAACCGATTTTTTTTTTTATAAACCGTAAACCTAACCTAGTGACGTAAGTTGACGGTTTCAGATTAAAAACCTGTCGGTCTTTTGACCCATTCTATATTTTAAAACATTAATAACAATGTACATCTCTTTGAAAAAAATATACCTTGTTGAGGTTCTTGCCGGTTTCTTCTCAACAGGGTTTTTCCGACGATATCATCAGATTCTTCGACGTTCATGGGAGCATCAATTGATGCCTAAATTGAATAAAGAATTTTGACTTTTTTTTACTTTGGGTCTTTGTACTTCTCGAAAGTACAATTTTATTGGAAAGATGACTTTTAGTCAAACCATTTGGTTCTTGACTCATTGTGGTCATGACATAAATGTCCTGGTCTGTTATGCGATTGTTTTTGATTTTGATGTGAGCTACGATTCAATTGGTTTGATATCTATCTGCTACTATTAAAGAAAAAGTAAAGTAAAAATCTCTATTTGTTTACAAAAATCATACACAATATTTAAAACAGTAAAGTACAAACTAACTTAAGTTTTAAGCCTAAACTGCTCTTTCACAACGACACGCACTTCTACGCTAACGATTATTTATATAATTTACAGATCAATTAACGTCGCACATTGAAGGTAAAAACGGCATTACATAATTATACAAAACACGCGTTCATCTGATCGCTTTTGTTTCATTGAATAGTCACTTCGTAGCCATACCAGCACACAATAATGTAGTCGGCATAAGGCATTCTTGACAGGGTAGCTAGCATAAAGGAAAGAAGTGTTCACATTGTTGTACAGTTTGTAGGTCGGTATAAAGATCACTGGGCGGGTGAACGACCGGAGATGTCATGGCCGCGAAGACGGTTCAACACACGTGTCTTTATAGATTGACTTAAGAGCCGTTACCTTACCAGTCGAATAAGCTGCTTTCATTCATAACATAACCATCGTCTCATTCATTTATACACCTCAGCTATAATAGTAACGTAGAGTTATTAAAGTTTGTATTTGTTTAGTAAAGCGCCTACTCTGTTATTGTTGGTCATAAAAACCTAGCTCACGCATAAACCGCAAGACGAATTAGAAGTTGTTTAAACAACAGGGATAAACTAAACCCTAGGCTGCTTCCTATATAAATTGTTCTAACACTAAAAACACGGAAGTTTTACGCTGTACCTAGCAAAGTCAGTAAATAACAGAATATGATCTTACGTCTTCTTCCTCAATTGCTGGAAATAGGACTCCTCTCCAAAAGATACTATAATGACCTATACTGTGCCGCCCGCATCATTCGGTCTTTTGCGACCTTCAGGTCATCAGTAGGTACGTCTTGTGGGGGTCTTCCCACGCTGCGTCTTCCGATACGTCGCCGGCTTTCGGGGCTACATTGACTCTTACGGCCATTAGTTCTTCGAGCAATGTTCCCCACCCACTGCCACTTGAGCCTTGGTAATTTTTCGGGATTAAGTCTACTTAGTCTATCTATACATTTAAAAAGAAAAGTCGTGATTGATTGACTGACTGACTGACTGAGTCATCAAGAACCAGCCCAAACCCCTGGGTTCTAGTCTAGATGAGATGGCTGAATTTTCCTTTGTTAAATTCAATTCAAAAATATTTATTTCGGATATATAATAATTAAAATATAATTTATTATTTATTATATTAATATTTTTATTTATATTTTTTATTTTTATTATAATTTCAATATGGGACTGTATTTCAATTGTAACAGGGATTGAAATAAGATTATGGCGGAAAAATCTCAAACATCGCCCCTGCAAGGCCCCTGCTATAGATCGTGTCATTCATAAGAGGTGTGCCGTGGTTCTTATTACTATACCTTTAATGTCTAATTTTGACAAATTCACGTGTCTTCCTTGTTAACTCAAGAATTTCTTGAATCTTACATTTTTTTTAAATAACGCTATTTTTAATGTATTTTTGAATAAAAGTAATACACAGGATGACTGCTGATTGAATAAATGTGAAAATGATACATGTAAGTACAAAGTAGGTGTCTCAATTGCAGCAAAAAGAAATCAATTATTTCATGCACATGATGTAAGTATTTTTCCCTAAAGTTAAATAGGCTCATCATCTATAGGCTAGGCTAGGTTTATGAATTATGATGTAGACCATAAGAACGGCTTTGTTGAAATTCCCACGGGATAGGCAATAAACGGGTTTTGTATTTTCTATTCAGAGTGATGATATCTCCGTAATTATAATTACTAAACTTTTCACATTTGGCATACTTACAAGTAGGTAATCATCACGATAAAAGACACTAATAGCAGAAACTTTCGAAACTCCTACTGGATAAGCAAAAAACGGGATTTTTATATTAATTAACTGATACCGAAGATGAAGATAATAAACTTTTGGATGTTGCTTTGGGGGCCATCCATAAATTACGTCACCAATTTCGATCAATTTGGACCCGTCCCCCCCCCTTGTCACACTTATTACTATGAAAATCGCCATTATTTTGTTCTAGTGTCACAGATCGCTTGACCCCCCCCCCCCTCCCCCTAAATGTGTGACGTAATTTATGGATGGGCCCCTTGCCGGATTTTTCCTTTATTCAATGAAAAAGATGAAAATTTTAACGCTGTGCGGACAAAGTCGCGGGGAGAAGCTAGTCTTTTACAATGTACCTAAATTAAACATCACACCCAATCTCATCGCAAATCATTTTCACATTTCCGCTTAGCTAATTCTACGTTTCAATATATAATTGCAATGCCATATGAGAGCCCCGTCCCCTCGCAACAATAACGAGAATGGGACTATTCGCAAGTTCCGCTAGGGTGCTTCAAGGTTGCTATCGATTCAGCGAGGGTGCCATGGAATTGACATGTGAGGCCAAATCCTTAAGCAATTTAGTTCCAAGTTCCTCTGTACTGTAGTAACTATTTAGGCTTTAATGCTAAGTCCAGTTACTTCTGCGGTAAACCTGGATGAAACGTGTTAGTTTATGTGGGCAGCTTGCAACATTGTTAGGCGAAATAATTAGGAAGGCTATTGGACGCCCACTCCTGGTTTTACGTAGTACAAAGGAAATAACCAATCAATTTAATTTCGGGTAATTGGATTTCTATTTCTACTGTAGCTTGGACTGGGTCTGTCTCCAACTTTACAAATCTAGACAGTTATGAAGAGCTGCTGTTTAGGTTCTTGGCTGATATTTGAGTAGCATGCTACGTCGCCTGGGTGCCTTTATAGAGCTTTCTTTAAAGGCCGGCAACTCACCAGCAGTTCAAAATATGTCGGCTGCGGTATACTAAAAACTCTACAATTCAAAACCTTTGGCCTAGTCCCAAAGTAAACAAATTTTGTGTCAAGGGTACTGGACAATATGGATAACAAAACTTAAATAGATAGATAAATATTTAAATATAACACCCAAGACCCGAGAACAAACATCCGTATTTTTTACAGTATCGACTCTAATTGTGACCGAGCCCTCAAGCTCGCCTAGTAGTTAGTCAGTTTCTCTAACCACTAGGCTATCCAGCCGTCAAATATTGTAGAAGTTCCGTTTGTTTTTACGTGAGCGTATGATTAGAATATCGGAACAGTGGATAACATCAATTACCACCTTAACAAAACCAACAATCCGAGCCATTGATGCAATAAAAACCACAAAGAGCCCAATACAACAAAATCTATCCAATTTTATAGACCACAATAAAAGCCTTTCGTAATAATCATTGTATTTTCTAAACGCCTGTTCCATTTGGAAAGCTCACGCGTCGACACGGTGCGTGCGTGTGCGCCGAGCCGCGCTCACAATGCGCGATTTACTGCTCGTTTCTAGCTTTATGACAGTGTTTTGGTGATTTCGTGAACTGGGAACAGTATTATTGGTGGCATAATTAGTTTCACGCATTAACGCTCCTAACAAGCTGCGCGTAGGCATATCCAGTCTCAGAGTGGTGAGCAGAAATTAGAGTTTGATGCGATTGCGTTGCTATTACACAATGTGACTACGTTCTTTGCACGCATCGCACGTTGTATTGCGTTGAATGCATCAAAGTCATCAGCGTTCAATCACCGAAACACTGCACCAATTACTGCATGGCACTGACGAAGAAACTGAATCGCGTAACAGGGTTGAACATTTTTGCTGCAAATGTCATACTGACATTCCATACATCTGTCTGCCAAACGAATCTGGTGGACTTGCACGGACCCGAGTTTTGATTTAACTCAGAGTTCAGTGTAAACTTTCGCATTTATAATATTAGTGGGATTTTTTTGTATTTTATGTATGATTATCTCTCCTCTTAAACAGGTACCATGTTCAGGAACATATTAATCGTAGTCGTTCAGATTAAGTGATTCTCAACGCAGATCGGACAGCTAATAATTTGCACCGTTCCAAGGCGATAATCAGGAGAAAGCATGAACGATGCAAATAAATAAACGTCAATTCTGTTTCCGTTTCTGCAATGCTCGATTCAATTAATGTTTCGCTACGCAGTTCGAGGAATAGTTAGTTGCTGGCATATGCAGTTGTAACTATGTCCGCCCGCATGTTATGCTAAATTAGTTAAACATACTTGCTTGCTGCTCACAAGCCAAAACATAATTTATTCTTGCGATGGTTAATCTATCAATGAATCACACAAGCGAAAGAGTCACATGTCCAGTTATTTAAAACAGGAAACATAAACCTCAAGTTCCCCATATCCGTTTTTTGAATCCTCAATCCGAAAGGTGTAGTACTGTTGCCTTATGCTATGCATTCACCAGAGTTATACGAGGTTGCTAAGCCGTGTGCGAGGATCCACCAATAGGAAAGGAAGGTACGCTTGACCAAGGCTAGTATAATGGAGTAATCCTATTAGCGATTTTTTCCTCGCACACCTCTTAACCACCTCGCTCATCTGGTGGATGTGAGCGAGGTGAATTGCGGTACTTGCTGTACATTGCCGTTGATGATCGATCACTTGTAAATTCATAGCCGTGCAGACCCGCAATGTAACCAAATTCGCACGGTCTAAATGAAGCTTTAAACCTAGTTTTACGAACGTACGCAAGTTTTCAATGTGCTGGTCAAGGTTGATGGTACTAGACCTCGCCAAATTCGCGAGTTGATTAACCGGATAAAAAATTGCTTTGGAAGCTTATCTTAAATCTATCAAAAACGAGGAGTAGTGATGTGAAACGTGTTTTCACTCTTAACGGCTCTTTCACACGGCAACGTCCCGTTTTTTGGGCTCTGTTTTTTGCAGGATCCCGTTTAGTAGTATACGTGCTACTGTGGTAACATTCACACGAGCATTCGGTTTGCAGACGTTGCCGTGTGAAAGAGCCGTAACGTCAAGGCAGACAACCGCGAACTCTCCACCAATAATGAAAGCATCAAAGGAGTAGGTACTTACCTAATTACATGAAAATATTATCAAGTACTGTTAGCTACTATTCTTTTATGGGCTGTCAGCCTGTCACGGAGATCTCTGTCGCGACGGGAAAAAGTATTCATAATTAATTATATTAATTCTTATTCTCTGAAAGTTTCTTAGCCACAAGTTTAACGTATCGTTGTTTTGTTTGTCCATTTTTCCGAATTATTCTGACTGAAGCATAGCACCTGCTTTTTTTGTGAACTCCATAGATGTATGAGCTACAGCGTTTAATACTGCATAATGTGAGGATTAGGCATGCTTCGAAAGTAATGTAGGTCAACCGAACCACTGCAGTCTCGATCAAACCGAAACGTAGTTGTACTATAACTAGTTACTGACTTGCGAAATATAAAGATGCAGTAATAAAAGATTGCAGCTTTTAAAATACTAACGCGAAGATAAACACTGTCACAGCCACAACACAAACAAAAGCCACATTTGCTCTCTGGGTCTAGGTTTGTCAAAACCATTCTAGTTCTTGTACGACTGAAAAAAATGCTATTCGTTTTAGAACTACCCGTTTTACAGCTGAAGTAGGAACTTATGCCATCAACTCCCGACAAATGAAACGCTAGGCGAGTTGTAGGTACCAAACCCACATCCTTTTTATATTATAACAGGGTGTCTAAAGACACAAATGACGCTATAAAACGCCGAAATTATCCTCATTTGCACTGCAGCCGAGAGAACTGCGGCATGATTAATAAGGTAGGTACAGACCCCTGTTCCCACACAGGGGGCGTCCCTAGTAGGCAATAAACGTGTCTCGCGGGCAAATGTTATCATTGTGCGAGCTAATTTGACGGAGGTGTTTGTACGAGGATGGCTTCGTAAAGTACCTAAGTGCAAAGTTCGAGTAATGCTAGGAATATAGCTAAGGAAACACGGGACAAGAAACTGAAAATAGAGCGGACGAGGCTATATCAAGCTTTATTTTAAGTACATATTACATAATGATTTCGCTGTAAGCGTAGCATAATATACATATTAAGAAGAATTCGTATAGAAGAGCCAACCTTCTCGTTCAATGTCACCTTAGAAGTTCAATACATAAAAAGTTAAAAACCATTTCAGACGCGCAGCTAACTGTTCGTAGCTTTTTGTGAGAACAAGCTTATAATCTAAGAGAACAAGTTAAATTGCTGTGGGTTGATGTTGATATACTTAAGTTACCTACACAAAACTTGCTCTCTCTGTGACTAAAGTGCGCTAGCTACTTTTTGCTCTACGTGCGTGGGTGAAAAGCAAGTTACAAACATATTTCCACTTAGAATGATAATTCATTGCTTGTAAAACCACATACTTTAACTGAACAAGGCAGCACAAGATGCTGCTAAATGAGTCCATAATGATTGTCTGCGCCCGAGTCTCTGTAAACAAGTACAAAATTCTCAAGTACTTGAACACTGTTCACTGTTACATATTTAAATTTTATTTTAAACTCAAATAGTAGCATATTGTACAGTATAATTATATACATTATACAATGCATTCTGCCCGAAGCATTCACGGGCCGTTGGATACGACGTATTCATAATTCGACGTTCATATTTTCGCTCCTGAATATTGCAAAAGGCAAGTGAATTAATAAAACGAACCACGGATTTGGGGTGCTTACCACTTAACCTCCGGATACTGTACGAAGCCAAGCCAAAACAAAATTATCTACCAGCTTACCGGTTGAAATAAAATATTCAATAGGCTGGGTCTGGGGTGCGCTGTAATTCTGCAAACGGAATTTTCTAAAAGTTTGAGCGTTAAATAATCTGGAGAAGCCAGCAAGGGAGACGGGAATATAGAGAGTTTCCACGTCAACACTTACCTTAGTATTGAAATTGAGTATCTTGCTATTTTCTCCTGTTTAATCAATACGTTTGCCGTAGCAATTGCGTTCCGCAATTATCTCTGGAGCCAGTATTATAAAAAAATTAATAACACCACTAGTTACAAGCATTTGTCCTTTCGCGTAAAGCTCTGCTCATTAGCGGAGAAGTTTTTTGCGTTGCGAATCCGCCCCGAGTGAAAACATTTTAGGTCAATTGCTGCATTATCTTTGAGCTTGAATGTTTCACCTGAATTACCGTCCTCTTCTATAGCTGGACTTACTAAAACTGTTTTAAAACCACCATGTACTTTATTTAGGCAATAAATTATTTGCATGTACGGCAATACATTTGGAAGGCATTTCTCTTTGCTTGAATTGCATTATCTTATCATGCTATTTGGATTCCAAGAGGACGATTAAATATTGGCACACGTCATTCGTCTTTAGGCTTCCGGTGAAACTGCATTGTTGCCTTTTGAGGATGATAACGGTGCATGCATCGAGAGTAACTTATTATTCTTATTATGAAATTGCCAGAGAAACATTTATAAGTTTGTTTGTTTGTTGTTTGTTTATACTCTTTATTGTACAAAAGGAAAACAAAAAGGTTACAGAAAAAAAATGATAAGTACAAAAGCGGACTTATCCCTGAAGAATCTCTGCTAGTCAACCTTTGAGTAGTAGAGAAGAGCAATAAAAAAAAAACAAGAAACGACAAATAGAGCAAAACATTTGAATAAATATAAATGCATATGTACCTAAACCTCAAATACCTAACTATACCTATACAATATACTTAAAAGTTAATATACTATACATAAATAAATAAAACATTAATATATCTGTAACTAAATATAAAATACATAAATACACACATTTACATACAATACATTAAAAACACAAGTAGAAAGGATAATTACTTACTAAATAAATAATCAAGGAAGGAAGTAACTTAAGTACTTAGCTAAGCTTCGGTTGGTTTGATGAAATGATGAAAGATCATAATAATTATGTTTTAACTTTTGATGTAGGTAATCAAGTTGTGCGATCTAATTGAAACTGGGATAATAAAAATATTATTGATGAATAAAAACTTAATATAGGTACCTTTATGCAGGTCAGACGTCCTTATTGGTGTGTTAGCACAAGTTGTAGAACTAGATTGAACTAGATGTAGTTCAGACTCAATAGTGTTGTAAACTGCTTCCATTTCAACAAATCCTCCTCCATTAAGTCTAACTACATACTATTTTTTTTATCCTCCATTTAAGGTATTGCCAACTTCTTCACAGCTCCGACGTGCGTTCAACTCAAATCTATTAATTCTCGGTCTGGGTTGATTCCAATCCAGTTTCAAAGGAGCCTGTCTGAGCGTCTAGACTTGCAATTGGCTAAAAAACGATACGGGTTGCCTTCCTCTATAGCTGTATTATTTCTATTTTGTCGCGAACTGCAATTGAATGGTTTCAATTCGGCCTAAGAGCTGGAAATTGTTTAATAAATCTACTATGCTGGTGTAGACCTGAAAATAAATATAAGTATTTAAGATGTTTATAAAGCGCTATCTAAGTGCAATCAGTCCAGTCTATCTCACGAAACACATGGTTTCCAAATTATGGCCATATTCCAATAACCATCCCATAAACAACAGATAAAAATGTTTACATATTGAATTTAGAACTCGTATCAAGTTCCCTGTTCTACATCGTATGCGAACATATAAAATGTGAAAGCAATTTTATGTTGTGGAACAACATTAAATGCAGGAAGCTCTCTCGCACCAACGCTTTAGTTGTTTACAACTTTTCTTGGCACCAACTCCCGAACTATTAGGTTAAGCGACGAAGTGCTTGTTCTAATTACATGCAATCTTATGCCCGAAGTGGTTGGCTTAAAAATAGTACAGTTTACTTATTCGGTGCATTTGTATACGTTCCCGGCCGTTAACTGGAGGGATAACCCAGTAATCGGAACGCCATTTGTTTATTCGAATGATTGGGTGCTTATGTTGTATTAGTATGTTTCATTTAATTTGGGATAGGTAATAATTTCACTACTTCCTTAGTCGCCTCGTTTGACTCTGAACCGTTACTGGCTCCGGTCTTTACTAATTTAGTAAAGTCGCTGGTGGTATTTCATTGATGCTAGGAAGTAAGACATAAAAAGAATACAAACCAAGCGGTTTTCCTAAAATACTGTCATCTTTGTTTACAGTTCAAATCAGCTCACAGAGTTACCCAGAGAAATATGTCAGATGCCTTTGCAAGTGCTCCTCGTTTCGGACAACCTCCTGATGACACTCCCCAAAGAGATCGGCAAGATGACGACGCTGGCCGAGCTGGTGGCATCCAACAACAGGCTCTCACAAGTACCGATGACCCTGGGCGACTGTGCGGGCATGCGCGCCTTGGACCTAAGCAATAATCAACTGGGGTTGCTGCCACTACGTAAGTGATTTTTAAATTAGACAATTTATTGTTTTCTAAAAGTTTGAGCAGTTAATCGTAAGCAAATGGTAATATAATAGCGAAGCTGCTGCTGCTCCTTATTCCTAAGTTATGTTTTCTGAACGAAGATTGTTGTAGTAATAAAGAACGAAATTAACGGCATTGATAGTTCCAGTGCTTTGAGCGATCTGTGCTACTTCCTGCCTACTTTGTTATGAAAAATGTAAATTTGTTGCGGGAAATGAACTCGTAAATCGTCGTGTCAATATCGTCAGCTTGGGAAACATGATCTGAGTATACTCTGCCAAAACGCGCGAACTACGTCCAATCTTCTTTTTCTCGTATTGCAAAATGTTCTAAAAAAAAATTAGTTCGGCGAACTGAAACTATTAAAACTGACGATGGACTATATTCGACAGCAAAATATTTTTTCTTAGGCGGACTTTGACTCCCTCGCTGCGCTCACGATTCTGCTTTAGAATTCTTCACTGCACTCAGGATTTTACTCAGAATTTCTGACTCCGCTCTGTATTCTACATAACCCTCTCGCCGTAAAAAAATAATATGCTCCTTTATAATAAAATCTACTATTTAATTACAATTGCCGGCAAACATCTTGAGCATTGATCGACTTGGTTAGAATAAGTTTGCACATGTACTTTAATACCGTAGAAACGTTAAATTCGCGTCGACACATTCAAAAGTTTGCCGGCATCTGTACCTAATTAAGTAGCTACTCTTGTTTCTGACCGTTCTTTGTGAGTTCAATAAGTAAAGACTCATTTGGCTATAATAATGTGTTTCATGTTTCAGAGATCACGTACCTCCGGCTGGAACACTTGGACGTCAGTTGCAATTGCATCTCCTCCCTTCCCTTGGAACTCCGAAATATGAATACGCTTATCACACTCAATCTGGACAACAACCCTCTCGTCTCACCTCCTACAACCGTAAGTTTCCTACATTGTTATGAATGAGAGTTTCATGCTGGGGTCCCAATTGTTGATTCAATGCGTTCAGTTGCAATTACTAACTTGATTAACTGTTATGTAACCTAATGATTATCTATTGAAATGAGTTTGACCCAAAACAACCCCAGAAGCCTTATCTAACGCACTTGGAACTTGGAATTTCATTTCAATTTGAGCCTTATAGAAAAAGCTAGAACACAAAATGAATGTAATCGCAAGGGCTGACGCGTCAGACAATACGGCCTCTGCCTCTGGCCCTTACACTATGTTCTTCGTATTGTGCCGTTCTGTTTGCTAATAATATCTAACACGAGAGAGTGAGCGAGACGACACGATACGAACTTGAACTTCGATTTTTGGAGTAGCTTCCCAGACATCGGCTCGATCGTGAAGTGGACTAAGTTATTCGAAGAATCTTGCACTTGGAAGTTTATAATTACTACGACGGATAAAAAGACTAACGGATTTTATGAGTGTATGTATTAAATGAAGTGTTTTATCGACCTTTTCCAGGTATGCATGCGCGGGCGCGTGCATATATTCAAATATTTGGAAAACATGGCAAACAAAGACACTCCCGCACACCGGCGCACCGAAGATACCCGAAGGACAGCGAAGCACACTTCGTACACCAACAGCCCGCAGACCAGCCAGATCACTTCTGGGAACGCTACGATAGACTGCCTCAGACATAAGCCTCGGCATGTGGTTGATAGTGGCTATAGCACAGACGGAGTGGACAAGAGGTGGTCCAATGATGGTGAGTGACAAAACAAGAAAGCTAGTTTTCAAGTTGGTAATGATTTTCGTCTACTCCTGTATGATTGTGTCAAGCTGTTCATGACGTTATATCATGTATATTATAAAAAAAATAAGGAGGGTCCCAACCAACCAATATAACATTTTGCGTAGAAGCAGGGCTATGTTAAGGTGGAACGGCACGCTCTAGGCGCGAAATTCAAATTTTTTATAGGTTTTAATTTATTTTGGGTAAACGGTGTAACTGTTTAACTTCATATGGTACTTGCGGTTGTAAAACAGTGTTTTTTTTTATATTATTGTGTAAAGCTTTTTAAGAATAAAACTGTTAGCTTGATATAAAAGTTGTCAAACATAGAAATTCGGATTTTCAATGTTTTGACAACTTGTATTTCAAGCTAATAGCTTTATTCTTAAAAAAATTTACACAATAATATAAAGAACACTGTTTTATAAACGCAAGTACCATATGAAGTTAAACAGTTACACCGTTTACCCACAATAAATTAAAAACTGTAAATAGTTTGAATTTCGCGCCTAGAGCGTGCGCTTCCACCTTAATACTGGATGTTTTATAAATACGACCATTGATATCGTATTTTGACATACCTACAAATCTGTACAGAACCTCCGGTTCGCGAGTCCGACTAGCAATTGGGATTGTTCATTTTTTCTAACCCCCCCTTTTTATTTTTTTTTATCGAAAATATAGAGCATTTTAAGAATCTAATTTGAATATTTCAGCAATTCATCACTCCAATGTTTTTTTATAATTTATTAAAAATTTGAGATACGACTTCTCGTAAATTACATGCCGCGGCAGAATCTGTGTATAAACCACAGACATAATGACAAAAAAAATGTGTCATAATCGATGGTTAGTTGTCATCTGACAATGTCACTTTACATTACAATAACAATAACACTAAAGTTGCCGATTCTTCCAAGAGAATAGGTAAAAAAACGAATAACGGCTATAGTATTTTTTGTACGTATAAAATAAAATGGTCAGAAGTGTTCCCTTGAAAGTTCTTTGGCGGATTTAATCCATACTTACATTAAAATGATTCTCGCAACAATAAGTACATCTTGTAAACTTTGAATTAACTTTGCGGCACCACTTCTCTTGTAAATGCGAACAATTAATTTGTTTGGGCTATTGACAGAATCATTTCCACAAGTAGGAATGAAACACTTCCTGTATAAATCCATTATTAAAATATGAAAAACGCGAAGAATGTTTTTCAAAATAGTATCCTTAAACTGACAGATGATAACTACGTCGAAGTGACAGATAATAACTATAGAGAAACTAGACGGACGGCTTTTCTTTTCTTGTTGCAAAGAATTTCAAAGTTAATGCCCACAGAAAGGTCAAACAAAGGTCAAACATTATTTTGCAAAAATACACACGATCATTTAATATTTTTTTACTACAATGTTATAAAATGATTTAATAAACCTATTCCTCGAAATGGTTTTGGAATTAGACCACATTGCAAAAAAGTGATCAATGCCAATTATCCGGTTTTCAAACAAGTATTTCAGCTATTCATCATGAGGAAACCATTGCACACACGTTGCGAAGAAATTCAATGGTGAAGTTTCCAGTCCGCACTGGGCCCGCGTGGGAACTACGCCCCAAGCCTTCTCATTCTGAGAGACTACAGCCTACAGCGGACATGCTGGAATGATGATTTCAGCTTTTGATTCATTTACCACCTAATCCTCAGGTGGCGGCGAAGCAGGCGGGGGGTCCGGCCGTTCGACTCCCAGCACTCCTTCAACGTTGTCTCCTGGCGCGGCACTGTCCCGCGCCCAGTCTCTGTCAAGCGAGTCCCCTTTACCGCAGTTGACTCCGCTTCTCACCGGGTAAGTCGCTTCACGTGTCGCATGCGCTCGATGAACATGAATTTGAAGATTTTGAATTGAGGCTTGTTGAAGCGAGACGCCTACGTGCGCCGCGTATTTGAGGTACCTGTGCTTTTACATGTGAGACAGTCAGAGTTTTGAAAATGTTTGTGTGTAAACAGGTTGTTCTAACTTAACGATAGAGCAGTATAGAAGTCAAGTTATACCTGATCTGGAAAAATTAAATGGAAGAATCCATTTCACTTTGTTAAGCGACCAAAGAGTACATATCATATCATTTTTAGTGTTAGGTATTTTCGAAAATATCTACTATCGCTTAACTAAGTGACATAGATTTCTTTTCCTTATTTTTTCCAGAACTTTCTAACTTGGCCTCTCGCCCGGTATCAGGTTATCGTTGAGGTTTGAGACACCTGTATAAACCATCGGAGTTTCGCTTCTAGTAATCTTTATTCTTTGGTGGGACAAAGCTTTCGCGAGGGGACAAATTATTTGTTTCTGAAAATATTGTAGCATGAACGTTAGTATTACCTTTGTTAAAGGGAGTTTTTGGGACCGAATAGCAGGGTACATATTTACAAATGAGACTCCAAAATTGCACGACGAATTGGACGTATCGCTGCAAAGTCGCTTTGTATTTGTCTAGATTACCAAGGTCTAATGGCTCGGCCACGACATCCCGCGACGGGTGGCAGTGGCGAGCGTTATCTTCGTTCATTGCGCGGCGAAGACGCTCGCCGCACAGTGATTATCTGGCAGTACACGCAATGAACTGATAAAATGCTCGCCGCTGCCGCCGGTCGCGCGAAGTTTTGGCCGGGCTGTAAGGTTTCTTAAAGCATTATGCTATGCTACTGTTAGGAAATTCCTCCCTGTTGCCAACTTGTCTGCTAGCGATTAATTGAAATGAGAAACGTTTTCGTTTCAATCTATTAGTCCCTTTCCGTTGTACTTCAGTTATTATGTGGAATTAAACTAGTATCGAGTTGGCTTTTGAATGATGAGACTTCAAAACACTACTTTTATAGATTGATAAACTTTACAGTGAAACTCGCGCAACATCGCAGCCATCACTTTTACCATATTTTTCTGCAAAACGGTTATTAATGATCAAAAGAGCTGGTGAATGCGATACTAGTAAAGTTTCACATACTTGGGTTTCAAAAGATGTGCTCTGGGTATTTTAGTTTATGGAAACTTACTATATTAAATTTAAATGGGATCTCACTTAAGTTAGGAAAACGGTGGTATAAATATATATATTTATTTGTTAAACTGCGTGTAGTTGAAAAACATAATTAATTATAGAGTTGATTTGATATAATCACAATCTACTAATATTTTCTCAGTATCAATAGGCCAGACGACTAAAAAAACTGTTTAGTCTGTCAGTTAGATTATTAAAAAATATTGTACAGTACACATCGCTGCTTTGCTAAAACACCGGCCTAATTCGAAATGATACGCTGTGTAACTATTCACCTTATTTGCAATAATTAAAGTATTAAGTTACACAGCGTTTCATTTCGAATTAGGCCGGTGTTTTAGCAAAGCAGCAACATATCTTTTCTTTTGTTTGACAAATAAAAAATGACGAGGATACAGTGCTTAGAAGTTTCGAGTGACGTCACTATAATTATGGTAGGTACAATTTTTACCTAAGAGTGACGTCACAAGCCCCCTCTCCGGAAGTTTGATGATCTATGCCTTTGTCGATTTTTAATAATTTGATAAACCAAAAAATACGTTTAATTTATTGAATCAGGCGTTACTTTGCGGAGGTCCATATTAATGAACTAAAACAATTACTTTGCTCACCCGCGACCTGAAAGGTTTAAGGTCGCGGGTGAGCAAAGTAATTGTTTTAGTTCAAAAAATACGTGTCCCATATTTTTCCATTATCTAACTGACGGACTAAATAGAATGACATATTTTAATAACTCAGTCGTCATCCCTATTGTATCTTTATTATTATTATAGTATCTGGCTTGTGTAGTGCTTAAATTAACGTAGCGTATTACTAGATCTTAATTTGTATAATTTCTTTTATTTCGCATTGGCCGATCCAGAGGTAAATTTTTATATCTAGCTACCGTCATCACCATCACCTCCTTGTGTCTCACTTGAGTTCCTTTTTTATTTTATTTTATGATTAACCCCGGTGTTGTCCCTTTCAGCCTCCGTATATCACCCGAAGGGAACATTTCCAATGGCGACGATAAGAGTAAATTAGCTCATCAGCAAACCTACAGGTACATTAATCATTTGCACGACATTCATGCACATAGATGCACCTTTGGTGTCTGAAGTAAATGTTCATCACAAAATTCGCCTTTGTAAATGTATAGATACTTGAATACCTGCCTATTTATAATTACTTCCATGTTTGTAATGTGATATGCAATGAATAATTTAATTTAAATATGAATTGGGATGTAGTTAAGAGGATACGATGCGCACCATTTCTCCATACAAACGTAATCCCCTGTTTCCTCCCTGGATAATGGCTTTAGAGCCAAATTTTTTTTCACTGTGTAATCTGTATCTACCACAGCTATGCCCCTAGGTTTCGTTTTTTTCCATATTTCAATTAACATAAGAAATATGAGCTTTCAAAAACTGAAAAAATTGCCCAATTTCAACGTCATTTTCAGACACTCATCAGAAAAGAAACCCTCATATAAACAAAAAAAGGAAAACATAGGGGCAAATCTATCCTCTAATTATATTTAACAGAAAAAAAAAATTTTATTGGTCCAGTTTTCGAGAAGAAAACAGGGGATTACGAAATGCTGTTTTGATCAATTTTACGCGCCTATTAACGGTCTGAGCTGCAGTTGTCCCGCTCTCGCTGTACTGACACGGAGGGGTTCGGGCGAGACAGCGACATTTCATTAAAATACCTATTTCTCAAAAGTCTCTCAGCCATCATACCCTCTTAAGGCGTCTTTTAGCGTTAGATTGAATACACTGCAAAATTGTGGGTCTAATCAGCTATTAAATTAATGTAAGAACCACCATCAGATGATCAGTATTGTCACTTGTTGTTACTTATTCAAGAACGCTTACTGATTTTACATTGGCATAAAAGGATTATGTTATGATCTCTGACAATGACTGTGTGTCTTGTCTATATTTTTTGATGAACATTTTCTAACTTGCGAAGGATTTTTAATGACACTCAGATGTAAGGCGACTAACAAGTTTGCACACTAACATCATTTACTAACCGAACCACGATACATGGCGAAGGGTTTATCTGCATGCGATATCGTAAAGTTGTTGAGATGACCTTCTTTCTGGACGCAGAAGGTGTTATTTGTACTTAATTAACGTCTGAGTTTCATTAAAACTCAACTAACATACTCCCGAACTCTCTAGTAATTTAATTTCTTACGCATTCCAGACAATACAAAGAAGCCTTAAGACAGCAACGCCAACAAGACATATACAGGCCTCGCACCGACCAATCCTCGCCAGACCTCGACTCTCCCCACCACAGTCCAATCCACAACCCCCACTCACCGGTCAACGGGCACAGTAACGTATCCCCTAGTCTATACCGCACCTCATCTTCCAACTCCACCATATCACCTAACTCATCCACAGTGCCAAACTCCCCCCTCCTCCATTCCACGCCCAGAAGATTCCAGAACCAAAATGGGAATACGGAGAAAGAAGAAAATAAGCGGCCAGTCCAGAAAGTGGTACCATCGAGGAACGTCAACAAGATATATTCGGCTGTGAATGGGAATGTGGAGTATAGGAGAGAGAATGGGCACGATACGTATACAAAACCTACGTCGCCGACTAAATCGCCCACGAATACTTTAGGTTATAACAGTATAGGTAGGTTATAGTGTTCTTTTGTTTGTTCAAATCAACTGACGTGCTTTTGTATCGGCTGTCAAAGAACGATTCTCCCTAGCCTCGTCCTGCCCAATGTGCTTGATTAAGGACACCTCCATTTCAAAGGAATTTATATCATTCTAAATTGGAACAGAGATGCATTTGTTTTATTTCATTCGATCTGAAAAGAAAACAAATTCGAATCTTTTTCCTATTTGCTTGTATGGTGGGCAGGACGAGGCTAGATTTTGTACGGCAAAAGCTTATTAGGACGTCACTTCTTCGCCAATTCTAGCGACTAGCTATTTATTTGTTAATTATAGAGCAACTAAAAATCTAATTTTGCAGTTTATTTATTTTCTGGACGGAATTTGTGTTTTTTTAGTTTTCTGTACACAAATGGTGCCAACGGGATCCTATTACAGAGACTCCGTTGTCTGTCGGTTCGTCCGTCTGTCACAGGGGTCTATCTCTTGAACCGTAATTACGCTTTTACAACAAATACCAAAAATTAAATTAAGGTAAAAGTTTAAGGGGTTCGTCATACAACATGCGCGTTTTTAACTCGATCTCTGTAATTTTTTTAATGAAATGGTTTTAAAAAGTACGAAGGTACAGAACAGACCCCTTCATGTACGAGTCCGGCTCGATTTTTTCCTAAACAAAGTAATTTCGCCTAATACAATTTGCGTACTACTGACGTTCTGTCTGTCACAACTCACAAGACAAGCCACACACAGACTTTGCATACGAGTAAACCTCCTGCTGTCAAATTACAGGTACAAAGTCAAGCATACCCCGGCAAGCAATAAACGGCGACGTGAAGCTGCTAACAACGACTGTCTCTTACCTGAAAGGCGCCGCGCCCAAGCCCGCCGGCAAGATGGCGTGGAATAAGGACGCGAACGACAAACTCAGCTTCACCATGAAGAGGGAGTTCGATAAACAGAAGGAGGAGTCGGATCTGCTGTTGCAGTTGAGAACGGTAAGATAAAATATATAAGATAAGACAAATAAAACAGCAGTATATCATGCCAACGGTGAAAAAAACGATTTTCTGTCAATAAGTACAAATGGAAAATCGTCCACTCGAAATTATACGTCAAATCTAATATTTATAGTCCAAATACATCAAGAAGGAAAGTTTTCCAACCAGAAAAATTTCCTATGGTAAAATTGACAAAATTAAAAATTGATAATATAGGCCAAAAGAAAAAGTGAGTAGGTAATGATTGACCAATTCAATTAATGATAACTTAAATTCAGGCTTAGTCCATTTATGACGAAAACAGGTTATAGTTATCTATTTTTCAGCATAATTTCATAACTTACTGTGGCGTCGAGCCACATTCTTTAGCATTAATCTTGTGCGTGTGATAGGTTAAGATGTAGTTCGTCACGTAAGACAAATAAGGCATGTAGATAGATAATGTAGATTTACTGAGTAGATTATTGTATATAAATATAAGGTTTTAGAGTAATAAATATGTCAGTGCTAGTAGACATGTCAGTCATGGCAATCTTATGTAGAACATCCACAAAGTAGTTTCTCTAACCCTCTGGTCCCTCTAATATCCGGCAAGATGTAGTCTGCCAGAGGGACTACGTCTTGCCGGTATACTTACAGTAAAATTACATAAAGTTTACCACTGACAGATGGTTTGCCTTCATTTCATATTCAACTTTAACGACCTACAAATAAAGCCAATTTTAGAATACTGTTACCCACGTTTGCAGATTTTGTAATAGCGACTTTATTTGAAATGAAATGAAGGCAATCCATCTGTCAGTGGTAAACTAAAAGTAAACATATTGTACGTCAAAATTCATATTGAAAAAACGGTATACCATTTCGTTTTGCAAATAGTCGTTAGTCGTAAGCAGAAGGTTTAGTGTATTTATTGTGATAGATTGAAGTTATCACTCGCTTGATATACTCGCGCATAGTTGCTCGAGCTGCCACTTAAATTGATTTGTGGAACATTGAAAACACTTGACGCGATTCGCGACGTATCATTAATCAATTGCTACGCTACTGATCTAAACGAGAAGCCAGGGCTGTTTGCTGAACTGTCATCCAATCACCCATTTCATGACATGATGAATTGCAAATTGTATGTCTGTATGTATGTAAACTCTTTATTGTACAAAAATAAGGAAAAAAAGAAATACATTATTGACAACCGTTGAAATGCATGTACAAAGGCGAACTTATCTTGGGTATCTTTGATCAATTGGGATGTCCCAATTTTTGGCAACGTATAATAAATCGAAAACCGTTTGGAGAAATAGGCTTTGTGAAGCGTTTTCAGAAATCAGATTCCAAAAATATGATAATCTAAATTAAATAAAGAAAATTTAAGTAATGTCCTTCATTTGACCCCTGCAGTGAATCGTCACAAAGGCAGATATAAAGCAGGTCTACACTGTAAAGCAAATTGACAGTTTGAAATGTTGCTGTCCTGCTTATAATAGCAAAGAGTGACAAAGACAGAACTTTAATCACATGATGCACACCTGGCTTTAAACAGTTGTCATTTATCATAAAGTCCGAAATGTATACAATACTCGCAATGTATTTTTACAAATTTAATTATTAAAATTACTACGTTACAAGTAAATATGAAAGAATTTAAATATCAGATTTTAATAAAAAAATATCTATTTACTATCACACCATTAAACAAACAGGAATAATCGAAGCTAAAAGAAGAGAAATAAATAAAACTATTTTGTTATGGTTCATTTAGGACCCTAAGCCGTGCTTGTAATATTGACAGTGACAAGACAAATCAGGGGCACTACTACAAAAATCAAAGTTCGTATCGTATCATCCCTCTCACTCTCGTGTCAAATCATATTAGCATGAGCGGGACGGCATGAAACGAAGTTCGAATTATGCACTTCGTAGTAGGGTCTCAGTAGTGCCGTGGTAGTGCCACAGATTATGTTATGTACGACTTGAATTTTTCTAGGCTATGGAACGTGGCTCTCTCACTGTGACGTCATCCAACGTATTTCTAAAAAAAAATATAAACAAATTAAATACTCAACCAAATTCAAAATCGATGAAAATGGTGTCTTAAAATATCCTATTCTTTCCATAAAAAATATAAAAACTATAGGTTATTATTTTTGGTGCATCCCAATTATAACTGAAGATACACATTGCCGAACAAAATCCACTTCAAAAAATGTCCGAACTTTTTTATTTGTTTGCATAATAATTAAAATCATCACCTACACAGAAATTTGAACGTAGTCTTTACTTCAATACAGTCGAATTTCGGTTGACACTTGACAGCTAAACTTGACAATTTCACGCAACGTACTGAGAAAAAAGAAGGCCACTTTTATCAAAGTGGCGCTCATTTGGCTCGGACATTTTCGGGCGCGCGACTGTGGATCTACAGTTATAATTGATCAAAGTTGGGTATGTTATTTTTTTAAAGGCGTCAACAAACATGTTTGCATAAATTAAGTAACGTTTCGTAATTGGTTGGGTTTGCTCTCTTTAATATCTCTATTCTAAATACTGTTAAGCATTGGTTTAGAATGATTAGTGTTCTCGTGGATTTTGGCTTTACACAACTTCACAAGATATTGCGGAGCTTCCCCAACGCTGCCCAGCAGAGTCTAATTCGTCGATTGACCTCTTTCTCGAAGTTGAACCCCTGACAGTTCTAGTTAGTTGTGATTTACCCAAAACCAGTGCAGGGCGACTCTTCCATCGAATTTGTACCCGCTGCGTCTGATGGTCGTTACCCCCAACGGAACACACTTTTAACTCAGATTCAGAACCAATGATAATTTTTAAAGTATCAACCAATTTCGTTGCACTTCCAACCCTTTAAGTGTCGCTAAAAGTATATGGTATAAACTAGATGTAGCTGAACTGTTTATCTGAGTCCTCGCCAGCGCGGTACAGGGACTGGATGGTATGACGACAGAGGGGGCAGGGAGAGGTGCAGGCGGCGACTCAGTTAAACGCTTTAGCTTTAATGAGTATTGTGGAACCGATAGATGTATATCAGGACAGTAGCAGCTCGAAATAAACAATCTCTGCCTACCTCTTTGCTGGGAAGGAGGCGTGATCGTATGTATTTATGTGTCAATATGGATTACAGATAATCGAGAGTCGTCTGAAGATGAGCCTGCCCGAAAATCTGGCCCCGGTGCTGTGCGACGGAGTGGTGTTGTGCCATCTGGCCAATCACGTGCGGCCGCGATCAGTCGCTTCGGTCCACGTGCCGTCGCCTGCGCAGGTAATAGCACTCCCTTAGTCTCATACATTCGATGTCAGATATATCTGACGCACAATTAGTAGTGCTCTACTAGTACTAGAGTCGTATGTGTTTGAGCACTTCCGCTCTGATATATCTGATGTAGGCAGGCAAACACTATGTCATAAACTAATGGAATATTTAAACGTATGTTTGGGCTAGTAAGACTGCACACCCCCGTGTAAAAGATATTTTAGGAACATTTTCATTGAAGTCGACGAGTGTTCCCATACATTAATCGATATTCAATAGGTGCCGCGTTAAAGGCATGAGTTCATGATTAACTACATTTATATTAAAAAAACGATAAAAAATAGTGTAGCCATCACCTGATAGATGTCTCTGAATTATTGCATTGTAAAATGAACTCTATGTGAAAGTATTTAGATTCAATACGGCTGAATACATGACTACAGAGCTACTCGTATTTATCAAATTCAAATTTGACAACGAAATTGATGTTCAGTGAAACTTATTTATGTGCCTCGTTGACATGCCATTTATTCTGCTTTTTCTATTCCGTGCTAAAGACGTTTCTAGAAAACCTAGGTACAGTAAAATTACATAAAGTTTACCACTGACAGATGGTTTGCCTTCATTTCATATTAAACTTTAACGACCTACAAATAAAGCCAATTTTAGAATACTGTTACCCACGTTTGCAGATTTTGTAATAGCTACTTTATTTGTATGGTGTTAAAGTTGGAAATGAAATGAAGGCAAGCCATCTGTCAGTGGTAAACTAAAAGTAAACGTATTGTACTATATAATTGTGTAAAATTGTTACAGCCCAAGCTGACAATGGCGCGATGTCGACGGAATGTGGACAACTTCTTAGAGGCATGTCGGAGGATCGGAGTTGAAGAAGTGAGTGTTATAAAATCATTACTTCGTTTTCGTCGGTGCAACAACAATTTGACATTAATGAATGTTTCTGTGTGAATTGTTTTTGCACCGGCCAGAACGATGTCTGCTTTTATGTTCACCATTTTTAACACGCATTGATTTCATTATTGTATTTAAATTATTTTACTAATGTGAAAAAGTTCGGTTGCGTATATTTTCATATAATTTCTTGTTATTACTTTGACCTTAAATCGGCATAATTTGCAGTAGACATGTTCAACCACCAACATTTCGGCTTATTAACTTGCTTCCACTTAAAATTAAATAAAAATTTCGTTAGTTCCTTTCTCGTCCTCGCGGTTTTAACGCTAACCTTTCTCGCCGTGTACGTTTCGAGTGTTACAGGGTTTTGTTTATCCTTTCGCGAGCGCAAGAGCTAAAACATAGTAGCATAACACTAAGTGACGGGTGGCGTGTGTTCCAGGAAGTCATCTGCTCGCCCGAAGACATTCTGGGCTACCATCCGGAGCCAGAGCGAGACGGAAGCATCTACCCCCTCGCTCGCACCGTATGCGAACTCCTCTCACACGCCACACCACGCTCGCCAAAGGATAACCAATCAGATCCCTTCTTTTACGACCAATCGCAAGCCGGCGACGAGGAGTACTATAGACGCGACGTCGTCGACAATACCGTCGAAGTGAATTACCAAAGAAACTTAAGCGGCAGGTACATTGACGACAGGATAGTAAGCAATTTCAACATATTCTCCGAATACCAGAACAACCAACACTACACTATAGACGAAGCTGAAGAATATTACGACAACAATAACACAGATCTAGCACAAAACGTACACTACTCGCCGGTTTACACTTCAAACGACGGCATAAGGAATAGAGGACCATATTACCATAAAAATAGGATTCAGTTCGTCTCACCATTCTGCAAGGGGGATGGACTCTTGAAAAGCGGTGACTTTGAAATCTATGATACGGATGAAGTCGATTTCCCGATACAGTTGCAGGAGGAGCCAGATACGGAGAGGTATGACAGGGGCAAGATGAACTTAGATATACAGAACAATTTGAACAGGGATTTGACCACGGAGACTGATACTGAGAAGAAAGATAGACTGTTCTTCACTTGTCTATGCCTTGGCGCGTTTTTCGTGTCCGCCTTTGTTCTATTTTTATATCCTTTATAATTTAATACGATAATGCGCTAAACTGGGTATTTACTTAGGCAAAGGAAATTCAGTAGGAAATGTTAGAGCAATCTTCGAAAGTATTATGAAAATATGTGTAAGACCAATAATGATATCAGCATGTCTTGTGGTACTCAGAGATTTACTAGCATGTCTGCTAGTAATATCATCCGAAGTCAAATTCGACTTTTAAATATTGAATGGATTCATGACGAAAAAAAACATTTACTTAAATTGTAAGTTGCCAGTGAATAATATTCAATAAGCACGCGATTACGCGTAAATCTCTGAATCGAATGTGGTCCAGTAATAATAAAAATGTAGGGTAAGCTAGGTTGTAAACCTGCTTAATGTGTAGCTAAAATTAGATTGTATTTGGTAGCAGTATATGCCCAGTTTTAGTGACAACGCCTTAATATTACACTGTGATTTGTTTTGAATTAAAAATGAGGCTGAAGAATTGATAGAGGCTGAGTGAGAATTTGATGGAATTACCCAATACATAGGGCGAACGACTTAAGATGCATTTGATTCGATTTTATTGAAAATTTGTTTGAAATTCCAATTCGTATTTTATTCATTCCGATTAAAAGGCATTTATTATCTTCGCACTGATTAGGTTTATTGAATTGGTTTCTGTTTTTTTATTGATTGGTGTGATTTTCATTAGTTTTAATGGGTTTTTGGCAACAAGTTCTGAACAATGGAATCTCACTAAACTGACCTAAACATGACAAAAAGATGTGGATACTTGCTTGTATTTTTGACTGAATTTATGTTTTTTTTTCTGTCACGTTGACTGGAATTGAAATCATAGTCGTGGATATATTATCTATCATTTAAAAATCTTGTTGCCAAATGACCTTGTTGCTTAGGTTAAGTAATCTATATGGTTTTCTGTGTACGATTGTTTTTTTAACTTTATTCCACGGATCTCAATTATTTCTTTAATAACAGAGTTTTAGTAGCGTTATTTTTTATTTTACTAACAATTAATTCGTGTTAGTTGTGGAATTAGGTACACCAGATAGATGAACTGTATAGCAGTAGTTTAGTCACTTCCACGTAGGATATAATATCTAAAGACCCTGGTGGAAAACCTACTTACACCATAATTGTAACCTTGGTTAAACTGATGCTGCCTTAGCTTCCAATATGTTTATGACTCCATAAAACCTAATAAATTAGTACTTAAATTAGTTAGCCAGGGCCCGCACAATAAAAACATGACAAATCTTCCACCAATATAAATGCTAGTAATAATCCTAAAGTACAATGACACAAACCTCATATTTGGGTGGTAAAAGTGGTGCAAAATGATTAGTGAAATAACGAAAAGATAGGAGAAAGTTTTAAACTAAGTTATTGTACTGTAATCATTAGCTTAGCTGTTTAATGGATCTTAATGTTTCTTATAAAATAAGAATTGTATGCCTTAATTGAAACTTCATATCGTTATTGTATTAACAATGCAAAGAAGTAAATTTATTAGTGCGTGGCTATTTTGGACGCAGACGCGATGAATTTAGTTCTTACAGATTTTTGTTATGGATTTGATAAGCTTGTATAACAGTGGATCGCCTACTAAATGTGAGTAATTTTTTTCTCACATTTTTTTTAATATGACTTTTATGGTCACCTTTGTGTTTCATGGCAAAAATATCGGATGATCGCTAGCCATAGCTTAAGAACATAATTCTTTGTGTCTATGACATCAAAATCACCTTAATTATTAGTGAGTATAATGGACTTTTAGACTAACTCGAAGCTTTCCATTGCAATATTGGATAAATAGTACTGATAAAATAAAAAGACAATGTTTTATAAAAAAATTGAACTATATAAAACTAATATTCGTAATAAAAGCCAACAGATAAACAGTTGCCAACAAAAGTATAGTATTTTATGTATTGTATAATTACAATTCATTTTGCATTTGTATTCAAATGATTTGTATATGTACTATACAAATTGATAGCAGAGTATGATTGTGGACGATGTAACTACAAGAAAGGTTTAAAATGTTTATACATCTTTTTATAGGTGAGATTCTAGTAGCACATAATATATCGTGCGTTTTTCTATCATTAAAGCAGGATATCTAGCTTGTATGAAACCAAATCCGTGCCTCCTTTTTATAACCTATTTCACTTTTTTTGAAGTTACATGATCACGATAATGTCATGTAATAAGAAGCATTCCAAAGATATTTTAACGTTTTAAAGACTGGATTATATGCACTATATTTTGCCATTATTATTATCACTTTCGAATCGTCTACTAACACTTGTATAATTATTATACTTTAATTAACTGTAATTTCTTATCTAATCAAAAGTATTTTCTTTATGTGTGTGGTAGCTTTCTTAATTGTGCTTTTTTAATGTAGACCTTATTTTGAGCTTTAACATACGAGTACAATGCTATTATAAGGAAGATTTAGAATTATATTAATATATGGTTTATGGCTTGCGTAGCATAATATTTATTGGCTTGTGGTGCTTGGGTACTTGTTTATGTAGTTTATGTCGACTGGTTTTAATGTATCTCACTATTTTACAGCAAATCCTAGTCCCATTGAAGGATGTGAACGTTATAAACGATTCCAAATCGTAGATGATGTCAACGTACTTAACACGTTCACGGACAGTACGTCGAGAGACGTAAACTAAAACCCTCGTAATATGGCACTACGTCTTTAGACGGGAATTTAATTTTCATTAAAAGTGGCGCTCCGTCCACAGCCGAATATTTGTCATAGTATTTATAGGGAGTTTATGACTCTGTGCCGTTTTTGGATGTAACACAAACCCGCCAGTGCCACAGCAAGCACTCATAATGGTGCACACATGTTTGTCTCCGTCACACATACAAAAAAAGACCTCGCGTTGTGGCACTACGTCTGTAGGCGGACAATGTCCATACAAGGTCATCGTCTGTGGCCGTTACTGCCGCAACATTTACTTCCAAAACTGTTCAATGTGACAATCCGTCCCCAGACGTAATATAAATTTGTATGGAAAAAATCTGTGCCACAGCACAAATTATTGGATGAGGTCTTGTGTCCGTGAACGTGTTTAAATATATTGAGATGGATTTGTTAGATTTTTTGGCGGAGCCAAAATAATGTGTGCCATTTACTGTTTTATACACCGGGTAGATATTCAAAGTAAATGGAACGTTCGATCAATATGCGATCTTATTTTACTTTCCTGGTTGTATTAAATGAAACAGATGTTATTGTGCAATCGTAGGCAACTATTACAGAGCGTAGGAACATTAAATCCAGTCCGTATTTGTATTCCATTATAAATTAAGATATCATTAGAAATGATAGTTTGTTAAAATGGTTTTTCGAATATTTTTCCCGCCTTCAGTATTACTTTCTCTACTCTATCTATAATATAGGCAGTTATTGTGTTTTTTTTCCGTGTTCGAATTTTGTATGCATTTATGAGTAATACAGGATGATTGTACTTTATTACATTTTTGCGTGTTTTCATAAGTATTTGGATATACATAGTTATTATTGCCGTGTTAAATGGTTTATGCTAATGTTCTTTTTTGTACTTACGTTTTCCTTATAAATAAAAATAAATTTCTTATTGGCCATGCTGTTTTAATTTAATTAGTAATAAGCTTACCTTTTCTTACCAACTGAAAACCATTGCATTCTATAGTTGGTTCCCTAACATAACTATCCCCATTTTCTATTCAGAAAATATGAAACAATGGATACTTATGTTAGGGAACCGACTGTACGAGTGGATTGCTTTATCCTCTCGGATGCCGTAACGCAGATCTGCGCCAGATTTAAGTTTAAGACAAGAACGCATGTTTTTTTACTACTATTCTCAGACCTACCAAATATACATAGACAAAAAATTTCATAAAAATCCAAGCCATTTCGGAGGAGGCTGTGACACGAGATTTTTATATATTAGAGAAGAAGAAGAAAAAGATGTATATAATTGCTATCTACCAAGTTTCTTGCGACGCATTCTTCTTCGCAGTGATTATTAGAATCAAGAAAAGTCGGGTAAGGATCCCCTTGCGGCATACATAGAGAATAACTTACGTATTTCGCCCAAAATTGATAGAAAAGCAGCCCTGCTTAAACTCTTTTCCAAAATACTGAAGCTAATCATCTTTTCAGAAACTAATGTGCTGCGCAGCGGACGTCCTCGAAGGTAAGGGTACAGTGCAAGTGGCGATCACAGTGACGGAACTACTTCGGCGGCACGGGGTGCTTCGGGTATCGCCGCAAGCGCAAACCTAGCGCCCGAAACTAGCGCTCGCGCCGCAGTCACAGCTTTCACTGTAGGGAGTGTGCAAGACTTTGATGATATAAGTGGATGATACGTGGGTCGAGGCGTTAGGTAAATTGGTGTAACAAATGAGCGCCACTCAGAAATACTCCATTGGCGTTATACTGCGAAATTGGATTTTGAACTTTGTATCGTGCCATTCCGTTCACGCTAATAGAGTCAAACCAAGCTAACTCTGCAGAGAATAATAATGGTAACACTGTAAATCTACGCACATTATGTATGTGATCTGACGTTAAAATATAGTATTACCATTATTATTCTCTGCAGAGTTAGCTTTGTTTGACTTTAGTACTAAACAGAGGAGTGAAAGAGACGTAGCGTAGCGTTTCGTTCAATCTCGTATTTAATGCTATACCTGGGCGACCGAGCTCGCTCTGGCTGAAACGGGTATGTATTAAAATACCGAAGTACGAAAGACCCAATATATTAAAACATCGAATGGGTCAAAAGACCGACACGATTTTTTTCTGAAACCGTTAACTTTATAAGATTGTTATAAAACAAACCTAACCTAACCTAATGGGTTCTGTATGATGCCGTTTTAATAAATTCTGAGAAGTTTACGGTTTCAGAAAAAAATCGTGTCGGTCTTTTGACCCATTCGATGTTTTAATACATTCGGTCTTTCGTACTTCGGTATTGTAATACATACCCGGCTGAAACTCGGTACCAAGCGTTTTCCCAGAGGACAAGCTAGATCAATTTTTCATAACAAATTTCATCGATGTCGTTGGAGCCGTATTCTGATTATATGTATATACAAGAATTGCTCGGTTAAAGGTATTAGATTAGATTAGCGAGAGTGGGGTGGCACGATACTATTCGAATTTTGATCTTCGTAGCATAAGACAAGCGGAACTCTCGCTTCAGTTATATTAACTAGAAAGGGAGGTCCGCTTGTAATATAAGTTGTACTTTGTTATGCAACAGGCCCCTGGTCGCGATAAATAAGTTCGTGCTTCGAGTCAGTGGGCGAAGGGCCGTCCTGTTCACAAATGCCTACTATCCATGTAGTGTAGACCGCACGTCATACGCAGGAAATTGGCATTTTACGCTTGTATGCACTTTGCTTAAGTCGTAGTGGCCTAGTGGATTGTCCTATGGCTTCTCAGGCGGTAGTGGGTTCGAGCGAGCGAGTTTTCGAAATTTAAGTGCATACACCTGAGAAGAAATTCAATGGTATGTGTGAAGTTTCCAATCCTTACTAGGCCCGTGTTGACCCAAGCCCTAAAATTCGGAGAGGTCTTTTGAAACACTAAAGCAAGCTGCAGATAAGCGTAAAATAACGCTGTTGGCTGTATGACATACGGTTCACGTGGTCAGTGAGTTTAAGTAAGCTTAAATGCGGGACGGTAAAGTAGTAAATTTTATTGCCCACTGTCTGTCTGAAATGGGATAAGTATTCAATGGTTTCTTAATACACGCATATATGTATAGCTCTTTATTAAAGAACTCTTACATTTACCTATAGCTTTGCTATTTAAGAACTGAGGCCATTTCTCTAACGCGCGGGCTCTCGCGATTGCACACACCATTGTGTTGTGTTTCATTATTCTGAGCGCGTTAGAGAATAATGGCCTCTTGGGTAAATTAGTTCATGATTATCGCATGTTTTTTTTTAATTTAAAATATAGATTTCTACTGTAAATAAATTAAAATCACAAGTTTGAAGAAGAAAGGACAATTGAAGGTTATTATTTGCGCAAATAAATGTTACATGAATGTAGGAACTTTAACGATACGTTGATATAAATATTGTCATTGAACGCGGATCTCATCTACTCACAAAAATCATAGTTTTTGATTTAAGATAACTAATCTATGATACGTAATGAATGATTGTTTGATCACAACTATACCGTCACCAAAAATAAACTAACCTTAGCGATTTTGCGCTAATTATAGGAAATAATTTCTGTTAAGACTTAAGAGGGTTGTCATATAAAACAGTGGCACCCCTCTCGAAAGTTCATGGTCAGGTGAAAAACGTGTGCAAAAACGTTTTGAAGAAAAGAGAAAAGTTTAGAAAGAAAATTTGAAATGCCACTAGTTGGCTCGTGTTAAGCTCATGACTTCGACAAACTCGTGGTACGGTTGTACCGTTTTTTGCTCGACTATTAAATACTCTCGATGAAAACGTGGCGGATTCCATAAATGATTTCAGAAGCGAAAGGTCGGGGTATTTTGAATCGATGGAAGATAACTATAGCACATTCATATGTATATGAATACTATGGTATTCATGGTCTCATGACAAACATAAAAACTCAGCTAAAATGAACCATATGGCATGTGCCATATTTTCGGTGCAATGAAAAAACTAGAGTTAATCTGAATGGCCAATGTGACCCTACGGGGCCAAAGTAACCTGACTTTACCGACTTTAGGTAATTGGATCCGTTTTCTTGTTTTCAACATATCTGAATGCCAGTTCGTGGCACCACGCTTCTAGTTACGATTATGTTCTTTATTTCATTTGATCTAGGATTGTATTGTTACGTAGGCGGTTTATGAAGTAGGGCGTAATGTAATGTAATTTTGAAGTAAAATAGTTCTTGGATTTAATTTTCAAACAGAGTACTTGACATGTTTAAACCAATAAAGAAACGGCTCCAATAAAATATCATTAGATTTCTAGTAGCATTGGAATTAGTAAATAGTCAATTGAGTTGGAAGTGACGTCACATTTAGTGTTACCATACAAAATCTTTGGAGGATTCGCGTTTTGACAGCTCATAAGCTCATAAAAAGTATGTCAACTGATTGGTTGCATCCGAGTAGCCTGTTTTAACCTTTCGTATGCCGTAACGCGGATCCGCGCTAGATTTAGGGCTATCTTTTTGTATTTTTATTTTAAGCATTTAAAAATTATTGTACCTAATATTAAAAACAATAAGGTGTCGTAATTAATGCATTTTCTGCAATCTAAAATATTTTTAATGAGCTATAAAGGATTTTTCAAATATCGCCTACTTATTATTTTTTAGTGGGCATGAACTTTACCAAGGACTATTTTATTTCAATATAATAATCACATGTTAAGGTGCTTAACCCTGGCACAAAACACGAATTTACTAGTGAATTTTTCGAACCTCTCTTTACACATGTTGCATATTTGGCACGATTATAATTGACTTAGAAGTGCCTCGTGATGTTTGAATTGATGTGTCCAATAAGTAGTGTTTCTAGTTTGGGACGTCGGCTGTATGCGGGATGAAGATACTGATTGGTCGAGTTGGTAAAGTTATTGACCAATCAGATGCAAGTCCATTTTAGGATACTGGTCTTATACTACGAAATTCGATTTTCGAAATTCGTATCGTGCCGTTTCGTTCGCGCTAACGGTATTAAACAAGAGTGAAAGGGACGGCATGATACGAAGCCCGATTTTTGAATTTCATAGTAGGCCCCCCCCTGTCTTCAAATCGCAAGCAGTTTTTCTTAGACTAATCAACGAACCTCCATGAAAATAAGACTAGAATAATGATGTAAGGGACCACAAGGCACTTGTGATTGGAAATGGTAACGCGCTGTTTTCTCTCCGCTTAAGAAAATGACAGGCAATGATCATCATGATCACTTCGGTCGTGCGAAATGTTTAATTGTTTGCATCTGTTTCATATTTGTGAGATAGCTTTGTTTTGGTATGAGTTTGTTGAACGTCACAAATTTAACATGAGTGTTGTAGAAGTCAGCTATGTGTTACCTCGCCTTCCACGAACTGTCAGAAGTCAACTCCTGTCATAAGTGTTTTGTGGTAGTGGTGGACTAACTTGGCTATGGATTTGTACTGGAGTAATTTTCCCGCTTAAGCAGAGCAGTTTATGGTTTATTTTTCAATTCAGTTGCTTTCGATACTAATTTCAAAAATCGAAAAAAAAACATTTGAAGCCCAATATTTCAAAAACAGATGGACTAAAATTATGATAATTTTTAGCTAAAAACCATGGCTAACCTAACCTAACCTACAGAATAGTCCTGAAATATATCCTGAATAGTTTACAGTTTAAGAAAAAATAAACATTTGGGAAATGAAACATTTGCCAAATGAATCAGTTTGGGAAAAATAATTTGCCAAACGGAAGTACACTCGGTGGAGGACATACCTACCCACATATTGTGTGGGCAAGGTCCTACGATGGCCCAAGACACAAACTACGGATTTTTAATTGAATAAAAAAAGAGAACTTTTCGCGACGCGATCCCCCTCAGACCGCATTTATTTAGTGCACTGTTTCGGAAAGTAAACATTTTTCATTAGTACAACCTAACCTTATTAAACTGCACTGATTCAGCGGAATATTCAGGCCGTAAATTTCCAAGCCTTAGTACCTACCTGTGAATACGATTGAGGTCAATACCGCAGCCTTATCGGTGTTAGATTTAGGCGAATAGTCAAATTTTGAATCGTCTTAATGAAACATGTGTTTGTATTGTAACTGTCTTATTGTATTATTTCAATTTTTTTTATGGAACAATAACTTCAAAAGTTTTATTTTTGTCTATGGAGTTCTGAGCCCTCAGTGAAAATTTTGCTGTAACAAACGTCTGGACCGCGTTGGAGTTTAAATATCAAATATTACTACAAGAAAGTTGCCGATATGTGCCGCTAGAGGCGCTGAAAATTTGTTCACAGTGATCGAGATATTAAAGCGAGTGCGTTCGGGACCTTTTTGTTTTAAGAACTTACACTAGGGGCTCATAATTACACCATAAAATGTGTAGAAAATGGTCCGTATCCACTCTACACTTTTTTTCTTAACTGTAACTATAACAAGCTTCGATGGGAAGATCCCATTTGTCCTGTATAGAATTGTGAAACCGAAAAGTAACAAATGACCGATTTTTTAAGCTAAGAAAATACTACTTATTTGAAAATAATGAAAAATTTTGCCGACACGAAGTAGGTATTAATTGAGAACTAGAAAATTCTAACTCTTAATTATTTATGTCAAATTAATCAAAAATTTAATTTGTGGTGTACTTTTGTAGTAATTCACAGATTTTTAGCATATTCAAATGGTGTCCTTCGACGTGATTTAAAAAATCGGTCTTGTTTTTTTTTTTGTTTTTAAGAACGGCGATGTATATATTTCTAAACCTGACAATATTGAAGGAACCAATGGGCATTGTAGTGTCACAAGTGAACCATTATTTCGGCTGTGCGAGTGTCATAGAATGTTCTAGATATCCATAGATATTTTCTAATACCGTTTGTAATAAAAACGTGGCGTTTGTTACTTAATAAGTTATTGAATTAACCTTTTTACGAGTAAGTTCTGTCCTTGAATATAGCTGAGTCCAAATCTTCGTATTACGAATACTCCACCTTTAGAAAAGTTAGCGATGAAGATAAATGTTGTAATGAATTTGTAATAGAGTTTTATCTTGTGCTACATAATGTGTTGGTTGGTATAATATCTTCGTCTAAGATTAATTTGCTTTATTCATTCGCTAAATTCGACACCTGATTCGTTATTTAGCAGCCATTTCATGCATTTTAAAGCTGTAATTTGCGCTTATCTCTACAATTTTTTAAGTTATCAATTATCATAGAATGATAACTATGTCAAGTTGAATTTGTGTACAAAAATATGGATTTACTATTTCTATACATATCTTTCGTTTACCACCGAATTGACTCAATCCAAAAGTTTCTATACGATGTAATACTCAATATAAGATAAGAATATACGTATTTTAATATAAATTTTTGCTCTCGTCATAATTGTAGTCAATTTTTTGTAGTTAAATTACAATATTGTATAATTGATGAACATAATTTAATGATTTATTCTTGTGTAATTATTTGGATCGATCTTGATTTTTTTGTTTCAGTTTTTCGTTTTTTTTTGTTTTGTTTATTTTATCCAATTAAAATTTTATGGAATCTTTTATTTTATTGAATTAAAATGTGTTAATGGAATATAATTATAAGGCATAATTATTATTTTTATTTTATAAACGTGTTACCGCAAAATGTGAGATGTACAATGTGTAATTTTAAATTTATACCGCCTTTGGAAATTGAATTGATTTAAACCTTATACTAATCACAATAAGCTTCGAAATCCAAGGTCGCAAAGTTTGTTAGGTAATAAATTAATTCTTTTTAGCAAGTCCTTGAATATGGACTAGTATTTTTCAAGTTACAAATGACATTTTTGATAATTCCTATTGGAAGTTTATTTAGTGGCAATTAAAGTGAGCATGTCTGTTTCGAAAATAATTAAAATATGATTTCTTATTCATATCATATCATGTAACGTTGGCTGATCAAGTGATCATTTATCTTCCTTCTGTAAAAGTATGAAAGATTTTTGTTTTAGATACTATACAAACATAAATAGTCAATTTTATCAGAATAAATGCGCTAATAACCGATAAAACGCAACGACGCAGTATCACTGAGAGAAAATTCTAGTTTAGGTAACCAGAATAAAATTAACTTAACCAGATTGTCATGTAATATATACGACATCTAGACTGTTCTTTGAATATACTAGAAAAATCTAGTAATAGCTTACAGGAATATCTAGCACACTTAAACATAATTCTGGTACACATGATTAAAATTTGTGCACAGTACACATCACTGGTACACATCATTAAAATTTGTTCTCTTTGCAATACCAAAATGTACATACAAATAACTTTAAATATTGTTTACTAAAATTGTATTTACTAGAATATTCTGGTATTTATTAAAACACGATTGTTTGTTGTTAAAAGTCAATCTGGTAAATATAACTTAATTCTGTTTCTTTATACTAGAATAATATTTACCCTACGTTCTGGTAGTATTGTTATCTTAATTTCTTTCAGTGATGGGCCTACTTTTAACTCTGGATCTATAAGCAAGTTTCAAACACCATAGCCATGGAAAGAAAAGTATGAATCTGTTTTTAGAAGATTGTCGCTTGTGGCTAAGCACTGGAAATGAACATGATAATTGTCACTAAATAAATCCACGTCCTGTATAAAGTAGTCCTAAGCTCATCGAACTGAATGCTAGAATCTTTGCCTGTTCAAAGATGTTGTGCCAAAGACTACGGCTGAAGGTTTTGTAAGTACCTAGGTAACGATTAATTAAATTTATAATGCACTGGTCTCCTAGCGTAAGTATGATGTAGCAATATCGTATCGTACACCGTGTTTATATGTAGATAAAAATAAAGGTATACATTTTCAATTTTTTTTATTCAATCATCGTCAGCTTCCTTATAGTGTTTTGGGTGATTATTCAGCGTAGATACGTTGTTTTTCTTTCGTCATTACCGTTTCAGCAAATATTTTTAAATATTTGTGAAAACTACAAGCATTACCGATACCGATGCTAAATCAGGTTTGATCAAAGATCTTGCGACTTGTGGTTCCGTTGTGGTAATAATCTTGGAATGGTACCTAATGATGATGATAATATTCACACTACATCCTGTAGCAAGTATGGCTTATGCTCCATGATGAAATATTGAACTCCAACATTCGTAAAAAAAGGTGTCGTATTCTCGATCCGTTCGTAAACTTTTCAGACCTTGATTTTATTCTTAGCTGAAACCTAGTTTTTAAAGTCCTATTTGATGACATGAGCCAAAACTTGTAGCCCGCATGCATGTTTACTTTTTTTTATTGACTATACATTGTCATTCATTCCGGGTTGACAATTAGGTACACATTACAAGACTTGGACTGGCAGCAACAAACGCGAATAAAAACCAATGAAACATTTCAAAATCGCTCCGATGTTCTACTACACCTGCTCCTTCACTACGTCTACCTACCATATCATTATCAAAGATCACACTACCTAGCTGACCGAAAAACAAACAATTAGGTAGGAGTCTATTTATTAAAAAGTTGCTTTGTCATAGCGTATTATGACAGAGATTGCGCGGGCGTGGCTCGAGTAATCAGAGCATGCTGACTCGCAGTTCCGCGCCCCGCCCTGTCGGTGTCACTGGCTCCCGGTACCTGCCACATGGCTAATTAAAAATAAATCCGGGTAGTTCCCATTTGTTCCCATAGAACTGTAAAATCGTGAAGTAACAGAGTTCAAAATCGTACCAAATATATCAGTTCTATAGAACAAATGGGACTACCCAAGGATCCTACTTATATTTTAATGATTACAAGTCTACTGGCACCGTCTGGGATCATCAGCGCTCTCATATTAACCGAAATAATGTAAAAACGCTTGGATTCAGTTGGTACTTCGGCAACGATGGACAGGACGCCTCATTTGAGCCGAGTACCTACCGAATTTCATGTCTAGACTTGGCGATTCAATTTTAGGGACTTTACATGGATATGAGTTATCCCAGACGTTCAGCTATCTACTTCTTCCAAATCCATCCTGCCATTTCAGAGTAGAGAGAGTTTTCAAACACATACACGCGTAGGTATATACTTACGAACTTTAGCATTTACCTAAGTATAATCAAGTATAATATGATATCAATTTATTATTCCAGTTACAGGAAAAGCCCGGTATATGTAGGTATCTTTGATCCTCCGATACGAGGACTTGCATCGTCTGGTATAAATATTTCGCTCGTGATTATAGATTAGGTAGGTATAAATAACGGGGGCGTACTTTGGTAGTTAGGTAGGGGAGACCGAGGGCAGTTGACACAGAGGAGAGTAGACACAACGTCGATTTTTTAGAGCTTATTAACTGCTAGCGAGCTCGCAATAGCGCGTGTTTGATAGCTCGAGACTTGAACTAAAAAACGCGCGCTATTGCGAGCTCTCTAGCAGTTAATAAGTTCTAAAAAAATCGACGTTGTTTCTACTCTCCTCTGTGTCAACTGTCCTCGGTCTCCCCTACATTGGTGGGACCGTCCGGATTGCTACCATCTTACTCGCTAATCCTGCTGCCAAGCAGCAGTGCCTACGATGCTGTGTTCTGGTGTGGAGAGACAGCTGGTGCTACTGGCACATAAGGTAGGTATTCTTAAGCCCTGCAGGGTGGCAAGACTCTGGAAACTCTGTGTGTGAGAGAGACATTTATTTACTCGTATTTGATAAACATCAAAGGCCATTTTCACTGACAAACCAAAATGACAGTCAGTCTTATTGACTTTCTTCTGATGTAGAAACAGCAATAATAGTACATTGTGCATCTAGGGCCGTAAGTAGGGGATTACAAACTCGAGTCATTAATAGCCCTCCGCCACTGCCCGTGACACACACAATGATTTTCATCACATTGCGAGAAAAAAAATCCAAAAATAAAATTATTTTTGTCTCTAAACACTTAAATTGAATAAAATAATGGCTACCCGCCAATACAGATTGTCACTTTTTTCGAGTAACCTACCATAGATAATGTAAACTGTGTTTAGTTTAGAATTCGAAAGGTCATACGGCCAGATTCTGCCAACATGTTTAAAAAAATATTTTTACTAAAATTATTGCAAAACTATTTGATATAGGTAAATTTAAATTATAAAAATAATGAATTTTCATGAAGCGTAGATAAGTTTTGTGTTGTAAAATTTGGGTTATAGCTAAGTTTTGAAGATAATAAATAAAACGTTGGCTGACTTGAAACATCCTTAGTCTGAAATGACTTGTTTGCAAATTTTAAAACTAAAGTTCTAACTCCCTTTGGTAGAAAAACTGTACGTAAATCTATAACTCCCTTAAGAACAATTTAGGCCATTGTCATTTAGTATACAAGCATGGAATAATCCCATTGACGAGCAAGTGTGATGAAAAAATGGTATAAAGCACATATTTGGTCGGCTATACCTATCAAGTCTCGCAGAATCACGATCAAGTGAATAGTTCGAGATATTACGGGTGCTGATTCTAATCGGAATCAAGTGCGGGTACCTAGTTCGAAAGACGCGCGGCTAAACGAACGTGACATCGGAACACTTTAGTCCACTCGTGACTTGCCGAGGTTAATATTGAATGTTGTTTGCGTGATAAGTCCCGTGAGTGGTAATGGTTACGAGTATACTTAATACCTACCTACACAAATAAAAAACATCGAATGGGTACTTAGATTATAGTAGGCCCCATTCGGCATTATAGGTAATGTTGCGACAAGCCGGAACGCTGTTTTTCAGTGGGGCCTATTTAAAAACTAGACGCAAAGACACCAGTGGTGGTGGTGCTTAGGTATAGTCAGGGTAAGAAAAGGTTCGTCACTTTTCGACTCTATGTCAACGAGTTAAGGTCGAAAAGTGACGAACCTTTTCTTACCCCGACTATACTTACCATTAAGTGACACTTGCGCTTTTGCCACACTGTATTAAAAAATAGATCTGTCGGAGTAAGACAGGCAAGTAGATAAGTACCTACTCAAACTTATCTTACCTTTTATATGAACAGGTGAGCATAATATCTTAAAATAGAGCTCAGAATGACGCGCACTGTTTCCTTAAACTTATTTCCATACTTTCTTTATTTCTCTACTCATAAAAGCACGTATTTCGCTTTAATACAACAAACAAACACATTTCTTTGAAGCGCCTATTCAATTTCTCCGAAACACCAGTTAAACAATCAATTTAATGTAATTTCGTAGATCAACAAAAGAAAGGAAACAACGGCTTCCTTTGTCGAACGAAATTGACGCCCGATTAATTTCAACGTCACAAAAAAACTAGAAAATCAGGTGGTATTGTTAATTTTACGCCGACTAAGCTTTCTACGATTATTATTTGCTTTTCGGAGAATCATCGCCCTTGTTTACAGCTAATTAATTACTTAGAATGGGGTCTTTACGAGGCATGGACTCATTCGCTTTATTTTTAATTGTCTATGCGCGGGGCATGACTGTTTAGTTTTGTAATGGAGGATGTTCGTTTCGGACGCAAATCGAGCGGAAAATTGGAAGCTTTTTAGCGCCCTTCGGTTTGAGTTGGTGCTGAGACGGAGGGTCAAATTATTTCGTTTGCTTGTTAATCACATGTGCTAAAGCTCCATTGATTTCATTATAAAAGCAGCGCAACATTGATAATTTTTTTGGAACATTTGTAAATTTACGTACTTACCATAAAGTACCTAGTTACATACCAACCCATAAAGTTCACTTGCCCTATATAGTATACAGGTGAATTTTTCGCTTCGAGCCCTTATCTTTCAAAACATCGTCATAGTATTAAGGTTCAAATTGAATGTAATGGCTCGAAGCGAAAAATTCACCTGGGAAGATTTATACTATACCTACTCCAGGTTTTTTAAAAATATCTCATACGCGATTGTCAATGCGGTAGCGTACAAATGTTTTTTTAAACACTTAGACAGCTCCGATGTTTATGGAGTAGGTACAAGTGGCTGATGGTTTTTACGTAACGTCAGTGATGAGCCATGACAGCCATGGTAAAGGTTATGTACCTACACTAACTGTGAAGCGTTACATCCGAACGCATACCTACCTAACTCACGCCTCTCACTCCCCGGGTTCAGCCGAAAGACGTCCACTGCGGAACATAAGCCTCCCCCAAGGTTAACCACACAGACCTGTCCTGTGCCATCCGCTTCCAACGCGTTCCTACAACCATAACCAAGTCGTCGATCCATCTTGTTGGAGGCCTACCTACACTGCGTCTTCCGGTTCGCGAACGCCACTCGAGAACCTTTTGGTCCCATCGGCCATCAGTTCTACGAATGATGTGCCCTGCCCACTGCCTGCTAAAAGGCGCCACTAGTATTGATGGCCACTAGGTTTTTTTTATCCACTATTTGCAGGTTAGGGTTGTAACCGGCTAACCGGTCGGAGAAATTGGAGAACGAGGTTGTAAAAGAAAAATATAATACAATAGAAAATATGTATAGGTATACAAATTGTTCCAGTCAGCACTGCTCTTCAATAAAATATAAAAACAAACACTGGCCTAGATTTTCTGGTCAAGTGGGAAGCCAGGGCTGGGTATTCGTATTCATTCACGTAGCCTCGGAGCGTCCAAAATGGGCACCGGCAGTCTGCTTCGAGGCGGTAGAGCAGAACGTTGGTAGATAGGTTGGAATGTAGATTGGTAGGTAGAAGCGGAAAAGGAAGGACTGCAATAGCAGCAGCCCTTTATAATACAAGAAACTCGGTAAATTAATATTGTACCGAGTATAATCAATCACAATTATATTTGCAAAGAAATCAAATTTCGGCATAAGCCTTGCCAAATTGTACAGCCAATGACAGAAAAAAAAAAACAAAAGAAATCAATAGTTCAGAATTTAGAATTTTGTTTTTCTGTAAGCGGCCAGTTGCGCACTACAGATGTTTGCCATGTTACAGGGTCCAAGGGCCCCGGTGCATGCTACAACCTAGCCCTCCGATAGCTACGCCACTATAGGTATTAGGTAATATGATGTTGATGATTATTATACTTACCTACCTATATTCCTTTTTATGTTTTCACGACACTCAAATAAAACGATGATCTTAACATCACAAATCAGACATTTTATACTTCTAGTGTAATGAATAAATTTATAAGAGCAGTGTGCAAGCAAATCACTTTAACAATTCAATAGATGCAAGTCCAGATAGGTAATATGAAAAACATGGAGCGCGCTTGTTGTCACACTATGGAGACAGGACTGTGTAGGGTGGCCATCGTCCTCGTAAGTGAATGGACACTAAAAAGGAGCTAGGATATTATTTGTTTTTATTAGCAGAACGATAGCTAAAAAAAGCCCGTCCCGTTCTGAAAATCTCTATAGACCCACCTGAATTTTTTTTTAATTTTTAATATCTTAAAGTACCTAGGAATACGAATTACGCGTAGAAGTGCAGTACGAGTAAATTAAAGGTTAGGTACCTACTGCCTGCGTATTGCGATGTTGATGATTATTATTATACTAAGCTTTACTGTCTTCGCTCGCAAATTAATTGAAACTTCGGGATTTTACTAACATGGGAATTTTCAAAACTTACTTACATCGTATGACATCGTACATTAACGCGATACGATGAGAGAAATTATGCAAAATATCCTGTCTCTTAAGTAGACTTAGCGGTGAATATTTTGGGATGTTGCGTAGAAATATCGGAATAAAATGTGTCCTAAATTTTATTCAAAAAACCTAGCGATCTGCATAAGTATAAATAATCATCCAAATATGATATGCCTAGCCGTTCTAACGCGAAAGAGTAACAAACAAACACACACGCTATTACAGTAGGATTGAGTAGAATTGTCCAGACTGTCTAAAATCAATTGTCACCTTCGAATATCCCGCAAACTCATGCTAGGGGCACGTGGACCCAGCATGTCGCCGGCACTGGGTTGTCGCTATTACCATACGTCCGACGTGGGCACAATTGAATTAGATAGCCGCTCGTCTACTGTTTTTAGTTCATTTGCATTAGCTGTGCCAACTTCATTGTCGATGCATTGACATCGGCGGCGTGGGTGCGTTGCTGCGTTATGTTCTATCAGATTTTGTATATTCGAGTCTTCACTCTTATACAAAGACAATCGTTTAGTTATTTTAATCATGAAACTACTGTGATACTCACTCATAATAAAGTATGGATTACGTTTGGCAGCAGCCGTAGCGTGTTCCTCCGAGAGGAAGGGCTACGGATTAGCCCGAAATACGCCGAGTTAAACTCGTTTTGAGACGTAAGTAATCCGTATTATTTCACTATGAGAATCGTTTAGGCAAGCTTTTATAATTTGCGATGTTTTCAAGTACCTAGTAGTAGCTAGCTGGCGGCGGCCAGGATTAAGTCAATACTTTTCTTACAATTACTTACCTAGTCAATATGATGATTGGAATCCTCTTTTTTGGGGGAAAAAACGCGTTATCCATACAAGTAACCGCGCCACTAAGTTAATTGCAGAAAAAGCTACACATTTTTCTTCTTCATTTAAACAGAATTACCTCTCACCGTATTTGGCTACGGTTCAAAAACCAAGAAGCGTGCATTTGCATCCAGAAGGCTGTGTTTGTTTTCCGCTCCTGACGTATGGGTCCCATAAATAACTCGTGCCTCGGGCACTTTCCAATTATCGGCCCAGGTTTCCTCGATGTGTAAATACAGGTAAATCATTCTTACTAATATGTGGAATCGAATTGCCTGTCGGATTCCTTTTGCATGTCTTTGTTGCGCTTTATAACATTGATGCAGATACATCTACATTGTTAAGATGTTTAGTTTTAGCTTCTTAACTAAGGGGGCATACATCCCTGTAATCAACCGACTGTCGAAGGAGGGTTATGTATTTTGAGCGTATGAATTAATGTATGTATGTATGTATCATTCTTTGGCACGCCCTGCAGCCTAAATGGCTCAATGGATTTTGAAGTGTGAGGTGTCATTAGATTCGTGTCAGGTCTGCGAGTGACATAGGAGATATATTTTCACAGAATTTCCATGGGAACGGGAATTATACAGGCAGGTTTTTTTCATCTAGTATTTAAATAAAAGTTTTTTATTTTATTTCCTTTTGAAAATGTGTTTCTGCCAAGTTTCTTGCTTTGTATTTTTCTTGGCATTTATTGTCCTTCCAAAAACGCTGGTAGTTTTAAATACGGAACCCTAAAAAGTGACATGTAAATAGGGCCCTTTGCGGCCTACTTGCAGAATAAACGTTATGATTCTGTTTTTTTCTGTTGTCAAGATTTTCGATTCTAAAATGATAAGATTTCAATGAGACATTGGACGTTGTGCTATTTAAAAAATAAACGATAGTAACCTAAGAGAGTGCGGTTAAATTACGACCTGTAATTATCGACCTGGAATGAATGAACAATGCACGATCTGATAATTAAAATCCCCGTGTAAATTCCGTAAGGGTTTTGGATCATCAGGCCGTGTGTGAATTATTGGCGTTCATTCTAGGTCGACAAATACACATCCTACAGTAACTGCACCCACCTAAGAACTACTTTTTACCCTTCCCTGACCTACGGAGCCTAAACTTGGTCTTTAAACGAGGTTCAGAAGTCTAAGCTCAAAATTTTCCAGCGAACCATGTAGCGCACATTCTAGGTGTTTGGAGGGCTGATAGAATTAGAAACACCGATCTGCGCTCCAGAACTCAGATTGTCGATGTGGGGACAAAGACCGCCAAACTGAAGTGGGACTGGGTGGTGGTGTCTACCGAATGCACCAGGATTGCTGGGCAAAAATAGTCACCGATTAGGTTCCAAGTGATAGGCACCAGAGCTGTCGCGAGGAACGCGATCCTCCAGGTAGAGCAGGTAAGTGTTTGACTGAAACAGACTAAATTGACTCAATTGTCAATCTGACAGAACAAAAGGTCTATGACGGGCCCTTGGGGACAGTGGAAAAAAGAGGTGAGAAGAGAGAAGGCTGGCACGACGAAGAGGAGAGAATGGTGAGAATCGAGAGAGGAGTAAGTCATAGAATAAGGGAGAAAACTGGTGAGTCAATTATATATATTCCAGAACCGAGAGATGAAGAGATAGTCGAGGACGTAGAATGAATAGAATAGAAGGCCAAGAATGCGTCAGATGAATTTAGTGTGGACAGGGTCGGGCTATAAGGGGAGTTGTGGAGGCCCGCGGCGGAGACAGAATCCCGCCACCAAATGAGAATACCTAGAACTAGAATAGAGACAGACTAGAATGTGTCAGTTGTCACAGTTAGTTGATCTGTATGAGAACTTAGAAGTCCCTTCATCTCTCATCTGTTGTACAATGGTAAATGTCCATCAATGATGTACATTTACATTTTGATGTCTTGTTGTTATGTCTTAGTTAATACTCAGGCAAGAGACAGTGTTTATGTAGAATGACATATACCTGTCATAATATACTAGAACCTAGACAGAATCACACATGACTAGAGTTAGACGTGGCAACAAGAGCAGGGGCAGGCCTAGGGCCGGATTTAGGGGAAGGCATCTGGGGCCACAGCCCCAGAATTGACACAGAAATAGTGTCAACGCAGCTCTGCTCACACAGAGCTCCTTCTTCTGTGTGCTTTTGCCCCTTTGGGCCGATGCAAACTTAACATTATAACCTAAACCTACCTATGTTTAGATTCTGTGTCTATTAAAATTGGGGAAAAACGCGTTTGTGAAAATAAGCTTCAGTAAAAAAACCATAGTGAGAAAAAAAGCATCTGGGAAAAAATGCGAATGGAAATTTTGCTACTAGAAAATAACGATTCTGATTGATCTAACCAGCAGTCGCCATAGGTTACCACAAGTTTTATAAACCAACGTTACTACACTCTTCATTAAATAACCTACTTACTGTCGAGCAAAAATAGCGAGATTTTTTCCTACAACTTTGTAAGGAAAGCAGTTCATTATTTTTGCTCGTCAGTGTAAACTAAGTAGGTATGTGAACGGAAACCGATGCAGGTATGTACCCTACTATCTACTCAACACCGCGCCGTTACAACGAAGCCAATTAAAATACTTATTTAACCAAAGTAATTAAATACTATCTATTAGTTAAAGTCAATTGAAGACCTCCACAGCCTTCATTAATATATTTAAATAATTAAGTATTACTTGTGCAAATCTATATAGTGAGCTAATCGGTCCGTCCGTCAGACTCAACTCAACGCGTCCTGACAGATACTCAGCTAATTGATTATTTTGAGTCACGAGCTTGAGTACAAGCTCCCGCGAAGGGAGCGCGCTACGGGTTCCGTAGTAAAGACGCTTTTAGAAACTTAAATTAGAAATATTTTAGCTATCCGACTTCCGAAGGAAGGTTGTGTTTTTCGAGTTTATGTACCTACTCGCCTGCAACATTCGTCTGCAAAGAATTTGTTTATCGCTATCCCGCGGGAAATGATGCAATTTTTTATGATAAAAAGATCCTATGTTAATCCAGGTTATAATCTATCTGTGTGGCATATTTCATCGGAATTCGTCAACCCATTATAGCGTGAAAAAGTAACAACAACACACATTCATTTGTCCATCTATCCAAACAAACTATTTATGACGTTTACGTTTATAATATTAATCAGATGTCAGTATCATTCTTTGGCACGCCCTGCAGACTAAACTGCTCGATGGATTATTAAGTGTGAGGTGTCATTAGATTCGTTTCAGTGCCGAGAGTGACAAGGTACATATTTTCTCGGAATTCCCGTGTAAACGAGAATTACACAAGAAACTCGGACTTACGGTACTAGGTACTTATATTATTTCAAAACTTTTTATTGAATCTGAGCTGAAATTTGGTACTCATGATTCAGTAGGTGACTCAAATACGGAATTGTAACGTAAATAAGTGAATTTTAAATATGAGGGCTACTTTTGGTGGTGAATAAGAAAATAAATAAATAATAAATAAAAAAACATTCATTGCCCATAAAAAAAATACAAAATTATGTGGCAAAAGACTTGCTCAGCATGTGCGGTGAGGATTAGGTACTCTTCACCGTGCTGGTTTTCAGCCTGCGCCTTTAAATGCGTGCTGACATTTAAAAAATATTTTACGCAATCGGTTTTTTTTTCAAAATGGATCTCAATGTTTTCTTGACGGTCAGAGCTATAATGTTAAAAAACTAAGTAACAAAGATACGTCGCGACACCAAACCAGCGGAACTCCGAAAACTAAACGAGCATACAAAAACATGAAACTTATTAAACCCTTTTAGTATGCGGTCGGCTTGCCCCAATTGAGCGAGGCAAGAGGTTAATTTCTTATATAGATAAATTATTGTTGTTTTATGCAAATGCCTTAGACGTCGGGTCTTGGAATAATTAAATTCGGTTTTAGCCCGAGGCAGGGATAGTTTGAATACTGTTTGTAAATGTTTTATGTGATTAGGAAGTCCGTTTGTATGTATGGTGTCTGACTGAATGTATGTGTGGGCTGATTAAGAACATATAATACATGCGTGTACATAGTTAAGATCTTAATGAGTGACATTTAACATAGAGGATTTCAGGGATAAAATCATGAGTTGTTTGGTAAATTTCATCACTTACATGTCATTGTATTGTTTGGTCGAATCATTATCTTGTATATTATACTGAATTGTACTCAAACCATGAAAAAAGAAAATTATACAACAAACCAAACCTAAGTCAACCAATTGTAAGGAGTCCGTGTAAAAGGATTTCCAAAATATTTTTGGTTTTCACTGGAGAAACCTGGAGTACCTACTAATACGAGCTTTCGACGAAACAAATTAGGACAAAATAATATTCGACTATACGCAGGGTAATCGTTCTTAACTTTGATTAAGGTTTTGTAAATGCTGGATTTTAATGATCATTGTGAAACAAACGTAATCATTATGTAAAACAAGCTTTAATTGCGTTTAATCTCTTCCCACGTCCAACGTGTGCCCAGTGCAGCCGAAAAACCCGTACAATACGCACTAAAACAAAATGGACTCAATCACGACGTAAATGCCCAGTATTTGCATTCCTAATGAAATTCCCTAATAATTGTTATCGTAAAAATTAATCGTATTCCTGTAGCTATCTGATGCCAGCCAATCAGCCCGCGTTATTGCTTTTAATTATGTTTCTTCAGAGCCCCAAGCCGACTTCCACGCGATATATTTATAATCGAAAACGATCAACGGTTACCGGCGCGTTTGCGTTACCATTTATTGATTGTAAACATGGCTAACCTAACGTAAACCGGCGCGTTGCGGTGCTTACAGAGGCCCGTGACTGCGGCGACGCGGTTGGCAGTAAATATCTTACATAAGTAGGTCGTTACAGACGTTAATGTTTCGGGCGGGATGTATGGTCGCGGCCCCAAACATGGGCGGCTGGTGTTTGTTTTAAAATAAACTGCCATAAATTTAATATCGTAAATAACGACTAATTTTGTTCATTATTAAATTTCCGACCGGACAGTTGAGACGCCTCGGGGTATTAGGATACGGGCTCTGATTTGTACGCATTCCTTTTGGTTTTTAATTATTTTTTAGACTAATTTAATTAAACTATGATATTTAATTTCAAGTGCTTATTGTGAAGTATTGAATCGGCGAAATAAGTTAGCATTTGTTGCCGCGGGCATTGACAGATCTTGAAAAAGGAAAACCGGACGCATCTTTTACAATCAAAGAATATAAGTTCGCGCAAGCGCCGACCCAATAAAGCATGCGCGCGGGCATAACGAGCCTCTCCATTTAACAATTAACTTAACAAACAAATGTAATATATTGTTGTTAAATTTCAATACAAAGATGGCGGCTCGAACGGCCGCCGATAAGTTATTCTGTATGAGATAAGAAACGCCGAACGCCTGAGTTATTGTGTTTGCCGTGCTTCAAGTCATTTGTTTGATACGAAGTATACGCAATCGTTTGTTCGCAAAGTTAATTAACGCACATGCCTTGCATTAATTGCAGTAATTAAAACAATTTATCAGGAAGTTTTCTTATGTATTTTTCTCATAATCGAAACATCCCTTTTAAGGTATCAAGTGGTATGACAAAAAATTTTCGATGAAACTTAATTTTAAGACGAACATTTTTGTTCGTCTGATTCTTGAAGCGACTTGGGACCAATTTTGAAATAACACCTTTCAAAAATACTGCAAAACATGTGCAAAACATACGATGCGCACCATTTCTCCATACAAACGTAGTCCCCTGTTTCTTACCTGGATAATGAAATTAAAGCCAAAATTTTTTACTGTAAAACCTGTATCTGCCACAGCTATGCCCCTATGTTTCATTTTTTTCCATATTCCAATTATTAGTACCTGGGCGACCGAGCTCTGCTCGGGCAGAAACTCGGTACCAAGCGTTTTCCCAGAGATAAGACCAAGCTAGATCAATTTTTCATCCCCGAAAACCCCCAAATACCAAATTTCATCGAAATCGTTGGAACCGTTTCCGAGATCCTGATTATATACACCGGAGGGGTGGGGGGGGGGTTTGAGAGGGGGGGAGGGGATGCGGGGGAGGGAGCGCGGGGGTATTAAAGGGGGGATGAAAATTTCATTGATTTTGCCGTAGGATGCACCGTTTTCAAGATATTTGACAAAAACACCGGAGGGGGTGGAGGGGTGAGTCACGTTAAACTATCGTCCGTAAACCGACTTTACAGACAACCGGCTTTTCCTGTTCTGTGCTCCCAATAGGGAACGTGCACATAGACGGTGCTGCCAACTGGTGCCATAAGGGTGCCATCAATTTGAATGTTTTACCTTTAGTTTGTTTTACTGTCCGCATAGTGTCTCTTCTGTCGCATTAGTGCTGCCGCCTATAGTTACTGCACGTTCCCTATAATACTTTTTCTAACAAAAAAGTAACTTTTTCTCGCAAAAAAAAACTTTTTCTCACAAAAAAGTAACTTTTTCTCACAAAAGAAGAAACTTGACGTTTTCTCATAAAAAAATAAACTTAAAAAAAAAAAACTAAAAATCTTGAAAAAAAACGTGGTATCGAACCGAGGTCGGCTGGATCCGCGACCACCCGATTTCTAATGTGCCATTATGATCTGCTCGAAGTCGGCGAAATTTAGCTTTATATTCTAATGCAAACAAAAATAGCCGGAAAACACGAGTAAAAGCGATTTTCTGAAAATGAAACATAGCTAGATCAGTTTTTCATCCCCGAAAACCCCCACATACCAAATTTCATCGAAATCGTTGGAGCCGTTTCCGAGATCCTGATTATATATATATATATATATATATATATATATATATATATATATATATATATATATATATATACATATATACAAGAATTGCTCGTTTAAAGGTATTAGATAATAAATAGGAACATTCAAAAACTGAAAAAATCGCCCACTCTCAACGTCATTTTCAGACACTCATCAGAAAAGAATTCCACATGTAAACAAAAAAAGGAAAACATAGGGGCACTACTCTCATTTCAAATTGAGCACAAATTTTTACCATTATCGAATGATATTTTCATCTACTTATACATAAGTTTTGTGTTTAGGTATAAGTCGGTAATTTAATGTCCGTGGGACATAGGGTCTAGCTGCGGGCAACAACTAGTGAGAAAACATCTAGTAAAGTCGACTACGAAAAGATCAGTGGAGTAGCGAACCTTGGAGGGGCCCTGTATCAAAATTAGTTGGGGGGCTTTCCCGGGAAGCACGAGATTTAGTGACATTGTGGGTAACATTTTACTAATTTTTGCTTACACACGTTAGGGGCCTCTGTAGCCCGGGGGCCCCGTATCATTGATACGGCTGATACGGCGGTAGCTCCCTAGAAAAGATCGATGTGACTAAAGTTAAAAAAATAATATACACACGACTAGTGATTTACATTATGGTCGAGTATACGTAAAATAAGTAACACAGTTCAGTCGCAGAGTGAAGTTCTGTCGCCTATTTATACTAAAGCAAGTATATCATCACAAGCTACAAAACTAAGTACAACTTTAATAATCTCAACTTCTTAATCGGCAATTAATCCCATGGCCCACAAACGCGACGTGAGCTGTTAAATGATATTTCAGCGCAATCGCGCGCGCAGCGGGCCGCCGGCGCTCGGTAATTGTTTAATTAGGCGCTCATTACTGCTCCGGCGCAGTTATGGTCGCACCTGTACAAGTGGATGCGACTATGGAAAGATTCTGGATGGCATGTAATCAAAAATCATGGGTTGTACGATAGGAATCCTAATAATACTAGGCGTTTTAAAATTAGACAAAAAAAGACAGATTATGGGTCAATTTGACTTTAGAAGAATTATCGAAAGTCCAAGTTCCATCGTCACCATCTCGATGAATGGCAGTCTACCACTGTATGTTTCCTTCGGCACTTTCTATCCCTAGCGATCCCTAATTTCAATAATGTGGTTGTTTTGGTCCCAACGTCGGCGGTACGGCGCCATCTATCGGCGAATTGGGTAACTAATCTGCAGTCTACTAGAACTAGTAAATGTAGGTATGTTGATTGTTTTTCAGATGTAATATATGTTTTTATTAAAAAGAAGATACTGTTAGCGTGATCGTATAGGTACTTAAAGAAAAAAAAAATGCTTGCAATGGCGGTTAAATTACAATCTTAGTTTAGAAATATTTATTTACAAAAACTTAAAAAAAAAAAAAAAAAAAATCATGGGACAATTCACACCAATCGACCTAGTCCCAAACTAAGCAAAGCTTGTACTATGGGTACTAGACGACGATAAACATACTTATATAGATAAATAAATACTTAAATACAGAGAAAACATCCATAACTCAGGAACAAATATTCGTGCTCATCACACAAATAAATGCCCTTACCGGGATTCGAACCCAGGACCTCTTGCTTCGTAGGCAGGGTCACTACCAACTAAGCTAAAGCGGTCGTTAAAAACTGCTCAACTGATTAAGTTGAAAATAATTTTCCTAGAAAGTTTTTATTAAGTTTAACTTACGTCATTTTTTTCATATTTTTTAGACGTTTGGTTCAAAAGTTAGAGGGTTAGAGGGTAATAATAAAATAAAAAAAAATAAAATAAAAAAAAGTAATAAATAATAAGGTAATAAAAGTGAGTAATATGTCCGAAAATATTCACTTTATCCAAAAATGGTTTTAGAAAACCCCTATTTATACGTCTATGGGAGGTACCATAAAAAAAATTTTTTTAGTTTTTTTATTTAATCACTTTGTCGGCGTGACTGATATTATATTCATGCCAAATTACAGCTTTCTAGTACTAACAGTCTCTGAGCTTAGCCGCTCCGGACAGACATGGCGAAACTATAATGGTTCCTGGTTTACTACGGAACCCTAAAAAGAGTAGGTATCTATTATATTAAAAAAAATAGTTTTATGTGGAATACTTTAGGTATATCTGTGTGATTAAAAAATATTGTAGATGTGTTTAAAAACAGTATACTTTGTCGAGTTTCTTGCAGGATTCTTCTCAACAGGGTTTTTCCGAATCGGTGGTACCTAGATTCTTCGGCTTTCATAAGTGCTTTTTATAGTCTAAATTGATTAAAAATATTGACTTCCACTTTGACACTCCTTTGAATGGTTTTGTATGATGTAGATTTTGCCAAATAAAAAGGGTCTAAGAGCCTATCACACGAGGCGAGGGCGCAGTGTACATCATGGCGGCCCAGCTCTACATACGCGACGAACTCGATGCAGAACTCTGCAGAATTTTTTATACTTGGCCTACCTAACTAAGATGTCATTTACCTACCCTTGTAAGAGATCATGTAGGTACAATACATAAACAAGTATTTTCTCGTAGCAATGTAAATGTGTGTCGGTGAGTATTGAAGACGTCTGAAGGCGGTAGGCGGGGCGGCTGGGCGGGCCGCCCCTCACTCGTTTGACAATTGCATCAGTTCATTATATAATGTGTGCTTGTTTGTAAGAAATGATAACCGAATAATTTCGAAAATTCTTTCAATTGAAGGCATCCCAAAATGAGCTAGTGGTAAGTAGTAAAGCTCATGGTAAATTTCAAATGTAGGAGAGAGGTGACAAATCAAAATAATAAAAGTCCATTTATGAACGGGAAAATACACATATAAAATAAGCAACTAAGTAAGAATTGATTAACCTTTTTAGCGCTCTGTCAAATACAACAGCTCTCACTTATACGCCATGACATCGGAATGTCAAACGCGAAGTTGAACCCTACTGAAATACATGTTTGTAGATAATCGCTCTGCACGCCGTGACTGATATATCAGTCGTTGGCGTAGAACCTGCAGTGTGGATATATGTGTCCTTGGCGTCGAAAAGTTTAACTTAATGACATTTATTGTATTTCATTTCAATAGTTTAAATAATAAAGGCTTCCTTTATAGGATGCTTCCTAAATTTGAATTGTCCCTTTCATGCTACCTCTCCCCTAGCACGTAAATTCCGAAAATTCAGAGGTGCAAGGCCGGATCGTTTTCAAAAAATTTGTACATAGTTAACGGCTTAGTCAAAACAAAAATCACGATCGCTATTTTTGTGTAACGAAAGTTAGTCATACAAAGTATATATGGGTAACTCCGTTACACAAAAATAATTAATTAAATTTTGTTTTTAATTAATCCCTTAATTGTGTACAAATTTTTTGAAAACGACTCGGCCGAGTTTGAATCCACGACCAATTTGAGAGTCCATAGGTTAAAGCGCTAGGCTAGCACGGCTTCTTATGTATTTAATAGTAACAGTCATTAATTTAACAAGGAATTAGAAAAATGTAGCTAAATTTCCAATTCAATTGCACACACTGCCATATTAGGGGCTTACTAAAGTTCATTAGGTACCTACAAGATCGTTCACATGAAATTTTGCTAGCTTAGTTCAACCCCATAGAATATCACAATATTATCCCTCTCCAATTATATTAATTACTTACAGAATGATATTTTTGTTTTAATGACCGTTTCATGTGTTTGGCCTTTAATTCGATCCTATGTTTTTGAATCAAATAAAAATGAGAAGTTGTAAAACCGCTAGTCCGTGTAGACACGACTAATGCTCAAAATGTTTACGATCGCTTTTATTGTTACAAATTTGTTTATGACCCGTTCCTAGTTTAAACGGGTTGTTTATTGTTAATTAACATTAAGCTAAGAATCTGAATGCTGGTTTTTTAATGTAGAATATTGTAGTGTTCTACCGCTAATCCTTTCCTCTCTATCTCCGCCCGTCTCTATATTTTTGCAAGTCTTTACAACTCTTAATTCGTATTGTTTTCGGTTCAAAATCAAATCACGAAATACACTTTGAATTTTACCGCGATGGTTAGTGTTTTAGGCTAGTTTTCCATTTACATTAATTTTAATAAAGGAACACACGTCAGTTTGTGCAAGATACGGTGGACGGGAAAAATTACTGAAAAAAAGGCACAGATAGATAACAAAAAAGTGGCAGCTTACGTCAAACGTCAAACTTATGACTAAATGTCAAGTGAAAGAATACCAACATAAGGTGAACGTTTTTTTCTTTGCCTGAAGAATCTTCCCATCAATTCCTAAATCCCCCTAATTCCTTTAATTACTTTATTCCCGCTGATTGAAGGAACAAGCTTCGGAACACATTATGCATTTCCACGGTCACACGCCATTAGGGGGATTCGAGAGGCGCCACGATATCGACTTACTTAGAAATCGATAGTAAAACGATTATTGACGAAGTATCGGTTTTGCTGGCGGTTAAGCTGGTCACGGAGCGGATGCAGGCAATAGTGATAAATGATAATGATTTAATTATATTTTGAGATGTTATTGAACTTATAAGCAAGTGACTACTAGAAATCAAACTCGCTCATTGCTATATTAAAAACTCAATTTGCTTAGCCACCCAACAGCTGAAAGACGTCCACCATTGACCAAAGCCCTTCCCCTTAGAATGTTACTATGAATGACAACTTTCCTTCGGTACCTATCCACCGGAGATGTTCGAACCCGCATGATGTCGTCGGGTCCTCCTAGAGAGAGGCTTGCCAACGCTCATATCACTTTAGTTCAGGTCTCATTGGTTTCACATGATTTAACAAGTCATAATGTATCATTCTTCATAATCAACGTTAGCCATGAATTGATTTATTTCTAAAACGGTTTTTTTTTTCAGAATTGTTATAAAACAAACCTAACCTAATCTACTGCATTGTAAAAATACTGTCTCAGAAAGTAATCACAGTATGACTAACGTTGATTATGAAGAATGGTACATTATGACTTAAAATTATGGGAAACTAAGGGATCCCCTTTAGTTCTCTTCATCAAGGTAGAGGAGTTCCATATTGATTTGGGCGAGCTGAAATCGCCTCGGACTTTATCTATACGCGCTCTGACTTCCGTTCTTCCTCTCACATACTCTGCCTTTTAAGGAGTAGGAGTTCAACATTTGGTCAACGTCAGCTCTGTTCTTCCTCTCTCGTCCTCGGCCTTTTAAGTAGCATACATGGTTTACATTCATACATTGCATTGCATTGCATTGCATACATTGGTTGGTTTCATTGGTTTTGGTTGGTTTGATTGGGTTCTACATTGGTTTTGGCTGGCTAAAATATTGCCACTGGCTTTGTTTATGCGCTGTCCAATGGTAGCTTCCGTTCTTCTTCTCTGGTCCTCTGCCTTTTAAGAAGTAGGACTTTCATATTGGTTTCGGTTGGCTGAAATTGGCTCTGGATTTTTTTATATGCCCTCCAGTCTCACCTTCCATTCTTCCTCTCTTGTCCTCTTCTAAATAGTACAATTTGTTGATGCGGTCAATTTAGTTCTCCTAAGATTCTTCATTCGCTTGTCCTTATCGCGTATTTGCAAGAGTTAGCAAATGCTGTTATTGTTCTATAATGAAGCGATTAAACCAAAGTGGAGCAAAAACAGTATCGACTTGGAATCAACTCAAATCATTAATAAATTATGAATCAAAATGCTGATAAGTAATCTAATCGCCTATTTATCGCGAACAAAAAAAGGAATGATCGATATCAATTGCCGGTTTTCTGACGTTAAACCGCAAACAAAAAGGACAAGAAAAATATTTCTTATCCTTTTAAGAAGTTTGATAGTAGGTCTAATTCACGCGAATTCACTTTATGGTAAGTGATTTTATTGTGTTACTAGCCTTTAACTCGTGGCTTTGCTCGAGCTAGAAATCCATGAAAAAAAGGTTACGGTAACATTTTTAAAACACAGCAGTTTCTCGAACAGCCCCATCTATTATTTGCAGACGAAATCAACATGTCATCTTGAAAGCTGAAGTATTTCACCCTTCTTGGACAGCGTCAACGTCGCGCGCACGCCCCGCGCTGTTGTCTGCAGTAGTATTAAATTTAGAAGCTAGAAATAAAATGCATTATACATATTAAAGATTCACTCCGTATTTATTTGGTGATTTCCATGCTAAAAGTAACTAGCCTATGTTAATTTGGGAGAGTGCAGCTCGCTGTTCATAAAATAATCAAAATCCATTCTGTATTCTGTGTCCGGCCAAGCACATTTCTCGGCTCTACCGGCGCGGCGGCCTAAGCATGCAACGGGGTCATAGCCAAAACCTAAGTTTATAACAAGATTTCATAAAAATTTTAGTAACAATAGACTATCACAAATATTAAAATCAATATAACAACAAAGTTTATGTAAAAAATTAACAAAAAAACTGAGAGAACCCAATAAACGCATCAAAAGTTGAAACACTCTTCACAATCTAAAATCCACGTTTGACACATTGACACATTCCTGACAGTTGTATTTCATCATTATGACATCAGAGGTCACTATCGGCTATGGAAATAGATGTCTCAAGTGTGCCCCCTCTGATTTAAAGAGACACACATCTACTACCATATAATATAAACAAGCCTAAAACAAGCCTACGAACATTGCAATAAAAATACACACGTTTTAATATGACATAAGGCTAAGGCCTTTATCATGTTAATAGGACAATTATAAGACTTGATAAGAGTGAATTCCTTACTAGAAAAAAAATAGACAAGCTTTGGGCGTGTATTATGTGAAGTTCAACAGAAAAACATGACTCTATCTGACATTAACTTGTGAGTAAAACGTACTAATCAACATGCAATAGAGTTTACTTAGAAGAGTTTAATTATAGATATCACAAGATTAGGGTTTATTTATGTATATATGTATGTGCCATAGTTATTATTATAGTTTATAGCGTTGCGGGGTATGAGTTTAATAATATTTTCCCTTTATTCGTTGCACTTTATAAGTAAACCTATTGTTGCCAGACAATGTTTTTATGAAATAATTACGAAGCCAAATAAAAAATGCCATTTTTGTTAGAAACTTGTGCTTACTAAAAAAATTGTATCGGGATTGTTTGCTTATGAAGTAATAGTAGATTGTTCAACAAGGGACTAAAACAAGCCATAATGACACGAGATATTTAGCCACCCGAGCGATAGCGAGGGAGGCTATAATTCGAGTTGTCATTATGGTAGTTTAGTCCCGCGTTAAACACTCTACTTTTCACTTTGAATGCGAGGAAAAAAACGACGTACAAAATTACTTTTTTACAACGTATGCTCAATACGAGCAATGGACATCTGTTCAAAATTCAAATAGCAAAAAAAAATACCGCTGTCTTTTCTTTTCTTTTATATTTTTTTGTAAAGTGACGCTTTAAATGCTTGCATAATTAGCCAACAGATTCTACCTTAAAGACTATGTTAAAACTAATTGGACTATGCATGTAAGAATGATAACTGTTCATTCATTAGAATCGGCAAATAAATTAACCTAATTGATCTAGGTTCACACACAAAATATATTGTTAACTGAAACACCCGTGAATAAAGAAACGACTTTTTAAGTTTATTTTCTATATGCCAATTATTTATTAAATTATATCTAATTATACTTTCTATTTACTATTAAATGCAACTGACATCGCATTATTTTGAAGTCACGCCATATAAACTTTCAAACGTAACTGCTCTATCTACCGTACACTCCAGCACTGCTTTGCCGACAGTGCGGATTGCTATTTTATCGACAGAGCAGGGAACTGCTTTGCCGACAGCGTTTTTAAAAAAAAACAAATTAAAAAACATTTAAGCTAAAGGAACATAACATTTTATAATTAAATAGATTAATATTCGTAATTATTCAATGTGTTTCACGAAATAATTATTTTTTAAATATTTTTTATACAGTTGTCATTTTGAGGTTATTTCCACGCCCTAATGGCTTCCAAAGACCGAAGCGCAGGGCGCTACAGTGCGTCCGCAGCGCGCTACGGTCTGTGGAAAGCTTTAAAATTGTCTATACCCAGTTACTGAAAATGGCGATATTCTCCATTCACAAACACCGTGATTGGCAGTTTAGGGGTTTCCATAGTCAATTAAAAAAATTTAACTTTAATCCCTTGAGATCAAAAAAGAGCTTTAGTCCCGATATGCAGAGACTAAAGTAACATTTTAAGAGCATGAGAAGTGAAAAAATAATTTCAATACTTTCTAATTCATTGTAAGAGTAGGTATGATAACTTTTCATACGCCGTGTAGGAAAAAATCCTTTCATTCTAGTTTCGTTTGTCTTACTACTATAAATTTCACAGAATAAAATATAAAAAGATACCTAGCCTTAAATTTTGTGTGGATTCGCGTCAAGATATACGAGGGCTTAATCAGTTTAATACTGAACCCGACACAGACATTTAGTTGCCAATAAATGCACGATAATCAAATCAAAACAAAACAATCGCAGTAATTTGATTATAAAAAGCATTTATGGCCAACGATTTAATTCCCCAAAGACAGAATAGTGTCAAAAAATTAAAACGACCACAAGCACGGCTCTCGCCAAAGAATGTAATTAAGAAAACACTAATAAAAATAATTGGGCACAAAAACCGATCCGCTATGGATCGTCATTTATTATTTTGATTACCCTTGTTATTGTTATGCGTTATGGCTGTTCTTGGTTCGTATAAAAAGCAATACACAGTGTCACACAGTGTTGCTTACACCCCAGGCTGGGTGCTGATTTTTGACACTGTGTAAGATTTTTGCTACAATTGGAAAGTTCGTGTTCCTACGTATTTACTGCTCTGTCAGTTGCCGCCGTGGCGACGCGGTCCGCAGTAAAAACCTATGGCTGTTATTGTTTTCGAAATTTAGCGTGTTCATCATAATAATATAACAAAGTTATAATGATTTTATTTCTTACGCGGTAGTCTTGTAATGGTGGAAAGACGGCGCTTTGTTGAAAACTGCGGCGATTAGTGTTGTTTTATTTTCGTTAACGTTTGAAATTCACAACTTGGCACGCAAAATGAACAAAAGAATAAGTAATGATTACCCATTCCTCATGAGGCCCGCGACAAATTTTTAATATCATAATTTGGAACTTATTAATTATTAATCAAGGTAGTAGACCATCATGCCTCAAATGCCAGTAAAAAAGGTCTGCTTATCTAAGTACTTTATTTTTACTACTTTTTTTTCTAAAAAATATCAAGGAAACTTTTTTCAAGTTGACGTATGTACTAAATTTAGTACACTGGACATTACCTACGTGATTTATTAATATTCTTAACTCAATAACTCAATACTTTCTCAACACTGAAAATCCATGTTAATAAAACATTTGTATTTTTTGCGTATCAGATAATTATTAAAAATGTATATTTTTATAAAATGTTACTCAATAATAAGTTATACCATCATAAAAAAAGCAAAAAGAACATTCACTGTTCCACAAGGCCCCGACGAGATTCGAACTCGTGATCTCCTGTTTACTAGACAGGCGCTTTAACCAACTAAGCCACGGCGCCGATGCTCAAGCGTGCGAAATATCGGTATAAGTACCGTAACGACCGGAGCGTATACGTGTTACAATAAACACGTGTTTCAAAGATAAGTTTCTTACAATGAAACGTGTAACAATGATTTAATTGAACGTAACATTGATATTGACATTGTTTATTGAAGTGGCACTTTCATATCGATTACATTATCTTTACGGATTAATAATTAAGTATTAATTATCTAACAATTACCTTGCTTTATGCATTAGGAACGCTTATTTTTTGTAGAAAAAGCATAGTCACATACATTAAGGTACGGTTTTAACACGTTCACAGTTCAATATGAATAAGTAAATTGCTTAACAAATAATTAACTTGTCTATAACGTAGAAAAATGCCGCTTTTTCAGCGGTTCTTTTTGCTCTATCTTATAGATAGGTAATAATATAATGCCTAATTTGGTTTAAAATAATGTGGTTAAAAAAAAAATAAGTGCTTTAACTTTTTTATGACAATTAATACACCACAATAAGGATTGTCACATTGACCTGTAAGTGAAAATAGCCTTTGAAGTTTCAACTTTTAAACAGTACAAGTGATATTGAACCTTCGCTAATATATTATTTGGGGCCCTGTGGTCCCAGGGTCTCAAAATCGACACCAACGAAATTGTATGCTGAACCGAGAATATGGTTATTTTGTTACTGTTTTAGGGTTCTGTACCCAAAAGGTGCCATCGGGGCCCTATTACTGAGACTCCGCTGTCTGTCCTTCTGTCATAGGGCTCTATCTCTTCAACCGTAATAGCTAATTAGGGGGTCGTCGCACAAGAATGGTGTTTTTTGGCGTTTTTAACTCACTCAATATTTGTAATGGACTAACTAAATTCTTGAAATTTTCACCGATTACGTATTATTATGGACGCTATTAATAACAAATAATACTTTAAATGAAATAATATAAAAAATTAAAGGAGGTCTTCACACAATAAACTTGTTTATTTAAATGTTTTTAACTCGATCTACATATACCTAAGGGTATTAACTAGATATCTATCCGTCTTGTTTTTTATTGAACTACATAGTTTTAAAACATATTGTACCGATTCACACTTGACCGGTTTTTATTATTTTCTTGTTAACGGGGGCCTTTACAGGCCCCGTGTGCATTCATTATAGATAAGACGACACATAGGGTCTACTACAAATTTTAAAGTTCGTATCGCGTCATCCCTCTCACTCTTCTATTTAATTTGAATTTTGTAGTACAAAACTGCATTATAAGCACACATATCTACATATTAGCCAACAGTTCCACTATACTATTTTTCACCTATGATGAGTTCTGTGACGTTTCGAGTTTGACAGTTTTAGAAATGTACTTAGGTACCTTTTATGAAGTAAACTATCGACTTTTCTACGAGTTATTAGTAATTGTTTTAGTTCATTAATTAATATGGACCTCCGCAAAGTAACGCTTGATTCAATAAATTAAATATTTCTTTATTCGCCAGTTTCAGAAGAAATTGCACCCTCATTACTAGTGACAGAATCGGTGGTATCCCTGACCGACAGGTCGGGTTTTCTGCTTAACGCCTGAGCGATTTTGCGGTCCAAGTTTCGGTTTACAGGTCGCGTTTTTCGGCCGCATTTTGGTGCATCATAAAAGGTAAATTTCTCATTATACTTCCGATTAGCTGTACGTACGGCTCCGATGTTTACTCCCTTCGTTACAAAATCTTGCAAGTTTTGTTTAAAAATTTAAAATATCTTAGTGTGCTATCGAATAATGAACCGCGACAATTGCCGATAATGTTGTGTCACGTCACGTCACTACTCTGTTCCGTTTCTCACATTGCGTCATTTAAAAAAATAAATATTTTTCTATCGTATTCGATGGAGTCTATTTAATGGACACTGATATTGCTATATATTTTTAAAAAGTACAGGTTTACATTTTTTTGATTACTTTGCTTCAAAATATAAATTACCTTTAAAAAATATTTTGCGAACATAGTATGCGTAATTCGGAAATTTTTCAAGTGTCACAGAACTCATCATAGGTGAAAAATACTATAGTAGGAAGAATTGTGTAAGATGCAGTAGGTACATTTTCGCGCTCAGACGAATACTTTTAACCAGTTCGATTCATGCCTCGCAATGTAATGCAACTTACGTAATTTTTCTTACTACTTAGTGTAAATGTGGGCTTACAATAATTCAGTAAATTTTCTCACGAAACTAACGGAACGAACGACACAGTCGCCATCTGTGCGAGAGAATTAATTAAATAGCATCACGACGACTTTGTAGCGCTATTACGGCTGCAATAATGGATGTTATGGGCTGTAATAATCAATATTACCGCTGTAATAATCAATATTACCTTGTAATTATGGCGGCGCGGATTATTGCTTTATTTAGCGGGGATGCCATTAAGGCGAACTTTATTGTTGTAATTTTATAATAGTGCCGGTATTGGCACGCTACGGGTTTGGATCGTAGGGTTGGTGGCAATGGATTAATCAACATAACTGGTTTACTGACAATTTAAAGTAGTTAAGGTAAGTGTGTTGCAACTTTTGTAAGTAACAATTTGTTCTCCTTGTAGTTTAACATATATCGCACTTGCAGTGTTCTAGCTACAAAATAATGTTAATCAACTAATGGATAACTTATTGCAAAATCAAAATTTTTGGCCGGTGGATTATTGTTCATTTATATATCAGGCACCTGAATTTTTTCTGTTCTTAATTTTAATATTTGATAAATTTAAGTACTTACTATTTAAACAAGTTAGCTATGAAGTATCTTTTTGTAATTATTTTTTCAACTTCATTATTTATTACTTTTACGGTCATCCCGTGAAATCATATATTTCATACTAAATACAAACTGAAATATATGATGAAATGTATGATGTATAGGAAAGATTCGTGTCTAATATCTAGACCAGTGGTGGTGTAGGGGTATGGCACACGGCACGGAATGCTGAGGACCTGGGTTCGATTCCCAGCATTGGTCTTTTTTCTGGGGTTTTTTCTGTGCATCTATATTTCAGTTTGTATTTAGTATGAAATATATGATTTCACGGGATGACCGTAAAAGTAATAAAAAATGAAGTTGAAAAAATAATTACAAAAAGATACTTCATAGCTAACTTGTTTAAAGTTGCACAGTAGCGCCATCTCTTGTCCAGGTGAGCGGTTAGTTCCGAAGGAGTGTTAAAATCTCTCGATAGAGGGTGTAACATAGACGTGCGCTTGTCACTGCATAAAGTGATGATTTAGCAGACTGAAATGTATGATGTATAGGAAAGATTCGTGTCTAATCTCTAGACCAGTGGTGGTGTAGGGGTATGGCACACGGCACGGAATGCTGAGGACCTGGGTTCGATTCCTAGCATTGGTCTTTTTTCTGGGGTTTTTTCTGTGCATCTATATTTCAGTTTGTATTTAGTATGAAATATACTTACTATTTATTCATTACCTGACTGCAAGGGAATGGCTAAATAAAGATCGGAAGTGGACGTGGCTTGGTCAATACAGAGTACCCGTTTTTGGGCGTACTTTGATACTTTCAACCCTCTGGGAAAATTATAAATATTGGTCCCACAGTTCCAGGAGCTAGGGTTTTCTTTCGAAATTCCCTCCTCTTTGAAAAATCTCAAAAGTTTTTGAGATATTTCCGGAACCAAACACCAATTATTTTTATTCAGTTTATTGTTTACTTATTGCAATTTTTGCGAGCGGCTCTTAATTTTTTCAAAAAACTTCTATTTGCTATTCCCGAATCGAATGACACCTCGATGGTATTTTTCGGAGAATTAGAAAAAAGTTTGACCAAAAAAGAACTTGTTGACTAGATTATTACCCCAAACGCATATTATAGGTACTTTCTCCGTTCCGTCGTGAGCAAAAAGGCATTTCAGTAGAACTCTGGTGACAAAACAACAATGTCAAAGAAAGAAACGTTTATAAAAACAAACAAGCAGACAGTGATTTAAAACCCATAAATTCCCCTCTGCTTCCATCAAAGATAAATAGAAAGTAATGGTGATAACGATAATACTAAGTTGCACAGTAACCCTTTTTTTGTACTAAAAATAACCCACAAAGGTATTAATGGATTAAAAAAGATTATTCTCTTATCTTCTATCTAGCACGACAATATAAATATTAAAATTACTTTACAAAGAATAATCTCATTAGCATTGGGGAAAGACAAAAAAGTGTGAATGAAGTGTTCGTAATTGGTAGTAAATCCTGATTTAAGTTTTATCTTTTCGGGAACAAGAAAGTACGTTGGAATAACTTGTTTTTTGTCTTGGGTATGAAAGTATCTTAGGTTAAAAGCCGTGTACCTAGTTATACTTCATTTAATTTAGGATTGAAAACCACAACATCATTATATTGCGGCTCGTCGACTATTTCTTACCTAGCAAATAGTACAGTACAATAGGCTGGGAGCCGCAAAACAAAATTGTTTTAATGTCATTTTATTTGCGTGTCGTCAATTGTTACTCTAGTACAAATTGTACAGAGATTACAAGTTTACGAGCCGCAATATAATGTTGTTGTGGTATATAATTCTAAATTAAATGGAGTATACGAGAGGGACCTATGGTGTCTCAAGCTGTCGCAAAAATTGAGTTTCACCCTCTAAAGTGGACTTGCATGGACCAGTGACGAGTACCTATACTAACCTAGGGTTAAAGTACAGACCAGATGCGTCTGCGTGGCGTGACACGTGGCAGTTGTAATAAATGAAACTGTAAGAAAGATGGCGCACGGGGTGCATGCACATGGTTTGCCATCATTCTTACAGTTTCATTTATTAGAACTGGTGCGTGACACGCTCACGCATCTGATTTGCGCCAGCCTTAAGTATTGTCAAAATGTAAGTAACTATCATTCATAACCCCAAGGCATTAAGTTATTAAGTTAGTAATACATATAATTTATGTTTCTTTAAGGTTTAGAACTTCTTCGTACTAAAATGAGTAGTTTCATTTCTCTGCACACTGTACCATTGACAATGTCATTAGTCATTTCATATCATTCAAAAACGACATGTGTTCAATAGTAAAGTAATCGCGGTTTGATAATATTCTACGGTGGACAACAGAACAAATTGCTTGAAAAAGGTCCAAAACTCACTTCTGTCCGACAAGTGAATAAATACGATTCCCACTTTAATGTTTTCTTTAAAACCTGATAATCTAGCTTTGGCTGCACGCAAAGCTACCATAAAGCTCCTAGCTTCTACGATATGGAGGCTAATCAGTTCAACAAATTCAATTTGCAGTTGGCATCATTGTAAATTTACTTTAATTAGAATGTTACCGTTATCTTTAGTTGTTAATTACAGTGGACCAAAAGAGGTATTTATTTGTCTATAACGATGTTAATTTAAAATTAGATTAGTTACAAATAAAAATAAAAAATCCGTGGTGGCTTTCAAGCGGGTGCGAACTTGAGTTTTTGGAATTTAAGTGCGAAATCACTTACATCTGAAATTAAAAATTCAGCTCTACTGTGAAGGGAAAAGTCGTAATGAAACTTGCTGTTGAAGAAGATATTCATTGGTGTGTGTGAAATTCCCAATACGCACTGGGCCCGCGTAGAAACTACAGCCCAAGCCTTCCCATTCTGGGACGTATACAGAAGGGGTTATTCTAGAGCTTATTTATAACGTTTTTAGCTAAGTCAACTAGGGGTCAAAATTCAGTGGAATTCGAGTTATTCGAGTTTCTAGTTTTTTTTTTTTTTAAAAAAAACACCATCTTCCGACCTAAGAATGGCAATTGTAAAAAGTACATGCATGAGAATGGTCAATTTTTGTTTTTCTTTTTTGCCAGTTTAGATAAAAAAAACATGTCAAAAAAAAATCGAACCCTTACAAATAAAAAGTTAGTAATCACACGTTAAAAGTATTTTTTGTATATCGGTCTTTTTACTTGTTAATACTTTCAAAACAATACGTCGTACTTCAAAATATCAAGCTCAAAGGATCTCACGGGTGGTCCAACCTAATCCGATTTGAACGGTTAAGGCGTGCAAAAACTAACTTCAAGTTAATCACCTTACTTCGCTTATCAGTAAACTTAAATTACGTTTAGGTAAATGATCGCGTGACGGTTAAGTTAACTAGAAGTTAACTAATAGCGTAAGTTACACGGAATGTTAACCTGAAGTCCACTTTTCATCAGGTAACTGCATGCTAGTTAAGCTGTTAACTGTGGTAAAGTTAACGAGGAATTAGTTAACCGACAGTTGCGGCAAAAAGTAAAAGGGTCATACACATTTTTATAAAGAAACAAAGAAAACATTTATTCGTGATATCAAACGATTTCAAAAATAACAAAGGAATAAAAAAAATAATGGGCATATCACGAAATGGTTCCAGAATCAGCAAAGTGCCGATCTTGAGAACGGCGCTGATCTTCCTTTGGGACCATCACGTCATCCATCCGCTGAAAAACAACAAACATAAAATGAAACCGAACGCATCAATTTTAGGTTACAAATTAAAAAAATTAAAAAAACCGGCCAAGCGCGAGTCGGACTCGCGCACGAAGGGTTCCGTACTATCTATCTATCTATCTAATCTATCTATCTAATACCTTTAAACGAGCAATTCTTGTATATATATAATCAGGATCTCGGAAACGGCTCTAACGATTTCGATGAAATTTGGTATGTGGGGGTTTTCGGGGATGAAAAACTGATCTAGCTATGTTTCATTTTCAGAAAATCGCTTTTACTCGTGTTTTCCGGCTATTTTTGTTTGCATTAGAATATAAAGCTAAATTTCGCCGACATCGAGCAGATCATAATGGCGCATTAGAAATCGGGTGGTCGCGGATCCAGCCGACCTCGGTTCGATTCCACGTTTTTTTTTCAAGATTTTTAGTTTTTTTTTTTTAAGTTTATTTTTCATGAGAAAACGTCAAGTTTCTTCTTTTGTGAGAAAAAGTTACTTTTTTGTGAGAAAAAGTTATTTTTTTGTTAGAAAAAGTTACTTTTTTGTTAGAAAAAGTATTATAGGGAACGTGCAGTAACTATAGGCGGCAGCACTAATGCGACAGAAGAGACACTATGCGGACAGTAAAACAAACTTATCAAGGTAAAACATTCAAATTGATGGCACCCTTATGGCACCAGTTGGCAGCACCGTCTATGTGCACGTTCCCTATTGGGAGCACAGAAGTTGGTTTACGGACGATAGTTTAACGGTACTCACCCCCCCCCCCCCCTCCGGTGTTTTTGTCAAATATCTTGAAAACGGTGCATCCTGCGGCATAATCAATGAAATTTTCATCCCCCCTTTAATACCCCCGCGCTCCCTCCCCCGCATCCCCTCCCCCCTCTCCCCTCTCACCCCCCCCATCCCTCCGGTGTTTTGATCTCGGAAACGGCTCCAACGATTTCGATGAAATTTGGTATTTGGGGGTTTTCGGGGATGAAAAATTGATCTAGCTTGGTCTTATCTCTGGGAAAACGCTTGGCACCGAGTTTCTGCCCGAGCAGAGCTCGGTCGCCCAGGTACTTATCTGTAAAAACGGCAAAAAAATCACGCTTTTTGTATGGGAGATCCCCTTAAATATTTGTTTTATTTTAATTTAATTATTTATTTTCAAAGTGAATATATAACTAAATATTCTATGAATATTTCAAGCGTCCACCTGTTGCGCCGTTATCAATATCTAGCAAAAACGAGCAAAAAAAAAATCACGTTTGTTGTATGGGAGCCCCCCTATGTATTTATTTTATTCTGTTTTTTAGTATTTGTTGTTATAGCGGCAACCGAAATACATCATCTGTGAAAATTTCAACTGTCTAGCTATCACGTTTCATTAGATAAAGCCTGGTGACAGACGGACAGACGGACAGCGGAGCTTCGGTAATAGGGTCCCGTTTTTACCCTTTGGGTACGGAACCCTAAAAATAACAAACAAGAAACCATAGTTCATGTCATCTAACACAATTTTTAGCCAAATAGGCATAAGTTCGCGTCTCTCATGTGGACATGGCAAAAGTTAAAGGTCTAATAGCCAATATTGTTTAGTCAAGTCTACAGCTGCATGTGGGACGCCTGTGGCCAACTTACGGCCCATTTAAGTAAATCTTAAGTTTGCTGACTCGGAGTCGCTAATTCTATGTCCACAGGAGAGACAACTTTTGTTTTTTACGCTGTGTATGACCCAAAAGCTACCGTTCAATCTAAATCACAGAAGTAGTAATAAGAAGAATCGATAGCTTACGCAGGAGCCTGGTGCGAGAAAGGAAAATGGGTCTCCAAATCTTTGTTTACCACCTTCACATTCTTGGCGTTACATCTCAGTCTATTATGTCCCACTGCAGGACACAGGCGTCCTCTCAGAATGAAAGGGCTTGAACTTTCTTACGCAGGCTCTCTCACACACCATTGATGTTTTTGCAGGTGTGTGCAGGTTTCCTCACGACGTTTGTCTTCCCTGTGAATTCAGTACATAAAATCTGAAAAACTCAGAGGCGTGAGCCCGAACTCGAACCCATGACCCTCGCTTAGAGAGGGTCTTAATATGGCCCCTTAAACATGACATTTTTTTAATTTTCGCTCACCTAAGTTTTGGAATAAATTATAAATAAATAAATATCACGGGACAATTCACATCAATTGACCTAGTCCCAAAGTAAGCTAAGCAAAGCTTTTGTTATGAGTACTAGGCAACGGATAAACATACTTATATAGATAGATACATACTTAAATACATATTAAACACCCAAGACCCGAGAACAATCACTCGTATTTTTCATACAAATATCTGCCCCGACACGGGGAATCGAACCCGGGACTTCAAGCTTCGTAGTCAGGTTCTCTAACCACTAGGCCATCTGGTCGTCTAAATAAAGTAAATGTATATTTTATCGGCAGTAGGGGAAGACCCTAAATACAACTGATGAAAACACGACATAATAATAACATAACAAAGATTGTCATATCGCAATGACGATTAGCACTAAATTACGCAATTTGGGAACCCGATCCTAATCAATGCAATAACAAATTAACTGACTTAAAAAGCTTTCAAGGGTTCCGTACTAAAAAGGGTAAATCCAAGGCTTGTGTCGGAGATTCATAAAATTAGAATCACGGCTAGGCGGATTTTACAAATCAAAGAATATAGTCGACTAAAAAGTGCTCTTAAAATGATAAGGTACCAGAGGGTAATAAGGCCTGGGGTTATAATAAAGCCTACGTGAAAAATAATGGACTTACAACAGCGTAAACATCTTGGTTATTAAAAGGAACATATAAAATAATAATTAAAAGCTGTCACCAATTCACTATATAAATTATCTCTCAAATATTTATTATTAATTAGTCTTATTAAAATTGCGGTTAATAAGGCCCATGTGCATCGTGCAATAAAGCCTAAGTATTCCATTGAAAGAAACCGATTTTACTTAAAATTTTAATAATAATATAATCTAATATAAATAAAAAAGATGAGTGATTTTAGTTTAAATACAATTAGCAAATAATTTCTAATGGTTTGACACTTTTTCGAAAACATAAAAACGGGTAGGGCCTTAATAAACTATACTCCGGGCCTTATTAGGCTGCCTTGTACCTACGTGATTTTTGTTTAGATTGTAATAAAAATGATGAAGCATGAACTTAAGTATTTTATTTGTATGTATGTTTAAATTTACAAGAAGTAATACTGGCTGATCTCAAAAAATAGTTATTTTCAAACAATCATGATATAAAGTGATTCGAAATTAAGTTAATTCGTATGTAGGCCTTATTACCCTCCGGTACCTTACTATTATAAATCAGGAAGTTTGTGAAGTTGTTTGGATGTTCAGATGTTTATTACTCAATCGCGCAATAATGGCTGAATGGATTTAGAGCCCGGGCATATATAGCGTTTTTCGAGCGTCGTCGTCTATCTATTATCTAACGTTCGCGCAACGCCAACGCAAGTATGGATGTATAGATGTTTGTTACTCGTTCACGCTAAAACTGTTTGACAGATTCTGATGAAATTTGGCACACAGATAGTTAATAGTCTGGATTAACATATATAATAATTTTATCCCGGAAAATTTCAAAGTTTCCTCGGGATAGCGATAAACGAATTCTTTGAAGACGGGGTCGCAGTCAGCAGCTAGTTGCATGTAAACCTAATGCTCTTTCCAATACGTGTGCTGTGGGGTATCACTAACATCACTATCAGCAGTAAATAAGACATCAATACAGCGCGGTACAAACGACTTTGGACACGCAACGCGGTATCGGGATACCCTACTTAGTTATTAGCTTGTAACAGTTCAATAGGGAGCTCTACTTATTTAATGTATACAAATAGAAAAAAACCGGCCAAGTGCGATTCGGACTCGCGCACCGAGCGTTTCGTACAAATTTTGAGGTATGTCAAAATATACGCCGAAAACAGCCGAAACTATAATAGCAGAACCCTGCTTCTGAGTAAAATGTACGCAGTGTGAGATCATTTTATATTGGTAATTCAGGACCCCTTTTAATATTTAATTTAATAATATTTTCATTATCTGTTGTTGTACCGGCTACAGTTACAGATAATCAGTGAAAATTTCAAGTGTCTAGTTAATGCCATTATAGAGATCGAGTTAAAAACACTGTTAAAAAACACGTTTCTTGTATGACGACCCCCTTTAATTCTAACTATATTTTATTTTTAGTATTTGTTGTTATAGCATTGGTTCATGACTCATGAGATACAGCCTACTACAGCCTAATGACACACAGACAGAATAATTTAAATAATAGGGTCCCTGCCACCTTTCACGTTTTTAAAATAAAAATAAAACTTTAAAAAACCGGTCAACTGCGAGTCGGACTCGCGCACGAAGGGTTCCGTACAATTATCTATAAAAATCACGTTTGTTGTATGGGAGCCCCCCTTAATTTTTTTTTTATTTTAATTTAATGATTTATTTTTAAAGTATATATATAATTAAATATTCTGTGAATATTTCAAGTGTCTACCTGTTGCCGTTATTCATATCGAGCAAAAACGAGCAAAAAATCATGTTTGTTGTATGGGAGCCCTCTTAAATATTTATTTTATTCATTTTTTTAGTATTTGTTGTTATAGCGGCAACCGAAATACATCATCTGTGATGATGATGATGGTGATGAATGATGATGATGGTGATGATGATGATGGTGATTGTTGATGATGGTGATGAATGATGATGATGATGATGATGATGGTGATGATGAATGATGATGATGATGATGATAGTGATGAATGATGATGATGATGGTGATGATGATGGTGAAGAATGATGATGATGATGGTGATGATGGTGATGATGATGATGGTGATGAATGATGATGACGATGATGATGATGATGATAGTGATGATGATGTTGATGGTGAAATATTTCTCTAGGCAGATCACCATTACCATCACCATCACCCTACCTTACCTTAAATAAGCGTTGTGGCAGAATGTCATAATGAACAAAAACGCAAATATTGCTTACAGTTTTTTTTTAAATGGCTGAATGCTATGATGCCCTAGACCTATAAACATCATGGTGCTGTGTGACATGAAACAATAGACGATCGCATTGCCGGCCTAGGCCTGCAACGGTGTATTTTGAAGCCTGTTTTAACGAACACAACGTTAACATTACATAGCATGTTTGAGAAAACGTGTTTTATTTATCTACATATATTAATGGAAATTGATTTAGTTACGCTTCTTTGCGCAGCTGGCGTAAAGACGTGTTATATCTTAAAAGCAGCAGTGTACATACATATAAGTTTCTCTTCAATGGACGTAAGTTATGAGGTAGTCACCTTAAATTACGTTCCTCGCTCGAACAAGTCCTAATAAGACTAGTAATTAGTAGTCTTTGTTGATAAGTTACTAACGCAGAATCAATTAAAAATTAACAACGCATGACGCATTTCACTGCGGGCCGGCAAATTGCGGAAACAGGAGATGAACATAGAATTTCATTCTATTTACGGTTTTTAAAAATAACTGCTACTGTATTGGTATGTGTGTATACTGTCTGTCCTAACCACCTCACGGTGGTTAAATATGGTCATTGACGGAGTTACAGAAGACTAAACTGTAGGTTTGCCAAAGAGCACTGGAGTGTAGTATGCTCGGGGTGAAACAGGTTGACCGGATCCGGAACACCACACTGCGCTCAAAAACACGCATTATTGATGTGGGTGCTAAGGCTGCCAAGCTGAAGTGAAATGCATGTCTGTTCGGCATATCCTAAGCAAAGGTTAATTTCTCAGACTGTTTTAACAATTTATATTTTTTCTCAAACATGCTATGAAATGTTGACGTTATGTTCCTTATAATACGCCACGAAGTGTCACAATGCAGGTGCGGCGTGGTGTGCGGCTAGACGAGAGGTCAATAATGGAATTTCATACAACATTGCTGGCCAAGGCCAGCAAAGTGATCGTCTATTGTTTCATACCATGATGTTTATAGGTCTATGGCATCATAGCATTTAGCCATTAAAAAAAAACTATAAGCAATATTTGCGTTTTGGTTCATTATGACATTCTGCCACTACGCTTATTTAAGGTAAGGTAAAATGATGGTGGTGATGGTGTTGATGAAGGCGGTGATGATGATGGTGATGGTGGTGATGATGATGATGGTGTGATGATGATGGTGATGATGATAATGATGACGGCGATGGTGATGATGATGGTGATGATGAGATGATGATGATGTTGATGATGATGATGATGACGGTGATGATGATGGTGATGATGGGTGATGACTGATGATGATGATGGTGATGATGGGTGATGATGATGATGATGATGGTGATGATGATGATGATGGTGATGATGATGGTGATGATGAGATGATGATGATGATGTTGTTGATGATGATGGTAATGATGATAGTGATGATGGGTGATGATGATGGTGATGATGATGATAATGATGGTGATGATGATGGTGATGATGAGATGATGATGATGATGATGTTGATGATGATGATGATGGTGATGATGATGATGGTGATGATGGGTGATGATGATAATGATGGTGATGTTGATGGTGGTGATGGTGTTGATGATGGCGGTGATGATGATGGTGATGGTGGTTATGATGATGATGGGTGATGATGATGATGATGTTGATGGTGGTGATGGTGTTGATGATGATGTTGATGATGATGATGATGATGATGATGGTGATGGTTATGATGATGATGTTGATGATGATGTTGATGATGATGATGATGGTGGTGATGGTGATGGTGATGATGATGGTGATGATGATGATGATGATGATGATGCATGTTTGAGAAAAACTCTATACAAGCCTTGGCCACGAACAGGGATTGCCGGCCTCGTATCTCTAGATGGCCTCGTTAACACTCGGCCATCTATAACTACTCGGCCGGCAATCCCCTATTTCGCGGCCGCTGCAGTAATGTACTATTAAAATATTTATTCTATAACTTGAAAAACAAAAGAATAACAATCAAAACTCAGACCAGGCAACCATTCACCGAAGGTTTTCACAGGAATGAGACGTGTACTCAGTCCAAAAAATTATAAGTTTATTTTTTCTCACAAGTTTTTTAATTTACAATATTAGGGCTACAGTTAATCGTATCTAATAAGCTCTATCTGAACATCTTAAAGTAATAGATAAGAGTCCTTCACCCCTCCATATGGAAAGGTTTGTTACCAATACCGTGTCAACAATTTATGATTTTGAAATATTTATTCTAGAACATGAAAAAAAAAATAACATTCAAAATACGGTCTTGGTATCGTACCTTTACTCTACACTTTTATAGAGCTTATTTATTTTATACTGTTCACCCAGGACATGAAATGGCGTTGTTTCCTATAGATAGATCACTGTCTAATTTTTCTATTTGACTGTAGGATTTTTTTTTGCAGTCTTGTTGACACATGCACAGCACATTTCAAGAAAAAAAAACAACATTTATTCTACTTTGAACGCTTACAAAATTGTTGTGCACAGAGTTGAATTACGTAACGTAACATTAAATTTAGATATCTGACTCTACAAGTTTCTCAAGAACCTTCATAATCCTAACAATTAACAACGTTATTCATTCCACGTAGCCTATTAAAGAATTATTCACAATTAAAATGGTCCTATCTAGCGACAACTGACAATTACGATAATATCAGCTAATTAAAATTTAAAAGCGATACCTAACAATTATCGGATATTATTAATTTGCCAAGTTTTTCACCAACATGCGCAAGGGGTAATTTTGTGTTTGACAGGTGGCCTTTCACGAATGCAGCATTCTATGAGTTGTTCGACAACATTTTTTACCCCATCACAAAGGTCGATGTGTTCGCTCGCCTGAACATGACCAAAACACAGGCATACAACTTGCCAACGTCTTCACTCTTAGTATTCTTACTTCAAGGTGTTGTTTACAAGCTCGTTGCTTAACAAACGCGTGAGCTAAAGTTTGTATTGGTTATGGTTATTTCTGCTATTGGAAGCAACTGATGCCATAATTGCGTTAACTTAATTAACGTTTAGTTTCGTTTGTTTTTATCATTGACAGGAGACATTCATACACAATAATTGTGATAAACTTGGCTGTTGTTTTGATGATAACTTACTTTGTAACATGATATGGGTAAGGAAGTGTGGTAAGTATGTCTAAATATAAGTGTAACAAGAAACAGTGCATTGAATAATATTTTTTAAGTTGGTCATTTTGTAGTAGGGTTGTAATGGATCCCTTTTGAGTGAAAGCGGAGGTTGACGGAGGCGGAGGCGGAGATGCAAGTGGAAGGTGAAAACAGTAAATTCATGATTTATTTTAGGATGTACGGTCAAGTGCAAAAATAAGTATCGATTTAATCCTCCCATCGTTATATACCTGCTTATACCTTAATTCAACGACATAAGAGCTATGGGACATATTTATGAGCAAGTTGTGTGCACCCATATTTTTACACTTGACTGTACCGTGTGTAGCGGCCTGAATGATTTCTAGACTCTTAACTCGTAAACTGTAATTTATTTTGTGTTAAAAATAGTCTGATGTCATAGATAAGGTAAAAGTATGAATGCTCGACACCTCAACGCCCAGTAGATGACACCCACCTGTCACCTCTCTTACCATGACATAAGATTGAAGGTGCCATGTATGGGTCAGTGTCGAGCACAGAGAAGTTTACCTTACTTAAACTATCTGAGATATACATGCAAAAGAAAAGCTGCTGCTGCTGTTGGGTACGCTTGACACTACCAAATAATTATACATATTTTGAAGCTTGATATTCTGAAATATTTTAGAACCCCACACCATACGGTAGACGAGAAAAAACCAGCTATGTGCGAGTCAGAAACGCACACGGAGGGTTCTTTAAAAATTTGTAGGTATCTATACCATAGATCCAGTGTAACAGAGACCTGCTTCTAAGTAAAATGTACGCAGTGTGGGGTTATTTTGAAACTTAATATTTTGCAATAAGGTTAAGAACCCCACACCATAGGGTAGACGAAAAAAAAACCGGCCAAATGCGAGTCAGAAACGCGTACCGAGAGTTCCATTCAAAATTGTAGGTTTACCGACCATCCAGTGTTAGCTGAGCTCTGCTTGTATGTGAAATGTATGCAGTGTGTGGTAATTTTTTATCACTTTTTGGGATTTCCTTAATTTTTATTACATAAATATTATCTATGAATTAAGAGACAGTCGGACAGACGTACGGACGGACAGTGTAGCGATTCTAGTAGAGTTCCGTTTGTCATGCTTCGGGTACGGAACTCTGAAAATCATCCCGGTTTTTCGTATACGGAAGATATAAGATTACCACCGGTTTATGCAGTTTGTTATGATGAAAACACCGCATCTATAGCTAACATAAGTAGTAAAATTATAAGCAAATCTTATTTATAAATTGCTTTGCGATTTTGGTCGCCAACCTCCTCTTTATGTCGGGTTAGTGTATAAATGATAAAACGCCCTCCAAGGAATGATGAGGGATTGGGTTCGATTCCGTGCACCAGAGTTATAACTTTTCTGATTTTTCTAGTTTAGGTATGATTTCGAAAAAAATAATTACCAAAGGGAAAATTGATTTTCAATCTATCTATCGTCAGAAATATTTGATATTTATTGTATCGCGTACCTACTTGGCATTTGTTTTGCAATGCACTTAAACAAGGCATGGTATCGCAAAATTACAGTCAAAGCTATTAACTGTTTCAATTGAATTAATTAACTGACATAAAAAGCGACAGTTACATCGGCATGGCAACTGTAAAAAAAATCTATTAAGAGCTAGATAAAAGTTAAGATTTAAGAAAAACGTTAGGGAGTTTTTACAAGCTTATTTAACTTGTGCTTTATTTAGCTGTATACCGTAGTATATACTTCATCATCATTATCATCATCATCATCATCCCAGCCTATATACATCCCACAACAGGGCACAGGCCTCCTCTCAGAATGACAGAGTTAGGGCCGCAATTCCCATGCGGGCCCATTGCCGATTGGGTAAGTCACACACATCATTGAATTACTTCACAGGTCTCTTCAGGTTGCCTCACGATGCTTTCCTTCGCCTAAAGATCATAATAATTTATTAAATGTATCTTTTTTCGCACGTACAAGTGGCTATCGTGAATTAAATACCAGTACGCTTAGTATAAGTTTTACTTCACCAAAATACTTCTCGATCGCGTTTACGTAAAAAAATCAATTACTATGGAAATATGGGCAGCGCCTCCGCGCGCGCGCGTCCATGTTTCCATAGAAATCCAATTTTTACGTAAACGCGATCGAGAAGTATTTTGGTGAAGTAAAACTTATACTAAGCGTACTGTACGCTTAGTATAAGTTTTACTTCACCAAAATACTTCTCGATCGCGTTTACGTAAAAATTTCAATTCTATGGAAACATGGACGCGCGCGCGCGTAGGCGCTGTCCATGTTTCCCTATATGCTTAGTATAAGTTTTCTTTCACTTCAATACTTCTCGATCGCGTTTACGTAAAAATTTCAATTCTATGGAAACATAGACGCGCGCGCGCGGAGGCGCTGTCCATGTTTCCCTAGTAATTGAATTTTTTACGTAAACGCGATCGAGAAGTATTTTGGTGAAGTAAAACTTATACTAAGCGTACTAGTAATTGATTTTTTTACGTAAACGCGATCGAGAAGTATTGAAGTGAAGGAAAACTTATACTAAGCGTACTGTATGCTTAGTATAGGTTTTACTTCACCGAAATACTTCTCGATCGCGTTTACGTAAAAAAATCAATTACTAGGGAAACATGGACAGCGTCTCCGCGCGCGCGCTTCCATGTTTCCATAGAATTGAAATTTTTACGTAAACGAGATCGAGAAGTATTGAAGTGAAGGAAAACTTATACTAAGCACACTGTACCACTACCATGAGTTCACAGTGACCGCACTCGATAGCGACTGCGTAAATGATTTGTATGGAGATTCCATACAAATCATTTACGCAGTCGCTATCGAGCACAGTCACTGCAAACTCATGGTAGTGGTACAGCTTTGCTATTATTTGATTAACTGTGTTTCAGGAAAACAGTGACTTTGTCATGTCGCGTTTTAGGCAGACGCAGAAGAAATAAAAACCGGCCAAGTGCGAGTCGGACTCGCGCACGAAGGGTTCCGTACGTTACTTTTTTGTATGGGAGCCCCCATTTAATACCTATTTGTTATTTTTTTTTTATTTTATTGAGAAACAAACAGTCATACATAAATATGAAATTTAAATAGAAAACAGTAAACAGACCTATAGTTTCCTTAATCGATTAGTTAAAGAAAACGTGGCCAAAAGGTAACAATTGAAATATCTATCTATACATATAATAAATTTGTAACAAGTCGGTGTCTGTGTACATTGAAGATATTCGAGAAAAACTGTCACTAGGGCTATTTATTAGCGCAATAGAACCCAAAACAATGATTTTTAGATTATTGTCTGTTTGTCTGTTTATCTGTTTGTCTGTTTGTCCGTTTGTCTGTGCGTTTGTGCGCGCTAATCTCAGAAACGGCTTAACCTAGAAGGATGCGGTTTTCATTGATATGTTGGTATTTTCTTGGATTAACATTCAGTGTTTGTTTCATTTGAATCGGTTGACAAATAAGAAAGATACGATACTTTCAGTGTTAGATAGCCCATTTATCGAGGAAGGCTAATAGGCTATAATATCATCATGCTGGGAGTACGGTGGTGAATGTGAACGCGGGTGTGTGGGGAGGGGGGGGGGGGGCGTTGCGGGGGGGGTTTATATCGAGGAACTAAGGAGAGCCATAATTGATGAAAAACCAAATTGGATCAAAAAAATAAGCTGCCCAAATTACTAATTCCACGCGGACGGAGTCGCGGGTACATACATATTATAGGTGTTAAACTTAAACACTCCATAAAACGACACAATATTTGTTTTATTTTAATTTAATTATTTATTTTTAATAAACTAAATATTCTGTGAATATTTCAAGCGTCTACCTGTTGCCGTTATGAATATCGAGCAAAAACGAGCAAAAAAATCACGTTTGTTGTATGGAAGCCCCCTTAAATATTTTTTTATTCTGATTTTTAGTATTTGTTGTTATAGCGGCAACCGAAATACATCATATGTGAAAATTTCAACTGTCTACCTATGACGGTTCATGAGATACAGCCTGGTGACAGACGGACGGACGGACGGACGGGCAGACGGACGGACAGCGGAGCCTCAGTAATAGCTGGTCCCGTTTTTACCCTTCGGGTACGGAGCCCTAAAAAGAGCCTTTTGGTTTTTGTTTTCTGTCCTACGCAAACGATAACCTACACAATTTACCTAAGTACCTAATTTACCCAAATTTAAACACAAGTATAATTTAGATTTCAAATTGACGCACACTCTGATTGCAGGCATAATTCTACATTGTTCTCAATCGTTTCACCTAACATCTATTTTATTTACCAACTTTAATACATCCCACTTTTCAAAAACCACGTTACATTTACATCCACAAAAGATATCGCTGTCTCAGTGTGAATACGAAAGACTCTATTCTCCTTATTCCAGTAACATTACATTGCGGGTAATAATAAGTCGTCGACTTATGGCCTCTCAAGCAGAGGGTCGTGGGGTTGTGCTCGGGCTATATGCGAAATTACATTTGAAATTATTTACGGTAAAAGAAAACATCGTGACACCTATTGAGCCTATTACACGTGCGAAGAAATTAATTTGTGTGTTTTCCCAATCCGCCCTGGGCCCGCGTGAGAACTACGGCCCAAGCCTTTTCATTCTGAGAGGAGGCCTGTGGTTTGCAGTGGAACGTATATTTGCCGAGATGACTAAGATGACTATTATATTGCGGGGCGGTTGACGCTAACAAGTTTTAAGAGACAGTTCTGACAGCGCACTGTGATGCTATTAGAGTAATGTAAACAACTAAACTGTAGCCTCCAAATTTGGCCAGCGATACGGATAACTTTGTAGTTTCCCACCAAATTGTCATCTGATTCTAATGTCATAAAAAAATCAATTTGTTATGAGGTAGTTTTGGCGGGCGATGGCGGGTAATTCGTTCCTAAGTGAGCATGCTTCCTGTGTCGCGCGTTCTTTTGTCTGGTTCACACCTCTGTCAGCTCGCTTCATTATGTGGCCACATCGCGTGGCGAGGGCTGTGCAATTTTATTTTTTGTAATTTCAGGACCTCATTTGGCACTCTACAGACCCAGAGTTTAGTGCGAAGGCCGCTGTAATGTCACATAGATACTATCACTTAAGTAACATTGTGTATACTAGTATGTAATTTCGTGCACTATGTAACTTCATTGGTTGGTAAATAAAATTATTTCTATCCTTATTCTAAAAAAAACGGCCAAGAGCGTGTTGGATACGCCCAGGATAGGGTTCCGCAGCTTTTACGAAAAAATCATTGCAAATCTTATTAATTTTACTAATTAAACAAGCACCATATTAAACAAGCAATATTTTATAGGTCAGGCTGTATTTACTCTTAAACTACTAATAATTCTCAAGCAAACTTAGCCGTTATAGTTTTCCTTGTTAATTTGAGATATTTCTTCCCATCCTGATTTTTTTCAAAATTTTTATTCCTACAGTTTAGCTTTTAGAGGTGGGGATGCTCAATTTTAACAAAAAAAACACTTTAAAGTTGAATATTTCGCAAACGAATCACTGTATCGAAAAATCGTCTTGACAACCCCGCAATGAATTTAAAAGACCTATCCAACGATACCCCATACTATAAAGTTAGCCACACTAAAAAAAATATCTGTGATCTGCCCAGTTCCACACAGAGAAACACACACACCAACTTTCGAATTTATAATATTAGTAGGAAGTAGGATTTATCTGTTCAACCCTACCGAAAACTATGTATTTAGCTGCGGTTTTGTTTGTTTTTCAAAGTGACCCGATGACAATGGCGTCACAGTCCATGCTCCATATTATTTTATACATTTACTGACATTAAATCTACAGGTATTTAGTTTTTATGTGTGTCATCTAACAGTTAAAATAATGCCACAAACTGGATACATTACAAATTGCAGGCGTTATTGTGAAGAGAACAGGGGCATTATTCCGAGGAGATATCCTCGCGCTTGGCAGATGTTCCAGGTGACCAAAATGCCGTGTGATGGATGACGAAGTTATTAAAGTCAGCATCATCATCAAATATGCCCCATTGCTGGGTCTGTGCCCAGGAGTCCTGTGTCTCCTCTAAAAATAAGAGGGTTTGGGGTGTAGTTCAGGTTCAATGCAGATTGGTAACTTCACACGCACCATTGAATTTCTTCGCTTACATAGAGGTAAATTAACAAAAACTCTAAGATGTTTCTACATTTAGAGGTTAAGGTTTTAGGATTTTATCCCATGGGAATATCGAGATAAAAGTAATCCATATGTTACTCCAGAGGTTCAACTATCTGCATATCAAACTTCATCTAAATCCGTGTAGGGCAGGATCGACTAGGTCGGGGCCTCTAAGCGAAGTAATTCTCAGTTCTCTTTTTCAGCCATTTGAAGAGCATCATCTCTTTTCAAGTTCAAATTCAAGCTACACACATACAGACTTTCGCATTTAAATTGGGTCACTTGCATTAAAAAATTAAATTGGTAACCCTGGGTTAAGAATGACAGTTCCATACATTTTGACACTTTTTAACCCTGGGTTAGCAGTTAACTCGGAGTTAAGTAACTAAGCCAGGTCCGCGCCGGCCTTAGAATATTAGTAGGGTTACACTAACATTTTGAACGGGAATGGAAACAAAGTGGACTTATTTAAGCTAACGTCGAACATATAATTTGTCAAATTACAGTAAGGCTGCGGCGGATGTCACGTCCTTGAGGATTCGACTGATGGCACTTTAAACGATCGCTTACCAATTACTAAAAAACTGGCCGTACGTGACTTTGGATTTGTAGATAATTTTAATATTTTATTGGTATCTTTTTTTATTAATTAAAAAGTCAACCAGTATTTTTTATCTTTTTGTAGGTATAAGGTAAACGTCCCTGTGCTCTACACTGACCCAATACATGGCACCTTCGATCTCATGTCATAGTCAGAGAGGTGACAGATGGGTGTCATCTAGGTATTGGGCGTTGGAATACTTATGACCAATTTTACGACCGCTTAGCCTAGTTGGTAGTGACCCTGCCTACGAAGCAAGAGGTCCTGGGTTCAAATCCCGGTAAGGGCATTTATTTGTGTGATGAGCACGAATATTTGTTCCTGAGTTATGGATGTTTTCTATGTATTTAAGTATTTATTTATCTATATAAGTATGTTTATCGTCGTCTAGTACCCATAGTACAAGCTTTGCTTAGTTTGGGACTAGATCGATTTGTGTAAGATTGTCCCCTAATATTTATTTATTTTATTTATTTTATTTGCATACAATACAGATACAGAGATTTTTGAAACAGGTGAAATCTGTGAAACTTTTTTTCTGTACCTACATTGTGATCTACTGTACCACATTTTAAGCAAATATAGATTGATTGACTGAATAAAAGCAATGAAATTGTTTTTGAAATTAAAATATGCTCTCGAGCCCTGCTTCAGGTTTCAGAAATTGAAAAAATAAAATAGCTTGTGATTAGGTACCTATGGTAGGTAAACATAAAACCGGCCAAGTGCGAATCGGACTGGCGCACCGAGGGTTTCGTACAGTCAAAGACGAAGTCTTAAATTTTTAATTTTAATTTTTTCTCTAAAACCGACTCACGCTTGACCGGTTTTCATTAATAACTATACTTAACGGGACTTATAACGCAATTAAAATTTACCTCGACGTTTCGGCTACATGAGTTAACTCGTGACCACGGCTGCTGCAATGTGGCCGAAACGTCGAGGTAAATATTAATTGCGTGATAATTCTCGTTTAGTAGTAATTATGAGTGAAAATTACGAAAGTTTAAAATGACCGACCATCGATAAATGTTTTGGACAGCTATGAAACTGAAGTGATTTGTCTAATTTGAAACATTAACTTTCCTGGACACTTTAAGCCCGCGCCACACTCGCGGCGCGAACGCCCGCCAAAGCCGCGAAACGCGAGTGTAAAAGCCGCGGAACGCGAGTGTAGATGTTGTTCACGCCTCGCATTCGCGCTTCGCGCCATTCCCCGATCAGTGTCGGTTTTTTGCCCGCGACACAAAGGGTTCGCGGCGCGCGAACGTGAACGCAGCTAAATACACTCGAGCCTGTACGCTTAGTATAAGTTTTACTTCACCAAAATACTTCTCGATCGCGTTTACGTAAAAATTTCAATTCTATGGAAACATGGACGCGCGCGCGCGGAGACGCTGTCCATGTTTCCACAGAATTGAAATTTTTACGTAAACGCGATTGAGAAGTATTTTGGTGAAGTAAAGCTTATACTAAGCGTACTGTTTTACACTTGCGCGCGAAGCCGCCGCGCCACAATTCACGCATTCACGCCGTGAATTCACGGAGAACTTCGCGCGCGAGTGTACAGCGGCCTTTACGTATAAGTAGCGCCTCTTGTGTTCTTTTACTAAAAAAAAAAACAAATAAGCAACCGCTTTAGCCTAGTTGGTAGTGACCCTGCCTACGAAGCAAGATGTCCTGGGTTCGAACCCGGTAAGGGCATTTATTTGTGTGATGAGCACGAATATTTGTTCCCGAGTTATGGATGTTTTCTATGTATCTATGTATTTATTTATCTATATAAGTATGTTTATCGTCGTCTAGTACCCATAGTACAAGCTTTGCTTAGTTTGGGATTAGGTTGACTTGTGTAAGATTGTCCCCTAATATTTATTTATTTATTTATTTATTTTAATTCTAAGCCAACTAGATACCTAGATCTTTTAGATACTAACCGCTGATGGATGAGCTAAAAAAAGTGCGTACCTCCATGACAGACGAGATCCAAGGCAGTCAAGATTTTATCATGAGTATGTAATGTACTTAATTTCAGTAGAAAACAGAAACGCAAATTCTGCAATTTAAGAGCAAATCCAAGACAATCCTCTAATCTCTACAATTATGATGACATCAGTTTAACAATTTTCTCAACATTAGGCAACTATACAGTCTGCAACTAAATGGATTTTTAATTGAGCCAGCCGCACACGATAAATACGTACAGTCGGCACCGACTAAAATTAAGTGAGAAGCTCAGGCCCAGTGGTTTGACCTATGGTCCCTCAGAGGGTCATGAGTTCGAGCCCGGGCTGGCCTTCTGAGTTTTACGTAATTTATGTGCGAAATTACTTGTAATTTAACTTGAGCTTTACGATGAAGGAGAACGTCGTGAGGAAATCTGCACACACCTGCGAAGAAGATCAATGGTGCGTGAAGCGTGAAGTTCTCAATCCGCTTTACAACCGGAACTACAACCCAAACCCTCTTCTTCTGAGAGGAGGCCTATATAGTCTGGGACGGGGATGAAGGCTTGAAAGCGATAGACGCTGTTCTTAATTGCTGATCTCATTACCCATACCAGGGTTGACCGGAGTTTGGACGCTTTATGTCAAGCGAATGGTTACGGTCAACAGATCATACTAGCAGATACAGAGCTTTCAAGGTTTTCAAAAATAACTGAATACGATCGTGTTATAAATTCCATTCGTGCGTGTTCAGATATTTTGAGCACCTTGACTGCTCCGATGTTTATGATAGCGACTGTGCATCATATGGAAATGTTTAAAAACTCTCATGCTAAACATGTTGTTGGCTGTACCGTAAAGAGTAAAGTATAGTTAGTTTGTGCGCCTTTTCGTCTTTTTTTGCATAGTTACACCTACTGTGTAGGTAAATGTGCAGGTACATTACCATACTGAACATGCTGACTTGCTTACTTTGGATTTATGTATGTTGAAGGTGTCATTAAAAGCTTTAGGCATATTTTCTGCGTCAATCAGATGTGGTGTCAATGTAAAGTCAATACTAGGTAGGTAATATAATCTTACTAATAATATTAATAACTAATAACTGAAAGCTTTAACATATTCCGCTTGTGTTTACAGAAGTTAATATACTGATGTTTTGATGTCACAATCTGGAAGAAAAATTTCTTTACTTAATTAGTATGTTTTAAGATAACCGTGTTTTTAACTGTGCTTTGAAAAAATACCAAGAAAAATAATAATACTTTATTAAAAAATAACAGAGAATAAAATCATCATAATCTCCAGCGTTTAGGCCCACGTACCAACATAATCAACGAAAAAACCAAATTGACCCCGCAATGGTTTCCTAAAGCCATAAAAGGACAAATTAAAAAAAAACAAGCATAAAAGTAGAGTGGAAATGAAATTGAATTTTCGGAAAGTAATAAGAGAGGTCTGTCCCGAATTATTTTTTATTACCTTTAGAGGCCATTTTGTGTCATTTACTTAACCTGTTATCGACTTGAGCCGACAGAGTCCACTTTATAATACATACCCTTACGAAAATATACTTAGGGTCCGCTTACTGTTGACAAAATCAAGTCACAAGCCTTATATTTCCAGTAGTAGAGGCTAAAATCGTTCGTGCAACAGTCGTCAGCAACCGCAAAATTAATCTGGTTAAATATATTGATAATGCTATTGTAATAACAAATAATTGAGCACGAGCATTGGATTCGTTAATCTCATTTTGGAAATGTGTTTCGTTTGTAATAATTGCAGGTTGGGAAAACGACAAATCGCCTTAGTAGCTGCGATTAAGGATACATTAGCTTTTAGTAATATATATTTTTCTTTTTTGTTTGTCCTCTTATTCCCATATATTATATTTCACCTTTACTTACACTTAGCACGTCCAATTTGTGCAAAATTCCCTGCGCGTGCTTCAACGCAATTTCGAATTGAAATCGAAAATTGCGAACATGAATCGAGATCATCGGCTACGTGCGGCTATTTAGCGCCCAAACGGCGCAAGCGCAAATTGGAAATCAAAACAAGCAATCGATACAAATCGAACTTTAACGTCGTGATCGACATACCATCCGATTATCGAAAATCACGACCATTTTGTGTTTGAAACGTGCCTGCTTGCAGCATTCGATGAAACCACGAAGGTATATTTTCGAATCGCGATCACATTCTGTTTTTGAATTCGAACCGTGTTCAGTTGTTTTAAAATACAGACTTTGCAGGCCGTTTTTGTTTTTGGCTCTTGCATGGCCACGTTCGAAAATCGATTGTTGCGTTCCGTTTTACGATTGCAACTATTTCTTTGGATTATTTAAATTACGGCCAGCCGTGAAAATCGTCCCGTAATGTGTCGATCGCCGTGGGACCGGCTGCGAACGTATCATTTGCGAGCGCTCGCTCTAAGTGCGTGTAATGGAGCGTAATCTTAGTATTAGCCGTTACATTCTATTGATTCTTGTTCTGTTTTAAAATGAATTAAAATTATGATCCGTATGTGTTTGTTAACAATGTTACGAAATGTTAGTTTAACACATCCACTGTTGGCATATTTTATAGTCAGGTCGGACTTCGCTTAGTGCCTCAAACGTACGTATGAAAAAATCATCCAGTTTAATTGCTATTAACTTCTAGTACTAACTATCAACCTCTATGACCGTTTGTAATAAAAAAAATATGCATAATATAGGTGTATAAAATATGAGTTTATATATCACCTTCCCACTGCAGGGTACAAGTCTATTCACAGATTAAGAGGGGTTGGTCGTAGTTCCCACGCGGGTCCAGTGCGGATCGGGAACTTCACTCACGTGTGCACGTGTGCGTGTGCGCTTTTGTCGGCGGAGTCCCCAATCGAGCATATTTTTAGTATGGCTAACATTTCCACATGTATTTTTTTTTTTTTTTTTTTTTATGTTAGATAGGCCAGACAAACGAACTAGTAGGTCACCTGATGTTAAATGAACACCACTGTCCATAGACACCCGCAGCGTTTTACACGATGCCAGTGCGTTGTCGGCCCTAAAGGAGAGGGAATAGGGGAAGGGGGAGAGGGAGGGGGAGAGGGAAGGGGTGAGGTATTGGGCCCCCGGCACTCTCACTGACCGTACGAAACGCAAGCAGGATTACTGCTGCTTCACGCCGGTGTTCTGTGAGAGGGTGGTACTGCCCCGGACGAGCCGGCCCATTCGTGATGCAGCGGCTAGCTACAACATGGCTCTACCACTTCATTCATTCATCATTTTTGTGGTGGGGTATTCTTTACGGCATATTATTTTACTATCCACGGGAGGTAGTAGCATATAGTGAACAGTTTCGTTTGGTAACCCGGAGAGTCACTAAGAGCGTGAGTTAGGCATGTCTTCGGATGCAAAGTCTCACAGTTAACGTACGCAAGCTTTGGCATTCAAAAATCTAGGCATCTCTATGGGAATCGAGTCGTTACAGCGCCATGCTCCTACCATCCGCACACTTGAACATTCGGAAACCCACCCAATGATTTTTACTGCCTTTAATCTCCCATAAAATCTCTACCGTAGCCTCTATTAAGTAATCTGTGCCCTCTCTAACAACGACAATTGCATTAGACCTCATTGTAGAAATTCACTGAGCGCGGCGCGGGAGCAGCATTAGCAGTGTTAAAACAACATTACCGTACGCGACACGCTCACTTGCGTTCGTTTGAATCTGAGGTCGTTTACAGGCTATTTTTAAGCATTTGAATATTCGGGTTCCGTATAAAACTAACGGTGAACGCAAAAAAAAACTTTTTAAAATACAATGAAGAATACACGTTGAAGAGGCAATGGGCGAATATAACCGTTGAGGGAGAAAGATTCTCGAGTGGCGATCACGCAATGGAAGAAGACAACAAGCATGTCGTCGTTCATCATGGCTTTATAAGAGGTCACTTTTTCGACATTGGAAGTCTTCTGGTTGGTGATATAAGAAAAAATACAACCGTATTGATAACCTACGCCATTTTTAAGTCATTTAAAAACATGACGAGCCAATGTAAAAAAAGAATTTATTTGGAAAATACAATGGGTAGCCTGTTATAAGATGTTACATATAAGACAAAGTATGTACTTACATAACACAAAGTAGGTACTAAAATGAGACCTTATCTAAAATTAAATCTTAAAATGACATCGAATGCAAAAAGAGTTATGACATTTTTTCTTTTCCAGAGATGCCTGATTGGAAAAATTACACTATTGTACAGAAAAGGGCTAAAGCATTTTTTTCTTTTCATTGATCATCATTTCAGCCGAAAGACGTCCACTGCTGAACATAGGCCTCCCCAAGGCTCGCCAAACAGATCGGTCCCGCGTCATTCGCATCCAACGCGATTTATTGATATATTGAGCGCTTATAATTGATGCCTGGTTGGAATAATGACACCGTTGTGCATTTATCATCATATCAGCCAAAAGAAGTCCACTGCTGAACATAGGTCTCCCCCAAGGCTCGCCAAACAGATCGGTCCCGCGCTACGGATAATAATTGTCCCGCGTCATCCGCATCCAACGCGATTTATTGATATATTGAGCGTTTATTATTGATGCCTGGTTGGAATAATGACACCGTTGAGCATTTATTATCATATCAGCCATAAGAAGTCCACTGCTGGACAAATACCTCTCCCAAAGAGTTACACAGCGATCGTTCCTGCCTTTACCAGGCCCCTATTTCTATTTTACCAACGTGCAAGTGCGTCGCACCTATAAATACACAATATTACATGCGAATTATATTAAGACATATTTACGCGTATGTTAACCACGAAATACTGCAATTCTAACGCAAGAATGACACAGCTTTAATCTCATGTCAAGATTTACCGACAAATTTACAAATATGTCGACTAGAAAAAAATTATTCTCGTCTCACAACATAATTGGCATTAAAAACCGGTTGTCTGTAAAGTCGGTTTATGGACGATAGTTTAACGTGACAACGTCATAACAAAACATTCAAAAAACAAAAATGAAACCAAGCAGTCACCCATCCAAGTACTGACCGCGCCCGACGTTGGTCGGTGGTCGGACGAGAATCGGTGTTTTCATCCCCCTTTTAAAATCACCCAACCCCCCCCCGCACCCCTCCCATTAAAAATTACCCGAGCTCTAGTACTAAGATTGTACATCCTGGCCTTCACTGTTCTGTACGGGACATGTACTATCGCCCCAAGCGCCAGATAACCACCTTAAAGGCCCAGTTTGCGTGCAGTGGCTAGACATCTGTCCATAACAATCCATAGCAATAAACATCAACGGCTGCAAGCAAATTTGTTTTGAAAATGGGTATCTGACGTCTGGGGCGATGGTACGTACATGCACGTTACATTGCGTCATCCTTTTTTGTGCGTGCAGCCGGCGTTCATCGATTTATTAGACGTTGTCACGTCAAAAATTCAGTGCCAAGAATCCGCTAGTGGTACAATAGTCTCTCGACATATGTCACTGACAATTATCACGTTGGTGAAATAGGAGCGAGATCGTCGGTCCATCTTGTTGTGGACCTTCCACGCTACATCTACTGGTTCGCGCTTGGCACTCAAGAACCATACTGCCCCATCAGTCATCGGTTCTACGACCAATGTGCCCTGCCTGCTCCTACCTAAGTCTGGCGACTCTCCAAGCTCAGTAACGTGCATTGCTGTACCCTAAAGAATAGAAAATACGTTAGTTGTCACGACTAATGCCTCTGTAATAAGCCTCTTATCCCACTAATTAAAACGCGATTAAGTACAACCCCGCTTTCTAATGGCCCCGAGTGACAGTCAGACGCTCGATGATTAATGGCTGGTACAGGGGTTGTTGTACAGGTGATTAATGATTCATTAATTTATTTGATAATGATGTAGTTTTTGTCTTTACGGTTGACTAGCTGTTGCCCGTGGCTTCGTTCACGAATTCGTTTTACCGGTTCTCTGTCGTTAAACCGAATTTTATATGCCATAATGTATCGTTTTTCATAATTTTCATTTGTCATAAATGGGTTTCTATGGTTTCCCATAATTTAATCCTACTTTATATAATAAGTGTGAAAGTTTATGAAGGTGATTGGATATTTGGATGTTTGGATTTTTGTTACTCAATCACGCAATAACGGCTAAACGGATTTACATGAAATTTGGTATGAGGATAGTTTGAGACGTTATGAATAACATAGGATAGATTTTAAATTGCCCAGTTCCCGCGTGATAGCGATAAACAAATTGTTCGCGGACGGAGTCGCGGGCAACAGCTAAGAGTTATAGTGTATCATTTTCGATAATTAGCTAAGTAAAGTTTTTTGAAGAGGTGCTAATTATATTTTTTTTCGACAGTAGTCGACTTCAACACCAAGAAAATGGAGCTGTTTTATTTTTATCTCCTTTTATTTATTGGAAATATTTTTTTAAGTGTTCGAGATGACATTTGTGAGATTTTACGGCTGACAAGCGGTTCGTGCTCAGTACTAAGAAGAAATAGAAAAAAAAACGAAGTCAACTGTCGCTTCTGTCAATGTCAAATGAAATCTAACCGTTTGCGTTTCGTTTGCTTTGCGTTGTCCAAGAAGCAGTTCCAAAATAGTGATCGAAAGTATTCAATCGTGATCCAATTATCGTGCATAGGTCGTGGAGAAATGCGGTGAAATTGAAAGTCCGGATTTTATGCAAAGGTCGATAAAAATAGTCCAAAAATCACACTGAGCACACCAAAATGCAAAGCAAACGAAACGCAAACGATTTGACTTTGACAGAAGTGACAGCTCACTTCGGTTTTTTTTTCTGTTTCTACTAAGTTCTGAGCACGTACGGCTTGTCAGCCATAAAATCTCACAAATGTCATCTCGAACACTTAAAAAAATATTTCCAGTAAACAATAGAAGATAAAAATAAAACAGCTGCAGTTTCTCGATCTCCAGAACGCCGACTGTCGAAAAAAAATATAATTAGCACCTCTTCAAAAAACTTTACTTAGCCAATTGTCATTACCTATTTATAAAGTGATTTATTTCTGAAACTTTCTTCGGAATTGTTATTAAACTAACCTAACCCTAACCTACTGCATTCTATAAGATGGCATTTCAAAAATCCTGAAGAAGTTCATGTGTAAGATATTTGAGGATTCACTCTAATGACTAGTGTTTATCGAAACACGATTACTTAGGTACTTGTAGTTCGCCCGATAGAAAAAAAATAAAAGGTCGTCTCTAAAAAATTTAATAAATCCTTAGTACGACGTAAATACTGCACGGCAGGTCATGACTTTTTGTTTAATAAAACAAGAAGTTTTCTAGGGCCTAAAAAGTGTTGCTATATTTTTAAAATATGTATTTCTAAATACACGCGCAGTCTAACCAACCTGTCTTGAGCCATCGTGCTTCCCCCTTATCCGATAGTTAGTAGCGTTAGTTCTCCTTCGGCCATCGAACGGGGAACTCGTGTCGATTACGCACGGCTTTGATTCTAGCCGCTCTCACGCACACATACACGAGTGCATAAAATACCTAAAATCGATTAGCGCCAAAAGCTCGGTAAAGCCTTAAAGAAAAGATGTTACCGTAAGTACCGTAACCCTTTTTTCGAGCCAAACTCGTATACCTGGTTTACACTCGCGTACGAGTGGCGAGACGAACTGCGGGACGAGCCACGAGACGAGAGTGTGAACAGGTGCGCCTCGCGCCTCGTCTCGTGATTTGCCTTGATTTTGAGGCTCGCGTCCGGAGCGAGACGACGAGGCGAGACGCGAGGCGAGGTGACGAGGCGAGAGTGTAAATCAGGTATTAGATTGTAAGTTTTTCGTGAAGGTAGCCACGGGTTAAAGCTAGTTATGAATTATAATTAGTTTGTGTTTCTGTAGTTACGCTACTTTAAGATAAGAAAAAAAATCATGTATTTTTATGAAATTACATAACATTTCATTATACAGTGTGTGCAAGTTACAGTTAGTATCAGAAGTGGATTGGCGTTGTGGTTCTCAAAATGATCTACCTGTATTACCTTGGCAGTAGAGTCGTTTGTATCCCTGGTGTTTGTCGTTTGTTTCATCTTAAGCTCCAATTTACCAACTTCTACAATACAATGCCCCGCGCTGCCCTACCTTTGGAAGAGGAAGCCCGTTTTAGTTAATTTTGTGTTTTTTATTTTTTCTTGTGAAATACTTCTAGTACTAACTTCATTGGGCCTTTAAAATCGAAAAAATCATAATAAGGTAAAAGTAATGTAAATTAATTATACATTTTCTTATAGTTACTTTTAAAGTCGGCAGAATGTAATTAAGTTTACCTCCACTCCTCAAGTTAAGTAAGTCTATAAAATTACGTGTAATTATTGCATCAAAGGGCTTCATTTGCGAGGCTGATTTTTAGTGCGCACTAAATTATATCATGATCGTGTCTTGTATCTTTATTCAACTCATACTTTGTAGTGTATGTCTGGAAATATATAAATGAATTTCCTGGTGGGTGTTAGTAAAAATAATTCACCTATGTACAATCAAGTGTAAAAATATGGGGGCATACGGCTTGCTCATAAATATGAGTCTGGGAATTCTTCGAGCTATGTCCGTGACTTTAGTTCTTGTGCATTCATATGTCCATTTATTTCTATTTTAGTAAGATTTTGCGAAGGATAGGAAGGGGAAGCCTTTGCCCACAGCCGTCAGATTTCCAGGTAGGTAACTAGTAGGTAAGCTAGGTATTAAATTGAGTTAGTGAAATTAAAATAAGCTGTTGGCATATATGGTGAAGGTAAAAATATGGGTAAGTGCAGCCGAGGAAACTAAATCACGTGCCAAGTTGGAACCTTTTCGCAATCAGTTTAATGATGATTTCTATACAAGATCTATGAAATGTCAAGATGATAATTTACAGCGAAAAGAGTTTATTATCACATTAAATTATGCCACTCGTTTCTATGTTTTTATTAGACTTTTCTACATGTAGTTTTCATATAAGTATTCAAAGTACCTACCCCGACTTAACGGTACATAGATTAAAGCCAATAAATTACTCTATAGAGACTTCTATGTACATCATTTTCCGTTCCCACTAAGTTCATGTGGTCCGTCGGATCGTGTTTTGCTTTTTGAGCCAACGCTGCAGGCCGAATCCAATCGATTCCGAAACCAGCGCCGTACAGTTTGTTTAACCCGACCGAATCTTACCAAAAAGATGAATCTTGAATTGAATCCCTACCTTCTTCTAAAGCTTCCACAATATAACGCGCACTAAGCAAATACGTTGCTCGCTCGCCAGGGCTATTGAAAGAAGCTGTAAAAAGTAAAAGAGTAATGGACAGCGCGTGGGAATTTGTGTCGTTTGAAACCAGTGTAGCTGGTAATGGGTAAGCAGTCTGAAAAACGCCGTCATCACGAGCGGATCCCGATTGAAAATGGCCGTGATAATGGTATTTGTTCGTTGATTTTGTCTGTTTTGGCCTGTAACTCGATTTGCTTTTTGTATCTCCGATACAAAGGGTAAAGTAAATTTTGTTAGTCCCTGGACGTGGCCGCGGCGTCGTGACTCCGGTAGTGAAGACGATTCGGCCGTGGACAATCAATTATTTGCCATTAAAACAAATATTGGGTTACGGTTTCGTCTCGGATGTGGGTTGATTGCGACGCGTCATGAGAGGATCCGGTGATGTTGCCGCGTGCGGTTGTGGAGATGTCTTACAACACATAAGATAGTACCTCCCTCCAGGCAGTGTGTGCAGGCTGGTGTTGTTCCTGAGGACCGCAATCCGAAGTAAAAGAGTTGGAAGTTGTATTATGGCTCGAATAGGAATGAGAAACTTCGACAGTGCTTGGTGTAGGACTGTTTAGAACACAATTTGACTACATTTTAATTTTGTCTAGAGCTTAAAGTCACTACTACATAATGAATCGGCACTCAAATCTACTATTACACAAATTGACTAGTGTATATTTTCCTACATAGAATAGTGACATGAACCCAAACTGTACATATAATTATATGATGGAGGTGCTGTAAGAGCTAATGAAGATAAACAATATCACTTCACAGATAAGTACTCGTACAGGAGATTCTTTTTAAGTTATTTAAGTTCCGGAGTGACTTTTCTCTTTATTTTCATTTGCTGTCCATATGAGTTAACATAATATTATCTAAAATTATGACATATTTCTGTATTTTTATTTTTACCTCGCCTGTAGGTACATTCAAAAACAAAAGACAACAGTAGGCGAAAGGTGTTCTAGGTTTTTTTTTGGTACTCAATTTGTGTTATAGTAGATTTGAGTGCTCGACCCATTATGTAGTAGTCACTTTAAACTCTAGGCAAAATTCAAATGTAGTCAAATTGGGATGTCCCAATTTTTGGCAACGTATAATAAATCGAAAACCGTTTGGAGAAATAGGCTTTGTGAAGCGTTTTCAGAAATCAGATTCCAAAAATATGATAATCTGAATTAAATAAAGAAAATTTAAGTAATGACCTTTATTTGACCCCTGCAGTGAATCGTCACAAAGGCAGATATAAAGCAGGTCTACACTCTAAAGCAAATTGAAAGTTTGAAATGTTGCTGTCCTGCTTATAATAGCAAAGAGTGACAAAGACAGAACTTTAATCACATGATGCACACCTGGCTTTAAACAGTTGTCATTTATCATAAAGTCCGAAATGTATACAATACTCGCAATGTATTTTTACAAATTTAATTATTAAATTACTACGTTACAAGTAAATATGAAAGAATTTAAATATCAGATTTTAATAAAAAATATCTATTTACTATCACACCATTAAACAAACAGGAATAATCGAAGCTAAAAGAAGAGAAATAAATAAAACTATTTTGTCATGGTTCATTTAGGACCCTAAGCCGTGCTTGTAATATTGACAGTGACAAGACAAATCAGGGGCACTACTACAAAATTCGAAGTTCGTATCGTATCATCCCTCTCACTCTCGTGTCAAATCATATTAGCGTGAGCGGGACGGCATGAAACGAAGTTCGAATTATGCACTTCGTAGTAGGGTCTCAGTAGTGCCGTGGTAGTGCCACAGATTATGTTATGTACGACTTGATTTTTTCTAGGCTATGGAACGTGGCTCTCTCACTGTGACGTCATCCAACGTATTTCTAAAAAAAAATATATAAAATTAAATACTCAACCAAATTAAAAATCGATTAAAATGGTGTCTTAAAATATCCTATTCTTTCCAAAAAAAATATAAAAACTAGAGGTTATTTTTTTTGGTGCATCCCAATTGTGTTCTAGACAGTCCAAGACCAACCCAACCTTGATATAGGGTTGCTTGAAGCGGATTCTCTAATTGATCACTAGATGGCGCTAGAGGTCGCATGTTGCAAGTGATCCCATGTTTTTCAAATACATATCCCGCCCGCAATAAGGCCTCACCTTGTGATAATAGGACAATGTGCTAAAGCAATAGGGGTTTTTGTTTCATGTCGTATTGCCCTAGCACATTAGTTTGGAACCTGGGAATACACGTAAACTGGTAAAAGTGTATCCCATAGAGGTAAGGAAGAAGATGCCACCAGACATAATAGCAGTGGGTATAAACACGACGGAAAAGTTTGTAAGGGGTGAATAACAACTTATTTTAAATTTTCAAGGGTAAATTCCTAAAAAGGGTTATCAAATCAAAATCAAAATAAAAAAAAAACATTAATGTAGGCCATTAAGGGCTTTTTTAAACGTCTTTTTTTTTGTCTACCAGCGCTTTCGGAAAGATAGGATTGCCAAGAAGAATGCGCCGCAAGAAACATGACACTAAGTATTTTTTTTCTAAAAACAGATTACGTATAATTTCATCATTATCACAGAATACATTTCATGCATTATACAAAGAAAACTTTTAAACAGTTACAATAAAGTATTTTCGGAATTAGGATAAGGAGAATGACTGTCTTAGCAGATTAGGATAAAGAATGACTATCCTAGCAGATTAGGATAAAGAAAGACTACCCTACCCTAGCAGGAGCCTTCGTCCCTTTCTTGCAAGTTAATATGCGGATAAGGAACATACTCCGTGACAAAGTGACCTAATCCAAGTGGTAGATCTTATAATTACACATCCAGCTCCTGATTGATCTTCAAAATTTTACTTTAGTTTGTACTTAAGTCTATTGTTCAAATACATCTGTTTGTTTACATCGTTCATAGTTAAAATCGTAAAAAGGTTCTTTAAGGACATTAAAGTATTGGCACAGAATAAGTAATGTATGGGTGTCTCTGCATTTATCTACCAAACCTAAACTAATATTTTCTAAGTTGGAATAACAATGAATGTTACAGGTACGGTGTAGGTTTTGGTACGTTGGCATGTTTTACGAGTACATTTTCTTCACGAAGGCTTTTTTGTACAAAACTTTCTGTCATCCATCTGCACCGTAAAACCTAGTAAATTGAGGCTCCCACAGCAGCCCAAATAAAATCTGAATTGAGTCCAATCGCCACATCCGGAGTCCGAGCCGACAAAAAACACAAATGACACAGTGATTGATTTTGTCAACCACAAATGGACACGATGAGCTGTTGGATCAACACTTTACGGCACATCTGAGAGAGACACCGCCAAGGAAAAACCAATTCTGATACTTTAAGAACTTAGAGCTTATAATGAGTGGTAAGTTTTACTATTAGCTTGTCAAAAGTGGCATATTAGGTCGTGTGCTCTTTCATATTGTCATATTAATGCGTATCGGAAACATCGCCGGCGTCTTTGTTGTCGCTAATTACGGCTATCGCAAACCGCGGAAAGCTGTGAACAACCGGAAACGCGTAATTTTTTCTAACGCGTCCGCTTCCCGTCACAACAAAAACGCATTCATATTGAATTTCGAAAAACTCGTACCCTAACTGAATTTACACGATCGGGGGGCTAACGACGCCGCGCAATTACGCGACAGATCTTATCGCGACAATCGTGCGCGGCTGGTATCCGACACGTAACGTCGGCAGTTTTATTGTGTTATTTACACAAATAAAAACGTTTATTTTTACATTTTCCCAAAATTAAATATGGGCCAATTTAGTGCGGGAATTACATTGTTAGTCGTAATTCGAGTGATTTAGAGAAGCCGAGTGGCAAGGACAAAAAATTATCCCGCTCGTTCATTATTCATATGTTATTACTTGTGTAATTTGTCCGTAATGGTCGACGTGGGAGGAAATCCTCGTTATTTTGTAATCACTTCTGCGTTTGCGCAATCAGCTTTCAGTGTCCGTTTATCTAGATCTGAATTATGATTACGATTCATTGTAAAGCAAATGTTATTTGTAATTATGTTTCATATTAAATTGCTGGTTATGATAAATTTAAACTCTAGAATGGGTTGTCGTGCGGACTTGGTTTTAGAGGTCAGTGTGGATGAAATAGATTCAAGTTCACCTCATTACCATTTATTACTAACAAAATAGGTACTAGGTATCTTCTGTACCTACGTTAAATTCGTTACTATGTCATTGTAAATTACCCACTGAAAATTCAGTTAGTGCTATATAGTTAGGTATATTATGATTAATTATAAAATAGATTTGTTTCTCTTTAAAAATTAATTTAGCAACTGTCACGAAAAGTCGAAATGTAGGTACAGTCTAATTTAAAAAAATTGGAGAGATTGATTAACAGAATCAACATAAAGAGTACCCATTTCTTAGGACAAGCTAACAAGCTATATGTAGTTGAACCAAAATTTATGTATATTTCTCAGTAATTTGACTTCAAAATAAAGTGACATCACCTAAATTACAGTAATAGTGAATCTTGACCAAGCGACAATTTAGTCATAAAATCTCATGTCAAAATAACAATTCGAGGAGTAATTTGAGTAACTAAACACGCAAGGGCTATGGCAAATGTCATTTTAATAGTTTTAATTGCTGTGTTGGAGTCTAGAGTTTGGCAAATTACAAATATGTTGGCTACCATTCTACTTCATGTAAAATAGTATCCAATGAAGATAATATAAAATATTATTCAATATAATATGATGATTAGCTTATATACGAGTATGTGGGAATCTGTTTTACTTAACGTTGTGTTATGGTTATGATACAACATGCGTCCATGATAAATTAAGTTAAGAAAGGAAGCGTAAAAACACTTCGTTTTCCTACTTATTATATTTTTTTATTTTAACTTCTCTGTATTGATACTTAAATTTTTGAAATGTCAGACACTATTAGAATGCAATTCACCAACAAAATTAACTGTCGGAAAGCATTATTGGTAGATACAATATGTAAGTAATATGTAGGTAATTGAAATATTCCAAACTGAGAACTGATTCAGGCGTTATTTTTGAGTCTTCCAAATAAAAAATAAAGTCTCAATAAAGTCCAAAATTATTTTATTTGCATTAAACAAGAAATGTACTAAGTATTTTAAGTTTATAATTTTAAATACGAATAAAATGTATCATAGATTGATATTATGAAAGATATATTCACACATATCCCTACAGGGCTCTGTAATCACCACTACTACCTGACTATTAGATGGTAACTAAGTTGCAACAGTTGCTATAAGCGCAGCATCCGAATGCTTTTACAGCCTTTGTAATTAGCACAAAGGAGCCGCCAGCAAACGGATAGCACAATATAGGGCTACAGCACTCACCGACGCTACAGACCGTAATCATACACATTTCATAGCTACTAATTGGACGCCCAATAGAGCCTGCAAGCGCAGGAATTTATAGCTTCATCTAGAACTGGTTGGTAAGGTATTGCTTGGTCTAGCAAAACGTATGCGGTAAGTTAAGTTACATTTAAATAGATGATTTTGACGTAATAAAAAATATAGCTTTACAATTAAAAAAAGTATTCGCTTTTATTAACTTCAAACATATTTTATTAACTTTAAACATGAAACTGCCATGAGACTCACTCATAGTGAAAATATACGGATTAATCACGTCTTAAAACGAGTTTAACTTGTTTCGGGCTAATCCGTAGTCCTTCTTCCCGGAGTCACACGTCACGGCGGCTGCGAAACATGTCGAGTTAAACTCATTTTAAGACGTTAGTAATCCTATTTTCACTATATTTTATTAACGTTCAAAGTGATTATCACGGCAAATTAATGAACGATAAAATCCCATAACAGCATCCACTTTATAAATAAAAACTTTAGAACATATTATAATCAAAAATGCAGTTTTAATGCATTCTGTCACTTCGAACAAATAAATAGCTATTAATCAATACCCATAATACTCATCCATTTTGAAGACGTCTGAATAATCTCCTGTTCAAATCGCCCATTAGCTCAGCATACTTAATTACATTGCTAGTGGGCCACAGTTGAGCTTTTGACACTGCGGACAAACGCATATATCGTGACTTGAGCCAGTAAAGTCGGTTTGTTGATAAAGTCAATTAGTAGTATCAAAGTGGGGACCGGTATCAGTGATTCGGGCCCACCCTCGGCCTGCACACAGCGGTGTGTCGTGTCACTGTGCCGCTATTGGTTGGGTGTGCCACAAGGGAGTGGCTTAGGTCCGCTACTCTTCGTCGTGTTTTTACGAGCTGCGTAGGCGGCCAGCCAGCGTTATTCTCTCGCAGTCGATCGGCCGCGCCGGAGTGTCATTGTTTATTGCTGCCCGGTATCAAGTAAATTGTGAGTCATTGAAGGCGATTTATACGTGTTGGATATCTACTGTCGCGTGTTTAGAGACTTTTGAGTGTTTGTTTGGTGTGAAAAGAAAGGTGAGTGGTATTTGTTTATTTTTTATTTGCCAATCAATTTCAACTTGTTTTATGTAGGTAGATATAATTATAATTAGTTTGGTTTTTACAAGTAATTTAAAATTATGGATTAATTGTCCATTACAACATTCTTTTATATTTCATTAACTTACTGTGTAGATTATCAAATTTTGTCTCTTCGGCTTCTGAAAATTTGTTTTTTTATTTTACTTTGACCTACGTAAGTACCTATTTAATAAAACATTACAATAGAAACATTAACAGAAAGTAATTTATTCACGAGGTTACAACAACTCACGCCTCCTGTCAAGTCACTAATTACGTTTAATAATTAAAACACAAAAATAATAACATCATTTTGATCGAGGCCCACTCTCATTAATCAAAGTCCACGATAACCTTCTTTCACGGCTGGAGTATATTTTCGGAGTAAAAAAAGGCATAATGCCTGATATTTTAAAAGCATTTGCATAATTAGGTGAATTTTATTGCTTTATTGAATTAGGGCCGATGTCAGACTCAAAATTGAAAGCAGCAGGGGTCCTTGTGTTGTTAATTTTGTTTATGACTTCGGTTCTGAATGTTAGCTCCATATTTCAAGATCTATAAAAGTTAGAGCCGTACGAATCGACAACAATAGCGTATTTATTTTATTGTTTTTATTGCCATTTAATAATGTCCGAGTGGGTTAGAATTTGGACGTTTGATGTTCTTTTATTGTATTTATTACACTGAACAGTAATCATAAATTGGTTCGAACAAGATTTTTGACGTTAATGTTCATTTTGCTTTAAAGCTTGATTTGACTCAGACGAAAAGTGATCAAAACACATGGTGCCACATAAAAATGTTTTTTTTTTGTTGGATCAACGAATCAATAGTTAGAGTTTCAAATATAAAGAACTGATACTTAAGGCGCTAAGGTTTCGCCGGCGGCGATTGCGCCCGGCGCCAAAGTCAAATATGTAATAATATATTTGAATTATGTTACACATGAATGTTCTCATTTAGAAATAAGTATAGTTAAAAGTGTGTTATAATGAGTATTGCGCGTATTGATGTTAATTGTATTATAAAAGTTTAATTAAATAAATGACAATTAACTATATTATTTAAAAAATGTACTTTTAAAAAACTAGGAAGTGTTATTACGTTTAAAATTATAATATACCTAATCGACGTTAAAAGTATCAATTTAAAAAAAAAATCATGCACTTTAAACGTGTATTTTAGTTTTAGTCCAGAATTATGTTAAAACTTGCCTCTATTTTTCATAAATAATATTCATTTACTGCGTTTATCTGTCACTTTAACATTTTTTGTTTTTGTTCACATAAAATAAGTATACATTTTGCTATAATTGTTTGCAGTATTTTTTTATGAAAAAAGCGCCAAGTTCTTTCCAAAACAATGATTTTAATTATGATCAAATAAGTAAATCTTTCTTCTAATTCTAATATATAAAAATCTCGTTTCACAGTTTTGTCATCAAACTCCCCCAGAACGGCTTGACCGATTTTAATGATTTTTTGTGTCTAAGTATATTTGGTAGGTTTGGTATTTGGTAGGTCGTAGGCTATTTTTTGTACACCTATTCTTCACAGACGGAGTCGCGGCTAACAGATAGTATCAATATATAATTGAGTGATTCCGATGTTACTTTGTGGGAGTTAATATCAATGAATTAAAACCCTTATGACCCTTTTTCGTTCTTTCTATGCGCATAAAAACACATGTGTTATCGAGCACGTATGGTAATAGAGTAGCAAAATAAAAAGTTTTAATTCATCAATATCAATATTCATACGCATAATGCCTAAGTTTTACACTTTTTAATTAACTCTAAATTATTTTTTACTTTTTCTATCTAACTTTTTGCTCCAACATTGATACACTTAGGTCTATTTCCAACCGGCATCATTTATAATTGCTTGAAAAAGTTGATATAATCTTTATTACCCTTTCAAACGATGCCATGTACAATGCTATAGTTCGCTAGATTGAGTTCTCACATCACAAAAGGCCTTGGAACGAGTGATTTTAACCGATTTTTTACTAAAGGGTTGGCCGCACTCAATTCGATTATCATTACCAGTTCTATAGACCCCCCGTCGTCTCCCCGCTTCCTCGAAGATCGGGGCAGAAAGGGGTTTGATTTTGAAGATGAGAGGTCTTTTTAATCTGGTTTGTTCGCTTCCCTGGCGATGACTTGCGGATGCCCCCGGAACGCGCGCAGCATTGTTGATTGTATTAGAGTTAATTAGATCTTAATTAACATTCTGGTTTCTCATTACACGCTACTCGCCGCTACTTGGTAATAGGAAAGTCGATTAACATCGCCTGTATCTCGATCGTGATTACGTCATATTCAAATAATAGTTTTGATCTGGCGATGACTGCACAATTAAAACTGATCGCGATACATTGTTTCGTATTTACGGTTATTTTTATTATTGATTTTGAGATTACATTGTTGCATTGGTATCTTGAATCATATTTTAAATGGTATTTACATAAATATTTATGCATTATGCTGATTATTTTGAGTTAGTAAATATAGACATTCACATTTCATTGCATTTACGACGCTGTAAAAGTAGCCATAAATATGTTTGAAAATGACGTTAGATTCAAGCTCAACCTTTTGTAACCTAAAAATAATTAAAAATATTTTTTAACTAATCGCATTTTACAACAAAATGTCACCAATTAAATCTCATAAAGACAGTAAAAAAATGTTGATCATGAGAATTAGCTATACAGAAATTTAATACTTAAAGTTGTAAACCGCTTTCTTCCAAGATTTTTATTTTTTGATAAACTTAAGGTTTAAATGTCGCATGAATGACTGACTCCAATTAACGACTAAGGTGGATGGAGATGACAATGTTAGTACCTAAGCAGCAAAGTTTATTGTTACTGGCCATTTTAAAGGAAGAAAAAAAACTAAAAAGTAACCATTCAAATGTCTCCCACCAGCACTAGGCATGAGGAAATGTCAAGGTTATCAGACAGGAGCCATCAGTCACGGACCTCGGTGAGTCAGTCGCAGGCGCCGCTATCTGGCTCGGGAGCCTAATCCGACCCATTAACACTTAAGACGGACGCACAAACTGACAAAAACTAATCCTCGAATTCTTAGAGATAAAGCCAGAAGTGCAAACCGGAGATACCCCGGCATAATGCTTTTGGAAGGATAAACAAATTGTTAGTTTTGTTGAGAATTGGCTGGTGACAACGTACAATAGCTCGTTGTTTTTATGATAATCGACTTCAACAAGAGAGTATTTGAGAAAGTTGTACTCTTAGACTGTCGTCAATGAACGTATTTTTTATTAATCGTATGACGTTGACGTTAAAGACGTTTAATTTGATTTAAAAAATAAAAAGAACTTTTGTGTGAAACTGAACGCGTGCTCTCAGAAAGCCGAGCGCGCGCGAGGAAAACTGGTTGACCATCACTTTCTGGAAGCATTTTGATATATTTACACGTCTTGCTTAGTTTAGCAGCACTGGGTAGTGTAAGCTAAAATTTCGCTCATTTGATAAACTTAAGAGTACCTACTTACTGTTCAAAATTAAAACATTATCCCAGGGGAACGCATTACCGGGGTATTAAGTATCCTAATAAGATAGGATAAGATCAGGTAAGAAAACATAGGATCATGTGACTTTTTTACACGACTCCCCAAAGAAAAGAGTGCATTGTTTTCAGGGTTCATGTATTTACAGCACGTTTTTGTTGAGATTAAAATGACGCGCCTCTAAAAATTTACGCTCGTTTGGCTTCATATTTACACAACGTCGAACTTTTTGCGATTTAATTGTTCATTAAACCTGGGAAAACTAGATGCACTAATGCTCTAACTCCGCATCGGCTACAAGTTGTTCAGTTTGTTATTATCTTCTAGAAAATAACCAGTTCCATTTACCCCTTACCCGTATCATTATTTACATCTCATTACTTCTATGAATTATCGGGTCATGTTGAGCCCGCCGCGGAAAAAACAAATTAACTTGCGTCTTTCAAATGAAAACAAAAAATAATTTAAAACTACCCAAGGTTAATTGAAACTGTAAATGTGTCCATATAGAAGCCAATAACTTTACAGTTTTGCAATTAATTGAAATTAATCAATTTAATGCGAACGGTTAAGGTGTGATAGATCGAGTTATTAACTTTCATATGATAAATTATTTACTTGATACCATACATTTGTGGATATTAATAACCTTTGGGAGTGGTCATTAGTTAACAATATCGTTCAACAATCATCAACGTAGAGTACTTATACTATTATTGTGACTACTGAAGGCAGGTTCAGACAACTATTAATTTATAAACTTACCATAACAAATATAAATTAAATTAATTACACAAGAATTTAAACTAAATTGAAACCATAATTAAAATTAAAGTTAGAAAAAAATAATTGTTTACTATCTCAGCATTGCTATGGAATGGAAATGTTGCCAGTAGGTATACTTTCGTTCTATACGGCGAGCGGAATCTTTTTTTTTTGTTTTCTAGTTTTGGATTACTTATATGTAACTCCGAATTTAGTAATAATGACTTCAGAGCCAACGTTACTTGAAGTCAAATAATTTACCCTCAAGTAAAATCTATAAAAAACTTGTTTGAAACTTACTAAATACAAACTACTTAATTTATTGAATCAGGCGTTACTTTGCGGAGGTCCATATTAATGAACTAAAACAATTACTTTGCTCACCCGCGACCTTAAGGTCGCGGGAGAGCAAAGTAATTGTTTTAGTTCATTTACAAACTACTTAATTCAGAACTTTTTGTATCACTCTGTTATCTTTCCTAATACGAACAGCTAAGGATTGGAATTTGCTCCTGTCGTCTTTATTTCCACATATTTAGTTACAATACAGCCTAAAACTCTTCAAGGTTAGACTGGCCCTATACTACGAAGCGCGAAATTCGAACTTCGTTTCGTGCCGTTCCGCTCACGCTAATGATATTTATTACGAGAGTGAGAGGGACCGCACGATCCGAACTTCGAACTTCGAATTTCGTAGTAACCCCCCTGTTCCTGAACCAGTGAGATATACCTTTAGCCTCGTCTGTGCTTTTCACCAGGTGAGATAGAGGTCAGTTTTATGTAAAAAAAACCTATCACAGACATTTTTTTCTTAAAACAGGTTCGTAACATTTTTATTACTAATTGAACTTAAGACATACAAAATACAACCGAGCATTGAAAGCTTGTAAATAAGGAACATCGAATTGATTATATTTCGCAATATACTTATACTTAAAAGCAATAGACGGGTCAGATAGAATGTATACCAAGTACTTTAGCATTCCTACATCAGAATAAAAACAATAAGGCTGATTTTTTCATTGACTTGTAAGTGAAAATAGCCTTTGATGTTTTAAGCCGTTCAGCAGACATTGGATCTTAGGGTGGTAAAGGAATTTCTTGGTCCATTATACCACAAACTTTGGAAAGAATCCGTCTATTTTCATTCCCCTCAGCTATACGATAACCCTGTCTCCTCTATTCGATTTGACACTCAACTGGCGCCTGATAGGATTAACGTTTTTGTCCCTCCATTAAGAGGTAGTTAATCTACTGATTCCCGATGTTATCGACTCAAAGCCCATGTATTAGAGTAACGTGGTGCTTGTCTGTGCCGGTTTGTATCTTGCAAACAGACATTGACGAGGTCATAGCTGACGAAAATAAAATAGTTACAAACCTAGATGTTTTATTAAAAACCGGCCAAGTGCGAGTCGGACTCGCGCACCGAGGGTTCCGTATAAATTTTTAGGTATGTCTAAATAAACGCCATATACAGCCGTATCTTTAAAAATCCAGTGTTAAAAGAACCCTTAGTAAAATTTAGGTAGTGTGGGATCATTTTATATTGGTTAGTCGGAACCCCCCAATATTTACCTAAATTATATTTTTATTATTTTTTGTTGTAGCGGTCACAGTAATACATAATCGGTCAAAAATTCAAGTATCCACTTAATGCCATTACAAAGATAGACTTAAAAAAGCTGAAAAAAAACACGTTTCTTGTATGATACCTACCCTTTAATTTTTAGGGTTCCGTACCCAAAGGGAAAAAACGGGACCCTGTTACTGAGACTTCGCTGTCCATCCATCCGTCTGTCTGTCTGTCACCAGGCTGTATCTCACGAACCGTGATAGCTAGACAGTTGAAATTTTCACGTGTGATGTATTTTGGTTACCGCTTTAACAACAAATAATAAAAAAAAGAATAAAATAAATATTTTTCTCAAAAATATACGTAAAAGTTGACATTATTCTTTACATATCAGAACGTGAAGTGCATAGTTTATGGTCAGTAAAAAAATTAAAAAGTTAAAAACATTGTAGGCTCGATAAACTCGACAACAATGTCGCATACAAATTCCATTATTGTCGAGTCTCAAACATTTAAAAAGTTAAAACGGCCATGGCAATAAGTTGGCACTATTCGTATACAGCCAATTCAAATTACCGGTATCAGTTGTTTTGCTGGAACTCCAGACTATTTTTATTGTGTTTGAAACAGTTTGTGGCGTTTTCGGTAGAAAAATACAGCTGCTGTTTTTTTTTTAATGAAAAAAAGGCGGGAAAGGCAAACAGGAATGACATTTAATTTTAAGTGATTAGCAATTCTTTGTACCTATTTAAGTTAATAAAAGTTTATTCTATTTTTTTCCTTCACCATTTTTGAGAAAAGCTTTATATTAGTTTCGGCTGGAATAGCTATTGCTGGCTTCGTATTAGTTAAACGGACTCGCAAGCTCGTCCGTTTAATACTCATACTCAGCCAGCAATTGCCTACTTCCAGGCCACGACAATAATGTACTATAAGGGGCTCCCATCCAACAAACGTGATTTTATTGCTCGTTTTTGCTCGATATTGATAACGGCAACAGGTAGACGCTTGAAATATTCACAAAATATTTGGTTATAAATTCACTTTAAAAATATATAATTAAATTAAAATAAAACAAATATTTAAGGGGGGCTCCCATACAACGAACGTGTTTTTTTGCCGTTTTTATAGATAATGATACGGAAACCTTCGTGCGCGATTCCGACTCGCTCTTGGCCGGTTTTTACTTTATTTTATTTTTAGTATTTGTTGTTATAGCCGCCACAGTAATACATAATATGTGAAAATTTCAAGTCTCTAGCTATTACGGTTTAAGAGATAGAGCCCTGTGACAGACGAACAGATAGACAGCGGAGTCTCAGTAAAAGGGTCCCGTTGGCACCCTTTGGCTATGGAACCCTAAATGGTAACTGTTGCTCGCGACTCCGTCTGCGAAGAATTCGTTTATCGCTATCACGCGGGAACTATACTCCATTTAATTTAGAATTATAAACCACAACAACATTATATTGCGGCTCGTGAACTGTAAACTCTTTACAATTTGTACCAGAGTAACAATTGACGACATGCAAATAAAGTGACATTAAAACAATTTTATTTTGCGGCTCCCAGACTATTGTACTGTACTATTTGCTAGGTAAGAAATAGTTGACGAGCCGCAATATAATGATGTTGTGATTTTTCAATTCTAAATTAAATGAAGTATAGGCAATTTAAGAAGTACCTACCATGTATGTTGATCCAGGTTATAATCTAATAGGGAACGTGCAGAAACTATAGGCAGCAGCACTAATGCGACAGAAGAGACACTATGCGGACAGTAAAAGAAAATGATCAGGGTAAAACAGTCAAATCGATGGCACCAGTTGGCAGCACCGTCTATGTGCACGTTCCCATAGGGAACGTGCAGAAACTATAGGCGGCAGCACTAATGCGACAGAAGAGACACTATGCGGACAGTGAAAGAAAATTATCAGGGTAAAACAGTCAAATTGATGGCACCAGTTGGCAGCACCGTCTATGTGCACGTTCCCTATAGTAATGTGGATTCGCCTGATAAGGATGGCACCTTAGTTGAATAGGTAATACCTACACTTCATTTCATGTTCATTTAAACTTGTGAAATAATAATAGTTGGATAAGGCATTATTCCATCCTTCTTCATCTCCACCACGCCCGACTGCTTTCCTTCTACTTATTCCCTTAAATTCAATTCTAGGGTGAATGAGAATTTGCTAGGTAAGCGTGCTCCATTGTAGGCGTCATTTTCGCTTTCCATTAGGCGTGATTGTGGTCAAACGCAAGACTATAAATATATAAAAAAAATCTCCATCTCCACTTCGGTATGCCTCTATAACGTTTGAGGTAGGATGGTAATAGCTCGCGTTTGATAGGCGATCAAGAGTGAAGCAAGCGAGGAGAGCTCTTTGCCCAGCAGTGGGACATAAAATCAAGATAGAAAAAGGCATTCCTATACAGTAATTTAAAAACATTAAAAAAGTCTCTTCATGGCTGAAGGTTGATGTCCACCAGGCTGGCCAGACAAGTTAAGCCGTATCGAATCGCAATAATTTGCTCCCATATATTTACTAACAACATGTATTGATTTTAATAGTCATAAGTAAGGATTTATTTAACTGAATTTACTATCCGCTTTGGCGCGCCGTGTTTCTTCACCAATCAAATTTCTTAGTAAAATATGGAAGCAAATTATTTGCGATTAGATTCGGCTCGATTTGGCTAGCCTAGTGGACAATCAAATTAATATAATAATTGTTTTCATGTGTCACGAGCGTTGAAGATCTATCTTCTTTGCTTATTAAGACAAAGAAGTGGTTATAGGCACAGGCGCCCGTAGTGATGTCAAAGACTCTAGTCTTATATGAGTCTTCTTAATATGACTCGATATGCGTATTACAAGGCTCGACTCATAATAACTAGGACTCTATTGCTCGAACACTTTGAGCTTAGTGAGTCTCCAAGTGTGACAATAGAGCTTGAGTCTTTTTTCTGCGCTCGAATCCCTTTACCGCGGCGAGTCGTGTTTGAGTATTTTTATGCTATGAGTCTTTTTTACCCACAACCGAACGGAGAAGGTAACAGCGGTGGTCTAAGTAGTGGTTGTATATTTATTAATTTATTAGTGTTTTAATTAGTCTTAGTATATTTTTAATGACTGCAAGACGAATAAATTTTATTTTATTATAGTAACTTAAATATCTCGGATAAGTACTTTATTTCGTAATCTTGCATATCAATCTTACGTAATACAAAGGAAAAGTGTAAAAAAATCTGAAAGACTCACAGGTTTAACAGATTAATATTCTGTTAAGTTCAGTTCAGTGCTCGAGTCCTTTAGATAGGTTGAGTGAGCTCAACTCGGGTCGGCTCTGCATAATCTAGTTGAGTCTATAAAATAAGACTCAAAGAGTTCGAGCCTTTAACATCACTAAGGGCTCGCGATAGTATTCACCATCTCTTTCTATCCTTATTTTATACCGTGGCCAGAAAGAAATGATGAAAATGTTTTTGATTCCGAGTGCGTTAGACAATAAGGCCTCAGGTTATCTAAACCAGGAACTCAAACAACATTAAAATCTTCTTTTTGATCGGGAAAAATATACCTACTTTATATTGTACTTTAACAAGTGTTGTTGTTGATTATTTAACTGTTTAAAATACGATGGGAACATTTACATTTCAATTGATCAAAAATAATCCGAACACAGGTAAATGGTGGACTGTACTCGCCTTATTTTATTACTCATACCTCCTCCTTATTACTCACCTTATTATTATTATTATTTTCCAGTTTGTAACAAAAACCACCCTCGTTTATTCGCTACTTCGTGGTAATTTGTAACATTATCTTCTTAGTGCTTCTCTATGACCTTCAAGGAATATACATACATTATAATCACGCCTGATTTCCAGCAAAGGAATAGGCAGAGACTATTTGTTTCCACCTGCTACAATCCTGACTTTTCAATACCCTCTCGTCGGTTTCGGGTACTCTTGACCTGACCTTTTTTCAACACATCCCCAATCTGATCATGGAATGTCCTTCTTGGTTTCTCCCTTTCAACATTATTAATTACAATTATCACCCTCTAGTGGTAGGCTGTACGTTTTCTGTCATTTAGTCAATCACGGTACCCATTTATAGGTATAGATTGTAATAAACGTCTATAATTTTCTTAAAAATAGTTTCTAATACAAAAACTCTAGAAAGTAAAGGGCTCGTTAGCCCGCTAACATAGAAAGTCCGTTTTATCTAATTTTACCTAACGCGGTCCCAGTTAAACAGTTTTTTACTGCTTTATTGATTTAACCGATAATTGCGCAAGAGTTTTCACTTAAATTTACTTTTTTTGCGGAGGCTGGTGACGGCGCAAAAAGTTAAAGGCAAATGAACTCAGGACAGTTAGTTGACTGTAAAAAGGTTCGTCGCCGATTACGCGGTCGGCCTCACTGCGCGAGAGCAGCTCGATATTCCAATAGATCGATAACTGTTACTGGGACAATCTTGACAATAGCAAACGCTTAGGCAATTTCTGTCGTGTATGTATATTCATTTGTTGAATATCAGTCTACTTACAATAACGGAACAAATACAATTCAAACAATTATACATACTTCTACATATATTAAGAGAGGAAGACATACATTATTATTATTATTTATTATTATTAAGCCTGTAGTTGTGTCCCACTGATAGGCAAATACCTCTCCTCTTGACTTCCACATCTCTCTATCCGGCGCCATATTTGGCCACACCCTCAGTTCTATACATTATTAGTGCGTAAAAAATGAAGCATACCTAACCTACATAAGGCGACAGTGGTAGTCTCTCGCCTCACATGATGTCGAAGAAAAGGACAACCTTATATGGTATTTAATTAAGTGTAAAAAAGTAGTGCGATGTAAGTGCTTTACCATGTCAGTTCACAAGAGGAAAAACCATAGGCGTGTTGCCACAATGACTGTCAAGTGAAAATAGCCTTTGATGTTTTAAGCCGTAAGTACAATTGACATTGAACCTCAGGGTGGTAAAGGAATTTCTTCGTTGACTATCAAGTAAATTATTATTTTTCAAAATATAGCTTAATAGATAATAAATAATTTATTGAATCAGGTGTTCCTTTGTCCATAATCAATGAACTGAAACAATTACGAGTACTTGCTACGTTTATGCAAGAAATATGTGTTCATGCAGTTCCTCCACCTCCACACTGTGCGAACACACACAAATCACACAAACCCATCTATCACCACCACCACACTAACTGACGCGTTTCGAACTCAACCAGAGCTCATCTCCTAGCAACACAACCGATCACCACCAGCTACCATCTGGCAGCTGGTGTGAGTGCTCGTACAGTGTGGAGGTGGAGGAATTGCATGAACACACATTTCTTGCATAAACGTAGCTATCATAAGGTCGCGGGTGAGCAAAGTAATTGTTTCAGTTCAATAATGGGTACTATTGATGATTCTGCCGATGTAAAGACTGAGAAAGGCACTAACGGTTGGCCGTTGTTCGGTAGCTGTGGTTGACTTATGCAGTAAACTGGATCAAGGTATTTAACAATTGATTTACTTCTTTAATTTGCAGTTATTCCATCAATCACGATTCAACTTGGTCACGAGACAATTACTTTTACCGTGAAATTCGCTTCATCAAATTAAATATTAACGCTATACTAAAATGAAAAATGTAGGTAACCTACCTAATTGAAAGTAGCCATGCGAGACACTTCCATTTAATTAGCCAAAGTAATTAATACAATTTAATTGCTATTTATCTCGATGTTATAAATATTAAATGGCTTTTATTAATTATTAATACCAATAGCGGTTGTGTTATCACTTGACAGTTATAATTATATAGTCTAGTTGTAGCTATTAATTACATGTGTTTCATCCAATGCCGAATATTATTCTGTACAGTCGGAGACATAAATATCTATACAGCTATCGCGTCAAATATATTTTAACTTCAACCTTATGGTTAAAGCCATAGAGTTGTATAAATATTTTTGACGGCTCGGAAACGTGATAGTACATAAGTACCTATCTAAATTAAATATTTATGGTCTCAGTACTTAGTTAAATTATCTTTTTTATTATTCTGAAAATCTTATAATAGTTAATGTCGTTACTTACAAACTTAACACGTTCGCTGCGGTATCGGGTCGATGTGACCCGATACGTGTATGGTTAATTGCAAGTTAAACTGATTGCCGCAGCGAACGAACTTAGTGCAATTAAGCCCACTCGCGTTCCTGAATTTCAAGAGCTATAATAGTCCTCGCGAACGATAACTGAAACTTCGTTCTTCAAATAATAAATGCAAAGCAACAAAGAATTAAAGGAATTACGAGAACATTGCATTACCCGCAGGAAGAAAGCGCGTGACACGATTACCGGCAGCTGGCCGGCAGGTGGCGACACGGTCTGCGCGCGCGGCGTTAGCGAATAGATCGAATTCAAAATTAGATTGATTTATTAAGACGAAGATCTGGTATTTTATTGGTGAATTTCGTAAAAGTAGCAGACTGGCTTTTATCTTATTAAGGTTAAGATTGGGGTGTCGAGCCGTTGAGATGGATCAAAATACAAATAAACATTTTTAATATTAGCTATGACCATTTTAGCTAGAAAAATGACTAGTAACAAACTTATTTAAAAAGGCTAAACTGTATGTTTGGTATGTGCTTGGTAAAGGCAAATTATCTAAGTGACAGGTAAATACAAATTAATCTTATTTTTTTATAAGTTTAATACCTACGACACGTGTTTATGAATAAGCGGGTAAATAGATTGACTAACGCTTTCATCCTGGAATGGGCATTCTTCTAGTGAAACACAGACGAATTTGCGGGCAGTGAATAGTTTAATTTTATTTTTCTTCCTCACTAGGTGCATGCCCATAACTTTAGTAGGTAAGTATAAAAGTATCAAACTCGAGTAGGTACCTAATTTTACTTTCCGATTTCAGTATTTATTTAGTCATGTATGCTAGTGCTTGGGTTATTGCAGGTATATATACTCGTAGTGAAGCACGCGGAATAAATACATGAGACTCGATTCCCGGCCTCAGCCTTTTATTGTTTTTTTTTTCAATGTGTTCTAAGTTAGTTAATTGAGAAAATTAATCTACAAAGTCGTCACAACTCAAAATAGTTTTAGATTAGGGATAAATTAAAATATTTCTATTGACATAGAACATTTCATAGTTTAATCAGAATTAATGAGACGAAATGACTAAATCCTACGACACTTTGCTATTTAATTTCGTTATGAATTCATAATTTTAGTTTTATTGCCGATTTACATTTAAAATAGGCAACAAATTGCATACCAACATAAAATACTAGTCATAAAATTAATGAAAATAATGTTAGGTTTGATTAGAAATCTGTAGGTATCTTTTCATAATAAACTTCAATATAAATATGCAATTCATAAAGTTACAGACCTAATGCCAGCACAACATTAAAACGTTATTTTTTATGCTGATTAAATTTATTTTTTTAATTAAAAAAAATAAATATATATATATCACAGGACAATTCACACCTAGTCCAAAGTAGGCAAAGCTTGTGTTATGGGTACCTACTTGGCAACTGTTAAACGTACTTATATAGATACATACTTAATAAATACCTACATATTAGACACCTAAGACTCAAGAACAAACATTCGTATTTTTCATACTTCGTACCGCGACCTCAAGCTCCGTAATCAGATCACTTGGCGTTGCGTGTTCGCGTTGCGCTATTGCCATCTCCGTCTTTCACGCTAGAATCGGCATAGTGCTCCTCTCTCGCACACGCAACTATTTCGTGAAATACGCCAAGTGAAGTGCCAGCAAGACGCACTAGACGCTATTTGGTCGTCAAAACCCACTAACTACTACTACTGTATTACTAACTAACTACGTATTTTCTACAATATTTAAGAACAACTATCCTAGATACAAAACAAAAATAAATATATAAATATTATAATAAATAAAACAAATTATAATAAGGATATCCCTTTTAATAGGCAAGGTTCGGAAGAAACTGGCAGCGTTTCATCTTTAAATAGCTAAACTAATTCTTTGTCCGAAGTAGCTGCCAGTTCTTCGGTCTCCCGTGAAGTCCACTAACCTCCTAGCTATTTCTTTATAGAGCTTCATAAATAGATAGAACAATAACAATAGGAACTGCTCAGTAATTAACACAAACTCAATTAACTTTGTCAATTAAAATCGAAACCTAATTACCACAGTCATTATTTTTTTCAGTCTACTATTCACCATTTCATGACTTAACGTACACTGAAGTTAATTAGTTTGGCAATCACAGAAGGTTAGTCGACGTCACAGGTGCCATAGTGCTGCTGGCAGCTTCGTTGATCAGAAAATTAGCTGTTCAAAGAGGAAACACTGCCAGTATCTTCGGAATCATGACTAAGGGGACTTCCTTTTATAACATGTTTTTGTATCCGTTTTTTTCATGTACTTTAAGTTTAGGATAATCCTTACCAATATTATAAATGCGAAAGTAACTCTGTCTGTCTATCCGTCTGTCTGTTACCTCTTCACGCTTAAAACGCTGAACCGATTCAAATGAAATTTAGTAGGTAACAAGAAATTTTACCAAATCAATCAATTTTTAGTAATTTATTGAATCGAGCGTTACTTTGCGGTATAGGAGGTTAGAGTTTAAAAAGAAGAAATTGAACTTGATATGAGCAATACTTTTATTGCATTTTATTATTTGTTACTGGGAAGCAATGATACGCCCGCCTTACTTGATTCGTACAGCAAGAGTGAGACCACCTTATTTGAAGCATTATTATGACAGTTCTTGTAATAGACAAACTTTGATTTACCCACGTTATTTAACTATTAATTTTTGCACCATAGAAAAGTAGAATAAACCAACATGCGGAGGTTCATATTAATGAACTAAACACACAGACATTTAAAATAAATAAAAAAAAACTTTAACTTAAAATTAACAGATACTTTAAGAACATGTCGAGTCTCCTTTTTGAAAATTGAGATTTTAATCTCAAAATGTACTAGTAGAGCTCGCAAAGTTATGACTTACCATTGAATTAAACATGGATATCTGAAAACAAAATATATTTTTTTTCACTTTTAAAGAAACGTTTACTATAGAAATTGTTCGTGATGATATGACTAACTTTCATTCAAACCACTAAGTATTTAACTCAAAAATTTGTTTAGGTGACTAGACAATGTTCCTTCCGTTATTTTACATCGAATTTTTCAGACAGGCGCTTGTGGATGAATTCGAATTTACAGTCAACCATTTTAATTACTAGGCCAAAATAGAACCTTATCATAGTAAATAATTTTATTTGTCTATATCAATAGTTATCGAATGATGTAAAATGTCGCAGGGACAAGATTTTGTGACGCCTTAAGGATCAAATTGGTTGACTATCGTCTGAGTCGTGGATGTTTCATTGTAATTCGTGTATAAGTATGTTTATCCGTTGCCTACTACCCATGCCCATAATATAAGCTTTACTTGGTTTGGGACTATTGACCTAGGTCAATTGGTCTAGATTGATCAATTTTTTTTGCCCATTGCCCAGGAGCTGCTACAGAGTTTCCGTAGGGCTCCTTGTTGCGGTTGTTGAAGATAAGTTAAAGTTATAACTCTTCTAATAATTTATTTATATTTATAAGTTAAAGTTAACAAGGTAATATAGCGAGACCGTGTATCTTTTACGTTTATTTTGAGAGTGTCAGAATAAGCGTTAAGATCGGTTTACATTAGTGCAGTCTTAGAGGCACTAAAGTGCTGTGCGGTATTGAACCGTACATGCTAAATTCTGACCAAGTCATTGCCAGGAAGTACTATGTCGTGAAAGGGTAGGTAACAAATATACACCAAGTTACTTTGGCATTCATAATATTTGTACGGATAAAAGGCGTAGAAGGAACCGGAAGTTAGCATATTGCAATTTAGATGAGGATGGCTGATATCACCATTAAATTATCGACGTTTGCAAACTCAAATAGCTTAAGTGCCCTCAGCCATTAATGTGGAGTAAACCTTATTATTATTGACGGAGGTTATATTATCCTTTAGCCGTGATTCTTGATTTAAGTGCACGTTATTATAATTATTGTTTCTGAGCCCGCCGGGCTCTGTTTGAATTAACATTGTAATTATGGAGATAGTACATTGGTATTGTTGTTACTAATTATCTATGATATGTAAATTACTTGTAATGTTTCTTGAAAGAAAAAAGGAATTAAAATACACATCGGTCGTATTTCAGGCCGAGCCATGTCTAACATGTTTTCGAAACAATACATGGTGCTCAAAACGATAGACAAACAAGAATTTATAATACACGAGTACCTAACTACCTAAGCTATTAAGAGTTAGTTTTGTATGAAAAAATAATAATTGTACATGGTGAAATTCGACTTCAAATTGGAGGTGGGAGAATGCTTTAACACTCATTCATTATGAACGCTATTTAAAAAAAAGGGATCGCCAATGCGGATCAGAATTAAATCCAAACATCTACTGTGTATCTGTGTATCTACTGTGTTAAAAAAGTAACTGCGCAAAACACTTTAGATATATCAAAAAATGTACCTACCCTGTTGAGTTTCATACTGGATTCTTCTCAACAGGGTTTTACTTAACAAGTGGTAAACTCTTCGACATTCATAATAGCCTAAATCGAATAAAGATATTTTGACTGTTAACTTTGACACAAGACAAACTACTTTAATACAATACAATACAATAAAATAAAAAATAAATATCACGGGACAATTCACACCAATTGACCTAGTCCCAAAGTAAGCTTAGCAAAGCTTGTGTTATGGGTACTAGGCAACGGATAAACATACTTATATAGATAGATACATACTTAAATACATATTAAACACCCAAGACCCGAGAACAAACATTCGTATTTTTCATACAAATATCTGCCCCGACACGGGAATCGAACCCGGGACCTCAAGCTTCATAGTCAGGGTCTCTAACCACTAGGCCATCTGGTCGTCTACAATGACTCTTTATTGTACACCAGGAATAGTAAGCAATACAGAAAACAGGTACACAGAGAGAAAGATACAAGGTAAGCAATAGACGGCCTTATCGCTTAAGAGCGATCTCTTCCAGGCAACCCTTTACCAGAAAGAAGGAAGGACTAGTTTACATCAGGTGGTGCATCAACAGTGGATCAGAAAATTAAAACGCAACAAAAATAGTACATCTACTCATGCATATATAGTACTTACATTATAATAGGTACACGTCTAAAACAAATATTACATTGTCCAAGTACCTACATGTTTGTTTTAAGACATTAATTTCGGACGAACTCAAGCCCCTAAGGCACGGGTCCAAACCTAGTTTAGGGGTCGAAAGCTCGACCACTTATTTAAGATTTTGTTTGTACAAACTTAAGCCTATGTTACTTGTAACACTTGTTTTTGTGTACAATAAACTTTTTTTTTTTATTTTTTTTTTTTTTTAATATAAGCAGTGGGATAAACAGACACATATAAATAAATAAATAAACTATAACAAAGCTAATTATTACAAGATGACAGATGGTACACCTCCTCCTCCTCCTCCTCTTTAATGCCTCCTTCTCCACGTCAGTATCTAGCTAAATTCTCACTTTCTTTGTTTCAGCTTCATCTCCTCTCACGATTTTCTTTTTCACTATGGGCGTGTCGGACGGCGTCACCGACCTGCCGGACCCCGAGCGTCCGGGCTCCGGTTCCGGATCCGGTATCGATGACGAGGACACCCCTCGACGGAAACAGAGGAGATACAGGACCACCTTCACGAGCTATCAGCTGGACGAGCTAGAGAAGGCTTTCGGAAGGACTCATTATCCTGATGTCTTTACAAGGTTGGTGTTTAAACATTTTACTTCATGTTTTTCCATTCTCTGTTAAGTTCCTGTTATCTTATGTGATAGATACTTAAATAAATAAAATTGTTGCTGTCGGTTTTGAGACCCTGGGTCCTTGGGGTCCCGGCGCACACAACTTAATTAAAGATCTGCAAAAGCGTCTGGTCGACACCACTGGAGACCAAAGGGCTGGCAGCTATCTCTCACAAAGAATCGCCATCGCCATTCAACGAAGGAATGCTGCCAGTCTTTGGGTACGATGCCACGGGGCCCTTTTTTAGACTTATCTACCCCCTGTTTCACCATCCATTGATCAAATTTATTTGACGAATAAATGTGATACCGTCTCTGTTTGTTTTGTTCGAATAGACGGAGACGACTTCACATTTATCCGTCAGTTAAAATTAATCAATGGGTGGTGAAACAGCCCCTTAGTCTAGTAGTTTTTAAGTTAGATATTTAGTTTACAGTTAAGTTTTAATTATTGTTATAAATAAATAAATAAATATCACGGGACAATTCACATCAATTAACCTAGTCCCAAAGTAAGCTTAGCAAAGCTTATTGTTTGATTGTTATTGTTATTTTTGTTATTGTTTCTTAATATTTGTATTCTAAGAATAAATGTAATTCTCCAATAAATAAAAATAAATAAATAATTCATGGGACGATTGACACCAATTGACCTAGTCCCAAACTACGCAAAGCTTGAACTAGGGGTACTAGACAATCGATAAACATACTTATACATGATAAATACATATTTAAACACATACCTAATTAATCATCCAAGACTCGAGCACATTCATTCGTATTTTACACACAAATATCTGCCCCGACCGGGAATCGAGCCCGGGACCTCAAGGTTCGTAGTCAGGTTCTCTAACAGCTAGGCTATCCCGTCGTCTTCTGATGCCGTCTCTGTTTATTTTGTTAGAATAAAAAGAGACGGCATGAAAATATTAAATCTGACAGTTGAATTGAAGTTCCGGGTTATACTAAATTCCCACAGCATTTTCTAAAAGTTACATCAAGTATTAATTTACGCTATATGACGAACACCCGTGCAAAATTTCGTCTTTAAACTTAACGGTTAAGATTTTGGGATTTTACATTGATTCCTTCGAAATATAAGGATAAAAAGTAAATAGCTTCTATTATTCCAAGGAAGACGACCAACTAGGTATAGGTACACCAAATTTTATCCAAACCCAACCAGCCGTTTTTGCCTGAATGAGTAATAAACACACATGCGCGCACACATGCATGCTCGCACTCTTATATTATAATATTACTAGCATATAATATAATGAGTAGTTATTTACTGAGGCATATGTTTTTGTTGCAGAGAAGAACTTGCACTAAAAATTGGATTGACGGAAGCCAGAATTCAGGTGAGATTGAATACTACCTCAGAAACATTACTTACGCAAGTATAGGTGAAAAACTTAAGGAAATGACCTTGAGGATGATGATGAGGATAATCTACGATAACATGGCCCACCCCTCCACAATTCAAGAAGTCTTCAATGTAATTGTGAAAGTATTTATAAAGCACACCAAAACTTTCAACGCAAGTGTGCGTGTTGAGACAGCCGTCAAACAAAAGCAGATACTACTAAATAAAATTTATTTCGTAAATATGTGACTAAACACATTGAAATAGTAATGTGGAGGGGCGGGCCATGTTATCGTAGTTTATCTCTAGTAAGGTGTCCGTATAAACAAATGGACGTTCCAAATTCGAAAAATGACTTAAGCTCCATTTCAATTCTGTGCACTACTACATACAAACAGGTCGGTCGTTTACTTAAGTTTTTCACCTATAGGTATAGGCGTCATCATCCAGAATGAGAGGGCTTGGGCCGTAGTTACCACGCGGGCCTAGTGCGGATTGGGAACTTCACACACCATTGAATTTCTCCGCAGGTGTATGCAGGTTTCCTCACGATGTTTTCCTTCACCGTAAAACTCATGGTAAATTTTAAATGTAATTTCGCACATAAATTCTGAAAAACCCAGTGGTGCGAGCCGGAATTTGAACCCACGACCCTTTGCTTGAGAGGCCATAAGTCAAACCGCTAGCTAGGCATATAAATGTATGTAGGCATAAGCCAGTCAAAATAGTACACAAGAATAAGTCGCTTAAATAGCAAACTAACAGCTAATTCTGATTTTTTATATGTTGTCTGAAACACTACCAGTAATGTATGTTTAACAACCGCTTTAGCCTAGTTGGTAGTGACCCTGCCTACGAAGCAAGAGGTCCTGGGTTCAAATCCCGGTAAGGGCATTTATTTGTGTGATGAGCATGAATATTTGTTCCTGAGTTATGGATGTTTTCTATGTATTTAAGTATTTATTTATCTATATAAGTATGTTTATCGTCGTCTAGTACCCATAGTACAAGCTTTGCTTAGTTTGGGACTAGGTCGATTTGTGTAAGATTGTCCCCTAATATTTATTTTATTTATTTATTTATATTCAAGTTTGCAGCTTCAAAAGACCTGTGCTAACTTTCAACATATCCTGACTGGCCTATACAGGGTGCTCAGTAAATATTGGACAAGTTTGTATCCACCGCCAGGGCACCTTTGGCTGGTGCCTAAAATGGACTTATAGGATTAGTAAACGTTCCGTGGTTTTCGAGATAGTCGAACTTTTCTTCATTATTTCTTTATTTAAAAAAATCGTTAATCTCGAAAACCACGGAACTGTTACTAAACCTATAAGTCCGTTTTAGGGACCAGCCTAAGGTACGGTCAAGGACTTTAATTCATGAGCCACCATGGAACCATTTCACAGTAAACGTCATAGTGACATCGCATTAATTAACAAGGAAAATCGTAATGACTTTTCTTTTGAAAAGGTTCCATGGTATGGCTCATGAATTAAAGTCCTTGACTGTACCTTAAGGTAAAGGTAAAAGTTAGGTAATGGTGAGCTTGTCTATTATTTACTGGACATCTTGTAGGTATATGGGCCTAGTGACAAATAACTATAAATTTTTTTTTTTAAAACTCCCAACGCAATTGGCTACTTTCCTACCTAGTCAGTCTTTTAGATTAACAAAAAATATTGGATACGTATTTTTTATTTTGTCAATTAAACAAAAAATTACGAAGATATGGCGCGTTGAAGTTTCGCGTGATGTCACTTGTTCCTACACTTTGTATGAGCGTTTTAGGAACAAGTGACGTCACGCCTCGTCACGCGGAACTTCAACGTGCCATATCTTCGTCATTTTTTGTTTAATTGTCAAAAGAAAAATTACGTGTCTAATATTTTTTGATAATGTAAAATACGGACTAATAAGAATTATTATTTTTTTACCTAGGAAACATCCCTATTATATCACTCGTATGTTTGAACATAAATTAAATGCTCATTATGCGTCTAAGATCCCTTCCGCAGCTAACAAAAGAGCTGATAACTTTGAAACGGCTGAACCGATTTTGATAAAACATATCTAAGAACCATCGCCAAAAAACCTGCTTTCTAATATAAAAAACCGCATCCAAATCGGTTCTCCCGTTTAAGAGCTATGTTGCCACAGACAGCCACATAGACAGACAGAGAGACAGACACACACACACACACATAGCGGTCAAACTTATAACACCCCTCTTTTTGTGTCGGGGGTTAAAAAAACAAAATTATTTGATATGAACAAATATACAGTAAAGTTAAATAGTAATCGAGGTATAAAATATACCACCTGTAACCAATTCATGATGATACAAATTCCTAGAAAGTGAACATAAGGCGCGATTCCATTATATTGACAGCTGAGTTTTTACAACCCAGTCCTTATTTTATGATAAACTTGTCCCGACGTGCGTCTACAAATCCGATACAAATATTACATCTGAATAATAATTACGGTGATAGAGTAAAAAGTTAACGACGCGCAGCGCGGGCGCAGGGCAAAAACAAGGGAATTAACGCGTACACACCAACATAGCTGCGTCGATCGTCATCATCATCATTTCAGCCGAAAGACGTCCACTGCTGAACATAGGCTTCCCAAGGCTCCCAAAACAGATCGGTCCTGCACCATCCGCATCCAACGCGTTCCCGCAACCTTAACTAGGTCGTCGCTCCATCTTGTTGGAGGCCTACCTACACTGCGTCTGCGTCCGTAGACGCCACTCGAGAAATTTTTGGTCCCACTTGGATGTAGGCAGCGCAGGAGTGATCGTTGTGGAACTCGTTTTAGGGTTAAAGTATTTATTCAAAATAAAACAAATTGTCAATACACAAAATACAATAAAATAAAAATATAAAGTCAGTCAAATAAACCGCCCCGGATCGCACCAGGCGCAAAAGTGCCCAACACACTAGCCGCATTGCCCCTCTGAACCGCGATGGACAACACGTATTGTCGATTTTTGTATTATCATTGTTGTATTAACTCTAACAAAGGCTTTGTTTATGACAACAGACTTGTTTTATCATGAAAGGGGTGAACATTAACTACTGCAGCATAATAAGCCGTCTGAATGCACTTAAGGTGCGTGCAAACGCCTTAATGTGCTAACATAAATAAAACATTATAAAACTTGTAGTAAAACACATTTATTTTATCAGGGTTGCACTTCGAGTCAAACATAGGTTATGAATATAAAACTATATAAGAAATCCCATATATATACCGCCGTTGATATATATATGCCTCGCGCGAGGCGATGATTTATCCCTATGATAAAATACTATGTAATTTTGTGGTTACAACATCGAAAGAAAGAATTATTCCGAAAAAAAAAGGCCGAAATGGAACGTATTTATCGAAAATAGCGTACGGGCACTTATGGTAAGTCCCAATTAGAATTTTGAAGATGGCGTTGGCACGTCTCGATACCAATTGTACCTTTTGCAACGCAGAAGAACACGAAGTTACTCTACAACCTAACTCGTAGTCCCCAAACCCTCATGCGCATGCTGATTCAAGAATCAGAGTATAGGCCAGTAGAAAGAGCGTAAGTTGAGAAGGGTTGCATTAAAGTATCAATTAGTAAGTTAGTGTGCCGAGGAGTAAAAGGTATAAATCTATACTATCGGAAAAATTAAGGTCTTGAAAACAAATATGTGAAGGTATTTAGGTTCGTAAATTAACTGATGAAGTATCTTCTTCGTTGGCGACGAAACAAATCCAAGGTATACTTATGAGCACCGATTCTCTGATGTATTGAATTCCTTTGAAAACGTAACTCGTAGGTACGCTTAATGAGATAGCCTGCAGATCCGCTATTCCTCTCGCGGATGCCCTAAGGTTTAACTACCGGGGTGACGGTCGGACCGATGAAAAATCGGCCTTCTAAACAAAATCTGCTTCAACAAATAGGCGAGCAGCGAACGGACAGTATGTAAAAAGCTCCTTAAAGCCTTTCCTTCTTGTGAACGACTTAGTCACAGACTTATAAACGGGAAAACTATTTTTCTTGAGAAAAAATTGGTAACTGACTTGCGTCCGACTCCTCTTATGTCTGAAGTAATTCTGTCATCCAAATCAAAACAAACAACTCTGACAAACCCCAAACCCAATTTTTAAATTTGAATAAAATTTCTCCTATGCATGAAAATATGTATGCGGCCAGGAAAAACAGCCAGTTAAAAATAACAGTGAATAGCCAAAAAGTTTTAATTTTAAAGTATTCATGCAGCTCTATAACGCTGCAGATATCCCCCTACCAAAACAAAAAAATTTTGGGCGAGAATTACCCAAAATAGAAGTTCCTGAACCCGAAGTGACAACCCTAATAAATAATTAACACAGATGTGACAACCCTACCAACCATATCGACAAGACAAAGTCAACATGAAATGACAAACGAACGATCAACCTCCAAAACCGATAGCGAGACCTATTATTGTCGTGGGTGTTCAATTATCCTAAACCATAAAGCTAAACATTACCTCAACTAACCGGTATTTACAACGCTTGAAGTGAACCACTGATTAGAGCAACCCTTTACGCTGAGCACCCTAATCGTTGGCTACCCCATTGAAGCTTGACTAGCAAATTAAAACTTTTCAATAACACCAAAATAATTTGAAAAGTTTACAACCGAAACACCTATCATAACCCCTATAAACAAATGCTACGCACTACCTGCTGATCAAGTACGACGAAACATTTCAAATTTCGAACGCGACAGCAGGTATCATCTAGTCCGGGAAATATACGTCAAGTCATTTCACAATCAACCGACTGTCGAAAATGCGTCATTTTTCAGACGGTGGTTGACTGCGAGATGTTCGACCACTATGAATGGTCGACCTACTCGAGTAACTAAGCCATGTCCAAAGGCCATAACCTAAAGTTAGGCCGCAACCTAACAACTAACGCCTAAAACTAACTTCCTATGAAATATACCTATAAAGTAAGGTCTAAGCTAAGACTAAAACCTAATGGAAATAACGAATAAACCCACGACACAAAACATAACCGCCGACAAAAAAACGTTAAACGACATTATTACTACAGTTTAGACGATGCGAAGTAAACAGACAAACTTACATACAAAATTTAGTACGGTCAGCGAAAAATAAACGTCCACAAAAATAAACGTTAAACGACATTATTGTTATGGTTTAGACGGTGCGAAGTAAACAGACAAACTTACATATAAAATTTAATACGGTCAGCAAATAAAATACTGACCGTGTGAAAACCAACATATAACGAGTCTAGGCCAAAATAACGAATCAAAGTAAACACACGACTTTAGAATTTGGAAAAAAATTAAAACGATTTCCAAGATCACAATGATTATTAAATACAAATAACCTCCTTTATTTCAGAATGTCCTTAATGTGATAATTTCCGACGCAATGTGAATCCAGGTCGGTCAGTTCGTAAACCTGCGGCGAAATGACTCTAGAAACACGACAACCGATAAAACGAGGTGCGAATTTCCCTCCTCGCTGCTCATCAGAACCAGACCGAGAAAAGTTCCTTCGCCAAACCAAATCGCCAAGATTAAGCCGAATTGGCGTCCTTCCTAAATTATACCTAGCGGCGTTACGTTGAAAAGCAAGGGCTAATGCGTCTTCCACCTTCGAATAAATGTCACGAAGTGATACTAAATTACTCGCACGCTCCTCCCGGCTGAGAATCAGATCTTGATTTTCAGGCTGAAGACTAGCGTTACGGGATAAATCAATTTCACGACCGTACATTAAAAAGTTCGGTGTAAAAGACGGGGCCAGGTTTATACACGAGTCTAGAAACACGCGCGACCTGGAGCAATAGAAATTGGAAGCGAAAGAAGGAGGGAGAAGAGAGCGTTAGAAGTTGGATAGAAAAAGAAAAGAGAGAAAGATAGATAAAGCGAAAGATATAGAAGGACAGATAGAAGAGGAGGCAGAAGGGAAAAAGTAATGAAAGGGAAAAGAAGAAAGCCAAGAAGGGTATACGTGGAGCAAATAGAAGAAAAATTACCTGCTCCAGTATACATAAAAGTGAAAGAAAGAGCGGGTTATAGATGACCGCGAACTAGGAACGACAACTGAAACGACGTAGAACCAACTGACAATAGCTAACCCCATACCAAACAACAAACGGGAAAAACCGACAACAAACCAAAAAATTAAAACCGACAACAACAAAACCACAAACCACAACCAACACCTACAAACCAACAATCAAAAAAACTACGTCGACCCATACCGTTATCGCTCACACGTTTATCAACGGGTTCCGTATTCGAAACCGTTTTATATAAGCTCCGACAGTACGCGCGGTGTGTCGTAGACTGGTACCTCGACGCCACGCAGCGACGCCCTAGTCAAAAAACGCCAAAAGGTTTAGACCAAAAACGCGAAAAAATCACAAAATTTAGGGAGGTTACTCGGCGACGAAGCGATGGCATATTTCTGGGCTAAGATAAAAACGACAAAACATTAAACATGCAGAGCCCACGAAACTAGGTAACCGCTCAAGCACCAAGCGAACCAAACAACCGCTAAAAAAAATACAAAAGAACAGATGGAATAGAAATGGTCCGGGATTCGAACCCGGAACCTATTATTTCACCGACCGGCCTGGAATAACTCTACCGACACAACGATAACTGCGTCGAAAAAAGGCTAAGTAATCGAGATCAGACGTCCTTATAGAACGAAAATATTTCAACGCCGATCCTGTCAATAATTCGTGGAAACGACGTATGATGTATTTGGAACTGACGTTACGAGCTTCACGCTCTTCTTCGATACGATAAAAGAACTCGCGAACACAACCCTTCCCCGAAAAGGTGAAGTTCCACTTAGTGAGCGACTCCTCTTTGCGCGGAAACTGGACCTGATGCGAAACATGATGTGGCGATTCGGCCCGATGCGAAACGTGAGGTGACAACTGTTCACCTGCAACCGAGTCATAAAAACGTTCTTCATCATCATGCGCAAATATCCGACGAAGCATCAGAATGGGAGAGGCATGGCGTGGTGTATTTTGCACTCGTTCATCAATGTCTTCAGATGCCATGTCGATTGTCAAAAACTAGCAAACTACGAAAGGAATAAATATTTAACGATCGTTAGATACTGAAAGCAACCAGACAAGAACGCAAAGGATTCAACGAGGCATTCGCGTCGACCTATACGAACAAACACAAAAAAACAATAAAACATCAATTAAATCTATTCAATTGGTCTACGTCAACCTACCTTGCAGGCCCTTACACGTTCATACGGGTACTAACAACTGGTGAACTAATTACGAAAATAATTTTCTCGGGTTAGATGTTGGGAAAATAAATAAAAAATACTTTAGTAAAAGAGTTACACTTTTTATCACTTCATAACACGCAGAGTAAATTATATTAAAATTAACACTCCAGTTGCGCGAAAACCATCGAACTTCTGTCATTAAGCGGTCACAATCGGTGGAACTGAACACTACCGCACACTAGTTTAAGTAGATACAGCTCAATGTAGATCTGAAACACAAAACTAAAACATATCACGGTCGCAGAGCGACCAGTACCCCCCCAGAACAAATAAATATGTCAATAATCAGATTAGTAAATTAAAAATTACTTACTTTTGTCGGGCGCCATAATTTATGCAGCATAATAAGCCGTCTGAATGCACTTAAGGTGCGTGCAAACGCCTTAATGTGCTAACATAAATAAAACATTATAAAACTTGTAGTAAAACACATTTATTTTATCAGGGTTGCACTTCGAGTCAAACATAGGTTATGAATATAAAACTATATAAGAAATCCCATATATATACCGCCGTTGATATATATATGCCTCGCGCGAGGCGATGATTTATCCCTATGATAAAATACTATGTAATTTTGTGGTTACAACATCGAAAGAAAGAATTATTCCGAAAAAAAAAGGCCGAAATGGAACGTATTTATCGAAAATAGCGTACGGGCACTTATGGTAAGTCCCAATTAGAATTTTGAAGATGGCGTTGGCACGTCTCGATACCAATTGTACCTTTTGCAACGCAGAAGAACACGAAGTTACTCTACAACCTAACTCGTAGTCCCCAAACCCTCATGCGCATGCTGATTCAAGAATCAGAGTATAGGCCAGTAGAAAGAGCGTAAGTTGAGAAGGGTTGCATTAAAGTATCAATTAGTAAGTTAGTGTGCCGAGGAGTAAAAGGTATAAATCTATACTATCGGAAAAATTAAGGTCTTGAAAACAAATATGTGAAGGTATTTAGGTTCGTAAATTAACTGATGAAGTATCTTCTTCGTTGGCGACGAAACAAATCCAAGGTATACTTATGAGCACCGATTCTCTGATGTATTGAATTCCTTTGAAAACGTAACTCGTAGGTACGCTTAATGAGATAGCCTGCAGATCCGCTATTCCTCTCGCGGATGCCCTAAGGTTTAACTACCGGGGTGACGGTCGGACCGATGAAAAATCGGCCTTCTAAACAAAATCTGCTTCAACAAATAGGCGAGCAGCGAACGGACAGTATGTAAAAAGCTCCTTAAAGCCTTTCCTTCTTGTGAACGACTTAGTCACAGACTTATAAACGGGAAAACTATTTTTCTTGAGAAAAAATTGGTAACTGACTTGCGTCCGACTCCTCTTATGTCTGAAGTAATTCTGTCATCCAAATCAAAACAAACAACTCTGACAAACCCCAAACCCAATTTTTAAATTTGAATAAAATTTCTCCTATGCATGAAAATATGTATGCGGCCAGGAAAAACAGCCAGTTAAAAATAACAGTGAATAGCCAAAAAGTTTTAATTTTAAAGTATTCATGCAGCTCTATAACGCTGCACTACCTACTAAAATTTATATTTTCAAAGTATAAAAAATCTAGTAGCATTGCCATGTTCTATTAAGTAAAATTGTTTTGAAAATTATGGCTGCCTGCAGGAAAAATTGAATTGCGGTTTAGTCTTTAAACTTAACCCTTAAGATTGTCGGTTGTAAGTATATTATTTATTATCTACATTTGACACTGCTAAACTGAGTTTAACACAAAATCGAGGTTTAATCCAGCGAGTAAGCTTGTGTAGTAAACGTATCAAGTACTAAAACGAACTAGTTCCTGATACTGTACTAGAATGAACTATTCCCATTTCCTTTCTGCTCTTAGTACAACATCACAGAATATATAATAGTACTGACGTACAGAATGGAAACGGTCCGCCCCGCACCGATTCGAATTACCCCACCCCTCAAGGCGCAGATAGCCGGAAACCGCCAGAAACCAGAAGAGTGCGCGCGCGATGTATGTAGGCGTACGCGTGTACAGACGTCGTCGTGCTTATGTAGATTCAAGAACGCGTATTTGTACGTCGTGTCCGCCGCGTGACAACATGTAGTACAATATTTTGAGAGCAACCTATCGAACTGAATCGCTCCGAATAGTACAGTCGTGAAATGAGAAAGTTCGTCACTTTTCGACTCTAAGTCAACGAGTTAAGTTCGAAAAGTGACGAACCTTTTCATTCCGCTATTATACTTCGAATAGCTCCGATTGACCAACCAAACAAAATTTAATGAAACTGAATGGCGTGAACTTAGTGAACGATTTCTCGAATATACCTACTAGTTCGAGTGAAAGAGCAATAAGTCAATAACGAATCGATTAACACCTCATTTATTAAAATCGGATCAGTAGTCTAGACGCTACGGTGGAACATCCGTACATACAAACATAGACTGCTAAAATCATTACACTTCCTTTTGGCTTTGCCGTAGCCATGTAAAAAGAAATGGAACGGGAGATAACCATGCATAGAGTTTGCTACGTACTAGTGTAAGTGCTAAGAGAACTAATGCCAAACTAGTACATTTGCCCGATTTTACTAAGTAGTTAGGAGCGATCCGTTTTCTGAACGAGCACGACAACTTTACCAGCAAGTGTTGAATTTAACAAATTCCAAGTAAAAATATCTTTATTTAATTAAGGCTGAAACAGGCACTTATAAATGTCTTTAAATCAATCACCGGAAAAAGCTCTATTAAGAAAAACCAGCAAAAAACAAACTACCAAAGACGCACTAGCTTTAACTTTGGGAATCCACTTTAACGGCAGCATGCCGCCTAAAACTTAATTCTCAAATCGCGGCATTCCAAAGACATCAAAAGACGCTTCCATACGTTTTTAGAATTCTAAATTAAAACAAAGGAACCCCTATAGCTCTATTATACCTTTTAGTTGGCCGTTGGCGGCAAAAAGTCGCACTTCGGCCACCCCGCGACGCGCGGCGGGACACTGCTCTTCCATCATAATAACATGATTTCTGTTTACATATTTCCAACTATTATTGTATTAATATTAATGCTATTTAAATTCACTCTCGATGCTAAAGTAGGCATTGTATGAATTTTATTTATGTGAATATATCCGTAGAAAGAGTTTTAGAATGACGCTTGGTCTATGGTAAATATTTAGGTACTTGTGTCTTAGATAAATTAGCCTTGTTTGACCTAAAGAAGCCTCCCTTAAAGTTGATGGAAATAAAAATAAAAACACGATGTATGGATTTTAAGATGTTGTATACTTACTTGGTTTGGTAGCCGAAGCTATTAAATTATTATCAAAGTAGAGTATATGATTAAAACTGTTTACAGTTTAATTTCATTTGGCATGCTCTACCTTTAATGATTAAACAATTGAGCTGCGCAGTGTATAGTGCTACGCGTCGACATTCAGTTATCTTTTTATTTTTTGCTTACTGTGACCACATTATACCAAATTAAAAAGACACATTCTTATCAAGGAGTCAAGACACAATTTACAGCTGTAAAAACATAAATTTATAACGCAAAAGGAAAACGTTTAAGTAAATTTGAATGCGAATTGTTATTGTCCATAAATTTAATGTTTTCATTATAGTCAATGGGAACTGCCGTCATTTGTCATGTGCCGTGTGGGTAATTACTTTATTTCGTAAGTTGAACTTTAGTTTCCCTTGAGTGCAAGTTTGTGTGAAAGTTAATTGTAAACCATTTTGGTGGACACTTGTTGATTGGGCACCAACACTGAGGTGCGTGTTAAAAATGTCAATTTGAAATGACAAATGAGACTTGAAAAGAAAAGAAGTGCCGTAATCTTTTACTCTTTAAAACTGTTGTAAGTATCTTTTGTTACTCAACTAATTGGTCTGTCTGTGTATCTGACTAATTGGTTGTTGAACCAACTCGTAATCGTTGCAAGTAAAACCGTTTATTACATTCGAATAAAATCGAAATTCGTTCTTTTTTTCACCCGACTGTCGAAGGAGGGTTTTTCCAATAAGACTCAGCTATTTAAACTTGTACCTACTTAAATAAAGACAAGATAATTTTTAGTTGTTATTTAATCCAAATTATCTACACCACCTAAATGTTTATGGTAAGTATACCTAATTGTAAATATGAAAATTTATATATTTATATATATATATTATGACTTGTAAAGTAAATTATTTTTCTTTCAAACTGTTCATAAATCATAAAGGGTTTTTTAATCGGAATGAAAAATAAATTATTTTTTAACTTTCTTCATCATCATCATTTCAGCCGAAAGACGTTCACTGCTGAACATAGGCCTCCCCCAAGGCTCGCCAAACAGATCGGTTCTGTGTGTGTGTTTTTAGGGTTCCGTACCCAAACGGGACCCTATTACTAAGACTCCGCTGTCCGTCCGTCTTTCTGTATGTCCGTCCGTATGTCACCGGGCTGTATCTCATGAACCGTGATAGTTAGAAAGTTGAAATTTTCACAGATGATGTATTTCTGTTGCCGCTATAAAAACAAATACTGAAAAACAGAATGCAATAAATATAAGGGGGCTCCCATACAACAAACGTGATTTTTCTGCCGTTTTTATAGATAATCGCACTTGGCTGGTTTTTTAAATTAGCAAAAAAAAAAATCCTCACTAAGAATATCGTACGCATTTGTGTTGTGTTGTGTGTGTTGTTTTATTAGAAAGTAAATAAAATAAAATTTAAAACCCTAAGCATTTTTCACATACACCACAGGATCGCCAATTAGCGGTCGTCATTCAAAACTCGAATTTCACCTTTGTCGCTCCGCGCCCAATCAGAGGCGATTAAACGATTTACAACCGTCAAAATCACGAACCATGGTCACACCATTTTCTTGCACCCTACGCAGCCTATACGTTCACCCTTCAATACTCTTACCTTCATAAACTTAAGGTGATTTTTCCAACATCTCACGTGCAAACCAAATAATGTTGACAAGATTCCTTATAAGAAAAGCTAGGGACCCGGCTTTACTTGAGTCTAACAACGTTAATGATCACTTAATCACCGCGCTGAACGCTGCAGACATTTTTATTAAGGTCCGAGTTGCGGTAAAACTGTTCTTAAGACTTTGCCCAAAATGGCCAATTCATTAACGATGGAATGCCGTCTGGCTTTTTGCGAGCTCGAGGATTGTAAACGGTTAGTTTTCTGTTGAAAGGAGTTAAATGATTATCTGGGTAAATATAAATAATGGTATAGTTAGATTATTAAATTAATTAGAACAATTGCGGAACGTGAAACTTTACAATTTATTTATTTATTTAGAAAATACTTGTTCTTGTTAGACTTACAGCATTAGCCAACGCGTCCAACAAGCAACATCACTACATAGTATAAAACAAAGTCGCTTCCCGTCTGTCTGTCCCTATGTATGCTTAGTTACTAAGGCACGGATTTTGATGCGGTTTTTTTTAATAGATAGAGTGATTCAAGAGGAAGGTTTAAGTATATGTATAATACATGCATAATTGCACCCGTGCGAAGCCGGGAAGGGTTGCTAGTTTACAAATATAACATAAATGAAGAAAACAAAACAAAAACAGATTATATAAAGCCTATTATATTATTATTATTTTGCCTATTTTGGTTAATTTATGGGCATTTAACAATAGGCTGTGTGATACTACTAATTAATTGACATGCCTACTTTGTATGAGCTGTCGAAACCCCAATTATTGTATGGTAATACCAAACTGCGGCGTATTTATTAACCAACTCAAATGACAACTAAAAAAACAAACAACAACAAAAATTAAATTTTAGGTACTGATTTGGCGTTAAGCCGGTAAAATTGGTAGTAGGTATGCACTAAAATTCAGGCTACATTTTTGTATTTTTTTAAACATAGATTTTTCAGGTCTACTAAGAAACGATGAAGTTTGAACTAAGTAAGTTTGAATCGTCTACTACTTTAAATTTGGCCTAGTTAGAAGGTAAAACCAAATTGGCGGGGATATTTGTCGAATGCAAAATCAAATCAAAATCTAAAGTTTATTTCTGTATCTACGTATACGTAAGTAAAGTAAAGGGCTCTTTTATAGGTCTTTTTTTGAGTCTACCGGCGTTTACTGAAAGACCATGATTGACATGAAACTCGGCATAAGTCATTTTTTCTAAAAACAGATAAAAATTTCATTTCATGCATTGTGCAAAGAAAACTCACTAAACAATAAGACAGCATTTTACTAACAAATGTAAATTGCACTGCATCCGGATCGCTGGGCAAAAATGATGATGAACTTGTGTTTTGGATTTATTGATTAAATAGGGTCAAATACCTTATTGTTTCAATCGAGCGACATGGTGTTCTCGTATAAGTATAAATTGAATAAACGATCGACGAGAGCAGAGCGTGAGACTGAGCGCCAAATTGAGCCAAAGGTTTTACTCTGCTCAAGCCCAAAATAATGATTACCTTGCTTATCTTACTTCCACACGCAAAAAAAACACCTACATACATCTGTGCGACACTTTCGTATCTTCATGCAAAAACCCATACCGTTCCCACATAAATCGATATTTTATGCCAAACAGAGCCATCTATGACCAACATCGCACAACACGCTCATACAATCAATCATCATTTTAATCAAGATCTATATGTGTGAGCATGAAGTTTATTCCTACTAAGTTGTAAAAGACCTAACAGCATTATCTCATGCAGTATATCACTGTCTCTTTTCTGATCGTACCTTACCTAAGTATTTTATGTACTGGATACGGAACGCCATGTCAATGACTAGACATTCTATATAAGGCCCAAATTAATTCATTGAAAGTAGCACAGCGTAAATCCAACACTGGCTAAAACATTTGCATCCCACTCTTTCGCACAATGCGTAATGCGTAAGAGTGAGATAAAAAACACCTAAACCACAATATCGCGTTCGAATAAGGATATTGATTTCAAGTTTTTATTCAATTAGATTGTGGTTTTCTGATTGTATAATAATATCTATGTCCATAATAAATATTGATAGTTTAAGTTCTTGCTACGTTTTGCTTTAATATGTAGTGCAAAAACTAAATCAAGTTAGTAAAGAATTATTTTATTGTGCCATGACTTTTAATGGTCCTATTGAGGTTTCCGCTTCCTTTTCGTAAGTGTTATAATTTTAATTAAATTAGTTTTTATTACAACTAAATCTATGAGTTGTGTAATTTATATTATACGATATACCTAAGCGGGTACGTTTATATAACTATTAAAATTAATAACTTAAATAAAACTTGAACGGATATGTAAAAGGCTACTACCTAAATGGAAAGAAATAGGAATAAATATTTCAATATTTTTATAAATTGTATGAATTCACAAGTAAACTAAATTTGAGGACAAAATATTTAAAGAAAATTTTAATTTTTAAAACATTGTTATTTATAGTATTGAATTATGGATATTCACTTCAAATAATTATTTATTCCCATGATTAATATTATAAATGTTTTTTTTTCTTAAGAAATATTTTTTTTACATTTGATATAATGCCCCTAATAACTAATCATATCCTTAGCTTATAATTGGCTAAAAGAGTGAACATAAAAAAAAAATTTTTACAGCCTCCATTTTTATTGCCAGCTTTTTTAGAGCTTATTTAAGTTGTAGTGTTAGTTGGTTGGTTTATTAGTATCTAGTAATCCGAAGCTAATTAAAATATTTAATTATTAACATAAACTTATTTGTCGACAGGTGTGGTTTCAAAATCGCAGAGCGAAATGGCGCAAGCAGGAAAAGGTGGGGCCCCACGCGCACCCTTACAGCGGGTACTTAGGCGGAGGGCAGCCGCTGCCGACGTCCGCCACGCTGCCAGCGGCACCCCACCCTCTCAGCCAGTTAGGCTTCGGGTTGAGAAAGCCATTTGACACCGCATTAGCGAACTTTAGGTGAGATTTTACTTTATGTTTACATTTTTTTTAAGTAGGGAATTAGAATGCCATTGTTATCAGTTGCTAGTTGAAAAGGGATCACAGGACAGTTTACTTATAGTGTTGTGGTCTTTCTATTCAAGATATGAATATATAAAGTTTGCTTCAAATATTTAAGCATTCCGTATCATTTCAATTATTACCTACACAAAAGATCCCTACGGGTCGAAGTGTATCTGAAAGAACCCCTAATAAATAAGATAATATCATTTAATTGAGCATTCTCACTTTATTTTAAAATCAACTTAAAGCTACTAATTCTCTTTCTTTGTAAATTTTACTATAACTACTTATAAAAAGCTTTAACACTTATTTTCGTTTTGTTAACAGATACGCCAGCTCTCCTCTTTTCGGAGCCCAATACTTCCCGCCTCTCTCTCGTCCACCGCTCTTCGGCGCCCCGCTATACGCTACCTCTCCTCACTTCCACTCCATTTTCGCTAACCTAACCGCCCCCGAACCACCAAGACTGTCACCCGAGCACTCTCGACTATCCGAACACTCACGAGTATCGTCCGATCTTTCCCGAACCCCGGAGCAGCGATCGTCACCCGGGCGCTTGTCAGTGGATGTTACGTCCCCCGCCCCGTCTGTTTCACCCCCGATCTCACCTGGAAGCGAGACCTTGCCGCAAATGATGGAAGATGTAAGGAGTTCCAGCATAGCCGCGTTGAGATTAGCGGCTAGAGAACATGAATTGAGATTGGAAATGTTAAGGCAAAGGGCTGATTTGATTTGTTGATAGTGAAAGGAATACTACAGAACACTTATTAAATTATGTAGCAGCTGCTATATTTTATGTCGAAGGAATGCGTTAGAACTGTGCATTCAGTCTCTCTAGTTGTTGGATTGTGTCCTTTTATCAACTGTATTCATTGTAACATCCTAAATATAAATTAGGTTCGTTAATTACATGCTCAAAAAAGGAAAACAGCACAGAAGAAAAATTTGTAACATAACGAACTTTGTACGTCTTTACCTAAAGTACAAAACGGAAGAAACCTATAGTAAAAAAATATATCTTTCTTCTAAATTTTTTCCCGCTTGCGCTTGTGTTGTATACCAGAGAAAACGGCGGATTTACAATTTCTACATCTCGGAGTTTCTTATCCAGTGATATTGGCGGTGTTTTTTCTCTAAATAAAAATATTTATAAAAAATATTAACATTATTTTGATTTTTATAATAATTATAAGATTAAGAATGTTGATTAGGTGAAGCCATGTAAATAATTCATAATTATAAGTTAAATTTTTACATTCGTTTAGTATTAATCTATATATACATGATAAATACAAAAAATGTTTCTACCTATGTCCGTTATAGACTTTAAAACCATCCAACCGATGTGTCCCAAACTATTTACAGTTTAATTTGGAAGGGAATAATGCAAAGATGGTTTTAGACAACTTAATCATGAATCGATTCACAATGCTCCGTTCATGAGTCGATTACGCTAACGAAATCGCGGTAAAAGCTAGTAATCCATAAATTATTTTAATTTTGCTACCAAATATGTAGCAAAATATTTTAAAACCTCAACTCCATCCTTAGGTTATAATAGATCGGATCCTTACATTTGCCATAATTTCACTTGCCATAGCAACGTTTGCCATAAAATATATAGAAGCGTGCATTTTTCAGGATTTCTTGAAATGTCATATAGAATACAGTAGGTTAAGTTAGATTTGTTTTATGACAACTCTGAAGAAATACTGTTTCAAAAATAAATTAAATTATCATCATCATCACAGCAGAGCATAGGCCTCCTCTCAGAATGAATTAAATTAAATTAATAAATTATGACAAATGATAATTATGGGAAACTATACATATGGCACATGAACTTATGGCAAACGATAGAGAACCAAAATAGATACCGACCGCGCCAAAAAGACGACTTGATCCAAGCGCCATCCTAATATCCTGGGCTATGTTGAAGTTATACCTAATTGGAATCAGCGTAATGTAAAATTCAATATCACCCAGAATGGCGCTTGGATCAAGTCGTCTTTTAACCGTCGAACAACTATAAACCTGTAAATGTTAAATAGGTAAAATACAATACGAATAAACAATATATTAGTACAAATTCTAGTTTTATTACTAAATATTCCTTGGTCAGTACCCGTCCTATTAAAATTGGAATAAGTTTTCAAAAAGGTTATATATATTTGGATAATGTAACGAATTTAAACTTTGTTCACTCGTTCTCACGGTCGAAATACAAAGAACACATGAAAAGGAAACAAGCCCTTAATTAAAAAACAAATGAAAGTGCAATACGATTATTATGGATAGGATATGCGTTTAAAATATACGAGAATGCATGTAGGTAATTATGTAAAAGAACTTGGTATAGTATCTGACTCAACAGGGTTGTTCCTCACTCGACTTGGTAAGCCATGTTTTTAAGACCATTTTTAGGGTTTCATACCGTAATAGTGCCCAATGGGATTGCAGCACTAAAGCTCCATTGCCTTTCTTTCCGTCTGTCTGCTTCACCCCGCAACTGTCATTTTTGAACTGTTAGGTAGCGACACTTGTTATTTTCACAGGATTTACGAGCTCTACAGTGGCCGCTGTAAAAATAAATATCAAAAAATACTAAAGAACATAGCTACATAAAAAAGTAAAAAAATAATAATACATACAGTCAAACATAGAACTTCCTCCTTTTTGAAGTCGGTTAAAAATAAAGGAGATCACTGTGGCATTTTTGTTCAGTCGTCCTACTAACAGGTAGTCCGTTTTTTTTAAATTTCAATGTTTAAGCGTAAATATTTCAAATTAGCTTGTAAAAAAGATTTTATTAAAATAATGTGATTTTTACATGATATTTGTGTCAATTAACTCATAGCTCTTTTAATCTTGATGAGCTTATTGAATTAAATGTACCTATTTTTAAGACAGCAACGCGTAGCACAATAACTCTTGGCCGAATGTGGCATAACCCGTTATACTTAAGTACCTAATACTTTAAAGTTTAAAGTAGTCTACGTTGTTTGCATACATAATTAATTGTAATTGATTTTAACGAGCCTTGTTCTATTAACAGTCTATAATATAACAGCACAAGCATTTTTTTTCTTGTATTCAATGCCATTTTTTCATGGACCCAACTCTGTAGAGAAATATCGACATATAAATTTGGCCTAAGTGTATAGATAAAATATGGTGTTTGAAAATAAATAGCTAGCTATTATCCTGACTGTACTTCCTGTTAGCCGTGCATATTAGCATTGTCATCCAAATAACATAAATATCTATGCCCAATTTCAAGTCAATTTGATGACTAAAAGTGTCTGAAATAGGAATTATTACACCTTGAAAAATAATTCCTAGACGCGACGCGACTCAAGTAAAAAAAAACTTTATTTACATCCTGAAACCAGATTAATTTTTAATTAACTGCAAAAATAGATTTTCAGCTGCTTTAAACATATATTTTGGTTGATTGAGTAGACCAAGAGTGACGTCATAACTGGCAATTGGGGGATGTCTATTTTTTTGCAATGTAGGTATAGTAAATCGAAAACCATTTCGAGATAAATGCTTTTTAACTCATTTTATGCAGTTATTTAATTTTAATATTATGTAATGAATTTAAGAAATAAGCAATGACCTTCATATTTGACATTGATGTAACTTGCGTGACCGGTCCAAGTCGTACTTTATTCTGTGTGGTTAGAATTTTTCACAATTTACGCGTGGATTATACTACGGAGTTTGATTTGGACTCGCTGTCTGACATCTAGCACTTTGACAGTGCCAGCAAAGTGACACTAGTTACAGTGTACCACTACGCAACAAAATGTCTAAAAAAAATTACCAGTGGTTTTATATTTTTTTTGTATAGAAAAGTCAATTATAAGAAACTAATTTCAATATTTTGTCATTTAGTTCAGTAGGTACTTATTCAAAATTAATTATTGAAACTATTTTGGTTGATGACGTCAGATTGTAATTGAGGGCTCCCACACTGCCAAATTTCTAAATCTATCTAATTGCGTACGATAAGGCAACCCCTTTAATTATTTTTTGCGTAGTGGTACACCGTAACTAGTGTCACTTTACTGGCGCTGTCAAAGTGCTAGATGTCAGGCAGCGGGTCCAAATCAAACTCCATAGTTATAATCCACGCGTAAATTGTGAAGAATTCTAACCACACAGAATAAAGTTCGACTTGGACCGGTCACGCAATTTACACCAATGTCAAATGAAGGTCATTGCTTATTTGTTAGGTAATAAATTCATTACATAATATTAAAATTAAATAACTACAGAAAATGAGTTAAAAAGCATTTATCTCGAAATGGTTTTCGATTTACTATACATTGCAAAAAAATAGGCATCCCCAAAGGGGTTGCCTTATCGTACGCTTAGATAGATTTGGAAATTTGGCAGTGTTGAGCCCTCAATAATTATAATCTGACGTCATCAACCAAAATAATTTCAATAATTAATTTTGAAATAAGTAGAGAACTAAATGACAAAATATTGAAATTAGTTTCTTATAATTGACTTTTCTATACAAAAAAAAATAAAAACCACGTATTTTTTTTAGACATTCCCAATTGCCATACAAAATTTATGAATCTTATTTTGACAGCTCATAAATAAATAGTCCGTCGTAATAGGCACCGTAGCGTGCGCTGCACAAACTGCTCAGACCCTTCCTCCAGAATAGCTACTATAGGCCGGAACATGTCGAGTCGCTTGGCGGCCTGGCTCAACCTATAGGATGGTGACCAGCCACGGCCGAAGCCTACCATCGGGGCCCAATTGCATAACAAAGTATAACTTATATTACAAGCGGAACTCCCTTTCTAGTTAATATAATTGAAGCGAGAGTTCCGCTTGCAATATTAGTTGTACTTTGTTATGCAATTGGGCCCTGTACCTCTACCATGAGTTACACTAGTTTACAGTGACCGTACTCGCTAGCGACGGCGTAAATGATTTGTATGGAGAATTGTGTACAGCGCCTCTAGCGGTCACTTACGGAAGTACAATTCTCCATACAAATCATTTACGCCGTCGCTAGCGAGTACGGTCACTGTAAACTAGTGTAACTTATGGTAGAGGTCCTGATCGCTCGTTTAGCACCACCCAGGGATCACGTGTAGGGTCTTGAGAGTAAACCTACGGACGCGAGCGATTTCGACCACCAAAAGAAGTAAGAAAGACTGAATGTATTAAAATATCGAATAAGTCAAAAGACCGTAAAGTTTTGTTTCTGTAACAGTAAACTTTATAAGATTGTTATTAAAACTAACCTAACCTAATGGGTTCTATACGATGCCGTTTTAATAAATTCTAAGAAAATTCTTTCATATTTCGGTATTATAATGCATACCCCAGATGACTCAATGTTACTGATTGGGCGCCAGTCAGTCAAGGTCGTCATTTGTGAAGATCTTATGCCTATAAGATTAAGGTGGTAATTGCAGTTAGGTAATGCAGAGCCTGGTACGTGAGCCAATTATGCCCGATGATGACTGACCTCACGACCTGTAGATGCGATGCGGCTGGAGGTATTGAAGAAGGGTTTGTTACTAATTTACAAAACACAGCTACACTCCAAGAAACAGTCACGTATCTATTTGATTATTGTATACCTTCGTTAGGTAAAAGAACCAATGCTCGACACTTCTGACGACCAGATGGCCTAGTGGTTAGAGAACCTGACTATGAAGCTTGAGGTCCCGGGTTCGATTCCCGTGTCGGGGCAGATATTTGTATGAAAAATACGAATGTTTGTTCTCGGGTCTTGGGTGTTTAATATGTATTTAAGTATGTATATATCTATATAAGTATGTTTATCCGTTGCCTGGTACCCATAACACAAGCTTGCCTAGCTTACTTTGGGACTAGGTCAATTGGTGATGATATTAATTTATTTATTCTACGCCCAGTAGATGACACCCATCTGTCACCTCTCTTACTATGGCATAAGATTGAAGGTGCCATGTATTGGGTTATTGTCGAGGACAGGGACGTTTACCTTATTCACTTCGTTTATCATAAATAAAATTGTCATATAATTTTCATAAAAAGAAGACATATTTCAAATACTTAACTTTTTTTGGTTTGGTATTTTTAACGATTACCACTCACGGGACTTATCACGCAAATAACATTTAATATTTACCTCAACGTTTCGGCCACATTGGTGGTCAAGAGTTGCTTGGTATTTTTATTTAAAATTTAAATGGAACCTTCCCAAACAAAAATGACCGAGTTCTGAGGTAGGTAAACATAAAAAACACAACCGAATAGAAAACTTCTTTTTTTTTCGAAGTAGGTTGAAATACAATCTCGTGTTGTTTTCAGGATTTTTATAAATATCATCTTTTGGAATGCAATAAGTTAGGTTAGGTTAATTTTATAACAAAACTGGAAAAAAATGTTTTCTCAAACATGCTTTGAAATGTATGCGTTAATGTCACGAAATGAAGCCATGAAGTTTGTTGTTTATGGCTCCCTACATTACTTCTTGGCCTAGGCCATAAAAGTAAGTATGAAAAACCATTATTGTCCGCTGCTGTAACTTTTTAAATTTGCTTACTAACACTAAACTGACAAAGGAAAAATTACATACAGCCAACTTAAGACATTAAAAAAAATTATGGATGTATGGATGGATGTATGGATGTGTGGATGTATGGATGGATGTATGGATGTACGGATGGATGTATGGATGTATGGATGGATGTATGGATGGATGGATGTATGGATGTATGGATGGATGTATGGATGTATGGATGGATGGATGTATAGATGTATGGATGGATGCATGGATGGATGGATGGATGGATGGATGGATGGATGTATGGATGGATGGATGGATGGATGGATGTATGGATGGATGGATGTATGGATGGATGGATGTATGGATGTATGGATGGATGTATGGATGGATGTATGGGTGGATGTATGGATGGATGTATGGATGGATGGATGGATGGATGGATGTATGGATGGATGTATGGATGGATGTATGGATGGATGTATGGATGTATGGATGGATGTATGGATGTACGGATGGATGTATGGATGTATGGATGGATGTATGGATGGATGGATGTATGGATGTATGGATGGATGTATGGATGTATGGATGTATAGATGTATGGATGGATGCATGGATGGATGGATGGATGGATGGATGGATGTATGGATGGATGGATGGATGGATGGATGTATGGATGGATGGATGTATGGATGGATGGATGTATGGATGGATGTATGGATGGATGTATGGGTGGATGTATGGATGGATGTATGGATGGATGGATGGATGGATGGATGTATGGATGGATGTATGGATGGATGTATGGGTGGATGTATGGATGGATGTATGGATGGATGGATGGATGGATGGATGGATGGACGGATGGATGGATGGTTGGATGGTTGGATGGATGGATGATGATGATGATGGTGATGATAATGATGATGATGATGCATGTTTGAGAAAAGCTCTATACAATCCTCGGCCGGAAGAGGGATTGCTGGACTCGTTTTATCCGGCCTCGTCTACGACTCGGCCGTATACCCCAAATCTCGTCCATCAATCCCTTACTTCACGGCCTCTGCAGTAATGTACTATTATTAGAGACAAATCCCTTAAGACAAATGAAGGGTCCATAAAAAGAACATGTCTAGTCACCCATGCAACTTTTTGAGTTGTTATAATAATAATATTTTTATTTCGGACAAAATGTTGGTTTACAGTAAGAAATAAAATGGGTTGGTAGAACAAAAATAAATGAAAAATCACAATAGCATTCATTATCTACACAATAAAATAAAATAAATTAAAATAAGCCAGTCAGGTTATAGCGGTTTGAAAGTTAGTCATCACGAAAAATTGTTATGGTAATCATTTTTTCAAAAAGTAAAAAAAATATATATATTGTTTTCAGATATACATATTTAATTCAATAGTAAGTCATGGTACTTTGCGAGCTCTACATTTTGAGATTAAAATCACAATTTTCAAAAAGGTGACTAGAGATGTTCTTTCCGTGGACCCTTCAAATGAAAATGGTTAATTTGGTTTTTAAGAAACCAATGAAAGTTTATTAAGAAAAATTACAAATATCTTAAAGTACCTAACTAACTAACTGTTTCTTTTTGGCGAGCCTTGGGGGAGGCCTATGTTCAGTAGTCGACGTCTTTCGGCTGAAATGATGATGATGATGACCTAACTGTTTCCATACAACTAGCTTTTTTAAACTAAAAGTACATTAAGAAAAAGAAAACAAACTAAGTATAAGAACCTTTGAATTGGAAGCTTAGGAAATCTTCAAAACTCGTAGATTTATTAACCAGATAATTATTATGTTGATAGCAACTGTTTCTTTGTCATAAGGTGTCTAGGCTTCTCTTGTCGATTTATGACTGTGTCATCGTTCCATTGATACGAAATGAATAAAATGACCAAACCATTTCAATTAAAACTGACTCTAACAAATACTTTAGTATATCTGACTTTTCTCTTAAATATAAATAAATGGTAAATGCCAAAGTGTAATTTACGATTACTTAACAAAAGCCTTAAAATATTGCAGAATAAATATCAACGATAATTCACGTATTGGGTAGAAAAATCCAATTATTACTCTCGTAACAACCAATTTCGTTTAATTTAAGAAAAACAGTAAACGGGCCCTTTGTGACAAGCAATGCCGGGGCACCGTTATTATATTTAATAAACATCAAATTTTTATTAGTATTTATTTGACAAACAATTACACGCTTCTTTTGTGATGTTAATGGCACTTATCATAAGGCTTTACGAGCTGCGTCGGACTGGATCCCAAGGGACGGGAATTGGGAGAAACGACTGTCGATAAAATGACTATCGACTACGTTCACTCGACCAGGAAACGAAAATTATGTGTGACTAGTAGTCGAACATTATAACATTAGCCAGCTTTTATTTATAGATAAGATAGATAGATAAAGACGTTTATTTGGTACTGCAAGCACACACAATCAAGATTAACAAAAATACAAAAGCCAGTACAAACTTAAAAGTAAAACATTATATATTGTCTGTATGCGCTGCAGTAGTGCAAAAGGGCCGTGGCTCAGTGGTCAACATTGCTCATAGGAGCAAAACACTGATATTCTGCCACAACCAAGAGGATCGAGAACAAAATATTACTTACTAATTCAAAATAATTATACAACAAAAGAAAAACAAAACAAACAGTGCTAAGCATCATTAATACCGACAATAAAAAGCAGATTACACCTACAACAAAAGCACAAAACAAGCCATGCCACCCGAGACTTCCCCAAAACTACCCGAGCCGATACGGCAAGGGCAGACAGACACGTCGAGGGGAAAATGGGTCCAAATGCTCGACACTCTGCTCTTCACTTCGATTACAAGGAAAATAAACAGCAACATTGGAAACCATTTATTTACAAGCTGCAATTTTCATCCAATGCATTATTTATAATAATGTACCAGATTTGCGTAATTTTATTGATTTCGTAATATAAAACAATAGTTATATATAGCAGCTACCGAACCACCCCAAACAAACATGCAACCGCCATATAGTTCCTTCACCCTACCCTACGTTTTAAAATCACACTCAATCATTTAGTTAGAGCTTTCTAAATAGGTATACATCCTTACCTCCATAATATTGTATTCCACATTATATATGGTATGTAGTCCTGAAATGAATGATTTTTATGTGTTATTTATTTATATTTATTTTATTTATTTATTTTTAATATTGAGTCGGAGGCAACAACTAGTCATATTATATTTTACTTGCTATTGTGCCTTTCCTTACTAAAAATAATTGTAAAATAATGGAATGCTGCCACTTTGTCAGTATGCATATTTTAGCACACTCATTTGGTATATGAAATGTGTAATAACCATACGAATTCTGTAAGTATACTTTTATGACTAAGTACCACGTTATTGTGAACATAAAACACGCCACGTGTGCAATTTGCCGAGCACATACGAACTCAAAGTAACAAGTTGCGAAACTACCGAACTGTATTTGCATGGTTATGGTTAATACTTAATCTTTACACATTTTATACTTTTATTTTATGAGACAAAATTACATCGCGTCAATTGAACGTTTAGGTCAATTTGCCAGAATCGTTTCTAGTAGCAATTTTCCATCTAACCAGTCGACAAAATATCTGTACCTTTTTTTTGACTATAATAAGTACTTATGAAAATCAAGGACTCCACCAATTCGGAAAAAACCTTGACGAGAAGAATCCGGCAAGACACTCAGCATTTTTACATAACATCAGATTATCATTGTCATTTTCGACGCACCGTTTTATCGATATCGACACAAATACTTTCGCAGCATTTCCCGAATTCAGTTTTAGTGCTGTACCCACGTAGGGTCTGTCAAAGGCGCTTTCTGCCTAACCTTTATCCGGTGTCTTCATGTTCTACACTTTATAGCGAGCCGTAAATATGGGCGAATAAAGACGTTCCGTGAACCTCCACGTTTAAATTTAAATTATTTTAATACACCCGCAATACCGATAATAAGTTTAGTGCAGAATCAATTCTGTATTTTGCTGTGCGTCTCAATAAATTTAGAGTAATATTTTATTGTTATTAACGACTAGCTGCGAGCCCATTGGAACGGATTTGTCTGGGTTGTTTATGGGCAGTCAAATGTTGGCAGGTATAAATAGAAATTGAAATTTAATTTTAAAGCCGTGTTGGGTATCAGTTTATCAATTCTTGTGTGATCTTTATTGGGATCGGCGAGTTGTAATTGATTGATGAATGAACTAAATGTCTGTAACTGGTAATTGAAATTTCAATGTGACACGAACTGTATAATGTTAGAAAACGACGAAGTTAGATGTTTAATTTAGTTCTAATTAATATTAAGTATGTGCCCTTACACATGGGTGTCATGGACTGACCTAAATATTGTAATATCTTAAAATATTAGTACATGATCTAATAATCTAATAGTAATAGTACATAATCTAATAAATAAATAAACCATGGGACGATTGACACCAATTGGGATGTACCAAAAAAAATAACCTATAGTTTTTATATTTTTTTTGGAAAGAATAGGATATTTTAAGATACCATTTTCATCGATTTTGAATTTGGTTGAGTATTTAATTTTTTATAATTTTTTTAAGAAATACGTTGGATGACGTCACAGTGAGAGAGCCACGTTCCATTGCCTACAAAAACTACTGATTTGTCTTGTCACTGTCAATAATACAAGCACGGCTTAGGGTCCTAAATGAACCATGACAAATAGTTTTATTTATTTATCTTCTTTTAGCTTCGATTATTCCTGTTTGTTTAATAGTGTGATAGTAAATAAGTAGATATTTTTTACTAAAATCTGATATTTAAATTCTTTCATATTTACTTGTAACGTAGTAATTTAATAATTAAATTTGTAAAAATACATTGCGAGTATTGTATACATTTCAGACTTTATGATAAATGACAACTGTTTAAAGCCAGGTGCGCATCATGTGATTAAAGTTCTGTCTTTGTCACTCTTTGCTATTATAAGCAGGACAGCAACATATCAAACTGTCAATTGGCTTTAGAGTGTAGACCTGCTTTATATCTGCCTATGTGACGATTCACTGCAGGGGTCAAATGAAGGTCATTACTTAGATTTTCTTTATTTAATTCAGTTTATCATATTTCTGGAATCTGATTTCTGAAAACGATTCACAAAGCCTATTTCTCCAAACTGTTTTCGATTTATTATACGTTGTCAAAAATTGGGACATCCCAATTGACTTAGTCCCAAACTAAGCTTAGCTTGTACTATGGGTACTAGACAACGGATAAACATACTTATCTAGATAAATACATACTTAAATACATTATTAACATTCGAGACTCGAGCACAAACATTCGTATTTTTCACACAAATATCTTCAAGCTTCGTAGTTAGGTTTTCTAACCACTGGGCTATCCGGCCGTCAAATAAATAAATAAATGAGTAACTAGGTATTTGTTTGATCGTGTTGCAGGTCAATCTAAACGATGCCTATAATTAGTCCATGACTTAGAATACAAAAACTATTGGACGTAATTATTTATTATTAGTCAATCAAACAAAAAATGAGAAAGACAAAGCGCGTCAAAATGTGGAAGTGGCCCGTGACGTTACGTCTAAGCAGTGTTTGAATAACAAAAGAAAAAAAAATGTGTCCAATATTTTTTGATAATCAAATTAACTCTTATGTAATTTTTTAGGAACCTAGCCTGATCACCTAATACGAGCACTCATCAAATTAAGAAGCAATCGCACCATCAGAAGAGCCCTTATGTTTTATCTCTAAAATTATTCACATGATAGATTTCAAATATCATTATGAGGTTGATCTCGGTCGGGCGAGGCGCGATCTCACACGATCTCACGCGGCGAACGGGTGACGCCGCGTGGCGCCGACTCTACCGACATGGGCGCGCGCATGGCTTGATCGTTCAATGGTTTTACTTTGAACTAGGATCCTCAAGTGTTTTGTACCTAATGCTACAGAATTTTTAATTGAGAATAGAAAAATGTAGATAAGACTTTTTTGTAATACCTATAGTAAGTATAGTATTCATTTCAGAATAAGAACAAATTCCGAAATCTCTATCCCCCACTCCCGAAGTCTGACGTTCTTTATCGTTGACATCTTTAGTTTGATTGACACATGAAAAATACGTTTTCAATATTTTCTTTTATAATCTAGTTGTCTGACAGGCGGAGATTTTTTTTTAAGAAATGGCTTCTGTCCAATGTGGCAACTTAGCCAAGGTAGAATATCCGAAACCAAACACAAATGTCAATCATATGGACCTTACAATACTAGTGCCAACTAGCCCGACACAGAAATATGTACTTACTCATTGCATTTTTTTTCCAAGGCCGCCACTTCAAATCCTGATACAGTGAAATCAATCGCCATACCACAACAAACAGAAGAGGCGGAACAAAGGCAAGCATAAACATTAAGACACCAATTTAATCAACTACATTATAGTTTTACGTTCAATAATAATGTCCAATTAGGCCGGGAACTAATAACTTACGAAACATATCCACTCCGATCCTTCGTTATTTACAGCGCCGTATACTGATATAAATTTTGAAGGCACTATTCTCTGATTAGAATAACGAGCCAACCGACTGTTTGATGACCGAATTAACATTTATAGAAATTAATCGATTCCATATACATCGATTACACTATTCGATGAATCGAGCTATAAACGTCTCGTTACTACTAATGGGAACATATGGACTTTGTATGGGAAACGGTAACGATATCAGGTTTCCTGTTTATTTTAAATTAGTTTTTATTTAGTGATATAAATTTACTCGTTAGACGTTGTAAAAATTAAAATGGGAGTGAGTTTATTAAGATAATTAGTCTTGTCGTTGCTTTGATTGCATTGGATAGTTCCGAATATGAATGGCTGAACGTTTTTTGTAGGAGTTGCCCAAAAGTTTCAAAAGTTTCCACCTATCGGAATCTTGACTGCAGAATCTTGTTCGAATCCTAATTGTTTTAATAACTTAAAAAAATAACTTAAAAACTTAAATTAACTTACTCTATACCTACCTAAAAACCTATATTTACAAATATCCCCCAGATCGCTGCTAATGGGCACTGGGCAGGGTGCCCATAATGCTGGCTGCGTTTCCTTTTGTATAGCAATGCCAATACGATGACTGAGGAAAGAGCCAGAGGTCCTGGGTTCGAATCCCGGTAAGGACATTTATTTGTGTGATGAGCACGAATATTTGTTCCTGAGTTATGGATGTTTTCTATGTATTTTAGTATTTATTTATCTATAGGTATAGTATGTTTATCGTCGTCTAGTACCCATAGTACAAGCTTTGCTTAGTTTGGGACTAGGTTGATTTGTGTAAGGTTGTCCCCTAATATTTATTTATTATTATTTATTATTTTAAATGTAGTAGCATAAGTAAATGTATTTACAGTGTCAAAACCTCGTGCTGAGGCACCGACTTCAAACAGATCAGAAGAAATATAATTTAGTGTTTTTGTAGTCATAGTGAAAACAAACGGATCACTCGCGTCTTAAAACGAGTTCAACTTGACATGTTTCGGACTAATCAACATATTTATATATGCGGGGTAGCGCTCAGTGCGCGTTTGGCAGCCGCCGTGACGTGTGACTTTGGGAAGAAGGGCTACGGATTAGCCCGAAACAGTCGAGTTAAACTCATTTTATGACGTGAGTGATCCGTTTATTTTCACTATGAGTGAGTCTCACGGTAGTTTCATGTTTGAAGTTTTTTGTAGTCGGTTCAATTGTTATTTTATAATTTCTTATATCTGCAAAAGTTAGTTCTATCCAGGTCGCAACAAAGACTTTCTTCATTAGCCAAGCAATGAAACAGCTAACAACTTCCTATGAAATATAAACCACCGATAAAGGCACGTAAAATAATAGATGTAGGTACCGTAATTAATACTCGAAATTACCACCTTTAATGGTTATGGTCATGTTACGACGCCGGCCTTTGTGAAGTATCTACTGAGGTTAGCACTGGTGTTTATCGAAGATATGAAGCAGCCATGTTTTTCGCAGGTGAATGAGGAAAACAGAATATTTACTTTATATTAACGACAAAAGACGACGAGAGGGAGAGGGCCGTGGGTTCAACTTTTTCGAAATTTATGTGCGAAATTACATTTGAAATTTACCATGAGCATTACGGTGAAGGAAAACATCGTGAGGAAACCTGTATGTAAACACCTACGAAGAAATTCAATGGTCAATCCCAATATTCCCAATCCGCACTGGGCCCCAGTGGGAAGTATAGCCCAAACCCTCTCATTCTGAGAGGAGGCCTGTGCCCTTAAAGTGGGACGTACTGGGATGAAACCATATAAAGGTAAACCAAAAATCTATGACTATTGTCAAGAGGGCGCTATTATTCTTATTTATATGGCAATAGTTCATTATAGTCGGAACAATGACATCTTGACTTGTCTAAACTGTCAGTCAATTGAAATTGCAAACAATGTAAACAAACCTTTTATTTAAAATGTCTTTAATTTCCATTTTCCCTCATCAAATACTGCTAAATCCGTGTGCTATTTAATCAATACTTACCACAACACTATCCTAAACCATTAATACAATAAACAAGTGCTAGAATATGGATATTTCATTAAATGGTTTATTTACATTGTTCGCAATTTCAATTGACAGCGATTTTACAATGTTTACCTACCTGTTAGCTCTGATGTTAATTTGGAAAGGTTTTGTAGTGAAATAGTTTTATTCCCCAAGCGTTTTTTTTCCAGTAGTTCATAATAAACATTATTTACAATGATCCGTTGTTGACTACAAATCGTTTTGGGCATTTTTGTTATTGTTCAAAGAAACCGCCACAGTGACACTGACAATCATTAAAATTATTGCCAGTGTAAGAAATTAGTTCCAATGAAATTCCGCAACATGGCGAATAGTATATATTTCTGGTCATGCTTTTAATAGGTCGGCGCAAAAGTATTTTAGTATTTTTAATGTATTATTAGCTTTTTGGCTGTGCTGAATGTAACTGGCTGGTTTTAATACCATTAAATCGGCCATTCTCAGAATTGCACACTTTTGCGTGTCCGAGCTATTAAGTAGCTCCAAATATAATCAAATACGAGTGAAAATATTTTTTTCAAATAGTTTTTAACTTTATCTAAAGGTTTTAGAAGGAATTAGCTTTATATTGTTTATTTATCACACTTATTTTATTTTTCAAACCCTTGTTCTTCGATTACCGTAGCCTGTCCGCACGCTATCTGTGTCTTGAAACTTGTTTCTCATTTTAGTTAGGAGTGGATTACACATATGTCATTTAAAATCCTGGTAGATAAAATACAGTTTGTTTGACTACATTAAAGTACAATTCGATAAAACCTGCTTTTTCAAATATATAACCAAATATCTGCCTGTCCAGCCTTAACACCTGAGTACCATCGCCCTTCAATTTCAAAGTGATCATCCCTAAACAACGATGTATTTGCACATCAATATTGCGTCACTCGCGAGCTGTTAGTCGTACCGCGGCACCCAAACAGTGTGGACGTGGTAGTGTCGAAATATATGGCTATGACGCACGTATGTTTCTAATCACCGTAACTTTGGTTTTCATTTTTTCTAATTCCCGTTCCTCTATTTATAAATTTTGTTTGTAAGGTAAATGAGCTAATGTTTATAAAAATAATAGAGCTGTGTGGGCTCTGGAAACTACCATTTTCCAGTATTTTCTATTACTTCCTGTTTTTATTTTTTTTAGAAAAATGTCTTGTGAGCACCGTAGTGTTAATTACCGTATCTTTCTAAGTACCGCAGTATGAAAATAGTAACAATTTTTTATATATATTTTTAATTTTTGACGACCGGATAGCCAAGTGTTTAGAGAACCTGACTATGAAGCTTACCTTTATGACAATGAGATATACTTTCCAAAAATAAATATCCTCTTCCTAAGTATCGTAGCCATCTACAATTCAATTTTGTAATTACCGTATCCGTAAAAAAAATAACCTCGATAAATCACAAACTATTTTGTTTATTCTAACGCCGTTTTGAAATATTAATAGTTTAGCTCATAATTGTCCATATTCATGTCTATATTTGGTCGTATTAACGAAAAAAAAAATGACTACGGTAATTAGATGAAAATCGTCAAGAAGTGAGAATGGCCGAAATGTTGACATTCTGAAGATGCAATAAATAAAAAAAAAACTAGTTCCCGCCATTTTTCAATTGATTTTCATTCAAGCAAAATGAACGTATGTGACGAAGAAATTCGGTACATTTTAAAGTTTAAAAAAAAAGGTAAAAATGCGACGAACGCCGCGAATAAAATTTGTGCGGTTTATGGACCTAATGCGGTATCAATAAGAGTAGCACAAATGTGGTTCAAGCGTTTCAAGTCTGGAAATTTTAGTGTGAAAGATGAGGTTTTTAGTATGAAACATTTTCCTTTGTATGAAAAATACGAAAATACTTTTGCCCCGACCTATTCTTTAAGTATTTTCCCAACTCAGTCTGTCTTTTCAGTTGTGATTCAACAAGCTTATACCTACACGATGATTTTTAATCGGTGATAAGGAACCATTTTTTAGGGTTCCGTAGTCAACTAGGAACCCTTATAGTTTCGCCATGTCTGTCCGTCTGTCTGTCTGTCTGTCTGTTCGTCCGCGGCTATGCTCAGAGACTGTTAGTACTAGAAAGCTGTAATTTGGCACGAATATATATATATCAGTCACGCCGACAAAGTGATTATATAAACAAAACTAAAAAAAAATTATTTAAGGTACCTCCCATAGACGTAAAGTGGGGGTGATTTTTTTTTCTCGACTAACCCTATAGTGTGGGGTATCATTGGATAGGTATTTAAAAATAAACAGGGGTTTGCTAGAACTATTTTTTGATAAAGTGAATATTTTCGGAGATATTCACTCCGAAAGTTCAAAATAATGTGTCCCCCCTGTAACTTTTTAACAGCAAGTCTAAAAAATATGAAAAAAATCAGGTAAGCGTAAATTAATAAAAACTTTCTAGGAAAATTATTTTCAACTTAATCGGTTGAGCAGTCTTTAAGTTTTTGTAAAAAAATATTTCTAAATTAAGATTGTAATTTAACCGCCATTGCAAGCATTTGTTTTTTCTTTAAGTACCTATAAGATCACGCTAACAGTAATCTTACAAATAAAAAATTGAAAAATGTTCATATAATAAAGAATTACATCTGAAAAACCATCAACATACATACTAGTTCTAGTAGACTAGTTACCCAATTTGCCGACAGATGGCGCTGTACCGCCGACGTTGAAATTCTGCGCGCGGTGGGAGTTGGGTGGGACCAAAGCAACCACATTAATAAAGTATGCAAAGATTTTTTCGTACCTGCTACGGAACCCTATCTTGGGCGTGTCCGACACGCTCTTGGCCGGTTTTCGAGATCAGTTAGTCTATGAGCCTGAAACCTCTTTATCAATTCAGTTTCTTAAAACAAACTTTGACGTGAGACCAGTCAAATTTCCCGCCAAATCGATGACACTAGACAAAACTTCCTAACTTCAACAGCTGTAGGATGCCCATGCATTAGGTGGATGGAGGAAATTGTACCGACTTGATTGCTTGAGAACTCATCTATTAAATTCCATTTAAAAATCACCGTGTATTGCAATAGCGATTAGGTACTATAAATAAATAAGTAATGCCGGAGGATGGACAGCAGTGTCCTTGTTATTTACGGTGTACCTACTGCGGACGCCAACCCGCCTGCCTAGCGTGGTTACTATGGCAACCATCCCCCTCGGAGCGATGATCTGCGGATGGGGCAGGGCAGGTATGTTTGGCGAACCTTGGGGGAGGCCTATCTTCGATGTCTCTCGGCTGAAACGATGATGATGATGACTGAATTCTATGAAAACATGAAAATACCTGTGCGTATTAACAAATAGCAACAGACGAAAAAGAGGTGACATCGATTCTAGAAGTAAACACATGCGCTGATATACAATGTTTCCGTTCACCTTATTACGGTAATGTTCAAATGTAATTTCGCACACGAATTTCGAAAACTCAGAGGTGCGAAGAGTCCCGATTCCTGATGTACCAAAATGACCTGTTACCTTCGAACCCACGCGACCCCTGCTCGAGAGGCCATAAGACTCAAACCACTACGCTACCACGGAGGACTAAGATAGGTACCGATAGATGAATAAAATGGAAATTATTTTATAGACGCTTAAGTCATGTACCTTACTTATAATGTTCTACTACGAATTAAATTAATCATGCAAAAAGAGATCGTCCAGCCCCATGTTAATAAGGAAACGATTAAACCTTCATCTAATTGCAAATTACTTTGTTAATGCATAGAGAAATTTTTAATACTTCAAGACATTATAATGAGTTACCTACTCAAGTACAGCTGCAAACCGTTGAAAACGAAATTCCTTTGAACGTTGCCTACAACAGGTATTAAAGTGGAATAGAGCTTTAAATAAAGTAATCTTAATCTTACTTCGTATTATAAAATCGATAAATTACAACGTAAAGAAATTGCTTTTACTATGAGCCATTTATTTTTACAGCAATATCTTGCAAAGGTGTTATACTAATAAAGATAATTATGGTTTTCATCAGGTCGACTACTTGCATGTTTGTAGCATAAGAACATAACCTACTAGATGCGACACTCCAGCGAAAGTCACACACAGATGCATTGAGGGCTATCAGAAGTTCATCAACATTTGTAGCTTACGTCCTACTACGAGACACTATTCTCCTCTGGTAACGAGAGTCCTTGAGCTGCAGTTTCTAACTATGTGTGGAGATTTAAATACACACACTATTGAACTATAATTTTTTCAAATTTCAATCGTTATGTTTCCATAGCAAATTTCAGATGTAACTTCGCCGTCGCGCGTTCGCTCTACAACTCGAATCGTATCGAGGTGCGACCCTGGGTTCGAACTCACGTTCCTCTGCTCGAGAAGCCATAAGAGTAAGGTTACCACGGATTTTTACACAAGCTAGTTTAATGTTGCAGAATGTCACGGATATTACGATTTATTAAAAGCCACGGAATATTCGCGCCTATTTTTAGTATAACTTTCGTATACCTCTTTACCTAAAAACTTACGAGCCCATGGTAACTGATCATCATTATCATTTCAGCCGAAAGCTGACTATAAAGCTGAGCACTGCTGAACATAGGCCTCCCCCAAGGCTGTTAAACAGATCGGTCCCGTGCCATCCGCATCCAACGCGATCCCGCAACCTTAACCAGGTCGTCGCTCCATCTTGTTGGAGGCCTTCCTACTCGAGAACCTTTTTGCCCCATCGGCCGTCAGTTCTACGAGCGATGTGCCCTGTCCCCTGCCACTTGAGTCTGGTGATACTTCGAGCTATGTCATCATTTCTAATGCGATCCCGCAGAGACACTCCGACCATAGCCCTCTCCATTGCCCTCTGAGTGAGGTCCTAACTAACTGATATGTAAACGCAAATACTTATTAGTGTCATGATCATGAACATGCACCGATATGCTCTGGTTCCTAATGCATCTATGCGTGTATAGCCCTTTATTATATTTCTAACAGATAACAACAGAAGCAGATGTACAAAGACAAACTTAATATTATCCCATAAAGGAACTTCTCCTAAATAATAATAAATAAATATTGTAGGACAATTTACAATGTTTGACTTAGCCCCAAAGTAAGCAAAACATGTACTAGTATGGGTGCTAGGCAACGGATCAACATAGATATGTATAAGGACACAAATTTTCTCTTCATCGCATATACGTCTGCTTCTACCGAGATTCAACGCCTGAACCTCTAAATTCATAGCCTGGGCCCCTAAGGACTAACCTAACCGGTCATTTTAAATCCGAAGTTCCGCTTCTGGGAATCTATATTCTAATGCCTGCAGGGTGTAACGACTCAGTCATAATCATTGTTATAAAACTACAATGTTGAGGGCGGTTCCTTGTGTACTATAGGCGGTGAAAGGTAGCTTGCTTTTCCTATAACAACAATAGTAACAGAATGTAAATTCCATTTCAATAATTTCAACAAATACGTTAGTCTTATAAACACTTATGGCCAACTGACATGGACACCGAATTGTCCAGGGCCTTAACGATATGCAATACAATACAATACAAATATTCTTTATTGATCACCAAAAACAGTACAGTGACATTACAAAAATAAAAATTCAGGTAGACAATAGGCGGTCTTATCGCTAAAAAGCGATTTCTTCTAGACAACCAATTACTCAGAAATTAATAAATATCAACAGACTAATGTCCGCGGACCAGAAGACGCGGTGTAGGTAGGCCTCCAACAAGATGGAGCGACGACCTGGTGAAGGTAGCGGGAACGCATTGGATGCGGATGACGCAGGGCCGATCTGTTTGGCGAGCCTTGGGGGAGGCCTATGTTCACCAGTGGACGTCTTTCGGCTGAAATGTTGATGATGATGATGAACAGACTAATAATGTAGGTGGCAGAAATAACTGACAGGAAAAACGTAGCATTAATAGGAGACAATAAATATTAAAAACAATACAAATATTATATAAATTTTATAAATAAACAAATACATTAAATAATAATACTTATACACTACATATACTAAATACAAAATATCAATGGAAAAATGTCAAAAGGCCGCATGTGAGAAAAGGATTTAAAAAGGAAATTAAAGAAACAATATAAACAAAAAACAAAATGAATAGAGAAGGTTCAAAGATTGAGGATTACGTTAGTGACAAATAGTGAGCCTTTAGAAGGTTTTTAAAAATGGGAAGGGATTTCGCTTGCCTTAACGCCAAAGGAAGATAATTCCAAAGAACATATATGATTAAAATCTTTTTTTTATTAGTTTTCGATTATAATCATACCTCTAGGAACCTAGATCATCAGGCATCCATGTCATTTGGCTATACTTAGGTATTTAAGAGATTGAGAGATTCTATTTAAATTAACTTTATACTTAAGAGTAATTATTGAAGCGTTTGTTCCGAATTTCTCATCATCATCATTTCAGCCGAAAGACGTCCACTGCTGAACATATTCCTCCCCCAAGGCTCGCCAATCATATCGGTCCCGCGCACTAACTAGGACAATCACTTTCTAGGACAAATTTTTGTAGAAATGGCAAAAGATTCTGATGCAGATTCCAGTTATCTGGTAGAAGTACAGGACCTCGAATTAATAAACGATAACGCCATCAAATTGCAGCCAATTCGTAAAAAAATTCTCACGGAAGTGGGGCGACTGAAAAGCTCGAATAAAAGTGACTTGCTGAACAATAGTACCTATTCCACTGTGAGACAGATATTATATTATCCCCTTGATAAATAAATAGGTGACAGACAAAGACAAACGAGTTTTATGTTTGTAGAAGAGAATTAGTTAGCACATGTGTGAACACGTGCTCTTAGGAATAAATAAACACAATTTTCTCTCAAGAAAGAAAAACTTCAATGATTACTACAAAAAATGACTACGGAACCCTAAAAAAACAACGGGCTGCACTCCGGGAGTGCCGGCAGAAGTGAAAACTTGAACATTAACGTTGTGCCGTCTTACGAACCCGCCCCCCCCCCCCTGTCCTCACTCCCCCCTTCCCAAAAAGTGAACAACGTTGCTAAAAAAGATTTCACTTCAAAAAAGCTAAACATAAATACGAATATTACATGTAAAGTTTGTCAACAAAACAAGGGCCACCCTATTCTACAATTAATAGTCATTATGTTAGTACATAACTGATGGCCGATGGGGCAAAAAGGTTCTCGAGTGGCGTCCACGGACCGGAAGACGCAGTGTAGGTAGGTAGATGGAACGACGACCTGGTTAAGGTTGCGGTGTAGATGCGGATGGCACGGGACCGATCTGTTTGGCGAGCCTTGGGGGAGGAATATGTTCAGTAGTGGACGTCTTTCGGCTGAAATGATGATGCGAGTACAAAAGTTATTACCTATCTATTAACCCGTGCTTGAAAATTGTATTATAGTCCTTTTATTTACAAGTATATTGTATATCACTTATCTATGTATGTTTTATGATGTGTATTATTGGATGTTTTCAGTTGTTTTATTAAAATGTTTGTTTTTTTTTGTTATTATTTATTAAATTTTATATTGCACCACCTGCTGAAATGCATTCCTTGCTTTCTTTCTTTTTTTTAAAGGTTGCCTGGAAGAGATCGCTTCGAAGCGATAAGGCCGCCCATTGCTTACCTTATTTCTTTTTTTTCATGTACTTGTTTTACTGTATTGTATTATTTGTGGTGTACAATAAAGAGTCATTGTATTGTATTGTATTGTATTTCTCAATACCAGAGGCCGTATTGTCTAACGCGTGGACGCTTGCTATCGCTTTCACCATCTCACACCGGTTTGACAGAAAGAAATAGTTAATGCGACAGCAAGTGTCAGCGCTTTAGACAATAAGCGTTCTGATCTATTAAAATAACTGTGGAAAAAAATTATATCTGAAGCATACAAAAACAGCATAGGAAATAAGTTATCTCTAGCGAATTGCGATCTAAAGTGATACCATGTCACAGTAGAATAGACCCAAAATATTTCAAGGGTTCATGAAAGATTTAGAAACCAATTTACGAGAATAAATTGTTAAGAGACCAATTATAAAAAACATAAACAAAAAATAATAATGAACTGACCAACAAAACGATTTTACGGTCCCATTTGAACGCTCGACCAAATTAAAACTAATAATTTATGTCCATTCAATCCCTAATAGAAACTATCAACACATCGCAGAACCGGTATTTTCAACATAAAATCGACGTCGATCATTCGATTGTGATTAATCGAAAAACACTTTAAACTCGCTCATAATACGTAAATATTCTTGTATCGATAAGACTAAGAGAAACATCGAAGCGAGCTAATGCTGGCTGATAAGAATTAATTTAAGGAAAAGTTTTCTAATTCATTATTTTTGAAAACGGAATCTTAATGAGGTTAGAATAAAGTCTGTTATTTTATGTTTTCGAGGTTAGTTTTTAGCGAACGTTCGTTATACAGGCACGCGCCACATTTACTGAGATTAGCAGTCGATTTTTCATTGCTAAAACATTTGAATACACGCAAAGTGAAGTAAGTACTTAGTAATAAGGTAAAGCAAAAACCATTGGGGGCGTCTGCGTTGTCTAGAGCGAGACGTAGATAATTAAAATACCTACGTCAATGTATGTCAAGCGTATCATTGATCTACCTACTTACGATGGAACTTAGTTTTGTGATTTGCGAACCAATCAAGAATCCCGTCTTTTGCGGATTCCGTAATCCCAAAACGGAACCCTTGTAGTTTTGCCATGACGTGCTGGAGCTTAGCTCAGAGACTCAATAAATATTATAATGTTATTTGGCATGGGTGTACGTATATTATCAGCATGCCTACAAAGTGGTGGAATGGATTTAAAAAAAATATTTTTTTGGGTAAGTATAGTTTCTTACACGATACGTAAAGCTAGGATTTTTTGATTTTGTTTTTATGTGAAAGTTATATAGACGTAGTTTGAAACTCTAGGAAGGACATAAAATAGTATTTATCTCGGAAAATTGCACAGTTTTCGTGGGATAGCGATAAGCGAATTCTTCGCAGACGGAGTCGCGGGCAACAGCTACTTAGTATTGAATATGAACCCTATATCGCGCATGGCTCTACTCAAACTTGACCGGATTTTGAGAATTGAAAAGAAATCAATTTGACTCTACGAATCAAGACGATTCCAATAACTGCAGCCGACACAATAGTTTACCACAAACAAAACAAACAAGTGTCGGGCGGGTGGCGATGGTTGTCCGCTCAATTTCGCGCGATTGCGGTCGGCGCGGAAGTCGCGTGCGCAAGGCGTGCGGCCATCGATCGGAATAGGCCCCGTAACGAGATCACTAGGACTAGGAATCTGTGGAAGAAGCATTTAACTGTTAGAGTTGCGATCTGAAATAATTTCCACGCTAGCTTTGTCCCTCACTCCATAGTTAATGGAGTGATGTAATAAAAATAATTTTTGCTGACTTTGAACATAAAACTACCACGAGACTCACTCATAGTGAAAAAAAAATACGGATAACTCACGTACAAACGAGTTTAGCTAGACTTCTTTCGGGCTAATCCGTAAACCTTCTTCTCGGAGCCACACGTCGCGGCGGCTACCAAACGCGCAATGCTCGACGGAGCTGACAGTGACACACAACTACCCCCGTTTTCATCGTTATTTTTATTTTCATTGTCAAATGTAGGGTAGTACAGAACACTAACAACATCACTAAACTCATCATAGACTGGAGTTATGCGTATTTTTTTCATGTTTGCTGACTCTACTTTTCGTTGACTGTCCAACTACTGATCCGTACCAAGTTTCAAGTCGATCATTACATTACCCGTTGAAGAGTTCCGTTCTTCACAAAATTTCGTATTTTTAACATTACTAGAAGTGGGCAACAGGTTTCGTCTGCGAAAAATTCTTTTATCGATATACAGCGGGAACTAATGCAATTTTCCAAGATAAAAATCTTGTGTGTTCTTGGGACTTAAAATATCTAAATCATAATTATACCTAACATCATCTGAATCGTGTTCGAAGTTAATTTTGGGTACATGATTGAGTAACAAACATCTACACATCCAAACATCTTCACAAACTTTCCCATTAATAGTGGTAGAGCCATGTTGTAGCTAGCCACTGCATCACGAATACTCCGGCTCGTCCGGGGCAGTATCACTCTCTCACGGAACACCGGCGTGAAGCAGCAACACTCCTGCTGCGTTTCGTACGGTCAGTGAGAGCGCCGGGGCCCAATACCTCTCCCCCTCCCCCTCCCGTATTCCCTTTCCTTTTTAAAGGCCGGCAACAGATCAGTTACTCTCTTTGAGTTGTTGATATTTAAATATGGGCGATGGTGATCATTATCCATTAGATGACCCGCTTGCTCGTTTTCCTCCCTCTCATAATAATAAAAAATGAATAGTATAGATTATTAGGATATCATATTTTTCAAATACAAATACAAATCATTTACAAATACAAGTCATTTATTGCCACAAAATACAATGAAAGCACAAATAAATAATGAACTAACAATATCTTGCCGACTCCATAATTTACCAGAATTAGTAGCTCTATGGTTAAGATAGATCAAACCGCAGTGTTTCCATCCGAGACAATTACTGCTCCGATGTAAAAGAAAACCATCGAAATCTAATTGCAGGAAATAGATAAAACTATGAAATTGTTATTCAATATTTACACAGAATGAAGACCACCACTTTCTTTTCGAACCACTACGTTGGTTTTACATCAGATTGATTATACAGTACGATGTTAATTTACTATCTAATCCTTAGGTACTACAGTCAACGGCCGCCATGAAGTAACTATGACTGTCCAATATTTACATAGGTACTGGACAGGGCAGGTTTATGGAGTCGCACAGTCTCTAGATTAGTCTGAAATTTAGTTTTAGTATAATGAGTGAGCTCAGCGGCAGTTAAATCTATTAAGATTTTGCTCGCTGATATAAGTTCATATTTATTTAAAGTTAATTTTATTATGTTTATTTGTATAGTTGTATAGTTTGATGAATTGTATCAGTTATACCCCATATGTGTTTCAACAAATACTTAAATAATTCCAACAAAGACTAGGTAATTAAATTAGGAAGCAATTCAATTCAATTTATTTCCATAATAATTTACATTGTCTCGGACATCAAAAACTATGAAAGTGCATATTTAAAATTGTATTTTTTGAAGAAATTAAAAAAAAAGTTCCTAGTTTTCTAAGTATTACCTAAGCCAAATGTAGTTATTAAGTATGTTCCTAACCCTCTATGAAATCCCTGTAACCATAGGCATATTTATATAATATTGTCAATGTGACAGGAAGGAAAGAAAATGCTACACTCTTGCTACACTTATCACTATTACACAACAACTATGTACAGCATACCTACCTACACTAGCCCTTAGCACTTGAATTGTAATATAAGGATTTTGTAAAATTCCCGTGGGGAATCCCAAAAATTCCAATTTTGTGTTACGTAGCATGAAGTCATTATGTCTCTAAGCCGAGCGGTTGATATTTTGAGACTTTACAAGAATGCCGTGTGAATATTGGGACAGAAAGTAGCCTATGTGTTATTCCAGGGTCCAGCTACCTACATATCAAATTTCAGCTTGTCCAACCGTTATAGCCAAAGGATTAATAGGGATCGTGCAGAAACTATAGGCGGCAGCACTAATGCGACAGAAGAGACACTATTCGGACAGTAAAAGAAACTTATCAGGGTATAACAGTCAAACTGATGTCACCAGTTGGCAGCACCGTCTATGTGCACGTTACCTATAAACACGCGCGCACGCTCGCCACGCACGCTTATACCTACTCAAACATTTTCAAATGACTTGACTTAGAACCACAGAATATATAATAGTACTAACGTACAGAATGGACGCGCTCCACCCCGCACCGATTCGAGTTACCCCACCCCTCAAGGCGCAGATTGCCGGACCCCGCCGGAATCCAGAAGAGTGCGCGCGCGATGTATGTAGGCGTACGCGTGTACAGACGTCGTCGTGCTTATGTAGATTCAAGAACGCGTATTTGTACGTCATGTCCGCCGCGTGCTTAGAACTTAGAACATTAAAAGTAACTTAAAATTAGTGGGATTCAGTTTACCTATATAGAAGGCACCCGTAAAAAACACGCAAATTTAAACCTCAACATTTCGTGACATAACCCGACCTAACCCCAATTATAATAAACACACCCCAATTACAAACTAAGGCTAATTGTAATAAGCTAACAGCCGCCTCTTGCGGTTTCCAAACCGGGCCACTCAGAGATTAGCGGTTACTTGTCTATGGTAATGTCTTGTCTGTAATAGCCGTAACTACGACCTCTGTGGTCTGTGACAAAGGTTACCTTATTATCTGTGCTTTACGAAATTGAAAATTAGAGGATAACGTGAGATTCGGAGGATGGTTAAGGAAAATTTTAGCGGCAACGCATTTCATTGCTTGCTTTGAGTCATAGTACTTAATAGAAATGATATTTTCTCAAAGAGGCAATGAAATGTTAACCTTACGTTCCAAATAATAGACCGGGACGTATCACGTTGCGGGCGTGGTTAGAAGAGTGCTATGTAATGGATTTTCATACAGAATTGCAGGCCTAGGCCGGGAAAGCGATCGTCTATTGTTTCATGTGACACAGCATCATGACGTTTATAGGACTCCGAAATTTTAAATATTATACTGTCTCTCTCGCTCTGCTATTACCTAAATACAATTAACTAGTACCAGCGAGACAGCACGATACGAAGTTAAATAGAATTTTTAATTTTGTAGTATAAGGCCAAGTGATGTGTATGAAGATTAGATACGGAAACAAAAGACTGCACAAAATCCAATGGACTAAATTGGAAGAAAACTTTTGCCTACTCATAGTTAGCATTAGGTAGGGCAAGGTTGAACAAGAAGAAGTTGGTTTCTCGTGTTAATAATTATGAATTAAAGTCACGAAAGCTTAAGACTTTGTATGTATATTCCGCTCCTGTATTTAATGGCGCCTACTTTATTTAAAAATCCGTGTTCACATTAAGACCATGTCGACATAGTTGGACTACCGTCCGCAGCAGGGCGGGCGTGGGCCGGGCCGTAATTACAAAATATAATACGGCCACTCAGCCTCTTGTTCCGCGACTCATCGTGCTCATTAACAATCGGCTGGTATGATTACATATAAAAGTGGTTTGAGAACGTATACGAGATATTACAAAATAAATACAGCTATTTCATCCAGAGATTGGTGCGGATTGAACTATCAATACTATAGGTATCACACATGTCACGATCCGTATCACAAAAGTATTGACGTGTATCGCAGTAGCAGGAAGGAAGATCAGCGCCGTTCGCAAGATTGGCAATATTTTGCTGATTTGGGACCATTTTGTGACATAAGCATGTTATTATTATTTTTTTTCTATTTTTCATTGTGTTATTTTTGCTCTTATTGCTTATTCTGTTTTAATTTTCTTTTGTCTATGTTAGTTGTCACAAATAAATATTTCTTTCTTTCTTTCTTTATCGTAATAAATCTGAAGTCAATTTCCTGATGTTTTGAAATCCGCGATATTATTGTCGATAAAATAGTATCACGATAATTATCTTCTTCATCTACAAGTGCCTCTCCAACTAGTGGCGGTTGGCAATCAGTTCCGCATATCTAACTCGATCTTTTGCCAGTTTGAAAAGTTACGCGGCGCTCTTCCCGTCCACTCCCGGATATTGCGCAGCCACGATTCTTTCTACGATCGACTGATCTCTTGCCTGCCACTTTGCTCATCATTATCAGTTGCAGAAACACGTATCTGTCGTGGTCGTGTAACGATAATATCTATTGACAGTCTAATCCATGCCATTGAACGAGTCCAAATAACAAAAATTTCAGACATAAAATTCTGGATTGACAATTTTCATACAACGTAAATGAAGAGCACGATGTAACGCTCAGGAACTTACATGGAATTAAAATCTTTAACTTTTAATTCAACTGCTAGATCTAATAGTTCACGCGATCGAAACCATAGGTAAAAGCTAGTTCTACTGGGTGTTTCAAAAATCCCGTACGATCCGAAAACCAGTGACAGTACTCATAAAACTGAACAACTTTCCCCAAGAAAAAGGGGTCGAAATACAAAAAAAATGGGACTGCCCATACAAAACATGTAATCAGCTGACAGAGTTAGTACATTTTTGTGTGAACCATTAAACGATACATCACGTAGGTAGGTTGGTAGTGGTAGAGCCATATTGTAGTGGTAGAGCCATGTTGTGGCTAGTTGTAGCACCCTCTCACAGAACTCCGGCGTGAAGCAGCAGTACCCCTGCTGAGTTTCGTACGGTCAGTGAGAGCGCCGGGGACCAATACCTCTTCCCCTTCCCCTTCCCTATTCCCTCTCCTTTTTTACAGGCCGGCAACTAGTGTCCGACCGAAACACGATTTTTAGCCGAAACCGAAACCGAAACCGAATATTCGGTTTTTTTCTGATTTCGGCCGAAACCGAAACCGAAACCGAAATTTTTGAAGACATATCATATCAAACAAAATATTACAAATTGTGAGGAAAAGGTTATTGCAAGGATTTCTTATATGAGAACAGTTACTTTTATTGTTAAACAAAATAAAAACGTTTATTTTTAATGAAAAATGACTTGGCATAGGTATTATATTATTCAAAACAAACAACCTATTCTTATCACGTCTAAACTAAATTCACAATCCTAATATCAAACGTATTGTTCATTAATCACAGCATAAAATGCAGTAACAGATTCAAATAAAAAGTAAATAATGATTTAATAAATAAACAACATTCACCATATTTTGTCGCGCGCCATGTGGTTCACAAACAAACGTCACAAGCTGCATGCATACTACTATCGCTGGTCCCAGCTGGGCCGGCCTCCGATGCATTACCTATACCTAAAGGTAACGCCACCAGAGTTGAGGCTACGCACACAACCACATCTCATGTAATGACAGCGGGATTTTGACGTTGTGTTGACGTTTAACGACAACACAACGTCAAAATCCCGCTGTCATTACATGAGATGTGGTTGTGTGCGTGGCCTCAACTCTGGTGGCGTTACCTTTACCCGGCCGAGCGTGGCCGGATTAAGCCGAGCGCTCCCGATGCGAGAGCCGCGAGAGGCCGCGAAGTAATTTCGGCCCGGCCGAAGGTTTCGGCCGGATTCTGGCCGAAACCGTAACTTCGGCCGAAAGCACTTTTTTGGCCGAAATTGGCCGAAACCGAAACCGAAACCGAAACTTCGGTCGGACACTACCGGCAACAGATCAGTGACTCTCTTTGAGTTGTTGATATGTATGGGCGGCGGTGGTCATTTTCCATAAGATGACCCGCTTGCTCGTTTTCCTCCATCTAATAATAATAAAAAAGGTACTTCACTAGTCAAATGCAAGTAATGAGGTCAGTTGCGGTTTATTTGATAATTCGTTCGTTAATACTTACCAAGTAAGGAGCGAATTTCGTTAAGGTTATCAAATCCTGAGTAGGTAACAACAATTTTGAAGAGGAGAGAGTCAAAAATACTACGTCCAAAATTCCGAGTCTACCAATAATAATAACAACTGAATGATTGCCGATGCACATTATTGTCTAACACTTTGTTAGCCGACTGTACTTGCACATGAGGCGATGTAAATTGAATTAGTGGGCGTGTTCAGTCTGCATTGACCTGCCGCGTCCGACTGTACATTTGTACCTCTAACACGACGTTCATAACTCTTGGAGAATCGCTCTTTAAGGAAATACTTTGCTGTATCGTTTTTAAATCCTGTTAAACAATACAGAAGGTATTTCTGTAGCTTGGAGCAACCATTTTCTTTACGTTAGATAGGTATATCTTCGGATGAAACACTTCGTAGTTAGGATTTGGATAAATGTGGCTCACAGATAGCTTATAACCTGTATTACACATACTAGGATAGGTACTTTTATCCCAGAATATTGTGATAACCTAATTTTTCGCAGGTGAAGTCGCAAGCAACAGTTAGTTACGTGTAAAAAAGGAAAAAAAAAGCATTATCGGCACAATGTTAAACTCAACTTTATCTATTTTATGATAAACGAGCAATTCTTGTATTTATAATCAGGATCTCAGAAACGGCTCCAACGATTTCGATGAAATTTGGTATGTGGGGGTTTTCGGGGATGAGAAATTTATCTAGCTTGGTCTTATCTCTGGGAAAAAGCTTGGTACCGAGGTTCAGCCTGAGCGGAGTTCAGTCGCCCAGGTACTCTATTTAATGAGTACTGCTTTAGTCGTCAGTTTAGGCAATCAATGAACATGTGGCCCAAGCACTGTTCCCTGGGGAACTCCTTCTTTCACTCTCAAACTTTTGCCAAAACCCCTCGGAAATGGTCATATTACTGTTTATAATATAACTAATTTACATCCCCGTGCCCACATTTGAGACGATCAAAAGAAAAATGGCATAACCTCACGGGGTAAGCAATGATGATTTTAAAGTCAAACGCCTTTGTAATAACGTTAATTTTTCTAGTGTAGAAAATTTAAGGTTAAGTCATTTCTCTTCGGGCACGGTTAACATCGTTTGGCGCTTGGCGCCGTTCTGTGGCGGTTGAAACAAAGAGGCGCAAGCGCATGATTGCGCGCCAGTGACTTGCATATTGGTATGAAAGCTAACCATGAAATTGGACGGTTGGAGTAGACGAGGTTCCGTCGGTTACTTTTGAGTTAAGTAAACTGGATAGACGGTTTTGGCATTTTTTGCAGTGATTTAGAAGATTTATTGACAGGCGGAAAGCGGTGTTTATTGTGTTGATAAGTTATTAAACTATGTATACCCAAGCGTTGCATAGTTTCAGAGAAAATTCTTTGTCTGTTGCGTGGCCGAGAATCTCGCTGCACTGTGAATATCCGGCAGCACACATACAATGAACGGAAAAAAAACGTAGGTTGCGTGTAATCGTGGCAGAGATCGGGTAGTTTCATATTCTTGGGCATCTACTTGATCGAAGGAAAGATTGTCGTATTTTTATGAAACTTATGACAAAAAAATACAATAAGAGATCTTCTGACACCAGCCACATTTTCCCACGCAACCCCAAAACTGTAATACTTATTACAAGTCGGCGTATCGCTTACAAAGTACGTATAACTACTAATCTATTTATTGATTCAATAGTCGGTTCGTCTGTCGGTCCGCGTCTCATAAACAAACAAATACAACGGTAGTTGATAGAAAAGGCACCGGCGCCTTTGTTGTCGGCTCTAGTAAATAAAATAATGAACTGTATATATTTAAACGGTGACTTCGCATATTTTGGGCAATTATTCGTCTTATTATTGATGGTTGTTACGAGTGAAGACGGTCTATGGGGCTATGATATGATGACACCTGAAAATTAGACACTGAAATTTCATGATGGCTTTTCAATAGTGCTCGAATCTTCAAAATTTGTTAAATAATCAGAACTGTTGCCAGACTAGATTAAAACTAAGAACTAGTTTCCGAACTTGTTACTGCCAAGGTTTTGACTTCAAGGAATCTTCCCTTATAGAGGCATAATCTTCAACCTTAAATATTACAAATAAATTTAATAATTTAGTGTTTTATTTGTCAATAGTGTATACAGTAATTGATTGATTCAGGCGTTACTTTATGGAGGTCCATACCCACCGTGCATTCATTCATAAAAAATATTGTCCCGCTATTTCGTTTATGATTTTTTTTATAATTATACATAATTCGCTCATGCTACATATGAATAAATTCCTTCTTTCTCAAGTGCTTACAATAATGGGTACTCCTCATTCCTCATCCTACATCTGTAATCAGTCAGCGAGTTCTGTTAGCGGCGAAGATAGGTAAGCCCACCCCGTTCATCACCTCGGCACGGGCCACACATATGAAAAAATCACAATGAACTTTGTAACCAGAAAACTCCAATCCCAAGTAATCCCAGTCTTCAAATCGACCTTTCTAAATCTCCAAAATCAGCCCTCCTAAACTCTTAAAACAACTCAACAAAACCAACTGCCCGGGGTCCAGAGCCATCGCCATAAATTCAGATATCCTTTGTCTGTGGTAATGAGAGGATTACCATACAAATAGAAACAGTTGGGCCAGTAATTGAGAGAGGCGCCCCGCTGGCTCGCACGCTTTGAACAGGCCGCGTGCCGCTGCTAACATCGCGTATTCGCTATCCGATTTGGGAGTTTCGATTAGGAGTTGAGACAATGTCATTAATGATTCGAATTTTTGATGACAGTTACCTTTTGAGAGTTCCGCAGTCAAAATGGCAAAACGGAGCTTTTATAATTTTGCTGTCTGTCTTTCCACAGCTTAGCTCTGAGTTTTAGTACCGGAAATCTGTATTTTGATATGACTGTAATTATAATCACATCAACAAAGTTGTTCAATTTTTTTTGGGTATACCCTATACGTAATGTGGGGATGAATGTTTCTTGTAAACCCCATGGTGTGGGGTATCATTAGACAGGTCTTTCAAAAATAATTGTATGCGAACATCATTTTTCGATTCATGAATTCATTTACGAAATATTAAGATTTAAAGTACCTCAACCCAGATTAGGCAACTTGGAAAGTCATAAATTAAAAAGTGCATTAAGAACCTACAATAATTAAAATAAATAATTGGCTAGAATATTTTTTATACATTACTTTAGCACTTAATCTAACTGGGGCACGATTCCTTTTTTTGTTTAAAGTAAGTATAAATAATTGTAAATAATTATCAAACCTCTAAAACCTTGGTGCGTCCATTGCCCATTTTGTGAACAAACTACCCCGAAAAGGACATGTTATGAATTGAAATCAAGTATTGTATTTAGTTAAATAGTTACAATATAAGTTATTGGTTTAAAATAAAAAATATGGTTCCTATGTTTATTGCAGTTTTAAAAAAAAACGTTCTTAAAGCTTTGTCCAGAGCTAAGCTATGATTCCCTTGGTGCCACATTCAACATCCTGCTGCTCCCTACATAAACGTCATATGACTCGTGATCGCGGGGCTCGACGAACGTCAGTAACGCTTCCAGTATGCTTAGTATAAGTTTTCCTTCACTTCAATACTTCTCGATCGCGTTTACGTAAAAATTTCAATTCTATGGAAACATAGACGCGCGCGCGCGGAGGCGCTGTCCATGTTTCCCTAGTAATTGAATTTTTTACGTAAACGCGATCGAGAAGTATTGAAGTGAAGGAAAACTTATACTAAGCGTACTGTACGCTTAGTATAAGTTTTTACTTCACCAAATACTTCTCGATCGCGTTTACGTAAAAAATTCAATTACTAGGGAAACATGGACAGCGTCTCCGCGCGCGCGCTTCCATGTTTCCATAGAATTGAAATTTTTACGTAAACGCGATCGAGAAGTATTGAAGTGAAGGAAAACTTATACTAAGCGTACAGTATGCTTAGTATAAGTTTTACTTCACCAAAATACTTCTCGATCGCGTTTACGTAAAAAAATCAATTACTATGGAAACATGGACAGCGCCTTCGCGCGCGCGCGCCCATGTTTCCATAGAATTGAAATTTTTACGTAAACGCGATCGAGAAATATTTTGGTGAAGTAAAACTTATACTAAGCGTACAGTACGCTTAGTATAAGTTTTCCTTCACTTCAATACTTCTCGATCGCGTTTACGTAAAAAAATCAATTACTAGGGAAACATGGACAGCGCCTCCGCGCGCGCGCGTCTATGTTTCCATAGAATTGAAATTTTTACGTAAACGCGATCGAGAAGTATTGAAGTGAAGGAAAACTTATACTTTGTTGTGACTCGTCGCTGGGATTTTTAGTTATGGAGGTAAATATATGATTCCCTTGGCTTTGGTTCATTGTGATTCTGATTCTTTTGGACTTACATATAAAATTTTGTGCATGCTATTGGTCCATAGTGTTATGTAAAAAGAAAACTACATTACTGCCAGCATATGTTGATTTAGTAGTAATTATTATACCTGGTTTACGCTCGCGTACGAGTGGCGAGACGAACTGCGGGACGAGCCACGAGACGAGAGTGTGAACAGGCGCGGCTCGCGCCTCGTCTCTTGATTTGCCTTGATTTTGACGCTCGCGTCCGGAGCGAGACGACGAGGCGAGGCGCGAGGCGAGGTGACGAGGCGAGGCGAGAGTGTAAATCAGGTATTATAACAATAACAGTTTCGGCAGAATCGTCAAGAAACATACATATTCTTATTCCCTTGGTTCTTATTCCCTTGGGTTTGGAACAAGGAAATCCTATTTTTCTTGCGTTTTCTTGTAAAGGAAAATAGTTTTCTTTTAATTCGCTGATTTATTCATTTAGAAATTTATTCAATTGATAGCAGGTCTTAAATATTACATTCTATTCAAAGTTCAACTTTTTTATTAACCCTGTCCTTTTGTATGATTCCCTTGGCGTTTTTTTTATTCCTTTGGCATTTTTCTTATTCCCCTGCCATTTTTTTCTTGTTCCCTTGGCGTTTTTCTTATTCCCCTGGCACTGAAAACTTAAAGCAGTATATTTCAATACCAAGCTGACCAAAATTAATGTCTATTCGATAAATCTGCTTATAATTAAATACAATTTCATATTTTATAGTAAATAGGTTGAAAAAAGTAAAAGTAAAAAACGCCAAGGGAATCAGACGGAGAATCCGATTCCGAAGAATGACCCTTAACACTGGTTGTTAAAATAACTATGATCATTTTCCGCTGTCATATGCAAAAATGCTTTTATCTCAAATCAATAAGTATAAACCAAAGTGAACTTTATACACATGGAGTAAAGTTCACTAGGCCAGTTTATAAATTTTGAGGTAACTACGAGCTTTTTCCAAAGTAGGTGACCATAATAGTATACCGATTTTTATAGCACCACGGAAATTTTTCATACTTATTTCAACTAGGTATAGTGTTCAATGTCCAATTTATTGAACTCCATGCTCCAACGAGTTTTACAGATGATAAGACCCTGTAATTAGGGTAAAAATAGGCGCCAAAAAAAAGCAACGTTACCATCTGTGGAGTTATTAAAATACTGAAAGGCTACCTAAGGTTTGTTTTATTTAAAGCATCCTAGAATAATCAAGATATGAGAGAGTAAATCCGAGTAACTTCTCTAACATTGTCAACTAAAGCCTTCAGTAGCTCGGGGCGGGAATAAATATGCGAAGCATAGGGCTTAACTAGAATTTATGGTCATGAAGCATCGAACTCTGTCAACGCTAGTAGAATATAATTATCAAAAGTGATTTATTTATACTGAAGGGTTGTCAGTATCATCTAGAATTCTAGATCTTGAGTGAATTGCGATATGTTACTTTATTAACTCTCTTATTCATTTGGCTTTAATTTTTATTACAGGCTTTTAATAGGAAATTTATTCACATTCTAGTCACATTGAAAATATAATAAAACACAATTACAAAAAAATCAACAATAAAAATAAAACAATAGTACTAACTAAACTAAAAGTAGAAAAAAAATACAAAAGGCTCTGCTGGCAGCATTACGTCACTGTAAAGCACTGCTGATACTTTGTGCGAAGAAGCTGCCAGCTCTTCGGTCCACTGTGGTACCTATTCATCAGTCGTTTTAAAATTTATTTCAAAAGAATTTGGGCGCTGAAGCACCACGGACCTAAAGTCTTAATTGTTGTGATTTTGGTTTGGATTGGCGTTATTATATGCTAGAAAAAATATAAAGACGTGTCGTTTGTATAGATGGTATAATTGAAGTGACTTAAGATATTCAAAATAAGAAAAGTCATAATAAAAAATAGAACATTATTTGAATACCTATTAAAAAATAATTTAGATTAGCCAGTACAGTATAAGTATTTACAACATTCCCCCTTAATCGAAATTATCCCAAGAGCAAAAATAAAATAATACAAAGAACTATACAACTAAACCTATGCTAGCTGTACATCTCTTATGTGCAACAGGCCCAAGAGGTTTTGTTAGAACGTCTGCAGGCATGTCACTACTCTTTAAATAATTAAGGGTAACGATGCAGTCAGATACTTTTTCTCGTATAAAATGGAAACGAGTATCTATATGCTTCGTCCTGTTGTGGTGCACTGGATTGAGTACTAAGTTAATGGCACTCTGGCTGTCCGACATTAATGTAACTGAACTAAGTATACCTGTGATTTCCGAAATAAAGCGACGTAAATAGCAGGCTTCTTTTGTAGCTGCTGTAAGTGCCATATATTCAGCTTCTGTCGATGAGAGAGCCACGGTGGGCTGTTTCTTTGATTCCCATGCCACCGGTCCGTCAGCTAACTTAAACACGAAGCCCGTGTACGACTTCCTATTAATCGGACAATTAGCCCAATCCGCATCAGCGTATCCTTTCAGAAGGTTTCCTGTTCTTCTGTAAGTTAAAGAATACTGTGAAGTACCTTTTAGGTACTGTAACACCCGTTTCGCAGCATTCCAATGCTCCTTAGTAAAACAAGTATTGAACTGACTAAGATAACTAGCCGCGTATGCGATGTCAGGCCGTGAGTTTACTGCCAAATACATTAAAGAACCAATAAGGTTTTGGTAAGGCAATAACGGTGACTCACTATTTAAATTCCTTTGCAATTTAGATTGCGCTAAAGGAGTTCCTGTCGTCTTACAATCACTCATATTAAACTTTTCTAACATTGACAATATGAAATTTGATTGATTTATTTTAATGCAATCTTTGTTGCTTTCTATTTGCAAGCCCAAATAAGATTTCAAATAGCCCAAATCTTTAAGGGAAAAATATGTCAACAAATCATTTTTGACAATTTCAAATGTCTTGTCAGAGGAGTAATAGATAATGAAATCGTCCACATAAACACTTAACAATACAAGTTCCTTGTCAAAAAGTTTTGTATACACGCAAGGTTCAGAGGGCGTTACAATAAAACCTATTTTCGAAAGAGTTTCATTTAACTTTTTATTCCAGGCGCGTGGAGCCTGTTTAAGACCATAGAGCGATTTCCTTAATAAGCAAACCTTATTTTCTTGGCCTTTTGCCGCAAAACCAAGAGGTTGCTCCATGTAGACTTCTTCTTGTAAATCGCCGTTAAGGAATGCAGTATCCACGTCCATATGCCTCATCTTTAAACCCATTTCTGCAGCTAATGCAAATAAAGTACGTAGTGAAGAATGACGTATTACCGGCGCAAATGTCTCATGATAGTCCACACCTTTTGTTTGACTATAACCTTTTGCGACAAGTCTTGCCTTATATTTGGTGATATTTCCATACGCATCTTTCTTCACTTTATATACCCACTTACATGGAATAACCTTTTTATTAGGTCTCTCCACTAATTCCCAGGTATGAAGTTTCATAAGCGAATTATGCTCATCATTCATGGCTAACTGCCACTTTGCAGCATCATCGGCATGAATAGCTTCATAATAGCTAGTTGGTTCATCCATATCGTTATTTGACACTTGATACGAAAGGTAATCGGGTGGTTTTCGATTCCTTGATGGATATCTTGACTCACACAAAACTTCAGGGTGTTCCACATTCGCTGTCTCTGTTTCCACTCTCTCTGGAATATTCTCAGTGTCCGTCTCCATTCTCACTGGATTCACGGGAACAGAAGATTCAGCACCTGAGTTGGAACTGTCAATACAATCGAAGTATTGCGAACCTTCTTCTTCAGCATCAAATAATAAGATGGGATTCGATTCAACATGTGAATCAGGTTCCCTTTTCTTCAGAGATGCAAAACGATTCTCAAAGAATGTTGCGTCTCTAGATTTTATTACCCTTCTAGGATTTTTAGGATCACGGAATAAGTACGTGTTGGGATCTTCTGAATATCCAACAAATATGCCTTCCTCAGCTTTTAAATCTAGTTTCTTTCTGTGACAATCAGGTATATGAACAAAAGCTCTACATCCAAACACTTTTAGATGACTCAAATCACTTTTACGACCACACCATCGGTCGTAAGGTATCTGTCCGTCTAAGGCTCTATGAGGAGACCTATTTTTCAAGTATACTGCTGCCTTGAATGCGTCTTCCCAGTATGCTTTAGGTAATGAGCTCTCAGCTAACATCGATCTTGCCTTTTCTACAATTGAGCGAAAAGTTCGCTCCGCAGTCCCATTTTGTTGCGGACTGTACCTAACTGTAGTTTGATGCTCGATCCCTTTAGAAGCGAGATAATCAGCAAATTCTTTATTTACATATTCTTTACCGCCATCTGTCCTAATAGCCTTTATTTGTGAGCCTAACTGTTTTTCAACAAAAGCTTGAAATAAACAGAACTTGTTCTTTACCTCTGTCTTAGAATTAATAAAATAAGCAAAAATTTTACGTGTATAGTCATCTACAAAAATTAAAATATATTTATTTCCTTGGAAAGATGACGTGGACATTGGCCCGCAGAGATCGCTATGGACCAATTCCAAAGGTGAAGATGCTCTTTTGTGTGCAATCTTCTTAAAAGGTTTTCTGGCTTGTTTGCCTTCTACGCAAGCGATGCAATTATTTTTGTCTACCTCGGTAAAGCTTATACCTACCTCATGATTTCTCAACATGCTCATTCCGATACGACATAAGTGACCTAACCGTTTGTGCCAGAGTCTGTAGTTACTCGGACAGTCAGAGTGCTCATGTTGTGTTGCATTTGCCCGGGGAACATTTACAGTGCAATCTAATGTGTACAGACCACCACAGGGCGAAGCATGAAGAACTGAATCACCTGTAACACAAAAATTTGCATCATTTTTATAGAAAGTACAACCATTATTATCAAAAATACATATAAAGCCCTTTTGAACTGCTTTCTGTACAGATAATAAATTAGCTTTTAATTCTGGTACAAAAGCTACATCTCGTATCATGTCCACCGATTTATCAGGTGTATTAATGGAGATATTGCCTACTCCACAACACTTAATTCGTTCGCCATTTGCGACAGTAACATTTCCATTATCTGAAGTTGTAAAACTATGAAACCAATCTCGTCTAGAAGTCATATGTTTAGTAGCACCAGAGTCAACGTACCACACATCCTTTTCTGAACCAGAAGTATTCAGTGCTGTATACGAAGAAGCTTCTTTCTTAGGTAAAACATTTGTCTTCTTATTACCTTTATCTTCGTAGGCTTTCTGTAAGGACTTCCAGGCTTCGGCTGCAGTTTTTGCTCCCTTTACGTGAGTGATAGCAGCACCGTCTACTGTAAGACATATTTTAGCAAGTGCCTTACAATCATACCTTGCCTTTAATGATGTGGATGTTCCATCGCCTTCGGGATATCCTATTACGGCATACCATAAATCTTCGTGGATAAGAAAATTTCGCATTTTAAATTTCCACGTTGGATACCCATCTCTGTTTTTAAGGCAGAATGAGGGAACTCCGGACTGCAACTGTTTGTAAACATTACCACTATCTCCACTTTCGCTTGACATTTTGTCACGGAACTTTTACTTTTCCAGGATGCGAAAAATAAACACACACGAAAAATAAATCAATGCAATAAATAACGCACAACCTCGTGCTGATAACGTGTTGTGATTTTGGTTTGGATTGGCGTTATTATATGCTAGAAAAAATATAAAGACGTGTCGTTTGTATAGATGGTATAATTGAAGTGACTTAAGATATTCAAAATAAGAAAAGTCATAATAAAAAATAGAACATTATTTGAATACCTATTAAAAAATAATTTAGATTAGCCAGTACAGTATAAGTATTTACAACATTAATCCCAAATGGTAGAAGGTTGTATTCGAAGCTAAGTACCTGATTTTGAAGTATCAGTATATTTTTGGCCAACCCTAAAGAGCTGCCTAGTTAAAGTCACCGAGTCCTGAGTACCTATCGGTTTATCCAAATAGATGAATAGAGAAAGTAGCTAAGGCGTCTTGAAAACTTAATGCCTACTAACTAATAACAAATTAACATGCAAAGGAGTAAAAAATTTGGCGTGAATCGGTCACAATTCTAATAAGGTGCAATAATGTGTTGGTCTATTTATCGTACCTACACATTTTTCTACCCTGCGAACTGCGGCAGTACTAAGGAAAATTTTATATTTTCGGACTCCTAATGGTTAATTTAAGTATGCATCTATCTATATAAGTATGTTTATCCGTTTCCTAGTACCCATAACACAAGCTAGCTTAACTTACTTTGGGACTAGGTCAATTGGTGTGAATTGTCCCGTAATATTTATTTATTTATTTAATTAAATATTATTGGTCCAGCCAGCATTAAGTACTGTAGGCACTGGCCACTGAGACCGTGTTGCTGTTTCGTGTATTTTGAAATATTTAAATCGTACGGATTCTAGAATTCGAATCCTGAAACAAACAGCGAACAGCAACACGGTCTCAGTGGCCAGTGTAGGTGGGTGTGCGTAGCTCAATTAGTTTGCTTAGCGCAGTTTCGTTGCACTTACGTGTGACGCGTAGTTTTAATCGCCCTCGCTTTACTTAGCCTCAGTCATTACTTTTATGTAGTGCAAAAATGAAATACTAAGTTTCATGGCTTAAATTAGTCCCTCTGGAACCAAATCGGAGCATCTTCACAATACTCTTCACAATCAGTATTCCACCATTTTACCTGTCCCTAGATAAATCGCTTCTCAGTTCACAAACCAACACTGACATCTCGTATCAATAAACGCAATTAGTTCTCATTAATACGAATCGATTGTTAAAAAATCGCGCGTATCGAGTAATTGACGTATGAAACATGTACTCGATGGGTAGGTTACGAGTGTAGTGGGCGTAAGCTCCGCCTCGGAGGCGGAGGGAGGGCCAAGTTGCCTCAGCGATGGAGGAGGGACGGAGGGCCAGTCGCACTAGTCACCGCGGACTTAGTGCGCGTCGTGCGCGTCGCAAATATTCGCATACCGCTGGCAAATGACAGTGAAAAATACCTGGTACAGCTAAAGGAACAAAATTCTGAGTGTCGTGAAGAGTGCCACGCAAAACGGATTGACAAACGCTAAGAAAAGCCCACGTGTTTTGTTTTCGAATACGCGTAATTAGCATAAAGGTGTTCCAATTATAAACAAACTTTTTTTTTCTTTTTATTGTGATGTTACGTCCTATAACAGCCATGACTGTAGAGCCAAATTAAAATGCAAAAACAAACGCCGGTCGGACAGTTAGATAATCGGTGTTCGTGTTCCTTTTTTGAAAATGGACTTGACGACGCGTCGTGGGGAGGAGGAGGGGGAGGAAGGGAAGATGAACGGGAACTGTGACGTCACGAAGCAGGATGTGAGGAAGACTAGTTCCTTTAGCATCAGGAATTTGATGGGAGACGAATCGACCGACGGCACGAGTGCTAACGAAGGTAGGGGATAATTACTTCAATGTTGTTTTTTATGCTTCAACCGGCATTGCCATCGTCACGTGTTTATTAGAAGACATGAACTTTTTGAGACTTAATACTTTTGTACTTTGTGTTCAGCAGTTTTAACTGCTTACCACGCATATGTTACGTCAACTTTAAGATATGGCGTAATATTCTGGGGAAATGCTACAGACAGGGAAATCATTTTTAGAAGCCAAAAGAAATGTTTGAGATCTGTGTGTGGCATTAAATCCATTGAATCGTGCAAACCACATTTCATCAAATTAAATATTCTTACTTTGCCGTGTCTCTATAATTATGAAATTTCAATATATATTAAATGTAAGATCCACCAATTTTCAAAATTTAATAGCATCCGTCACCATGAAAAAATTTGTTGTAAACCATCAAGAACTGCTTTTTTTTAAAAAAGTTTTTTTGGAATGGCACCCCGAATATACAATAAATTACCAACAAAAAATGTTAAATTGGAAAATATGAATGAATTTAAAAATATGTTATATAAATTCTTAGTGTCTAAGGCGTATTACTCAATCAAAGAATATTTAAATGATATTTTTGATTGTAACTAACTTTGTGCATGCGATACACTTAATTATAGGTAACTAGGAAATATTTGCATGTCCTTGTGATAAAACATGTGAAGCTATTTAACTTGTCTGTAAATCATCTTATTGTACCATGTTTAAGCAAATAACTGATTGATTTGATTTGTAACGTCTAAAATACTTACTCCTTTCTGTACCGACCGACAAGCGCTTAAAAACATCTCATACGTAGTGGCCATACGAATAGAGTTGCGCTACATATTTTTGACTGCGTTGTTCTATCAGTAATTCCGCGGTGACCTGTATTTAAAGATTTTTGAATCTCCTTTTGACATTCCGGAAAATTGTAATTCAATTAAATTTTGTGATAATAGTGGTCCCATCGAAGGGTGCGATGATTCCCCCAATGTGGTTAAGACAGTGCTAGACAATGACAAATGCATAATTTTATTTATGACTTTTGTCAATGTTACGTTGCCTTTTAACGCTTGATAACGTTAAGAAGTTTATTAAAATAAATTATTATATTTAAGACTATACATAGTTTTGCATTTTTGCGGCATTGAGAAGGCAAAATCCATACATCCGTATCCATACTAAAAGCTTAAACCGCTGAACCGATTTGATGCAATTTGGTTTGGAGTTTGACACCCTGGAAAGGACATAGCATAGTTTTTGTCCCAGAAAGTTTCATGATTCCCTCGTGATCGCAATAAAATAAAATAATTCTTCGGAGTCGGAGTCACGGACAACAGCTATTAGTATTAACTATTTGGTAATAAGTTAAAAAAGGAAAAAACTAGAAAGGGACCAAACAAAAGCAATACCATCATATCGTTTAAAATTCCTATCGAAAGGAGGGAGTACTGGTGTATGTTGTACTAAATTTAGAATATAAGTCTAAGGGTGCCTCTACCAGAGATGGTGCTAAGTAAATAAGTACGCCACGTTGAAATCTCTATGGTTTCGTATAATTTAACATGTCATAATGTATCATGCTTCACGTTGATTACGTCAGTCATAAAAGTGATTTATTTCTAAAACAGTTTTTTATTCGGAATTGTTATAAAACAAACCTAACCTTACCTACTCCATTCTGTAAGATGGCATTTAAAAAAATCCTGCAAAAAATAATGTTTCAGAACTAAATCACTGTATAACTACCTAATGTTGATTATGAAGAATGATGCATTATGTATGACTTATTAAATTACAGCAAAACCAAGGGATCCCGCCACGTTGCTATGGATGCGTTTGATATCCACCAACGACATTCATTGGTCCACATAGTACAGCTCTAATGCAAACGGGTTCAACTATGCTATGTTTTTTGCATGGAATGCTCCACGCTCTGGATGCGTGATGTGGATTCATGCTCTGGAACTTCCTCGAACAGCTATAGTATAAATCTTCCCAGGTGAATTTTTCGCTTCGAGCCCTTATCTTTCAAAACAAACGGTATCGTCATAGTATTAAGGTTCAAATTTAATGTAATGGCTCGAAGCGAAAAATTCACCTGGGAAGATTTATACTATACAACGCTTAGCATTAGTGGAAACGGTCATACAGTTTCGTGGCAGATCTTCGCAGCATTGCTGCATAACACATCTGGTAGAAAAGCATCCTAAGCCCATTGTAGGTACTAAATTTAGGGCATAAGTCTAAACAAATAATTATGTACTCTCTTCATTGACATTAAGATTCAAATTCCTACCGTCACAAGTCGTATTTATGAGGCTATAGCAGACTAATATTAAAAATAAGCCTTCCAGGCTTTGCCGTAGTCCGATAATAAGGCATCGGTACATAAAAGAGACACTAATAAAAACTAAATAAAAATACTTTAATCATGAACCATCTTTTCAACAGGTAATTGTTACGTCAATTAATTGGTAAATGGCAAAACAATTAATAAAAGGGAAGAGTTTATTAATTTTCAGTCGATGTTTCTTTCAAGTTTTGCCATAGGCATTTATAGATCAGTATCTTTCTACGGGACTTCATTTACATTCCAAACAAACGAGTGAAATTGTTAAAAAAATAAGTTATCGCTGCCTAAATAAGTACGTCTCACTGCAGAACAAACGTCCAAATAATCCTCTTATTTATATTATCCTTCTCATTTATACTAGTAGGATTGTGTATTAGATTTATTACACAAAACCAAAGAAAACCTTTTTTTTAAATATTATATATGGGATTTTTCAGAAAAAAATGTACGTACCCGTTTTGCCTTAATTGGCTACTTTCCTAACTAGTCAGTCTTTTAGATTATCAAAAAATATTGGACACGTATTTTTTATTTTATCAATTAAACAAAAAATGACGAAGATATGGCGCGTTGAAGTTTCGCGTGACGTCACTTGTTCCTTCACTTTTAGGAACAAGTGACGTCACGCGGAACTTCAACGCGCCATATCTTCGTCATTTTTTGTTTAATTGTCAAAAGAAAAATTACGTGTCTAATATTTTTTGTTAATATAAAATACGGACTAATAAGAATTATTATTTTTTTACCTAGGAAACATCCCTATTATCCTTAATTTTCCATACAAAATTTATTAGTCAGTTTTGTGACGGTCCATACAACAACATGTATGGTTAACTGCGTCACAAAACTGACAATTTTATTAAAAGAGGGACACTTTTTTATTGCTTAAATCGATAGTGCTTGTGATTCTGAGTAGAAATAACCCAAAATTTGTTAGGTTTTAAAAAAAAAGTACAAGGTACATTTTTTTCTGAAAATGCCCATAATGTCTCACAGACTTGTGAAATTTCTGTGGCAAGATGAAGTTGATTGACCCAAGTTCAGTTCTTTCTCTCTTGTTTTAATTCATTTGGATGGCTCAACCATAGGTATTAAATACCTCGAGGTTTTTGGGATAAGCAGGAAGTTTGCCAGTCACTTTCTTTTGTATCCTAATAATATTATAAATGTTCTTGTGAGTGTCGTGCGCACGTGTGTATGCGTGTGTTCGTGTTTGTTGCTCCTTCACACTAAAACGGCTGGACGCAATTTGATTATGTAGACAACTGGCCGACTAAACTAACACATAGGCTACTTTTATCCCGAAATTCTCAGGGGATAAATTCCCGTGTAAAATCCCAAATAACAATTATATTACTCGCTTAATCTCCTCTCCATGAAATTTTGCGCGGGTCTTCGTCATACAATGTAAATGATGACCATATTTTTTTTTAATTCAAAATAACATCGAATAAAATACAATAATGATATAACGAAACCATGACACAGCGTCACATCACACTGATTTTATAGTGATTTTAATGACTCATATAACGACTGTAAATACAAAGTTACAAAGGATAAAACGATTTTCTTGGTCCATGCTGCCATGACACTTAATGGAAGGTTGTTAAGTTATTTTTCCAACTTTACGATTGCAATTAGCGGTAATATACTAACCGTAAGGTTCTGTGGGTCAAATAATTATTTTTATTGTTACTTTGTAGTTTAATTAGTTTCAGAGCTGTGAGATAATTTAAGTTTACCTGATGGTGATAAAATCATGGATTGTGAGTTGCTGTTGATTTTATTGTTTGGGATGTTCTAGGCTCCGATGGGGTCAAAAGGTTTTCGAGATGGATGTATGGATGGATGGGCGATGGAGAGGGCTATGCTTGGAGTTTCTCTGCGGGATCGCATTAGAAATGACAAGATCCGCGCAAGAACTAAAGTCACGAACATAACTCGAAGAATCGTTAGACTTAAGTGGCAGTGGGCAGGGCACATCGCCCGTTTAACTGACGGCCGATGGGGTCGAAAGTTTGTCGAGGCGTCCGCGGATCAGAAGACGCAGTGTAGGTAGGCCTCCAACAAGATGGAGCGACGACCTGGTGAAGGTAGCGGGAACGCATTGTATGCGGATGGTGCAGGGCCAATCTGTTTGGCGAGCCTTGGGAAAGGCCTATGTTCAGCAGTGGACGTCTTTCGGCTGAAATGATGATGATGTTTTAGGTTCCGATGGGGCCAAACAAATTGCAAGACGTAGTGTTGAACTAAATACGCTCGTCCACGGCTGAAGATAGGTAAACCAAGGTTCACCAAACAGACCGGTTCTGCGCCATTAACATCCAATGCGTTCCCGCAACCTCAACCAGAGGCCGTATTGTCAAGCGCAGGCACTTGCCTTCGCTTTCACCATCTCTTTCTATCACCATCTTATACCGTTTGAAAGAAAGAAATATTGAATGCAAAAACAAGCGTCAGCGGGTTAGACAATAAGGCAATGGTCCCACTACCGGCGACGAACGATAAACGAGTAGAACTAAAAACGAGTGGGCGAGCGGCGAGAAGAGAGTGCGTAGTTTCGATAGTTTTGTCGCTCGGCTATAGGTAATATAAGCGAGTGTTTGAAGTGAGGAGAGTCCTCGCCAGCAGAGTGAACAGCCAGCGATGAACTATAAATATATATCTCTTTTATTTACACGGGAGCGATTATCTTTTGTTCGTTTCTTGGGCGAGAAAATCGCCGACAGCTGATCGTTTACTCGCCAGCGGTGGGACCAGTGCCGTACTGGTCATCACTCCATTTTGTTGGAGCTCTTTATTGCGTCACCCGGTCCGTGAACGCCATTCGAGAACCTTTTGATTCCTATTAGAGTAAATTAAAAATTAAACAAGAACGATACTCGCAGGTCGGTACAACAACTCGTAATTGCAATTACGTAAACTTTTTCACTCTATCCCTCCAGGTCATTACCCTATCCGCTGAATCAACTCAATTCACCACCAACACTGCTCACCTGTCTTCAGACCCCAGCACGCCACCGGTAAAGTACATTAGGGTTGTCAATCTCACACGGGTATTAATCAGGTTTTTATATTGCGATACGTTTTCGGACGTCATCGACGATGATGATGATATTCTAGAATTACCTTATTATTTACTAGCTGTTGCCCGCGACTCTGTCTGCGAAGAATTTGTTTATTGCTATATGCTGCGGAAACTATGCAATGTTCAAGGTCTCAAACTATCTCTATAGATACCAAATTTTATCTGAATCGGTTAAGCAGTTTGAACGTGAAGAGGTAGGTACAGACAGGCAGACACGTTCGCATTTATACTATTAAGAATGGAATTATGGATGAGTGAAAATCATGTTTCAAATAATTATACAGTACATCAATAAGCAGTCGCTTTCTATGCAACTGTTTTTTTTTCTTAAAATACTGAAATCGGGCAAGAATTTTGTATTGAACAATTTTAGTTCCTTTTTCATTCATAGAAATTTAGTCTATTGACGGAATATTTTTATTTTCATATCTCAAAAGGCCAAAGGAACCTTTTGATTGGTAAAATAAGGTCAATAATAGTCAATATTTTACAATATAAGGTAATAAACTGGCGAGTAAGCGGTAAGGACTTATATATTGTATTGTATTGTCCCAGTGTTTCACATACTAATCCGCAATAGATGACACCCTGCTGTCGCCTCTATGCTAATGACATAAAATTAAAGATGGCAACTACTAGGACAGTGACCAGCACTCGCACGTCTACCTTACAAGCTAATAATGCTAGTATCTGTCTTATAAAAAAAAAACTCCTGAATAATTAAATATGTATGTATCTTATAACATTAATACGGACATGTATCGAATATCGAAAGTTTGCATATCGAATTTATTATAATATCGAATGGTTTATATAGATTTTTTTTCTTAAAACTGTAAACTTATCAGGATTAGGAACGGCATCATTATGGAACCCAATTAGGCTAGAATATGTTGTTTTTAGCTCGAGGAATCGCCAGACTTAAGTGGCAGTGGGCAAGGCACATCGCTCGTAGAATTGACGGCTGATGGGGCGGATGGGGAACCGGAAGGCGCAGTGTAGGTAGGCCTCCAAGAAGATGGAGCGACGACCTGGTTAAGGTTGCGGGCACGCGTTGGATGCGGATGGCGCGGGACCGATCTGTCTGGCGAGCCTTGGGGAGGCCTATGTTCAGTAGTGGACGACTTTCGGCTGAATTGATGATGATGTTATTTTTAAAACAATCTTAAAAAGTTTACGGTTTCGGATATGTTTTTTTCGATATTTTAATTAATACATTTAAATTTAATCGTTTCCATGCAAAGTTGGCAACCCTAAATCCACATGAAAACCCTCAACACAATTTCAACCTTAACCTTTTGCCACAGAGTAGGGCAAGGAAGGGGTAGAGTGAAGCTAATCGGTTAGCGGGATGTAGTCTAATTTAGTTCAGGAAACAACTACTTACGGCTTGTGACGTCACAGCCTGGCACGGCTAAGGGCGGTCATTGTTGTTGACCCTGACAAGTCGGATCATCATCATCATCCTAACCTAGGTATATATGCCTTACTTTATGATAATCAACAACGTATTATATTATGATGATGATAAGGGTTGGAATTGCAAATAGTTTATTAAAAAATATATTTGTATTGTAACATTTTTAAAGCACAACATTCACTCGTACAACACTACAATGAAACCTACAACAAGTATTTTATCTTGTATCTTGGTCGACTTCAAGCATATCTTTAGAACGACTGATGCTCGCAGTTTGCCAGTGCCTTCGTCAATACATCGGCAGTCATTTTTTCGGTAGGATATAAGTCACAGTAATGTCTTTCCGCATGACCACATTGACGCCTCTATCCAGAATTAATGCGTTTTTCATAACAAATTTCAACACAACGTAATTTTCACGTCCTCGTAACTTTTGTGGGTGTTTAGAGTCATGTGGGGTAACTGTACGCAGTGGGTAAGTGTACGCAATCCCATTCATTTCGGTCTGAAATACTTAGACGACCAGATGGCCTAGTGGTTAGAGAACCTGACTATGAAGCTTGAGGTCCCGGGTTCGATTCCCGTGTCGGGGCAGATATTTGTATGAAAAATACGAATGTTTGTTCTCGGGTCTTGGGTGTTTAATATGTATTTAAGTATGTATCTATCTATATAAGTATATTTATCCGTTGCCTAGTACCCATAACACAAGCTTGCCTAGCTTACTTAGGGACTAGGTTAATTGGTGTGAATTGTCTCGTGATATTTATTTATTTATTTATTTATTTTTACCCACTGCGTACAGTTACCCCACATGACTCTACAACTTTTATTTTCCGACATTTTTATGGCAACGTGTGTTTAGGAATTGCTAAACCAATTGCTAAAACATCTGTCTAGAGGGCTCGAGCATAAAAGGAGTGGAGGCACCTTGGCCACGAGTTATTTTCCAAATAAAATTACCATTTTTTTCAGTTGAGATTTCATTAAACAATTTTTGAAGTCTCTACTGTGGGGCGCCCTCTATTGAGAAGGCCCCAGAAGCCCTCCCACTAAATCCGGCCGTGTTTAAACACATAATTATTATTATAAAATACTTATGTAACATAGGTTAGCAGAGGTTAATCAATCACAATACAAGGAGGAAACAAGAAACCGGTTTAATAGGTTTCACTCAATGTATACCTAGGTACTGATTGAGTAATAAACATCCAAACATCGTCGCAAATTTCTTCATTTGAAGGATTCTAGTCAAGACAATGTGTTTCTACCAGTTTTAAGGTCTAATCTTGCAAGTCGAAATTTATCTGCTTCACGTGATCAGATTGACTTGAAGTTTGGTACAGATGTGTAGTTTGTACGACAATGTAAGTAAAGGCAACAAAAGTACAGTCAGCAAAAAGATTGTATTAAAAATATTTTTTTTTGCAAAACTTATTATCTGTAACTAGGTTTTGTTCAATTTAGGTACGTGCATTTAATTACTAAATAAAGGAAATCCTGTTGCTAATACATTTGTTTTTTTAACAGTAATTGCTTAGGTATCAATAGTACCAATTATCCGTTTCACATCTACAATTTACAAGTGTTTAATAATGATTTACAAGTTATTTTATGGCTGAATGTCCGGTAAAACTTATGTAGTACGTGACCAATTGTGTATTGTTGTGCTAAATTAATAACGGCATAACAACGACCACGCGCGATTGGCGGCGCGGCGAGCGTTTACATAATAAAAAGTAAGACGTGGTAAGACGTAACTTATTTTCTGAAGGACATAACCTGGGGTATTATGCAGTGCTAGTATGTACTTATGTACTTTTAACACCTGCATACTTTCTAAGTTAAGTCTACTGCCCACAGATGCGTCATTTAGCAAATGCATAAATGACGAAAAGCGTACCGTGCGTCTTAGGTATGCCTTCGTATCGTTATGCAAGGAGCTACAAAACTGGTAGTTCTATGAATTGTATCTAATTTGATTGTGAAAATATCAAGTGATCTTGAAGATGTGATTTTAGCATACAACCTTAATAGAAGACGCCGACGGCGTAGATTGTATTGATTTCATCCATAGATAAAAAAAAACTGTAGATTTTTTGTTGCTGCAAAAGAGTTACCTATCAACGGATTATTCTGTATTTCAACTGCTGCTACCTGCTGCGGCTGCTGATTCCACCATTTTGCTAATCTCCTGACACCTAGATAAATTATTGAGTATTTGAATTAGGAATCCTGTTGCTATTAAGTTAAAGTTCAAAGTCAATTTTGAAATATGTACAAAAATAGTACGCGGGGTCCTAGGAGGCTAAATAAGTAATCACGTGTTTTCGTCTCAAAACTGCCGCATGAGCTTCATGTCGAACGCATGACTATATGCAAATACGATGTTGCCGCACCGTGGACACAGTTTTCTTAATTTCTATGCAGTATGTATGCAATCGGCACGCAAGCGTAAAATGATGATATCGAGCGTATGACGTGCGGCTACGTGGACAGTAGTCCTTAGATAGATGCCCAATTACCGGTACGATGTGAGAAAGGTGAGTAAAAATAGAGCCCGTTAATTTGAATTGCAGTGGCTGATTTTTGCTAATGACATGAAATTAGAGGTGCCAACTATTAGAACAGTGACTAGCACTCGAACACCTTATTTACTACGCATATTTGATTTGACATTTGCGATTAGCACTCGTAAGCAGATTACAAGGGACCTAAAATAAGTCATCATTCAACAATAACAGTTCTGGTACGTTTTTAAATCGATCGAAACCACTCGATTACTTTATTTTCTGGCAATGAAAATTCGATAACCTTGCCGACCTTGTCTGGTGCCACGGTAACGAGCGAGCAAAACGAATCAATTCAAGAATCGAGAACTCGCTATCGGCTCTCGTGTTTCAGAGCTTCTTGCATAATGTTTATTTTCTTTTAATAAGTAACTTAGTTTATGACAAAAAGGAATAAGTTATATAATAAAAAAACAAACTGACTACAATAAATCACGAAAATAAGTTTCTACTGTTCAGTTTGAATTCGGTGCCTCGTCACGAGCTAGCAGGAATGATAGAAGCTCGTTAGGTAACTCATATTTTTCATATTTTTTATATTTTTTTGGCTAATAAGCCAAATAGTAGATGGTAGATGACTAGGTCCACTCCAGTTTTGTTGTTGAATGAATTCCCTTGCCAAGGAATGCGATATCACTATGGCTTTTTCTGTGAAAAAGTTCCTGTACTTTCAGTAAGGACAAATTAATATGAAAATTTGGCAGACAGCTTTATATTTTGTATATTTGCGGCTTTTGCTGTCGAGGCTCTTGGGGCATGGGAAACCAAAACACTTTCTTTTTTAAGTTTGTACAATCTACAAGGTACAAGTGACCATTGGCCTGATCCTTTCCTCGGTCAACGTATAAGTATTACCATATAACGAGGAAACGTAACCAGTTTATAGGCGCTGAGCTGCTACTAAGCAGTTAGTAGTAGCTCAGCGATCTAGGTGATATTTGTAAATTACATAGACATTTCGTTTAAGTTTTTTTTCTTCTTTTCTTTTAGTTAAATTTTGTTTATTTCATACTAAATATGAACTGAAACATGGATGTACAGAAAAAACACAGAAAAAGACCAGCTCCGGGAAAAAAACGGAGCTGAAAAATAAAAAATACAAAAAGATACTTCATACCAATCTTGAAAAATTTTGTTTATTTTAAATAAATAGCGTACACACAAACATTAAAAAACGAGGATAACCTTTCAAAATGTACATATTCAAAGGTTCATCATCATCATCTAGACAAAGGCCTCCCCATCTAAGTGGTTCCTGCGACCTTTGCCAGAACGTCAGGCCATCAATTTTTTTTTTTGTATACAATATAATGCTTGCGGTTCATCACAATCACGCCTGATGGAAAGCGAAGATGAGGCCTACGATGGAACACGCTTGCCTAGTAAATGCTCATTCACCCTAGACTTGATTTAGGGGAATAAGCAGAAAGAAGGCAGTTGAGCGCGGTGTTGAGTGCGCCCCCAAGCGGTGCAAACCGTACAACAACTACGGGGCACTGTAACCGGTACGCGCGCGCTGCACAACTGCTCAGACCCTTTCTCCAGAATGGCTACTATAGGCAACAGGCTGGAGAACGATGAGAGTCGCTTGGCGGCCTGGCTTAACCTATAGAGTGGTGACTAGCCGCGGCCGAAGCCTACCACCGACCGGAGTTGTATCGCTCGTTTACCACCCAGAGGCCACGTATAGGGTCTCGAGGGTAAACCTACAGACCCGAGCGATTTCGACCCCCAATTGATTAATATAAAGATATTTAAATATTCAATATTCACAGTTGACTCATTTCTAATAAAATTTAACTATGTCCAGATTATAAGTAACAACGGGAAGGATCACAACAGCAATAAAATTAGTAATTCCTCCAACGTCCGAGCTATTGCTATTAAATTACGCGCGTGAGCATTTTTTAACCGCCTGCATGTTCATAATATTTCCTTGGTAATTGATAGGTGCTCATCGCATTGGGACCTAGGCAGGTGTGCTAGGAAGTACTACAATACGCAAGTCATATTTTACCATGAACACACCTTTTTAGACACGCACTAACATTAGGTTTAATTGATGGGGACGTGAAAAAAAAAGGTCTGTAATTCTGTGTTCTATCCTAATAGTCCATACCTACTTAAAAATTAGTCCTATAAATCGGAAAACACCTTGACAGAAATGGACGGAATTTTGAATGTAAATTGGCTACTTTTATGCCTTACCTAAATCGTAACCTATGTTCACACTATATTCGCAGACAAAGTCGCAGGAAAAAGCTAGGTTCATATAAATCCGTCCAACTGTTCTAGTGTGAAAGTGTAACGAATATAGGTATGCACAAACTTTTGCATTTTTAATATTAGTACTACTTTCCTTTTTGCATGCAGGCAGCTAGTAAAAAAAAACCTTTTCCACGTTTGCTATTTAGATACGATGAATATTAATTGATATTTAATATTACACTTTTTTCTGCTAGGTTCCCTCAGAATCGTCTTAAACGGGTTCTACTTATCTGTTGCCCGCGCCTCCGTCTGCGAAGAATTCGTTTAAATCGCTATTCCGCGGGAACTATGCCATTTTCCGGGATAAAAAATAACCTATAAGCTTCGTATTAAATAAAGCAAAAAAACGGAAAATCAACATGCATACGTTCATTATCATTGGTATTAGTTATTACGAGTGAACATAAATCCCGTTTTTACCTTATTCCGTGGGAATTTCAACAAATCCGTCTTTATTCTTTGTCTACATTGTAAACGAAATCTCTATGCAAAATTTCAGCTTTCTAGGGCGAAGTCAGTGAGTCAGTCAATCAAGCTTGCATATTTGGAACATCTATTCATGACAGGAACTCGCGTGTTTGAGGTAACATATCGTTACAAAACTATCAGATCTCCATGATGGCGGTAACGCTAGACTTCCTTAGCATTCCAATCGATTGCACAGTAAACAACACAGGTTAGCCTTTTCCCCAAAGCTTTGATATACAATTCCCAGCTGACTTGCGTTGCCGCGTGTCCCTTAATTAAAAACCTAAAACGTTTTCCTCTTAAAGACTTATATTTGCCTGGTAGCTTTCGTAATGAGAAAGTGCGGTGAAATTTATAAGTAGGCGGTTATAAATACTTTGATCAGGCTATTAAATAAACTAGCACCTTATTGCTATTTTATAATGGTTGTATAAAAACTTACCACGACTAGACTCGTCGGCTGACTCGTCGACTGACTCGTCGACTGACTCGTCAGTTAATTAGTTTAAAAGTGGCGAGTTCGTATTAAATCGATTTGATTGTGCTGTCGTGTGTACCGTTCACTGGTTTTAATCAATTTGTGGAATTATAAATATAGGAAATAAAATAGAATGCGCTTTAATTGGGGATGTCTATTTTTTTGCAATGTATAGTAAATCGAAAACCATTTCGAGATAAATGCTTTTTAAATCGTTTTCCGTAGTTATTTAATTTTAATATTATGTAATGAATTTATTATATAACAAATAAGCAATGAACTTCATTTGACATTGGTGTAAATTGCGTGACCGGTTCAAGTCGTACTTTATTCTGTGTGGTTAGAATTCTTCACAATTTACGTGTGGATTATACTACGGAGTTTGATTTGGACCCGCTGTCTGACATCTAGCACTTTGTCAGTGCCAGTAAAGTGACACAGTGTATAGTGTACCACTACGCAAAAAATAATTAAAGGGGTTGCCTTATCGTAAGCATTTAGATAGATTTAGAAATTTGGCATTGTGGGAGCCCTCAATTATAATCTGACGTCATCAACTAAAATAGTTTCAATAATTAATTTTGAAAAAAGTAGAGAACTAAATGACAAAATATTGAAATTAGTTTCTTATAATTGACTTTTCTGTACAAAATAAAATATAAAAACAACTGGTAATTTTTTTTTAGACATTCCCAATTGGCAATACGAGCACACAATATCCGGTTATGGCATAGATATACTGCAGATTAAAATTATAAGTAAAAGTACCTTTTACCCATGTTTTGTCTCGCATGAACTATTCAGTCTGGCTTTGGAATTGAAATTCCGGCATTTTACGAAATTTCCATCGGATTTCCTTAAACAACATTATGGTCTTTATAGGTAACACTGTATGAATAGCAACCACGAAAACTTTCTTGTCTCTAGCCTCGTCCTGCCCACCATACAAGAAAAAAAAAACAGTGAAATATGAATCAACTGGAAGGAAGAAAAGATACGAATATGATTTCTTTTCAAATCGAATAAAACAAAACAAATGCAACTCTAAACATGAAACTACCGTGAGACTCACTCATAGTGAAAATATACGGATCACTCACGTCTTTAAACGAGTTTAACTCGACATGTTTCGGGCTAATCCGTAGGTAGCCCTTCTTCCCGGATACACACGTCACGGCGTCTGCCAAACGCGCACTGCGCGCTATCGCTCCAGTCGCGCGGCTGCTCGACGCAACTGACAGCGACACATAACAACCCCCGTTTCCATCATTACCGTTTTCATGTGTCCTTATTAAATTACATTGAGCAGGACCAGGCTAGACTTAGCGCTCGAAGAGATTTTGAATTTTGTATTAGTGTATGCCAGCCTCTATACATCCCATTGCAGGACACAAGCCAACTCTCAGAATGAGAGGGATGGGGCCGTAGTTCCCACGCGAGCCCAGTTCGGATTGGGAACTTCACAGAGAAAATTGAATTTATTCTCAGGAGTGTGCTGTTTTCTTCACCGTAAAACTCATGGTAGGTTTCAAATGTCATTTCGCACATAAATTCCGATCAACTCAGAGGTGCACGCCCGGGTTCGTACCCACGACTCTCTGCTTCAGAGGCACTGAGGCTATAGGTTAAACCACTAGGCTACTACGGTTCCATTTAACCTTTTAGTCTGCTCCCAACTTTTCTAGTAATAAACCTGTAACATTTGGTTAGTTTCTCGCAGATTTTAGGCAGTACTCAAGCAGGCAATTGGCATTTAATGAAATACTTAACATAATTATAAATAAATAAGCAACGCAAAATATAATACGCAGCAGTTATAGCAGGTGTAAATTTGTTATGAAAAGCAGACTTATGGGCTTATGCGCCGTCCTTTGCGCGAAATGACAGTAATTCGATACAGTTTTGACAGCTGCGACAGCGCACTCACTCACAAAGCTTTTATAATATTGTATGATAATCAACAACGGATTATAATATGATAATGATAAGGGTTGGGGATCGCAAACAGTTTAAGTGACTGTTTTACATCAATTATTAAGGAATTGAACCATTATCCTAGCATTCCTAGCCTATATACGTCCCATTGCATGGCACAGGTCTCCTCTCAGAATGAGATGGTTTGGGCTGTAGTTTCCACGTGGACGCAAGCGGATTGAGAACTTCACACAGGCCATTGAATTCCTTCGCATATGTTTGCAAGTAAAACACGTGCTAATTATTTTGTTAATGTTCCTAAACCTATAATCAAACCAGTAATATTTAGAAAATTGCTCCAAAAATTTTTTTCTACGGAAGTTAGGGGGTAGTCAATTTTTAGTACTTCGGAGGCTAATATCTTGAAATAGGTTGAGTTTGGGCAGTTAAACATACATCAAAATAAATCAAATCGGAACCAGACAGTTATGGTAACTTTTCTTGTGAGATGCACTAACAAGAGTTACTGAAATTCACACCGAATCAGAAACTAACCTTTGTGTATTCTTGTCCGTGACCGAAGCCGCTTTAATAAATAAGTAAAATAAAGCTGTTTTTTACTGAATATATTTAAACGTGGTGTTTTTCTCTCCCAAATTACTTTTTGCACTCAAACTTGTCTCCAAATCTAAAAGGTCCTTATCCAACAACTAAAAGTAAAAAATAATCAAGAGATTATATTACGCATGCCTTTACAAAAATTACCTACACATTTCTTGGGTGCCAAACAACTACTGCAATTTAAATTAAATTGGTTATTCATCTCAAAATCTCATTTCGAGTCTTTGTAACTCTACCTTATATTTTAACAAATTTAAGTTATGTTAAGTTACAAAGCTGTGGGCTAAATCTGTATAATTTTAATCGTGTAATCTCTACCACTGATTACACGAACATGACATTAATTGAACTCCTCCAAAACACGAACCGTTCAAGTTCAACCTTCCATCTCCAAAGTATCCCAACCATCCCAAACACGCACAAGAATTATAAACAAACAGCAACAGAAACCTCTAAATAAAGTGCAGATAACTTTACAAATGACTTATATTTTCTGGAATTTAAAGTATAACCCACCGAACCAGCGAGAGCGAGCCCTCCCACTCTAACTTAAAGATCGCATTTGGTTGCAGGACAAAAGATCCTTTACAGGGTGACATGGAAATAAAAGGATTTAGAAGTGAGAGTTATCACAGCGACCCATTAGTGCGCACGCGTGGCCCCACGGACAGAAAAAAAGAGGAAACGTTTTGTATTAGGGATCGTAAAAATAATGCCGTCTGGGCAATGCCTCATGACTCCCGTCTTGTTTACCACTCTGCGAGATAAGGGTTGGTAGCATCACGACTTGGAATTTCTGGAATGCTGCCTTAAATGGAGACGTCAGCAATCATTTGTTAGTCGAGGTTTTTTTTATGTATGTATAGGGTACCAGTGCTAACTTATGGCACTGAGACGTGGCCGCTAACGATGGGCCTCATAAGAAAGCTCAAGATCACGCAGAGGGCGAAGGAGAGGGCTATGCGGAGTTTCTCTGCGGGATCACATCAGAAATGATGAAATCCGAGCAAGAACTAAAGCCACGGACATAGCATGAAGAATTGCCAGACTCAAGTGGCAATGGGTAGGGCACATCGCTCGTAGAACTGATGGTTGATGGGACCAAAAGGTCTCGAATGGCATTCACGGACCAGAAGACGCAGTGTAGGAAAGGTCCGACGCGATGGAGTAACGATGTGGTTAGGGTTGCGGGAACGCGTTGGATGCGTTTGGACCGGTCTGTTTGGCGAACCTCGCCTACCTATTTTGTAAGCTGTCAAATTGTCGCCACGCACACAAGCGAGAAAAGTTGGGACGCTTTGCATCGCAGTATTTGCTACTGACACTCTATAAAGGCTGGCGTTTACCACTTGAGACTGTAAGCGGTCAGCTTATAAAAATTCAACTATAACTGCCAGTTATTATTCATTCAATATGAATAGTGATTACACAATTCATTTACGTTTGAATAAGTTCACGCCATTAAAGTTTATTATGAAGAAACACTTTATTATTGGTGTCAGTTCCATGTAAATGGTTTCCTGTACATTTGAATAAACAGTCTACATTGCATAAAAGACATGAGCTTCGCATATATGTGTATTTATTTTTAGAATCTTATCCAAACTCATATGGCATTCTATAGTAATCCATTCTTTTTTTTTTAATGTTTCAATAAATATCTACGAAACATCTTGGGAACCTTTAGGTCAACACAAAAATACTCTTTAGAATTTCTATGAAACAACGCCATTTTGGGGATCGGGAACTTCACACACACCATTGAATTCTCAGATATGTATAGGTCACAGCCCAAGTCCCAGATCTAACGACCCAAGCCCTTTCATTCTGAGAGGTCTGTGCCTTGCAGTGGGACGTATAGGGCAAACCTTGGGTAATTGGTCATCATTCATCATTTCAGCCGAAAGACGTCCACTGCTGAACATAGGCCTCCCCCAAGGCTCGCCAAACAGATCGGCCCTGCGCCATCCGCATCCAATGCGTTCCCGCTACCTTCACCAGGTCGTCGCTCCATCTTGTTGGAGGCCTACCTACACTGCGTCTTCCGGTCCGCGGACGCCACTCGAGAACCTTTCGGCCCCATCGGCCGTCAGTTCTACGGGCGATGTGCCCTGCCCACTGCCACTTAAGTCTAGCGATTCTTCGAGCTATGTCCGTGACTTTAGTTCTCGCGCGGATTTCACGCGGGTAATTGGTGATACGAGGTAATTCGGTGATAGTCCCCTTCTTCTAGCTCTATCTGCCAGGAAAATGTAAGAATATCTATAAATTTGAAACCAAAAAATCAAGGTTTAAAATCATGGTTTGAAATTTATAGATATTCTTACATTTTCCTGGTAGATAGAGCCCTAGCTCTCCTAAGAAGGGGACTATCACCGAATTACCTCGTATCACCAATTACCCAAGGTTTGCCCTACTTATAGGCTGAGATGATGATGATGATGATGTGTACAGGTTCCCTCGCCATTTGTAAAACTCACGGCCAAATGTAATTTCGCACATCAATTTTGAAAACTCATGTGCGATCCTAACCCGGAGCCGCATGGGAACATCGGTCCAAGCCCTCTCATTTTGATAGGAGGCCTGTGCCCGTTAGTGGGACGTATATAGTCTGGTATAGGTACATAACATACTACGACACCATTTTACTGTCACATCTGTAGATGTCTTAGCATAACCCGTGTTCCGGCAATTTGATGGACAAGATAACATTGCTAGATAAGAAAAATAAAATAAAACAAACTGCGGGTAATTTGCCTGCTAATGACGTCTTATCTAGCTAATTAAAATGCGATTTGGCACAACACTTCATAACGTATTGTCACTCGCGATTTTATCTGTTGATTGCCGCGGTTACTTCATTCCTTGGAATGGTTTTGCTGTATTAGTGCCAATGCTGTAAATGTTACGTCAGAGGATAAGTGGTAGGCGCAATTATATTATCAGCATTACTTTGGCAAAAGCTATTTGAAATGTTTTATCTAGTAACTACCTACATTTTTATACAGAATCATGCTGTTTTAAGTAGACAAAAAAAAGCTGTTCAACGTTCAATGTACTGCCTACATATTTTTATACAGGATCTTGCTCATTTACATCGGTTATAGTCATAAAGTCACGTGAAGGGAGTTGCTTTTGCCGTATTTTTACACATTTTTTTACGTGGGGCGTTATAAACATGCCTATGGGACCAAAATTAGCCGAACGAGTAAAACTGATAAAAATATTACCTGGCATAAGAAAAAGTTAGTAATCAAATCATATTCGATGAAATTTTTTTATGAAAGCGGATATGTCTTCATACAAAAATGTTTACTTTACTTGAAAATACAGTTGTTTCGTTGTACATGTTTCGTGTAAATAAAATTAGGGGTTCGATTTTTAAAGCACTAAATAATAGTAATTTGGAAATTCAAACTACCTACTGACTATTCTCGCGTTATTTTGTACAATGATGAAAAGAACACCACTAGTCGAATCTGGCAACATTTTTGAATCCGCCAAACTTTGTCTAATTGAACTTGACTGTACTTATGTCAACATTTCGTAGGTAACGATCATTCAAATTCACACAAAAAAATATAAATGCGAAACCACTAAGCTATTAAATATTTCCTATGAGCAGAAAAGGTAGCCATTGGCTATCATATTTTATTGATAGAGGGGAAAGCGCGTGGTACCTTAATATAGTGTAATGCGTTATTAACATATTGTTAACTAGACAGTTTGGTTCCTATAAATCACAAATACAATAAAATTATACAAATTTTTTTCCTTATCTAACGATAAAAAGTATTCATATAAATATCTACTCGGTAACACATTCAATTTCCCATTGTTCCATTTCACACTAGCACATCATGTAAGTACATACTAGTCCTATCATTATAGTACAAGTAAATTAGCCACATGTCTAACAGGCTCATCACTGAAGCATTGTCCAACCCTTACACACGAGGACAGCAGGCAACCCCTAATAAAAATCAATTTGTACCCTTTGTAAACGCACGACACTTCTAAATCACCCCTTTGGGGGCCATTCGTTGTGACAGACGTTTAAATGCTTGGGGAATCACTCAAGGGCATATTGTCACTGTAATTCTAATACTTAGATAGTACATATTTGGGTATGATAGTGAAAATTAGGATCAGTGAGAAAAGTACGTGATTTTTGCTAGCTAGATTACTTCATTACGTGACTTATAAACAATGTTTTGTGAAAGCCCCTTGAATTCGATGACCCCTAGAAAGGGCCATCTGAGCGTGATTCTTTTCTCCTTTGCAGGTGACACCCGAAAATATACGTTGTCTTTGCTACCGTCGGTGATGGGCCGGCTAAATGAATATATTTATCTAGAATATATTATGAAAAGGAGTCCCTTAAGGCAGGTTCCGAAGATACTGGCGCAGTGTTCCCCCTTTGAATAGCTAAACTAATTCTTTGTCCGAGGTAGCTGTCAGCTTTTCGGTCTCCTGTGACGAAGAATAAATTATAAATATGACAAATGTGAGTATCGAATTTGTTATGTACCTACGTAGGTATTATGTATGCATCTGTGCCCTCAATACCCTTATGGAATGATATTATATCTCGTAGGTACGAGTATCGTTCCAGCCTACATACGTCCCACTGTAGGGCACAGGCTTCCTCTCAGCCTTTTTTGCCCGTGGTACTACCAAGCAGTCTTGTAGTATACTCTGGGAAGAAAATTCTACCCGTGGTAGGTACTACTAACATTGTAGTAAAATATTTTTAGGCTTTTCTCGTATTCACTCTAGTCATCTTAGTCGAAACACTTATACGTACACATAAAACACAACTCCAGTCCAGGCTCATCGACTTTCGAGTTGCTAACTCCAAAAAAAATAATATGATTAATATTCGCGTCAATCGCAAAATTCGCAAACAAGTCACAGTTTTTCTACAACCCAAAGTAAACAGTAGGCCACATCTTTAAGTGGTAATTGGCCCCCTGATAAGAACGCAGATGATGAGAAAAGTACATGCAAAAAGCCATACCGGTTCTTCACCTTTTCATAAGCATAATTACATTCATCGGACCGGTAGTAAGGACGAGTATATGTGCAAATGATTTCATTACCACTTCCCAAAACCAACCAAAACTTTTTTCGTAAACCCTTTCCGAAAACTCGATGTACGACAAATAATTAGTTTGCCATTAAGCCACACACGGCGGGCAAATGGGTTTTTTGCCGACCAAATTGCTGGCAGCGCTGCGGCCTGCTATATTAAAACAACATTAGTTGGTAACCGACCACGATTAACGGCTAGCTTCTGTGTGATTAAGTTAGAGTTAAAAAAGGTCCTCTTCCGGCGCGAATCAATTTGGTATCATGGTCATTTGTTTGGACACTAAAAGCGGCTGGTTACTAGCGATTATGTTCCTAAATTATGAAAAATTTTGATGTAACGTAACGTGTACCTAATTTCTTATATACTAAACTTGTTCATGTTTTTTTATCCAGTAAGTGAAATAAAATACACCATTAAGTTAATAAATTTGCGTGTCTTATCGTGAAACAAGTTCAAATGTGATTAAGTAGGAAAATGGAAAGCAAGAAATAGTTTGAATCTGTTTGACGAATATTTCTACGATCAACATTTTTTGCCATTTTTTTTTATTTACTCCATTGATACCGGCCATAGGTACCTATTTGGGTAGTGTTATGAATTTGTGTTTTTTTCCTTCTTTTTTGCGTCTAAAAATTGTGTCGAGCTCACTTTCATTTTTGTGTTTTTTATGTAGGTATGATGGAACAGTCCCAAAGGAAGAACAGCGCCGTTCGCACAACCGGCAGTTTGCTGATTTGGGACAATTTTCTGACATACGCATTTTTTATTCCATTCTTGTTTTATTTCTATTGTTTTTCTCCACGTTGTCACAAATAAAGGTTTTCTTTTTTCTTTCATGCTACATACGAAGCTGGCTCTTGCGAATAACTCATAGGCTACTTTTTATGCCCAAATTGCCACAGGATCAAGATGTCCCGGAAATCCCGAAATCTTAACTAGAGATGTTACTGAAGAATAAAGTCATAGTCGGAGCTTTAAATTTCAGTTGTCGAAATCGGAGTTCGCGGCGATGGCGGAGGCGGAGACAGAAGAGAGAAGATAATGTCAAAAGCTGTTCAAATAAAATAAAATATAGGTAATGCCACGAGAGTTGAGGCGAATGATTACACACACAGCTAGGTACATAAAGTACTGATTGAAAAATAAGTAGTGAATGAATGAAATGAGTGTGTGAATGAAAATGTGAGTTATATGATCTTATGATGAAATACCTACGCAATATGCATATTATATTTTTTCTTTTTTCATATACCGCCGGTAGCGGGTTACTTTAGGAAATTTTGGGGCTACTTTACTTTGATAGATTTAAAATGGTTCTAAAAACGCAAATATTCATAGCTCGATTGGGCAAATGACGTAAAAAGTTAGGTGATTTATCAAGGCAGTTATTTCACTGCCACAGATGGTCTAAAAAAATAAGGACACGGCGTAAAAAAACTGTTTTATAAAGTAACCCCAGTTTACGTAACTTATTATTGAAATAAAACAATTAGAAACTTATAAGAAATATTTGCAACAAAAAAATCGGTGTTTTATACACTGTTGAGTACCTATGTTGAACTTGCTATCGGTACAAATAAATATCAAAATCCCGCTGTCATGTTGTCGTGTACGTGACCTAAACTCTCGTGACGATACCTATACCTACTACAAAACAAACATGTTTTATACTAGAAATGTTTAGGTAAGTATTTAACTAAAATGTAAACAAACATGAATAACCGACAGTTATTGGGTCGGGTTCACCACCCAAATGCAATATTCGTAACTGACTTTCATGCGTCGCTTTATCGACGTACTCTTAATTTAGTCGCATGATATTATTATGCGACTAAACTAAAGAGTACGTCGATAATGCGACGCGTCAAAGTCAATTACAAATATTACATTTGGCTGGTTAACCCGACGCCATAACTGTTGGTTGTTCAAGTTTGTTTACATTTAGTTAAGTACCTAAACATTTCTAGTATAGCCTCTTTAATTTCAGTGGGAAGGGTGGTTCCTTACGCGAAAAGTATGAACTTTGACCTCCGATTGTAACCACCGATTTAAAAATATCGAAACCGAAGTATCGACGAGTGTTTTTCATACAACTTAAATGAAGACGGATTGCCACGTGAATTAAATAAAACCTGGGAATTATAATTCAACAGCTAAATCTAACAGTTCACGTAAGCGAAGGCGCGAGTAAAAGCTTAAAGCATAAAACCGCAACATGTCCTATTACCATCGAAACGACCACTAAAAAACTAAAGAAAATCAAATCATCATCTAAAATTAATGTAATAATAAACGTAAGTATCAAGTCATGAATGACGAATGAACCAATCAAATTTGTCCAAATATACTTATCGGTACGATCAACCATACTAAACTAGTAAGAGTACGTAATAATGTCGTTATGGAAGAATAATATAGTTATTGGATTAATGTGCACGAAATTACCCACTAATGGTAGTTATGGTAGAAAATGGTAGTTTTGGATTAGGCTAACGAGCGATCAAATGATTGGATTTCGTAAAAAAGTGAGCACGGATCGTGAATTTCGTTACAGTTGTTATAAATCGTTTATATGATTTTTACAGCCTAGTTACTGTTCAGGGGACGTGTTCAGTATATAATCATGTAGTTATCTCTATAAGGGTTTGTTACAGAGCGGTGTTTATAATTAACTATAATTAACTATCTTTACCTAAGTATACATTAGCAACGTGACTGACTGACTAATCCTTAGACAAAGAGTATTGTAATATTATATTAACAAAGAGTGGCAACTCTATGGTCAAATATGCATGTATGGAAGGTGCTGCCGCCCTACGGCTGGTCAAGAACTAATGTGACGTATCTATAGATGTATACTTATCTATATGTATATGTCGGTAGTGATATACAGTGATATAGTGATATAGATACGCGTACCTATAGTAATGTACAGTCAAGGATTTTAATTGATAGGCCAATTGCCACTATTCGTATTTTAGCATTGGCATTGGATGCGGATGGCGCAGGGCCGATCTGTTTGGCGAGCCTTGGGGGAGGCCTATGTTCAGCAGTGGACGTCTTTCGGCTGAAATGATGATGATGATGGTGTATTTTAGCAGTCTAATTCAAATCAGCATTTACGAGTATAAGCGGCTAAATCCGATTTGCATTATACGGCTAAAATACGAACATTGGCAAGTGGCCTATCAATTAAAGTCCTTGGCCGTACAATTTGGTACGCCATGGCCATGGCCGATGAATGACAAGTGACAAGTTTGACAAGTCAACCAAGATGGCCGCTTATTTAGTTCTTCAGCAAACACCAGAGGTCGCTGTAGTCGCATGAAAAGTGATGGATGATATATGTAAGTGTGCCCGGCCTGTCCTTAGACAACTTATAGGTAAAGCCACCGGAGCTAGTTTGCGACATACATATTTTTCAAAGTTCATAGTGATGCACTCAAGTCGAGGTACCCTGTGGTTAAAACACATAGCCTCTCAAGCAGACGGTCGTGGGCTCGAGCTTGGGCTCGTACCTCTTAATTTTTAGAAAGTTATGTGCGAAATTACATTCCAAATTTACCATAAGCTTTAAGGAATGAGGAAACCTGTATACCTGTAATAAATTCAATGGTGTGTGTGAAGTTGCCAATCCGCAGTAGGCCCGCATGGGAGCTATGGCCCAAGCCCCTAATTCTAAGACGAGGCCTGTGACCTGCAGGGATGATGACGATAGAGATGCACTAAGAAGATATTTTTCGACATTCCCACGAGATAAAAACAAGCTTAGATATATTTTATTCTACTATACTTCATTTAATTTAGAATTGAAAACCACAACATCATTATATTGCGGCTCGTCAACTATTTCTTACCTAGCAAATTGTACAGTACAATAGTCTGGGAGCCGCGAAATAAAATTGTTTTAAAGTCACTTTATTTGCGTGTCGTCAATTGTTAGTCTAGTATAAATTGTAAAGAGATTACAGTTCACGAGCCGCAATATAATGTGGTTGTGGTTTATAATTCTAAATTAAATGGAGTATTAGTATGTTGGCAAAGCTCTAGCCATAAGTTAGTGCTAATAAGTACTCGTAATAAACCAATCCAGTCCAATTTGAAAAGTTATTTTTTTTTGATTGATTTATTGCATATCGTTTTTTTTATATGTAGTACTGGTATTTAATTAACTGTTTATTATACTGTTAATAAGTACCGATATGTCTTACCTACTAACAATAGATACTTTCACGTACCTATTCATTCTTCATAAAGCATATATTAGGTATAATAAAATTCACACATTTATTATGTCACCCGTTAAGAATACATGAGATTAGCATTAAATATTACACGATTTAATATGCATTGGAATATAATGTTAGAATAATTAGGTATCATAAAAACTAACCAAGACTCTGACAATAAATCCATTCTTCTATAAGGATCCCGTTCAATGTATTATTTCACTGTCTTTTTGTGAATCACTGTTGTGCGATTTCGAATGGCATTGCAGAGAGATGTTTCACAAATAGGCATTATTTTATATTGTCACTACGTAGCTGACCCGGCAAACGTAGTTTTGCTGTTTAAATTATCAAAGAAGAATTATTGAAGAACTTAATTGGGGTGGGAGGGTAAAAAAATACTTTGCGACCTATTCTCATACCAACCAAATATACAATAAATAAAAATCATAAAAGTCGGTCTAGCCGTTTCGGAGGATTGCGACCACAAACACTGTGATTAGAGATTTTTTTTAAATTAGAACATTATTTCTATTAACATAGAGCAGCTATTAGCCTACCCATTTTAGGTAACTAACAATTTACGGATCTGACTTATCTGACAATAAATAAACTAAAATAAATTTATTGTTATTTTTAACTAACTCTAAGTTGTAGAGAGAACAATATCAATATCTACTTCATCATCATCATTTCACCAGCCGTCCACTGCTGAACATAGGCCTCCCCCAAGGTTCACTAAAACAGACCGGTCCTGCGCTATCCGCATCCATCGCTTTCCCGCAACCCTAACCAGATCGTAGCTCCATCTTACCGGACCCTTCCTACACTGCAACTTCCGGTCCGTGGATGCCATCCGAGACCTTTTGGCCCCATCGGCCATCAGTTCTACGATCGATGTGCCCTGCCCACTGCAACTTGACTGGCGATTCTTCGAGCTTTGTCGGTCACTTTAGTTCTTGCGCAGATTTCATCATTTCTAATGTGATCCCGCAAAGAAACCCCGAGCATAGCCCTCTCCATTGCCCTCTGAGTGTCTTGGGCTTTCTTATAAGACCCATAATACCTAGTAGCGGCCAGGTTTCACAATCATAACATAAGTCATCACTGGCAACACACACTGGTGAAAGACTTTTGACTTGAGACACTGCGGTGTATTGGACAAGATATTCCAACATGACATGTACGTACCTGTACTTGTAACGGTACAATTCAAACTACCGTTTCAACGTATGTACCTTAGGGTACGGAACCCTAATAAAAACCAAGACAATAAGATGGTTTATCAATGGTTGCGTTGTGTGTGTCCTTTCACACCACCTTATTTATATAGCAAAATAAATCTCACAGACAATCGTGATACTGTTTATTGTAATTAATTGTGATGTGTCATTTTATAATAGGTATAATTAACTTTTGTTTGTATGTTCGGGCAACTCTAACTTTTACCCCCTGTTCACAGTCACTTGTTAATAATTAACTACGGTCTCCGGGCATTAAAAGCGTGTCTGGAGAGAGTTATCTCTATGTTGTGGCGCTCCCCACAATATAGTACAGTCAGTCACCATCATGATATTATAAGTTTATTAGATGCTACGAAGTATATATTTGCACATGCGCGAAATTACATGGTTTTTATAAGGGTCGTTCGGTGAATACTAATTTACTGACATTCACCAGTGTCATATTGAAGGCCATGGATGACGGATTCTCTGTAGACGCCGTGTATACTGACTTTGCCAAGGCATTTGATAAAATTTGTCACTATACCTTATTATGTAAGCTTTGGGAAATCGGTATACACGGTGATTTGTTTCGTTGGATTAAGTCTTACGTCGAAAATCGCACGCAGTCCGTAGTGGTATAGGGATGTATATCGCATAGTAAAATTATAACTTCTGGTGTCTCTCAAGGTTCCCATTTGGGACCTCTATTGTTTATTATTTACATAAATGATATCGTTAAATCGCTCTCACACTCTAATATCCTTCTTTATGCAGATGACGCCAAAATTGATGGATTTATTCGTAGTGATGCTGATTGTGAATTGTTACAATGTGATTTATATAGCTTTGAGGTTTTTTTGTAGACAGAATAATCTATTTCTTAATCCGGATAAGTGCAGTACAATAAGCTTTACAAGAAAAAATAAACCATCAAACTATAATTACAAATTGTGCAGCAAAGATCTGGTAAAAGTTGAAGAGATCCGTGACCTTGGCGTCGTTATGGACGACAAATTGTCATTTGTACCCCATATTGACTCCATTTTAGGTAAATCCTTTAAGTAATTGGGCATGATACTGCGAGTCGGTAAACCTTTTAAAAGTACACTGACTCTCAAGGTACTTTGTAATAGTTACGTACGTAGTCGGCTTGAGTTTTCTTGTGCAGTATGGAAACTTCAGTATGAAATTCATGTCAACAGGATAGATAGACTACAAAAAAAAATTATAAAATACCTTGACTTTAAATGTGGCAATGAATACATAGATTATATCGGATCATTAAATCGTCATAAAATGCAATCACTTGAATCCCGAAGAGACTGCGTTGATTCAGTTTTGTTATATGACATAATTAACAATCGTATCGATGCCCCTGACTTGCTGAAAGACGTTCAATTTAGAGTTCCAGGTACTAAGGAACGCCAATGTCGTAACAAATATAAACATCTTTTTTCCATCCAGCGTAGTAGAACAAAATACTGTAAGAACATGTTTATCAACCGTGCGTGTACACTTTATAACAATAATAAGAAACTTAGGGATATAGACATATTCAACTGTAACATAGACTCATTAAATAATGTTTTTAAGGCAAATAATTAATAAATAGTGAATATACTATGCTAGGTACTTTGCTTCGTTTGAGATGTTAATTTTGAATTACTTTTGAAATAGATTTTGTGATAGTACCCGTAAACGAATTGTAAAGAGGCACAAATGGTTACACAAGTTTTTAGGGTAAGATAGAATTATAGTTGTATACATTTCTCTTAGTGTGATGTGATAATTAATTATTATGTTTTACACATGCATGAGAATTGTGGTAATGATACTACATTTCTTATATTTGTTTTGGAAACTATAGGTTTATATTTAAGCATTTAAAATATTTGTAACTTTGTCTTTGGATGACCGTTTGTTTCACAATAAATATAAATAAATAAATAAATAAATTGAAAATATTATCTTATCCGGTTACTATTGTGTATCTCATAGCTCCTACGTTTGTGAGGCGGACTGTATGTACTAAACCTTATTTTATTTTTTGTAAATATTTATTTATTGTAACTTTTGAAGTAAATTACATAATTAAAGAAACATTTACAAATAAGGAGCATAGTTGTAGGGCAAAGCTTACAGCAAAGTATCACGTTTTAACGAAGTGCACCTTTAAATATCTAAAGGTACCTATCTACTAAAATAAAAGTAAATTATTCACCAATTAAAAACCGTTTCGACATCATTTTGGATTAGTCTTCATTTGGCGAAGGCTCCTAACAACTCACTTTGTTCATACAATTCACTAACCCCGGGCATTCTAACCATGTGCATGTCACATGATTATTAAATTAAGGAAAATCCCCCTAATGGGGTAACGCGATTGTGTCGGGGTAAATCGTAGCCAATTGGTGGAGTAATCTCATTTGTGATTGTGGGGTGATTTGTGTTACGTTTAATAGGGGAATTACTAGGGTTTGGTTCCTTATTTGTATCGACGTGATTGGATTTAATGTGTTTATGTATAACTATGAGCGATTTGTGAATAAATGTTTGAACAAGTTTGACATCTTTTACAGACTTCAAAAGAGCCAAATTAGCATTCATCATCATCATCGTCTCAACCTACTTATACATCCCATTGTAAGGTACAGGTCTCCTCTCCGAATGAGAGGGCTTGGGCCGTAGCTCCCACGAGGGCCCAGTGCGGATTAGCCGCTTCACACACACAACTGAATTTCTTCTCGTAAAACTCATGGTAATTTTCAAATGTAACTCCGCACGTGAATTCCGAAAAACTCAGAAAGTCGAGGCCGGGTTCAAACCCACGAGCCTCTGCTTAAAAGCTGACCTAAGCTGACTATACTGAAACTTACGAGTATATTGTAACAATTGCATAGTGACTCAATTACTATATAATACTAGATGTTGCCCACGACTCCGTCTTCGAAGGAAAATAGCCTACAACCTATTCTCAGACCTACCGAGTATAGGGAAAAAAGTTTCATAATAATCGGTCCAGCCGTTCCGGAGGAGTTCGATAACAAACACCGTGACACGAGATTTTTATATATTGGATTTTATGAACACAAAACAATACAACTATACGCTACAGTGTAAACAATTGTGACCAATTGTTTACAATACTCTGTATAAAAATTGTCAGTAACAGTTGAAACCATCAAGCACTTGTAACAGGAGATGGTACCTATAGGTAAAAAACATAAGAAAACCTCTTGTTGTAAAGTGCACAGTATTGTTATTATGGAACATATTTATGTGGTATTTTAGGGTTTCTATAATGCTACTACTGCTCAGTGCTCGTCTTACGATGTATGGAGTGATCGTGCACTGCCACTAGATGCAAGAGGGGCTTTTACTAAGTTTTTCGCAGTTCTTGCAAGTCACGAAGGCGAACAGGCCGTGTATGTACATATACCTATAACGTGTACCTATTTTATACCTCTACAAAAAAAAACCTGCAATGACTATGTAGTTTACTGTTAGTAGAGGATGGTTTTAACTACATATTTGTTTTATTGAACTGAAAATTGTGTAAATTTGTGAATACGCCTATCTATATCTCAAAGGGCCGGCAACGCTCCTGTGACACCCTTAGTGTTGCGTGTGTCCATGGGTGGCGATGATTGCTTCCCATCAGGTGACCCGCATTCTCGTCTTACCCTTTCATATAAAAAACGCGGAATTATCCAATGGCAGTTTACGGGAATTTGCACTATTTCCGACCATATTAGGCATGAGAAATGATACCTGTGCGTGTTTCACTTTTGTGTGACGGATTTATTTTGGTACCTATGAATTTGTAGCATCTAAATGCAACTCTCGTTATGATTGTTTCGTGGTTGAGACGGATATGTCGCTATGCATTATGGATCGCATAAGTTCCCAGTAATATATTAATTTGCGTCGATTTTCTACAATTTACAGTAGTATGTGGTTGACGATTGATGACTTAGCAAAACGCTACAAACGGGCGTTTTTAACGTTGAGCTTTTGAACGTCTCTATACGTGGGTACCAAAAAGCTGTGCTTTGATAGAATGCTGTTGCGAATAAAGAATTTTATGTGTCGTTTTTGCGTGGAACATTTGGTCAAATAACACAATCTTTGGTTAAGCAATTTGGTACTTCCATAATTGGGTATTTTTTACCGTTAAGACTTTTTTTTACTGAGGATTTCTTTTATATTTGTCTTCTTCAAAATCACGAGTGCTAATTTAAAGTTGGTAGATTCTTCGACATTCATTGGAGCATCATTTGATGCCTAAATTGAATAAAGAATTTTGATTTATGAATAAATAAAATAAAGTAAATATTTAAAATGTCACGTCACAGAAGAATCTAAACTTTTTATTATAGTTTCCTCATTTTAAAAAACATAAATAAATAGTAGGTACTTATACTTTAATTGGAAATATCCATTTAAGAAAAAATATTGAAACGAAACTAGAGCATCGAAGCACATTTATAGTGAAAATATACGGATCACTCACGTCTTAAAACCCCACTACCCACACTATCTACACAAGGCGAAATTTTAAACCTGATACAAAATATAAGAAGAAGGCTACGGATTAGCCCGAAACATGTCGAGTTAAACTCGTTTTAAGACGTGAGTGATCCGTATATTTTCACTATGAGTGTGTCTCACGGTAGTTTCAGTGTGTGTGTGTGTGTGTCTGTCTGTCTGTGGCATCATAACTCTTTAACGGGTGAACCGATTTGGATGCGGTTTTTTTATTTGAAAGCAAGCTTTTGGCGATGGTTCTTAGACATTTTTTATCAAAATTAGTCCAGCCGAACGCAACGGCTGCGAACGCATTGGATGCGGATGGCGCAGGGCCGATCTGTTTGGCGAGCCTTGGGGGAGGCCTGTGTTCAGCAGTGGACGTCTTTCGGCTGAAATGATGATGATGAGTCCAGCCGTTTCAAAGTTATCAATCAGCTATTTTGTACGCTGCGGGAGGGGCTGCTGTTGGTTAGGTGTGAACGAAAAAATGAATAAGTAGGTATGGAAATACAATAAACTGCGTAACGCTCGCTCACTTTCAGCGGCTGACAGTCAGTTTGGTCTGAACACGGCCTTTGAAACGTCCTTACTAATACTACTACAAATCCTAATGATGATGACTCTTATTATCTTACCGTAAGAAATTACTCCCAAATTATAAACGCATTAAAATTATATTTTAGCCACAAAATTAGCATAAAATGGTTCTCAGTTGACTTTAACGACTCGGAAGTATGCGAAATAATTATAGTAAAGGGTTTAAGTTTGCAGTAATGTTTCTGAACGTTTATCTAAAAGCTATGATATACTCGTACGGTTGCATCTGGCTTATATAATCTTAAGTCTCTATGAGATATGAACCAATTATTAATAGGTGCGTTTAAAATCATAAATATGTTGGACGTACTTACAATGTGTCTTAAAATCAATCCAGATTATTCCAGATATTTGCTACTTTTTTAAATTAAGTCTGAAGTTTATTTTCACGCATGATGTATTGAAAAAGTAGCGCGTCAAAGCCGCGAGTACAATTTCGAACCAAAAATTCCGATAAAAAACCTTTAATTATTAAATGTATTATAAAATCAAGATGTCTTTTATTTAGTTTTTACTGCCCTCATATACATATGTATATGAGAGAGAGTATATGAGTATATACTTTGAGAGTTCAAAATGTCTTCTCAAAGGGTCGCTTAGTTTTCGTATCGTTAAGAATATCTATTAGCATGTGGATGGAATCTTATTCTTATAATTCTCTTCAGAATTAGTCTTCTATTCGCGAGAGGATAGATAAGCTGAGCGTTTTTACCGCCGCGATCCAACCGCAAGTCTACGCGTTAAAAATCGTCCGCGAGCGCCACCGCATCCGGAGCGCGCGCAAAAAGCGAAATCTATCCTAATGACCGGGAAACCTCAAATGGCACTTATTTCTTTCACTCTTGATAGCGCTATTTGTTCTAATGTAAAATATATTTGTTGTATTGATGGTTGCACGCAGTGGTCTCCAACCTTTTCGTAGGTCTAACCACTCTTTTGACTGTGGTAACCAGAGCTACCAACTTTGTGCACCTCCAAATTGCTTATGAAGCTCTTTCTACCCGGGACAGTATAGGCATAGGCGGTTTTTGATTTTTAAGGTGGAAGCGCACACTCTAGGCGCGAAATTCAAACTTTTTACAGTTTTTAATTTATTGTGGGTAAACGGTGTAACTGTTTAACTTCATATGGTACTTGCGCTTGTAAAACAGTGTTCTTTATATTACTGTGTAAAGTTTTTTAAGAATAAAACTATTAGCTTGAAATAAAAGTTGTCAAAACGTTGAAAGTCCGAATTTCTATGTTTGGCAACTTTTATATCAAGCTAACAGTTTTATTCATAAAAAGCTTTACACAATAATATAAAGAACAGTGTTTTACAACCGCAAGTACCATATGAAGGTAAACAGTTACACCGTTTACCCAAAATAAATTAAAACCTGTAAAAATTTTGAATTTCGCGCCTAGAGCGTGGCGTTCCACCTTAATATGTAAAAGGTGGCACAGATACGCTATAAAATGTAGTCAAAACACAGACTACTAATATAACAACATTTAAAAATGTTTCAGCCTAATGAATAGAACAATATTTTTAACTTTGTGAATTTAAAAAATATATTTAATGCTATGAAACGCATAAATTGTAATCTCATTATAAAATACTTTGTTTCGTTATCTTTACAAAATTGAAAAATCTTTGCTAATTATTAAGTAGAAGCAAAGTAATGGTTTTTTTTAAATAATAATAACACTATGCCGTCGTTTCTATAATAAGTCATGACCATTTAGGCTACCGTAGCTAAAAATCGCAATCAAGTGAGTGGCTAAGCTTGTACTGCAAAGATTTATTTGGAAATATATGTGGGAATATTAGGTTAGTTTGTATGATTTACCTGGTAATACTGTTTGCTTTAATTTAAGAAAAAAGGTAAAATGGCAGTCGTTGGAAGTCAGTAAAAGCTCTGTACGTATTCTAATTTGCATTCTATACTTATTACAGTTTTAAAGGAATAACTTGTTTGTTTTTCGACTGCCATCCCCACATATATATTAAAAATGAAGATGTTCTTTGTAGCGCTGCACTTTGAACAGTGGCGAAATAAATTTGAAAAACTACTTTAAACCACTTTAATAAGGGATCATATTGACGACCGAATAACCAAGTGATAAGAAAACCTGGCCCGATCCTCGGTCGGGGCAGATTACTATGTATCATCATTATCATCATCATTTCTGCCGAAAGACTACTACTACTATGGTTTTTTTTTTATTCAATATAGGCTTCCGTTTGTCCACATTCACGCCTGATGGAAAGCGAAGATAAGGCCTAGGATATAGCACGCTTGCCTAGTAGATGCTCATTCACCTTAGACTTGAATTTAGGGGAATAAGCCGAAAGAAGGCAGTTGAGCGTGGTGTTACGCGTGCCCCCAAGCAATGCAAACTGTACAACAAATACGGTGCACTGTAACCAGTACGCGCGTGCTGCACAACTACTCAGACGCTTCCTCCGGTTAACTATGTATGAAAAATACGAATGTTTTTGCTCAAGTCATGGATGTTTAACATCTATTCAAATATGTTTCTGGTGCCTAGTAGCTTTACTTACTTTGGGACTAGGTCAATTGGTATCAACAATAAAATTGTCCTATGATATTTTTTTTATCAAGTTATTTTGGATCAATTTAGTAATACCTAATATAAATGTTTTTTTTTAAAGAGGCTCGCTTAAAACGATCATAAGCAACCCATACCGCACAGGACCAATAGTTACTCAGTGGTTACACCTTGTCAGTTTTCTACAACACACTGAGTTGCAATTAATAGGTATTTTAAGGAATAAATATCTATTAAATACTAAATTAAATAATACAAATTTAAACAACTGCCCTTCCTTCCTTCTTCTTTGCCGGCTCCTCATTTGGGAACACTCCTGGACAACGCCTCATTGCGGGTGGCAGTTGCTCTCCACCTGAGCTGCGATGTTCGTGTGCCTCATAAATGCATCTGCGGCTCCATGGTGGAAGCAAATGGCCATCACGCATTGAGTTGCTGTCGTTGTTCGGGAAGATTTCCGCGTCACCACGCTCTCAATGACATTGTAAGGAGGGCTATGATATCCGCCAACATCCCTTGCGTTATGGAGCCGCCAGGCCTTTGCCGTACCGATGGCAAAAGGTCAGACGGTCTAACTTTAGTACCATGGCAGAAGGGAAAGTGTTTGCTGTGGGACGCCACATGCGTTAGCACTTTCGCCGCCTCACACCTCAGCCGACCGGTGCGTACAGCTGGAGCCGCTGCAGATTTTGCCGCTGATAGGAAGCGGGAAAAATATTCAGCTCTGGGCGGTGACTATTATTTTGTACCCCTTGCCTTTGAAACTACTGGGTGCTGGGGGTCGGAGGCTATTGCCTTTATTAGGGAAGTGGGACGTCGCATCAGAGAAAGGGGATCTGACGCTGTGCGGGTTCGTACCTGGTGCAAAGGTTGTCCATCGCCATTCAACGTGGTAATGCGGCCAGTGTGATGGGTACATACCTTTGCGCCAGGGACAACTCGTGGGGGACGTTTTGACTACACTTAGGCTAGTCTTAAGTTATAAATTTAATGTTTTATTTTTTGTATTTTTGACCTTAATAAATTGACTTATTTCTTGTAATTTAAACAATAACATAAAAAAAAACCTACAAGGCAAATACGTCGTCGAAAGACGTCGTAGGCCGACCCCAGAACGCTGGCCGCATTATCTCCCAGTTAAAATATATATTAACTACTTATTCATAAAGTTACCAGCCTGTTGCAGGAAAACGTACGTGTTGTCTATCTCTGGTAAAGGCCAACGTAAAAAAGACAAATAATGACAAATTAATATTAATTTAACACAAACTTAACAAGCTTTTTAGAAGGGCAAGTGTTACTCTCATATTTCAATAACAACTGTTGCGTGACTTGAATAAATTTATACTGTAGCTTGAAAAATATTTATGAAATAGTGCAATAGAGCAAGTGAATCTCCTGATGGTAAGTAAGCACGTCCACTCATGGACACCTGCAACACCAGAGGATTGCCGATGCGTTACCAGCCTACAGAGGGCTAAAATAGAATACCCTGTGCATGTAATTTCACTGGATGTCTTATTCTCCACGCCTGAACATAGAAGCACAATTAGCGAGTAAGATGGTGGTAGCGGTTCAGACGGAGCTTGCACAATGTCCCCACCCGCAAAATTCCCTGTTTATTCCGTTCATCATCATTGTCATCATTATCCGAGCCTATATATGTCTCATTGGGGGGCACAGGCCTCCTCTCTGAATGACAGGTACCACGCGGGCCCAATGCAGTTTGCGAACTTCACACACACTATTTAATTTTTTCGCATGCGCTGCAGGGTCTTGACAATGTTTTCCTTCACCGTAAAGCTTATGGTAAAGAATGTATGTATGGAAGCCAGCCTGATCACCAATAGAATTATAAGTAGACTTATCAATCCATTTGCTATAATTGTTATTAATCCAACTAGAGTGCGAAGGCTGGGGAATCGACATAAGTAGTTTTAGTCGCAACACACCCAAAAAACAAAAATAATGACTTGTAAGCTCAACTAAGCTCACATATTTGCGAACTGATAACTCACTTCTCCAGGGTTTCCGAAGTTTGTTTCTATTTTAGAAAATTAAGTTTAGATAACTAGCTTTCACTTGGTATGCATGCGGTTCGTATTGGATATGCAGGCCAATGTGCCCATCATTCATTCAAAAGTAATTTTGCACATAAATTCCGAAAAACTCAGAGGCACGAACCTGGAACTTGGATCGCCACGGCCCTCTGCTTCAGATGCCATGGATCAAACCACTAGGCACCTTTTTAGGGTTCCGTACCCAAAGGGGAAAAACCCTATTACTGAGACTTCGCTGTCCGTCCGTCCGTCTGTACGTCTGTCACCAGGCTGTATCTCAGGAACCGTGATAGCTAGACAGTTGAAATGTTCACAGATGATGTATTTGGTGGCCGCTATAACAACCAATACTAAAAAACAGAGCAAAATAAATATTTAAGGGGGCTCCCATACAACAAACGTGATTTTTTTGCTCGTTTTTGCTCGATATTGATAACGGCAACAGGTAGACGCTTGAAATATTCACAGAATATTTAGTTATTCAGGGTTATTTGTAATTCACTAGCATCCTTTTAACCCTAAACTCCTACCACTTAAACAAATGTTTCTTGTTTTACGGCTTTTGTCATAACTTAATATTTTTGGTGTAATAACGTTTTGAAAATTTGATTCTGCCTTTATTTTTACGATACTCTGTGTATTTGTATGGGAAAAAAGTGCTTCATTTTAAAAAGTCGTAAAACAAAAAACATTTGTTTGAGTGATAGGAATTCAGGGTTAAGAGGATGTCAGTGAATTAAAAATAACCCTGTATATTCACTTTAAAAAAAAATAGTTAAATAAAAATAAAACAAATATTTTAGGGGGGCTCCCATAGAACAAACGTGATTTTTTTGCCGTTTTTATAGATAATGGTACGGAACCCTTCGTGCGCGAGTCCGACACGCACTTGGCCGGTTTTTTTTGTGCGCTTATGTTTATTTTGAATGACCTGAAAAGGTTGGCAACCCCACAGCTCATGGCTCGTGTCACCGCAAGCTTCTCGGCTCAGCGCTCATTCAATCGGACGCCATCTTTACATCGCTTTTCAGTAATGGGCGATTAGCTCCGTGGAGTTCAATGACCCTAATCTCGTTTTTTATGAGCTTTAAGCGTGAGTTTTATGCGCATCTTATGTTTATGACTCTATTGATACATTTTGCTAATGGCTTTATTGAAATCTGTGGAGTAATTTTTGCGTTGTTTTGTTACATGTGGTTTTTAAGTGCGTGATCAAGTAGGAAAAATGGTTGAAGATGAACCAACGATAAAAAAACAATTTTTTTTTTACTTTTTTAAAAAGATATATTAGGGCTACAGACCGAGCCGAGTATACCCGATTTTGAGATTTTGTATATTATTTCTACAATTTTAAAGTTCTCATTTCATTGAAAATTTTTTAAGCATTTTACATACTTAGGTATTTTTAGATATTCTTGGGTCATTCTACTTTTTAGTAAATAATAATAATATTTTGTCAAATAAAAAGCATAAATGAGTACCCGGTGATTCGTTTTAAGTGCATATAACGACCGAAGTATTTAAATGTAATGATTTCAAACAAAAAAAACCTTTAATTTTACAGAAATTTTATGTTGGATTTCTACTTTATAAATTACTCACGAGCTTAACATTTAGGTACGCAGTTATTTTCTTTGTCTGTATTTGTAATTTGACATACCTACTAAAGAAGTGCAGTTAATTAGTTTAAATAACCTATCTTAAGCCAATTTCAAACGTTAAGGGTAGTATTTCCCTCAGAAAGGATATAAAGCATTCAGATAAGGTGCAAATTAAAATGCCAAACACAGGACTTTTGTGATACAGTAAAATTAATTTAGGAGCCCATAGTGAGGGTAATATTGTTATAATACCATGACATAAGCCAGAACTAAGAACCGAAACCAATCGTACTAAATTCATATATCGATTGGACCTTCCTCGAGCCAATTAAATTTTCACCCACCATGAAGGACTTAATAAAAAAAGCTATCCCGTTTAGTTTCACTTAAAACTTCACGTCATTATTTCTAAATTTTAATTTTCCCAACAATTCAGTGGAACCACCGTTACAATCCACAAGATTTGACGCCAATTGCCAAGACAAAGATGTTCAGAAACAAAGCAGAACCGATTTTTAAATTACCGAATTTGTGAGTTAACAGATTTTTGGGCCGCCTGCGCATGAAGCATTCCAAATTCGACTTAAAAACTAAGAGGGCACGATCGCAGTAAAATGAAATAAGGAAACGCAATAACGATAACAGATTCTCGCCAAATCCTACCGGAGACAATGAGGCTAATGGTCGGTATAATTTCATAGTGTATCCGTTAACAATATCTCGGCGATGGTAAAAAAGTAATTTACCATTATGTTGACGATGCGGGTATGGCTGGGAATACACCAACCACACAGGGAATTACTAAAGGAATGATTGACTAAACAAAATGCCAGACAGATCCACTGTGACTGATTGACAACAAGCCTAAACCGCAGGAGCTAGACTTGACCTTGAACAAGGGCTGAACAGGGGCTGGGGGTATGACGACAAGGGGGCCGTGAGAGGTGCGGGAGGCGAGCGCCTCCTCGTGTGCCTGCCGCCCGCACCTCTCCCGGCCCCCTTTGTCGTCATACCCCCCAGCTCCTCTACTCATTGAAACGGTTTAGTTTTTTTTTTTTTTTTAAATGGCGTCCGTCCAATTGGACAATTTTGCCAAACGGTTTAGTTATACACTACACGTACAGTAAATACTGAGAAATGTCAGTACACATCATTTAGTTTTTGCCTCTATGTCTAATCTACTTACACAGACGTTTGAACTCCACGAAATACGTTACAACACTGACGTGAAAAATATTATAAGTCTAGCCTTGCGATTGAATTACGCGAACAGAATGAGATCCATTAGTATTTGCCATATTGATGAATCAAAGTATTAATTGTACGTCTAACCTTTGCCTGAAGTGTAAATGAGATGAGAATTTTCGAGATTTCCACGGGATAGGAAGCTATTATATTTTTATTTCTCCACGGAGGGACACCCCAGGTCTAAAGTAGTACTTCCTAGGCTAGAAGTGTAAGTGCACAAATTCTGCGTCAGGTCGTCAGGTATGTACCAACCAAACACGTTCCTTGCGAGGCTGCTTCTCAAGAATGCTTTGCACGTAGAACGTAACTTGTTTATTCAGTCGTGATTCGTAAGCCATTCAGTTGGCATGGACCCGACAATTAGTAGGCTGAGGCTGACGCTGCGGAGATGCGATCGGTTCCAATCGATTTTGCCCCGCTGCGTGAAGTTTGTTTAGCGGCAAAAAGCGTGCCTCCGACGTACCGACCATTATTGGACCACATTTAGTGACGCCTAACCAAGTTTTTGTCCAACAATGCCGTGATTACCAAATTTATACACAATGGTGTCTCCGCTCGGAGCCATTGGCGCTTGAAGATGACCTAGAGTTGAATGCACCAGCGTTAACGGTCCAAAACTTTTATTTGCTTAATTATAACACCGATACTGAATGGTCAGTATTGATAATGATCTTGCTTGTAATTTGGAAAATGAATCGTCGAAGCCGGCTGCGGCGCCGCTGGGGTGGTGCCGGCAATAAATAAACATCACAATCTAAAAGCTATAAATGTACATATTTGTGAAGTGGAAATCAAACTTAATGGTAACTGTTTTGAGTTGAATATTAAACGTAGCGAATATGGAGTTATGCTGTTTATTGCAATTGAATGAGACGGTAGTCGTGTGTAGTAGCTTATTCAAAGAGTGCACGTTAACGACAATAAAAATAACAATTACCGGCCGAGATGGCTATCTCCGTAATCGTTTCGTACTAATTCCGTGCCACTGCTTGCTAATTGTTGCTTACAAATAACCATCTTTATATCTACATTAGTTAAAAGCTTTAGAAATTAGGCATTTAAACATGCTTCTGAAATTAATGGACAATAAGAATTTATTGTTTCATTTATATTACCTTAAGTATTCTATTACTTACTTATGCTTGCATGTTGAGTTCTTGTGTTTAGTTTTGTTATAGTCACACACACCACGAAAATGTTAAACCACTTGTCATATTCAAAATGTAGCCGAGTAATACATACTCGTCGTAACAGTCGTGAAAAATATTGCCATCAGTACACCAAATTAGCATTACACGATCAAATTACGAACAGTGGCAAGTGACTGAATAAACCCACGTTGTGACTGTACTTAAATTAAATAAATACACACGATCATTCAGTGCTTCTTCTCATCATGATTTACGTCCCGGAAGACGTAATATGGGACGCCTCTGGCTAGATGGAGCGACGATCTTAGAAGGGCGGCTAGTAGTGATTGGATGCGGTGAGCCGAAGACAGGGTTTTAACGGCGCGCCTTAGATAAGGTCAATTGCCAGCAAGGATGATGACGATGATCCATTTTTTTTTTTTTTATGTTAGTGAAGCCAGACAAACGAACTAGTGGGTCACTTGATGTTAAATGAACACCACTGTCCATAGACACTCGCAGCGCTTTACGCGATACCAGTGCGTTGTCGGCCCTGCAGAAAATTGTACACTCGCCTCTTAAAGGCACCCAGGTCGTAACTCGATGGGAAGACCCCAGCGGGAAGCTCGTTCCAGATTTTGCAAGTTCGTGGCAAAAAAGACCGCTTAAAACGCACCGTCGAAGACTGCCATTCATCAACATGATGTCGATGAAATGAACGCTTACGACGGGAGGATCTGTAATGGAACCACGCAGCTGGAATGAGGTCAAAGAGTTCCTCAGAGCATTCCCCGTTGTAGATCTTTTCCAATGTCTTGAATATCGTTACCTTCATCAGAAAAAATGCATAGGATTTCGATACGAAGTCGAGGACGAAATTGGGGTGGGTGTGGGACTGCAACCATCATCAAGTAAACCTGAAGTTAAAAATTGTAAAGACGAATCTATTCAACTCTCCTAGTAGCTTTGTTGAAAATACCCATGGCTAATCCCACGTCTTGTCTTTCTAGAAAAGAAAGGAACATAAACAATTTTACTTAGAATAGGATTAACTAAACCCAAAAATCTTCTGTTATCCTCGAAACCATTGTCATAGTTATTTTTTAATTCTTAAATCAGGCAAGTTCTCTTCTATACCTAATTCGCTCATTACATGTCTATCATTTTTAAAATATTTCTATTATTTTAATATTGTGACGCACGTAACTTAAACATGCTTTAAATAAATCGAAATGATTCAACATCATAGCAAAAAATTGCATGTCAATTTATACAAAAATTAAACCCCATGCCATTTTCAACTCAATGTAAAATGACGAAATTTAAAATAGATTTCGTTGTAATGCCAGTAATACAGACAACATCACCGGACGAAATGAAAATGTTCCCAAAGCATCTCATGATGACAATCTTAACTTCCGGACCACACCGAATGACCCCTTATTAAGTGCCGAATTTGACTCACTGCTCAACACGCTTCGGAAAAGATAGACAAACCGACAAGCAAACATAATAACAGCAATTCGAATTGAGGTTAGTAAATAATACGTTTTAGACATAAGGTTGAAAGTCCGGGAAATTGTAAAACAGGAACGTTAGTGAGTGTTGGTTTGACGTCAATAAACAACATTGTCAAAAGAGACTCAGAAACAAATAAAGAATCTACAGTTGGTTGACACAAGGCAGAAAATCCTACAGATTCTTGTGTCAGAGATGTAAGTAAATATTGTTCAGATGGTGCAAAAACCGAAAAAGCTACCGGGCGCCTTGTTATTAGCGACTTCCGAAAACGGTCCATTTTTTGCTATGTCTATCGGACACTTCAAAAGAGCAAAATGACAAATTGCACCAACAATGACTGACTACAAATATATTTGCCCAAATAAGTTTTTTGTAACCCCTTTTGTAAGTACTTAAAAGGACATTGAACAATGCGATGCGATTTTTTGAGTGTTATTTAAAATTGAAAGCTTTTTCGTCGAAGTTATTATGGTTATTAATAATGTTGGGACAATGTAAGTTGTGGTTGCGGAGATTAAAAGCGAAATCAGAAATCCTTTTACGTGTATCAGCGCGCTTATCAATCAGGACTAAGTCGAGTGTCAGTCGTCAGAGAAATCTCCGAAAATAAATTAACTAATGTGCGTAAAGTGGCCGGGCTCGTGACCAGGCCGGCATTGAACCCTGCTTTTGAGAGAGGTGAACCATACGATACTTTTGAAATATTGAGTTTGATAATGTAGGTATTTCCGGTTCAATATTGTTAATAATACCCATATAGGTAATATTTATATAGGTTTTTAGCAAGATATTTTTGCGAAGGACCAGAGATATTTTTATTTTATTTCACTGTTTTTTTTCAAATTATGTAACGTTTTGGGTAGAATGTAAATTATATATCGCTTCCAATTTTACAAAATATAAAGAATTATATATATACATTAGGGTAAGCCTTTAATTTAACTTAATAATAATAATAATCATTTATTTGCATAAAAACATGGTATTAGGTTAAAAAAAAAAGTAATACAGTTTCACACGCTCTTGTCACACTATGGCATGCAAATTTCAATTTCAATACAATTATTTAGTAGATTTTAATAATATTTCATTCTGTAATTTCAATTTAATTTGACTTCTGGTACATTCTTTTCATTTTAATACCATACCCCAATAATAGTACCCCAGACTTTGGCTCTTATAGGTACTTACTAACATTGTTTTGTTTATCGGGTTCGATTTACAGGGTCAAGAGTAGTTACATTTCAGGTAATTTTACAAAGTATTGAAAAGTAATGTATTATTTTATACCACAACGTTTCTTTATATACTGGCATCTGTAACCTTTTAAAATCATCCCTCACTTTAATTACCCTTCTAATTAGCTCCGATAATTAACGATCAACTAAACATTAATTGCTTTTCTACAAAACTAATTTGTCAATTGATCCATCCAATTACTTTTGATCTGGGTCGAAGGACCGAAGTCGTGATCTGTGAAATCACGATATCAATTAAATTGGATATTGCCAATACCCTCAGGCATGTTCTTGTTTATTCGAGAAGAGCTTTTAATACTAATGTTTGTACTTACTAATTTATTGGTTAAAAAGGCCAATTTACACTAGATTACACTCCAGTATAAGGCGGAGTTTGGATTATTACGTTACGGTGACGATTGGTCGGTGTGCCGCAGGGGCGTGGTTTGGGCCCCATGTTGTATTTTGAATTATGGATGAGGTTGCAGTAAAGTAAACCAGTTGTGCCCGTCGCGGCAGCCGCTCCGCTCGCCTCTCCCCTTCTAATTAATTGATGTTACCGTTTAATTGCTTGTCTCCTAATTGCAATAACAATTGAGTGTGTTGACGTGAAGCCGCGCGATTTCTCTCAGGTAAGTGTTGTGTTATCATATTTTCTGCTCTTAAAGTATTTGTGAGTCCATTTTGTCGAAGTTTAACGAGTAACCTGCGTTGTTTGGTATATACAACATTATTAGCTTGTATTATAATCTAATCGTCATTTGAGATTTTCGTAGTAAGTATTCCAAGTACATAATAATATCTTCAATACCTTTTAAGTGGAGATGTTATTAAGAATACGGCATTATCTTCCAAGTACCAATATTTTTTGATTAAATGGCCACTTTACCTACCTTAATTGTATGCAAATGAAGGCTGGTGTTTGACTTATCAATGTCTGTCATATAGTTATGTTATAGCACTAACAGCAAATTAATAAAGGACCAGATACTCCTGACGCCAACTCCCAAATTTAATCAGAAATGACTGAGATTGTTGTTTTGAATCCACAAGGGGCTAAATTGCCATTTCTTTTTAAGTTGCAGTTAAGTAACACTGAAAAAAAATAAAGGCTCGCTTAGTATGAAAATTCCCGTTATTCTTGCTCGCCGGTATTATATGAAATATTTACTGTGTCATAATATGGCAATGAATTCAATTGTGCTGTAAACAGGTGCAAGAATAACAAGTAGCGCAACTGTGGGAAAGCATGTCGTCGATGTATATGGTTTAATGAGGGCATTTGCATTTCAAGAAGGAATGTTTTGTAACAATTAACACGTATTAACTGGAACAGGAAATTAAAAATGATAAGTTTTTTTTTGTTAATAATTAATACCTTATATTACCTACCGAGTAGCTTACTTTTTTGCCCTCATTACAACTTAGGTTACCTACCTACCTACTATTCCAAGGGATTCAGCAAAATCAATTTTTATTCTTTGTGATCGTCATGAAACGAATCTCTATAAATCAGCTTATTATGTCCAAGATTTTGGGCTGAGCGTTGATGAATCAGACAGTCAGCTTAGACTTTTCTTTGTTCAATTAGATTAGATTTAAATAAGGCCGGGATCTTGTTTTTGACTATATGACTAGAGGTCACAGTGTATAACACGCAGGCGCTCCCAATCTCATTCACAATCTCCTCCTACCCTCATTCTGTACCATTTGACAAATATAAATAGTAAAGGTGATGATGATATCGAGTCCGCTAGACAATATAGCCTCAGCGTAGCCTGTCTATCGCACTCGCAATCACAATTGCATTTGCCATTTCTTTCCATCAACATCATTCTGATATTTATTGACAGATAGAAACAGTGCTAACAATTTTGAACAAACTCGTAATGAGTCAACAGGTACTAAAAATTGGAATTTGCCACCAAACTAGGTACCATTTCACTAACAACCACATCACAAAAACACACAACCTCTTACAAAAGTATGTGAACGAGGCACGTCGGCGATAGCCCTGAAATGAGGTCCTACAAAAAAGCGAGCGAAATTAAAAACGGACAAGCGTACACGGTCTCTAACGCTCCGTGATAAGGGCCAGCCGGTAATTTGTCGAAGGCGCCAAAGATAAAAGCTAGTGATGTGAAAGTGAAAGAGATATCGACATTTTTCGATGCACTACCTACACCCTAATTCTAATCTATCTTATATTGCGTTATACGTCTTATATACAGTAAATACACAAGAAATAAAACCAGTATTCAATTAAAGCATTAAATTTTATGATACAATTTCAGTTTTGCGTTTTCGAATTTTTATTCATGGAGAAATAAAAAATATTTACGTGTATATCGTACACCCCCTTTATGCATAAAAAGTTATAAACCAAATACAAACAAAGTTAAGTTTTTTAATGTAGGTCAGATGCTCCAGTTCTGGCCACTGGGCTGGTTTTGAGCATTATCAACTTTATATTGAGTTTACTAAGGTAGAAACGTCTGAATAGATAACTAGTCTTAAAGTGGACAGAACTGGGGCATCTGCCCTATCTGGCAAAGGAAGATGTTAATATGACAGATGAGAGACTAGACTACTAGTTACGTGTTAAGTTAACAATAGCTTAGCAAGCATTATTGAATAACGCCGTCTTTACAGATACCATTCCTCTAGTGAATAATATGCGTTATTTTATATCTGCTTCTCCGCTATCAAAGCCCTCATTGGTATTGTGACAGACACATTGACTAATAATGAAGACAAACACGTCAATAGTTTGATACGATAATTGATTGGCATTTCGTGAGTAGCCGTCGCTTTAGAGTTTACCCGATGACAAATCATTATTACGTCTTCTTTCGCATCGGATAATAATAGAGATACTTAAACTACATATATTATATATCAACAAAGTAAACACTGGTCAAGCGTGAATCGGTATTAGGATTTTTTTTTATATTAGAGAGGCCAGACAAATGAACTAGTGGGTCACTTGATGTTAAATGATCACCACTGTCCATAGACACCCGCAGCGCTTTACGCGATGCCAGTGCGTTGTCGGCCCTAAAAGGGAGAGGAAAAAGGAAAGGGGGAGAGGTATTGGGCCCCCAGCGCTCTCACTGACCGTACGAAACGCAGCAGGAGTACTGCTGCTTCATGCCGGTGTTCTGTGAGAGGGGGATGGAGATGGAGATGGGGATGGAGAGGGAGATGAGCCGGCCCATTCGTGATGCAGCGGCTAGCTAGAACACGGCTCTACCACTAAACAATAACTAAAAATCTCTATAACTAAAAATGAAAGATTTTGTCGTGTACTTACCTATACACATAATTATATTTGCCCTTGACTGAACCCGTCCCTAGTTGAGTCAGTGACTTGACTGTGTGTGGCCGCTCGCAATCGCATTGACTATCTCTTTCCACTCATATCCTACACCATTTAACAGAAAAAAATGGTGAAAGCGATATTATTATGTACAATATTAGACCAGTGATATCCCAAGTGATCTATATTGACCCCCAGGGGTCGACGAAGACATGAGAGTGGTCATAAATCAATACCAAGTAAACAGAGGATCTACCTAAAATTGAAAAATCTGGTTACGGGTCTACGAGACGCAAAAAGGGATCTCTGCACTGATTTGTCTTAATGCCCTATCGAGCTTTTGGCGCATTTATTGCATTCATTTAATCTTTTTAGCAAAGCTTTTGTCTAGAAATTCATGTGTAAGATATTTGAGGATTCACTCTAATGACTAGAGATGCACCGAAATTCGTTTCACATTCGGTATTACCGAAGTTTGGCAGCAAAAGCTAAAAAAAAACCGAACTTCGTCTCCGGCCGAATTTCGGTTAGATCTGCCGAATGTCGGCCGAAATTCAGTAGCTTAAATTAACTAACATAAGAAATGGAAAAGTGAAAAGAAATTTATTTTAAAATGAAATCTACATCAAAAGATGATTTGTAAGTAAATAGGTACTTAACGTGAATGTTCGTGTTTGTTTTTATTTCCTTTTACTTTGAATTTCAGTCTTTTAATTTTTTTTATGTAACAAAACAATATTTTATATTTATTATTATTTTTAAAAACATTTAACTTCAAAACAGGTTATTCAAATATTCATAATTTTCAATTACGCTTAATAATTTTTGACAAAAACATTATTTTCTGTTAATATTTCTAACCAGTGGCAGGTTGTGGTGGAGGGAAATTAGCGTCTCAGCTACGTTATGCACGCTTATTCAATCAAAAAACTAAAAAAATACATAGTACATAAACAAATGCACGCGTTTTTGTTAACACGAAATGACAAGTGAGAGGCCGCGGGGTGAACGCGGATGGCAGGCGGGACGCGGGTTAGTGAAATTTTACAAGCGACGAAATGAACACGATCTGACCTGTTCATTGAGCAAAAGCGCGTGAAATTTAACCGAATTTCGGCCGAACTTCGGCTTCGGCACATATTTAAACCGAACATTCGGCCGAATTCGACATTTGGCAGGACCCACATTCGGTGCAACACTACTAATGACCAGTGTTTATCGAAACACGATTACTTGTAGTTCGCTCAAAAAAAATCCAAAGACGTCCCTAAAAAATAAAATAAATTCGTAGTGCGACGTAAATACTGCACGGCAGGTCATGACTTTTTTATAATTAACTAGCTTTTGCCCACGGCTTCGCTCGCGTGTACCATGAGTATTCCAAAGAATCAAGATAATATAAAACCTAATATTACTTTCCCCTGTCCTGCATTAGGTATTTAATTCAATGTTTTCTTACCTTCTACGGAAACTTGAGTAACTGGAAGCGCTGTGTACCTACTTAGCATTGATATTATACATAATATTATAGTATCTTGTTAAAGTGTTGTGTGAAAGTAAAAAACAGCAAAGACTTCGCGTCTTTGGCCCCTCTGGCGACTCATTCAAAAAAAAAAAAAAAGGTGTTGTGTGACCTAACCGTTAAGGAGTTATACCTTACATCATCAGCTCATCTGAATAACCAGAGAGAATACAACTAAAGGTCTATACGTGCTTATGGTATTTAAAGAAACTTTCTATAACTCCTAACCGTTAAGGAGTTTAACCTTCCATCATCAGCTCACCTGGATAACTTGAAAGAATACAACTATCGGTCTATACGTATCTATAATATTTGAAAAAATATCCTCAACTCCTAACCGTTAAGGAGTTTTACCTTCCATCATCAGCTCATCAACATGACATGATGTCTACCAGACGCAAACACTTAAATAGCTTGAGAAAATATATGAAAAACGTAATGCGTGCCTACAAAATTTGTGGGTTGCCCTCGATTTCCCTGAGATCCCGTCATCAGATCCTGATTTGGTGACAATGGGACCATCTCAGGAGTATATTGTATTCTTTCGAATAAAAAAAAAATTATAATAGGTACACAATTGACCGAGAAATCGGTGAACATACCTACATAAAAAAATACATAAAGTGGAATGCATAACCACCTCCTTTTTTTAAAGTCGGTTAAAGAGCCCTTTGCGGCCTACTTACAGTATAAACTTATGAATTTTGAAATTTTAGCTTTCTACAACCAGTAAAACGCAAAATCTCATTTTTTCCCGTTCCCGTAAGAATTTCAAGAAATGCTTTCTTAATGCTCCCCTACACTCCCCAAGGAACCCCCTTGCCAAATTTCAGCTTTCTATGACCAGTGAAATGAAAAATCCCGTTTTTCCCGTTCCCGTGGGAATTTTGGAATATCCTCTCTCAGTGCTCCTCTACACTCCCCAAACAACCTACATGCCGAATTTCAGCTTTCTACAACCAGTAAAACGAAAAGCCCCGTTTTTCCCGTTCCCGTGGGAATTTTGAAAAGTCCTCTCTCATTGCTCCCCTACACTCCCCAAGCAACCTACATGCCGAATTTCAGCTTTCTACGACCATTAAAACGAAAAATCCCGTTTTTTCCCGTTCCCGTGGGAATTTTGGTAAGTCCTCTCTTAATGCTCCTCTACACTCCCCAAGCAATCTACATGCCGAATTTCAGCTTTCTACGACCAGTAAAACGAAAAATCCCGTTTTTTCCTTATCCCGTAGGAATTTTGAAAAATCCTGAAATTTCTGTTTTAACTAATGTAATACCTACTTGTGTATCAAATTTGAAGAGTCTAGTTATTATAGTTACTGAGATAGGGTCACTTGGAATCGAATATATAAATCCCGTTTTTTCCCGTTCCTGTGGGAATTCCCAAAAATCCTTCCTTGGTGGATGCCTAAATTGTATAAGGTATCAATGTGCAAAATTTCAAGTCTCTAGGTCCAGTGGTTTGGGATGTGCGTTGATATATGAACAGTCATTTAGTTTATTTAGACATTTCAACCCCATCGCACCCCATCCAGGGAGATGGTATTTTACGTCCGCCACGTCGGATTTTAAAACCGTTGTTGTTTTCGTAACCAGCGACCCGATAAACCATAGAAACAATACACATAATGATTTTCAGACTTTGTCACCCCATTTCCCCCTTTTAGGGGTTGAATTACCAAAAAACCTGAAACACGTGTTTAATCATTTATCGTAAGGAGTACTCCTATGAAGTTTCGATTAAAATAGTCAAACTAATCTTGTTTCCCCATACAAACTTTGGACCCCCATTTTACCCCCTTAGGGAGTGAATTTTGAAAAATCCTTTCTTAGTGCACCCCTAGACCTTATAAGGAACCTACGTGCCAAATTTGGAATCTCTAGGCCCAGCGGTTTGGGCTGTGCGTTGATATGTCAGTCAGTCAGTCAGTTTCTTCTTTTATATATATAGACTAGCTTTTGCCCGCGGCTTCGCTCGCGTGTACCATGAGTATTCCAAAGAACCAAGATATCAAGCAAGCAAGCATACAGGCAAGCAAGCAAGCAGGTCCACAATTGACCAAGAAATCGGTGAACATACCTACATAAAAAAATACATAAGGTGGAATGCATAACCTCCTCCTTTTTTAGAAGTCGGTTAAAGAGCCCTTTGCGGCCTATTTACAGTATAAACTTATGCATTTTGAAATTTTAGCTTTTTACAACCAGTAAAACGCAAAATCCCGTTTTTTCCCGTTCCCGTAAGTATTTCGGGAAATGTTTTCTTAATGGTCCCCTACACTCCCCAAGGAACTCACCTGCCAAATTTCAGCTTTCTATGACCAGTAAAACGAAAAATCCCGTTTTTCCCTTTCCCGAATTCCCGTGGGAATTTTGGAAAGTCCTCTCTCAATGCTCTACACTCCCCAAACAACCTACATGCCGAATTTCAGCTTTCTACGGCCAGTAAAACATAAAGTCCCGTTTTTTCCCGTTCCAGTGGGAATTTTGGAAATCCCTCTCTTAATCCTCCTCAACACTCCCCAAGGAACCCACTTGCCAAATTTCAGCTTTCTATGACCAGTAAAACGAAAAATCCCGTTTTTCCCTTTCCCGTGGGAACTTTGAAAAGTCCTCTCTCAATGCTCCTCTACACTCCCCAAAAAACCTACATGCCGAGTTTCAGCTTTCTACGACCAGTAAAACAAAAAGTCCCGTTTTTTCCCGTTCCCGTGGGAATTTTGGAAAGCCCTCTCTCAATCCTCCTCTACACTCCCTATGCAACCTACATGCCGAATTTTAGCTTTCTACATCCAGTAAAACGAAAAATCCCGTTTTTTCCCGTACCCGTGGGAATTTTGGAAAACCCTCTCTTAATTCTCCTCTACACTCTCCATGCAACCTACATGCCAAATTTCAGCTTTCTATGACCAGTAAAACGAAAAGTCCCGTTTTTTCCCGTTCCCGTGGGAATTTTGGAAAGTCCTCTCTCAATGCTCCTCTACACTCCCCAAGCAACCTACATGCCGAATTTCAACTTTCTACGACCAGTAAAACGAAAAATCCCGTTTTTTCCCGTTCCCGTGGGAATTTTAAAAATCCTGAAATTAATGTTTTAACTAATATAATACCTACTTGTGTATCAAATTTGAAGAGTCTAGTTATTATAGTTACAGAGATACGGTCACTCGGAATCGAATATATAAATCCCGTTTTTTCCCGTTCCCGTGGGAATTTTGGAAATTCCTCTCTCAATGCTCCTCTACACTCCCCAAGCAACCTACATGCCGAATTTCAGCTTTCTACGACCAGTAAAACGATAAATCCCGTTTTTTCTTTATCCCGTGGGAATTTCTGAAAATCCTTAAAACTGTTTTTCACTATTATAATTACCTACTTCTATGCCAAATTTGAAGAGTCTAGTAATTATGGTTCATAGGATTCCGTTGAACTGAATATATAAATCCGGTTTTTTTCTTATCCCGTGGAAATTTTGAAAAATCCTGATTTTAATATGTTAACTAATGTAATACCTATTTGTATATCAAATTTGAAGAGTCTAGTTATTATAGTTACTGAGATAGGGTCACTCGGAATCGAATATATAAAACCCGTTTTTTCCCGTTCCCGTGGGAATTTTGGAAATTCCTCTCTCAATGCTCCTCTTCACTCCCCAAGCAACCTTCATGCCGAATTTCAGCTTTCTACGACCAGTAAAACGAAATATAATATCCCGTTTTTTCTTTATCCCGTGGGAATTTCCAAAAATCCTTAAAACTGTTTTTTACTATTACAATTACCTACTTCTTTGCCAAATTTGAAGAGTCTAGTAATTATAGTTCATAGGATTCCGTTGAACTGAATATATAAATCCCGTTTATTCCTTATCCCGTGAGAATTTTGAAAAATCCTGAAATCGATGTTTTCATTATTGTAATACCTACTTGTGTATCAAATTTGAAGAGTCTATTTATTATAGTTACTGAGATACGGTCACTCGGAATCGAATCTATAAATCCCGTTTTTTCCCATTCCCGTGGGAATTCCCGAAAATCCTTCCTTAGTGGATGCCTACATTGTATAAGGAATCTATGTGCAAAATTTCAAGTCTCTAGGTCCAGTGGTTTGGGCTGTGCGTTGATATATCAACAGTCAGTCAGTCAGTCAGTTTAGAATTTTATATATAAAATAGATAAAACAAGATGTTTTCTAGGGCGTAGTGTTGCTATATTTTTAAAATACTAGCTGACCCCGCAAACGTTGTTTTGCCATATACCACCTAGGGGTATAAAAAATGGGTATGTATTACAATACCGAAGTACGAAAGACCGAATGTATTAAAACATCGAATGGGTCAAAAGACCGACACGATTTTTTTCTGAAACCGTAAACTTCTCAGAATTTATTAAAACGGCATCATACAGAACCCATTAGGTTAGGTTAGGTTTGTTTTATAACAATCTTAAAAAAGTTAACTGTTTCAGAAAAAAATCGTGTCAGTCTTTGACCCATTCGATGTTTTAATACATTCGGTCTTTCGTACTTCGGTATTGTAATACATACGCATAAAAAATAGCCTACGAATATTCTCAGACCTACCGAATGTAGAGAAAAAATTTGATAAAAATCGGTCAAGCCGTTTCGGAGGAGTTCTATAACAAACACCGTGACACGAGATTTTTATATATTAGATGTATTTGTTTTAGTAATACGATGAAAATACCTAAATACACGCGTGTTCTGACCAACCTATATTGAGCCGTCGTGCTTCTTCCGTGTCCGTATAGTTAGTTGCGTTAGTTCTCCTTCGGCCATCGGACGGGGAGCTTATGTCGCTTGCGCTTACGCACGGCTTTGATTCTAGCCCAGTGGCTACGCACACATACACGAGTGCATAGAATACCTAAAATCGATTAGCGCCTAAAGCTCGGTAGGACCTTAAGCATCGATATAGTTGTCCCAGCTCTAGTAAAAGCAATTTGGGCCCGCAGTGGAATGTCGCCGGCATCCCCGGCGCGGACGCACGCAACGACTTTATTACGACAAAGGTCACTTACGACTCGCCGGGTTCTTTGTGATGCGTTAATTTTGGGACATGGGTTTTGACAATTTCGTGTGTATGCTTTTTTGCAAAGACCGTTATCTTCCATACTACATAATAATATCTGTACCAAGTTTCAAGTCGATATCATTGACCGTCGAAGAGTTCCATCCTGCAGGGACGATCCTGGCCAGACCACCAGAATTTAACTACTTAATTACTACATTATTATATTGTCACCGGATTTACATATCTATGACAAATTTCAGCTCAATTGGATACTAGGAAGTGCTCAAAAAAGCTGCTTGAGAGGCCGTACGTCAAAATACTAGGCTATCACGCACGACAGGTCCGTCCATATCGGGTTGCATATTGTTCAATGTCATAATGTATTGTTATTCATTACTTTTGTTACTTTGAATCCATTAATTGTACAGAATTAATATAAATGAAACCTAACCTAACCTACAGAGTTCTACAGAATGACCATTTAAAAATTTCTTACAAATTTACGGTTTCGACGAGAAAAAAATTATGACAAACCTTACATTATGACTAAAATTTTTATGTCACCAGTTAAGCTCCCTACCACGACTTACTACGTGCAGATCAAATAATCTTGTAGTAAGTATAATAACAAAAGCCCTACTAACGAAACTCTCATAAATTACTTAATTTAACTGATATAATTTGTTTTATGGGCGTTTTATCGTTAACTGAATTATGTAAGGATGCATCAAGAGTTGGATGTGGCATTATTAAAACACTTAAGTTGTGTACGAAAGTAACATTAAAACATTGTACAATGATAATTACACCTATTACCACACTAATAAACAACATCTAATTATACACCGTTTTCTTTGATACCAGTTCGACAAATGGCTTATTAGGTAGGTATAGTTGAAATGCTATAAGTTCACCCTTTACGTTCTGAAGTTCTCAAGTGGTAGGTAAACGACCAGCTTATAAAATTTTAACTATACCCACTCGCGGGGATAGCAAGTACTTGGCCATTTTTTGGGCAAATTGAAAAAGATTGTGTTTTTCTTTTTCACACCTAATAAATAAATATTGAGTTCACAGTCTTTACAAAAAAGTGTAAACCTTTCCTTTTTTTCCAATGAGCTAAATTTGGTGTTTTCAAAATCACGAGTACAATTCATTTACCTACATAAAGAAAAAGTGTCCTTATTTTTGGGGTTACTTTTATGACGTTTTCTTCGTACAGTTTATAGGGGTCGTCACAAAAGTGACATAAAATTCTATGGGAAAATTAGGGTAATTTTTTTTAATCATCAAAATCATTAGTGCTCTTGATTCTAAGTAAGAAAAATCCAAATTTTCCATATTTAAAAAAAGTGAGGGGTAGAAAACGAAAACGCCCAAAAGGTCTTTTATGACACAAAAAGTTATTGTCAAATATGACAGTGTGTTGTGCATAACGCCGTCGCATGAATACCGCACATCATTAATTAAATTTAATTCTTGATTATCTTTTTAACAATAAGAGTTACCAATGTGTTAGAGAAATTAACTTAATTTGAATATTCCCTTTAAGTTAAAGGAAACAGAAAAACACGGTGTTTAATAGATTCTGAAAACAGCCTGGTTCTATTTTATGAAAAACATTATTATGACAAATTAAATTTTAGGAAACGATGTAATACGTGACTTTACTTATTGTGAGGGTATGTAACTTGAGACAAAAGAATAAATAATAACAGAGTAGAAGGGAATCTCTTTTGACTGCGTCCAAAACGCCGCCATTTATATACCTACTTCCTCCCTCACGTCGTTACACCCCTCTGACGTCCAGGCGTGTTGCTAGGGTTGCTTACTGTTAAATATTACTTACTCTAAAGACTCGCTAAACTATTAATTTATTATTTACTTTGAAATCATTATTTTATTCTAGTTTTACAAAATATGAGATTTATAAATCATTAGGTACTGTCAAGGATTTTAATTGTTAGGCCACTTGCCACTGTTAGTATTTTAGCCGTGTAATGCAAATCAGCATATACCAGTATAAGCGGCTTCACCCGATTTGCATTACACGGCTAAAATGCGAAAAGTGGCAAGTGGCCTAACAATTAAAATCCTTGACTGTACGTACCTACATATTATAGGTAGGTACTTCTAAATAAGAATTTATTATAAGTGCCATACCAAAAGAAGCCATTTAAGGTGATTTGGAATCGTTTTTGAATTGTTTATACACCCAAATACACCACAATAACTTGACGTCATTAATTGTTATTTTGTTTCCAATAAAACGAACGCGCAAACAGTTAACAGCCAAACGCGCGTGCGGCGACGCCGGCCGTGACACCCTGACTGAGTTCTCTCTTAGGGAGTACTCTAATATCGTGACCTTGAGTCCGGCCGGAGCGGGAGTTTCCCTTCTACCCTGGTATTACTTATTCTTATGCTTGAGACACGGTTAAGTATAACGAAATGTTGAGCCCATTTCAGCGGTCCTTTAACCAAGCAACGCTTAAGTTCGAACACATAACTCCCATTCTGTTAGAAATAACCAGCCATGTTCAACGCGTTCCAATCCATAGAACTATTATGAGACCGATTAACTTCTTTATAGAACTTCCAAAGAACCCCGAGAGCGGAATGTAACAGCACAAATATTCCTCCGAACAAAAAACCGAGCGGCACACCAGATCAAAATTTCTACAATCTCGTACAATTCTCGATTTAATTTGTTAACTGGATTTATATTTGTCAACGACAAAAAATGTTGTGGAATTTGGTCGGTGCCGTGACGTTTCGTCGGTGGTCGCGTGTCGGCACTAATTATACGCGCTACTTATCGTACGCGTCCCAAACCTTTTAGTCGGGACGACAACAATAAATCTCAGGTCTGTCTTCGTATCGGTCCTGACGCCAGGCTGCGGTTTGGCGACGCGTCTACAATATTAATTGCGAATGTAATCATAAATCTTACATTGGATCTACCTTTTGACCAGGATGTTGTGCGACCTTTGCGAATTTCTAAACTATTTTCAATTTCGCAATAATAAATAAGTAGATATTACGAGACACTGACACCGATTGACTTATCCCTGAGTAAGCAAAGCGGATAAGGATAAATTTGACGACCGGATGCCTCAAATTCCCGGGTTCAATCGCCAGTCGGGGCAGACATTTATATGGAAGATACGAATGTTTGTTCTCGAATCTTGGACGTTTTAGTATGTGTTTATTAATATATTGATGTTTATCCGTTGCCTAGTACCACAAGCTTTGCTTAATTTGGGACTTGATCAATAGGTATCAATTTTCTCATGATATTTATTTGTATATTCGTATTTTTCATACTGAATATATCTGCCCCGACCTTGAATTGATACCGGGGCCTCAAGGTTCGTAGTCAAGTTATTTAACCGCTGGGCTATCTGTTTGTCAAATATTGTACATTACTGAGTCTCATTCGAAGTTTATCCTGTGTTTACCCTTACATTTTCTGAGCGCATTGCAAACGCGATTACGGCTCACGATTGGGAGGCGACGGTCACAGTCATTATCTCCCAAACAGCAGTTTGAAGTTTCCATAATTTCTCCTTTTTTAGGAAGTTTGTCATCTGAGCGATTATGATGTGGGTGGGGGCTGCAGGCTACCCCCTAGAACAACCTAATCTCTTACCGCGTTTGGCGCAATGTCCAGGTAGTCCTTTTAGTCCATCTACGTTTTGGTCTTTCTCTTGTCACACTTACCTGTGTGCATTGCGTGAGCCCTTAGCCGACAGAAATGCCCAATCTGGTCCCATTTCAGCTTCAGTCTTCTTCCCAAACACAAGCGTTACCGCGTGCGGTCCGGTGTTCCAGATTCTACTCGTACTTACCTATATATTTTATTACACTTTTTTTGGCAATCGTTGACTTTGGGTTTTTTAAGTTATGATAGATGAGTCAATCAACTTTTTCTTGATCTCGCGAGTTTCTTGATCTAGCGAGAATTTGTTGTTTTTAAGGCACTTTTTAACCAAGCCAGTTCTAAACGACGATTTCTTATAACTCGATAAATTGCTGTTTAAAGAGCCATTTTTATCATCCAAATTAGAATAACGGTTTAGTGTAAAAATGTTTTGTCCAGGGGTCAAACCGGGGTACCCCACTTGACCTAATGACGTAAGTGCTAATTTCATTACACCTATCACGTTGGATATCATTTTCTTAGCCTTAATATTGTCAGTAACTTGCTGAAGTTCACTAAGTTGTCTAAGTTCAACTTTCCTAATCTTTACTAATACTAAACATCACGTGTGCTAAATTAAATTGGGGGTTACCCCTTACAGCTAGATAAATAGGTTAGGTTAGGTTAGAACTAAGACCTTTTTCTTTATCTTTAATTAAGTAAGGATATGGCGGCATTAAAAGCTCTGCGGTCAGATTTAGTTTTTTTTTTGTGGTGCGGGCTTGATTGTTTTATGTTTTTAATTATTATGTATGAAAAAGGAAGAAAAGATGGGTTAGAACAACAAACGATTTACCAGGTAGTTTCTTTGAATGTACCAAGTAATATACCTATCGAAGTTAAAGGAAATAATAAATCCAATAAAATATTGAGTAATGATAATGACTGCTGATGTATTAATAATATTGCTAACATTTATAAGTAGAGGCAGTGTTTGACAATTGTGTATTTTTTTAGTTTTCGACAATAAATTACATACATATTTATTAAGTGTTTATAATTACTTGTCGTTATTATTTGTTGTTTTTTTTAAGATAATTTTAAGTCGCATCCTGACCATTATTCTATTTTCACAGGTAATTGGTGTCCGTCGGCCCCGGTGGCATCGTAAGTCAATTATTTCTGATTCGCTATAAGCAATCGCCGGGTAATTAGGTTATTTCTTTGAAACCCGCACAAGTAGGTACACAGTCCACAATCGCAAAGGACGCAAGCGCATTACAATAAGAAATTATCAAATTAGTTGCATTTGTAAAAAAACCCGTTCGGACCACAAAGGATCGCTGGCATTGTTCACAGATTTTAAAAATCGTCCATAATTAAATGGAATTCAGTTTTTACCTCCGCGTTTCGCCATGATATAAATTCCAGCATCGGTTAGCCAGTTCGAAAAAGGAGCAATTTGCCACCCTGCTTGGATGAAGCTCTTCAATATTGAAACGACCTATTGGGAATGAAATATAAACAAGAGATCAATAATAAGTTTTTACTTGTTCCCTTTTGTTCAGGGACGAGCAGTATGAGATCGTCTCGACTCGCAAAAACTGGGCGAAGGGCTGGTTCCTCGAAGAATCCAGGGTGCCTTCCTCTGGCGATTGCTTTGGAGCCAACCGATGACATTACAGACGCGATTGCCTGTTGTAGTTAATTAGTTTGTAATAAGCAGCTATACATCACTATTGTTTAATTGTAAATTTCTTAGTATCATCGTTGTAAGAATCAACAACATTTCAGGTTCGATAATAATTTTATGATTCTTTAGATCTCTTTATAATTACCTAACCATGCAGTTTCAAGTAACTTTACCATATGCGCCTGTCTCCGTTTTATGTTACCTGTTTTTGCAAATTCTTTTAGGTAAACCAAATTTTTATGTGTGTTGGTATACACTCAAAAACATGACTACCTGTTGCTTCTTGGTAACCCTTTAGTTTTATTAACATAATATTGAAATCTTTGGACGCACCACTTATCACCAACGATCACGCAATTAGATGTTGACATTTTCATTATTGGCATATAACGATAGGTACTACAATATTTATATTTACTCCGTATATTTTACATACAGAAACACTACTACTAATGCACTTTCTTGGAAAAAAATTAGACACTTAACGGCCTATTATCAGGTACCAAAGCTTCAGAAAAATTAAAATGGACTCACGTGTAATGAATAAAGCAATCAAAAGATGGGATGGGACTACTGTTTTACGAGCTAATATTCATCTCGACATAATTAAATAGTCGGCACCACAAAGCGAACTTTATAGCGAAATAATATACAAAAAAGCTCAACGAAAGGTTGCCGCCTTGTAAAATCAACACGGATTATTATATCCCTCGCCTGCACTCGTGTAATCAGTCGCAAGAATAAATAAGACATTACGATGAAAACTAGAAGGTAATGATCATTGCTATCTCAATAAAAACGAAATTGAATTGTCGTAAAAAGTGAAATTACTGGATAGAAACATCACTGATGGCAATGGGTGCAAAAATAGTATTGTCATCTGGTGATGTCGCGATATTAAACTTGGATTCTGTGAGAATAAAATTAATATTATATGCAGCCCGTGCGTTGTATAATTTATTGCTGTTGCTGACAACATCGTTTGTATCCCGCGGGAAAATTTTACGTTCTGAAATGAAAAGAAGCCTCTGTAACTTTCCGTTAATGTATTTTTCAATAGAAGAAAGAATTTTTAAATCGTAGCCGATTTTTCATTTTATCTATTACTAACAAACAAACACACAATCTTTTCCGTTTATAATCTTCTTCTTTTATCTTCTTCTCTAATATATAAAAATCTCGTGTCACGGTGTTTGTTATCGAGCTCCTCCGGAACGGCTTGACCGATTATTATTAAACGTTTTTCTCTATATTCGGTAGGTCTGAGAACAGGTCGTGGGCTATTTTTTGTATATTTACCTACCCCTATTCATCGCGGATGGGGTCGCGGGCAACAGCTAGAATAAGTATAGATTACAAAACTCAAATTTACAATTTGGAATCCAGCTTATTAAGAGTTTGGGATCTCAGAAACAACTATTTGCACTTAAGTATTATTTGACTTATTCTAGTCTAGAATCTATTGGTCTGTTGAAATAAAAACATAAAATTTCCGTTTATCAATGTATAAATTACTCAAAAAAAAATAGATAAGAACTTAAACGTAATTTAAAACTATACTTTAAAACAAAGCTAGAGTGAATAGGCTGTTACGAAACCAGTGAGATACACCTTCGGCCTCATCTGCACTTTTCATCTGAGATAGTGGTCAATCACGGGTTAGTTTTATGTAAAAAAAGAAACAACTTTAAAACAAAAGAAAAGTAACTTAACTACTTAATAATTAAACTAAAACTAGAAAAAATACGAAAAGCATATGGCTGGCCTATATTTATAATTCAATATACATATATACAATACAATATACACCAATTAATTTCTTCGGAGGTGTATGCAGGTTTCCTCACGATGTTTTCCTTCACCGTAAAGCTCATGGTAAATTACAAATGTTAAAATAATGTTGAAATAGTAATTTCATTTAAATTGGTTCTCCACTATTGCACGAAACTATAAACAGTAATATCTCTACTTTAATTTAAGTATGCCTTCCATATGAAATATATATAATATTAAATATATATATATAATACTTACTTATTACATTATTTTGAAAGTTGCACGTGAAGGTAATTAAATTTTATAACCCAATTTATTCGTGAAAGCTTGTTAAACTACTGTTAACTTGGCATTCGTTTGTCCTATTACTTTGACATTTGCCTTTGAAAGACATAAAGAAAACATAAAAAATTCTATTACGGGTTCGTTATTTTTTTATAAATAAGGGGGCCAGTGCTATCTTTTCTATTTACCTATATTACGGACAGTACAAGACAGTAAATACTTACATAACAATAATAATAATATTAAATTTATATAGCTATAACAATTTCATAAAAAAAATACGTAGGTACTATTTTTTTGTACTATTTTGTGTTTTATTTTTAAGACCGATTATTGGCCAAATTATTCTAATAAAATAAATGGCCATAGAATGTTCTAGATTGCAATAGAAGTAGATCATATCGTATGCTATCTTTAGGGTCTAGTTAACCACTCTTTAATAACTTTATGATAATTTCAGTAACTTATCTGTGATGCCATGTTTATACAGGATGACACAAAAATGGTGATACAAAATTAGTGTTTCGTACTCAGTTAAGGCTGGACAATATGATGCTCTAACTCATTTGTTTTAATTAGTCTTCTTACTAAATTTTTGGTGTCCATACACTGAGTTTACGAACTCACCACCAAACTTACCTACATAAGTACTTACAATATCAAATTTCAGCTCAATATGATACGAAGAATAGCCGAAAAATGGTTTGCAAATTTTGACACCACGACTACATAAGTAGAATAGAAATAAAACACGAACGTACTCCAAATTAAATTAAAGCCTGTAATGTGAGAGAATTTGCAAGGACTTGTGAAATTAGACCCTTGTTTTTTCGTTGGTTCCAAAACAAGTATCATACTTTCTAATTGAACGTGCTTTAATTAAAAAAAATATTGTCCTGACCGTTTCATAAGAGTTACCTACTCTTGTGCAAGGAGAACTAAACTCTTGACTGTCTCATAAATTGACACCATGCTGGCTGAATCCATAATGACATACAGAATATAATTAAACAAGCAAAACTTTCATTTTTTTTATATATCTGTGGTGCCCAGCATGCTAGCTAATTATGCGACAGCCACAAAACTGTCGACTTGCAGTTTTTACTGAAGGCACTTAATTTTTCGAAACAGCTGCCGATGCTACGACCTGCCATCAAAACCAGTGTAACGCGGCCCGTGCCATACCTCACTAGCAACGCAAAACCTTATACACAAGCTAAATCAGCAGCATTAAAATTTCTTTATAAAGACTTCTAAAGTTAAATGAACCAAAGAGAAACTCCATTTTGAGATGCATTGAATCGCTTGTATTGTTAGCTTTTTGTAATTCACGTGGAGAAATGATCAGCGGGAGTAGCAAGTAAATACTTATATGGTAAATTCGCGGGGTTCTTTTTAAATTGGTCGTTGTCGAATTGTTTTTATAATGGCATAACTTAAATTACATTTTTGTCACCCATAGGGAAGAGCCGCGATTGTCGCTGGCCAGTGTTTTTGTTTGTTTACCACCTCATGTATATTCCTTTGTGTCTTCATTAGAGGCGACTTGTTTTTGTTTTCGATCACAAAATGGTTATGTTAATTACAGCTTTGATTCGATTAGTTAACGTTGGAATTTTGTGGTTCTTATAAATTTTAATATTAAACACCCTGGCCAATTTTGATACTGTGTACATTTTGTATTTAAAGTCAAAAAGTCAAAGTCAAAATGTTTATTTGCTCGAATCATGGTACATAGGCTGTTATAAAAAATAAAAATCAGTGTGGATCAACACAATTCACCATACTCTGGCATCAAAAACTTTAAAATTGTATCCTACTTTAATAATAATTAAATTTTTCAATACTCAATACAGTGTTACAGGTGTAATATTATTAGAACACAATTTTGATCCTCATGGACCCTGTTTGGGCACCAGCAGACATGTGACGAGAGGGCAGCCTTAATTATAGCTAGATTTTATACATTTATAATTTACCTACATATATTTCGTATTTTTACTTATATCTATTCAGTGATCGGATATTTCAATGCCACTCGGGGTGAATAACCTCAATCATTATGTATGGATATGCCGCGGGATCCCGTAAAGGACAGTTTTTTTGTCATATTATTTTATTAGATACTTATATCAATGTGATATGTTTGAAACAAATGAACAATAACGTACCTACGTTGTTCTACCACTTATTTAGTTTTAAGTAAACTTTGTTTTTTTTTTCTCTTAAGTTAAATACTGAAGTCTGTTATTTATTATTATTACGTTGTTAACTAGTTTCTGCTATAAAATGTTATCTGGTTCTCCGCGACTCAGGCGAAGCCTAGTGCGACCCCTGGTAATTCTAGTCACACATCATGTTTTCAAATAAACGGTTTTTTTTTATAATACCAAAACGATCAATTATTGATAATTTACATAGTTCAGAATGGTGAAAAAAAACGATTTACAAACAGGACATCTGTAATTTCATTTTCTTTCTTCCTGGCACGTTACATTAGAAGTGAATTAGTAATCCCATCACACTTAAACCGTCATTGTATTCCAAATTGATGCCGAATTTCACAGATTGTAATTTTTCCCAAACCCAATCTGTGTTCTTGTATATGATAAACGTGTAGCTGTATCTTATTTTTTTATTATTAGTAGTGTTGCACTGATGGGTAAAGAATCCTATTTCTCTTTTACTTAAATAAGCTATCAAATTAGGGCTCGTTATTGATGTAGGTATCTTTAACGTAGGTAAAATTAATTGTAATCTTTTCAATCTACAGAAACGAAACTGATGATTAGTTGGAAATGACAGAAAACAATCACTTATTCTTAAACTTCTACAGAGGTAAACCATCATAAAGGTTTTCTTACTTGGTTCTCGAAGTAAATGATCAAAAATTTTTTGGTATTTTCAGGCGTCAAACATGTTCGCCTTTTTGAAAAAATCGACTTTAATTTATTTCGAATATTTAGCATATTATTTTTTATAAAATTAAAATAACAAACCAATATTTTTTATTTAATTCTGCTTATTTAATGTCGTTTATTTTATATACATAATACCAACACGGACATAGTTTATTTTTCGAACAGTTTAATTGGTATCGCGGGCCAAACGGCGTATCCATAATAATCCATACTACCATTTTTACTTGACATCTCGCGGTGTGGCATAGAAATATCCGATCACATGATCTAGGTATTCATTTATGGAATAGTAGCATTTTTCTAACATATTTTTTTTTATGTTTACTTATAAATAATTTGTCATTATTTTCATTCTGTATAATAAATATTTGGTAATTTGTTATATATTTTAACAGACATGCATATGGTTTGTGTTTCAGCTATGAAAGGATTTTTAGTTTTAATTGAGGTAAAATTAGTCTATTTTTGTGTCTTAGAGACAACACAGACTAAGGGCAGGTACTGTTGTTTTTTGAACAGTGCACAACAGACTACGCACAGCCTAAACCACTAGAATTATAGACTAGATATTTGGCAGGTTCACAGAGAGTAGGTGTACATTAAGGGATTTTTTTTTTTTTTTTTTATGTGAATGAAGCCAGACAAACGAACTAGTGGGTCACCTGATGTTAAATGAACACCACTGTCCATAGACACTCGCAGCGCTTTACGCGATACCAGTGCGTTGTCGGCCCTGCAGAAAATTGTACACTCGCCTCTTAAAGGCACCCAGGTCGTAACTCGATGGGAAGACCCGAGCGGGAAGCTCGTTCCAGATTTTGCAAGTTCGTGGCAAAAAAGACCGCTTAAAACGCACCGTCGAAGACTGCCATTCATCAACATGATGTCGATGAAATGAACGCTTACGACGGGAGGATCTGTAATGGAACCCCGCAGCTGGAATGAGGTCAAAGAGTTCCTCAGAGCATTTCCGGTATTAGAGAGATAGAGAGCATGTCGATTTATAGTTTCCTTAAAAATTGTTTTTTATGTATTGGTGATGTATGAAGGAGTGAAATTAGTACAAACGTTAACTCAAACGCGTTAGGTACGTTTTTCTGCTCATCTTTCAATTAGAATCAAATCATTTTAGAGATGCGTTTGAACTATGGCCCAAGCCCTCTCATTCTGAGAGGAGGCCTGTGCCCTGTGGGACGTATTATATAGGCTGGGATGATGATGATGATGTTTATATTGTTACCTACACAAGTCACTCTCGTTTTTTTAGAGCTACTAAACATACATATGTGTAGGTTAGGTATTTAGAAAAGTAATCGCAAGTTTAATTAAGTTTCGGTATCGGCTGAAAAAAAAACGAAAACCGAAAATCGCTTTCAGTTTTGGTTGTAGACACTAGTTCTGTTTCGGTCCGACATTTATTCAATACTAATGAACATGCGTAAAAATTAAATAATTACTTGGTAATAAAAAAACTAGTTTAATTACAGTATCGCAACCGAGTTACGCGAACGTAGCGGGCCCGTTAATTGCTTACTTTAATTAACGTAGCGTTTCTACGTATTGAAGAACAACGAAAATATTACATTTATCAGAGGTCTTAAAAGTATTGAATATTTTTTTCACTTCTCATGCTCGTAAAGTTGTTCTTTATATTGAGAGAATGCTGCATAAAATGGCTTTTTATGCTCTAATCTAATGCATAAAGTAAAATCTTCGTCTAAGACCAAGGCAAGCAGGCGCAAACAGCCTACAAGCAGTAGAAGTTTATAAAATATAGTTTTCACGTTTTTTTTTTTATATAACTGGTATTTTATAATACGAAATTAATAAAACTAGGCAAATCCAGTACATCCTTATAGAAATTGCAATGCATGAAATATAAGAGCTTGTAAATTTTATTTGCAATGCTGCTGTTTATTTTTCTTGCAATCGAAGTGAAAAGCCGAGTGTAATACTCAGTAATACGCAAGCCTTAAAGCCATTTTCCCCTCGACGTATCTATCCACCCTAGCCGTAGGTATTATACGGGCTCGGATGAAATGCCTCGTTTTATGCTCTTGTTTTTGAATCTACTATTTTTAATCGACTTCAAAAAAGGAGGAGGTTATCATTTTTTAGGGTTCCGTAGTCAACTAGGAACCCTTATAGTTTCGCCATGTATGTCTGTCTGTCTGTCTGTCTGTCTGTCCGCGGCTAAGCTCAGAGACTATTAGTACTAGAAAACTGTAATTTGGCACTAGAAACCTACTGTTAGTACTAGAAAACTGTATTCATATATATATATTAGTCAAGCCGACAAAGTGGTTAAACAAAAAAAACTAATAAAATTTTTTTTTAGCGTACCTCCCATATAGACGTGAAGTGGGGGTGATTTTTTTTTCTTGACTAACCCTATAGTGTGGGGTATCTTTGGATAGGTCTTTTAAAACCATTGAGGGGTTGCTTACATGATTTTTGTATTCGGTGATTTGTTTGCGAAATATTCAACTCTAAAATCTAAAATGTTGGGTGGAAAAATTAAAAAAAATTCAAAATGGTAGTAAATGTATTAAATTTACAAGAAAAATTATAGCGGCTAAGATTGCTTGGGAATTATTTGTAGTTTAAGAGTAAATAGTAGCCTAAGGTATTAAGCATACCGTCACTACTTTGAAAAACTCGTATCTCAAATCAGCATGTAAACAAAACTGAACCTTGATACGCGCGTAATAAAGTTCACTTTGCCAGATTAACGATTTTGAGATACGAGCTTTTTTTCAAAGTTTTGACGATACCCAACTTTGAAGATTCCGTACACATACGAAATCCTTAGAAAAATATTACTTGATTTTTTCGTAATGGCTACGGAACCCTATCTTGGGCGTGTCTGACACGCTCTTGGCCGGTTTTTCATATTTGTTATACTTCAGAACTCCGTCATTTGTAAAAGGTTTCGAAAATTTCAGTCAGGATCTGATTTCCCTATTCTTATGGAAATCGAGGGAACTCTTTTAACCCTTTCACCGCCGCGCCTCGACAAAACGTAAACCTGCATTGAATCTTATGTCATTGTGTCAAGGTCACTTTGACACTGTACTTTGTGACCTATATATGTGTCGTTGGCGTTGAAAAGGTTAAGGTTGTGAGTTGAGTTAGTCGTGATTAAGTACCGAGTGATATTAATTAAAATAATTATTTTAGTTGTTCCTGTTACTTGGTATCATCATCATCATCATCATCATCCCAGCCTATACAGGGTTATTTGTAATTCACTAGCATCTTTTAACCCTAAACTCCTACCACTTAAACAAATCTTTTTTGTTTTACGACTTTTGTCATAACTTTATATTTTTGGTGTAATAATGTTTTGAAAATTTGAGATTACCTGTATTTTTACGATACTCTGTGCCGTGTATGGAAAAAAATGTACTCCATTTTATAAAGTCGTATAACAAAAAACATTTGTTTAAGTGGTAGGAGTTTAGGGTTAAAAGGATGCTAGTGAATTACAAATAACCCTGTATACGTCCCACTGCAGGGCACAGACCTCTCAGAAACTCCTCGGAAACTTCAATTACACCATTGAATTTCTTTCGAAAAACTCAGAACTGCGAGCCGGGATTTGAACCCACGACCCTCTGCTTGAGAGGCCATAAGGCTTTCAATTGTTCTACTTGGTATACATTCGTAAAAAAATAGCTGTGATTGTGTAAAATCAAAGTAAATTATTTTTAATTACCTACTATAAACAACAATAATGACAGGAATAAAATAAAATAAGAGCATTGAGTGCGCCGATTTTATTGATCTATGAAATTCATTCAACTGTATTTTAACCCAAAACCATTATTGTTTATCAATTAAAATAATTTCAGTTTTCACTAAATAATTTCGTAATAAAAATCGGAAAGTGCGAGTCGAACTATTATGCAGAGGATTCCTACAATAAAAAAGGTTATAATGAAGAACCATAGAAATTTATTGAATCAGACGTTACTTTACGGAGGCACAGAATAAGTAATACTTAGTACTACACGTACAGAAGGATCACTCTCGAACAAAAGTCAACTTTAGGTATAAAAATTTGCCTACTCTTACGACCGTTAACTGTTTGCACGCGAAATTAAAACTTATCGTGTGATAAGAGCGTTCATATTCCGTTGGGCACCGCTGAACAGAAACCAAGAGCATAGGGTTCCCACTCGCCGATATTTAGGTAGGTATATAAATGAAGAAAGATAACAGTGTGTATTAATTCAATAAACTATCTTTAAACGCAACAATCACTACATAGTATAAAACAAAGTCGTTTCCCGCTGACAGTCTGTCTGTCCCTATGTATGCTCAGGTCTTTAAAAGTACGTAACGGATTTTGATGCGGTTATTTTTAATAGATAGAGTGATTCAAGAGAGAGGTTTATAAATATGTATAATATACAAGCATAATTGCACCCGTGCGAAGCCGGGGTGGGTCGCTAGTATCTTCTATACGGATTATAAGATCGTTTAGAAGTCATTGTTTGTTGCAAAAATCACAGAAAAATAATTACGCGCGACGCGGCTAGCGTGCAAACCGAATGCCAAGCGACAACCTACTGCCACGCTCTCGATAATTTTTATCTATACAGTTAACGAAATTGTTTTTGATTTTTTTCCTTCAAAAATACTCGCTCCCGACCCGCTGTCTTTTACTTGGTTTACGCTTAAAGGATCCCATCCTTTGAGTAAGGAACCCTGCAAAGCATCAGTACGTCAAATTACATAATTGAACAAACTCTTGAAGTAGCTCATTGTCGTTCAAATAACGTTAACTCATTAATAGTACGAGTATCAAGTTTTCCAAAACATTTAAACGAGACACGCCAACTCGCCTCTGGTGAGTAAAGCTGTGGCCGAGACCAAGCGGAGCGTTATAAAATGTAACGTCAATCATTGTAATCATTATTGGCTATAGCAGCTATAATTTAGGCATTGTTAAATCAACTTTTAATTACTTAATATTTTTTAAATCAAGTTTTTACAAAGTTATCTCGAATATTAAAATAAAGGCTAAGATTAGATGCGTTGTGTAATACGTTAAGCATTAATTTGTTGTGTTAAATGTATGGATTTGATGGTCAAAAACACTTGGGAAAATGAATACAATGTATTTGTAGCTCATTCACATTTATGTTTATTGTTACCCCAGATTAAGTAATAGTACAAAAGTACTGAAATTGACAGATTCTTGTACATGTCGCTTTTGCATGCGCGGTGGAGTCGCAGCCATGTAATTTATGTTTTTACACTGCGACCGTATATTAACGTATTTTAAAGATGGGTCCACATTTGTATCTATCTCAGGCTATAATTTGGACGCGGAAATATACGCAAACATCCAATACGTCGTAATCTGATACCTCGCGATCCATGTTGCACTGCATACCTCACCCCATGAATTAAGTTAAATACCAATACGATAGGATACGCGTGCTTAATACGATACGCCTGATCTCAAAACGCTAATGGTACAAATATGGAGGCGTGGCGGATCGCTCCGCTGCAAGCAAGGCGCGCACTGCGGATACGAACAATTATAATTGATTTTTTCAATTTTCAATTATAATTGATTGAAGTAATTGCGAAATTCTTTTGCGAACCAGGCAACTTCGTCTTATTAATCGAGATAGCTCGTGTACAGTTGGAACCAGTGTCAGTACCGTAAACTGGGGTTAATTTGAAATTCGGGGCTACTTTAGAAAACAGTTTTTTACGCAGTGTCCTTATTTTTTTAGACCATCTGTGGCAGTGAAATAACTACCTTGATAAATCACCTAACTTTTTACGTCATTTGCTCAATCGAGCTATGAATATTTGCGTTTTTATACCCATTTTAAATCTATCAAAGTAGCCCCAAAATTTCCTAAATTAACCCCAGTTTACCGGTAATACTATAGTAGGTATGCCCTGCGTTCTAGTTAGTGTTCACAATATAGAACATTTATAATTGAGGATGTGTCTATTTTTTTTGCAATGTATAGTAAATCGAAAACCATTTCGAGATAAATGCTTTTTAACTTATTTTCTGTTGTTATTTAATTTTAATATTATGTACTTAATGAATTTATTACATAACAAATAAGCAATGACCTTCATTTGACATTGGTGTAAATTGCGTGACCGGTCCAAGTCGTACTTTATTTTGTGTGGTTAGAATTCTTCACAATTTACGCGTGGATTATACTACGGATTTTGATTTGGACCCGCTTTCTGACATCTAGCACTTTGACAGCGCCAGTAAAGTGACACTAGTTACAGTGTACCACTACGCAAAAAATAATTAAAGGGGTTGCCATATCGTACGCATTTAGATAGATTTAGAAATTTGGCAGTGTAGGTTCCCTCAATTACAATCTGACGTCATCAACCAAAATAGTTTCAATAATTAATTTTGAAAAAAGTAGTGAACTAAATGACAAACCATTGAAATTAGTTTCTTTTAACTGACTTTTCTATACAAAAAAAAATACAAAACTACTGGTAATTTTTTTTTAGACATTCCCAATTAGTGTTAGCCCAATGTCCCTAATCTAATATATAAAAATCCCGTGTCACGGTGTTTGCTATCGAACTCCTCCGAGACGGCTTGATTGATTTTTGTGAATTTCTTTGTCTATATTTGGTAGTTCTGAGGTCGTGGGCTATTTTTATACACCCGCGACTCCGTCTGCGAAGAATAGGCTTCGCAGACGGAGTCGCGGGCAACAGGTAGTCCATAATAATAAAACAAAGTCATGTTAGTCATGTTAATTGTGTCACTGTACTGCTTTTGGTAATCAATATATCATTATATCTAACCAACCATATATCATTGAAATCAGTCAAGCCGTTCTTGAGTTATAATGTTTATATTGTATTGTTTTGTTAGTTACAACATTTATAACTCAAGAACGGCTTGACTGATTTCAATGATATATGGTTGGTTAGAATCGCCTTTGCTTGGAATAGCAGAAAAAAAAATATCAGAAAAATCAAGGAATTGAAAGCTTTTAGGCGTTAATAGAGGAAAAACTTGCTTGCCAAGGTCACAACAACAAGGTCAAATTTGTTTATGTTATGAAGTTATATTTTTTGAAATGTGTCAAATTTCAATAACTTTTTAGAATACCTAAGTTTAATTAATTTTCAAAAGAATTTCGGCATTTAGGAATTATAACAAAAGAAAACAATACAACTTACTTCACATAAACAGACAATAATGTTTAAAAAATACATTTTTTTTTTTTAGTAAGTATATCATAATTTGCTACAGTAAAAGACGTATTCTATTTACACATTTTACTGGCAAATAATTGCTCACGACTGTACGTAAGATAATTACGTGACTTGCTTAGTTAATTTTTGCTTTAACATAATTTTCTCACCTGCTTTTACCTAGTTTGTAAAATTTTAATACTGATTGAAAGTAATTAAACACCGGTACGTAATTAAGTTGGCGTTAAGCTACGCTAGCATGCGTGGGTACAGTCACGAACAAATGTCAAAACAAACTACTAAAGTACTAATTAAGGAACTAGCAAGGTGCAAGGCACTAACAAAAAATACAGATGTTTCAAAATTAAGTCAGAATATTTCAGCAACCAAGTGGCAATGGGCTGGTCACGTTTGCCGTAGAACCATCAGTCGTTGGAGCAGACGTGTCCTAGAGTGAGACCACGTTTGGGAAGCGTAGTGTATGTAGGGCGCCCTGCGGCTCGTTGGACTGGTGACCTTAGGAGGGCAGCTGGTAGCGGCTGGATGAGGGAAGCACAGGATCGCGAGTGTTGGCGTAATATGAAGGAGGACTACGTCCAGCGGTGGGCGGATAATGGCTGTAGATAGGTCATCATCATCATCAGCTGCTCAACCACTGCTGGACATAGACCTCTCCCATGGCACGCCAATGAGCACGATCCTCGGCCACTCTCATCCAGCTCTTGCCAGCCGCCTTGGGAAGATCATCGCTCCACCGAGTCTGAGGACGTCCTACGCTACGTTTGCCGATCCGTGGTCTCCGCTCAAGAACTCGCCTACCCCAACGATTATCCGTTCTTCGGGTTATATGGCCGGCCCATTGCCACTTCAGCGTGCTAATGCGGTGGGCTATGTCGATAACTTTGGTTCTCTGTCGGATCACTTCGTTAAGAATTCGATCTTTCAGAGAAACTCCGAGCACAGCCCTTTCCATAGCACGTTGAGCAACTTTAAATTCGTGGACCAGCCCTACCGTGAGTGTCCATGTTTCGGCACCGTATGTCATGACGGGTAGGACGCACTGATTGAAGACTGATTGAGACCGAGTCTTTAAACTCTGTGAAATTGGCGATGTGAAGACTTGACGCAGTTCCCCATAGGCTGCCCATCCCAGCTGTATTCTTCTGTTGGCCTCTTCCTCGAAGTTGTTTTTACCTAATTGCATACCTAGTTTGCCCGAGGTAAACATAGGTACTCATTAATCATCTCGAGAATACTGCCTTGAACTGCAATTGTAGATAGATAGATTTCAGCAATCATGAAGCAGAAGACGCAAAGTTATAAAGTACTAAAAAGAACTACTTCCTGACGCTTTACTAGAATGAACTAGGTATTCCTATTTCTTTTGTACTCTTGGTATAATATAAAGAAAGCAAGTAATCGAACTGAATCGCTCTGAAGTATGATATTCAGTGGGTGGAGGAGGGGTAGGTGCATTAACATTGCAATTTATAATTTTAAACGCCGGAGAATTTAACGACTAACGTTAGTAATTTAATTATTGACTTCCTTCTGAACTCTTAGTCCAAACCTGATCTTGAAAATAACATATTATGTCACTACTAGCTTTATCCCGCTGCTTCGCCTGTGCTACAAGTCCATGAAAAAAAGGTTACATTGACAATTTCTAAGCACAACACAACGTTCGCTTGGACAACGCCATCTATTGATTGCAGAAGAAGTTAAAACGTCATCTTGAAAGCTGCGATCATTCAACGTTCTTGAATAGCTTAAAAATATATCTCAATTCAATTAAACTTTTGGGATAATCCCATCGAACGGTGCGATGATTCCGCCAATATCGATGTTGGATAAGACACTGCCAGAGGACCTTTGGTCAAGGGCGGTAAAGCTGTCCGTGTTCGGTAGAATACCAGCCACAGCCAATCTAGAACAAAAAAGTTAAAACTGCCACCACTTTAGATACAACACTCTACATACTTATATCTAACAAAATATATCTCATTACCGGGATATAATCGGCGAATAATGACAATTGAAATTTCCCCTCGCGCGCGCCGCTACCCTCCGAGTCATCCGAATTTACGCGAGCAGTCACTAGATGGCGTTATGCGTGAACGCACTGAGTAACACAAATAAACTAGAGAAAAATAAATAACAGAAAAAAATACTCAAGCACAGTACAAACGTGCATCCATCGCCTCCCAGAACCGAATAAAACAATCGTTTTAATTCAAAAGAGCGTTGACACCGCCCGTCGCGAATCGCCGATTTTCCGTATAAATTATTTGATTTAATCTCCACGCAATCCTCTTAGCTCTCCGCAAAGCTTTAATTGAGAACGGTCAAAACAGACCGCGTTTAATCTGCGCGTTCATAATTCAATGATTGACAAATCCCGCAAATAACTAATAAAATAACATATTAAAAGCATCTCGGATCTCGATTTCCGTCTTAATGTCTCAAAACTTAAGTATGATGGTCTGTAGCCTCGATGGTACACTTAACTTGGTTGCAAATTAAATCTAAATGAAACTTGCATTTCCATTTGGGACCGTATTTTTCACGCGTGAAATGCTATTTTACTATATTTCGAAGTATTATTAAAATATAGGTCTACGATTGGTTTCACTGAAGAATATTAACGGTTCGATGATTTGCGTTTTAATTTAATTAATAAAATATGCTTCGTTGGTCTACTTTAGGTAGCTTAATTTTACCGGTTGCTATGGAAATGGACCTTGAGTTAGAGTCAATGGATCGTCACGTCACGCACTAGCGTCTTGTCATGTGTTGACAGTGGGATTTTTAGGGTTCAGTTTCCAAAGGGTAATAACGGGACCCTATCACTGAGACTCCGCTGTCCGTCTTTCTGTCTGTATGTCAGTCTGTCTCTCTGTCTATCTGTCTGTCTGTCCGTCTGTCACCAGGCTGTATCACATGAACTGTGACAGCTAGACAGTTGAAATTTTCAAAGATGATGTATTTTGGTTGCCGCTATAACAACAAATAAAACAGAATAAAATAAGTATTTAAAGGGGCTCCCATACAACAAACGTGATTTTTTGGTCGTTTTTGCTCGATATTGATAACGGCAACAGGTAGATGCTTGAAATATGCACAGAGTATTTAGTTATATATTCACTTTAAAATAAAACAAATATTTAAGGGGGCTCCCATACAACAAACGTGATTTTTTTGCCGTTTTTATAGATAATGGTACGGGACCCTTCGTGCGCGAGTCTGACTCGCACTTGGTCGGTTTTTTAGTAGAGATGTCCCGACTAACCGGCCACATTTATAGTCGCCGAATATTCAAATTCAAATTCAAATAATTTATTTCAAGTAATTAACAAACTCATATTCAAAAATAAAATAATAATAATACAAAATCAAAATCAAAATCAATAGAATAAAAAAAACTACCAATATTTACTACAAGTTTTATGGGCATGTTCAATTTAAAATGCACCTGCTACTTTTTTACCCAGAATCAAGAGTGCTATTGATTTTGATGTTAAAAAAATGACCCTAAATTTTCAATACAATCTTTTTGTCACTTTTGTGACGAGTCATTATGAAAAAAGAAAAAAAGTAAAAGATTAAGGTTAAGATTAAGATTAAGAAAAAGTCACAAAACAGTCTCAAAAAATAAGGACATAAGTAAGTATTTTTCATTTACGAATATGGATAGTGAATGTACTCGTGAGTTTGAGTAAGAAACATTAATTAAAAATGCTCTTATACGTAAACCAATCAATTGATAGTGTGCAAGAAGCTCCATATTGAATGTCCCATGATACATGTTTGGACCTTAATATTTTATGCAATCGGTTTCTACGTAAAATTACCTAATACTGCGTCCATTGGACTTGTGACACTTCGTAATTACCAATTTCCTAAGTTTATACAGTGTGAGAACTAATTACCTAATCGTTTAATTACCACCTGCTAATCAATATTCCTCGATTAACGCAGTCTTGCGCTGTATAGGTCTTGACCAAGCCAAAGAAGACAACCGCCTTGTAAGGACTTGACATTAAAAAAAAAAGTTGTAGATACTGGAACTGTCTGGAACTTTTCCTCAACAGAACAACTCTATGGAGGTTTACAAAGTATTCGAATGTGAAAAAGAGGTTCATTCCTACAAATTAGGTATGTTGGTCTGGAAAAGAATGGACTTGTCTCGTGCATGGTTGGTACTTTAGATCTAAAGGCATCCCCAACGGGGCATGGAGGCTCCCCCCCCCGAGATTAAAAACACCATAGATATAGATTAGATTACTTTTTCAAATAACTGCAAAATTACATTTTTCACGTAGTATTTTTAAAACAAAATTACTGCATCATTTTTTCTTAATTTAAATAATATTATGTCCTACGATTATTTATAACTGCAACACGGGTTGACCAACATAAGCCGGCGTCGATTGAAGATAATCGTGTCGGACACGCCAGGGTTGCACAACTACCAACATTCAGAACCAAACGTCGTATAGTCTGTGCACCACAGAGCAGATACTACGTTTCGTAGTTGAGTCTGTATCTGCATGCAATAACGCGGTTAATAAAATAATTATGTGTGATTTACTGATTGCTGGCTTATCTTGTGAATTCAAAATATACATTCGAAGATTTATAGCGTAATGGCTTTTACTCGTGGTTTTGCTTGCGAAGATATTTTGTAGTTTTTAGAGATATCTCTATACTCCTGACTGGAGTCGTCACCAGTGTACCTACTCCGAAGTCCAATTTTCGAACTTCGTACCGTGCCGTCCCGCTCATGTTAATAGTATTTAATTGGAGAATGAGAGGGACGGTACGATACCAACTTCGAATTTCGGAGTAGCTCGTCCAGGGCGTCTCAAGAGTACAAGGGTAGGGTCAAAAAGGTATTTCACCAATCAAATCCGCCTCTTCTGTGCGTCACACACAACGGGCATATTTACAGCTCTATATCTATATCGACTTAGATATCAGTAGGTATCTTCCTCTACGGAGGCTTTCCGACTGAAGCTTTTATTTAAACCGCTTCTAGGCATAGGGCATGGGTAAGTTTATTTTGTATTTTCTTTCTTCTTCTTTCTTTCAAATAAGTATAACGTCTATAATCGAAAAGCTTTTGTGATCTTTATTTTAAAATAAAATTGTAACTTCCTTAATTTAAGTGACATTTTCAAGAGGACAGTAAACCTCTTATTTCTTCGTCTTTGATTATACTTAATATTAATTTTACATTCGCCTGAGTTCATCTATCACCTGCTAGACAGACAAAATAAATCATTCCGTACAACAAATTAAGTAAATTACGTAAAAGATTGTTCCCAAAAACTTTCGGTCGTTTGTTGTAGAAGTTACAGAGACAAATAAAATCTTTCTGAAACATATTTTTACACTCTATCTTTGGAAATGACAGCCAGTTTATAAGTCATGTCAGTTGGCAATTTAAACAGGTACTTACGATATAAAGCCTTACGAAATTACAAGCACCTTTATTAGATAGTATCGCAACATTCATCGCCATTACTTTGCATATTTAATTATTTTGCCCTGACGGCAATGATGACTTGCTTTGCTACGACAGTATTCAATCTGTCAACACATTGGAACTCTCTGCTGTCAATGGACCACCCTTGAACAAGATGGCAGCATCAAGTACCTAACAGCTACACACAATTAAATAAGTACATTATTTGATAAAAGTACTTGTAAGTATTTTTAATGCAAGATTTTCTGCTACCATTTTTTTATGCTTGTCACATTGACTTATGAGTGAGTATGGCCTTTGATGTTTTGAGCCAAACAACTGACATTGTACCTTAGGGTCGTAAAGGAATTTCATGGCCGACTATACCAGTCGTATTTCAAGTACGAGAATGATATAATCTATGTAAGTTCTGACACACGTCCGTTAGATAAGTGTGCGTGTCGTGACTAATAAGTGAACGACACAAACAATTGTTTGACGTCTAATTGAATAATCTTCTCAGAACCGCTCCATTTAATTGAAGAAAAACGGCGCGATTACATTTTCCTTGTCAGCTATCCATGACTATTAAAACTGATTTTTATTACGGTTCCGTATCCAAAAGGTGCCAACGGGACCCTATTACTGAGACTCCGCTGTCTGTTGGGTGAATATTCAGCATTTTTACAGTGTTTTTTTCTCATTACCGTTTCAGCAAATATTATTAAAAAGAATTATGCTTAGGATCATTTTTTTATGTAAACTTAAGACAGTACCGACGCTGAATCTAGTTTAATAAAATTTCGTGCGACTAGTCCTTCGGTTGTGGTAATTTCATCGAATGGTAATGAGGTTTAACAGAGCGGTCAAAGCGCTCAAATATTAACCCGTCTATATGTCGTCTGTCTGTCCGTCCGTCTGTCATCGGGCTTAATATCTTGAACCGTAATATTAAATTAACTCTATCTTTATAATGGCATCAAATAGATACTTAAAATGTTCAAAGAATATTATATTGCTTTAGCCACTATTACAAATAATAAAAATAAATTGTGCGGAGGTACGGAACCCTTCATAATGCGAGTCCGACTAGCACTTGACCAGTTTTATACACATTTTGAGAGTCACAGGAAACTTAATGTTATCAATAATTCTAAAGAATGATGTTGAACATTTTTTTTACTGTTTGTAGGTATAGGTATGTAATTCCGGTGTGAATAAATGCAAAAATTACAATGGCGTTACGGAAGATACATGGCCATAAACACATGAACATGTAAAAGTGTATAAACTGTTGTTTAAAACATAACCTTTCCGTTTTGGTATCGCAATATGCGTGTATAAAAACAATAATCAATGTCTGGACAAGCTGGTAATGAAGTTTTTACTGTTTTTAAAGTCTAAGGCGTTTTTACGAGCGAAGTTTACTTACCACATATAGTTGCCATAAACAAAGTCCAAACGCAAAGTCGATAACGATTTAAAAAAAAAAAAAATTTATATTCCATTGTTTTATTTAAAACTGACCTGGTAGAATGAACTGGCTGACTAATTATTTTTTTAATTTTATTTGTTAGTAATAATTAGAAATGGGTCATTTTATTTATGGGTCGTTGTAGTACCTTGTCGTTGGTAATTTCTGTATGTTTGGCTCAACTCTTTGATGGTGAAGGAAGTAAATGACCATTTGATGCACGTGTTTATTAATATGATATATAGCTTAATTAATTATCCTGTTAATATGCCCTATCACATCCTACTAATATCGGGGCAGTTATTTGTGTAAAAAATAGTACCTAATGTATGTTCTCGAGTCTTGGGTGTTTAGTTATCTATTTATTTAAGTATGTATCTATCTATATAAGTTGTTTATCTGGTGTCTAGTACCCATAACGCAAGCTTTGCTAACTTTGGGACTAGGTCGATTGGTGTCAAGTGTCCTATTATTTATTATTATTTATTATTAAGACCCTTTCGTCTCCGGGCGACCGGGCCGGGGTCGTGGAAAGGTGATAGTTTGCCCTCAATTAGCGCCCGGGAGGGTGTAATGTATGGTTGCACAGAAGTCTGCAGCTGCAGAATTGACATTTTCGAGGCCTAGAGCTGTGTAAATACAGTCAATAAATTTGTATCGTGGCGTCGTCACAGTAAGTAATATAATGGCCCAATGGGATTGGGAACTTCGCACACCATTTAATTCCTCCGCAGGTGTATGCTTCGCCGTAAAGCTCATGGTAAACTTAAAATGTATTCCGCACATCAACATCGCGGCGCAAGCGGGGGTGCGTCTCAGTCACAACGCCTCTTAAATCAGTTTTATAATAAATGTTTAAAAGCGTCGCGGTTCAAAGCAGACAGAAGAGACGGGGCGGAGACGCGGCCTGCGAACAAACGACGCGAAATGCAACGCGCCCTCGTCCCACATCTTTCTCTTCTGTGTGGCTTACGCCCAACAATAAAAAAAAAAACTCAGTGGTGCGAGCCCGGGCGCAAACCCGCGATCTGTTTGAGAGGCCATAAGACAAACCACTAGGCATAAAAATGCAAAAGTGTTTAAATTAATTAATTCCATTTTAAATTTATAATGCGTGGTATATTATTTATTTCTAATCATTTTCTATGAAATGTGAATACAAAAAACGGCACTAACATATTTTTTGGACGCATTAGGACACCTAGTTATAAAACCTATTGAATAAACCTAGTGTATAAAAGATGTTACCAATATAGGTACAATAATAAACTCCTTATCCTCACAAGTTTTAATAAATCCACAAAAATGTAAACGTATTATGGAAGCGGCTTACTTGTCCAACTACTATTTAGAACAGTGGACTAGCTACACCTACATAATCGTATGTAAATAAACAATTATTGGCATATTTTATCATTATATCCACTAATGAGCGAATGCAGCGGCAGTTAGACCTTTTTAATATGGTTTTCCACGTTGCTACGACAAAAGAAATTGAAACAAAAAAATATTTTTTTTCAGTAAATGAAATGAAAATATATTTGAACTTGTTGTTATTATAAGTTGTTTTCGTTTTTACTTTTTAAACAGTATACTTAAAAAATCTCTTTAATATTAACTAAGCTATGATATGATGATATGAAATGTTTGCGATGATCTATGTGTTCGAATGCGGTTAAAATATACTTAATTTATAATACTTTTTGTCGAGCCGTAGCGTTACCATAACTGTTTATCATTAGACACCCTATTTTTCTTGTCAATGTAAACAATTAGTGCTGGGCATCCGTGAGACTGCGGTAATGGCTGTTTGCAATTGCAAATACGTCGGACCTTTGTCCGCGTGACAAAAAAAACGTTACGCGTAATTGTCTATTAGCACGAACCCTTTTGGCGCGAAAGCGTTTTGTTCCCTTTACGGCTGTCTTAAGGGCAAATATGCTAATATTTCTGCCATGATGGAAAGGATACGAGAAAAAAGTGGAAGGGGAATAAATATCCAACATCATTAATTGTCTGTTTATGAATTCCTTGTCGCAGGCGGGCAGTTGAAATTGTAAGTATACGGATGTCTAAATAAATGAGAAGAAAGATTTGTGATGTATATACCGTGCGCAGGTTTGGAGGTCTGCGACAGGTTTGAAGGACATGTCATGTCCCTGCTGGCTCGAGTCTTTACACACTAACATTTGCGTCATAATCATCATCATCATTTCAACCAAAAGACGTCCACTGCTGAACATAGGCCTCTCCCAGGGTTAGCCAAACAGATCGGTCTTGCGCCATCCGCATCCAACGCGTTCCCGCAACCTTAACAAAGGGCGCCATTCCATCTTGTTGGAGGCTTATCTACACTGCGTCTTTTGGCCCTATCGGCCGTCAGTTCTACGAGCGATTAGCCCTCCTCACTGCTCACTCCACTGTCCATTTGCGCATTTGTAGATTTGCGTAGTTAATATTTAAGGCCTGTTGAAACTGACATGTTTATTTATTAATTAAGGTTCCATAATAAGTGAAGATTAAAAAAAACGAATCTTCGTTTCTCATCAATTGACAACTATTTTCTAAATAACTGAATGGAATTTTATTGCATGTTTTGTGTTCGTAGCTTTGTGTATACGAAATAAAAAAGAATGTCAATAGCACGATAGCACAAATCGTGTTTTAATTTACCAACAGTCATCACAATTCAATAATTGCATTCCGATTTCTATTTACCACTGGCAAATCAACATTTCGTTGTTTGTTCGCGCGATGAAAAACATCGCGGACATTCAATTTCAATTTGCTGCACAAAAAGGAAGATAAGTTAAAAGCTCTAAAAAAGTTAGTTAAAAGCTCCTCTAGTAAAAAAATAGTTAAAAATTACAGATACGTTTCCCTGTGTTTCTAGTGTCTTTTGGCTTATCAACGTTAGTGGGAAAATCTCAGGAATAACACGTAGGCTACTTTTATCCCTATATTACCGCGCGATAAAACCCTAAAACCTTATGAATTCCTTAAACAAAATGAAGTCCAACTCCAACGAAATCCCAAAACGATCCAATAAAATCCCGGAATTTCTGTTCTAAGAATCATACATATATCAGTAGGTATAAAAGCTTAGTATTAGTATAAATTATAGCAGGAAATATTAAGATATACATATTTCTTGGTAATAATATAGAAATTACCACACACACAGCTATAATATTTTTTCTATTACGTCGTCAACCTATATTGTAATGTATGCTACGGTTTAGCAGGACATCGTATAAGATACCATTATAACATCGTCTCCTTGTAATTTGCTATAATGGCAGTAGATATACAGGGTGAAATTTTGAACGTGATACAAAATTAGTGTTTCTAGCTTAGTTAATGCTGGACAACATAATGCATTTACCCAGTTGTTAGAATTATTTAGTATTGTTAAATTTGAGGTGTCCATACATTTAGTTCATAATTTAACTACAACAAAGTAAAAAAATATCAGACCAATTTCAACAATTGAGTAAATGAATTGAAAATGTTATCCAGCATTAACTAAGCTTGAAACACTAACAGACGAATTGAGAAACTTTTTTTTAAGTCGGTTGAAAAGAGAAAGTTTGTGAACATTTTCAGATACTTGAATATTTTTTAGTCAATCACGTAACAACGGCTTCTTCTACTTCTACAAGTGCCTCCCCAACTAGTGGATGTTCTCCGCATATCTAACTCGGTCTTTTGCCAGTTTGAAAAGCTCCGCGGCGCTCTTAATTCCCGTCCACTCCCGGATATTGCGCAGCCACGATTTATTTCTACGACCCACTGATCATTTGCCTGCCACTTTTCCCATCATTATCAGTTGTAGAAGCACGTATCTGTTTTGTTTTAGCACGTGACCTAAGTAGGCAACTATTCTTCAACGAATGAGTTATTAGTTTATCGCTATTCCGCGGGAACTATGCGATTTTCCGGGATAAAAACTAAACTATGTCCTTCACAGAGTGTCAAAATATCTCCATACCAAATTTCGTCTAAATCGATTCAGCGGTTAATACGTGAAGTGATAACAGACGGACAGTTTCTTTCGCATTTAAAATATTAGTAATGATTGTATAAACCTTTCTTAAAAAAACTCTAAATCAAAGTAATAACCCCGTCAAAATCTGTTGCGTGTTTTAGGAGGTATTAGCGGATGTACAGACAGACAGGCAGACACAGAAAACGACTTTGTTTTATATTAGTTATGTATAGAGATTATAGCTACTAAGACTAGCTCTACATGTTCCGTGGCTAAATACAACCCTGTATTGTATTAATCAGTCGCATTAGCACAGGGGGTCCGTTAACCACAGACGGACTCGCGAACAACATGTTTTTTAATAAAATAAGTAATAAAATATTTAAAAGCCGTAATAAAAGTAATCGGTTAATTTTAAATTACTTATCTTCATTAGCAATTTCATTATGTTAGACAAGTACAGTACATTAACTTTTAATGATATTAAACAGTAATTAATTCCAGAATTCCATGCTTTTATGCGGCATTTTCGTCCTCGAACATGATTATTACTAAAATAATAAAAATAAATTAACATAATATGCCTATCCATGAGTAATTGAGTCACATAAACTTTGCTGTATATACAAATAAATAAAAAAACTGCCACGATTTTTCGAGCTAAGTCTGTGACTTTAGGTCTTGCGTGGATTTATGTAGGTAATTTTTTCTAGTGTAATCCTACAGAGAAATACTCCGAGCATAGTCCTCTTCATCGCCGTCTGTTTGACCTTATAAGCTCTCTTTTTATTGGCTCTACCAAAGTACAGTCGACACAACTGAATCGCAACCCACTGTGGGACATCTTATCACAGAAAATGTCATATCACTTCGCATTGCTTGACAAGGAAAATCATTATGACGCTTACTGCGAAAACGTTCTATGATGGGTCATAAATCAAACGGTTTGATTCGCATTAACCTATTTCACACAGTTGTAGGCGTTTTTTAATGAAACTATTCAATTTATTGAATCAGGCGTTACTTTGCGGAGGTCCATATTAATGAACTAAAACAATTACTTTGCTCACCCGCGACCATTTGGTCGCGGGTGAGCAAAGTAATTGTTTTAGTTCATTGAAACTATTCAACTCGATATTATAATATAATCAGTCTTAATACCATCTTTCCCTACATGGAATAAAATCATGACTTAATCAAATCCTATTAAATTTCAACAAAAATGTCTATGTTAGATATTTCTTAAATCATCTCAATCATCGATTTCTATGCTAAACTTGTATTTCGCGTTTGATCATGTACCGCTATTATTTTTTAATTTTGAAAGATTGTTTACGAGTATGTTAAACGGAAATAGCGAATTAACATACTTATGACTATAAGGTAGGTAGGTAAGTAGTATTATTGATTTGTAAATTAAAGTTTTTTTGTTTCCGTAGACTGAACATTTGATTTGAGAAAAAAAAACAAGTGCGTGTCGAAATGCGCTGTTTAAGATTCCATTTAAATATGCGGTTAAAATTAAACTTTTTATAGATTTATTACCCGTTAGCTTGTAAAGCTTAGGTACTACTTAAGCTGTGATAGTTTTCTTTTTAATTCGTTATGTACCTGACAACATTGTAATTTTTTCAGAATTTTCAAACCAACGGTTTAGCTAGTACCGTCGAGTTGCGTATCTTCGCCTGGATTTTGATACCTTTCCCAAAAAATCTTTCAAATTTGAATTTGATTTTGTCTGTTGTGGCAAAAAAACGTTTTTAAGTACTCCTGGCTATCAGTACAGACCATTAAAGCTTTGAATTATATTGGTTAACTTAGTAATAAATGGCCCCAAAGGCAATAGGCGAAGTATGGGTATTTTCCCCTATCTTCGCCTATGGCAAGCTTTACCGACAATAACAAACTTTCTGTGACTTACGTATGTTAAGTCTTATCTCCTTGGAATGTCCTAATAAAATATGAACCTTAACTTCACCACACTAGACACTAGTCTTCCGCCAATTAATGTGGTACAACAAATTTGACAACCCTAGAGGTTGGCGAAATTTGGCAACAAGGTGGACGCCAAATACCATCACCAATGTTTTATTCAATTGTGACTTCTAAACGTAAGCTAGCCATTAAATAATAGTTCCATATGAAAAAGAAATAGTTATAGGGTATAATCATGTAAAAAGTTTAACATTACCGACCGCTTTAGCCTAGTTGGTAGTGACCCTGCCTACGAAGCAAGAGGTCCTGGGTTCAAATCCCGGTAAGGGCATTTATTTGTGTGATGAGCACGAATATTTTTTCCTGAGTTATGGATGTTTTCTATGTATTTAAGTATTTATTTATCTATATAAGTATGTTTATCGTCGTCTAGTACCCATAGTACAAGCTTTGCTTAGTTTGGGACTAGGTCGATTTGTGTAAGATTGTCCCCTAATATTTATTTATTTATTTATTTTATTTACCTGGGTTGTATCACTGCTTAAAACTGAAGTTAAAACACTAGCTCAAAAAAACCTGTGTTCGGTGTCGCGAAAAAACCTCACTGAACGTCAACTGTGTGAAGTTAGCCGCAGATCGTACGAAGAATGTTGACAGCTGTAAAAAATACTTTGTATTTAGCAGTTTTTTGTAAGGCAAGCACTAGAAACATTTCGTCAGTGTCAACTTATGTCAAACTAGGCGAACATACGCAACTCGACGGTAGCTACTAGAAGGGGAGGGGGACGCTTGACTATAACAAAAATTACTTACAAAATTACTTACTTTCAAATAATTAGTTTTACCAAACCTACATTTTTTAAAGGACGTATAAAACGATACCCTACACATTCCGTGCAGGGGAAAAGCTCAAAAAAAAATTTTTAAAATTTTTTTATTTACTACTTTGTCTGCATGGTTTATATAGGTATTCTATTGTATAACTATGCAAAATCACAGCTTTCTAGCAATAAGTCTCTAAGCTAATTTCCTGCATCAGAATAAAAACAATAAGGCTGATTGTCCCATTAATTTGTATGCGAAAATAGCCCTTGACAATTTAAGCCGTAAAGCCTTAAAGGAATTTTTTGGTCGACTATACAAGTGTACGACGACAAGGCACCAACAATTACCGTCTTCGTAAGACATCACACCCATAAATTTAGATTCGATCAAAACTGATCCATGACACAACAAAACATGAATGTAAAAAACTGACCTTTCACAAACAAGGGTTGAAATGTTGCCGTTACTTTACTATGGCGGCGCGTACCTACTCCGCCTTTCCGACTAAATGCACCGATCCAAAACAGGGTTGCCACTGCATCTTAACTAAAACATTTTTTTATGAATAGAACTTTAGTTCTTATGCGGATTTCATCATTTCTAATGCGATCCCGCATAGAAACTCCGAGCATAGCCTTCTCCATCGCCTCTGAGAGAGTGTTGGATGCGGATGGCATAAGACCGATCTGTTTGGCGAGCCTTGGCGGATGCCTACGTTCAGCAGTGGACGTCTTTCGATTGAAATGATGATATTTAGAACTGATACTAGATTCAGATTAATTTTAGATTAACTACAAAATTAGATTTTTTGTTGATTGGGTTTGCGAACAAGTGACGAATTGTGTTTTGACAGATCATAAAAAGTACGTCAGTTGATTGGGGTGTCAACAATAGTACTTTGATTTTGTACCTATCTACTTGGACATTTTTACAAGCTTTTAACTTGCTATGTAATATTTTTGTACGTTGGTTAAGGTGTTTTAGAATAATGGCCACGTTATCTGAAATGAAGAAAGAAAGAAAAAACATTTATTTACAACATCACAAGACACATCATCAATATTTTTACAAAACAAAAGACAACACGAAAGCTAAAGATAGAATGTGTCATTGCGGTTATAAATCGGACACTGGCTCAGCATAACGGTATAAAGCTTGAAAAAAAAGCCGCTGTAAATAAACAAATTTATCGATTCTCTTTTCAAATTGTACGAATTTACGTGTAGCAACCCTACGTTCACGCACTATCACCGCCATCTGTAATTACGATGCGAAACTTTTCCCGCGTTTTTGCGCCAACGGTTAATGAATTCGAATTGTTGATAATACTTACTGCTATGTCGTAATTAAATGTTCTTATAGCTAATAATTACGCGTAATTCAACTTAATGTTACTGTTGTTTTAGGACTCTATTACTAAACCTTCGCTATCCGTCTATATCCTTCACAAAAAGGCTGAATAAATTACGCTTTTAATATTCACAGTTTGTAGCTAATTCCTCTTTGTTCTTGTTCGCGCTTTTCGGCACTTTAAGTACCTATTGTTAGTTTAAAAGATAATCTCTAAGTTCTTCAATTGTTTTATATTTTGTACTCAAAAACAAAAAAAAAACAAAAATCTAGGGAGTCGTCACAAAAAATGCGTATTTTGGGCGACTTTTTGCTCGATCGTAGTATAATGGCATTTCTACGACGGTGCGGAATCGGACTAATTCATTCGGCTCGCACTTGGCCTGAGCTGAAATAGAATGTTAGATGTTTATTATTATTACCTTCGCGTGTAAATTTATGTGTACCTGCTTTTCGTTAGTAATCAGTTCACGTACAATTCTGGGGCCCAATTTCATAAAAATATGTGTTTACAAACAGCACAGAATTATTATCAATATGAAGTCACAAAGTTACAAAGCAGGGAAGTAAAAGAACTGCTTAAAAAAAGCATGACTATTGACACCACTAATACCATAATACTGTATAATATTACCAATACTTTTTATGAGCTGTCAAAACACGATCACCCTGTGCATTTTGTACGTCGTTGCTTATTAGCCAACTAAATTGACTTCCTATTCATTTGGGTGGGGTGCACAAACTGGGACACTAACGATGGTTGTTAAAAATAGTCTGAAAAAATTCCATTGTGACACGAATGTTAACCACACAATTGTATGAATTGAACATTTTTAAGTCAGTCGCTTTGTAAGCTTAACTACATTTAACGTGGTCCAACATTTTGGACTTCACCGATTTATTTCGACCGCTTTAGCCTAGTTGGTAGTGACCCTGCCTACGAAGCAAGAGGTCCTGGGTTCGAATCCCGGTAAGGGCATTTATTTGTGTGATGAGCACGAATATTTGTTCCTGAGTTATGGATGTTTTCTATGTATTTGAGTATTTATTTATCTATATAAGTATGTTTATCGTCGTCTAGTACCCATAGTACAAGCTTTGCTTAGTTTAGAACTAGGTCGATTTGTGTAAGATTGTCCCCTAATATTTATTTATTATTATTATTTCAAAACTACTAAAAAACAAAATTTACAATTGAATGCTAATTTTCCGGGTAAAAATTAAATGGCTTTTTATTAGAGCTGTGTCAAGTACCCTGCTGTTTCAATTCGATGCTACAACAAATTAGGTGAGTACAATAATCATACTACTGAGGACGACGCAAACAAAAAACGTTGCCATCACAAAAACTTACAATAAGATTACGATATTTGATTAGACCTAATTACATTTCAGTCTGTAATTAACTTGCACACGTATCACCCTTTGTTTTATTACAAAAAAAACATGCGTACTCATTCACTCGTCAAATCGTGTGATATAACAAAAACCGATCTTATATGTACACGTTAAGATCGCGCGCAACAGGGTCGCACCGGTAGCGTTAAGTTTGTAAACACAAGATGTCTTAGGTCGAGATAAGCTGGTATGTTATTAAGGTTCAATTTACGGTGGAAATTACGACGATTTGTTAATTTCATAGTCAGCGGTGTTATGGACGACGACGGCCCGGTTTATTTATCTTATTTATACTACTAGGTACCTCCAAATTGAAATGTATAGATGCTTAAGTTGACCGGAGATAAGGATAACACTAAGTTTTTGACACAAAAGACGTCTCAAACGCTTTAGCGAGTGAATTGGCAGCGTATTAATCAACCAGAAATTGTGACGCGTTCTAAAGGTTTATTACGACTCAAAACTTGCAAAAACGCAGTGCTACGACACTTCATAACATTAAATTCATTTCTACAAATATAGCTCCATCGATACTATCGATGATTCTGCCAATCTCGAGGTTGAAAAAGTCGCTATCGGTGGGCCATCAGTGCCAGCCATCACTTTATACCATAAAGTACTTTCACGCCACTTGACTATCGTTGACCGTAAGGATTCTATTCTCTTTGGCAGTTGTCATTCGAATATGTACTCTATGATTTTAGCGGTGAACTGAAACAAATTACTTACATTGTTCACCCGCGACCTTACGATGGCTACGTTCATGTAAAAAAAATTCGTGTTCATGTTCATGCAGTTCCTCCACCTCCACACTGTATGAATACACACAAATCACACAAACCCAACTATCATTTCCACCAAACTACACTGACGCGTTTCGAACTCAACCAGAGATCATCATCCGAGTACCGCAACTGTTCACTGTGCTACCAAATGTTGTAAACATAAGAACAGGGAAGACAGATGATTGAGGATTAAGTTAGTGACAAATAGTGAGCTTTGAGCAGGTTTTTAAAAATGGGAAGGGATTTAGCTTGCCTTAACGCCAAAGGAAGAGAATTCCAGAGACGAATGGCAGTCATAGTAAACGAGTTATGATAGAATTTAGAGGAAAAAGGAGGAACGGTAAGAAGAAAATTTTGTGCAGAACGAAGAGAGGACAAGAACTTAAAACGCTCTTGAAGGTATGGAGGAGTTGCAGGGTTAAAGAGTATGCTGTATAAAAGAGTAAGAATATGAGTATTACGGCGAAAACGGATGGTGAGCCAATTGAGATGCGTACGATTAAAGGAAACGTGGTCATATTTCCGCAAACCGAAAATGAATCATATAAAAACATTTTGGGTACGCTCAAGCTTATTTAATTGCTCCTCTGTGAGATCTAGAAAGGAAACATCGGCGTAATCTAAAATAGGAAGTAGAAGAGAATTAGCCAGCGCAATCCTGGTAGCGAGTGGGAGAAAGTTGTTAATTGCCTATAAGTACATAAAATAGCCTTTGCAAATTGAATTGCCTGCAAAGGAAATAAATCATCATCGCTTGTGCAGTATGAAATCATCGAGATATCACTGTAATAACCCTCCGGCAGTCGGGTAAAAACCCTGATATACCTAACACAGTACGCGAATTACGAATGATCCCAATGCTCCGCACGTTAGCAATTAAATAAAATTAATATAATTATACATAATCCGGTATGGTTCGAAGCACAAGATACCTACCACGGTAACTCGGACTGAACTCGCTTTATAGCAAATATCTAAAACATTGCTTGTCTTGCTAATTAACCGCTATGTGGAAAGCATTTTCAATAGAGAATTCGATCGCCGCGGCGTAATCAGGCATAGTCCTTGATGGATCTAAGTAAGGTTTAAGAGGATACGATGGCTGAGAGACTTTTGAGAAATAGGTGTTTTAATGAAATGTCGCTGTCTCGCCCGAACCCCTCCGTGTCAGTATAGCGAGAGCGGGACAGCTGCAGCTCAGACCGTTAAAAGGCGCGTAAAATTGATCAAAACAGAATTTCGTAGTCCCCAGTCTTCTCGAAAACTGGACCAATAAAATTATTTTTTTCAAAAATAATTAGAAGACAGATTTAGCTATGACCCTATGTTTTCCTTTTTTTTTATATGAGGGATTCTTTTCTGATGAGTGTCTGAAAATGACGTTGAAATTGGGCAATTTTTTCAGTTTTTGAAAGCTCATATTTCTTATGTTAATTGAAATATGGAAAAAAACGAAACATAGGGGCATAGCTGTGGTAGATACAGATTACACAGTAAAAAAAAATTTGGCTCTAAAGCCATTATCCAGGAAGGAAACAGGGGACTACATTTGTATGCAGAAATGGTGCGCATGCATCGTACCCTCTTAAGCTCCAAACGTATAGACAGTGGAAGCGTGGCGGTGCAGTGGCGGTGCGGTTGTAATATTCTAACTTGTATGAACGGTTGTGCGGTACCGTACCGTGAACTCGTTGTTCAAGTTAGAGTATTATAACCGTCACCGCCACCCCACCGCCACGCCTCCGCTGTATGTACGTTTGGAGCTTTAAGGTTCGAAATAGATAGCAGTCCCGCTTGGACCGCAGGAGAGTAAGCAAAGCAAGCATCCAAGTCTGGCTTCGATCGAGAAAATGTGTGATCTAGAACAAATGGTAACATCAGACACGCTTGAACAGAATCAAACGGGCTAATTACATGCAATTAAGGCAATGCAACATATTGTCGTTTGCATTAGGAAATAATTGCTTTAATTATCACGTGGCCGTTAAAGGGTTAAGGTCGCAATTATTGATGTAGTTCCGCACTAAAGAACTGAATCTTTATTATTTACCTAATCGAAGTATTTTTTACGTTTAAAGGGTGATTCATATTCATACTACAGACACTGAGCGTGTTACACATGTGCCGTGGCACACAAAATTAAGTATAAAATTCTTCTATTTACACGATGATTTTTAAATGGTGATCAGGAGTAACAAAAAGCGATAAAGACGATCATACTGAATAACTTTTCCCATGGAACCAATACGAAAGTCAGGGTGAAAAAATCAGCTATTTCATAGAAAACTTCAGGGCCTCACCAGCCTCCATGAATAGAACCACGGATTTTTTTCCCGATTTTCGTATTGGTCCCATGGGAAAAGTTATTCAGTATGGCCGACTTTATCGCTTTTTGTTATTCCTGATCACCGATTAAAAAAATCACCATGTGGTTTTTCTATTAACGAATTCATTATAAATTACGAGTATATCGTGACACGACCGCGCAGATACGGGCCGTAACCGGACGCATGCGCAAAGATTCTCTCTCCTCAGATTGAGAGGTCTCGGGCCGTAGTTAGATCAAATGACAATTTAAAATAAAGGATCCCAAAATTGACAAACATGTGACGTCATAACTAGCTATTATCATACAAAATCTACGGGAAAATAGTGTTTAGACAGCACATAAAAAGTACGTCAATTGATTGTAGGTGTCACCAATCGCCCTATTGTGTTAAATAAATAATATTATGTTGACGTACCAATGCTCGACGCCCAGTATATAGATGACACCCATCTGTAACCTCTCTTACTAAGGCATAAGATTGAAGGTGCCATGTATAGGTCAGTGTGGAGCACAGGGACGTTTACCTTACGTTGAATGTAATTCAATAACATCGTAGATCTGTTTGGAAAAAATATACCTTGTTGAGTTCCTTGCCTTGATTCTTTTCATCCGAGGCTTTTTTGAACCGGTGGTAGATTTTTTGACATTCATAAGTGCTGAATATATTTAGCCCAAATTAAATAAAAAATTGTGACTTTGACTTTACTTTGACTGAGTGCATAATCTGGAAATTGGATGTTGGTCATTCGTTAAATTTGATTAGTAAACTGCTTGATTCAAGTACTCATCAAGCGTTATTATACATACACAGTTAGGATAAAGATAATGTACTATTAATTATAATTATACACTTTTCCGCACGCAGAGCCCTAGCATTGATTCAACGAAACAATGTATCGAGGAAGGATATCGCTATTTAAGTAAATTGTATCTAATTCGTTTTAGAAACTTGATTCACTACATATTAGGAACTAGTGCAATGATTTCATCAGAATTATGATTAGTAATTTATGAGTAAAGAATGATATTAAGGAGGGTGATAACATCATTGATTACCTACTCATGGTTACGAATAAAGATATTTATTCAATCGTTGAGCCTAGTAAATAAATAAATAAATATCACGAGCCAATTCACATCAATTGACCTAGTCCTAAAGTAAGCGAAGCTTGTGTTATGGATACTACTTACGCAAAGGATAAACATACTTATTACAGATACATACATACGTAAAACACATATTAAACACCTGGGTCCTGGGTCCTGGAACTCGAGAACAAACATTCGTATTTGACACATAACCCAGTAACATCGTAACTAAATTTAAATGTTTATTTGGACTCTTATACCTAGAAATACGTGAAAGAAGATCCACAAAACAGTATTTTTTTTAACAATGATTATAAAAAAAAACGAAATTTCAGGTACGATGTTTGTACCTGTTACCACTAAGAAAGGGTATTTTCATTGTAGTCTAGTAAAATAATATCTTATCGCCCACTTCCCCGTTAACTGTTGTATCAAACAAGGCAAATCAAATGCTAGTTACTACAATAATAAATGTACATAGAGAGAACGATATCAACTACATCGTCAATGAAACTGCAATACTGCGTAACCAACAATAAGCTATAATGCCACGTAACTGACAAAATGTGCCAAATTTAAGTTTGGGTAAGTCGGCATCAACAAACACAAAGATGTTCAATTTTAATTATATGTAAATTTTAATTTTTAAACGACTGCTTTAGCCTAGTTGGTAGTGACCCTGCTTACGAAGCAAGAGGTCCTGGGTTCGAATCCCGGTAAGGGCATTTATTTGTGTGATGAGCACGAATATTTGTTCCTGAGTTATGGATGTTTTCTATGTATTTAAGTATTTATTTATCTATATAAGTATGTTTATCGTCGTCTAGTACCCATAGTACAAGCTTCGCTTAGTTTGGGACTAGGTTGATTTGTGTAAGATTGTCCCGTGATATTTATTTATTTGTTTATTTATTTAATGCTCTCCTCTAAGAATTGACACAAGTCAGTTACGTGGCATTAGCAATTTTTGGTTACGCGGTATTGCAGTTTCATCGACGATATACCAAGTTACTAGCTGCGGTATCGCTCGGCTTCGAATTTTGGCCTGATACACTGCAGTGTGTCTTGATTAATGATTATTTTAGTAATATATTTGTGGCATTGAGATATCTTCCTACTGCCGATTTCCAATTTCCATGTGTTCTTAAAGCGAAGTTTATATTCAGTAACTAAGAATGTTTTACTTGATAATGCTATCTGACTACATCAGGCAGGATGTAGTGGTTAATAAATAACGTTCTCTTGCCACCTTATCGTTATTAATTATAAAATTACGATTATTTATGCCATCTTTTAATAAGATTATTGAATTTTATCAGACGATAACAATCATGATTTCTAGAACTTGCTTTGTTTTGTAAAAAAAATAATGAAACACATTCAGTTTCTTATTACAAAATGTGATAAAAAACAAAAACCGATTGACGCACTTCCAAGTAATCAAACCGTTCTTTTTTTATCGTATCGAAATCTGTAATTTCGCTTATTATAGCTTGATTTTTGCTTTATCAGTTTGAACTAATTTGACGAATAATATTCACTATCTCATTTGATTAATATCGTACCACCAATCTTTGGTCATAGTCCAATATTCCTGACACCTTTGATCTACCTGATATCGAAAGATAATTCCTTATTCAATGACTCTTTATTGAACATCACGTAATAAGCAATACAGAAAACAGGTACCAACGTTTAGAAAACAATACAAGGTAAAAAAAAATAATATTACGTTGCCATAGTCCTTAGTGGGCCGTGGTGGCCTTTGCTATCTATTAGCCGTGGGCGTCGACTCATCATCCCAGCCTATAGGTGTGCGTCCCACTGCAGGGCACAGGCCTCCTCTCAGAATGAGAGGGTTGGGCCTTAGTTCCCACGCGGGCCCAGTGCGGATTGGGAACTTCACACACACCATTGAATTTCTTCGCAGGTGTAAACAGGTTCCTCTCGATGTTTTCCTTTACCGTAAAGCTCGTGGTAAATTACAAATGTAATTAGTAATTTCGCACATAAATTCCTAAAAACTCAGAGGTGCGAGCCAGGATTAAATAATAATAATAATAATAATAAATCTTTATTTGGAACAGTAACAATTAGGTGTATTACAAAATATGAAAAACGATGTCACCCGCAGAAGTTAAAAACTGTGTCGCAGGTAGCAACGCCCCCCTCCGTCAACAAAGTGATTTTAGTTCCAAAAAGTAATACAAAAGTTTAACTAAAATTTAAGTAAACACACAAAAAAATATATAAATATTAAGGTTATTAAACTGGTCGTGTGTGTGCATGTGTGCGGGTGTGTGTGCGTGTGCATGCGTGTGCATGTTGCGTTGCATGCGTGTGCGTGTTGAACCCACTGGGTCTGCGCGTCTGCGCGTCGACTAAACTTTACAATTTCAAATATACGTGCTATATGTGGCGTAATTACACTATGTATATCTTAATTTGATACCCCATATCTATTACGCTATTATATAAACTTGTTAGGGTATTCCTCTTGCCAAGTTTTTCTTCATTCATGCTATTATATCTGGCGATTATATGTTATATCTACGGTCGCAAGTATTTCATCGATAAGATTAGCAATTAAAGTGAATGAGTTCTAATCTAAACGCGAATTCCGGCGCGTACAAACTGCACTGACGAGCAAAAATAATGGACACGCTTTGTATGGATTTTCCAGAGGAAGTGAAGCCTTATTATTGCTTGTCAGTGTATAAGGAAAATGCTCAAGTAGTTTTTAGATCTCCGTTCTGAAACCTTGAGCATTCGTCACCTATGACTTTACTGATACGTTAAATAACGTTAAAATGTTGTCTGAAAAATATCTGATGCACCCAAGGTTTATCAAGGAGCAATAAAACTCTTTCAGTTTACCTTATATTGCACACACTTTATTTTATGATCAAGTACGTGGTAGGTCCAAGCGATGTGGCGAGACTATCTAGTTTAGTCTTGTTCTTTGACGACTATCCAGAGACATGATGATATGAATGAAAAGAAAACATGGATGAGCTTTTGCCCAACAGTGGGGGATACTTCTCCAGGGCTGGATTAACCATTAGGCAAAGTAGGCAACTGCCTAGGGGCCCCGCGTCGCCTAATAATGAAAATTGAATTCACAATAAGTATTCTTGCTATTTTTTGATGTATGCTACCAGTTGATTTGATTTGACTTTTTGAAAAGTGCGGTTAGTATTTGGCTGAAAAGGGGGCCCGAAATTCGGCCGAGTACTTCTCCAGTAATAATACATACCTAATAATACTTACCTATAGTATGCATCATCATCTGTACCTAAGTAAATCTACGTACTTACTGGATCCACCCGACACAACCTGAACATTTAATTTTGACATATTGAGAGATATCGAGATACCTATTTTCACTCTTTGTTATTTTTTCCACGTCACAGATAAGACGAGGCAATGTCCTCATGTAAAGTGATTTCAATTAAATAAAGCATGCTAAGTTACGTCATAATATAACAATTTTTAATATACCGGCTGGTAGAGCCTGATTTCGAGATCAAAGAACAGCTTTAATTGCAAACTTTGGCTATGAACTGTTAGGAGGCATAGGTTGATAATGATGAATTTCAAATTCCATATAATGGAAAGTGAAGGTGGAAGTGGTGGATTTGTAAAGGCAATAACTAGCATGATAAAGCTTATATCAAATTACCTTGCTGCTTCGCGACAACTCAAAATATCCGTAGGTACTACATTATTGCGGAGCAGTAAGACAATAAATATAAATAATAGCTGTTATCCGCGACTCCGTCTGCAAAGAACAGGGGTATAAAAAATAGCCTACGACCTTTTGGAAAGCGGCCTGATGGAAAGCGAAGATGAGGCCTACGATGAAGCACGCTTGCCTAGTAAGTGCTCACTCACCCTAGACTTGAAAACGGCCAGATTGTAGTGTTCAGGGAACACAGTCGCAAGTAGGGAATTCAACTCCTTTACTATACGGTTGATGAAGGAAGAGCGATAATGCTTTGCGCTTTGTGATTCTCAGACCTACCAAATATACACAAAAAACAAACGTAGGTATACATACTAATATATTTCCAAGACACATTTTCATTAAGCTTAATCTGCTGCATTCCGTTATCAATTTTCTATATATATCCAACTAATCCAATCGCGATATCGAGGCTTACTGAAAGGAAATTGCATTATCTAAGTAATGTAAGTATAGGTAATTATACCTTATCGCAAGTAATTATAGAAACATTGGATTGTTTCATTCACAAACCGACGGCCGAGCAAGATTGTAGTGATACGTGTAGTGGAACAACATAGTTGTGTGCAAATGGGTGTCGGTAAATGTGAGTGTGTATTATTATTTTTAATTGGAAAACATGGTATGGTGTCAGCATCGGTCTGATTGTTTGGTTACATTATGCTTAGACTCGGTTGCTTTCAGCGCATAGTCTAAATCAAAGTCAAAGTCAAAATATTCTTCTTTAATTTACACTATAACAAGCACTTATGAATGTCGCAAAGTGTACCACTGGTTCGGAAAAATCTCTGTTGAAAAGAAAAAGGCAACCAGCTCGACGAGGTATATTTTTTCATAAAAAAATATTTACATTTGAAATATATCATTGTTTGTTATGTTATATTATTTAGTAAAAGGCAGTAGAAAGAGGTAGAGGTAGAAGAGGTGTAGTGATTATCAATAAAACATAAATAATAAATACGTATAAAAATCAAGAGCAATACACAAACTTATAAATAGGTAATCTTTTAAACCTATATTTTTGCGTTAAATTAAGAAACATTATCTGTTTATTTTTAAGCCTTATGACTGGCTTTTTAGAGTAGATATGTATGTATTAAGTACATACATATTTTTGATCTAATCTTTTGTTTTCTCTTCTTTATTGCATAAAAGTTGCTTGGAAGGTATTGCTCTGCTTAAGCTTACCTTGGAGTATTTTGGTCTTTTTTGTTAAAGATGTGGCATTAAAAAAATATGTAAATATTGGCATTATTGTCTAGCACAGGGCTGGGCAGTATTTGAATTACTTGTAATTGAAATACGTAATTGAAATACAAATACGTATTTGGTATTTGTATTTCAATTACTCGCTGAAAATGTAATTTGTAATTCGTATTTCAAATACCTGACGCTAAGGTATTTTGTAGTTAGTATTTCAAATACTTATGACTTCAAAATACATTTTAACAAAATACATTTAGATTTCATTTAGCGATCTTAAGTTGAACATGAAAACGCACCGGTGTAGACATGACTTTATTCATTCCCCTATGAGAGGCAGATAACACTTAAGTCCGGTGTTTAGGAAAGGAAACTCTGCTTTTAATCAGTAAAAGTACCTAGTTTCCTTTAATGAGAGTAATTTTTAGTAAAATAATACTGATTACCCACGTCTCAAAACTAGTTTAAGTAAGTTATAGGTATTTCAGGCCATAGCGAACTTGAGTGCACGTTTGGCACAGCCGTAGCGTGCTCTTCCGAGAGGAAGGGTTACGGATTAGCCCGAAACGTCGAGTTAAACTCGACTCGTTTTGAAACGTGAGTAATAGTAGGAGAGCTGGCACCAATTTTTGGGTAGGTGTTTGAGGCAAGCTGAAAACTTGTCACATACTTCTCCTATTATACCCCAACACAAGACTACAGACCTGGCTGGTGAGTAGCGGGGCTAAATGAACCTATGAATTTTTAATTTTAATTTTTTTTGGTTCCAAAAATATATTTGAGGCAATATGCAATTTTTATATGTTGTAGTTTAATGTTTAAAGAATAAAAAAAAATAAGCCAGACGATTTAGTCGGGGCTTTAATATTGCCTGGCGCGTGCAAACATATTTTGGTTTTTCAAAAATACATAAAAAATTTATTTGAGGCAACTTGAAATTTTAATAGGGTATTATTTATAACTAAAAAATAAGATTCTCAAAAAGAGAGGTCATTTTGGTGGGACTTTCTACCTGCCACGTGATCTAACAAATGATATATCCGTGCGAGTGAGTATATTTGTTAAATCACCTGGCAGGTAGAAAGTCCCACCAAAATGACCTGTCTTTTTGAGAATCTTATTTTTTAGTTATAAATAATATACTCTATTAAAATTTCTAGTTGCATCAAATACATTTTTTATATTTTTTTGAAAAATATGTTTGCACGCACCTGGCAATATTAAAGCCCCGACTAAATCATCTGGCTTATTATTTTTTTATTCTTTAAAGAATAAACAATGTTTAAACATTAAACTACAACATATATAAATTGCATATTGCCTAAATATATTTTTGGAACCAAAAAGAAAATTAAAAAGTCATGGTTTCATTTAGCCCCGCTACTCACCAGCCAGGTCTGCAGTTTTGTGTTGGGGAAGGATAGGAGAAGTATGTGACAAGTTTTCAGCTTGCCTCAAACACCTACCCAAAAATTGGTGCCAGCTCTCGGACAATAATCTGTATTGTTTCACTATGAGTGAGTCTCACGACCTCACGGTACTTTCATGTTTAAAGAGAGTAATTTTCTGTTACTCTGCTTGCCCATGCCGGGTTGGATTCGTTTTTATTCTACTTAGTATTTTGTAATTTGTATTTTGTATTTTAAATAAAAATACCTGAAATACTGTATTTTGTATTTTATATTTCAAATACTCGACTAAAAAGTATTTTGTATTTCGTATTTTAAATACATGCGAGATAGTATTTTGTAATTTGTATTTTAATTAAAGCAAAGCATGTATTTTGCCCAGCCCTGGTCTAGCAAGAGTAGAGCGGTTGAATTGGCCCGCGCTAGATGGCAAGCGGTGCCAAAATCAGGTGGGATCAATCAAGGGGCTTGATTTGAGGGTCGCGCTGATTCTCCCATTTTCTCGCACAATTCCTATATTTTTTATATGAAGGGAGAAAACGAGCATGCGGGTCACCTGATGGGAAGCAATCACCGCCACCCATGAACACCCGCAACACTAAATCTTGGTTTACTCCTCTGTGATCGAGCTAGGCATGCAAGTTGCATTTGCGTTAAATGTTCCGCTTTAAAAAAACGAAGCAAACGCAACTACACGCACAACTAAGGCCACTAACAATAATACTCAGCAAAGTAATGCCTGAATACACAGTATGACCCAAAACTCACCAATAACCTTTTTACTTCTCATGCTCTTAAAATGTTACTTAAATCTCTACATATCGGGACTATAGCTCCTTTTTAAACTCTAATAGGGACTAAATTATTTTTTTTTAATTTACTTTGGAAACCCAATGACAATACCAATTGCCTATGACGGTGTTTGTGAATGGAGGTTTATCGCGTTTTCAGTGACTGTGTATAGTCAATTTTATAGCCTTCCACAGACCGAAGCGCGCTGCAGACGCTCCGATACGTCGCGCGCACGCTCCGCGTTTCGGTGTGTGGAAGCCTTTAGGGCGTGGAAATGACTTCTATTTGACAACCATGCAAAAATATAACAAATTTCAAATTCGCGCGGGTTTTTCTATTTGAGTTGTTGATATTTATGGGCGGTGGTGATCATTTTCCACCAGATGACCCGCTTGCTCGTTTGCCTCCCTCTCATAATAAAAAAAAATATTTTGCTATTTCAATATTAAACAGATGTCCATTGCATTGCTCGTATTGAGCGTGCGTTGTAAAAAAGCAGTATTGTAATTTTGTATAGAACGTCGTTTTTTTCCTCGCATTCAAAGTGAAAAGTAAAGTGCTTAACGTGAAACTAAACAACTATAATGACACGCGAACTATAACCACCCTCGCTCTGCACGGGTGGCTAAACATCTTGTGTCATTGTGGCTTGTTTTAGTCCGTTGTTGAACAATCTACTATCATGGCAGGTGACTAGGTAAGGAGGCTTACCGGACGAGATATCAAAAAAATCCACGTCACTTAGTCCAACATCATCGATAACAGACATTTTTTCGAAAATACTAAACTAAAAACAAATAATAAAATTGTCGCTTAACAATGTGATAGATACCTATGGATTGTTAACGTGACAACGTCTAATAAATCGATGAACGCCGGCTACACGCACGAAAAAGGATGACGCAATGTAACGTACATTTACGTACATGTCCCGTACAAGATAGCGCTCGGGTAATTTTTGATAGGGGGTGCGGGGGTGCGGGAGTTTTAAATTTCATTGATTTTGCCGTAGGATGCACCGCGTTCAAGATATTTGACAAAACACCGGTTCTCGTCCGATCACCGAGGTTAAGCAACGTCGGGCGCGGTCAGTACTTGGATGGGTGACCGCCTGGTTTCATTTTTGTTTTTTGAATGTTTTGTTATGACGTTGTCACGTTAAAATATCGTCCGTAAACCGACTTTACAGACAACCGGTTTTTATTATTTCCATAACGGGTATTGACCACTCGCTCGGTACCAAGTCATCATTGAATTTTGGAACATGCTGTATACAGTACACAATAAAATGTATTTATTTATTACCTTCGTATAGATACATACATTCATTCTTTTTTCTAACATTAATATTTGATTTGTTTACATGAAAAAATTTTCATGTAGGTTAAGATGGAACCATTTTCACACACAAACCGACAATAATACAAATGCACGTACGTTATAAATAAACACATAAGTAATTATTATCCGCTGTAATTTACATTATATAAATGTACTCATTACGCACACAATTACATTTACATAATTTATCGCATACCACTGAATAGTTAGGATTGTTTTAAATTAGACTTAACTGCTGCACTCGCGGTGGTGAGTCACATATTAATGAGGGTATAAAACGGCCCCCTTTAATTTTAAGATGTGCTTTTAGAAGCGGGGATGGCATATTCGACGTCTCTTTGAGTTGAAATCCACATCACATTCTCACATAACAAGAGAAGAGAACGAGATTTAAACATGATTGGTCAGATTCTGTATGTCACCGCTCCATTTCTATGGAAGTTCTTCTGAGTGAGACTTCTTCATAAAAGAGTAGAAATTAAATGAGAGCGCTACTTCCTAAGTAACAGGCATATTTTTGGCTTAAAATTCATAAACATGGCTACAAATTAGTTCGGGGTGCGGTTTCCACGTGAAATAAACTCTACCTACCTACAATCCCACAATTCCACACTCACAATTCTACAGTCCCACAATTAGAGGGCTTTATATAGTCAGTGTTCCTACGCGGGCTTAATGCGGATTGGGGAATTCACGTGCACCATTGAATTTATTTTCTAAGTTCCCTCACGATATTTTCCTTCACCGTAAAATCATGGTAAATTTCAAACATAATTTCGCACGTAAATTTCGAAAACTCAGAGGTGTGAGCCCGGGCTCGAACCCACGACTTGAGAGGCCACAGACCAAACCACTAGGCTACACCACTACGGCTACGGAACTCTACCTACCCCCAAATGCCATTGCAAAACTGTGGTCGAGAATTGGCTGTACTGAACCTGAGAGCTAGGTACATCTTCTCCCACACTTGCACTAAGGCTGCGTTCACACGGCGGTCATTCGATTCGGTGATACCGCATACGAGACGGCAGTTCACACGGCGCTTTTTCGACTCGGTTTTTTCACGTATCCAGTCTTACGTCACAAAGACAACAGTCTGGACGCGCGCGACTCGTATTCGAGAAACAAGTTTATATACGGTAGGGGAAAAAATATTTCTCGATTACGAGATTTTATTAAAGATTTTCCAGCATGGACGCCGTGTAACGATTTTTAAAGCTGCTATTCAAAATCTGTTGTCACTAATACATTCAATGAAATCTCGTATACGGTTTACGGGAAAAATGACGCCGTGTGAACGTAGCCTTTCCATTTGGTAAGATAAAAAAAAAAGAAAAACCATGACTCCTCGCCCTTGCGCTCGACGGTCGGATTATTGGTCATAAAAGATATCTGTCCCTGTCGCCTACGTAACAAGTGAACGTACTCGTATTGCAACAGCCTATAAAACCCCGCCGGGATGCAAAGTGGCAATTTGTGAATTTCCCTCGTATAATTAGAGCACTGCTATCACACGCGATCTCGCGCGTTCAACTTCCTTTAATAAAATACTGAATATTATGATGTCATATCGAAAAATTGTAACTCGACATTGCAATTATGCAAAACTAATTAACGCATTATGACGACGTTCGCACGCGAGGCTGGGCGGAATTATTTATTGTGTTTGTTAATTGTTTTATTGTGACGTGTGTTTCGTGTCTTTAGATAAGATAAATTTTATGTATACCTAATAAAGGGCGACAATCGGAAGGGACGTTTGCTTTTTAGAAGCGTGGCGTTAACGTCAGATGTGACAACTCTACCTTCTTAGGTCAAATTAACCGGAAGGGCTGTTTGCATTATGAACGCGCCCGATATCTAAATTCTCTACCGTCAGATGGGATAACAGACCTTCCAAGGTTAATTTAATCGCAAGAGATGTTTCTGTTTCGAGAACGTTAGCATTTGCTATCCAAACTCCGTACCATCAGATGTGGGAACTCTAACTCGCCCTTGCGATCCAAAAGGGTAATACCGCTAGCTATTAGGACCCTGCCCACAGACCCTCAGTCTTTAGACGGGGTTTTCTTCTTATATACCCCCCTACCCACCCCGTCTAAAAGGTCTGAGAGCAGGGTCCCAACATGTTAACGGTATTACCCCTTTGGATCGTACTACTTATACATAGAGTAGTTGTTATGATAAATATCTTGTCAGTTCCATTATATTTAACTAAAGGTAGAGATAACTCGCGAAGGCTGTGTTTCCATATTTGACGGTAATTCACCAATAACTTTGTGAATGTGGTGTAACAGCAAATAGGCTACTTTTTATTAAGATATTCCCACAAAACAGCGCGTGAATATGCTATAAAATTTCGAAATCTCAACGACTAAGACCACGGCAGTTTTCTGGAATTTAGTGAAATCCCGCAATTCCAATACAGAGATCAGTTCTAACGGGACATGTGAGCGAAACCGTTCGTAAAAACTTGTATAACTTGCAAGATGTTTTGCTACATAACGTCTTATTCTCTGAAACATAATAGCAGTCCAATTAACGCCATACCACCATAATCAGAGCGTAATTAAGGCAATAACAATTAAAGCCAACCCAACATCATAATTGATTACAAGAAAACTGTTGGACCAAATTACCATTGTAGGTAAATGATCGCCGCGCGGCACGACATTGTATTACAGTGCACATATTGTTGAATTAACTTAAGCAGTGTAATAATACACGTAAGATTCTAAGTAGGGAGTAATATAATTTTTAAAAATAGGAAAAGTGTTTTCTGACGTTACTTTAAAAGGAGAAACAGAACCTACGTAGACGTGCCTGATTTTATTTATACCTACTTAGCTTTTGCTTACGACGACTCCATTTACAAAGAATTCTTCTTATGTATTTTCTGTGTGATGAGTATCATCAAAATCCACTCAGTATTTTTTTCGTGTAAGAGTTACAAACATATAACTTCGTAAAATTTTACGTCTTGATAGACGTATACGTGTAGACGTTTACGTATTTCTTTCCCTTTTCTTTTCTTATATTATTATAAGAAAGAAAATACCTAATGTAAGAAATACGACAGTTAAATTCCGTTATTCCCAGGAGATAATTAAAAAAAAAACATTTAAATATACGTCGCCTCTGAATTGCCATCTATGCCCGTGTTGAATACATGACTCTGGTCGCACTCTTAAGGGTGCGAACTTGACGCTAACGGGCAGCGGCGCGGCAAGCGTTTTCTACATGGCTCTAAGGGTGCGTGCACACTAGCGGCAGCGGGGAATGCAGCGGCGCGGCGAGCGGTTCCTCTGGTAATTGCGTGTGCTGGCAGGTAACTACTGTGCGCCAAGCGTCTCGCCCGCGCAATGAACAGAGAAGACGCTCGCGCGGCGCGGGAAGCGTTTTCTCTGTACATGGCATGTGCTGACAATTAGAGTATAAATCTTCCCAGGTGAATTTTTCGCTTCGAGCCCTATCTTTCAAACACAAACGGTATCGTCATAGTATTAAGGTTCAAATTTAATGTAATGGCTCGAAGTGAAAAATTCACCTGGGAAGATTTAAACTATAACTACTGTGCGGCGACCGCCTCGGCTGCGCAATGAACAGAGAACACGTTCGCGCGGCACGGAGTGCTTTTTTGTCTGTTCATGGCGTGTGCTGCCTAGTAACTACTGTGCAACGAGTACTCCAGCCGCGCAATGAATAGAGAACACGCTCACGCGGCCAGATGAGCACTTTGTCCGCAAATTGGTGTGTCAACAAAAAACTCGCTCGCCGCGCCGCTGCCCACCCCGCTGCCCGCTGGTGTACAGTTTGCGGCCTAAGTCTTAAGCTACACTTAAGCAAGCACCATAGCGATAGCATAATAATGTGCCGTAAATAATCATGCCATATAAGGGCTCAGTCAACTCCAGTACCAAAGAAGTAGGTAATAACAAGTGAAATACTTAAATAAAAACGCAGGAGCTAAACGCACGAGGGACCTATATAAAAAGGCCAGATATTTATTTTCCCGGTTCAGTATGTAATGAAATGAAGCAGCGCTCGAGATAATTTCTCAAAAATAAAAAATAATAGTTCAGAAATCGTGGTAAAAATTATTAAAACACAAAAAGCGTGTGCGGATTCTAAAAAGAATTATTCATTATGCATGCAGACAGGGCTTCAACACTCCATACAATAAAGTACTTCTCCACCAATCTCGATGACTCTTAGTTATACGTGTATGCTCTTCGGCAATTGTCACTGGAAAATGTACTCAGTGCATGTTACAATAAGAAACTTAACTGTTAATTGGCGCTAGTATCGTGAGGTCCGTTTGTCAACTTTGACAACACACACACACACATTGGTTTATAAAATTAAAATCTATGTGAAACGGACTTTACAATACTAACGTCATCTGGCGATATTCTGCCTGGCAGAAAACCCTTACAGCCATTGCGGCTAATTTAATTCAATTATTAAAAAAATAGATTCCTTAGAACTTTCGATGATTCTGCACATGTCGAGGTTGATAAAGACACTGTCGGTTGGTCGCTGCTCACCATTGCGGCTAGTAGTAGGTGAAATATATTGGTGTCAAATGCGAGTGTCGAATCTGTTACGTAGTACTATAATCTGTGGTACAGTAGACCATTCAACCTTTAACCCTGGGGTCAACTCCGATATTCGATCTTCGTTTTTAGGGTTCCGTAGTCAACTAGGAACCCTTATATTTACCGTCTCACTTACTCTCGTATTAAATACTATTAGCGTGAGCGGGACGCGCGGGGTTGAGATTCGAGTAGTGGCACGAAAGTGTGGGACAGTATTTCGCTTTCTTATCTTCCATAGAATGACTTATAAATCCATCCTAAGTGATTTTGCATGATGCAGCTAATTGGTAGTGATTGAAGGAATCAATTTGTTTTTTTAATTATTAATTACGAGACGTAGCGTGACCACTAATTGCGGGGATTTCGACTTGAGTTAATTCCCGCTTATTTGTTTGTCTTGTCATTACCGCCATGAATACATCTAGATGACTATGAAGTCTTTGCCGTCATATTGCCATGGATGAATATAGCTGACCAAATTTTTATTTTGTAGTATGTTATATGGAAATTTTGGGACACTTATTTTCTCTTTGTAGGATCGAAAAAGCTCGTGATTCTGAGCAGAAATCAGATACTATTCTCCAATTAAATAAAAAATCAAAACGTACAACAAAATAAAAATTACATAATTAAACAACGGCGACCAATGTATGGAAACATTTGTCAATTACAATTGAAAAAATCCTAAAATACATTTACAGCCAAACTAAGTTATACCTACTTTGCACCTTCATTACCATCATGAGGCACTTCCGTGTGTAAGTTATTGGGTAGTAATTTAAAATTTTAGCCAATAGATAATTCAAGAAACTCTTAATAAAGCACTTTAATATGTATAGCCCTGACAACCAGTAATTTTAAAATTTGATTTGTAATGGACTATGTCCGTTTACCTAGTTCGAGGTAGTTTCAGTGTCTTTAAGACAAGTTAAGTGTTAGTCGATTGAATTGGCAAAAAGTGACGTTACTATTGCCATATAAATCTATGTGAGAATCAAGAAAGCTCATAAAAAGTATCTTAAAACTGATTGGTGTTTTTAAACACTACTCCGGAACGCTCTATCTAACTCTTGTCTCTTTTTCAGATTACTACACACAAGAACTCCAACCGAAATTCAGCATGGGCGTGTCCGAAGCCCCAAAAGACGATTCCCCCCGAACGACGCCCGATCTCTCCCGAACGGACTGCTCCCCGTCCCGCCCCCCACCCGGCTCCGCGGACAGCGACGACGCTGACGACTTCGCGCCGAAGAGAAAGCAGAGGCGGTACCGGACCACCTTCACGAGCTTCCAGCTCGAGGAGTTAGAGAAGGCGTTTTCAAGGACGCATTACCCTGATGTGTTCACTAGGTGAGTCGCCATCTTAATAATAATCTTATTTATAAGGTACCAAAGGCCTCGTCATATTGGCTTCATACAATGCTTTTCAAATAGTCCCCATGGGCCCGTGATCGAGAATCAATACCAATCAACGTTAGCCAATACGGCCTTTGGCGCAGCTATTGTGCCTTGAAGTGCTGTCCTGGTACAAGTACTCGTCGTCCAAGAACTACATTTTAGTCTGGCGTCCTCCTATTTACACATACGCCACCATAGTCCCATGCCTTTAGTAATGTTTTTGACATGAAAAAACGTCTTTATGTTTGGGCATGAGAAGAAGCTTCTAGTGTTGTGTTGACGACGAATTGGCGGACTCCGAAAGTAGATAATCGACGTTATCGCCTCGCTCACTTTCATATTAAATAATATTAACGTAAGCGGAACGGCAGGATACGAAATTCTATATTTCAACTTCGTAGTTTAAAGCCTGATTTCATAACATTTTTGCCACTTTAACTCGAACGCCATTGCCATTGCAATGCAATAATAATTGCCGTCTGCGGAAATAGCCGTATTAATGTTAAATTTGCTTGCTAAGACGTATACTCTAGATACATACGCATTTTTAATTAGGTAAATCAAGTGAATGGACACCACATGTCAATAACAATGATCATTTTTGTTCCAGAGAAGAATTGGCTATGAAGATTGGATTAACCGAAGCTAGAATACAAGTAAGTAAACTACACACTACGCGTATAATATAATTACTATATAAACTACGTTTCTCTGCAACCCACACTAACGTATCTTAACAAAGTACAAATTACTACAAATCAAATAATTACACGTAAAAATCCAGTTCAGCCAACATTACAAAATTATAGTTCTTGCAGCGCGAACGCTTGTTACTTTTGAAAAAAGACTCTATTACTATGAATGTAAGAGTGGAATAAGAAGCGCATTTTGGTTCTCAGGCTCTGAAGGACTTGTCACTGCAACCCTTAATCAGTGCAGACCGAATCGAATGAACATAGACGCTGCAATCACTATAATAAAGGTTTGTGCGCTTATGTTGGTGCACATAAACAGAGAAGGCATTTTAGTTGCAAATCAAACAAACGCGTTAAGAGTTTTTGTCTCATAAGTTAAACTTTTATTGAGAATTCGATCAAAGTTGAGGGTGCGGTTAAAATATGACATGTAATTGCCAATCCGGAATAAATGACCTTATAATTAAAAACCCATTATATTAATGCCTACAGCTTTTCTTTGTAAATAAATTATGTCCAACATAATTAATTAGCTATTAATCGTACAACATTAATACTATAGGTATCCTAATAATACTTTTGTAGTTACTAACTGATAAATTATGTAAGCCGTATCAACTCTTTAAATATATAGTTTTATTATTACAAAAAGTGAGTAATTAAAAAGTAAAAAAAAAAAAAAAATTAATCAATTACTCTATACAGGGTGGAAACGATAAGTGATCACACTCGATTATTTCTAAACTATACAAGGTATCGAAAAACTGGTTACAGATCCTGAAATTAGTTTCTTATTAAAAAAAATATGGAAAACACTAGCTTTTGCCCGCGACTCCGACCGCGTGGAATTAGTAATTTGGGCAGCTTATTTTTTTATCCAATTTGCTTTTTCATCAATTATGGCTCTCCTTAGTTCCTCGATATAAAAAAATTACCCCCCCCCCCCGCACCCCACCGCAACCCCCCACCGAACCCCCCCCCCCCCCCCGCACACCCGCGTTCACATTCACCACCGTACCTACTCCCAAGTCACTACTTCTAAAAACTGTTCTAAAAATTCTTAAAATAGACGTATCTTTCTTATTTGTGAACCAATTCAAATGAAACAAACACTAAATGTTAATCCAAGAAAATACCAACATATCAGTGAAAACCGCATTCTTCTAGGTTAAGCCGTTTCTGAGATTAGCGCGCACAAACGCACAGACAAACAGACAAACTGATAAACAGACAAACAGACAATAATTCTAAAAAACATTGTTTTGGGTTCTATTGCGCTAGTAAATAGCCCTAGTGACAGTTTTCCTCAAATATCTTCAATGTACAGACACCGACTTGTTACAGATGTATTATATGTATAGATATAGATAAGATAGATTAGTTCTAGGCTTACTTGCTATGGTATTATCAAGAGATGGGTGCCACGTATGGAAGCTGGAAACATTTAATTTTCGGATAGATCCAGTTTATTCTGTAACCTATTATCGATACCGTTTAATACTTTCAGGATCAGTAACGTATGTATAGTTTAGAAACAATCGAGTGAGATCACTTATCGTTTCCACCCTGTATATACCTACCTACATTTTATTTTAAATTATGTGTTGACTATGATAATGTCATGACTTTTTATAGACTTGGAATTGTACAACTATGGCCTATTTTTTGAAGGCTAAAGTGCTATTGCTATGCTATTTTCATTTTATTAAGCCGTCTCCATTCGCTTGATTCGTTGATGACTTCAATAAAATAACAGAGCTGAGTGCACCCACACAGCTACGAGAACTATTTATTTACGAATAATCGGTGCAATTATTCGAATAGAAATCGATGTAGATTCGACATCAAATAATAATGTTGAACAATATACAGGTTGTTATAAAACCTTTGTTTAATATCTTACTATGTCAAAGGAACTCTTATTTAAAGTAATTAGGTATTTCGAATCTCAGTAATCTATCTATCTAATCTTCTTTCTAATGTAATAATTATAAAAATCTCGTGTCACGGTGTTTGTTATCGAACTCCTCCGAAACGGCTCGACCGATTTTTATCAAAAAAAATTCTATATATTTGGTACAGGTCGACTCACAAGAGTTGACACGAATGGAATGAACGAAAGCAATGTCACTTTGACATTTTTATAGGAAAATGACTGATGCATGACATTTTCATATTTGTGTGAAGTGTATTCAAATAGGTAACACATAGATACTTTCAGTCACTCATTCGATCCATTCGTGCCAACTCTTGTGAATCGACCTGTAGGTCTGAGAATAGGTCGTAGGCTATTTTGCATACCCCTTTTCTTCGCAGACGGAGTCGCAGGCAACATCTAGTTTACTTATAAAATTATTGCTTAAGAAATTTCAAGCAGACCTAAAAAAAATTGTTGAGCAGCGATTGATAAATTCACTCAATTTATTAAGACGTGTTGATACACGTTGATACTGTGGAAAAAATTGCGCACTTTTTTTAAGTTATTATCTTCTACTTATATCTGGACTTACATAATGTATTATCGCTCCTGTGAGTTTAAAATATAGAAATCGATGCGCTATCTTAATTGAATATACTATCTCAAATATTCGTATTATCTTTATGTTGCACTAAATTAATTAGCGATACAAATCGCGTTTCCGTTTCCTGCGTATCTATAATAATAAATATAAGGAATATCGAATTATATTTACGTCTATTTACAGAATATTTAGGATTTTTAATCTCGGAAATTAAAAAAAGACTACGGGAAAATCCTTTAGGCTTGTTTCGCACGCATATTAAACGCATCTTATTAGCCTAAAAAACCCTTGACCGACCGATTGCCTGACATGTACCTAGATAATATAAACATTAATTCGCTCCTTAAATGAAGTCATTTGGTTCATTCTTTGACGTACTCTCTTCCATCTTTTTCTCTTATCAACAATATGCAGCTCTTTATTAAAAATTCCGATTTAAACAATAAATCAAAAAAAAACCGGCCAAGAGCGTGTCGGACACGCCCAAGATAGGGTTCCGTAGCAGGCACAAAAAATCATTGCATACTTTATTAATGTGGTTGTTTTGGTCCCAACGTCGGCGGTACAGCGCCATCTATTGTCGAATTGGGTAACTAATCTAACTGGAGTCTACTAGAACTAGTATGTATGTTGATTGTTTTTCAAATGTAATATTTTTTTTTTTATTTGAAAGAAGATACTGTTAGCGTGATCTTATAGGTACTTAAAGAAAAAAATGCTAGCAATGGCGGTTAAATTACAATCTTAATTAAGAAATATTTTTTTACAAAAACTTAAAAACTGCTCAACTGATTAAGTTAAAAATAATTTTCCTAGAAAGTTTTTATTAAGTTTAACTTAAATGATTTTTTTCTTATTTTGAACTTTCGGATTGAATATCTCCGAAAATATTCACTTTATCATAAAATGGTTATAGAAAACCCCTATTTATTTTCAAATACCTATCTAATGATACCCCACACTATAGGGTTAGTCGAGAAAAAAAATCACCCCTACTTTACGTCTGTCTATGGGAGGTACCCTAAAAAAATTTTTTTTAGTTTTTTTTAATTAATCACTTTGTCGGCGTGACTGATATATATATTCATGCCAAATTATATCTTTCTAGTACTAACAGTCTCTGAGCTTAGCCGCGGACGGACAGACAGACAGACGGACAGACATGTCGAAACTATAAGGGTTCCTAGTTGACTACGGAACCCTAAAAAGGTAAAAAAAGGTAAGATAAGGTTAAAGGTTGACTGGTAGAGATCCCTTAAAGAGATGAATTTGCTTTTGTAAAAGTATCTCATTTGTTGTCAATAGCATTTATTTTTTTATTTTTGTACAAATAAAGGTTTTACATACATACATAAATTTACGCTTTTCTCAAACAAAACTACTTTAATTTTGTTTTAGAAACAGCCACTGAGTTAAACCAGTATTGGGTATCAAGCTGCATAAAGAAGGAATGTAGCGAATATCCACGAGTAGCAAATTGTCATGTAAATGCTTTGTTCAATTTGGCTTTAAGTCACATTGAAAAATGAAAGAATATGTTATTGCTTATCACAAAAACATAATACCTAATTACGTTCTCCAGCAAACTTTGAAAACATTCCAAAGAAAGTCAAATCATTCGATTCAGCTTTTTCGACTACCTTTTTATAACCCGACCATAACTAAGTATGTGGCCAGCGGCCAGAAGAGCGATTTTGCTATTCATTGCGCGGCCAACACTGTTATCGTACAGCGGTTAATTGGCATTATTTGGCATCACACGCATTAGTCAACGTCATCACAAAACAGTCGTGCCCGAGCCGTTATACGGGCGGTTTTAAGTAGTGGTGTGGTTGCAATAAAGGTATATTTAAACCCCCTTGTTTACTAAATGGGGTCATCAGTGATGATCTTGCGCCGCCCGCAGCTGATTCCATGGTCGTTCTCGGGGGTGTAAAATGACGCCTTACTATGAATTTGGATCTTTTCTTTCTGCTTGTCAGTTTTGTTTTTGGCTAGTCAATCAATACGTAACCAATCACCAGATATAATAAAACTGAACACCAGAAATATACAAGTGAATTGATGGGCCACTCTACTTTTAAGTAACCATTAATCTTTTGTGAAATATAAGGCATACCTGGTGATTTTTTTCAAGTGTAAATAACTTATATACAAACTGAAATACCTAAATTTAATGTTTTAAAGCAATAAAACTTTAAATTCTAAGAAATTTTGCGGAAAAAATTGGTAACTCAGCGGAAAATACATCAATTTCCATACAAATGGCGGGGACATGCATGTCCACTGCGTTACCTACTTTATAGATAATAATGATTACTTTTTATACGTAGTGATAATTTTAAATGTAAGCTTAATTATGTGCCTATTTAAATCCTAAATGATTTAAACCGAGCACTTTACCGTTTTTGTAAAAAAAAATATTTGAAGAGCGCAGTACAAAAATTTACTGGTCAACGAAAAGTAGAATGGCCCTCATAATAACTTCCTCCTTTTATTGAAGACGGTTAAAAAATACTTTTTCCTTCCAAAAATTTTATAAAGGTGAGAAGGCCTGGTATTTCGAGATATTTTATAGATATACTAGCTGATGCCCGTGACTCTGTCCGCGAAGCCTATGAGCCCACGACCTGTTCTCAGACCTACCAAATATAGACAAAAAAATCATAATAATCGTTCGAGCCGTTTCGGAGGAGTTCGATAACTAACACAGTGACAAGAGATTTTTATATATTAGAAGAAGGTAAACGTCCCTGTGCTCGACACTGACCCAATACATGGCACCTTCAATCTTATGTCATAGTAAGAGAGGTGCCAGATGGGTCTCATCTGCGGGCATTGAGGTGTCGAGCATGGTACGTTCACCTTAAATTACATTAGATAGTATCTGTGCCTCGGTGTGCGTGTGAGACACTAACATTAACATAGGACATTAACAGTCCTCTAGATTTATTGGGCCTTGGTGAAAAATAGCCGTGCAAGGGCATGACTTACTTTTAGTAGTGGTAGAGCTATGTTATAGCTAGCCGCTGCATCACGATTGGGCCGCTGGAACACCGGCGTGAAGCAGCAGTACTCCTGCTGCGTTTCGTACGGTCAGTGAGAGCGCTGGGGGCCCAATAGCTCTCCTCCTTCTCTATTCCCTTTCCTTTTTTCTCTCCCTTTTAGGGCCGACAACGCACTGGCGTCGCGTAAAGCGCTGCGGGTGTCTATGGACAGTGGTGATCATTTAACATCAGGTGACCCACTAGTTCGTCTGTCTGGCCTCTCTAACATAAAAAAAAGTCTTCTCACAAAATTTTTGACTGTTAAAAATTATTTTCTCCCAGCGAGTTCTTAAGGCCTTCGTACACTAGCCCATTACCGTAATGCGTTGTTAAGCCATTAGGGCCGGCACCTGGTCGGTTTTTGCTGGCCGTACATTCCGCCTGCAATTACAAGTCAGTTAAGTGGTTAGCTTTTGCTTCCGGACAAATTATGTTGTATGTTACTGTTTATGAATGTTTATGATATTTTGGTACTAGTTGATACTCTTGAGACTGTGTTAACATGTTTAGTGGTTAATATCCAGTTCAGTTCCTATAGTTTTATTTATTTGTATACTTCTAAAATCTCTTACGGACCTAAAATAATAGAAATTGTCGTGTGCAGATCATTTTGAGCATCGCAGCCGCTTGTCCACTGTAGTACACTTCGCGGTCGCTTGTTTCCTCAAAAAAGACAGTTTTTCAATACTTTGGTAACCAACCGAATTGGTGAACATTGGATTTTAACATTTTTTTAATTAGTACAAGATACAATTTGATGTCTAAACAAATTTACAATTGTGTCTAATATGAAGGTAATTTGAATTTCGCAGTTCTTTAAAAGTTTATGATTTGCTAGTTGATTATAATATTGAATATTTTTTCGAGCTTCATATTGCAAATAAATTATAACTTCAATGGAATTTTATCTAAGAAATTTAAAGCAAGTTTGCTCCCATTTAAAGATAATGATTGTGATTACATTATCATTATTCCAAATAAGTACTCACACTGGGAATGTGAAACTCTGCGAAAAACTTTCCTAAATGTAAAGCCACACTATATCACCAACGATCAGGCCTTATTACCGCAACGTGCTGTCGCTATTAAGGCCACCTGGCCTTTTTGCCGGCGTGCATTCCAAGCACGACCAATTACAAAATTTATGAATTCGCGAGCTTCAACAACATGAAGTCATATTTATAATATTACCCATTGTTAAATGGCTTCTTGACACAATGAAATAAGGACTTTATTCATTCAAATTTAAGGTGATTTTATAGTGTACCTGCCTGTAAACATAACAGAATTTCTTGCACACGCAGCATCAGCTAAACCCGCATCGACATTTACAGAAACGCGTTTAAGTGTTTTTACCCAGCGCATTTATCATAAGTGAATTAATTTAAATTGCCATAAAATGGCAGTTTACATAATGACTGTACTGTTTCGTATATTTTAAATTTTCGTCTCATAAATATTGAACGTTATAAATATTGAATGTTGAGATATTGGATGCTGTAAGTCATTTTTTTGAATGCTACGTTTTATTGGAATTTATTGACCTAATTATAGACACCCAAATTATCTTTTTTTGGATATTTTGTAATTAATGTCGACTTATTAAGACCTTGTTAGCCAGTATCAATTTTAAAATTAAGTATGACATTATACATTAATATCAGTGAATGAAAATAATAAAAATTAATAACTTTGAATACATTGAGCTGAATTCATCGGCAAGGGATAATTTGAAATATAACTCAAATATAAATATAACTAACACTCATTATTTGTTGATTTAACTATCCGATGCCATGATGTACAATCGACAAAAGGCTTGCATTGGCACACCTTAAAGGCCCATTCTGCGTGCAATGAAATTTGTGGGCGGGCCCACAAAGATATTTTGTGTAATTTTTTTTAAGTAAGACCCGTTCTTCATTGGTGAAGCAACTAGACAAAACATGTGCAAGTAATTAACAAAAAAATATTCTGTTCCTCATTTGTCAACAAAATTAAGGGCGGGGTTAGGCCACTTCGACGGTTGCAAGCAAATTTGTTTTGAAACTGGGCAGACGTGGCTTTTGTCGATTGTACATTCACATAAGCCAGCTAACTTTTATTTTACCCACTTCAGTTTTTATACATTATATTTAAAGATGGCGTCCTAGCCCTATAGACGCGGCGAATACGCTGCGCATTCACTCCGCTTCTAATAAGTTCGCAATTAGCCGGGTCCCCACCGAGCGAACTGCCTCACGAGGCAACCAATTTCGGCGCAATTTTGAATCTTGTGTCGAACAAAATTATGCCTCATGCGCTAGCCTCGCGAGGCGCTCAGTGGGTGGGGTGGGGTTAGCTGGCAGTCGATTGCTAAAGTGCGAGTTCTCTATGATTTTATTTGAAAATCATAAATAGAACAGCAATCGAATGCCAGCCTTAAAAAAATGAATTTGTATTTGTTCTTTGAAGAGTCAGTCAATAAACTGGAGGCTAAGCATGAACACGTTTCTAATGAATAGTCTAATAATCTTTTGAATTATACAGCCGAGGGTCTTAGGACGACCCTTACAGGACCCAGCTAATCGCCAGTGTAATATGGCTCTTAGCGTTCAGGTTCTTAACAATTGTTCAATTGTTTCAGGTGTGGTTTCAAAACCGTCGAGCCAAGTGGCGGAAGCAGGAGAAAGTGGGGCCCCAGGCGCACCCCTACAACCCGTACCTGGGGGGCGCAGGGGGGGCGCCGCCCCCCTCCGTCGTGGCCTCCATGCCGAACCCCTTCTCCCAGCTCGGATTCGGGTTCAGGAAACCCTTCGACACCAACGCTTTGGCGTCCTTTAGGTAACCCATCGGATATTTTATTAAATCTTACTCATCATCATCATCATTTCCACTTCTGAATTTCATGTCATTTTCATGTCTACTTCTGAACATAGGCCTCTCCCAAGGCTCGCCAAACAGATCGGCCCTGCGCCATCCGCATCCAATGCGTTCCCGCCACCTTAACCAGGTCATCACTCCATCTTGTTGGAGGCCTACCTACACTGCGTCTTCCGGTCCGCGGACGCCACTCGAGAACCTTTCGACCCCATCGGCCGTCCACTGCCACTTAAGGCTAGCGATTCTTCGAGCTATGTCCGTGACTTTAGTTCTTGCGAGGGTTTCATTTCATCATGCGATCCCGCAGAGAAACTTCGAGCATAGCCCTCTCCATCTCCCTCTAAATGACTTTGAGCTTTCTTAATGAGGCCCATCGTATCCTACTAATCTTCTATAATATAAAAATGAATCGCTGAATGTGTTGCTAAGCGCAAATCTCGAGAGCAGCTGAACCGATTTCGCTAATTCTTTTTTTTAGTATATTCCTTGAAGTACGAGGACGGTTCTTACGGAGAGAAAAATTTAAAAAATTGCCTCAAAAGTCTAAAAACAACACTTTTCTATACTCCCATACAAACGATTCGTAATAATACTTAATAGTTAATTTGAACTTTAATACCATACCATAAAGTTTAATTGATAGTGGAGAGGTTCCGGGAAGGCAAAACAATTGAGTGACGTTAGTCTTAATATATATAAATTACGTGGCACGTTGTTTATTCGCGGGGAGGGGGTGCGGGGGTATTAAAGGGGGATATATGCATAATATAGTTGCACCCGTGCGAAGCCGGGGCGGATCGCTATTCTAATATAATAAATTAGCTGTTGGACATGAAACTACCGTGAGACTCACTCACAGTGAAAAATATGGCTTACTTACGTTTTTCCAACACGTTCACGTCGCGCTGGATCTGCGTTGGATGCGGATGGCACAGGACCGATCTGTTTGGCGACCTTTGGAGGCCTATGTTCAGCAATGGACGTCTTTCGGCTGAAATAATGATGATGACTCACGTCTTTATACGTGTTTAACTTGACATGTTTCGGGCTAATCCGTAGCTCTTCTTCACGGAGCACACGCCACGATGGCTGCTGCCAAACGCGCACTCCATCGTGAGTAACCCGTATTTTTTCACTATAATTAGCTATTGTCCGAGACTCCGTGCGAACGATAATGTTTTTGTAATGGATAATATATAGGTAGTTGTGGGATTGTTATATTATAAAGTATTTTCCTCTTATTGTAGAGTTATGAAATTTTGCCTACAATACTAAAATCTCCGATCCGCAATAAATGGGTCAATCAACTTTTTTTACCCACATTAGTCTGTCCGCGACATTTTTCCAAACATGTTTGTAAGTAAAAAAAAAGTAAGTACTTACATAGAGAGCTCAGCAATAGGTTAAGAGAGGCAACAGGCAACCCTCGCGCCGGCAGCTTTCTCGCGCAAAGAATCGCAATCGCAGTTCAGCGCGGGAATGCTGCCTGCGTGATGGGCACCATGCCAAGAGGCCCACCTCTCTTTTATAATTAGGTTTAGTTTTAGTTATTTTAATTTAACAGTTGTTTTAGTCTTTACCTTTAAGTATATGTTTTTTTTTCTTTTATGAATAAAGTTTATTATAGTATTTAGTAAGTAAATTTTTAATAACCATATGAGAACAATACATACAAAAAGAAATACCAATGACTCCATACTAGGCTAGGCCTGTATCGTGGCAGCCAAAAGATCATAATAATAATTACACATAGTGATGCGGTCTGTACCTTAATTATAAAATATTGTCAAAAAAAAAGAAGGTGAAATTCAAACATTAAACAAACTAAAAATAAATTATTTAAAGATAAACAGATAGGTAGCTACAGGTGTGAGTTTGTGCGTGTGGGTGTGTGTGTGTATGTGTGTGTGTGTGTGTGTGTATGTGTTTGTGTGCGTGTTATGTGTATGTATATGGTTTAAAAATGGTTTTCTCTAATTTAATTGATGGTGTACTATTATAACGCCATCCTACATAAGTTGAGCCTATTAAGCCGTGAAATATCTTATTAGAAATACGATTTTTTGGTAACGCCAGAGACAATTTTGGTGACGCCGGAGACACCCAAAGTGTGGGTAAAATAGTTGATTGACCCAATTAGCAATAATTCATTTTTGCTGTTTTTTACTCTTCTTGAGAACCCGCATTTGCAAACTCGACTCGCACTTGGCCTGTTTATCTAACCCTACATTCACTATCTCCCTCCCCTCGACCCTTCTCTACAACACCAAACAAGATTTTCTTAATCAAATTAGTCATCAGTACAATAATCATAATTCGTTTCTAATCTAATCAATTTAACGCTACTAACAATTATAATTACCTGTTTTTTAATCGCTTTAATCCATTCGATGAAATCAGCGGTTTCTTATACTCTATGAAATTTATGGATCTGGGTATAACGGTTCTCAAAATAATAAATAATAAAATTGATTAATTAGCGTTATACCTTACCGTTAGCGTTAGACCTATAGACACTGCGACATTGATTAGTTTTTACCTTTCGAAGTGTGGTTTCTTTATTTCATTTTCATCCCAATCGATATACATAAGCGAAGCGCTTTGCTTAGCTTACTTTGGGACTAGATCAATTGGTGTGAATTGTCCCGTGATATTTATTTGATGTTTTTTTTTACATTCCACTGCAGGGCACAGGCCTCTACTTCGAAATGAGACCGCTTGGGTCGTAGTTCTCACGCGAGCCTATTGCTGATTGGGAACTTCACAAACACCATGGTATTTCTTCGCAGGTGTCAGGTTTCCTCACGATGTTTTCTTTAACTGTAGAGCTCACGGTAGATTTCAAATGTTATATCGCGCGTAAATTCCGAAAAAGTCAGAGGTGCGCGCCCGGGCTCGAACCCACGACCCTCTGCTTGAGAAGCCATAGGTCAAACAACTATCTCGGTTTCTTTTTAATTGTGAGCTTTTATTTAACTTCCAATTTAACATATGTATGTAGTTGATCCAAATGAAAAGTGATTTTGGAGTTTTCAGTGGTACCTACTTGGTACGTTCATTTAGGTACTTGAAGTGTGATACATGTGTAGAACTTTGATAACATTAAAATAGGGATGTTGACACCACCAATCAACTGACATACTTTTTATGAGCTATCAAAACACAATTCTCCCATAGAGTTTAAAAAAAATAATAATAAATTATCACGGGACAATTCACATCAATTGACCTAGTCCCAATCTAATAAAAGCTTGTACTATGGGTACTAGACAACGGATAAACATACTTATATAGATAAATACATATTAAACACCCAAGACTCGAGCGCATACATTCGTATTTTTCACACAAATGTCTGCCCCGATCGGGAATCGAACCCAGGACCTCAAGATTCGTAGTCTAGTTCTCTAACAACTAGGCTATAGCTTGAATGACAATAGCAACGTATGACGTCACTTGTTCGCCAACTCAATCAACTAATCTAATTTTGGTGTTAATCGAAAATTAATCTGGTTTTCAGGGCTAAAATAAAGCTCGAATCTTCGAATTATTTTTTAATGGCGTCAACATCTCTATTATCAAGCACCGTTAGCAAAAATGTTTAATTAAAACAGAGTCATAACATATTTTTCATCTTCAACAGATACACCAGTGCACCAATGCTCGGTGGCCAGTACCTAGGAGCACCGCTATCGCGCCCGCCCCTCTTCAGTGCCCCGCTGTACTCGTCTCCCCCCTTCCACTCCCTTCTCGCCGGCCTGGCGCCTCCCAGAAGATCCCCCGAGCCCCCGCCCGTCTCACCCCCCATATCGCCTGGCAGCGAATCGCCTCCGTCCACAGCTCCAGAAGTAGAAAGAAGGAGCTCAAGTATAGCAGCCTTGAGAATGGCAGCGAGAGAGCATGAGATTCGCTTAGAGATGTTGAGACAGCGGCACCATACGGATCTGATCAGTTGAGAGTAGCACTGATCAGTATACCGTGATGTTCCATCACTGATCAGTTGAAGTGACTTGTGAATTATTTCAAAAATGCATTCACACTTCGTCAGTTACGAAAAAGAAGTTGAGAGGCAGGGCATAATTTGTCTGTGGATTGTATCTAAAAATTGCTAAAAAATAATATTTTACTTTATAATATTATTAGCTCTCTTTAAACATTAGGTCTGACGTAAACCTGCCTTAAAAAATGAACACGTGTGAATCGGCCTTATATTATTATATTTAGTAAAAAGTATTAGCTAGGTTATTACTTATTAAACTGTAAAGAATGTACTTAAATCTCCGTCCAATTGTAAGCCTTATTATTATTTATTTATATTATTAAGAACTTATTAATTGTCTCAAGAAAATATTTATAATTAGCAAATACTATTAATTTTAAGGGATTGAAACAAGGAAAGGTTTTTATAATAATTTGAGCAATATTTTTATTTTATAGTAAAAAAGTGATAATTTTATAGATAATTTCGATAAATGGTGTAGAATTCTCATTTTGCACATAAACACCGAATGACGAAAAGTGTTTTGGATGTAAATATTTTTCAACAAAAAAACAATTAAGTACCTACTTAATGAAAATACCTAACTGTGAAATGGTAGGTAGGTAAATCGTAAATGTAAACATGCACACTGTTGCAAATAACCTACATGTTGTTACATATACCTACTTATTATTTTTAACCATTCCTAATCTAATTTGTATGCCAATACGATGTTTTACTTTGCCAATTGGCACTATCGGTACTTATGTAATTTGTATTTATAAATAGCACCAAAGAAAACAAATTGTAAACAATACAATCGGTGACATGAACCAACATCCATGATCGTTTTATTATAATGTGTAAACAAGTTGACAAATGTCATTTTAAAAATATAGAAATATCACGCATTCACGTACAATAAAATATATTGAAAATGTTTTGAATATTTTCTTTCACGTTATCCCATTATTCCCTTCCACTTTAAAACATGCTTGTGCAAGATATCAAAATGTTCTTTTTTGAGATGTAATCGGAAGTATTAGAAACGAGTCTTTATGGTTTCACATAATTTAACTAGTCATAATGTATATTTCTTTATAATCAACGTTAGTCATAAACAGATTTATTTTTGAGTCAGTTTTTTTTCGGAATTGGTATAAAACAAACCTAACCTAACCTACTGCATTCTATAAGATGGCATTTAAAAAAACCTGAAAAAAAAATAGGTAGTGTTTCAATTGAAAAAAAAATCAATTTATGACTAAGGTTGATTATGAAGAATAATACATTATGACTTATTAAATTATGGGAAACCAAGGTGCGCCATTAGAAACCTTCAAGCAAGCCAACGCATATTAAATGCCATAGGTAGAAAATATCCAGAAATTGTATCATAAATATTATAATAATAACTCAGCCCATTGTCTGGCACAGGCCTTATCTCAGCGTAAGAGTACTTGGGCGGTTGATCCCACGCGAGCCTAGTGCGGATTAGAAAATTCACATACACCTTTAAATTGGTTAAAACATTATATGATTTCTTAATGTTTCCTCACATTAATAGTTCGATAATATTTCCCAAAAAAACTGTATACCTTTTTTCTAAGCCTCACACCAACTTTGGATACAGGTTAAAGATGTCAGCGATAAAAATAATACAAATTTTTCATCTGGCAGTGATATACTCGTAATAATACCAATAAGTCATCTTAAATACTCTTGAGTCAACCGTCAAAAATAAAATCAATCCAACCTTTACACGCCTAAATACCAACACGAAGAAAAACGCAAGTCAATTACCAAAACGTAAATGTTAAGAGTCGGCCATTAACGAAACCAATGAGATATAATCCAATTTTGTTCCCGCATTCCTCGAACATCAATCACGAGGCGGTTACGCGGCCAGAGTGGCAGCTAACCGTTGGGAGGGACCCATCAATCAAACAAAACAATACCGGATACACAATTAATCCCATAATCCCAACTAATTAAAATGTAATTCAATTATTTTTAATCGTGGGCAACGAGATTGGTTTCCACGCAATCTATTAATCTAAAATTCAATTATGAGCTATATGGCAAAGGCTGCTTATTGATGATTTAGCGATTAAAAAGAAAACGCCGGGCACGATTTTATTAATCGAACTCTTGTTTTTTATAACCGATCGTTTCAGTGTGGTCCGCCAGCTACTGCTTTTATCGTGTTGCCTACTTACCTATTTAAAAGCTATAAATGTACCAAATATACCGAATATAGTAAGCAGCCGATATCATCAAAAATAACACGCAGATTATTACGGTTGTAAGAATAAAACAATCTGTATCTATCAAGCAGCCAACATAAAACTGGGCACTCAAATCTAGAGGTCATATTGTAATAGCTCCTCTACACGATGGGCCATTAAATAGTCGGTGCGATGGCCCAGCGATGGCTGCAACGCATCTACACGATGGCGACGTTCTTTTGACTATTTTGATGTGCAGCCAAAACCGACACCGACGCCATCCCACGACCATCGCACGTGCCATAAGCCATCCGACACCACTACGCCCTCCACACGTTGGCCCATCATAGTGGACCATTGCGATGGCCCATCGTGTAATACCAGCAATACACGATGGCGACGTTAAGTTGTAATCTTAACGTAACCTTTGATGTGGGGCCGAAAAACCGTCACTGACACCATCCCACTACCTGGGCCTAATTGCATAACAAAGTACAACTATTACAAGCGGAAATCTCGCTTCAGTTATATTAACTAGAAAGGGAGTTCCGCTTGCAATATAAGTTTTACTTTGTTATACAATTGGGCCCTCTCACGTACCATAAACCACACCACTACGCCCTCCATAGTGCATATCGCATTCACCATCTCTCTCTACCCTCATCCTATATATATAATTTAATAGACAGAAGTAACGAAAGCGTTTATAATTCCGAGTGCGTGTTCGACAATAGAGGCGCAGGCTATTCCATAAGTCAACATCAGCACCGAAATAACTTACCTAATGTATCTCGATCTTCATCGAAGGACGTAAAACGCTCTTCATTTTACTTACGAGTTTATTAGGAGGTATTTATAATGACAACAATTTGAAACTCTATCCTATGTCCTTCCCAGAGTTTGAAACATATGACAAATTTCATCTAAAACTGTTCAGGGGCTTATTATGAAGAGGTAACAGACAGACACTGATATTATTAAATATAGATTATCCGGGGATAGGAACATCGAAAATAAGTAGAAATAATTGATTGAAGTTTGACGTACCTAGTTAAATAATAGTAGATTGTTCAACAAGGGACTAAAACAAGCCATAATGACACAAGATATTTAGCCACCCGAGCAGAGCGAGGGTGGCTATAATTCGCGTGTCATTATGGCAGTTTAGTCTCGCGTTAAACACTCTACTTTTCACTTTGAATGCGAGGAAAAAAACGATGTTTAGTTATACTAATCTACAATATTACTTTTATACAACGTACGCTCAATACGAGCAATGGACATCTGTTCAGAATTCAAATAGCAATTTAAATTTGTTACGCGGTTTTTTTTTGTTGAGTGACGCTTTAAATGTTTGCATATTTAGCCAACAGATTCAAACTTGAAAATTTTTTCATAGCTAATTGGACTAAGTATGCATAATAAAATGAATTAATATAATATAATTAAATTTATAGATTAATATTCGTAATTATTCATGGTGTTTCACGAAATTATTATTTTTTAAAATATTTTTTATACCTACTGTTGTCATTTTGAGGTTATTTCCACGCCCTAAAGGCTTCTACAGGCTGAAGCGCACGGCGCTACGGAGCGCTACGGAGCGGGCGCTACGGAGCGCTTCGGAGCGTCCGCAGCGCGCTGCGGTCTGTGGAAAGCTTTAAAATTGTCTATGCCCAGTCACTGAAAATGGCAATAATCCTGCATCCGCAAACACCGTGATTGGCAGTTTAGGGGTTTCCAAAGTAAATTAAAAAAATTTTACTTTAATCTCTAGAGATCAAAAAAGAGCTTTAGTCCCGATATGCAGAGACTAAAGTAACATTTTAAGAGCATGAGAAGTGAAAACAATTTTATGATATTGAGATATGTATACCTATAGAACTAAAATAGAATAGAATAGAGTAGATAAATCAATGATATCAACAATACTTACCAATTAATATATGGTAGGTGGTAATTTAATTTTTTATCTTCCATCTTTACTAGCGTAGAATTATGTATCAAAGGTCAAGTTAAAACCTATTTTTCAATTGTAAAGATCGAAAAACAACGATAGAGAAGCCAGGATCGAGTTTTACTAATGAAAAATAAATAATAACTCTGTTAATTTAATTGTAATCGAATTTTTATCCCGTCCTCATCAGGCCGGGACCGCCTCTTGACAGACTCTCATTATACTAGGATACTTAAGTCAGGAGAGGCAGCGACAGTATTTGGAGTTTTTGATTTCCGAAATCATAAAGAAGGCACATTCTTGAATGTTTGGTATACTCCTAAATGCTGGATCTTGGTCTATGAGCTAGTTTGACAAAAGGACCATTTCATTGATAGAGCTAACATTTAAACTGCCATAGTTGTCGGGAGCTCGTTTTGACAATGATCGGATTATGGGTACATACACACTACACAGGATATTTTGGTCAACTTAATGCAAATTTGAAATTAAATTTCTGCTTCACATTAAAGCGTCATCTATGAACTCAATAAAGAAACTAAATAAAGATGGCGCTATTGCGTTAAGCAGAGATCTAAGTAACGTACAAAATGAATGGTACAGAGTCCTCTCTATAACAATACTAGACTTACTATTGTAAAGGAACGCAACATTCTGTAGACATCATTATCACCTTGATTTTATCGTTCTTGGTACCATTTCAAGCAGCAACCGTGCCTTAGGACCTATTTACATTATTCCAGTAGCTTCACACGGTGCTCGATCGTAGTGATGAGTCCCTCACTCGTGAGGTACCTCGTTTGTGTGCCTCATCGCGACAAAATGAGGGAGTACTCGAATTGCAACTTTGAACCACCTCATTTAGCTCCTCATTTTCTATCACGAGGCGCGAGCACAGAGTACGAGGCGCGAGGTGCGAGCACAGATAACGAGGCGCGAGGCGCGAGCACAGATAACTCACAATACGAAGCGGCAACGATGCGCGCGCCTCGCTGCTCACTTACTCATTCAACTCATTGCGAATTGCGATCGTTTTAATTCCTCACACCTCACCTCACCTCAAATGAGGGGTACCTCGTGAGTACCTCGCGAGGCAAAACGAGTTACTCCCTCATCCTCATTTAAAAAGCAAGAGTTACACAACGCTACTCGATCGTCCTTTTTAGTTTTTAACTCGTTAGCGTCGCGGCCCCGCAATGTCGTGCTACTGGAATGATTTTACTGGAATAATGTAAACAGGGTCTAAAGGTGACGCCTGGCGTAAGCATTCGCTGGATGTGAATATTTGCATCGAGCATTGTTCTGGAGCAGCTGCTCCGCTCGCTGTAGTAACGAGCCGAATATTCGACTTGTAACCTGTACCTCTACCATAAGTTACACTAGTTTACAGTGACCGTACTCGGTAGCGACAGCGTAAATGATTTGTATGGAGAATTGTACTTCCGTAAGTGACCGCTAGAGGCGCTGTACACAATTCTCCATACAAATCATTTACGCCGTCGCTAGCGAGTACGGTCACTGTAAACTAGTATAACTCATGGTAGAGGTACTGCTCACATCGAGCAAATGCTCATGTCAGTCGCTGTCTTTCGACGAATAAAAGAATCCGCTATCAACGTGTAACTTGTCTCCGCTCACATTTCGGACGTTTGGGCGTAACTGCGCCAAATCTAATTATGAGCCCAAGAAAAAAAGGCAAGCGAAAACAACATTTTTGTATGTTTTATAAAGCTCTCAGGATTTCGCGCGTCAGAAACGCCAGTTTTTAATGGGCTATTATTATTCGGTTGACTTTGTGTGGAAATTTTTGTTCAGTTTTTGAAAGCCTTGACTTTAATATAAATTGTAGGTACCTCGGTTTCATTTTGAACTTTGGACTATTACAACATAAATGTAATAAAACAAAACGCGAAACACGACTTTGAGATCTAGGAAAGATCCGTTTAGAATGTTAAGGTTATTTTCCTGAGTTGAGTTTTTGTGTTCCTGAGTTATGGATGTTTTCTATGTATTTAAGTAATTATTTATTTATATAAGTATGTTTATCGTCGTCTAGTACCCATAGTACAAGCTTTGCTTAGTTTGGGACTAGGCCGATTTGTGTAAGACTGTCCCCTAATATTTATTTTATTTATTTATTTATTTATTTAGGCTATTACCTCATCATATCAGCCAAATGACGTTTTTAGCTGGACAAAGGGCTCCCCAAAGAGTTCCACGACGATCGGTCATGCGCATCCAAGTTGCTGCGACGACAACAGGATCTTCGTATTTCTGTTCGCAGTCGCCACTCTATCTATATAACCTTACTGTCCGTTGTTTCTGCGTAAAATAACCGGCCTATTTCTTTAATTTATATTATTGAGACCAACTTATTATACAAAATCCTTCCTGCAATTCCTGAAAAATTCATAAGGCCGAAATTAAAATCTTTAGCATAGGTACCTTAGCATCAATAATTGCTACATGAATTTAAACAAACAAACGGCCGACCGTTACGAATAATCGATATTATGTATCGATGCTCGCGTCAACCGTATCGATTAATAATGAATTGATTAGTGGTGGGCGGAGATCTTCTAACGAGCGAGGGCACTGCCGTTTCGTGTCTGTTTAATTACTCTGTGGTCAAATCATTTTCAGTCTTACTGTGGTTACGTTGAGTTGGAATTAAAATGATAATGTGGAATTAAAATGAAAAGGTTAAATTGTACCACCAGAGACGTGTACCATCAGGAACGCTCGCTTCTGGTCTTGGTATGCTTGAATATGCTGTTTATGTTCTGCTAATTTTCTGGAATTTTAGCTCAAAATGCAACTGTATAACCGTGAAATAGGTTTAAAAAACACTGCTTCTACCTTGAGTAAGCTATAAAAGTTACTACTTTTTTTACTTATAATTGAACTGTGCTTGACCCTCATCTGACGAAAGTGCAGATGAGGCCACAGGGGTATCTCAATGTTTCAGTAACAGTCTATTCAATCTAGCCCTGAATATCCTGAGGTGATTTAATAATATCTGTCTAAAAATATGGGTATGTATTACAATACCGAAGTACGAAAGACCGAATGTATTAAAACATCGAATGGGTCAAAAGACCGACACGATTTGTTTCTGAAACCGTTAACTTTTTAAGATTGTTATAAAACTAACCTAACCTAACCTAATGGGTTCTGTATGATGCCGTTTTAATAAATTCTGAGAAGTTTACGGTTTCAGAAAAAAATCGTGTCGGTCTTTTGACCCATTCGATGTTTTAATACATTCGGTCTTTCGTACTTCGGTATTGTAATACATACCCAAAAATAAAGACTAAATATGTGAGCTAATATCACTTACATTCTATGGACATCCATCACATCACAATTACTGAAAAATATACATTGCAATTTGACTATAGATAGGTACCTACGAGTAGAATGTTTGAATACAAAGAAACCGTTTAAAAAGTATTGTGTAATTACAAAAAATCAAAAAACTCCTATAAGTATGTTGACTGCTGTCGAATCACTGAATGACGAATCTCAAATTTTCATTATGCATCAGCAAAATTACGGCCATATTTTTCTATTCTTTTGGTATAAGGTATTGGGGACAAACGAGACGAAAGGTTAAAGCATACCGGTTCTGTGCCATCCGCATCCAACGAGTTCCCGCAACCTTAACTAGGTCATCGCTCTATCTTGTTGGAGGCCTACCTACACAACGTCTTCCGATCCGTGTACACCACTCGAGAACCTTTTGGCCCCACCGGCCATCAGTCCTACGAGCGATGCGCTCTGCCCACTACCACTTGAGCCCGACGATTCTTCGAGCTTTGTCGGTGACTTTAGTTCTTTTATCAACTAAACGAAACATATTCATAATAATAAATGAACTAGCAACGCAAGCCCGCGTAAGGCCCATCTAATCACCGTATTACGCGGGCAGGCTGCGCGGACGCCTCGATCAATCAACGCCGCCTCGAATCAAGAAGCGCCGCCATGATTTATCAGCCAGCGCCCGCGCACAAAGCCGGGAGGACTGGTCACGACTAGGCAAGTATCAGGTAACATACAAAATATAGAGTGGTTGTAACAGTAGCGTGGGGTGAACATTTTTGTTAGGCTTGCTCGCAGTTATCGCAGGATGTAACACCTCACAGTTAGTGTACATGACCTTTGCAATACTTGTCATCACTGTATTAAAGTAAAAAAACCGGCCAAGAGCGAGTCGGACTCGCGCACCGAGGGTTCCGTACAAATTTATATGTATCTATGAACATCCAGTCTTAGCAGACCCCTGCTCTTAAGCAAAATGTGCGCAGTGTGGGATCATTGTAGTTTGGTTATTGATATAGACAGACAGACAAAAAAAATTTTTTTGCAATTTTTCCTTTATCTGTGCTATAAGACCTTGCTTCGTACCAAATTTCAAGATTCTGAGTTCACGGGAAGTACCCTTTAGGAATTTGCGTCATAAACGGCTGTATCTTTTGATTGTGTTGGCTTAAAAGTTTGATTTTTTCACAGCTCCAAGGGACAGTAGACTTGAGTATTTGATATAAATTTCAGCTTGATACCTCTACGCGTTCCTGAGAAGAAGGGTGAAAGTGATCCTATAAGGGTTCCGTTTTTTCCTTTTGAGGTACGGAACCCTAGAAACATATACTGTCAATTATAGTTGACACCCGTCGGTAAAGGGTTAAAGCAGGATTCAAACCCGAAACCTATCATCGATGATGATAGTATTTCACTACCATCCCTACACACGGTCGTATAAAAACTAATTTGACGACGTCTACCTTCATTCCCAACCTCTGTAAGTTACGAGATTATGAGAACTAAAGTTTTCAAAGGGTCCGGCGCGGTCGGTAACGCGCCGGCGCTGGGCGGGGTGCGAGCGCGGCTCCCGCTGCGCGCTGCTAGGGTTGAACCACCAACACAAGTAAAAAACCGGTTGTCTGTAAAGTCGGTTTACGGACGATAGTTTACCGTGAAAACATCATAACAAAACATTCAAAAAACAAAAATGAAACCAGGCGGTCACCCATCCAAGTACTGACAGCGCCCGACGTTGCTTAACCTCGGTAATCGGACGAGAACCGGTGTTTTGTCAAATATCTTGAAAACGGTGCATCCTACGGCAAAATCAATGAAATTTTCATCCCCCCTTTAATGACCCCGCACCCCTCTCCCGCACTCCCTACAGAGCAGTGAAGGCCAGTTGCAATCGCATTATACGTAATATCTGAATGTTCACAGAATACTCCGAAGCACACTATTTACAAGGCACCTAGTCTATCCATACAGCAGATGGCTCCAGTGCGCTGTTCCGAGCTGCAGATTAAGTCCAAACTGGAGTGCGAGGTGTATTTGATTTAGTATTAAATAAGAGTGTACAGTACCCGGCCATAAAGATTGTACACAGATTGTACACATTTTTTTTTTTTTTTTTTAACGTGTGTTACCTCAGAACTCCGTCATTTATGAACTGATTTGGAAGTTTTTTTCGTTGTTTGAAAGCACATGCTTCAAGGTTGGTCCCGTTGTTACCAAAATCCAGTTCTGATGATGGGATCCATGAGGAATTGAAGAAACTCCTCAAAAATTCAAGAGAAACGTATAGCGATTTTAGTATTTTCGGTGACAAGTCGAGCATTTGCATTCAGAAAGTATCATGGAACTTTGTAATAAAACGACATAACCCTGTCGAGTTTTAAAAATAGAATTTTCAACATAAACTTATTTCGAAGTCAAACTGATGATTTTATCCTACGCATCTATTTTATACAGAAACAACTAAAAAGCAAAAAATAAAAAATTTTTAATAAAAAATAAAACCTCCTTCAAAAAACATCCAAAAAACTATGAAATAATAATTGAACCGAACCGACCACAATAAGCATGAAAATATCTTTCTTCTAATCTGTTTTAAGTCGGTGCCTCAGCACGAGCCAGCAGGAGTGTAGAAGCCCTATAGATAGTAGGTATGTTAGATTACTAGGTCCACTCCCGATGTGTTTTTTTGTGTTACACGCACACACACACAAAAAAAAAACACAAAAAAAATACATAGGTCTCTGGAAAAAGACTGCAAATGTCAGACATTTTCCGAGTCTTTATTCAAAGACCGTGTGCAATCTTTATGGCCGGATACTGTAAATTTAGTCTAATTCAAATAAAAAAAATACAATACTCGCTTGTAGCTGCCAACCCTGGGTCCCTCGGGAATAAATCATTAATTAGTTCACGAGAGTTTTGAAGAAAAGGTTGAAACAATTCGGGGCTCCGTATAATTGGATGCTTTAACTATATATCGTATTATTAAAGTTATTAATCGCCTCAGCTCATTAGTTACTGTTTATTTAGAGCCAAGCAAACGAAGGCCCTTGAATTTGATGCAATTTGGTCGCCTTTTTGGGTTAGTATCTGATGGTCGTAAACGCAACTGGACTACGGCATCAACTCGTCCTATCCTAAAATCATCTCGACGAAATTGCAACTATATAGACTAAAAAGTAACTCGCCTATGAAGCAGCTCGTCAGAAAATTATTTTGTCTACTGCCTTATTATCAATTCGACTTATACAAGATTTCTATACCTATCTACTTTTATGTTCTTTGTAAAAAAAACCCGTGTTATAGGTAAAAAACTTAAGAAGAGAATTGACGTTCTAAATTAGAAAAATGACTTAAGCTCCATATCAATTTTGTGCACTACTACATACAGATCGATTCACAAGAGCTGGCACGGATGGATCGAATGAGTTAATGAAAGTATCTATGTGTTGCCTATTTGAATACACTTCACACAAATATGAAAATGACATGCATCAGTCATTTTCCTACACAAGTGTCAAAATTACATTAATTTCGCTCAATCCATTCGTGCCAGCTCTTGTGAATCGACCTGTACAACAGCAGGCTTATTGTCTAACGCTTCTGACGCTTGCCTTCGCAATCACTATTTCTTTCTGTCAAATGGTGTAAAATAATGACAGAAAGAGACGGTGAAAGCGAAGGCAAGCGTCAGAAGCGTTAGACAATACGGCCTCAGGTCATCTTCTTAAGTTTTTCACCTATAGTCTGGTTGGACCTATAGCCTCTTTAATAAAATGTTCGTGGGTTTGGGGATGCGGTCGCCTCTGAGTTTTTCGGAATTTACGTGCAAAATTAAACTGGTGCACACCTGCGAAGAAATTCAATGGTGTGTGTGAAGTTCCCAATCTGCACTGGGCCCACGTGGGAACTACGGCCCAAGAACTCTCATTCCGAGAGGAGGCCTGTGCCCTGCAATGGGACGTATAGCTAGGATGATGATAGTAATCTATTTCGCATTTACTTATGGCTTAGTGATTTTTTAAAGTGTATTAACGCGCGCGCGTGTGTGTGTGTGTGTCTATACGATGAATGGAAATCGTAGGCTTTTAATAGCGGTTTAAACCATTTAATACTTAGTTATTATAAATCACGTCTCAAAGCTTAAATGGTTCTAACAGGCTTTTTAATTAGAATATTCAATTACTATCTTAAACCGCCTACAATTCATGAAACTACATATAATTGTAAGCGCTAGCAAGCTGCAACGCTTGTCACTGTCACTAAACAAATGAAGCCCTTCCTTATATGTCTGCACGAGAACTCCCAACAACGTGTGCATATCGAGTATCATATAAATTGCGACTTACACTGTTATAAGTTTCTTATGTTTATTTAACGTCTTTGTGTAGATTAAGTAGGAGAAGATAGAGCGCTATGAACTAAACTAAGCGAAGAATTAAAGTCAAACGCTTGTTTTTTTTTAATAGATTGCCAAACGAGCAAGAGTCATCTTTGAGATTTTTTTCCTTATAATCTCTACGCTCAGGTTTGTCATCATTCATCACATCAGGCGAACGACGTCCCCTGCTGAACATAGGCCTCCCCCAACAGTCCCCAAACAGACCGGTCATTCGCCATCCGCATCCAACGCGTTCCCGCAGCCTTAAGGAGGTCCTTGCTCCATCTTGTTGGATGCCTACCTTAACTGCGTCTTCTGGTCCGTGGGCGCCATCCGAGAACCTTTCAGTCCCATCGGCCATCATTTCTACGAGCGATGTGCCCGTCCACTGCCACTTGAGTCTGGCGATTCTTCCAGCTATGTTAGTGACTTTCTCTAGCTCGACCTTGACCTTGAGCTTTCTTATGAGGTCATTGTGTGTGGCCACGAATTCATCACTGGCAACACACACTGGTCGAAGACTTTTGCTTGAGACTCTGCGGTATATTGGATGACAAGATATTGCGGAGCTACGCACGCTTGCTCGCAGGAACGTTCGGATTTTTGTATAATCCTACTAATCCCACCAATAATATAAACGTGAAATTTAGTATGGATGGATGGATGGATGGATGTGTATATTTCGTTACTCTTTCACGCTAAAACAGTTTGACGGATTCTAATGAAATTTGGCACACAGATAGTTTATAACCTGGATCAACATATAAAATACATACTTTTTATTCCGGAACATTGCATAGTTCTCGTGGGATAGTGATAAACGAATTCTTTGCAGACGGAGTCGCAGGTAACAGCTAGTAATCATGATAAAGCACGCCTCACGGAATGATGATGAACTAGGTTCGATTCAAAGGCACAGCATTTCTGCTTTTTTTTCAATGAGTTTTAATCTAAAGTTTAGGTATAAGTTAACACTTTATTTTTTCATTTTTAGACCGAATTTTATAAGTGAACTATCGTCACCCCATACCTCTGTAGTCTACCAGTGCCCAAGTATCGAAAACATTAGTGTTTTTTCACGCACCTAATGCTTTCGCAATAAATTACTAGATCACAAACAGAACATTATACACAGGAAAATTATTAAGAAGAAAGTGCAAAAAGTTATTGCTCCAAAGCTATTACTGCACGATGAAGACGTTAGTAATCAATTACGGTGACATTTGTATGAGAAACTGATGCAAAGGAAGGCATTATAGTTTGTGTTAGATTGTGTTTTTGCTGGTCGAAAGTTTTATTGGTAGCATCTGTTTGTAAGGTGTGGCATGTTTATGTAGATTGTAGACGGTTGCTGAACTACGCATGTAAGTAAGAAAAGTACTATATTTTAGTCATTTTTATTACATACTAAAGACGAAGTCTTACGGCGAAAAGTAAAAGTTCGGTGGTTTTCGAGATAATAGAACTTCTAGAACTTTTTTTTCTTTTTTTTTGCGCGTTTTTGCAGCAGCCATAGCGTGTTGCTCCGAGAGGACGGGCTACGGATTAGCGAGAAACATGTCGAGTTAAACTCGTTTTGAGACGTCAGTAATTCGTATTATTTGGCTATAAATAATATGAAAGTTCGATTATCTAGAAAACCTATAAGTCCATTTTAGGGACCTGCCTACAGTGCTCTGCAGGTGGAATGGTAGGTAGAATATTGTACATTCATTACTTGGCACCCTGTATACTTAACTAACAAGACCAATTCTATCTCATTACACAGTCACAAAAATTCAATTACCAATATTTTCATAAGCGTTTACGTTTCTAAAATTAATGTCGAAAGGTAATCAACGCCAGGGTTCGAATAAATTAAAAAAAAACTACTAAAAAGGTTGCTTGTTTCGAACGTTTTTTTAAAAGCCGCTGATTAGGGCCGATGTCACGCCGATAAAGGGCATAAAGCCGAAAATTGAAAAGGTTACTTCATTAAAAATGCTATATTTTATGATTTTAAGCAGGCAGGTGAAACTTATGACCGGTCGTAGGGTGACCATGGTGAAGATGCCTTGTTAGAATTTTTATTTTTATTTTGACACGGATTTTTGCATTAAAAATGTATGGGAGAATACTTATAAGTGACAGAAAAACAATTATAAAACAGCAACTCAATTCCATCCATAATATTTTTACAATCACTTGAAGGAACGGAATCGGATCCCTTTGTGGGTTTCACACTTTTTGCAAGATTCACAATACCACCTTTGATTACATCCAATATATCTAGATTTTACTAATTGAGCTAAACTTTTTTTAATTTTATTTATCACATCCGGGACTTAAACGTGGCAATTTATTGTTAAAATTACCTCGACGTTTCAACCACATTGAAGCGGCCATGGTCACGAGTAAACTAAATGTACATAAATAACACAATTAAACTGTCACGTTTAATTCCCGGGTGTAATCCTTACTAATACTATAAACGTGAATGTTACTCTGTTTATGTGTCCGCTCTTTAAACCGCTGAAACCATTAGATGAAATTTGGTATGAGATAGTTTCAGACACTGCAAAGGATAGTTTTTATCTTGGAAAATTCCATAATTCCATATTCCATAGATGAAGTTGCTGGCAACAGGTAATTACTATAAATGAGCTTTATTTTATTCATAATTTTGTTTCTAGTAACTTTTTGCCAACCATTTTTTTTTTCCATTTAGTCAAGTTACTTACTTCTTTTTCTACTGGTACAGTAACTCGTACAGACGGGACCACGTTCTTCCCACAATCACACCCACCCTACGCCCACTCCCGCGCACCCCGTGGCGCCGATCTAATGAAATAAACTGAAAATCAACACGCATCCGCTTTGACCCGCCGACAATATAATTAAAATCTGAATTTATAATACTGTCCCGCGAGCTTACGATGCGTGGACACGCCATTGTTTAGTAATTGAAAATGGGAGTAGTAGAGAATCTTGCACTTTAAAACCCCTGACACAAAAAGAGGGGTGTTATAAGTTTGACCACTGTATGTGTGTGTGTGAGTATGTGTGATTGTCTGTCTGTCTGTCTGTCTGTGGCATCATAGCTCTTAAACGGGTGAACCGATTTGGATGCGGTTATTTCATAGAAAGCAGGTTTCTTGGCGATGGTTCTTAGATATGTTTCATCAAAATCGGTTAACCCGTTTCAAAGTTATCAAGACGCATAATGGGCATTGACTTAATGTTCAAACATACGAGTGACATAATTGCGTTGGGGGTTTTTAATTTTTGTTTGCGTGCTTGTACGTTCTTTGCAGGCAAGAATCATACACATTTTTTGTTTGCGTCTCTTCTGTGGACATAGCAAAAGTTAAGGGTCTATAGCCAATATTTTTTGGCCAAGTCTACATCGGCGTGTTGGACGCCTTAGCCTACATTCAGCCCATTTAAATAAAGCTTAAGTTCTGACTCAGAGACGTTAATTCTATGTCCACAGGAGAGACAACTTTTATTTCTTACGCTGTGTATGATCCTTAATTACATTTTTAGTGTTCCGTACCCAAAGGGTAAAAACGGGACCCTATTACTGAGACTCCGCTGTCCGTCCGTCTGTCCGTCTGTCACCAGGCTGTATCTCATGAACAGTGATAGCTTGGCAGTTGAAATTTTCACAGATGTTGTATTTTGGTTGCCGCTATAACAACAAGTACTACAATAAAACAGAATAAAATAAATATTTAAGGGGGCTCCCATACAACAAACGTGATTTTTTCGCTCGTTATTGCTCGATATTAATAACGGCAGCAGGTAGACGCTTGAAATATTCACAGAATATTTAGTTATATATTCACTTTAATAATAAATATTTAAATTAAAGTATAACAAATATTTAAGGGGGGCTCCCATACAACAAACGTGACTTTTTGTCGTTTTTATAGATAATAGAATAGAATAGAATAGAATAGAATAGAATAGAATAGAATAGAATAGAATAGAATAGAATAGAATAGAATAGAATAGAATAGAATAGAATAGAATAGAATAGAATAGAATAGAATAGAATAGAATAGAATAGAATAATTTTATTTCAGGCTGCATAGGCCCATATAAAAATACCTTAAAGACTAACATACATATTTATATTACACTTAATTAACAACCTTATTACAAGCACGTGAAGTCTGTGACGTGGGCACTTTTGCAGTGTCACTTAACCGGCCACGAAACCGGTAAGCGACACCTTTCGGCCAAAACTCCTCTCTTGTGAAGGTCGACAGTTGATCAGTCGGAACCCTCACCACAAATGAATTGAAATTCACGTCATGGCGGGACTCCAACCGCTCAACCCTCAGAGTGAGCTTGGTCTTCACACGCACAATATTCCACGATGTCCGCGACCTTCGTGGAGTGATGCAGGCGGGACACGTACAGCTGCGTCGTCGAAATAATGGTACGGAACCCTTCTTGCGCGAGTCCGACTCGTACTTGGCCGGTTTTTTATTTATAACTGACCAGCAATTGAATTCTCTCACCTTATAATAAGTACATGATGTGGCCCAAGATGTAAGTAGGTTTGAAATAAAAACTATGGCTCTTCAAGACTAGAATGAATAGGCTATTAATGAACCAGTGAGATAATCCTTTTGACTTATATGCACAATCTATAAGAGGCCGTATTGTCTAAAGCTTCTGTCGCTTGTTCTTCGCTTTCACTGTCTCTTTCTGTCATCCTTTTATACCGTTTGACAGACAGAAATAGTGATTGCGAAGGTAAGGCTGGAAATACACATGCCTGTAGCTTGCACATTTTCGTGCTAGTAGCTTGCATGCTTGTGTCATATTTGTATGAAGTATGACTTTCGCGTGCCAGCTACTTGCAAAAAATTTTCAAGCTACAGGCATGTGTAACACAGCCTCAAGCGTTAGAAACGTTAGACAATAAGCCTGCTGTACCTCTACCATGAGTTACACTAGTTTACAGTGACCGTACTCGCTAGCGACGGCGTAAATGATTTGTATGGAGAATTGTGTACAGCGCCTCTAGCGGTCACTTACGGAAGTACAATTCTCCATACGAATCATTTACGCCGTCGCTAGCGAGTACGGTCACTGTAAACTAGTGTAACTCATGGTAGAGGTCCGGGTGAGGTAGGAGTCAATCACGGGTCAGATTTAAATAAATGAAAAAATGCGTGAAAATTAGTGTTTTAGTAATGAATCTATATGGGTACATCAAAGAAGTATCGAGATTCGATTAAAATTATTTTTGTAATAGAAAGCAGCAATGCAGAAAAAGTACAACGTTCCCGCGGGATGCAAATGAGGTTGCGGCAACGGGTACCTACTCATATTATCATGTTCTTTTGACTTCGATGATGCGTTGCAACAATTGCGCAACAATTTAAAGAAAAGAATATAATGACTTCCTCACTTTCGCGAAACGAACGGAAATGAGATCTCGATATGTCATTCGCACTACGAAAGAAATTATTATTCGTAATATTCACATCTACACGTAGGTGGCAGGTGGATATTGAAGTGCCTAAGAAAATTTATTACATCTGTACTTATGTGTGATATGGCGGTTTCAATAAAAATTCACTGGTTTTTAAGATGAAGAAATTTTTGGTTTTTCTTACTCAGAATCAAGAGGGCTATCGATCCTGATGTTTATAAAAATGACTCTAATTTTTTATAAAATTGTTTTGTGTCAGTTTTGTGACGACCCATGAAAAAAACGTCACAAAACGGACCCAAAAAATAGGGACACTTTTTTTATAAAATGAATTGTACTCGTGATTTTTAAAAAAATAATCCCCAAAATTACCTCATTAAAATAGTAGAGGGCACACTTTTTTCTGAAGTGCCCATTTGTTACTACAAATGGTTGTGATAATGCACGAATCATCATCTCGACGTATACATTACGTCCCACTCATTCTAAATCGAAGGTCCCGCTACAGGGCACAGCCCTCTTCTCAGAATGAGAGGTTTCGCACCGTGGTTCGTTACTGAATTTCTTCGTAATGTTTTCCGGCACCGTAAAGCTCATGGTAAATACCGAAAAACTCAGAGGTGCGAGCCTGGGCTAGAACCCACGACCGTTTGCTTAAGAGGCCATAGGTCTAACCACTACGCTACCACAACTTATTAATTCGTTTACTGTATACAAATTAGAGCCTGTCTAATTTAAAATGACGCGCCCACTACCGCATTTACGCACAGGATTTGAAAGTAGAAAATGGCCCTAAATACAGCTTCAATAGGTTCAAAATCCTGTGCGTAAATGCGGTGGTGGGGCGCGTCATTGTAAATTAGACAAGCTCTACATCAGAGCGCGAATTATCAGGTCGTATAGACAAGGTTAACTATTACGATGCGTATTCATTTGATTGTCTATATGTGTTACTTTGACATTTGCCTTTGCCAAAGTTAATCGAAACAAACGTTATCTCCTAACCGGTTTGTAAATTACATGAACAAGTGAGTATCTATAACCTCAAACCTTCTTTGCCCCGCTTGAGTAGGTAGTAGTAGTAGGTTATTATTATATTAGGTACGGTCAAGTGCAAAAATAGTGTATTTGTTTACAAAGTGTCAAAAATATCTATATTCAACTCTATGTCATTAACCATAAAGTTGATGTTTAAATATTTTTTAGCGATGACTGTATACATATTTATGCTTTCAACTGTACTAATTCGTTACCAAAATTCAAGACTAAACCGTATAATCTCCGCCATAACAAAAGCATTTCATAACACGAGTAACTCAAAACAAAAAGTGCAATTACAATACAAATTCAAAACGCCTAACTTAATAAATGCAATAGATCACTCAACGAATCCAATCGGCTACCAACATGGTCCCTATTGAATGCTACGTTGATTTAATTATATACATCCATCATACAAATGAGTCTGACCTTCTGTTCTGAAGTATTTAAACAATAAATCATGTAAAACGTAACAAATTGGAGATGTAAGTTGGACGCAAGCGGCGCCAGGATGCGATGTAATTTAAATTAAATGCCAGTGTCATTATCACTAAATATACTTATCAAAAGTGTCGTGAATCTTTGAACTGACAGCAAGACCTCGAAATATCTAACTAGATCAGAAAAATTGGTGTTGCTTTGCAGAAAAACTTTGACTGGGTATATTCATAAAATTTCTTGAAGAAGTGACATGACATAATAATTTACTATTGTTATACCTTGTTTCACCTGCCCCAAAGCATAGTTTACCACAACGTATCAAAATTAATCTTAAGTAGGTACTGATATTACTTTAATAAGAAAAAATGCAATATGAGGTTGTAAAGATGTAAGTAGGTAGGTACAATAAAGTTTATTTTCATTTCGCTCATCAGCATTCAATTCGGATTCTATACGTAATAAAAACGGACTACAATAGCCTGCACAGTAGGGGTGCGCGCACGCGGCGTATCATCCTTGTGTCCGCCTATTTTACAAACATACAATTTGCCGGTGATCAAAACCCGTTTCTGCGTCTGAAGTTTGATACCAATATCTCCGTAAGTGGAAGAATAACTTTGTAAAGTTATAGATTAAATTGATTGCGATTCGCTGGTGAAATTAATATTATTCTTAATAAAAATTCAGAGCAGGTGACTTTTATGATGTTGTAATTAAGCTGTTGATGTCATTTTCAATTTTAAAGGTGGACGTGTCTCTATTTGTTAAACTTTTTGCCAAAAAAGTTAAATGTCGACGTTTTATTTTATTTGAAGAAAAACGGAATGAAATATGAAATTTTATTGATGCTTAAATTAAAAAAAGGATAATTATGTGAATAGCAAAATAGATGCACCGTAACAAAACTGATCATTATCATCATCCCAGTCTATATACGTCCCAATGCAGGGCACAGGCCTCATCTCAGAATGGGAGGGCTTGGGTCGTAGTTTTCACGCGGTGCTTCAGACACACCATTGATTTTCTTTTCAGGTGTGTAACTCTACACAAAACTAATACTAAACTCAAATTGTAACTAAATTTGTTTTATAATTAGGGTTCATTTTCATTACATCTTCTCAGTTTCTTTATCATTTCCGTTAAACTGTATGCATAAAACCCTTAATATTTTCAATGTGATGTAACAACCAAAGATAAACATGTAAAGCTGGCAGCTTTCTCGAATAAAAAATCAGCTTAACTATTCAAAAAAGGAACCTTGCTAAGGGGGACTCGTTTTCATAATAGGTACAGTCACCAGCACCAATATCTGACACAACAAGCGTGCATAAATATCTGATACGACTCTATTTCTAGGGCCGGAAGGACGTGTCAGATAATTTTGCACGCTCTGTTGTGGCAGATATTAATGCTGGTGACTGTACGTCATAGATTTTTCTCTCTAAGAGCCCGTTGTTTGTTCAATAGTTAAGTAAAGTAATAGTTAAAATATATGGCAAACATAATAGTTAGGTACCGCATTTCAAAGGCAATTTGACTATTAGTATCTTTAACTACTGATCGAACGACAAGCACTTAATGTACTTTTGGTTGATAATAGTTATATATGTCGCAGGGAAATGGCATCATGTAAATGGTTCTTTTAACATACATTACATTTTATTTAATAATATTTAATATAAAACCTTGGTTATTTATTTATTGCAAGGGGCAAAAAGCAAATAGGTGCACTCCATGAACGCCGGCTGCACGCATGAAAAAGCATGACGCAATGTAACGTACATATACGAACATGTCCCGTACAATAGAAAGCAGTGAACACCAGGATGTACAAGAGAGCAGCGCGCGCCAGGATGTACAATCTTAGTACTAGCGCTCGGGTAATTTTTAATGGGGGGCGGTGTGGGGGAATTAAAGGGGGATGAAAATTTCATTGGTTTTGCCGTAGGATGCACCGTTTTCAAGATATTTGACAAAACACCGGTTCTCGTCCGATCACCGAGGTTAAGCAACGTCGGGCGCGGTCAGTACTTGGATGGATGACCGCCTGGTTTCATTTTTGTTTTTTGAATGTTTTGTTATGACGTTGTCACGTTAAACTATCGTCCGTAAACCGACTTTACAGACAACCGGTTGTTATGTATTTTTTTAAGGTAAGCGTCCGAGTACCCTGCCCCGCTAGTCGCCATCTTTAATTCTATCTCATTTGCAAAAGAAGTGACAGCAGGGTGTCATTGATTGGGCATTTACGTTATATTTTTCTGTATAAAAATTCAGGGCAGGTGACTTTTATGATGTTGTAATTAAACAGTACTATTACTGACTAACATGGCAACCTTTTGACATGACGCAAAAGAAGTTGGCAACGGCTAGTTATGGATAGAGACTTTTTTATTCCAGTAATTAAGTAATTTTAGTTAACTAAATGAGAACAAGATAATTACTTAATTAATTCCATAGTAATCACACGCATTAAAACACATTAGCTCCAGGCAAGTCATATGTGTAAGAGTCGTTAATGCTCTAAGCGCAAAAACGCAATATGACCGGAGTTGCCTTTAGCCTTTCGTTTCGGCAATTTTCTGTAGAAAATTCACTGAAACTTGAACCGAAACTGAAATTGAATTTGTGGGCTTTTGGCTACATTTTAGGGTTCTGTACCCGAAAGGTGACAAATGGAACCCTATTAATAGCGCTACATTATCCATCTGTCTGTGACAGGGCTGTTTCTCACCGTAATAGATAAATATGTGAAATTTATACATAGGTAATGTGTATTTTTATTGCCGCTAAAACAACAAATAACAAAAATTGAACTAAATAAAAAATAATCTCACACTGCGTACTTAAATAGAAGCAGGGCTCTACACTGGTTTTATAGTTAGGTCCGTGTATTATGTATATTTTGACATACCTAAATACAAATTTGTATGGAACCTTCGGTGCGCGAATCCGTCTCGGATTGGCCTATTTTTTTTTGTTTTACAGTGCGGTTTCATGTAGTCGTACATTAGCGGAGGAGTTGCTTGCTACCGTCATAAGTTTTATTGTTTTTTTAGATATCCTGTCAGAACTGATTTTGGTACCTACAGTTTTTACAGCCTGAAGCGAGCTACGTATCAGAAGCGATCCCATTGTCCGCTACAGCACCACTCGCTAGCTTATCTCATCTAAAACTATTTATTTTTCATCCGACACGGCATCTTAGTGTATCGCTGTTAAAACCTATCTCACCAAGATTCTTGATATTCAAAGGGACTTAAATTCACATCGGAAACCATTCAAATATAGACCTAATCAGAGAGTAAAAAAGTCAAATTATAGTGAAGTTTTTAAAAGGCGCATAGGTTTCTTTTAAAAGTAAATTCTCATCTATTCTATCGCCGTAATGAGATGCGTCCATACCCGAATCAGGCGCATGAAATATGAACTCTCAATGATTTATTGTAACAAATTATCTTTTTTCATACGCCGCCTCAAATCTGTAAATGTAAATAAAGTGTCTAGAGTTTGATTTAATAATGCGCGGAGGGGCCGCTAAGAAATCAATTACGTTTTTGTTTGAATATGTAATGCGCTTTATTTATTTGAGGGTTACGGGTCAAGGATGTGTTTGGGTTATGGATATGACAGGATACCAATAGAGGATTGTTTAGTGATTACAAACTGAACTTGTGTGAGAGTAAACACTTCATTTATCCACAATTCTTCTCCGTGGGTAGTTCCGGCAAATGCACCAGTCATAAGACAGAGTTCTGAGCCCCTCAACCCGCTGCACCATTTTGCTACAACCAGGGAGCGAAACCTTGGTGCCGTTGACAGACGTATTACGTCAAGCTACATACAGAGTGCTTTTATGTAGCAAAACTATCTAAGATTAGGTTACATGCAAAGAAGGAAAATATACATATAAAACATAAAATAATATTACGGAAAAATAGGACTACAGATTATGAAAAAAATGACTGACTCAAATGACAAGGACATCTATAGATTATATATATATATTAGTATATATATTAGTATACTAATATTATAAAGCTGAAGAGTTCGTTTGTTTGTTTGCTTGAACGCGCTAATCTCAGGAACTACTGCTCCGATTTGAAAAATAGTAAGGGGGGGGGGTGAGTAAGTATAGTGTTTTCTGTTTCCTTATTTTTGTACACACATACATGTACACACACGTGCTGTTTCAAAGGTTTAGTTGATTTCGAGAACCATTTTAAGGTTCAGGTGAGATGTGGCGCCAGTATATTCCAGCGGCATTTGCCTTAATGAAACCAGTAGATACCAGTACCAGGTATAGTACGAATTTTTTGAGTTGTCCCGATCTCGTTAGCAGTTTCATTGAAAATGAACTCTCTATTGAATTGTAAATAATAAAGTCGTTATTTCAATGAGCTATTTTATCTTATATTTCTGTTCATTTTAAAGTGAGGATTGTGCACTTGAGAACATAATAGAATACAATGGCTTTGTTCGAAATGTGGGCTGCTAACGAGATCGGGACACCTCAAAAAATTCGTACTATACCTCTAATTTTAATGAGGTTACCTACAGGTTTTATCTAGGAAAGCTATTTCTTATATAATTTCTTACAGGAAATCGGCTATCAATAGGTCGTGAGCTCTCATTTTGGATACTGCTGCTCTAAACATACCTCAGAAATACTTGGAATTCAATTACACAAACTTAAACTGAGATCAAAGAAAATATTTATAGCCTTCTTAATGTAACATAACCGTTAACTCGTGACCACGGACGCTGCAATGTGGTCGAAATTTTGAGATAATTTCAGCAATTAATTGTCACGTTTATGGGTGAGGCCACACGAGCGTAATTTTGTGATTCGTTAGCGACAGAATTTCGGTCCGCGCCATACAATATGCGCGCCATCACGTGATACAATGTATGGCGCAACCGAAATTCTGCCGCTCACAACTCACAAAATTACGCTCGTGTGGCCTCACCCTAATACCCGGGTGTAAGAAACTAAGCTTGGAACTCGCGAAAATGGAAAACCAAAAAAATGTATACTTCGTTTTTTTTAGCATTAGAAAGTAGATAAGCGATCTTAACGTGTCTTTTTATTGAAAAACACTTTTGAAAAATAAGTCACAGCTAATATGTAACAATTTGAAAGGAAATATGGTCTTTTACACTCTTTTGGTTTCATAAGTAATAGTTACTATTTTTTTAAAAGCCTTTATCAATAAAAAGACTCGTCTAGATTTACCTTATTTCTAATTTCTAATGCTAAAAAAAACGAAGTGTAGGTATTGTAATATTATGTGAGCAGACGGTATGAAATTAAATGCTATTCAGCGAAACACTTCATCATACATTCATTTCCAACCATTTTCTCTGTAACAGTGCGCTAATCATACTCGCTATTTCTATACTCCGAATACCATCTTACTCCACATCCTGTAACTTAATAACACTCATTAAACCTCCAATTACCGGCAGAGCAAGCGCGATCACACGTCTACGCAAGCTTGTTAGCATCCAAACATCAATTTGTTATAGATTTCTACGCGTGCTGGCATTACGACTTCGTTTCTTAATGAGTTTACCGGAAAATTATACCGTACAATTATTACTGCCCCTTATTAACAGACATTAATACTGCGCTGAGTGACGGCAGGCCGCAGGCAACTGTCGTGCATTACCACCAGTATACATCCAACCCTCTACTCCCTTAGTTTCAAAACGAGTGCAACCGAAAAATCAAAATCCGCGGCTCTAAAAACACTGGTCCTATAATTTCTATGCCCTATTCATTTGCGTTGTTAAGATGATTGACACATTCAATTAGCGAGGTGACCGACAGACCTCCCAACTCGGATTGTAGCTATTAAAACGACCATTCAAATGTGACCTTTTCATATTGCTCCAACTACCGCACTTACTTCATGTTTTGGTTATTCACGAGGAGGAGTGGAAGTTCTTTGTGTGCTGGCTGGGGGGAAAGCTAGGCTTATCGTATTGTCTTGCGGTTTGAATGTTGTTTTATGCAATTATCTGAAACGATAGCATGTCCTTCGTTAACTGCCTTTCAGCGGCCCGGGGAATTTCAAATGAAGCGAAGAAACATTATCAGGCAGCCGTAATTGGTTTAGTACAAGTTGAGTACATTTGAATAACGTATCATTCTCTGTTACGTTTGTAATTTGACACATTATTAACTACTTATTATTGTAATTGAAAAACTCAGGGCCGAAAGCAATAATGATATGTAAATCTCGGCATTTAACTATTTAATTAAATGTTTGGTTGCTTTATTTAATTTATTACGAGTGTTGTAACGGTTACGTTTAATAAGTAGTTATTCAAATATTTTTATTGCATTAGGTGTGAATCCAATTTGAAATTAAAGTGAAACAGTAAGAGGGTAATTTAAGTAAATTACACTATTTTCCTAGCGCCGTGGGAAAGTCGGGTTAAAATAGTTCTAACTATAAACTTATATTTCTTGTATTTGATTTCATAACATTTTTGAATGAATGAATGAACGAGAACTGTGGCGGTCTCACGAACTAATTGGATTATGACATTTTCAATGTTTTATGGTTTTCCTGTAGTACCTAATGTTAATTATAGAAAATGTCTCAAATAAAAGGAGCGAACTTGAGCTATGAATGAATGTAGAACTCTTTATTTTACAAAAAAAAAACATGAAATTAACAGTTAACAAAATAAACAGATGTACCGCGAAAAAGAAGGAAAAGAAAGGAAAAGAAGAAACAAACAGAACTAAAGGAAAAGAAGAGGTAAGGAAATCAAGGAGGAGCAGAGGGGGGTGTTTTAAGCCGGGTACTCATTAGCGAGCCGTAACCGTAACATGCGTGATACAGTAACGAGGTTCTGGTGTGTACGCGTGTTACAGTTCAGGCTCATGACGTCGCCGGAACGCTTTCACCGAGCGTACTCATTTTGCGAGCTGTAACTGTAACCAAACAGATACAGTAACGAGGTTCTAGTGTGTACGAGAAGGTCACATCACTTACAACGTAACGACAAGCCGGATCTATCCGCAGTTTAGGTTTGTCCACGATGTCGGACGAAGTGTCTCTCGCTTGTGCAGCATACATACTTATAGATGATCACAAACGACCACGAAGATGGTGGATTCATAGCATGTATCGGGAAAGAAATGATCTACTTTTCATGTTAAAAAATCAAGAAATTAGTGGTCATTACAAAAATTTCACGAGAATGAGTCCAACTGATTTTGAATATCTAATGAATTTAATCGGTCCCAAAATAGAATCTCATGATAAGACGAATAAACACTCGTTCGATGATAATGATGATAATGGTTCGCAGCGGCTTGCAACAACCTTCCTCTTGACGTCCACGAGCGTACTGCGAGCGCCCTAACGCTCTTTGATTTGCGGCAAAAACCGACAATCGTCGGCTCGCTGCGAGCTGCACGCGTACCGCTCTCAGCAGGTTTGCGAACCACGTACACACTATGTTTTTGGTATCAGTAACGGTTACGGTTACATGCAACGTTACGGTTTCAGAAATGAGTACCTTGTAAATGTCGGCTCGCTGCGAGCCGCACGCGTACCGCTCGCAGCAGGTTTACGAACCACGTACACACTATTTTTTTCACAGAAATATATCGAGATAGAAGGAAAGAGTTTACGTACGTCGACTGGCCAAATGGTGCTTATAAGCCCCAATGCTCGCCGCGAACTTCAGTCTGCTCCCGACCGCGGTCTGCGTGCGACGTCAGGTTTTAAAAATAAAATGACTCGTTGTTCAATAATTAACTGTTCAAATACTACAGATAAAGTTGGAGCTGTTAGTCGAGGTATTTCCTTTCATTGGTAAGTAAGTACTATTTGTCCTAAAATATCTGTTATTAATTAAAAAACGATTTATTTTATTATTTTCATCAGAACAGCAGCGGGCGATAGTGTGTCCACGCTAGCTTTCCATTGCGGCTTTAATTTGACGAGCCAGACATGGCGTGCGTTCAAAACCAGCAATGTAAAAATAAGCTATTCAAACTATCGAGTCACGTCCAAGGTCAATTTATCATTTTTTCTGTCAAAAGTAAGAATAGTGATGTACAAGTACACTATCGCAGTTCTTACTCGATTAAAATCGATTTTGAAAGCAGAGGAAATGATAATTACGTTTTTATATTATTATGTAGCTATATAATGTACGTAGTGCAAAGCAAATATTATTAACAAACAGGTTATGGTTACTTCTATATTGCAATTTTATTTTAGTTTTCCGAATGATCCTCATATTAAAAATAAATGGATTGAAAACAACTGGTCGTAAAAAATGGTTTCCTACAAAAAACAGCAAGAATTGTTCTATACATTTCCACGAAGACACCTTTACTGGCCCATTAAAGTACCGTCGAGTAATCAGTACAGCTTATCCGACTATTGATGTAGTGATGATGTCATATGATGAAAGGGTACACATTTACATAAGGCTAAATATTATTTTAAAAAATGTGCGTGTGTGTGTGTGTGTGTGTGTAGTACTTACACGATTATAGGTAGGTAGGTAATAACGAGCTATGGAGAGGACTGTGCTCAGAGTTTCTCTACGGGATCGAATCAGAAGCAAGGAGATCCGTAGAAGAACCGGGGTCACCGACGTAGCCAAACGGATTAGCTCGTTGAAATGGCAATGGGCAGGGCATATAGCATGCAGAACATATGGTCGTTAGAGCCCAAAAGTTCTCGAATGGAGACCACAGACTGGCTAGCACAGCGTGGGACGTCCACCAACGAGATGGACGGACGATTTGGTGAAAGCCGCAGGTTCAGGGTGGATGCAAGTCGCTTTCAACCGTAATGATTGGGCATCAATGAGGGAGGTCTATGTCCAGCAGTGGACGTCCTACGGCTGAAATGATGATGATGATGATGATGATGATGATGATGATGATGAATAACTGCAGCGGCTATAGTAGGTACTGACAAATGTAAAGCAATTTATTGGTTCGGTAGGTACCTACCTACATTTATATTTTTCGATTTGAAATTCTGACCTTTCTCATTTCCTCTGTCGAAAATAATTATCATTTCCTCTGTGCATAAGAATCGGTTCCCTAATCGATCTGTGAATCGATGCTTTTGAATTGATTTCGCGCAGCTTATGTTTCCCATCACTAAATTACACTCGTGACGTCAAAGTACCTACGCAAGATGTTACAGGCTCGGTCTCGCTACAAATTGCCGAGCATTTTCCTTCTATCTCGATATATTTCTGTGATTTTTTTGGTAACAGTAACGGTTACGGTTACATGCATCGTTACGGTTTCAGAAATGAGTACCTTGTAAATGTCGGCTCGCTGCGAGCCGCACGCGTACCGCTCGCAGCAGGTTTGCGAACCACGTACACACTATGTTTTTTGGTTACAGTACATGCAACGGTTACGGTTACAGCTCGCTAATGAGTACCCGGCTTTAAGGTTTTGTACTCAAAGAGGTGTCAACGAGACCCTATTAGGTACCAAAGTTTCATTATTTGTCCCTCAGCTAGATAGAGGGGTATCTTTTAAACTGTGATAGCTACAGAGGATTAGGGTGGATGAAAGACGAGGAGGGCAGGGTTAGAGTAAAGAAGATTATGAATGTAGAGTCCGGGTCTCTATGGTTTCCCATAATTTAACAAGTCATAATGAATCATTTTCCATAGTAAAATTATCATTACTTAGTCATTAAATGATTTATTTCTGAAACAGTATTTTCTTCGGAATTATTATAAAACAAACCTAGGTTAGGTTAGGTCCTATAAGATGGCATTTGAAAAATCCTGAAGAAAATACTGCTTCAGAAATAAATTACTTTATGACTATTGATAACTATGGGAAATTATGGAAAACCAAGGAATGCCGTACAGTCCATTGGAAAGATATCGGTGCGGCCAAAATTACAAAAGTTAAGGTCATGTTACCTGTTTTTAGGGTTCCGTAGTCAACTAGGAACCCTTATAGTTTCGCCATGTCTGTCCGTCTGTCTGTCCGCGGCTAAGCTCAGAGACTGTTTGTACTAGAAAACTGTAATTTGGCATGAATATATATATTAGTCACGCCGACAAAGTGGTTAAATAAAAAAAAACTAAAAAAAATTTTTTTAGGGTACCTCCCATAGACGTAAAGTGGGGGTGATTATTTTTTTCTCGACTAACCCTATAGTGTGGGGTATCGTTGGATAGGTCTTTTAAAACCATTGGGGGGTTGCTTACATGATTTTTGTATTCAGTGATTTTTTTGCGAAATATTCAACTTTAAAGTGAAAAATTTCATTAAAATCGACCGTCCCCCCCCCCCCCCTCTAAAATCTAAACTGTTATCTAAAATGGTAGTAAATATATTAAATTTACAAGGAAAATTATAGCGGCTAAGATTGCTTGGGAATTATTTGTAGTTTAAGAGTAAATAGTAGCCTAAGGTATTAAACATACCGTCACTACTTTGAAAAACTCGTATCTCAAATCAGCATGTGAACAAAACTGAACCTTGATATGCGCGTAATAAAGTTCACTTTGCCAGATTAACGATTTTGAGATACGAGCTTTTTTCAAAGTATTGACGATACCTAACTTGGATGATTCCGTACACATACGAAATCCTTAGAAAAATATTACTTGATTTTTTTCGTAATGGCTACGGAACCTTATCTTGGGCGTGTCTGACACGCTCTTGGCCGGTTTTTGTACTTTTATCCAGATCGACATCTTTGCATTCGACTGTACCAAAAAAACATATCGAAAGTCGTCCACTGCTGAACTCACTGACTGAGACGTGTGTCTGAACATAGACTCCCCCAAGGCTCGCCAAACAGATCGGTTACACGGATCAAAATAATTTTAAATGTTCCTAAGTAAATGAGCTATATTAAAGTACGTGTGCTATGTCTTGCTTTCCGCAAAAAGTGGGAGGAAAAATATCCTGCTTAAATAAGCTATAGGTACACAACTTCCGTCGTAAGTGATTTAGTGTTTGACCAAAGCTATTAAATTCAAAGTATACTTTGTCACTTTTTCTCCGAACCTCGACAAAGGCTACCCTCAATTTGTCCTTATTTTTTATTGGTCGATACAATTTAATTAGATCATGACCGTACGCCGTTTTTTGTCCCTCTCCCACAATGAGCTCTCGCGGCGACGCTTAGGTTCGCTGTAATGAAGTCGTATTGGATTCCAGACTTTTTGTGACTTACTTTAATTATTTACTGCAACATAACATGCCGACTGTCTGTCATAGAGTAAGGCTTTTACACAGATTATCAATTCATCATCATCATCATCCCAGCCTATATACGTCCCACTGCAGGGCACAGGCCTCCTCTCAGAATAAGAGGGCTTGGCCCGTAGTTCCCACGCGGGCCTAGTGCAGATTGGGAACTTTACACACACCATTGAATTTCTTCGCAGGTGTATGCAGATTTCCTCAAGATGTTTTCCTTCACCATAAAACTCATGATAAATTTCAAATATATTATCAATTACGTTCTTATCTATCTATCTATACATATAATAAATCTGTAACAAGTCGGTGTCTGTACATTGAAGATATTTGAGAAAAACTGTCACTAGGGCTATTTACTAGCGCAATAGAACCCAAAACAATGTTTTTTTAGAATTATTGTCTGTTTGTCTGTTTATCTGTTTGTCTGTGCGTTTGTGCGCGCTAATCTCAGAAACAGCTTAACCTAGAAGGATGCGGTTTTCACTGATATGTTGGTATTTTCTTGGATTAACATTTAGTGTTTGTTTCATTTGAATCGGTTCACAAATAAGAAAGATACGTCTATTTTAAGAATTTATAGAATAGTCTTTAGAAGTAGTGACTTGGGAGTAGGTACGGTGGTGAATGTGAACGCGGGTGTGCGGGGGGGGTTCGGTGGGGGTTCGGTGAGGGGAGGGGGGTTGCGGGGGGTGCGAGGGGGGGTATTTTTTTTTATATCGAGGAACTAAGGAGAGCCATAATTGATGAAAAAGCAAATTGGATAAAAAAAATAAGCTGCCCAAATTACTAATTCCACGCGGACGGAGTCGCGGGCAAAAGCTAGTTGATAATATATTTGAACGTCTCTAAGTATCTTCGTTTACGCATTCTTGCAATTTACGCATTTATTTCATTTTTTAAGTGCCTTGCTACTCCCTTACTAAAACTATAGGTAGCTAGTAATAGAGGACGACCGCTTTAGCCTAGTTGGTAGTGACCCTGCCTACGAAGCAAGAGGTCCTGGGTTCAAATCCCGGTAAGGGCATTTATTTGTGTGATGAGCACACGAATATTTGTTCCTGAGTTATGGATGTTTTCTATGTATTTAAGTATTTATTTATCTATATAAGTATGTTTATCGTCGTCTAGTACCCATAGTACAAGCTTTGCTTAGTTTGGGAACTAGGTTGATTTGTGTAAGATTGTCCCCTAATATTTTTTTTTTTTTTAGGACCCAATTTTTATAAAAATAAAATTTAATACAATCTTTTTTTGACTGCTATACTTTTTGCCGACTGAACTTGCATTATCATCTAAATTACACATGTGTACCAAGTTTCAAGTCGATATCGTTGCCAGTTGAAGAGTTCCGTCCTGCAGAAAGAATCTTGGCCACACCACCTAAATTTCACTACCCTATTACTATTCCTGTATCGTAACTGGGCCTGCGTGACAATCGAATGCCAGGAAATAGTCAAAAAAAGGTTTGAAACCACAAAAAACTTGCGAACGTTTCGTTTTAAATAAAAGCTTGAGAAAGTGGGGCTCCGTAGTGGAACGCCCGAATTAATCAACGAATAATAAAGTGTTGGTTTCCTGACATAAATATCCACCTCCCCTTACTAACTGTATAGAAAAGTGGATGCTCGTGTCAGGGGCTCCAGCTTTACCACTTCAATTACAATTCTATCTATCTATCTATCTACAGCCATTGTCCGTCCACTGCTGGACGAAGGCCTCCCTCATATTACGCCGACATTCGCGATCCTGGGCTTCAATTACAATTACATAAGTGGGTATTAAACGCCCATCCCAAACTCTGCACATACTTAGAAAGCTGACATTTTGCATAACAATTACCTTATTGATGTCATAAATAAAAGGATGGTGTTTGCGAAATTCCGATATATATATTTCTGCAGCGAGGGCGAAACCACAGAGAGACGTAGGCTTGATTTTATATATAAAATTCATTGAATATTTTCAACGACTTTACCCCACCCTTTTTGCTTATTCTTTGCTCTATGATAGAGCCGTCGCACGCGCAGCGGGGGCAGATTGCGCGCGCATGACACAGCGCCACCCGCAATACACCGCGTGTATACTACACCGCCTATTCTGTGCACACTCCGTGTAACCGTTTATTTGTATAGACGTGTAATGCTGGCTATTAACAGCGAATGAACTAGAGCTCACGAAGTTATTGAATTGGATGATAACATGATTTTTTGTCGATCACCATTTTTTTTGACAGAAGCTTTGAATGGTAAGGCTGTGCGTCAATCGTTGCTTTTGAAGTGTTGAAAAAATTGTCGAAATTTATTTTAGCTCAAAACTTTGCAGTCACTTCGGATTTTCACTTCTTTGCCAAAATTTGATAGAAACGCAGATTTGACATGATCGACTATTTTGTAACACGGAAAGTGGCAATGGTTAAAAGGTTTAACCCTTTGTTTTGACACCCATCTTTAGCTGCAGTAATATAGTGAAAGCAAACATGAAAAATTTGAAGGTTGCCCTCGATTTCTCTAAGATCCCATGATCAGATCTAAACTTGGTGCTAATGGGACCACCTCAGGAGTATACTCTTTCAAACAAAAAAATAAATATGTAAATCGGTTCACAATTGGCGGAGATATCGATGAACATACATAAAAAAAAGATACAAACAGTCGAACATATAACCTCCTCCTTTTTTGAAGTCGGTTAACAAAAGGGAAGCTGATATATTTTTCTGTATACCTAGCTTTCCTTAAAAAGCTTTATTGCCAGATTAGTAGGTATCTACTAGATAATATTAAGAGGGCTGTCCTCGAAAAAGTCTGCGACCCACCGAACATCTCTCCGTGTACCTCGTCTGGGCAACCACGACCACTCTGACAAGATTATCCGACTAAGAAGAAGAAGAGAAGAGAGGGATAATATTTAGTTTGTGTTATTGCAATGATGACTAGAATTTTTATATAGTAATCTTTTCCCAACAGATTAACAGACTGATTGAAAGCGTCGGTCAAAGCGTTGGGGCTGCGCGTATTAATAGGGTTATGATTGCGGCCCTGCGTACCAACAGGACTTGCGGGTAGCCATCAGGGGCCAAAGAGCAGTGACATAACAGAAGGACAATATTTTCGATAAAATACTTAGTTTGCTGAAGCAAAAACAAAAACTGTAACCGTCTTCAATTATAATTGCTGAAATTTTCAAATTGAACTTAACCTCTCGAAGGTAATACATGAAAAACCTGACAATGACTTTATGATTTTTTTATTTCTTCGTTTTAATTCAATGCTTTCAACACACACTATGTAAAAATTTCAAACTCATTTCGGTTCGAAAGACACCCTCTGTAACAGGGACAGACAGACACACTAATGGATGAGGCAGAGTTACAGGGCTTTATTTAGACCTTGTGTGTACAAACCTCTAAATAAGAACATTCTAATTTGAGAATGACTATTACTTGAAGTCCTTTAAAAATACTAAAAGCAGTCACAGAACTTCCAAACCAAGAGCCTTTGCAGAGCTTTTCTTTATATTAGAGAGGCCAGACAAACGAACTAGTGGGTCACCTGATGTTAAATGAACACCACTGTCCATAGACACCCGCAGCACTTTACGCGATGCGAGTGCGTTGTCGGCCCTGCAGAAAATTGAACAATCGTCTCTTAAAGGCACCCAGGTCGTAACAGGTCGTCGCTTTGTGCAAAATTTCGCAGAAACGAAATATTCTTTGTTGCAGAGCCATGCCTGTTCTGGTATTGGCATTCTACCCCTCCGCGCCTCGAGTGTAGCCGAGTGATTGAATGCGAGAGCAAATTACAGGCTCGCTGGACACCTTATTACTGGTCGCGGACTGTTAAAGCAATTTAGCTGACATTTAAATAATTCCACAGCGAATGAGGGCAACGTGTAATGACGGTTTACTTTATATTAATGTAACGAATTACGACCGCTGCGGAGATTGTGTCACTCTGGAGCGAACGCGACGACTGGAGTCAGAACCCATGATCACATTCAGTAAAAAAAATACTTAAAATGTACGCCTTTATTTTCCGTTAACTTTAAGGGAAGATTATTCAAGTCAAATAGAGTTAATTTCTCGAAGAAACTACTGTCTTAACTCATACTATTTTTGAGGTATTCAATAATTAAATTTAATAGCTGAACCAGTGTAAAAGGTCCTTCATTACGTCCTATTATTATATATCTTTTAAATTTTGTCAGTAAACAGTTTTCTCTTCATAGCTATTCGCTACAAGGAGATTATTGAAGCGAGTTCGTTCGACATAAGATACTTTTTCTTTTACTAAGGACTAAAGCTTTGCTAGTAATGATACAGCACGAGATTAAATGAATGCAATAAATGCGCCAAAAGCTCGGTAGGGCCCTAACAGAACGTCAGTCCATTTTGTTGGAGGTCTTTCGACGCCACGTCTTCCAATTCGCGGTCGCCACTCTAGGACTAAGGTTCTAGTAAGTAAAGTAAGCTGCCACATCGACCATCGACTCTACTAGCAGTGCGTCCTGCCCACACAAGGCCTCTTACATCTTTTTTTTATTTATTTTTTAATTTTAGCATATACTAAACAATATATTTAAGTACGCCAAACTGTGAAACAGTTTGTTGGCGTCACGTTCTGACAGTTAGATTATTGTGCAAAGTGATGCGTATCTTTTATGCGTATATTTTTTATCTTTTTATCTTTAGTAAAGTTATGTAGTTAGTAATAACTACATAACTTTACTAAAGATAAAAAGATAAAAAATATACAAACGAAGACTCAGTCACCATACCCATGCAGTTTTTATTACAGGGCTATAAGGTTTATATCTGTTTACTATTAGATAGTGACTGAAGTCTTCGCTGGTACAACCCTATTACTAACCCAAATATTACAGGTGCATGATGATATTTTTTTAGATGCAAAACCAAATTAATTAGATACGAGTACATTTAGTTATCATTATCATTTAGCATCTTCACAGATAATCTTCTTGACAGATGATTCAAGCAGCGTCCGTTTGAGAGAGGTAACTGGCTTTTTAAGTCTTGCAACTATGTCAGTAACCTTGGTTCTCCTGCGTATCTCCTCATTTCTGATTCGATCACGAAGGGAAACTGATATTAGCTCGCTCCATCACTTGTTGACCTTGTTGACCTTGAGCTTGCTACTACACACAATTTCCTACAATGGGGTTCCCTACAGCTATCGTTGTCGCTTAGTATGAGTAGTTCTTCTCTTTGGCAGTTGTCATTCGAAAATTTACTCTGTGAACCGCCGTCGGCGGTGAGCCGGCTGGTAGGTGCAAATAGCGGCCGCCAAACGTGAATGTCTTATCTGGTGGGGCCGCTTGCACGGTCTAGCTAGGGTTAAGAAATTAAATCGCGGAATGACAGTTCCATACATTTTGGCATTACTTAACACTGGGTTAGCACAACACGGAGTTCTGGGTGAATAAACTTTTTTGTGTTGGTTACTCTGTCCCCAGTTGTCCAAGTGACACTTCATACTGTTTCACAGAAAAAATCTTAGGTCGTCCAACGTCACAAAATTTGTGTAACCATAGCAACAGGTGGCACTAAAATGTTGATTCAACCCAGCGATTCACCCTTCTATAGTTCACTATGGTCCGCCAAAGTCCACTTCATGTAGTAACTATTACGTAGTCTCGAGTCCATACTTCAGATTAGATAGTAGTAGTAAGTAATCTCTGAAACTATTGAATTGATTTAAACAATCTTTCGCTTAGCGAGGCACATCAGGTACCTACATTATCTACTCTAAATAGGCTAGACGACTAAAAAAAACTGTTTAGTCCGTCAGTTAGATTATTAAAAAATATTGTACACGTATTTTTTCTTTTGTTTGACAAACAAAAAATGAGGAGGATACAGTGCATAGAAGTTTCGAGTGACGTCACTATATGGTACTATTTTTACCTAAGGGTGACGTCACAAGCCCCCACTCCGGAAGTTTGATGATCTATATCTTTGTCGTTTTTTAATAATTTGATAAACCAAAAAATAAGTGTCCCATATTTTCCCATAATCTAAATGACGGACTAATTAGAATGACCAATTTTTAACCCAGTCGTCATCCCTATTAACTTGGGCTACTTTTTGCCCTGGAAAAGTGCAAAATATTCACAGAACGCAAGCTAAATCGCGGGCAACATCTAGTATGTACTACAGTCGAGAAAACTAAATTGCGTACCATGATGGAACCATTTCGTTGCAAATGTCATGTTGACGTTCCCTACATCTGCCAAAGAAATCATCGGGAAATTGTCTGTGAAGAGGTTCCACCCCGGTACGCGATTTAGTTTCCTCGACTGTAGGTTTAATAAATATAAAAAGTAGGTTTTTTTATTAAGATTCTCTTTATGATGAAAGAATAGGGACGGATTTGCTAAATTCTACAAAGGGGCGAAGCCGTGCGCGACCGTAAACTAGTTAAGAATAAACAAGTAAAGGTTTTAATGCGTAATTGAATAGCTAACAAACCAAAACCACATAATAACCGGTGGTTCGTGCCACTATGATATTATTGTACAAGCTCTGTTTCGCGGTTCCGCCTGTATTTACTCAAGCAAACTAAGGCACTTGTCCCACCGCTGACGACGAACGAGACGCGAGTAGAACCTTAAACTAGATAAGAGTTGGCGAACAGCCAGAAGAGTTTTATTGCATTGTAGAGTAAAATGATCGCTATTTATTCTTTCAGCGTAAGTTCTATCTAACTGCCAAGCAAACATCGTCGGACGGGTTTTATACTTATTTGACAGCTCTTGGGCTGTTTTTGCGACAAACTAGTAGAGGCAAATAATGTTTTAATTAAACTTTCGCGATTCTCACTCATAACTAATATTTTTCGAGACTTAATTACGAACTATTTACTGCTAAAATTACCTCAACGTTTCGACCACATTGCAGCAGTCGACAGAAGTGTAGTGCATCACGTTCGTTTAGGCACGCGAGTTTTTCGAACCACCCGCACTTCATGTTTTTTATTTTATTTTGACTTGGTTTTTGCGCGCCTAAACAGTGGATAACAGTAAACAGACAGCGATCAACTATTACTATGAATATATCTCTTTTATCGACACATGATCTATAACTGTTATTCGTTTCTAGAGCGAGAAAATAATCGAAAACTTATCGCTTCCTCGGTAGTGGGACAAGTCCCTTAAGGTGAGGAAGGTTGGAACAAGTCTGGAGTGAAATATTGTGGTTTACGGTAATCTAAGGTTAAATTAAAGATAGGTACGTAAACAACTAATAAGAATTACCGTAAAGAGAACTCTTGTTGGCGTGAGAATACGTTTGTACAATGCTCTTATTATATTCTGTAATACATTGATTTCTTATGAAATAAATATTAATTATGAGTTTTCTTGGCTGTTCGAAATCCGGTATACTTAACACAAAAGAATTATAAACATTAAAGTTCCACGGCACTTGACTTCGTAACTGAAATATAGGTAGGTACAGTTCTACAGATTTTTTTAACTTCGCAAATAATATTTTTTTACTAAATATAACCTAACTAATTAGAGAGAAACTAAATTAACATAGGAAAAATTTTACAATATTATGTTGCCGTTGTGGTGTACACAACGTCTTATAATAACGCCTAAATAAATAAATAAATAAATAAATTATGGGACAATTGACACCAATTGACCTAGTCCCTATCTAAGCAAAACTTGTACTATGGGTACTAGACAACGAATAAACATACTTTTACAGATAAATACATATTAAACATCCAAGTCTCGAATACGAATGTTTGTGATTCGTATTTTTCACACAAATATCTGCTCCGACCGGAAATCGAAGCCTCTCTCTCTCTCTCTCGGGTCGTGGGTTCAAAACCCGGTTCGCACCTCTGAGTTTTTCGGATGTGCGAAGTTACATTTGTAATTTACAATGAGCTTTACGAAGAAGGAAAACATCGTGAGGAAACTTGCATACACCTGCGAAGAAATCCAACGGTGTGTGTGAAGTTCCCAATCCGCTAAACTGTCAAACCCTATGGGAGCGACCAACTAGTGAGGTGTGCGGATACACAATCCAGTAGTTAATTAGACTAAATTGTGTAATGGCGGGACTGGGCGCGTAATTGCGCGCTCCAGGCTGCGCCGGCGCATGGGAGGCTCGGGGGATCGGCGCGTAAGGTAAATTAATATCGTACAGGTAAATCATAAATTACGTCACACATTTAGGGGGGGCTGGCGATTTGTAAGTTGCAGTAGGTATATATTTCTGCGCCCAAACGACTACTGCCAACGCGCTCGATTCAAGGACTCGCTGTGTCATGTATACTTACGTAATTTTTCTTATTAATGTAAATGTGGGCTCACGCTTTTTTCGCTCTACGGGTTATCTATTGAAAATGTTCACTACACGCTTCTGGAATATAGGAGGTCTCTGGAGCATGGGCTAGAAACTGTTATCCCGAGAGAGTCAAATTCCGATAGACATAGACGAAGGAAAACAGCTAGCACGTTCTACAAAGTACAAGAGCTTGAATTTGCTGTTTTTAACCCCCGACACAGGTGTTATAGGTATGTTTGACCGCTATGTGTGTGTGTGTGTGTGTCTGTCTGTCTGTTCTGTCTGTATGTTCTGTGTGTCTGTCTGTGGCATCATAGCTCTTAAATGGGTGAACCCCGATTTGGATGCGGTTTATTTTTTATTTGAAAGCAGGTTTTTGGCGATAGTTCTTAGACGTGTTTCATAAATTGCTCGAGCCATTTCAAAGTTATCAGCTCTTTTTTATGCTGCGGATGGGATCTTAGCATTAATGCGTTTGGGGTTTTTAAATTTTTAATTAATAGTTATTTTTTTGAGATTATTGCAATTTTTCAAACACCCTCATTTTTAACACATGAAGCAAATAACTTGCGCAACCATAACCCGTCCACAGTTATCTCGGCGCATGATAAACCGCGTTAATTAACAACCAGCCCTAATCGCCGCGTATCAATCTGTCGCCTATCTCCGCTGATCCATAAACCATATTAATGAAACGTTTACCGTCCGTTTTATCAAGTTTGTATGTCACGACAGGATTGCCGGGCCCGAACTAAATTAAAGCTATAGGTACGCTGTTTGAAACTGTAGCGATTTTCTTCTTTTTAGGGTTCCGTACCCAAAGGGTAACCTTTTACCCAAAAAGACGATCAAATGGCCTAGTGGTTAGAGAACCTGACTACGAAGCGTGTAACCCACAGGTTTGATTTCCGTGTCGGGGCAGATATTTGTATGAAAATACGAATGTTTGTTCTCGAGTCTTGGGTGTTTAATATGTATTTAAGTGTGTATCTATCTATATAAGTATGTTTATCCGTTGCCTAGTACCCATAACACAAGCTTTGCTTGCTTAGTTTGGGACTAGGTTAATTGTGCCGTGATATTTATTTATTTTATTATTATGTAATTTTGGTCTTCTCCGTGTTTTTAATTTCCTTTATCTTGATTGTATTAATAGTTAAGCGAATTGTTATATTTTATTATTATGATCTCTTAGATTGAAATAAATGACTGTCTGACAAGTTTCTTACTGCGAAATCTTATTAGCAATGATGGTAATTCCAAAATCGTTACCCGCTCATAAAATAAATATGTTGATCTTATTTTACACTGTTTCATAGCGATTGCATCCCAACTCTGTCCCGCACATCACCGCATTCATTATATATAAGCATAGCGATCTCAGATTTTCGAACTACGTTTTACATAATATAAAGAAGTTTCACTGCATAACGAATACTCGATTGACACCACAGATAAACTAGATATGATAGCTAGCTATCAATTAGATTGTTGATTGGTTACTGGTAGGTGACTGTAGATAGGTACAGTCGAGTTCACAAGTAGCTTCACCTACCAATAACATTTTCACGAAAAATTTTGCCAAGACGAGGACATTTACCTCGCACTATCAAATAGTTTTCAGATCTCATGTACAGCCAAGCTTCTAACTCTACACCCCCTAACACTACAAGCCACTAACATCACAAAATCTACTTACACCTTAGCCAAAATATGTGGCTTGACCGTTTCGCTACCGTCAGCATGAGCGTTATTCAATTTATTACTATCAATTCTTTTCTGTTTTACAATAGTTCTTGTAGTGTAGTGTCGTGTTTATGCAGCCGAGTTGAGAAACTTCGATAGCGTGATGTAGGATTGTAGTAATTAGTTCCTTATGTGATGACTAGATGGTGCTAGTAGTCGCTACAATATCCATGTCATGTCCGACAAAGGCGAACCTTTAAACACATTTGTTACTTGTGTGCCCAAATATTGGCAAAGCCAAACTTTGTTTTTAAGGTTCTATTACAAAATGCGCAATGTAATTGACTGCTATCGTTGTATGTGTACGTGTAGGTAGGTCTGGGACGAGTCTTTATAATAAGGCGTTTGGCATCTAGTTGCTCTAAGCGATGCGTTTCAAAATCTGTAACAGCCTTATTCACAGAGCTGCACCATTCTTTATTTTTGCGCCATTTTTTTTACTTTTTTTCTTGTAGTAAAGATGACTTAATAAACTACTTATAATTATAAATTAAACTTAGCTCAAACGATCGCATTATAATTTTTCCCCAGCCATAAGCTCGAGTATTTACTTTCTCAAAAATATCTCTGATGTCTCTCGAGAATCATAAACAGAAATAACCGGAACTTTCTCACACTGAAAAGATTCCAATAAAATTTATTTCCTATTTGCTAGAACCACTCTTCGATTTCTTTATTTTTATATAAAAAATCTAAAATACAGCCATGTTCGTGGTGCGGGTGCGCCCGCGGCGTCGCTGACGTACGACGTGCGAACTCTACAATTACACACGGTGATTACCGCCCTGATAATTGCTAGCTGTTCACGATGCGATAGAAATAACTGTACTTTTGTATATTATATTTACAAATTGTGTGACAAAAACTTGAATAGGTTTTATCTGTCCCTGTCTAAGTCGTTATTACTTGCGCATAGCGCGTCTTTTTGCTGCGCCCCATCAGCTTTTTTAATACCCTATTACTGGTAGAGTTCTTTTTAGGGTTCTGTGTTCAAAGGGCTGCGATGAGACTAAGGATCCACACGCCTAAGGTCTCAAGGCTCTATATATTGAACCGTATTATCAAGAAACTTGAACGCCACATCCCTCCGCAAAGTCAAAGGATCGAGTAGGCCAGAGAGTGCCTGATTATTGACAAATCGAGCAGCTCTACGTTGGATGCGGTCAAATGGTAGAATTTAGTAGACAATTAATAAAAATAAAACAAAAGTAAATGGGATCACTACACTTTTTTTCCGCGGTTTGCTCTATCTTAATAGAGACATGTGTACGGTACCACTCGTATTCGAATCTGACTCACACTTGGCCGGTTTTTATTAGCCAGCTTAAAGAAAAAGTCACACGCAACGAAAAATATTGCTTTATAATATTGCATTTAATTGGTATAGTGATGTTTGAGCTGCTTTTTATTATTATTATGTTAAAAAATTTAATAACTATGTAATCGATTTAATATGGTTGCTGTAATTGCAAACAATTTAAAAGTTATTTCTAGAAGACTCGACCCCACCATGATAATGTACAGGGTGGGCCATGAATTTGTTAATTTTCAAATATTTTATAAAAATTGAAGTTATTAAAAAAAATGTTTTTGTATTGAAATTACATTAAATAGGAATTTATTTTTTAAAAATAATATTTACACATTCTTTTTTCTGTCTCTTCAAACTTCTTCACCCATTTCTAAATCAAAACTGAGCTCGGACACTGATTCAAATCATGTAAACTGTACTACATCCGAAACAAGTGCCTCACAATAATGGGTAATCCGCTATTTAAATAAAATTGTTTTTACAGAAAGCACGCCGAGGTACAGGAAAACGATTAATTACAACTAAATTTCCATGAAATAAGCTATTACTAGCCTCCTCCGCGCATCCCTTCTGCTATTTGAGTTTGCGCAAAAAATCGAATTAAAAAGTAAACTAATTCCTGGCCCACCCTGTATAATATAATGATTAATTGCACGAAATACTAGAAATATTACTTAGTTCAAACAAGTTAAATTTAATTATTATATTACTTAATTGTGCTATTACAGCTCCGAACTAACAATTTGATAAATTAAAGCGCAAACAAAAAATATAAATTGTATCGAAAGAAAAAGCATAAACAATTTACTTTAACCTTTAAATGAACAGCTTAAGAGCAATTAATCGGGCATTGAGGCTACGATCAAAAGATCCAACGAAATTACTCTGAATTTTGCCAGTGCATAAATTACAAAGCACGGCAACACTCGACATGCGTCCATCAAATCCGTCGCACCGTGAATGGCACATAATAAATCTCGTCGTTGCAACGGACAATTTAATCTTGTTAACATTAAACTACTGTTCAATTATCAGTCATTAAGAAGTTGTCTGCAACCAGCTTAATAAACATTTTTACTATAAATAAATGCACTAAAATTGTAACGCCGTCGTCTCCTGTTATTTAGTGCACCATTTGATTTAAAACATAAAGTCTAATTAAGAGTTAATTTACATAAAAAAACCTATAAGTTTAATTTACAATTACCTTAACATCCTTTGTTTTTATTACTGTAGTTAGTCCGCGGTATCTAAGCAATTCTGTAGAATAAAAATGCGTACTTAAGTACCATAAATAATTTGACATTATACAAGCTGCATTGCCGAATTTCATGTAAACAGTTCTCAGTAACGTAGTTACTGTCGTAATAGAAACAATAAATTGACAGTCTTATCATCATTTCAAACCCCTAAGGCACGGGTCCAAACCTAGTTTAGGGGTCGAAAGCTGTCGAGCTTGCACTTATTTAAGATATTGTTTGTACAAACTTAAGCCTATGTTACTTGTAACGCTTGTTTATGATTACAATAAACATTTTTATTATTATTGTGGATCAAATTTATAAAGTTCTATAGGTAAGGTTTTGGATCAGACATGTACATCGCTATCCGCGAACTTTTCAAAATATAAAATCCAGCTAAGGGCGCGTTGGACTGGCGCACCGGGGGTTTCTTACGGAGGTATCTATAAAAATCCAGTGTTAGCAGAGCCCTCGTTCTAAGCAAAATGTAAGCAGCGGTGAATCATTTTATATTGGATTTTTAAATTTAATATTTTAGGACAACTGGATGTGCCCTATAGGTTTTACCGGAAATTCGTATGATTAAAACAGCTTTTTTAACGACTACTTTTTGATTACATTGACTTGAAAATATGAATTTTTCACAGTTTCAAATGATTGCAGACTTGAATATGTAATATTAATCCCACCAAAAACATAAATGTAAAAAATTTTAGCCAAGTTCAATTCTAAAAATATACTTGATTATGGACTTCACCGACAAAAGGATTGAGATCTAAATGGGTGCCAAGTTCTGCAGGTAATACTGAAATCTATTTGTAAGAACAAATAACATCCTAAACAAGTATAACACTCTACCTCTATTTCTTTGGTTTTCTACTCCGTGTTTTATATTTATAATAATAAATTCCTAAATTTAACTATCTAATAATTTACACAACGTAGAAAACTTATGTTAAATTGAAGCTTAACATTTGACTTTTGACAAATCCAGTTCTGATGATGGGATTCATGAGGAATTGAAGAAACTCCTCAAAAATTCAAGAGAAACTTATAGCGATTTTAGTATTTTCGGTGACAAGTCGAGCATTTGCATTCAGAAAGTATCATGGAACTCTGTAATAAAGCGACATAACCCCGTCGAGCATTAAAAATAGAATTTTCAACATAACCTTATTTCCAAGTCAAACTGATGATTTTATCCTACGCATCTATTTTATACAGAAACAACTAAAAAGCAAAAAATAAAAAAATTTAAATAAAAAATAAAACCTCCTTCAAAAAACATTCAAAAAATCGTGAAATAATAATTGAACCGAACCGACTACAATAAGCATGAAATAGTTATTTGTTATACAAGGGGGGAAAGTTGTATTTTACCTGCGAGTGTCCATTTGAAACACAAGCTATCGAAAGGATTCTATGATTGACCACGAGCGAAGCGAGTGGTTCAAAAATAGAATCCTTTCGATAGCGAGTGTTTCAACACACGAGACGTAAAATAACTTTTCACCCGTGTATAACACAAAACTTTTCACCTCACTACAGCGAGGAAAATAAGAATAAGGGTTTGTACTATCAATTATTATTTATTTATTCACTCAAAATAATTAATTGAAAAGTTTTGACTTAAGTTTTTTTTATTATTTCGGATGCGTTTTGTTCGCACATCGACTTACTTGGGCTGTCAGAACATTTTATCCGTTTTTGCAACAAGAATGAAGGTTAATGTTGAATGCTGATATTTATGAATTAAAATAAAGTTGTAAGACTGTATTTAGTGTTTTTTACTCGATGCAATTCATTAATTGTGATGTTCAAAATTCAGCACTTTTAACGTTTTACGTTTTGTTAGCTGTCAAATATCACGTAAACTGCCTTCAAATGTCAAAACTCTTTCTTCACATGTGGATAAAAAGCGATTTTCTCAATAGATGTCAAACAAACAAAAAGGGCTTTCCGAGCTAGTGAGGTGAAAATATCTTTTTTCTAATCTGTTTTAAGTCGGTGCCTCAGCACGAGCTTGCAGGAGTGTAGAAGCCCTATAGATAGTAAGGTATATAGGTAAGTTAGATTACTAGGTCCACTCCTGCTGGCTCGAACTGAGGCACCGACTTAAAACAGATTAGAAGAAAGATATTTTCATGCTTATTGTAGTCGGTTCGAATCAATTATTATTTCACGGTTTTTTGAATGTTTTTTTGAAGGAGGTTTTATTTTTTATTTTTAGAATTGAACTTGGCTAACATTTTTTACATTTATGTTTTTGGTCGGATATCATTACTTTTTGTAAATTTATTTTATTTATTGAGAAGAGAAACAAACGGTCATATACAAGAATGTGTACAGAAATACTTATGATTAACATAAGACCTACAGTTTCCTTAAATTGTAAAAGTGCTAAATACAAAATAAAAAGGATTATAATTAAAATTATTTTAAAGTTAAAATTATTAATGATCATTTTATGACGTCAGATTCTTCAGTAAAGATGTTATTGAAATTTAGAAAGTTTAATTTTGGATATAAAGGTAACTTACGGCATGTACTATTTTGATACGGATTCCGACATCTTAAAATTATCATTATTATTTGATTTTTTAAGTATAAATACATACAATAAATATGTTACATGTAACATTATATGATATATAAAGATGCATACGTCAGTGACATTATAGTTAAATGTGTATTTTAGAAATACCTACAAAATTACACATTATGCTATAAACTAAGTATGGCTAAAGTTTTAAGTTTAGAAACAGTTGTGTATTGTATTGCCAATCAATGGAACAATTTCTTCAAAGATAATATAGTACCATTAAAAATATCAAAATTTGTTAGTTTTACACTTTCATTAAAAAGTCTGCAAGCACGTCTGATAAACATATTATGAGCGTAACATGTTCTGCTAGTAGGGATAGACAACAATTCTTTTCTGCGACATTGACGAAACAGGCACGAGGGACCTTGAGATAAACCATATGGAGTAAGGAAGGGATTTCTAACTTTGCATTTAGTATTTTATAGAGTAAAACAAAGTCTACGCAGTCACGCCGATCGCTCAGTGATTGCATTTTATGGCGTTGTAAAGAGTTAGCGTAATTAACATAACTATGACCAGTTCTAAAATCAAGCGGTTTCATAAATTTCTTTTGGAGCCTTTCAATTCTATCAATATGGATAGAATAAAAAGGCTTCCAAACGGCACAGGCGAATTCAAGACGACTTCGGACATAGCTGGTGTATAATATTTTATAAGTTGATGAATTTTTGAAGGGTTTACCGACGCGCAAAATAAAACCTAACTGCTTAAAAGACTTTTTTAGTATGTTTTCTATATGAGGGATGAATGACAGTTTAGCATCCATTGTTACACCAAGATCTCTAATTTCAGATACTCTATTTAAAATTGCATCTCCAAGTGTATAACAGTAACCTATATTTTTCTTTTTTCTTGAGAAAGTTATGATACTACATTTATCATTATTTAGGAAAAGATTATTATCGAGGCAGTACCTTTCAAGGTTTAGTAAATCCTGTTGTAATAAGTCACAGTCGGTGAGATTCGTAAAGAAATTAATAACCGAAGTTAAGCAACGTCGGGCGCGGTCAGTACTTGGATGGGTGCCCGCCTGGTTTCATTTTGTGTTTTTGAAGTAAAACTTATTTAGGCACGCTTGACTTACGTAACGTATTCTACTCCCCAAGTCAAGCGTGCCTAAAGATGTTTTACTACAAAAAACCAGGCGGTCACCCATCCAAGTACTGACCGCGCCCGACGTTGCTTAACTTCGGTGATCGGACGAGAACCGTTCGTTATTTTTGTCAAATATCTTGAAAACGGTTGCATCCTACGGCAAAATCAATTAAATTTTTATCCCCCTTTGAAACCCCCGCACCCTCCCCCCCCCCCCCCGGTGTTTTCGTCAAATATCTTGACCCCCTATTTTTTAACTTTATTATTTTTAGATTTTTTCCTACGCTTACACACAATTACCGAGCTGGATTCCAAATTTCATCCTTCTAGGTCATCTGGAACTAGGTTAGGTTTAGGTACTATAAGTGAGTCAGTCAGTGCTAAAATTTACGACTTTTTGACCTTCATATCTTTATAACCGTTTGAGCTAGCTTCATGAAATTTGGGCTTCTAGATGTCCTTATGGATATAATTAAACACACGTAGTTTTATGTGTTTACGTTAAGGAGGTTTTGAATTATAGAAGGGTCAAAAGTGACACCAAGTGGTTCGTGTAATATCACACTCGGCGCTGGCTAGCCAGTTCATTTGCTTGAACTTGGCTTGACACGCTGCCGCGTGTCTAGATTTCAGCTTGCCCTCCACTCTAGTTCCTGAGTAAACGTGTATTGACAGACGGACAGACAGACAAAAAAGTGGTCCTACAGGCAAGGTTTTCAAAATTTCCTTCTGCAGTGAAAAATCATAAAAACAGTCAAATTAAAAAACAAATGCTTCTGTTGTACGGCGACTAATTTTAAATTTCGAATAAAAATCAGATGTCAAAATAGCTGCCAGTACGAAACGTGTCCACAAACAAAGGGCTCTCGGTGAATTACGACGTGCGAACACTGAATTACATCAGCTATTACACGGTTTAACTCGTATTGGACCTTTCATTACGCGCCGCTTGCGAGTAACGACTGAAACGAATCGAAAAACTGCGGTCCGAATGCATCTCTGACGTTTTTTAATCGCATTCTAGCTGAACGGTCGACCGTGGTCCAAGACGTCCTTAAAGACATGCATGTTAAACCCAGTTAAGAGGAGAGTTTTTTGTAAGTAAATAGATTAACATTGCGGGGTTCGATTTATCTATAAATACTAGCTGTTGCCCGCCACTCCGTCCGCAAAGAATAGGGGTATAAAAAATAGCCTACGACCTATTCTCAGACCTACCGAATACAGTGAAAAAAGTTTTATAAAAATCGGTCAAGCCGTTTCGGAGGAGTTCGATAACAAACACCGTGACACGAGATTTTTATATATTAGAAGATTTTCATAAACAAACTGATGCCCGCGGCTTCGCCCCCGTTCTATTTTTTATATTTTTTTTTAAAAACCTTCTCTTGACAATAACAAACGCAACAAAAAAGAATTACCCAATTTGGTGCTGTCAATCAGAAGTTATGCGCGTACAAACATTTCGGTGATTCATTTTTATTTATATAGAGAACAACTCATATTTTGTACTTGACGATGGAACTTATTTATTTCTTTTATACGGACAACCGTTTACAGTTATTAATTTAATAAAAATAGCAGAAAACTCGTATTTATGTCACAATGTGCGTTTATGTCGTGTAGATTAAAGTATTTGCAATTAAACAAGACATTAACATTTAACAAAGACAGCGATAAAACTTATTAATTAAAACATAAAAGTATCACAGTTATGTATGATTACTAAGAGACCTCCGCGCTAGACTCCAGACTTATGTCCGAGACCAAAGCTATACTAGAAAGGTTTTTTCCTACTCCTGTACTTTTATCTGTTTTTTACATGGTCGCGAACAAATATATAAGAACATAGATAATATGACTTCAGAAAGTCTATACTTAATCTATTCGCCATAACAGCACTAGTGTCGTAATGTCGTTATTACGATACACCTAGCTGCCACATAATATTAAATGTAGGGTACACTCAACACTAAAGCCCAGTTTAGACCTGCTGAGTTGAGTATAGGAGGGTACAGTCGGGTACAGTAGGGTAAAATAGGGTACAGTAGGGTACAGTTGGGTACAGTAGGGTAAAATAGGGTACAGTAGGGTACAGTAGGGTAAAATAGGGTACAGTAGGGTACACTTGGGTACAGTAGGGTAAAATAGGGTACAGTAGGGTAAAATAGGGTACAGTAGGGTACAGTTTGGTACAGTAGGGTACAGTAGAGTAAAATAGGGTACAGTAGGGTACAGTCGGGTACAGTAGGGTACAGTCGGGTACAGTAGAGTAAAATAGGGTACAGTAGGGTACAGTCGGGTACAGTAGGGTAAAATAGTGTACAGTTGGGTACAGTCGGGTACAGTAGGATAAAATAGGGTACAGTAGAGTACAGTCGGGTACAGTAGGGTAAATTAGGGTACAATAGGGTACAGTCGGGTACAGTAGGGTAAAATAAGGTACAGTAGAGTACAGTCGGGTACATAAGGGTAAAATAGGGTACAGTAGGGTACAGTCGGGTACAGTAGGGTAAAATAGGGTACAATAGGATACAGTCGGGTACATTAGGGTAAAATAGGGTACAGTTGGGTACAGTTGGGTATAGTAGGGTACAGTCGGATACAGTAGGGTAACATAGGGTACAGTCGGGTACAGTAGGGTACAGTCTGGTACAGTAGGGTAAAATAGGGTACAGTAGAGTACAGTCGGGTACAGTAGGGTAAAATAGGGTACAGTAGAGTACAGTCGGGTACAGTAGGGTAAAATAGGGTACAGTAGGGTACAGTCGGGTACAGTAGGGTAAAATGGGGTACAGTAGGGTACAGTAGGATAAAATAGGGTACAGTCGGGTACAGTAGGGTAAAATAGGGTACAGTAGGGTACAGTCGGGTACAGTAGGGTAAAATGGAGTACAGTCGGGTACAGTAGGGTACAGTCGGGTACAGTATGGTAAAATAGGTACAGTAGGGTACAGTCGAGTACAGTAGGGTAAAATAGGGTACAGTAGGGTACAGTAGGGTAAAATAGGGTACATTAGGGTACAGTCGGGTACAGTAGGGTAACATAGGGTACAGTCGGGTACAGTAGGGTACAGTCTGGTACAGTAGGGTAAAATAGGGTACAGTAGAGTACAGTCGGGTACAGTAGGGTAAAATAGGGTACAGTAGGGTACAGTCGGGTACAGTAGGGTAAAATGGGGTACAGTAGGGTACAGTAGGATAAAATAGGGTACAGTCGGGTACAGTAGGGTAAAATAGGGTACAGTAGGGTACAGTCGGGTACAGTAGGGTAAAATGGAGTACAGTCGGGTACAGTAGGGTACAGTCGGGTACAGTATGGTAAAATAGGTACAGTAGGGTACAGTCGAGTACAGTAGGGTAAAATAGGGTACAGTAGGGTACAGTAGGGTAAAATAGGGTACATTAGGGTACAGTCGGGTACAGTAGGGTAAAATGGGGTACAGTCGGGTACAGTAGGGTACAGTCGGGTACAGTAGGGTTCAAAAGTAAAAGGTTGCAAAAGGTTCGTGCGGCCGACTCGTCAGTTTAGTCCATGGTTTGCACGCCTACGAGATTAGTTAGTGTAAAATTAGGGTTTATAGATTTAGAGCTGGGCACGTAGGGTTCGAAACTTGGCTCAACAAGAGATCTGATTACTTTTTGACAGTGCGAGCTACATGGTCTCGTCTTGGCAACATTTAACATGAAATGTTTTTGTAGGATTTCATTTCTTTATGGTAGGAGATGTTTTACTAAAAATCCTGAAATACATATCTTATTATTTATAACAAGGATAACAAGGACCCTCTATATGAATTTTCAGACCTCTAGCATCAAAATTTGCGGAAGTCTTATACAAGCTTTCACCCCCTAATTTAAGGGGTTGGGGGGTAAAAGATTCAATATTAAGATTTTTTCGTTGTTTGTATACTATTACTAACTTACATACCAAATTTCAGCTTTCTAGGACTTCAGGAAGTACCTTAAGAATTTTGATGATCAGTGAATCAGTGACGAAATCGGGGGTTTTTAGACATTGATAAAATCTAAAGTATAATAGCTACGACATTCAAACTTTGTATGTTTCATGTTTGTACTAGTGTCATTATATCTTGAAATTTTCAACTATTTAACATCATCCAAAGCAAAGTTTTAAGAGTACAAAAAAACGACCGAAACGTTTCGAGAAAAGGTAGGTAGTGCCCTTGCGCTCCGCTTGGCTCGTCTTGGCGGGGGCACTAGTGCCCCCAGATTAGAGGATTAAATAGATACCTACATATTTTTGCACTTGACCGTTCTTAACTAAGTAAATGTAAACAAACTTCAATGAATTGATTGTTTTATTTTATTTTATATTACCACAGTATCCGCGTGAATAATATACATAGTGAAATTTGAAACCTGATACAAAATTAGTGTTTATAACTCAGTTAATGCTGGATAATATTGCATGAACTCATTTGTTAAATTTTGAATGTTCATACTTTGTTAAGATTTAATCGGAAACTCAATGTATGGACAACTCAAATTAAATAAGTTGAATTAAAATAATTGAGTCAATGCATTATACCAGCTACAGAAAAGTAAAAAAATAAGAGAAGTTACAGTGACAAATTAAAACATTTCTTTTGGTTTGTTAGTCTAACATTTGGTAGCATAGCGAACGATTGTGATACCTACTCTGAAGATAAGCTTTGGTTGAGTTCGAAATGCGTCAGTGTAGTTTGGTGGTGGTGATAGTTGGGTTTGTGTGATTTGTGTGTTCGTACAGTGTGAAGGTGGAGGAACTGCATGATCACGCATCTCTTACATAAACGTACCTAACTATCGTAATTGTTGCAGTTCACTAATATGGATCTCTGCAAAGTAATGCCTGATTCAAAAAATTATTATACCTATAGGTAACGCCACCAGAGTTGAGGCCATGCACACAACCACATCTCATGTAATGACAGCGGGATTTTGACGTTGTGTTGACGTTTAACGACAACACAACGTCAAAATCCCGCTGTCATTACATGAGATGTGGTTGTGTGCGTGACCTCAACTCTGGTGGCGTTACCTATACCAGCTGTCCAGCATTAACTAAGTGAAAAACATTAATTTTGTATAATCTTTAAAATACTTATCACAGCTTCCTAGCACTAACAGCTTCTAAACTAAACCGCGGACGGTGAGACAGATCGACGGGCGGATACAGTGAGACCATTAGGGTTCCTTTAGTGCTACGGAACCCAAAAAAAGCAGCCCGCAATACATCAGCTCGAATTATTAACTCCTTTTTTACCAACACAGTAACAAAACGCTTCTACTCCGCACCCATAAAACCTTATGGAGGTGCCTTCCATTATCCCTCATAAGCTAAAAGTCCTTATAAAGAGTGGCGTCAGTTATCGACGCCTGCGCATGCTTTACGGCCACTTACCTTAAGACAGGGGTGTGCAACACAAATTTCTATTTGACCACTAATAAAATTGACAGTGACTGCTTGCGATGTCTTATGTACGATGAGCAAAGAACAGTTTTGTAATGGGCATCTTATTTTATTGCCCGGAGCAAGAAAAAAGCAAAGCTCAACCTTTACAAAGTGATGTTGTTAGTGTTGTGTGCTACCCTACATTTGACAATGACAATAAAAGTGATGATGAAAACGGGGGTAGGTAGTTGTGTGTCGCTGTCAGTTGCGTCGACTAGCCGCGCGACCAGGGCGGTAAAGGTAACGCCACCAGAGTTGAGGCCATGCACACAACCACATCTCATGTAATGACAGCGGGATTTTGACGTTGTGTTGACGTTTAACATACATACATCTATAGATACGTCACATTAGTTCTTGAGCAGCCGTAGGGTGGCAGCACCTTCCATACATGCATATTTGACCATAGAGTTGCCACTCTTGTTAATATAATATTACAATACTCTTTGCGCCGGCCGTGACGTGTGACTCCAGAAGAAGGGCTACGGATTAGCTCGAAACATGTCGAGTTAAACTCGTTTTAAGACGTGAGTGATCCTTTTATTTTCACTATGAGTGAGTCTCACGGTAGTTTCATGTTATTTTTTCTACCACGACAAGTGTCTGACACGCTCGGTGTCTATAAATATGAATCGACCTTAAGAGGCTGACAACACCTAATTTTGTTGAAATTGATGTCATTTAAACAGTTTTTTAAGAAAAACTGCTTGTTCTAGCACATCAAAAAAATTATATGTTAATATTCATCATATTTCAAAGACCGTGGACGGACAGACTCGATACTTAATTGGACGAAATCGGCTCGATAGAAAATAATTGCAAAGATAGGTCTTAAAATCATCATTAAACGGTTCTATGTCTTTATTTTTTTGGCGTATGCGTCTGCAATTAAAAACATGAAGTCAACATATTCATACCTAAACCGCTAACGAGTCATATTTCACAAATAATCCACAGTTTTTTTTTAATTAAATATTTGCCCGATAAATTTCAATATACCCGGCTGCCCAGTAATAGCGGCATCTCGTTTACTCCGATACAAATAGACAGTGTGCGCCGACGTTAGTGTTGACAGCGTCTTAAAGGGCCGTGCGTTTGGCACCCCTGCCTTTTAGCTGAGGTTACATAGAGTAACTACACATAATTGGAAAATGAAACGGATGCATGAGGCTACTGTGCTTCAGAACGCTTTTTGCTTCAATATTCTTATTTTGAAGTAATTCAATTATTTTTTGATCTCTTTGTGTTTAAACAGCAGGACATTATTTAAGATTAAATTATCTTTAGAAAGTACTGCGTATAGGGGATATATATTTTCTAAGTAAAGAGTCTGCAATTATTATACGGTGAAAGCTTTAAGTTGGTTGGTAATCTGGTACAGAGCATGTTATTTGATAAAACGCTTTTAATAGGAAAACTATAAATTTTAAGAATGAGTATCCATCGTTAACAGTGAGGCAGGCCCAGGCGCAGGTGGCGAGACAACCTGAACGCGGAATTAAACGATTGGATTGGCCATATTTGGCTCAAAACAGGGAGCTCTGGAGGACCTAAGGGGAGGCCTTTGCCCAACAGTGGACACTATTACAGGCTAGTAAAAAAAAAAACCCTTAGATACTAACTTACTAACTAATTAGCTGACTGGCTAACTGTAGCTGGTATAATGCATAGACTCAATTATTTTAATTCAACTTATTTAATTTGAGTTGTACAGGTCATTTTGGTTCAAATATGTATTATGTCTAAATATACAATGGTTCATCAAAATTTATACCCACTCATATTTCCCCTAGAGCTAACTAGTATAGTCTCAACCCATCATATTTCCCCTATCTCCCTTACCACGTCAGGTCTGACCTGCCGTTGCGCCCACGCACTCTCGGGATAAGCCAATCATGCGTAGATGTAATTAAATATTTAGAAAATGGATATGAGCATGGTTAAAAAATAATGGTACTCGTACGTATTGAAAAAATATTCTGATTTCTTACTCTGTTTATTTTTGTAACCTATAGGTACTATCGCCCCAGACGTCAGCTTGCCATTTTCAAAACAAATTTGCTTGCAGCCGTTGATGTTTATTGCTATGGATTGGTATGGACAGATGTCTAGCCAATGCACGCAAACTGGGCCTTTAAGGTGCCAAGCTGGCGTCTGGGCCGATAGTACGTACATTCCAACCATATTGTTGCCCTATCCTTGCATAGCCCATGTGTCTATAGATAGAGCACATTGGATACTTGGCGTAGACTACAGGGTGATAGAAATTATACCTATATAAGAAATATACATTATGTAAAAAATTTATAAAAAAAAATAGAAAAGTAAAAAAAATCGTCGCCTATTCTGATGTTAGTCAGATATGGCAACTCTACCCAGATCAACTCTACCTGGGGTAGCTATTATGATATGATACTTACCTAAATACATTCATGAGCTTGATCTCAAAAAAACCAATAAGCTGCATATTTGATTAGGCTTGCCGGAAGGTAGAGTCGCTATATTTAACGATAGTTGGAATAAAAGCATGCTTAATCATATGTACAGCTTACTTATTTACTTAGCTTGTGTGCGTGTGTGTGCGTGTGTGTGTGTGTGCGCATGCGAAGCCGCGGATAAAGGCTAGCTATAAACAAATTACACTATTTCCCTGCTTCCTCGAATGACAAATCGATAATCTGACCAAGTGAACTTTACCAAGTGTGCATCAAAGTTCAGTTTGGTTTACGTAATGATTATGAGATACGAGCTTTTTTAAAGTCAGTAACGAAATATTGACTCTTGCTCGCGGTGTTAGCAGGTACTTCAGTTAGTGCAATTTTTTTGTTTATCACGCAACTTCTAAACTTCATCACTGCATTTACTATTATGCCTAGCTTTCTAACCAGGTAAGTTATAAGCAACGCGGCCGCACATTTGTTTATCTGCGTAGATTTATGTCGACTTCCTAGTTCTGAGGCGAACAATTACCGGGAACTTAAGTAAATCATAAACTCCTCTAAATGTTGACTTGAATTCTTGTAAAGGGGCATTTTCAATTAAAAGTGTACCATTTCCTTTTTTTAATTAAATAAACGCTTAAGACGCTGTCAACACTAACGTCGGCGCACACTGTCTATTTGTATCGGAGTAAACGAGATGCCGCTATTACTGGGCAGCCGGGTATATTGAAATTTATCGGGCAAATATTTAATTAAAAAAAAACTGTGGATTATTTGTGAAATATGACTCGTTAGCGGTTTAGGTATGAATATGTTGACTTCATGTTTTTAATTGCAGACGCATACGCCAAAAAAATAAAGACATAGAACCGTTTAATGATGATTTTAAGACCTATCTTTGCAATTATTTTCTATCGAGCCGATTTCGTCCAATTATGTATCGAGTCTGTCCACGGTCTTTGAAATATGATGAATATTAACATATATTTTTTTTGATGTGCTAGAACAAGCAGTTTTTCTTAAAAAACTGTTTAAATGACATCAATTTCAACAAAATTAGGTGTTGTCAGCCTCTTAATATTAACCCAAAGAAGCCACAAAATATCAGTAATAGGTTAAGCTGTTTCTGAGATTAGCGCGCACAAACACTCTGACAAGCAGACAAACCAACAATCAAATAAAAATTCTAAAATTGCGCTAGTAAATACCCATGCTTAAAGATTTTCTCAAATATTTGCAATATATAGATACTGACTTTTATAGTTTTAAGTATATTTGTAGATATAGAGACCACTTACCTATAACTGGAAATTTTATTTCATCCGCACGGGCCGCTTTCGGCAGCCGATTACATTTACATTTTAAAACTATATAATTTGATAAACATTAAATCTCCCATACAACGACACGCGGAATTTATGAGCTTACCAAAGCGAAATTGTTTTACAATAACAGCTGTTTTTCGACTTAAGTAAGTGCAATAAAGTTAATTTAAAGGAGGGAGCGGCGACGAGGTCACAGAAGGACTTCGGTAAACGCTCGCCCATCAACTTTACAGCATCGAGTTCGTAATTTAATTAAAAAATTCACAGAAAAACGAGCGGCGGCCGCGCAATCTTCCAAATTGCGCGCCTCCGCAACGGCAGCCTAATTCCCTTAAATATTATTTTTGCCTCCTTTATCATATATTTTGAAATTAACCCGGCCCGCGTAATGACTGTAATATGCGCGGTTTTGATTAAAATCCCTCAAAACCAATACTTAACCGTTATCAGAGACGCCTTGTCGAGGACAATTTGAGAGGTCCCCGCGCCCAACAGTTGGCATGTTCCGACCCTCCTCTTTTATGTCCTCTTAACGAACTCTTTTCTAACTCTAATTCTTATGGAAATGAGATAAATTATACGGAAACTCGTTTAACGTCTACACCTACCAGAGTTACGTATAACATGATAAAGTTAATAAGATTCTGCGACTGGTAGGTTATTTGCCCGCTGCCTCACGAGCACATAAGTAGTGCTTTAAATGTATCCACACTTACATTTTGTTTTCTTTACTCTACATACAAGAAATTACCGCTCTACAAATTACATCAGCCTCAGTGCCCTAATACCTTGTCGATAACAAATGGAAACTATTAAATAAAACGCGACTTTGCTTGTAGCCACTGATTGCAGGCTACTTAAACCTCATTACGTTACCCGCCATTTTTAAGGCGTCATTTCCCGCGCACTTGTCTCTGTTTAATAGTAACGCGAGGCATTTATGCCTGGCAACACTTTAGCCGCATTTGCATAATAAAATTACCCGTGAGCGGCCAGTGTTATCATCGAGGTTGTAAAAAAGTAACGCCGGGTAAATTGTTTATGGTTACAATATCAATCGATCGATCAATTTACTTTATGTCCATGATGAGAAAAGAGGACGCATTACAGTTGGCAATTTAATGATTCTGTACTTAACTTAAACGGAGTAAAGGTGTAAAAGAAGATAAAACTATAAGAGCTCGTTTAGGGTGCGGATGGTTTTAGAAAACTACTGTCATCCGGTACTATGTAAATAAAGTAATGATTTAGACTGTAGCTACCTATTTACACATTGATTTCGCTGATTGGTTCCCGATGTCCTTAATATGAGTACGATGGGTGTCATATGCTGCAATATACACAAATACCTAGCCTACAAAAATATTTTATCCTGGAAAACACACAACTCCCATCACAGTCGACGACTCCCCAACAGACGCAGGTAAAGTCGTGGGTAATTTTTACACGTAAATGTCATATTTTTTAGGGTTCCGTAGTCAACTAGGAACCCTTATAGTTTCGCCATGTCTGTCTGTCTGTCTGTCTGTCCGTCCGCGGCTAAGCTCAGAGACCGTTGGTACTAGAAATCTGTAATTTGGCATGAATATATGTATCAGTCACGCCAACAAAGTGGTAAAATAAAAAATAAAAAATATTTTTTTTTTAGGGTAAGGGGGGTGATTTTTTTTTCTCAACTAACCCTATAGTGTGGGGTATCGTTGGATAGGTCTTTTAAAACCATTGTGGAGTTGCTAACATGATTTTTCCATTCAGTGATATGTTTGCGAAATATCCAACTTTTAAGTGAAAATTTTCATTAAAATCGACCGTCCCCCCCCCACTCTAAAATCTAAACTGTTGGGTGGAAAAATTTGAAAAAATTCAGAATGGTAGTTAATATATCAAATTTACTAGGAAAATTATAGCGGCTAAGATTGCTTGGAAATTATTTGTAGTTTTAGAGTAAATAGTAGCCTAAGGTATAAAACATACCTAAACTTGGATGATTCCGTACACATACGAAATTCTTAGAAAAATATTACTTGATTTTTTCGTAATGGCTACGGAACTCTACCTTGGGCGGTCTGACACGCTCTTGGCCGGTTTTTTACAGTTAGATGTTTCTTAAACATCAAACCAGTAATAGGTAGTAGGTACCCAAAACATACTTAATACAACTTATTAACAGTATTAACTATTCTATTAACAGAAATTAAACGTTGTAGCAGGTGGCGAACACTTAGCCCAGTTCGACACCTGCGCCCACGACGAATGACCATTAATCTGGCACAAGCGAGAATATAGATTAACGCCACAGGCGGGGAAATAAGTTTCATTAAGAATAAAGCCTTAAAACTTTACCTACATCAATACCGAATCATAATACAGGGGTTGAGCCTATACTAATACTAGCCATGTTATGACTCGATTATACGCTAAGGGTCTCACACAGAGCTATTTTTTCCTATGGGGTCATCTTACCCTATGAGGGCACTGGGTACTTGACAAAATGGAGCAGACAAGCCAGAGACTACGGGTCTATAATGACTCCCATAAAATTTTTGTTCCGATTTTTCAAGACCATAACGTTTTCTGTCATAATTTTTCTTCGTCATATTATCGGAAGTCATAATATTAAACAACATAAATTGGAGTTACGATTTTCTTAAGTCACAATTATTGTAAGGACTAATAAGTAAACTCATATCACACTTCATAATATTAAAGGTAATAAAGTCACTCATAATAATTATTGCAAGGTCTTTTTTCGCAGGTCATAAGTATTTTTAGGCACAATATTACTTTGTAATAACATACAAATGTCATGGTTGTATGACATTTCATAAAATTAAATATATATAATATTAAAGGTAATAATCCTTTTCTGTGTTGTCATAAAAAAAATACCTAACATCGAAGGCCTTAACCTTCTGAACCTAACCTGTCCGAGTCGCTTCTGCCCTGAAAGGTCTTATCTTGCTCGCTCGCTTCGCTCGCTCGCTGCCAGCGATATGCATTACAACGTTTCTGAATAATTATCAATATTCCTTAGGATGTTATAGATTTCAATGTATATGCTTAGTGCATTTTAGGTAATGAAAAATTATGACTAAAAACAATTATTACTTTAAGATATATGCCCTATGTTTCTGAATAATCAGCGATATTCCGTTAAATGTTATTGATATCAATATTATGACTTTTTAAAGTTATGATCAATAGGATTATGGATCATTGCAGTTAAAACTATTAAGCGATATGCTTTAAAAAAATTATGACCATCGATATTTATGAGCAAGAATATTATGGATATCAATTACTGACTTTCAAAATTCGGATAAAAAAGATTATGGGAGAAAAGGGGATCCCCAGAGACTAGATTTATTCAACTCATTTTCTAGGCCATGGGTACTTATCCAAAATGCTCTGTGCCCGATTTTCGAAATAACATCTGTAAAAATACCATTCCAAACTGGCAAAATAAAAATGGCTTCGATGTTTTTAACCCGTAGAAAAAATTAATTAGAGCTACCTACCGTCCCTTTAGTTAGGTACGTTAAAGCCGAAATATACCGCAAATAAAATAAGTTTTTGTAAAAATTCCATTTTTAATACAAGCTTTTTATGCTGACTGTACTTTTTGCCCCTGGTTACTATCTAGAGTTTCATTATGGAGTGCCTTTGGCCACCTTCCAGCTCCATCATCAGATCAGCTCCTTGTCACAATAATATTGCATTGTCACCTGATTGACACATGCATGCAAAAATTCAGCTCAATCGCTAATCGGGCAGTGGGTCAAATTTTTTACTTGCAAGATTTGATTACAGACAGTGCAGCAAGCAATTCACACAAACGTGCAACTACTTAACCTATAATTAAATTTTTTATAATTTTTTTCGCCATTTAATTTGTAAAACTCAATAATGCCTGTACTTTACAGCCGGCAGTCGTAATCGTAAACTATACACGCTAAATAGACAAATAGAACTTTTATATTACCGCGTACAAGCATAGCCGGAGGCGTACATTACCATATTATTGTCGTGTAATTAAATACCTGAGGTAAATACAAACAAGCTTCTGATCAACAGTGTCCACGTACGAACAATTTGCCTGTCATTACTTATTAAACACAAAGTTAGGTTGATACTTGTAGTATTACTTTTATTACATAGTTCGTAGAGCTACTTGACCTTCAGCTAGTATTTTTTTTTTAATAATATGGCAATCATATTATTATTGGATTTGTTCGTGTACATTTCTTTACACAGCCCGCAAAGCCGTCGCTCACATTTGGAATAAAATTAAAGTTTTTTCACTTCTCATGCTCGTAAAGTTGTTCTTTATGTCGAGAGCATGCTGCATAAAATAGCTTTTTATGCTCTTGTGCATAAAGTAAAATCTTCGTCTAAGACCAAGGCAATTAGCCGAAAACAGCCACAAACGGTAGAAATTAAATTAAATTTATGATTTTATAATTTTTTTTTTTATAAAACTGGTGTTTTATATTACGAAATTAATAAAACTTGACAAATCTAGTACATTATTATAAAAATTGCAATCCTTAAAAAATAGGAGCTTGTGAATTTAATTTAAAATGTTACTGTTTAATTTCCTTGCAATTGAAGTGGAAAGCAGAGTGTAATACTCGAGCATCAAACCCATTTTCCCCTCGACGTGTTTATCCACCCTCGCTATATGAACGTCTCGTGTAAAATGGCTCGTTTTATGCTCTTGTTGTACAATCTACTATATGCTTACGGCAGATCATCTTGGCAACGGAGGGTTTTCCATTTTGTAGTTTTAGTTTAGCTTATATTCAGTTTTAGTTTTATAATTATATTAATATGGGCAAATCAAATACTTACCTTAATAAGTCTTAAACGAGTAGGTATCTCATATCCTACTCTGTGGAGAGCCTTACCACATACATATTACGTCTTCCGGTACTTACTACGTAGTCGCTACTCAAGAACACATTTAGATCCAGCGGCCTGTTCTAACATAAAGTAAACCACACCATACGTTTATATAAATATCAGGAGCTAATGTGTTCTAAAATGAAGTTATATTTTGTTTATCAAATGACTGGGGATTCCGTCTATCACACAGGACTTGGGAAGAGTCAATGCGGTGTCAATAGGTCCATTATTTTTTAACGTGGGTACTCAAGCCGCTTAAAAAAGTGCTGAAGACTTTTTTTCCATACAATGCCCTCGACACAATACTTAAAGTACCTAGTAACCTCATAATTACGCCGTCATTACACCACATCACACTTAATCAGCTACATGCTAGAACAAAATGCCACGTGTACGTTAGAAATTCTAGATAAACGTGCGAAAACTGTAATGTTACAATGTTGTAGCAATTTGTAGTGATGCTAACCATGTGTAGTCTGTCGATAGATTATCTTTGTTAGTATCGAAATTAACTACCTACAAAGTAATAGCATCCACGTAACACAGACTTAAAATCCTACTAATGTTATAAATGTGAAAGTTTGTGAAGATGTTTGCTTGTTTGTTAGTCAATCACGCAATAACGACTGAACAGATTTAGATGAAACTTGCCGTTAAAGACAAAGATCTAAATTGAGACTTGGAATATTAAATATCTTATAGGTACTTATTATTTACTTTGAACAAGAAATTTGCAACACGCCCGTTACGTTGAAGAAATAGACACAACAGGACGTACCTATTTTGAATTGGGATATTTATACGCTAAAATACTGACTGTCAAAACATGGTATTAATTCTCTTTGAGATTATTTTAACAGACACGACAAACGAATATGGGTCTCTACACATCTATCGACGTGGAATCGGCTTTATGTCAACACAATAAGATCGAAAAAGACGTCGATCGGCTTGGCTGCGCGGGCCGATCGACGTCTTTTTAGGCCTTATTACGTTAACATAAAAAGTTTTATCCGATCGCCTGAAACCGATTCCGTGTCGATAGAGTGAGGAGACCCTTACAGACAGATTTGGGTTTTTTTTTTTTAGGCACACTTATACGAACATTGAATATAACACAAAGTAGCCGAAAAGGCCGAATACCTAATAGGCTAATAGAATAAAAATAAAATAAATAAATATTAGGGGACAATCTTACACAAATCGACCTAGTCCCAAACTAAGCAAAGCTTGTACTATGGGTACTAGACGACGATAAACATACTTATATAGATAAATAAATACTTAAATACATAGAAAACATCCATAACTCAGGAACAAATATTCGTGCTCATCACACAAATAAATGCCCTTACCGGGATTCGAACCCAGGACCTCTTGCTTCGTAGGCAGGGTCACTACCAACTAGGCTAAAGCGGTCGTTAAACCATAGTAACCAAATGTTTGTGGTATCCTTTTGTTTTTATTAAATTGTTGATAGTTAGATATTTTCTATAGTATAGTTATAATCCTAAACATGGTACGCTATCATTCCATGTATTGACATTCCAAGAACTAACTAGGTATAAGACAATGCAATGCGTGAAATGAAACCAGATTGATAATTATCACGTCTTCATATAAATTCCTAATTACTAGTTAGGATTCATTCATCCATTATAGTCTTTAAAGTTATCCCATCACCGGAATACAAAGACGTTGTTTAGTGTGCAGTGATACTATAATTACTTAATCTGTTTTTGTTCTTAAAAAGTTTAGACTACATACATGAAATATCAACATTTATTTGGACAATTAGGCTTTTTCATACCTAAACTAAAAACTGGAATTCAAGACCAAAAAATCTACGACAATGTTGCCACTGAAAAAAAAAGTGTGTACAACAGTAAACTTCTTTTTTTTTTAAACACACGTTAGAATATTCTTTTTATTAGTAATTTCGATCCTATAATTTAAAGAAGTAATTTTGTTTACTCACTTTTACATAAATACTAGATGCTTGAATAAAAACTTAAAAATTTCGTAATTTTTGGTTGAAAAACTGGTATTGTGCTTGTATTTCTTCAGGTATTCATAACATTTGGTGCAATAATTTACAATTAAGATAAAATCAAACTAATATTTGATTTAATTTTTTACATAAATTTAGCTAATCAACAAAACTGCAGAGTAATAGTGTGTAGCGCGCTTTATGGGGTTTATGGTGGCCATTTTTATTCGGCAGCGGCCATGACACCATGGTTTGTCATTCTCATTCGACATCTGACGTCTGGCCTTATACTACGAAGTGCAAAATTCGAACTTCGTATCGTGCCATTCCTCTCACGCTAATAGTATTTAATACAAGAGCGGGCAAGACGATGCGATACGAACTTCGATTTTCGAATTTCGGAGTAGCCCCCCTGTTCCGAGTGTTTGAATGTTCGAAAACCTATTACTAAGACTCAGTTGTCCGTCTGTCATTAGGCCTGTATCTCATAACATAAACCATGGCAGTTGAAATTTTCACAGATAAATGTATTCTGTTGAGGCCATAAAAACAAATACTAAAAAACAGAATAAAATAAATATTCAGGACTACACTGTGGTAGAACATCTTATCCAGTTTATGTTCCTTAGAATAAAATTGTCTCAATGTTAGTTGAGAGTTGAAAATAAGGTAGTAATTTTTTTTTTCACAAAATCCTTATTTAATAACAATACAAAGAATCATATTAAAAAAGGTTGGCGAAACCTGAAAAGTTTATTTGACAGTGACAGAAGTGACATTGACAGATTTGACAGTGACATATCTGTCGTAGATTTTTTGGTCTTGAATTCCAGTTTTCAGTATAGTACTTTTTTACGTTCCTGAAGAGTGTCGGGCCGTAGAATGAAAACATTACATGTATCTGAACATTATTACTCTATCAGTGCATTTCTAAATCACTTTCACGTGAAGTAGAGTCGATAGTACAATGTTCATTCAATGTACTTAGTTTTAACCTTTTTTGACCAACTTCAAAAAAAAGGAGGAGTTATCAATTTGGTTGTATATATTTTCGTAAGTACTTAGTTCGCAATCGCAATTAAAAGAACTAAAGACCATGTTTTATCAATACAAAAGTTTTGTACAGTCAGCAGCAGAATTGGTTGGCGTTCGTGGTGTTCAAAATTATTGTCTACGCACCCCCTTATTACCTCAGCAGTAGAGTCGTGTTGAGATCATTGTGAGGAGAGAACCGTAATTCATCTACTTCTGCTGGTGACTGTATTAGGTAATGTACTTAATGGGATTGGCTTAGTTAGGGCCACTTGCACAGTTCCGGGTTAAGAATGACAGTTTCATACATTTTGACACTGGTTAACCCCGGGTTAGCAGTTAAGTCGGAGTTAAGTAGCTAACCCAGGTCCTCGCAAGCTCGCCTTACAGTTACAATTCATTTTGTCTTTATGAAGACAGTTCCGAAATTCTCATAAATTGGTACGTAGGTAGGTACCAAAAAATTTATGGCTATCGATAGTTCTTTCGAGAAACACAGAAGGTATCAAGGTATTTCCAGACTATCGATTGGCGATATGGCAACACCCCCACGCATTGACAACGGCAATAATTCAAACTTAACGAGCCCTCGCAATTAACACGCGTTCCGCCGCCATAACAATTTACAATGCTAAATTGATGCGTTCGTTGCAGTTCGCTGCGTTCAAATACATCAAACCTACCACGTGGGTATTGCTGGTATACCTATGCAACATTTTTTTTCCTCCAAGAAAGAAAAATTTAATTTAAATTTTATGGTCTTAGCTGAGAAAAATCTAGATTTAGTCGTTAAATTTGGTCTGAGCTTGACAGTTCCCTTCATTCGCGCACTACTAAACCGCGCGCACTACTACTTCGGGCCGATGAAAACTTAACATAACCTAAACCTCGATTCACAAGAGTTAGCACGAATGGAATGAACGAAAGCAATGTCACTTTGACATTTTTATAGGAAAATGACTGATAAATAAATAAAATAAATAAATATCAAAATATCACGGGACAATTCACACCAATTGACCTAGTCCCAAAGTAAGCTTAGCAAAGCTTGTGTTATGGGTACTAGGCAACGGATAAACATACTTATATAGATAGATACATACTTAAATACATATTAAACACCCAAGACCCGAGAACAAACATTCGTATTTTTCATACAAATATCTGCCCCGACACGGGAATCGAACCCGGGACCTCAAGCTTCATAGTCAGGGTCTCTAACCACTAGGCCATCTGGTCGTCAAAACTGATGCATGACATTTTCATATTTGTGTGAAATATATTCAAAATAGGTAACACATAGATACTTTCATTCACTCATTCGATCCATTCGTGCCAACTCTTGTGAATCGACCTGTACCAATGTTTCTGTGTCGATTAAAGTTGGGAAAAAACGCGATTATGAAAATAAGCTTCAGTAAAAAACTATGGTGAGAAAAAAGCATTTGGGAAAATCTGCGAACGGAAATTTTGCTACAAGGAAATTATGATTTTGGTAAATTGCTCTAACCAGTCGTTAAAACTGGTACTTATGTGCCTGAAAATTCCATTCGTTCCGACACTCTCTATATTATCTGATCTATGTATATTTAGTATTACCTAAGCTCAGTTTAATAGCTAGCGTCAAATTTCTATAAATTTCAAGTTAGAAGTTATGAAGTCTATAATGCACTTTAAATCTTATATTTCCATCAAAAAAATGTTATACGACGGTCGACGATGGCAGAAAGAGATGACGTACGTAGAGAGTCAGGTTCCTCAAAAAAAAAATAGATCAAGTGGCCAGAAGACCACACACTAAACTAACAAGTACTTACTCGTTTTTTGATATCTGAAAATGTTTTGTCATTAGTTGAGCGACCTAGATGAAACTAAAACCGATATCTATTTAGACTTTACCTATAATATCCATTGTATTGTAATACAAGAAGTTTCTAAATGAACTTAATCATAACTCTTTGTTGTGAAATGAACCAGCACGAGGCCAATAGCGCAATTAGGTACTATGATAATCTAAAGAAAATAATGGGTATTGTAACTGCTACTATTATATTTTATTATTCTCTAATTAGAAGAAATAAAGAAAGGTACTTACGGCTGTATTACCATTATAATTATTATTAAAAACAATAGAATTCATTGAATTAATTGATATTAATTATTACCCAAAGGGTAAAATAGGACCCTATTACTGAGACTTCGTTGTCCGTCCGTCTATCCATCTGTCCGTCCGTATGTCCGTCCGTCTGTCACCAGGCTGTATCTCATGAACCGTGATAGCTAGACAGTTGACATTTTCACAGATAATGTATTTCGGTTGCCGCATAAGAACAAATACTAAAAAACAGAATAAAATAAATATTTAGGGGGCTCCCTTACAACAAACGTGATTTTTTGATCGTTTTTGCTCGATATTGATAATGGCAACAGGTAGACGCTTGAAATATTCACAATATTCAGTAATATATTCACTTTAAAAATAAATAATTAAATTAAAATAAAACAAATATTTAAGAGGGGCTCCCTTACAACAAACGTGTTTTTTTGCCGTTTTCATAGATAATGGTACGGAACCCTTCGTGCGCGAGTCCGACTCGCACTTGGCCGGTTTTAAGAGTTATACTTCTAGAATGAGTTGTAGAATGGTTAACTGATTTGTGGTGGAAAAGTTATCAGTATCTATGTGGGTAAGTGTTTATCATTCTTTGGCACACCTTTCAGCCTAAACGGCTCATTAGATTTACATAAAAGTGTGAGGTGTAATTTCATTACAAATTCATCTCATTGACATAGGGTATATATATTTTCCCGGAATTCCCATGGGAACAAGAATTATGCAAGAGTGTTTTTTTTCCATCTAGGATTGATATAAATAAGTTATTTGGAGTCGGTTTAGGGTCTGTTGCATCATACTCTGATAAGCTCCTGCTATTTTATGAGGTCAGATCGTATGCAAGATGTGATGCCATCTATGTCACGTAAAATACCAAGAATTTATCAGAGAGTACCTACTGAAACTGCAAGCCTTAAAAGTGAGATAAGATCCAAATGTAAATAATGATAATAATAATAAAATTTATTTTCACATAGACAATACAGACCTTTAAATAGGCCATCATCCCAGCCTATACTTATACTCCCACTGCGCAGGGCAGGGGCTTATTTATGCCTTAGTTTCTTCGCGGGCCCAGTGTGGACAGGGAACTTCACACACACCATTTTATTTATTAGCAGGTGAGTGTAGATTTCCTCACGATGTTTTTCTTCACTGTAAAGCTCATGCTAAATTTCAAATGTAATCTCGCGCGTAAATTCTTGAAAACTCAGAGATGTGAGCCCTGACTCGAACCCACGCCCCCTGTTTGAGAGGCCATAGGTTCAACCACTAGGCTACCACGACACGACTTGATACTTAGGTACTCGTATAGTATAAATCTTCGCAGGAGAATTTTTCGCTTGGAGCCCTTATCTTTCAAAACTAACGGTATCATCATAGTATTAAGGTTTTTTTTCCCCTATCCCTCCGACAGTGCAGGAGTCTATGCTCGCAACTTCGTTCATACCAGTTCCCGCATTAGCAACAGCTCGTACTGACATTCCGCATACTTTGTCTTTCATACACGCATCCCATATGCTCTCGGAACCGAGCCCATTTAGCTATTCATATCATTCATTCTGGCCTCTTTATCACACTTTCCGATCTTTTAAGCTGTCCACTTTATCACACATCATCTTTTTTACTAATTAATTACTAGTTTAGACTAGACCACATTAGGGGGGATTGGGTTGGGGACAATTTTATTTGTTAACTAAATCTACCTTACATATATAAATCATTACAAACACCACTTAAACACTCCTTCAACTTAAAAATACACAAATAACATTAATGAAATCACTTCGACAGAATTATATGCTCTTACATTTTGATCACATGTTACTTAACAATAATAGTATTAAGGTTCAAATTTAATGTAATGGCTCGAAGCGAAAAATTCACCTGGAAAAATTTATACTATACTCAGTGTTAAGAAAATAATATAGGTAAGTACAGTCAAGGGTCAAATACATGTAAACACAAATCTTATGATTAGTGACATAGAGATGTAGGTACATAGATAGTTTTGACGTCTTGGTAACGTACATAATATTTATGTCCTTGACTGTACCTACCCTCGGTGAGAGAGTCCCACTCGCGCTTGACCATTCGTTAATCACACTTGATTAAATAGAATTTAATTGCATAATCTCACGTTTCCGTTAATCTTAATTGTGATAAAGAACGCGAATAGAACAATTAAGCAAAAATTGTTTAATCATTTAGTTCCTAGCCTCTTATGGATTAATCGTTAGGCTGCTTCATAAATGGATAGCGAATGTGAATAAAATTCTATTTAATTATAACCAATTACATTTGTAATTATCATAAAAAGTTGCCGTAAGCGGATAGGGAAATACGGAAAAAATATACAAATAGCAACAGCCTTCTGTGATATCTCCCTTCCTTTCTCAGAACTATACTCATTTAATTACGGGTTTTACGACCTCAATATTCTTCCGAATCGCTACTACATCATCGCTACATCATCTTACTTGCTAACCCTGCCGCCAAGCGCTTAAACGCTGCTGTTCCGGCGTAAAGAATCAGGTTGCTATAAGTGACCCAATGTATTCTAGGGAACACTTCTCTGGGGAACGCATTGTAATACTCTGATGTCGCCACTTGCTTATTTTCTACGCTATATCATAAAAACATAGAGAGATTGGACAATCAACAGCCATCTGGCTGAAGATGTGGATAAGTACCAGGGGCGTAGCTACCGCCGTATCAGCCGTACGTCTACAGAGGCCCATAACGTGTGTAAGCAAAAATTAGGGGTTAGGTTCGTAAGGACTAGATTACATAACGAAACGACTCTATAAGCAAAACGTCTTAGTTACATAAGGTCTTGGTAGCTAAACGTCTAATTGTACAAACGTCTAAATAGTAGAATGGCCGGGTTTAAGATAGGACTTAGTTCTATTACGTCTTGTTTGTATAACGCCCTAATATCAAAATGGTGTAATAGCAAAACGACTAGGTAGGCATATCGTCAAACATTAATAACGTCTAAATGGCATAACGACTAGATGGTTGAATGACAAGAAAAACTCAAACGTAGTTTGTGAAGGAACTCTTTGATAAAGAAACTTCAAAGTCGAGTTGCTGGCCGGTATGCAATCATGACGTTTTGCTACCAAGACCATATGCTATCCAGACACTTTTCCTTATGCGTCGTTTTACAATCAAGACTTATTAATAACTTGGACGTAAACTCTATTAGTCATTTTGCAACTTCGGGCGTTATGCTATAGTTGTCGATCGAACAACTAAGACATTCTACTCACAAGGGCATTCTGCAAAAAAGACATTGTGCTTACCAAGACCTTATGCAACTAAGACGTTTTGCTTATAGAGTCGTTATGCAATCTAGTCCTTACAAACCTAACCCAATTTTAGAAAATTTTTATTCACATGTCACTCAATCTCGTGCTTCCCGGGAAAGCCCCCCCAACTAATTTTGATACAGGGCCCCTCCAAGGCACGCTACGCCACTGATAAGTACCTACACATACAGCTCAAAACGACTACACAACCTCTTTTTGCGGGAGCAGTAGGTACTTAGTCTGTAATAAGTAGGTAGATAATTTTGAGATCTAAAACTCCTCGTCCATCTGCTTTTTGGCTCGAAGTATCCTGGCTTTACGTTATTACTTACGTTTTTACCTTGCTTCTCCGCTACCCAACACAACCTCACCTACTTACTACTCAACTTATTAATCCCAAAATTTGTACGACAGCAAAAAAATGTCGATGCAGCTGTTGCGGTTGGTCCAATATTGCGGTCCTGATAGCCTAATGTCTAATGACAGAGAATTGGTCACAGGTCCGGTGTCGCCGACGTCTCATTTCCTTTCTCTGATTGCTTTATTAAAACCTCGAGATTTGGACAAACGGCACGCGATGTCTTAATAAAGTCTGTTTAGGAAATTGCACACGGAAGTCGGTTAATAACAGGCAGGCTTACAAGAATTATCCGGCGAAATATTTCAGAGATCGCGCTGACGGGTTCTTGTAACATGAATATCGTGATTAGATACAATTGTAAGCTGCAAATTATACAAATCGAAATACTTAATCAATGCTAATAAGTATTTATAAATCCGAGTGTGACTGTCTGTCAATTTTGTATGGAGATAGTTTGAGACTCTGGAAAGGATATTAGGTAGGATAGATTTTATCTCAGAAAATTGCTTAGTTCCCACGGGATAACAAGTACATATTTTTCTAGGTCCTTCGGATCGCTACCTCCGTGCGTCTTACTCAGTAATCCTGCCGCTAACCAATTACTGCTTGCGCTGCTAAATACCTATTCTGGCGTGGAGGACAAGACAGCCGGTGAAATGTTAACATGACATGAGGCATTTTATCTTAGCCATCTGGCTGGCAGCGCATTGGCAATCCTCTGGTGTTGCAGAAGTCCATGGGTGGCCATATAAGCCTGCTTTCATCTCTTTAGAAAAGGAGTGTCGCCTATACCCATGAACAAAATGTACTCTGTGAGATGAGTAGCACCTACTGTGGTGTGCTACGACTCCGCTGTTACCATAGTTCTCGAAGCTTGGATAGTGGCAAGGAAGTCCTCTGGCGTATGGAGTGACAAAACACTGCCGTAACGCGACCCCTTCAGTAGTTTTTAGGTAAATCCCGTGTGGTAAGTTTTTATGACAAGCAATTTAAGAAGGTAAAGAATTGATCCAATTATCCAGAGGCGGGTCGAGCCCGGGATAAAGCAATTTTAGTAATCAAGGGACATCACGTCGGCTTCTTTGTGTACTAACAAATTACCCACATTACCCCGATTAGTGGGAAAATCAACTGTTCAAGTTGTTTAGCGGTAAACAAACAATTAGCTTACTTTGTAACTTCCTATCGCGTCTATTATACTTAATTTAGAAACTACCGACGTCTTCACTCGTTAGAGGCGAGGTGATTGGTATTGATACCTTGTGGATTTATAGGAGGTAATTACCAAAGTATGGTTTTGATACGGAAAACCTATACCGTATATGGAATGGCTTAGTGTCACCTCGTCTAAAACGCGACTAGTCCTTTAATACCGGTCTAAAACGCATTTTTATGAGCTGTAACTTGTCTAAGTAGCTAATTACCAGTCTACGACACTACTGGTCTAAGTGGTCTAAAACACAGCTGGCCTTATAAATGGTTATGGCTAGATGTTACTTCGACTAATAGCGGTGTAGACTGGTAGCTACTTAGACGAGATGCGTTTTAGACTAGGTCCCGATAGACCTAGTTGCGTTTTAAATGAAATGATACTTATGAAACTCTAAAGGGCCTGCTACACTAGAACTAAAGAACCAGAAGAGTGATTTCAAGAGTGTTCGATTCAACTACTCTCGTCAAATAAAATAAAATGTGTAAACAAATTGCTGGTAACTATTTCCTACAAAACACATGAATTCATGTAAGTACTGTTGTTGCGGAGACATTATTCACTTCGATGCAGCGGTAGTGAGGTATATTTTAGGGCCTAAGCACACGGCGCGTTATTTAAAAAAGGCCGTGTGCTAGGGGCCTTAAGGCTGTTCTAATGGAATGAAAAACGCGCTGTAAACGCGCGTTCATAAAACGCGCGTCGACGGCGCGTTCAAAAAACGCCGTGTGCTTAGGCCCTTACATTTACTATACTTCAGAACAAAAAATAATTATAATTATTCGATTGTTTATTTATGTAACTTTGAGCAAAGATAAACAGATTATTGAAAAGGACCAAACAGAGATAGGTATAACTCTGAGAATAGCCCTCTCCACCTCTCATTTTTTAAATAATTTGGTTTATTTGACACTTAAAATTATTGATAAAAGAGTAGTAGTTAGCGAATTACCTAATTTCAGTCAATTTACATGAACATTGTTTCATGGCTAATAAATCTAATAAACCCAACACAGAACCGTTTGGGACAGCTGTTTGGTTGGCCTGTCCCGTCTACTGGCATTGGCTAATAATAATAAGTAATAATAAAACAAAAACAACATTGTGACTGCACGACATTGTATTTCCAAAACAAATCAATCAATACATATCAATTTTATTTACAAATCAATTATTCTGCTTAGTGTCCTTCGCATTCTGGAGCGCTTGGGTGACGTACAACTTGGCCAGGCTCTGAGAACAGAACTGGCTGATGTGCTGGCTGTATGTGTTGATCTGGCCAGCCACAATCATGGGGTTCAGTCTGAAAAAAAAAAACAAATCATCATCATTTCATCATTGTTTCAGCCGAAAGACGTCCACTCCACTACAGAACATAAGCCTCCCACAAGGCTCGCCAAACAGATCGGTCTTGCGCTATCCGCATCCATCGCGTTCCCGCAACCTTAACCAGGTCATCGTTCTATCTTGTTGGAGGCCTACCGACACTGCGTCTACCGGAAGAACTAAAGTCGACGACATAGCTCGAAAAATCGACAGACTCAAGTGGCAGTGGGCAAGGCATATCGCTCGTAGAACTGACGGCCGGTGGGGCCGAAAGGTTCTCGAGTGACGTCCACGGAAATTTAATGTATTTTTTTTATTTAGCCTGCTTTTGTCCCACTGCTAGACAAAGCCTCTCTTGTTTGCCTCTCGCCTATCAAATGCGAGCTCGCGCCATTTCAACTGAAACATATCCAGAGGCCTTATTGTATTGTCTAAAGCGCGGACTCTTACTACCGCATTTACTATTTCTTACATGATCATGACAGAAAGAGATGTTGAAAGCTATGGCAAGCGTGCGCGCGTTAGACAATACGGCCTCTGGTCGTTCCTTCGTCTCCACTTCGGTCTGCGGTGCCTCTATTACGATATCTATCGCTAGGGACCCATTCCGTGGCAACTTTGACGCAACATTCCGAGTTCATTCGACAGACATGTCCAGCCCACACCCACTTCAACTTGACTTGGTTGAATTATAATGTCCACCAAAAAATATTTAAAAGATACTAAGTTTCCTTCACCAAAAAAAAAATTAATGTGCAATTTCTCAGTGCTATAGATTGCATAGTAAAAGGTCGATTTTGAGATCAATCTTGAACAATGCGTCAAAAGGCTGAAGCTACTACGCAGAATAGAAGCTGGTGGCGCTTATATTCAGGTGATAATTACTATTGTTACTTTTCAACGCCAGCGACGGATATAATGTATGCGTCACAAATTACAGCGTCAAATTTTCACACAATGACATAAGGTTCAAAGTAGCTTTACGTTTCGTCCAGGCTTGGCGTTGAATAGGGTATAAGATAGGGGCTTTTTCCAAATTTTGATTAGTTAATGTGTTGATAAAGGGTTTGAGCAGTGTGTTAAAGATGCTCACCTCAGCGGTACGGGGAGGGGTTTGAACAGTTTGTTGACGTCTTCTTCGGGCAGCGGCGGCTCGTCTTTGGCGGCGCGCGCGGCGTTCTCTTGCGTGCGCTTCAGGAGCCAGCGGTGCTTGTCTTGCTGCTGACGGACCACCAGTTGTTGGTAGCGGTTGAACTTGATGGCCTCTTGGTTTAGCTCATCCACACGCTCCATTAGGCTGCGGAGTTGACCTGGAATATGATTAAATTAGTCAGATATGAAGTATCTTTTTTATTTATTTTTTCAACTTCATTTTTTATTACTGTTACGGTCATCCCATGAAACCATATATTTCAAACTAAATACAAACTGAAATATAGATGCACAGAAAAAACCCCAGAAAAAAGACCATTTAGTTTGAAATATATGGTTTCATGGGATGACCGTAAAAGTAATAAAGAAAATGAAGTTGAAAAAATAAATAAAAAGGATACTTCATATCTGACTTGTTTAAAGTTGCACAGTAGCGCCATCTCTTGGTCCAGGTGGGCGGTTAGCTCCGAAGGAGTGTTAAAAGTCTCTCGGTAGAGGGCATAAACATAGATGAGTGCTTTATCACTGCATAAGGTGATTATAACAGACTGAAATGTACGATGTATGGGAAAGATTCATCGCTAACCTCTAGACCAGTGATGGTGTAGGGGTAAGCATGCAGCACGGAACGCTGAGGACCTGGGTTCGATTCCCAGCATTGGTCTTTTTTCTGGGGTTTTTTCTGTGCATCTATATTTCAGTTTGTATTTAGTTTGAAATATATGATTAAATTAAATAAATATCATGAGACACAATTGAATGATTGACTTGGTCCCAAATAAAACTTGTATTATGGATACCAGGCGACGATAAAGTTAATTAACACCAGCATCCTTGGCATCAGATAGTCCATCCTGGACATGGGACTCCTCCAGTAAATACATCATAATTAAATATCCAAGACATGAGAACACACATTCGTATTTTAGGACCTTTCATTTAGGTAGTCATGTTAATGTGGGTCAAGTTGTGGAAGTTAAATTTAGCTCACTTCCAGTGGTTGGAATAGCTTTAAATTTGAATGACAATGCAAGTACAGTAAACAAAAACATAAATGCATGACTTATATAGACTAGTTGTCAGTGATCATCATTTCAGCCGACAAACGTCCACTGCTGAACATAGGCCACCCCCAAGAATCCTTACCTTCTAATACTGAAGCAGTGCCCAAATCCAGGAATTTGGAGCCCTCCTCTTCAGGGATCATCTCGGACAGCTCAGACATCATGATGTTGGTCAAAGGAGAGTTACGGATGACAATGGGCACCTCAATGAACAGGCTCTCGTAGCCAATCTTCAAGTTCCTCAACGCTTCCGGGGTGTAGTCCTGGTCTTTGTACATGGCGATGGCCTGTAGGAGTCACAATAAAATATATATTGCAACTTGGAAATTGCGAAAGTAGGCATAAGTATTACACACTATGGCAGTGTTCCGCGAACTTTTTGTGTTCAAGGTATATCTAGGAAAACGAAAATTTTTGGAGGTACACCATGACTGAAAAATCATGTGAAACAGCGTGATTTACATCCGTGGAAGTATTTTTCTTCCGTCCGTCTATTTAGCTTTATGAAATAACCTTATTTTTCCGCGGCATTAATGACCACGGTAGACCAGTGTGCCGAGGCACATACTTTGCGGAACACTGCACTAGGGGACCATTCATAAAGCGTACGTGAGCGTACGTAATTAACAAATATCGGGGGCGAATTTGATACCCCTGCTGCCCTAGACCTACGTCAGAATGCATAGTGATGCAGTGCGTGAACTTGGCTAGGAGTAAACTAAATCGTAATTGATACGCAGAGATCATGACTCAGCTAAGAAAAAATAACATCAAGTTTTTTTGAGCTGGGTACCATTTTGCTGAGACCAGATGAAGACTGTGTTTGTTACCCTTAATGAGTGACCAGTCAGCATTTACTTAGTTTAACTGTTAAAATCATTGGAAAAGTTTGTGTGAAATTTGATCATAGTAGTTTGTCTATGGAACATGGTTAAACAATAAAATTTTTTTATTCTATTCTATGTTGGTTGATTACTATTTGCACTTTTCATTACACTGGCTCTGGCAAAGAATAATAATTGTCATTGAATCATCGCATACCTATTCTGAGATGCATTTAACAATGACAAAAAGAAACAAACATACTGCAGTAAAGATAGTGCTATCACATTCATTAAGATTGTTTAATTCTCTTGAATCCTTGGTAAATCATAAATCAAAATCAAATATGAAATAATCATTATGAAATGCTTAGAACAAAACTTTACCAAGAAAACCACATAATTATGGAAAGAATGAAAATAGTTTTAACAAGGTTCAATCATCAATTTTAATTTGGTTTAAATTATCATCGGAACATAAAAACCATTTAACCAACATCTATAAAATATTGAGTAGGTAATTATTAGGTTGCGTATGTTAACTGTATCATAAAAAGTACGTCACACATTTAGGGGGGGAAGGGGTCAAGCGATGTGATACAAGAACAACGTAATTGCGATTTTCATAGTAATAAGTTGTTGCAATTGATCAAAATTGGTGTGACGTAAGTTATGGATGGCCCAAAAGCAGGTAAAACTTTTTAGTTTTAACCTCATAAAGAGTTTGATCATCTTTTATGAACTTTTTTCTAGGAAAAAACTTACTTAAAACTTAAGAATCATAGATAAAGTGCCAAAGTACAAAAATAACCAGCTACTTTTAATGCTGACTGAAAGCATACCAACCTGAGGCGTTAACCTATAAGCCTTCAGGGTGAGGAAGCCGCGAGCCGACTTCTTTGTGTCGTAGATTACTACCACACTCTCCTCTATGGAAGTCTGATAGTGATACTGCGACTCAAGGAGAGACAGGCTCAAGAAGTTGCCGACATCAGCACTCTGGTACCTGGAAAATGAAAATGATTTCAATTTAAAAAAAGAATTTGACTGGGGCAACCTATTGATAGTCTTTTTACAACAATATTTCAACACAAAAAAAAGTTTGTATTTCAAATTTATAATAAATAGTAACATCATCTATTTAGAAAAACAAGATATTTTTAAATCATCACCTTTTACAACAATATTTGACTCTTAAGTCTTCTTAAGTGGAGTGAAATTTGTAAAAATTTAAAATATTTACATAAACACAAAGAGGAGGCAAACTCTTTGCTTACTTTAGCTGACAAGGGAAGGGTGGGGGACTAAAATGACCATATTTTAACTTATGCAAATCTTGAATGGCCACTAATGGGGAAATTACACTGAGACAATTGCCGCACGCAACAATACAATACAATGACTATTGTACACCACAAATAATACAATACAGAAAAACAAGTACCTAAATAAAAAAAAAAAAACAACAACACACAATGGCCGTAACAGTCAACATTCCTTCTCCAAAGTAGTTTGAAACAAGTTCAGCAAAAACATTAGGTGAAAGAAGTAGTGTAATTGCCACTTAACCCTCCAAGTAAACTACACTGTACAATAAAACAATTAATAAAAAGCATACACACCATCCAACGTGGAAGTGATCTACATTGACCCTTCTCAAACGTCTCATCATGGCGAGCTGATACTCCTCCTCATCCATAGTGTCATCATGCTTCGGGAACGGGAAGCAGTTGGTGATCTCTAAACGGTTCTCAACCACCAGCCCCAGCAAAGCTCCCTGCGCCACATCCATGTTGCTGCATGATTCTTCATGGCAGTGCTTCAAAATTTTCATTACCGCCTAGAATAAATCAAAGTAGGCTGAGGTTAAAATTGGTGATACATTTGTAGAGATGCTACCTTTTAGGACTCCAGTTAAGTTACAATAATTTTGTAAAATAGCCTATTTAGACGCTGTCATAAATCAGCAAAATGTTGAACCAACTTTCAGTAGCAGAAAAAGAGTTAATTCTTCAACCAAAATTAGAATAAATTGACAGCACCAGGGTGGTCACTTTTTTTTTCTTTGGCTTTCACCCTTGCTGTTTTAGAAAGGTGTATTTTGCCAATGACATAAAGACATGACACACATGAGGACTGTTTGGTTTAAGAAATTTTGATTTTGGGGAAGGAATAGACAGGAGACACTTGCTCAAACAATACAATCATTTATTTTTTTATTAGCCTGTTGTAGTGTCCCACTGCTGAGCAAATAAATTTAAATCATAATTCATACATCACGGGTAACTCCTCAATTATGCGAGAGCAAGTATAAACAAAATTAATCCACTTCCCAACATCATACCTACATCATAACACAAATAAATAATCAACAAAACTAAGTAAATGACATGTAGACATTATCTAAAACAAATAATGGGGCTTATGTCGCGTTGAGATCATCACTGAATTCGGTAACCTCCAGACAGGTCAACTTATTAATGTTATAGCTGTCCTAAAACGACGTATGACTAATTTGTACTCACAGGTAAACAAACTGTTTTACAAGCGCAATATCTAGATTTAGATACTACTGAACGTCTTATTGCGGATGTATTACTTTTCTTTGTTTGGTTTTACTATGTTTATAACATTAAATTTGACAATACAAATTATTTCGCCAGGTTGTGAACATAACCTCTATACAAAATACAAAATGTATTTAAAACTAGTTTTCAGAGTATAAATGAATTTTATCCATTAGAATCAAACTTAAAACAGGCATTTATAATAGGTAACAAGTGGTAAACTATTAGGATCCCTGGTAAAAACAACAAAACAAGGAAATTTCTGACGCGTCGACATATTTACATCTAATAGAAAACGATAGGTTAACAGGGATTTCTTTTAAGCACATTGAAACGAAAATTACTTGTTACGTGTACTCACCAGTCCATCGCATTGAACATAAGTAATTGCGGCTTCTTTTTCAGGAACACGTCTTGCTGACCCACCACGGCTCGCCATTTTTAATACGAAAAGAAGTGGCACTGAACTGACTGAAAATGCTCAAATTTGACATTTGGCTGTCACTTTCCATTCATACCAATCGTTCTTTTTATGGTGGCAACACTTTTCATTCATTCACACTGTTTAAGTCAATATTTTTACAACTGGGTAGCGTTCAATTAAATTTGATGGAATCGATAAGTGTCATGCTTTGACCGCTTTATCAGCTAATCAGCTTTATTTGTCATTGTCCAACTGTCAAGTCAAAAATCCCCACCAACCTCCTCGAATGATAAATAAATCAAGTCACAATAATGTTGTTACTCCCTTGAATATTATAATTGATTACAATAATAATGTGTGCGTTGACCTAATAAATATAACAAGAAGTGCGTGATTAAATTGGACTGTACTGAATTACCAAGTTTTGAATTGGAACAGTGAGAAGGATTTCTACATGTATTTAAAGGAAGTCAGGAAATTATGAGTCAGCATAAGTTTTGGAAAGGAATAAAAACTTGCAAATATTCAGAGTCCAATCAGATTCCTGATAAAATTGTGAAGTTGTGCACTCTGGGCGCGGAAGTGATCGTGCTTGGCAATGACCATGGCCTCTATCACAGTGACATTGAAGACGACTGCCTAAACTTCCGAAAAATCAGTGGTATATCAGCAATAGACATATCACATCACAATGATACCCTCTACATTATCGACGTACATGGCAGGCTATACAAGACGAATTCAAAGTTTGAGAACAAAGAAGAAATCGTAGTTCGCGAAGATGCTAAGTGTTGCCCCCATGGCTTTAAAAGTTCTAGTTTAAAAGTGAAATTTCGGAATGTAGTGTCTAGTAACTTTGGACAGCTCTTTATTAGTAGTGATGGGCAGCTCTGGGGCTCAGGTGTTATGCCCCAAATTGCATTAGACACTAGCAGTATAAAAAAGGTACCATTCTTCGATGGCCGGACAGTATACAGTGCTTCTATAGGTGATGATTTTGCGGCAGTTATAGTTAGGAAAAATGTCCGCCAGTCTGACAACTGTGACACTGATAGTGATAATGAAGATGAAGAGGTGTTTGCATCAAATTGCTCACAGTGTCAGACAATTATAGGTTTAGCGTCCCCTGCCTCTGTACCATCCCTCTCAGAAACTTGTCCCCTTGGAGTTCAGATCAGCAAGTCGAGTGAGGACTCCAGCAGTACCACAGCTCCTCAGACAGATGTTCTTATAGATGCCCATAGTTTTACTGAAGACTCAAGTCCTTCATCAGAAGAATCAAAAATAGCTAAAATAAATTCAAACCTTTTAAAAGCACCTGTTAAGTTAAAATCAGAACAAACTGAAAAAGAATCTAAAGATGGTGCAGTAGAAAATGAAACAAGTGATGATGAAACAGAGGAAAATAAGGAAAAGCTTAACAATATCTTTATTAACACAGATGCAGCAAGACAATTTTTAAGTAAACAATTATCTTGGGTGTCAGCAGGTGAAGATTATCTAGTAGAATACACAGAAAAGCCCACAAGAATAATCAAAGAGAATGTTTCTAATCTAACTCATTTTGTTTATGAAGGTGTCAAAACTGTGGGGGACAAAGTAGCAACACTGTCCAGGCATGTAAGTGGCAGCAGTGATAACAATGAAGCAGTGGAGATCCAAATGAGACTGCAGCATGAAGAAATCAACTCTCTCATGTATAGTTGCACATCTGATTGCAACCTTGATGATCTACAGTTCTCTACAAGTACAATCAGCAGTGAAAAAGAATTTGAGGCTGGCAGGAAAACTGAAAACATAAAGAACATGGCTAAACTTGGTAAGAATATCTTGGCCACTGAACTGTGGACATGGGGTGATATAAGTCATGGGCAACTAGGAGTTGGTGACTCTGTAAAAAGGTTAAAACCGATGGTTGTCATGACTTTGTCAGGGTTTGGGTTGCAGAAAGTTTCCTGTGGCAAGTGGCACTGTGCTGCATTAACCTTAGATGGAAGGCTTTTTATATGGGGGTACAACCATTTCCATCAGGCCAGTTTTGAGAATAGAGAAGATAAAAGTGGGCCTAAACAGTTCACAGAAAACTCTAATAGTGATAGAATTAGAGACATGATTGCAACAAACCATCACACTTTAGCTTATACTCACAATGAAAATGTTTTCTACATGGGTAAGCACACAGACGGCTTTACAGAGTCTGCAGTCAACTTGAACGTGAGAGATGATGAAGTCAAAGAGAATGAAGATGTTCAGGCTGTGAAACTCAATGAGCCTGAAAAGTTCGCAAATAAACCCCAAAATATGTGCTACCATTGGAGAATACTGTCCTCTGGTAACATAACATACTGTTCTATTGAAGAGCCAATGAAATTCCCTGAATTTCAAGATCTGTCTATTGCTCAAAGATATTTAGAAGAAATGCTTTTAATATATCATTCTCTCGTAAAACCATTTCTTAAGAAAAGTAAAGCTATTGTCCTACATTCCAATGTGTATGAAACAGTTTGTGATATATTTGGTGACATATTGAATGTAAATGCTCTAAATGTGCTCTCAATGTGGCAGTATGCAGAGAAGCATATTAACGAATGTGATATTTCATTAATCAAAAATTTAGAAGAATATATCTATTTATACAGAAAGTATTATTTAGCAGTAAGCAATTTGATTGTTATTGGTGGTTTTGCTCATATAAACAATGTTATTGATGTTCCATTGAGCATATACAATTTATTTAGTGATCAATTACCATCCAACAAACAGAAGAACAACAAAAAAACACTGGAAGCCATAGTGGCACTCGCTTTTGTGCAGCCACTAACAAGATTGAGCTCTTACAAATGCATAGCTCAGTCTCTATTACGTTATAAAATTAAACAAAAAAAACTCGAAACAAAGACAAATATAGACGAAAGACTAAACAAGGTTGTGTCATCATTAGACGCGTTAATAGAAGAGCAAGAAAAGAAGCGCAAAGAGGCAGATGTCACAAAGCTATTTTGGGAAACAATTGGGAAAAACCTAGATCAATACAGGACACCTGAGCGCCGTTTAGTTCGGGAATCGAAGTCCCGACAGCTCAATCTAGTGAACCCTGGAAGATTTTCATCCCATTGGTTCATCTTGTTCAACGATTTGTTTGTCCATGTGAATGGTAGCACTCCTATTGTCCATCCTTTGTTTACACTTTGGGTTGAACCTATCCCTAATACAGATTCGTTAGTCAATGTGATCCAACTGACAACTCCAGAGGAAATCTTGTCAGTAACAACAACCTCAGAACAGGAGAAGACTGAATGGGTTCATGGGTTAAATTCCTCTATAAGATCAGCCCTTAACAAAGAGTCTTCTTTCAAAACACCAGCTATTAGAACTGCTGTCTACACTTTTTCTAGTAAAAGTCCCTTCTACAAGGACGCAAAGTATCAGGGTAGATGGTTGGATGGCAAAATCCATGGGCATGGGAAAGTAGAATGGCCTGATGGCAAGCTTTATGTTGGTCAGTTCCAGATGAATGCACTTTGTGGCCATGGAAAGATGGAAGATCCTGCTTTTGGTAAGTGTCTAATACATAAAATATTTAATGTCATTTACGTGAGGCGTCCAAGGGGTTAAGGCAAATCTCATCTAATCTTACTTCAGTGAAAGGGGGAGATCTCTGGGAAATATCACGTAATTTTTTCCCGTAAGAAATTGTACGAAAATTGGGTTAAATTAAATAAAACTTGTTCCATCATTTAAACTTAGCTATATCTAACAATGTCAGGCAGGGCACATCGCTCGTAGAACTGAAGGCCTATGGGGCAAAAAGGTTGTCGAGTGGCGTCCACGGACCGAAAGACGCAGTGTAGGTAGCCTCCAACAAGATGGAGCGACGACCTGGTTATGGTTGCGGGATCGCGTTGGATGCGGATAGCACGGGACCGATCTGTTTGGTGAGCCTTGGGGGAGGCCTATATTCAGCAGTGTCTTTCGGCTGAAATGATGATGTTGATATCTAGCAATAATATTTATCGTAGTTTTGCGAACGCCGCAAAGCCGGTCGAGTAGCCCGTCGTTAGTTCAAATGCGACCGCCATCCAAATATCCTTAAAAAATCTCACGTGAGATTAGAGGACGGGGGAGGGGGTTGAGCCAAATCTCACGATTTCTCACCAGGGTCGTAAAAACTGCAGTTTACGGCTAAATAGGTCATATTTTCATAATCATACACAGTACGAACTTTTTCGCGACGCAAATATTGTGTCAATTGAGAGAATTCTATCTAGGTATATAGGTAAATAGGTCAATTGCCCAGTGCATCAATGGCACTATTTTAGAGAATCAATTCAATTGAACTCTCGCGTTTGTAATATTTTCAGGAATCTACGAAGGTCAATGGAAAGACAACTTCCAGAACGGTTACGGGGTGCTAAAGTTCATAAATGGCGACATTTATGAGGGTTATTTCAAAGATGGGGCAGCTCACGGCCATGGGGTTAAAAAGCAGGGCGATTTCACATCTTCGTCGGCTACTATTTATACGGGAGAGTGGAGCAACGGTGTCAAGAGTGGATACGGCGTTATGGATGATATCGGGAAAGGGGAGAAGTATTTGGGGAGTTGGAGCGATAATAAGAAGCATGGATGCGGACTAATAGTGACCTTAGACGGGATATATTATGAAGGATTGTTTATGCAAGACGTGCTAACGGTGAGACCTTGGTTTTCAGTTTTTGTTTGCGCGTTTCATTTCGTGTTCATTTTATTTGCTTTTTATCTGAAATATTTATGAGCCGTGAGAGGCCTTGTTTGAGTTTTAATAAGTAGGTACCTATTTGATAATGTTTGACAGTTTTTCTATGATAAAACACTTATTATGTACAGCCGAGTTCACCAATATCTGTACAGCCAGCATTTCATAAATATCTATACATAGACCTTATTGCGGTAACGTAAGGTCTATGTATAGCTGTTTATGAAAGGTTGGCGATGCATATATATAGTTGTAAAAAATCCGTTAGCTACCGTTAATTAACCAAATTTATGATTAGCTACCGATAAAATGCAGTTATTAACGGTTAATTATCCGACTGCGACAACGAAAAAGGGTAAATAATGTAATTTATTGAATCAGACGTTACTTTGCGGAGGTCCATATTAATGAACTAAAACAATTACTTTGCTCACCCGCGACCTTACGCCTTAAGGTCGCGGGTGAGCAAAGTAATTGTTTTAGTTCATTGGTAAATAATGTTTTTTATTGTGCAGTCAACTCCTAGGTGAAGTGAAAAATCGGTATCCGAAGGATAAAGATTTTATTTTAGATTTTATAAATCATATTTAAAGAACATAAGTATACTGACTGATTATTTTTTGGTTGTCCATACCACGCTGTGCGAGTATTTAACCGTAATAAAATGCGGTTAAATAACCGTTAATAACGAAAAATGCGTTTCTAACCGCTTGGTTAAAATCGTTAATAACCGGCTTCGCATCTGTATGCATATATTGGTGAACTCGACCGTACCTAAGAGTTAAATATAGTTATGTGCAAATATTTAGGCCCTTCCTTCGTGCATGTAGTAGTGTACAGAATAGAAATGAAATTTACCTGTCATTTGTTTTATTTGCAACGTCAACTTGGCCAAATGGGCATGTTTATTACACGCAAGAAAAGCCTTTCGTGTTTCAATTTGAAAGAAAAAAAGAAAAGAAAGAAAGAAAAACATTTATTTATAACAACAATAACACGTACACAGGCAAAAATAAGAATACAATAGACATAGACAGATAGATAGATAGAGCTATGTACAGTCAAGGGCAAAAATATGTATACACTTTAGTACCTTGTCACTTTAACCACTGTGACAGTTCATATATGGCAGTTCAAGTATGACGAAAATAGACAAGGTACTAAAGTGTATACATTTTTTTGCCCTTGACTGTACACATTAATGCTGTCACAAAAGGGACCCGACTCAGCATGTTACTAGTTAAAACCAGCGCTGGTCTTCCGCCGGGCCACAGTGCAGTAAACTCACGGAAGGCCACACACAAAACAACATAATACTAAAAACTAAACATGTTTGTACATTCAGGGCTTCCACAGACCGAAGCGCAGGGCATCATACCTACATGCAATGGAATTTGCATGCATACCTACATTTTTTTAAATTATTATCGGTACCTATTATGTACTCTTCCTTGTATGCCACTCTTGTGTCAAAAAATGGAGTAAATAAATAAATGTTCACCTCTTTTCAACAAATTCGTAATATTGAGCACTCAGAATCGCAAATTATATTTATCATTACCAGTTTTTGCCCGCAACTCCGTCTGCGAAGAATTCGTTTATCGCTATCCCGCGGGAACTATGCATTTTTCTGGGATAAATTATATCCAATTTCCTCGCAGAGTCTCAAATTCCATACTTACCAAATTTTATCTAAATCGGTTTTGCGGTTTAAGCGTGCAGAGGTGACAGACAGACAGACAAAGTTACTTTCGCATTGATAATACTTATAATAAGGATGGTGTTATTTAGGTTAGTAATTTATTTTTTTATTACTGGTATTTTAACAGGGTCACGGAGTTATGGTATTCGAAGACGGCACGCACTACGAAGGCGAGTTTCGCTCGGCTGGCGTGTTCTCTGGCAAGGGAGTTCTGACCTTCTCCAGTGGGGATAAGATCGAAGGTTCCCTGAGCGGCGCATGGACGGAGGGCGTTAAGATTTCTAACGCGACTATGCATTTGAACGTGTCGAATCCAATACTCCCTGCTAATCCTAAACCCAAGTAAGTGTATTTGGCTCATTCTACTTTACAAGGATCAGTAACTTTCCTCCCAGTGGACAAGCAGTAGCAACAGTCCGTCATCGCAACGAATCAACGCATCGTATACCACACCTGAGATGCGTCGACGCACGACAAAATGTACTTCAGGCCGGGCACACTTACATATATCACCACTTTTCATGCGACTACAGCGATCTCTGGTGTTTTTTGCAGAACTAAATTAGCGGCCATCTTGGTTGACTTGTCAAACTTGTCAGTTGTCATTCATCGACCATGGCCATGGCGTACCAAATTGTACGGTCAAGGACTTTAATTGATAGGCCACTTGCCAATGTTCGTATTTTAGCCGTATAATGCAAATCGGGTTTAGCCGCTTATACTTCGTATATGCTGATTTGAATTAGACGGCTAAAATACGAATAGTGGCAATTAGCCCATCAATTTAAATTACGCGTAGATACGCATGGTAACTAACCAGAAACGCGGGACGCCGACGGAGCATGCCCAGCGCGGTCAATAACACTGAATCAAATAGGGTGTGCTGCGCTGCCGGTGTGTCAACGTATATTTGATTCAGTGTTATAGAGCGCGCTGGGCAGGCTCCGTCGGCGCCCCGCGCTCCCGGTTTGTGGTGGGTTTTAATCACAGCGATATATTGCTAAAACTTGACGAAGTACTTTCCTCCTTGACATGATAATATTATATTAATTTGTCTACAAAACAAACCAATGGCGATAAGTCAGTCAGGCATTCAGAAGTTTTCTTTTTATGTATTATACTTAGTACTCATTTTTTCCGTCCGCAGTTCCTTTGGCAAACTCTGCGTGGCGCCAAATCAGAAATGGAACGCACTTTTCCACCAATGTTTCAACTGCCTCGGCGTCTCTGAAACCCTACTAACCCCGACTGGCAACCATTTTGGGAACGGAAACTCATCCGCCATAGACAACAAAAAGATCTGGCAGAATGTGGCCGTAGCCATATCTAGCTCGCACAAAGAAAAACACAACAGATTGTCTGTGAAAAAACCGAAGGATCCGGAGTTGGATAAGTCTGACTGTCTAGAGGTGATACCCCAGTTTGGACAGAAGAAGTTGGATTTGGATGACTTTATGGAAGTTAAACAGTATTTGCAAAATGTAAGTTTTTTTATTTATTTTTGAAGTCTTTAATTTAAAATACTGGTACTGTATCTTCTAGCTGCATATAATTTAGGTGTGAGTTATTAAAATTATCCACAGGTATAGCTTGTCTAGTTTAAAACGTGCCCCACCACCGTACTCACGCACAGGATTCGAAACTCAATTCAAGCTACAATAGACTCTATTGTAGCTCAAATTGAGCTCCAAATCCCGTGCGCAAACGCGGTGGTGGGGCGCGTCATTTTAAACTAGACAAGCTCTACTTATTTAATGATTCTCTTACTAAAATCCTCTAAAATTTGTCTCGTGTTTTTTGTTAACTTAAGTTTATCTTCATGCTATCATATTTATAGGTTCAATAAAACGCAAAATGCGTATTATAATCCTACTAGTAATATCAATACTTACAAAACTTTATGTGTGAGTTTGAACTTTTTTATGCTAAAATTTGCTTGAAATTTAGTACCAAGATTCTCAGGAAAAAAGCTATAGGCTACTTTGTACGTATATACGAGGGCAGGCCCAAAAGTTTCCGGCCTAACAAAGAAAAGAATTACATATATTTACAAAACTTCTTTTATTTTTCGATATTCTTCCTCTATTTCAATTCAATCTGAAAAGTGCAAGTGTATATGTACTTCTTTTCTTTGTTAGGCCGGAAACTTTTGGACCTGCCCTCGTATGTATGTAAAACTCTTTATTGCCCATAAAACCACGAAATCAACATATTCCTAATTTCCAGGCGTGTGAGTCATCCCACCATCCACTCGGCCAACTAGTACTGAGCCTGACGAACGCGTTCAACACGACTTACGGCGGTGTGCGTGTCCATCCGTTGCTCCTCAGCCACGCTGTTAAAGAACTGAAGAGTATCACCACAAGACTATACCAGGTATCCCTTTGGAGAAATTCGAGGAAATCATAGAACAGCTAATTTAGAAAATCCATATATATTCATACTAAATACAAACTGAAACATGGATACACAGAAAAAATCCAGAAAAAGAGACCAGCGCTGGGAATCGAGCATTCCGTGCTGCGTGCCATACCCCTACATCACCACTGGTCAAACCACCACCACAACCAGTGGACCAGTGGTGGTGTAGGGGTTTGGCGCGCAGCACGGAATGCTGAGGACCTGGGTTCGAGTTTTTATTTAGCATGAAAATATATGGATTTCACGAGATGACCATAAGAGTAAAAAAAAATTTGGAGTTGAAAAATAAAAATACAAAAAGACTCCAATAAACCAATCTTGATAGTAAAATTTAGAAAACTAAAATAAAATAATAAACAATACACATTTATTTTAGTTAAAAACTGGAAAACCAGATTCATTTTCAATTAGATCAATAAAACAGCCATGGTAGCCTAGTGGTTTGTCTTATGGCCTCAGAAGCAGAGGGTCGTGGGTTCAAGCCCGAGTTCGCACTTTAGAGTTTTTCGTAATTAGAGCTTGTCTAGTTTGAAATGACGCGCCCCACCACCGCGTTTGCGCACGGGATTTGGAGCTCAATTTGAGCTATAATAGAGTCTATTGTAGCTTGAATTGATTTTCGAATCCTGTGCGTGAGTGCTGTGGTGGGGCGCGTCATTTTAAATTAGACAAGCTATACGAGCGAAACTACTCTTGAAATTTACCATGAATTTACCATTAAAGAAAACGTGAGAAAACCTGCACAAAATTGCGAAGAAATTCAATGGTATGTGTAAAGTTCCCAATCCGGACTGGGCACGCGTTGGAACTACAGCCCAAGTCCTTTCATTCTGAGAGGAGGCCTGTGCCCTGCAGTGGGACGTATATAGATTGGGATGATGATGATGGGTATGGTTCCATGTTTACCAGGTGGTGCGACTGTTGTTCCCGGCCTTGCCGGCAGAGGGCTCTGAGCTGGTGCTGCCGTTTAAGGACCAAGTGGTGGAAGAGGGTGCCAACCCCATTGATGGGTGAGTTACATGAAAAGCCCTATAGAAAAGTTATGGCCTAATGGCTGGGTGGTCCTTTCTTTTGTATGATATCGATGATTGTGGAATATAATGTATAAAAGAAGAAGGTGACTGGATGATTGACTGACTGACATTATACTACTCCAACTAGGAATTTGAAATTTTGCACAGGACTTCCATTCATCATGCAGGCGAACATTAAAAACGGGTTTTTGGAAATTCAACCCCTTGGGGGCTGAAATTATGTGCATAAAAGTCTCACTGGTTAAGTAACAGATCTGAAATTTTTAGATGGCGCACCAGATGCGTTCACATGGTGTGCCACCATCTTTCTTACAGTTTCATTCATTACAACTGGTGCGTGATATCAAGGATCATATAGACTGGATTAGCAATCGCCATAGTACAGATCGTCCGCAGCAAAATAGTTCGATTATTAAATCTAGATGGCGCTGAAATATAGCCCAAGGCTTTGAAAGCAAAACAATAAGACTACAGATGTTTCATATTACTACAAATGTATTATTTTTCAAAAATATTGCATAATAATACATTTGCAGTGATATGAAATATCTGTAGTCTTATTGTTTTGCTTTCAAACCCTCGGGCTTTATGTCAGCGCCAACTCGATTTAATAATCGAACTACAAAAACCGCGGCCGATCCGTGCTATGGCGAATGCTAATCCAGTCTTTTATCATCCTTGGTGATACACACGCGCATTCAAAGTCAAAAGTCAAAATTCTTTATTCAATTTAGGCATCAATTGATGCTCCTATGAACGTCGAAAAATCTACCACCGGTTCGGAAAAAACCCTGTTGAGAAGAAACCGGCAAAAAACTCAACAAGGTATATTTTTTTCAATCAGATCTACATTGTTATTAAATGACATACAACTAAAGTATTTAATACAATTAATTTTTTAACACAGTAGAGACTAGGGATCGCCAATGCGGATCGGAATTATTTCCAAACATCCCTGTCCATGAATATAGTCATTAATTTTATAGTACGCCTTAGATATTAATGTCTTCTTCACAATGGATTTGAATTTGCATAGACAAGCCTCTGCGGACGCTTTGTCTGCACGGAGCCCGCCGCGCGGGCCTGCCCGCTGCGGCGCAGCGCCCGACACCGTTTGACAAATGTCAAACTTTCCAAATAACAGAAGAAAATGTTTATTTTGGAACTTTTCTCCTCCGTTTTTATAATTTATATTACTCTTATAACGAAAATTAACTATCCAGTGTATTTTAGTGCTCGTGTCCTGTGTTTGTGTTTTTCCCGTACTTTTTTGGTGCCTTGTTTTAGTTTTAGCGTTTCATATTTAATTTTACTGTTTTAGACGTAAGTTATTTTATTTTGTGTATTTCTAGTGTAAATGCAACCTGCTACTCAGCCGTGTAATAGCACGTCGACCAATTTCCAATCATGTAAGATATGCCTAAAAACTTTCAAAACCATAAGAGGTCTAAATATCCATATTACTAAAGTCCACGGCCATAGTCTTAGCCAAGATGCCATACCTCTTAATAACATCCCAATTACTCCGCCTACCCCTCTTTCCGCTGCCAGTCAATCTGTTACTCCGTTCCATCTTCATCTAAGTGAACTTAAAAAAAATATCCCTATTGTTAAAAGAATTCCCCGGGGTGCCAGGACTTCCGCTGCTTCACATTTGACCCATTTAATTAATAGTTGTATCGATAGTAATACAATCAAGGACTGGCATAATCTTTTCATTTTTTCTTACAAGTCCCTTCACGCACAAGAAGATGGTTCCAACACTTCACTCACACAAAAAATAAAAAACAACTGTTGTAATAACCGTTCTCTTCCATCCATAGTACCTAAACACATCGTTTCGTCTTTTAACCGCAGTAAAACTGTGGAAACCAAAATCAGCGACGGCGATCTGAAAGGCGCCGCTCGTCTCCTCTTCTCAAGCGACGTGCTATCACCGGATACCCCTGACACCCTCTCGGCTCTACGGACAAAACATCCTCCAGGACCTTCTATTCCCTACTTTTTCGACCCACCCATGGCAAACCAGGCCTGCCTACAAATAAAAAACAGAGACGTATATGATGCAATTTTATCATTCAAAACTGGTTCTGCTGCAGGCCTGGACGGACTCTCACCCCAACATTTGAAGGACTTGACCGGTCATTTAGTGGGCGATGCAGGCGAGCGTCTAGTTGATTCAATTACAAAACTAATCAACCACATGTACTCGGGTAATATCAACCCAGACATTGTTCCAATTTTATATGGCGCAAACCTCATTGCCCTTACCAAAAAGGACGGAGGGGTGAGACCTATTGCCGTTGGTTCCACACTTAGACGTCTCGCCTCCAAAATTGCAGTTAAATATATTAAATCTAAATTACAGTCTCTTTTTGAACCTATACAACTCGGTTTCGGCGTAAAAGGAGGATGCGAGGCAGCCGTCCACGCCTTGCGTACATACCTCTCCAACGAACCATGTGATGCACTGGTCAAAGTTGATGTCAAAAATGCTTTCAACTCTGTAAATAGAGACACCTTGCTGACAGAAGTAAAAAATAATGTCCCTGAGTTATACAATTACCTCCTTCATTGTTATGCAGATCCCACTAATCTTATATACCGTGACAATGTTTTATCTTCAGAAGTGGGCTGTCAGCAAGGTGATCCTCTCGGGCCGGCAATCTTCAGTTTGGCTATTAACCCTGTTATTCAAAATTTAAAATCAAAATTCAATGTCTGGTATCTAGACGACGGAACCCTAGGTGGTGATCTGGACACCTTACTGTCTGACCTTTCAACCATCAAATCCAAATTCCAAGCAATTGGCTTAGAAATAAATTTTAGCAAGTGCGAACTTTTTGTGCATAATCCTGCCTTAAATTTAATAGATTTAAAAACAAAATTTGATGCACTGACGCCCGACATTAAGATAGTAGACAGATATTCTCTTAGCCTCCTTGGGTCTCCTATATTCGAAGAATCCTTCCCGAATTACATTTTAGAATCTATATCTAAATTCAAAAGGTATGAAATTCGTTTGCTTGAAATTAGTCCTCATTTCGCATTGACAATTTTAAAATTTTGTCTTTTCGTTCCAAAATTTACTTATGTACTTCGCTGCTGTCCTTTCACTAAATTCAAAATTTCATTGACACAAATGGATGACTTGATCAAAGCAAACCTGGAATCAATTTTGAACATTCAGCTAAGCGAAGAATCCTGGACTCAAGCATCCCTTCCTATTCGCTTTGGTGGGATAGGGATTCGCAAAATTTCTTCTATTTCTGCACCAGCTTTTTTGTCCTCCGCTCATAGCTCGGCAGATCTCATAGGTAAAATTCTGAGGGCTTTCCCTTTAAACTATGAGACTGCGGGTTTGACAGAGGCTAAAAACGCTTGGTCTATTGCCTGTCCGGGAAAGGATTTGCCAGAAAATTTTAAATTTCAAAGGTCCTGGGACGACATTCAGTCAAATTTGACATATGAAACCCTTCTGAGCCACAGCACGGGCTCTGATCGTGCCAGACTGTTGGCTGCAGGTACGAAGGAAGCTGGCTACTGGTTGCACGCCTTTCCATCAGCCAACACTGGTACTTTTCTAGAGCCCGACACTCTTAGAATTTCTATCTGCCTGCGCCTCGGAGTAGCAGTTTGCGCACCACATAAATGCCCCTGCGGCTTTGATGTCGACGCGCTGGGACACCACGGCCTTTCATGCCAGAAGAGTGCGGGCCGCTTCTCTAGACACTCTGCTCTCAATGACATTATCCGTCGCTCTCTTGCCACCGTCAATGTGCCTGCGTTACTGGAGCCATCGGGCATCGCCAGAGATGATGGCAAGAGACCAGACGGAATGTCACTGATTCCGTGGAAATTGGGTCGTGTGCTAGTGTGGGACGCTACTTGCGTAGACACACTAGCTCCTTCCCACGTCCGCGGAACAGCAAATCAAGCTGGTGCAGCAGCAGAGGCGGCGGAGAAACTCAAGGCAAATAAATACAAAGGTCTCGGCTCTGAATACTACTTTCTACCATTCGGGGTTGAGACCTTAGGTCCGTGGGGCCCCAGCGCAAAAATACTCTATAAAGAAATTTCGAAAAGGCTCTGTGATACCACAGGGGACCGAAGAGCTGGCAGCTTCCTCGCTCAACGTATCAGCATTGCTGTACTGCGAGGTAATGCTGCCAGTATCTTTGGGTCCATGCCGCGGGGGGAACCATTTATGAATTTTATTTAGTTTTTAGTTTAGTTAGTTTTGCTTTTTTTTTAATTATACTGTTAATTTATTTAAATTTAATTTGTAATTAGTATTTAGTTTTAATGTAAATTAATAATTTAATCCGTTTTCTATTTGACATTTAGTATACAGGCATGGAATAACACCTTTGAATTTTGTATCAGTTTGTTCGGTTATTGTTTTCGGAATTTTATTATAAAAACGTATGCATCTTCCCAGAAACGACTTTTTAGTTTTAGCCAGTCTGTAAGATGGAACTTTAAGCTTCCCTGTGTTTCTCGTAGCCTTTGGCTTATCGACGTTAGTGGGAAAATCACATATGTTTTTTCTTACATACATGATTATTTCAAATATATACACCGACGGCAGGGTTAGGATACCCATATCTTTAAAAAAAAATCTTAGAGAATCGCGTGTCCTTAAGTTATATAGTCATTTGGTCTGTGCCGGCTTTATATTGCCCGTGACAAAGCAATATGTTCCCAACCATGTTTTCCAGTGAAGTGGTATCGGCAGCATCCTTGCTACAACCCACACTGCTGCCTCGCGTCCATCCAGCTCTGTTTGTATTGTACGCGCTGCACAACAAGCGCGAAGACGACTTGTACTGGCGGCGGCTCGTCAAGTGGAACAGGCAGCCGGATCCTACCTTGATGCCGTTCCTGGGAATCGACCAGTAAGTACAGTCTTTGTACCGTAAAATGCAGGGGCTACTTTGGAAAACACTTTTTTACGCCGTGTCTTTATTTTTTTAGACCATCTGTGGCAGTGAAATAACTACCTTGATAAATTACTAGGGTTCATTCCCGGGAATTCTCGAGCCGAGAATTCCCGGGAAATCGTTGGGCTTTGTTCCCGGGAAATCAAGCTCGAGAAAACTCGAGAACTCGAGAAATCATATCACTACATAGTATAAAACAAAGTCGCTTCCCGCTGTCTGTCTGTCTGTCCCTATGTATGCTCAGATCTTTAAAACTACGCAACAGATTTTGATGCGGTTTTTTTAATAGATAGAGTGATTCAAGAGCATGGTTTATATAGAATACATGCATAATTGCACCCGCGCGAAGCCGGGGCGGGTCGGTAGTTTGAATCTATTTTAATGCTGTACTTGTATTGTTAGATTGTTACGTACCTGTAATGTTTCTTTTATCTTGCAAAAATTTAATTTTTTTTTTTTCTAATTAACTTGCCAAAAATGGTGCTGTGATTGTAATTTAATTATAAGTTGGGATAAAGTTAACGTTTTCATGTGGAAATTTTTGTTTATTTTTTGTTTTGTTAAAAAGAAAGAAGCTAGAAGTTTTAAGTTGATTTTTTTTCTTTTTAATGCTGTGCTTGTGCTGTGATTGTATTATATAAGTCACAAATGTCAGAATAGCTTATTTTTTTAGTTTTCTTTAAGAAAAAGAAGCTAATTATGTTGAAGACTGTCAATAAAAGTCTTATAATTATTTTGATACTTTTATTTGAGAGGAAACCACTAAATTTGTTGATTAATCACATTATTGGAACCGAAGAATATGCAAATCCGTACGTAAATGTAAATTTCTCGACAACCCGAGAAGACCCGAGAAATCAGCCTCGAGAATTCTCGAGACCCGAGAAATTGATAAGCTCGAGAAATCATGAACCCTAAAATTACCTAACTTTTTACGTCAATTGCTCAATCGAGCTGGAATATTTGCGTTTTATAACTATTTTAAATTATCAAAGTAGCCCCAAAATTTCCTAAAGTAACCCCAGTTTACCGGTACTGTCGAGTCCTCCAATATCTGCACAGGCAACCGTTCATAAATATCTGAAGATGAACCTTATGTTACGGTAATAAGGTCTATGTATGTATAGCATTTATGAACGGTTGACTGTACAGATATTGGTGAACTCGACTGTACAATACAATACAAAGACTCTTTATTGTACACCACAAAGAATAAAATACAGAAATACAAGTACATGGATAAATATTTAAGGTAAGCAATGGGCGGCCTTATCGCTTCGAACTTTTTGTAGTCTTTCCAAAGAGTGCCAAAGAAAATAGGTTGCCAGGCTCAAAAATAGAAATGCTGGACATTTAGCCCTGAAAGCCTGACACTCACATTATGTATATACATTGTTAGATTCAGATTCTTATGAAGTGTTATATTATTGCGGCAAGGGGTTGCGTCTGGATGCTCTGGAATGCATGGAAATAATAATAATAAGGTACAACACTTTGGGGTCTATTATTAATGAACAGGTAAATTTAGTATCTTCTCTTTTAATGCGGCTTGGGTCTAATTTGAACAGTTAGTATTAATAAAATATGCCTTATATTATAAATAAATAAACAAAAATTCAAGGTAGTTTTATAATATGTCAATAAAAGTTAATTTTTGTGGGGTAGTTTGAGAATAAGAAAAATAAAGTGGGTACTTGAGAAGTTACAGTGACAAGTAAAAACATTTGTTTTGGTTTGTTAGTTTAACATTTGGTAGCATACGGTTGTGGTAACTCTGAAGATGAGCTCTGGTTGAGTTCGAAACGCGTCAGTGTAGCTTGGTGGTGGTGATGGTTGGGTTTATGTGATTTGTGTGTGTTCGTACAGTGTGGAGGTGGAGGAACTGCATGAACACACATTTCTTGCGTAAACGTAACTATTGTAAGGTCGCGGGTGAGCAAAGTAATTGTTTTAGTTCATGTATGTACAGTCAACAGCATAAATAAGTGATCATTTATGTACCTTGTCACTTTAACGTCATGTTTGAAAACGACAAGGTACAGAAATAACCACTTATTTATGCTGTTGACCCTACAGCCGAAGAAACTGAATCACGTACCAGGGCCGCAGGGTAAACCCTTTTCATTACAAATGTATGTTCACATTCCATACACCTGCCAAAGAAATCGTCGTAAAATTGGTTGTGAAAGGGTACCACCCTAGTACGCGATTCAGTTTCCTTGACTGTATACGTACCTACATATTTATTAAAAAAAAATCCTGACCAGTAATATATGATCACGCGCCATGTTGCGGATTTCATTGGAACTAATTTCTGGGTCTGAATTTGAAGCCACTTGCCCTATGGACAACGAATTTGGATTCTGATTGTGATTACGGGGAATAAAAGTAAGTACCTAACTCAAAATAACTGGTTGGCAATGCACATTACTTAGACTATACTGAAATGTAGTGTCCGACCGAAACTGGTTTTTACGACCGAAACCGAAACCGAAACCGAATTTCGGCAACGGTCTCAGTTTCGGCCGAAACCGAAACCGAAAGTTCCTTACAAGGATCATTTTTTGAGCGAAAAATAAAGAAAAAGTTATTATAATCAGTCAGTCTTCATTTTTTTTTCTTTAAATCACATAGCTATGTATTCTTCTATATTAGTCTAGTTGAAATGTTCAAAATGGTGTTAATTCTTGATAAAGGTCCTAAAAATATGTGCGATAGCTCATTGGATTCGGAATGACGTCTAGAAAAATGTATTCGAAGGATTTTACTGCAGGATAAAAATTGCAAAAGTTATTAACAAATTAAGATGAAAAAAAAAGGTATTTCGTTTTTTGGCAATATCTCAAAAACTATTAATATTTAAGAAATTTAAAAAAAAAGATTCTTAAAGAGGAGAAAATTTCCAAAAAAAAGGTTTACCTCCCGGAACTCTACCTCCATTATTTATAATTTTAATTTAGCGCTGAAAATAGGGCCCCGCGCGGCCGATACAGCATGGCCGCGCTGCCGCTCAACAGAGTCTATGACATAAAATATTTTTTTTATAGAATTAAATATCAATCGAAAAATTTAAAAAAATTATCGTGTCATCAGAACACTTCAAAGAAGAAAGTCCCGTTGGAAAAAATTTTTTTTGTTGATTTTTCAAAAAGTTATACTATTGTTAATTAAGTAATTTTTCGTGGGCTTTAATTTTTACAAAAGACAGTATAAAAGTTTAAATAATTGGCCTATAAATTTTTGGCTTCTTGGAGCTCTTCTTATATATATACTTAACAAGACCACGTTATAAAAAAATCTTAAATTTGTATATTTTGTTTATTATAATTTTTTAAAGTTAACAAAAAATGAAAATCATCAAAAATGTTGTTAAAAAATTTTTTTCAATTTAATGTTAAGTTATGGCTATTTTTGCATTGCATAGAGGCATTGTCTAACGTCGAAAAATATTTTTTTGCGGCATTTGTTAATAAATTGTTTATAAACAAATAGACAAGTTTAATATTTTTAAAAAATTTTTTTTTACCATATTGTTGTCATGGAAAAATAATGATTAATAAAATAAAAATTTTTTTAAGAAAAAATTTTTTAATTGTTTAAAACCGTTTTTTACATATTTGCATTGTTTAAATAATTAGTTAAGAAATTATTTCCTCTTTAAGAATCATAATTACCATTTCTCAATAGACTGACCGAAAAAAATTTTTTTTTTATAAATATTTTAATTGTTTATTAACTTTACAATTGTTTATAAACAAATTCAGATGACCGTTGTATTTTTTTTCTAAAACTAAAAAAAATTACAAAAACAACCATGTATAACAAAGTGGTAAAATATTTTTTTTTTGTATTTTTTACAATCATTTCTAAAACTCCACGATACCAAAGTTAGATCGGTCACACAATTTGTCAAGTAACAAATTACCATAACTCATAAACTATTAGAGATAGGATAATCAACATTCAAGTCATTTTTATAGAGGATTAACTACTTGTTAAAATGAGCTCAAAACAAAGTTTGTAACTATTGTTAATTAACAATTACATGCTATTGTTTAAAAAAATTTAAGATTTTTTGACATTTTTGCCTCTTTTATGACTTATAACTTGTTAAATAACGTAAATACGCTTATGGACCTTCAAGACAATTTTGTTTATCGATAAAATATCTACCTCATGATCTTTTCATTAAATCAATATCTTTTATAGTTTTAACTATAAACATATTTTCATTATTATTTTTCAAACTAGTGTTCTATTAGATATGAAATAACTTACTTTTTGCATAAATTATTTATGGTTTGCCACGACTTTACATTCTACATATTATAATTTTTTATATTGGCTTTAATCTGAAGATAATCTTAAATTTTTTTAAACAATAGCATGTAATTGTTAATTAACAATAGTTAAAAACTTCGTTTTGAGCTCATTTTAACAAGTAGTTAATCCTCTATAAAAATGACCTGAATGTTGATTATCGTATTTCTAATAGAGGATTAACTACTTGTTAAAATGAGCTCAAAACGAAGTTTGTAACTATTGTTAATTAACAATTACATGCTATTGTTTAAAAAAATTTAAGATTATCTTCAGATTAAAGCCAATATAAAAAAATATATAATATGTAGAATGTAAAGTCGTGGCAAACTATAAATAATTTATGCAAAAAGTAAGTTATTTCATATCTAATAGAACACTAGTTTGAAAAATAATAATGAAAATATGTTTATAGTTAAAACTATAAGAGATATTGATTTAATGAAAAGATCATGAGGTAGATATTTTATCGATAAACAAAATTGTCTTGAAGGTCCATAAGCGTATTACGTTATTTAACAAGTTATAAGTCATAAAAGAGGCAAAAATGTCAAAAAATCTTAAATTTTTTTAAACAATAGCATGTAATTGTTAATTAACAATAGTTACAAACTTTGTTTTGAGCTCATTTTAACGAGTAGTTAATCCTCTATAAAAATGACCTGAATGTTGATTATCGTATCTCTAATAGTTTATGAGTTATGGTAATTTGTTACTTGACAAATTGTGTGACCGATCTAACTTTGGTATCGTGGAGTTTTAGAAATGATTGTAAAAAATACAAAAAAAATTATTTTACCACTTTGTTATACATGGTTGTTTTTGTAATTTTTCTTAGTTTTAGAAAAAAAATACAACGGTCATCTGAATTTGTTTATAAACAATTGTAAAGTTAATAAACAATTAAATTATTTATAAAAAAAAATTTTTTTTCGGTCAGTCTATTGAGAATTGGTAATTAAGATTTTTAAAGAGGAAATAATTTCTTAACTAATTATTTAAACAATGCAAATATGTAAAAAACGGTTTTAAACAATTAAAAAATTTTTTCTTAAAAAAATTTTTATTTTATTAATCATTATTTTTCCATGACAACAATATGGTAAAAAAAAATTTTTTAAAAATATTAAACTTGTCTATTTGTTTATAAACAATTTATTAACAAATGCCGCAAAAAAATATTTTTCGACGTTAGACAATGCCTCTATGCAATGCAAAAATAGCCATAACTTAACATTAAATTGAAAAAAATTTTTTAACAACATTTTTGATGATTTTCATTTTTTGTTAACTTTAAAAAATTATAATAAACAAAATATACAAATTTAAGATTTTTTTATAACGTGGTCTTGTTAAGTATATATACAGTGGTGGTCATACAATTAAGAACGATTTGAAGTTTCCGATTTTTTTTTATCTAAATCATGTCATATGTCTAGTTGTGTTCCTTCTTAGAAGTAACAAGTTATGTTATAAAATAGCCACATGGATAGAGCAAACGGGATTAATAATAATAGTGTATAATTGCTAACATTTTTTTTTACAAATTTTATTTGTTCTCTATACTAATAAATTCAAATAGTAATGAAGCTGGACAAATAATTAAGAACGATTTATTAAACTGCTCGAGAGTTGTTTTATATGAAACTTAGATTAAATAAATCATATTAATGTGAAGTTGGTATAGAAAAAAAAAGCAATTTAATACATTTGAATTAAAATTAATAGTTAGTAGCATGTCCACGGCTTTTTATTACGGCTTTACACCGGCGAGGCATTGAATCTATAAATTTTTGACATTTCGCAAGAGAAATAGAGTTCCATTCTTCTAAGAAAACGTCGTACAGCTCTCTCAAATTGCCACACTGTCGATATGAAACCTTTTTCTTGACTTCGCACCAAAGATGCTCTATTGGGTTAAGATCTGGGCTGTTGGCTGGCCAATCTAAGACAGAAACTGATTGTGATGTGAGGAATTCCTTAACGGTGCGTGCAGTATGCTTTGGATCATTGTCGTGCTGGAATGTCTAAATAACCGGAAGCACGTCTTCGGCATATGGTAACATTGTTTCTTGCAGTATATTTTTGTATTGGAATTGATCCATGTTTCCTTCTATCAGCCTAACAGGTCCAACGCCATGTCCAGAAAAGCACCCCCAAATTTTCACATTTCCCCCGCCATGCTTTAATGTCACTTTTGTGTACTTTGGGTCGAATGCTTTATTCGGAGGGCGTCGTACATATCGTTTTCCATCAGAACATACCCTATTTATTTTTGTCTCGTCAGAAAAAAGAACGTTTTTCCACTGTCTGACTGTCCAGTTTTCATACCTTCTTGCAAATGCAAGTCGGGCTTGCCTATGACATCGTTTCAACATAGGCACCTTCCTTGCTATCCTTCCGTTCAACTTATTTTCTACCAAACGCCTTCGAATAGTGCGTGCAGAGATTGCTGAAGGGTTTTTTTCGCCAAAATATTCTTTTCTCAACTCATTAGACCCTTTAAAAGGATTTTGTTTTGCCAAACGAACGATATTTCGATCATCTCGACGAGATGACTTTCTCTGTCTAGGTCCACGTGGAACGTTTGAAGTAGTTTGATACGTGGAAAAATGCTTTACGGCATGGAAAACCATTGTTTTTGAACATTGCAGATAGTCGGCTATCTTTTTATACGACCAATTCTTCTCGCGAAGTTTTATTATTACTTCTCTTGTAGATTTATTACAACTTTTATTTTTCCCCATTGTTTTTATACGAAGTAATCACTTTTAAGACTTTAACAGCACGAAATGGCGCCAAAATTATACGAATAATAATCTACAACCACAGAGCCACACAGTGTTCTCTATTTAAATTTGAAAAAATAATAAACTATTCAGCGTTCTTAATTACGTGACCAGCCAGTAAGTACTAATACTAGGTTCAGATCGAATGTATTAAGTTTCTCTATTAATTTTTTAACCAACTATGTTGCATAAATGAATGTACCGGTAGTACGGAAAAGTTTCGCAATACCGAGAGAAATAAAAAAAATACGGGCAATTAGTTATACTTGTTACTTTGAAAAAATCATCTCAATAAATAATCGTTCTTAATTATATGGCCACAACTGTATAAGAAGAGCTCCAAGAAGCCAAAAATTTATAGGCCAATTATTTAAACTTTTATACTGTCTTTTGTAAAAATTAAAGCCCACGAAAAATTACTTAATTAACAATAGTATAACTTTTTGAAAAATCAACAAAAAAAAATTTTTCCAACGGGACTTTCTTCTTTGAAGTGTTCTGATGACACGATAATTTTTTTAAATTTTTCGATTGATATTTAATTCTATAAAAAAATTATTTTATGTCATAGACTCTGTTGAGCGGCAGCGCGGCCATGCTGTATCGGCCGCGCGGGGCCCTATTTTCAGCGCTAAATTAAAATTATAAATAATGGAGGTAGAGTTCCGGAAGGTAAACCTTTTTTTTGGAAATTTTCTCCTCTTTAAGAATCTTTTTTTTAAATTTCTTAAATATTAATAGTTTTTGAGATATTGCCAAAAAACGAAATACCTTTTTTTTTTTCATCTTAATTTGTTAATAACTTTTGCAATTTTTATCCTGCAGTAAAATCCTTCGAATACATTTTTTTAGACGTCATTCCGAATCCAATGAGCTATCGCACATATTTTTAGGACCTTTATCAAGAATTAACACCATTTTGAACATTTCGACTAGACTATATTTTCACTTATTGATAATCAACATAACAACCCTGAATCCATAATATGTAATTATCACCACTAATGCACTATAGTAAGTACCAAGTGCCTAACTAATGTTTGTTTAGGTATAGCATTAGCGAGAGAGTTAAACTAACCAAAAAAATATTTAGATAGTTAGGTGAAACTTGATTCTACTATATCTATGTATTAGTTTGTTATATTGAATTATTTTTTGATTTTTACTACCTACTCTTATGCTACTCAGGTGATAAAATTAACTGACTTCAAAATAAATCACTTGATAACTCGCAACAAACAAAACGAACTGCAAACACAAGCCAGTCACGACATGATTAGACACGTGAACGCGGCAAAATGGCTTCGTCGCTTGGAATTCAATGCGCCGAACATGACCGATCGCAGCACGAGAAGTCCCGAATGCAGTTTCGGTTTCGGTCGTAGTTTCGGCAGGTTTGTCGCCGAAACCGAAACTAAACCAAAACCCGTTTTTTGCCGAAACTCGATCGAAACCGAAACCGAACTTTCGGTCGGACACTACTGAAATGTTCACACAAATGAAAACAGTAGCACCCTCTTGACAATGATCATATATTTCTGGTCAGGCTTTACATCCAAAATCCTAAGTTCCAAAAAAAACTTCCAGGAAATTCTACACAAACTACCTGTCCCGGACACCTGAACACCTGTCGCCGCGTGAACAGCTCTTCCAAGAAGCCGTGGAGACTCTCCAGCAACTCAAGACCACCTTCTCACCGACGGAGAAGCTGCTCGTCATCAGAACAACCTTCCAGAAGATGACGGTCGCCGTACAGCAAGAACTGGGTGAGATTTAGATTTAGACGACCAGATGGCCTAGTGGTTAGAGAACCTGATTACGAAGCTTGAGGTCCCGGGTTCGATTCCCGTGTCGGGGCAGATATTTGTATGAAAAATACGAATATTTGCTCTCGGGTCTTGGGTGTTTAATATGTATTTAAGTATGTATCTATCTATATAAGTATGTTTATCCGTTGCCTAGTACCCATAACACAAGCTTTGCTTAGCTTACTTTGGGACTGGGTCAATAGGTGTGAATTGTCCCGATTTATTTATTTATTTATTCAACATCCTCGCCAGCCGAAAGGTATCCACTGCCAACAGTGGATACCTTTCGGCTTTGTCCAAACAAAGGCCTCGTAACCACTCACATGCTTTGTGCAACCAAGGTTGCCAATTTATTTATTTGTTTCAATCAAATTTTTTCCTTAAGTCAATAATGAAAAAATATTGAAAAATATTACATTCAATTTTGAAAAATATTATCTGCTAACAAAGTTTCATTAACCCTTTCAACGCCAACGACACGTATTAATGGTGTCACAAAGTACAGTGTCAAAGTGATCTTGATACAATGACATAAGATTCAAAACAGGTTTTCGTTTTGTCGAGGCTTGGCGTTGAAAAGGTTAAAGGATCGTTTTCAAAAAATTTGTACATACTTAACGGCTTAATCAAAACAAAAATCACGATCGCTATTTTTGTGTAACGAAAGTTACCCATACAAAGTATGTGGGTAACTTCGTTACACAAAAATAAATAATTAATTAAATTTTTTTTTAATTATTCCCTTAATTGTGTGCAATTTTTTTAAAAACGACTCTTAAAATGAACTCTCTAGCTATTGTAAATAATAAAGTCGTTATTTCAATGAGTTATTTTATCTTATATCGATACCTTTAGGTTCAATTGGCGTAAAGGACAAAATGGCACTTTTCAGGAGAGCCAAAAAACAAATTTTTTTTTAGAAAAACTTTTGTAACTTTTTTCTTTGTTGACTTATATTTTCGATTTATATGAGAAAAGTGCTTAGAATTCTTGTCTCTATTTAGTAATTTGGTACCTATTACGTTAAATATGAAACTTAAAATGTTAAGTGTCCTTTACACCGTGGTAAAAAGCGTTATAAAGTCACTTACGACCATACTATTTTAAGTAATTTAAGATTGTTAGCCGTAAAGGTCATTTTTGTAAAAAATAATGCATTTTTTGGGTGTATAGACTACAAAAACTTACTAAATTTATATTGTTTTCCTTGGATTTATGTCATTACAGGAATGTATTATGCGAAAATATTCATCATTTGTTGTAATTATACGTTAGTAGTTACTTACCAATAATTTAGTAGTTGGTAGTAGCATAAAATATCATTAAATACCTGTAATAAACAGTTTACGGCATTGAAAATATTAAAATTACATCTATGGAATTTTATTATTGTAATAAAACAGGTAGGTTACTCATGGTATGCCGTGAATGAAAGGATGGAGCCATTAGTCTGTAAGAAATTGTTGTAAAGTTAACTTTAGTATTCGTAAAATGCACTTTACTAGAGAAACGCTACACAATATAGGTTCAATCAAAAAATTACTTTACCTACTAGGAATTTAATAACGTTATTTTCTTTGTGTAAGAACTAATTATCACACATGTTGTACCTACAGCTCTAACGTAACACAAAATCTTCCAGTATAAAACAATACAAATTCTAACAAACAAATCTCGCCGGATAAAACCATGCTAATTATATATTTCGTAACTTGATATTAATAAACTGGTTCTCAGAAATGACTAACGTCTTTTAGGTAGACCTTAAATAAACGAGTTAGTTTCAAGTAGGTAGTAAGAATAACGCAAAAAGCCTTAAAAGCAACTCATCAGAAAATAATTAATTCATCTACTGCAATGTCACTGTAGACGACTGCTGACGACACTTGCCTCAAAAACACTACTCGATAATAATTCAATCGAACAGCGTTAGAAAATATTTCTACAATAATAACTGAACTAAACAAAACAATCATCTGATCTGCATGCGTATGCATCGGGAACTAGGTATAAGTCCGTACCGCCATTGACACATCACATATCTTGCTCTTAAAGCCACCACAAACCGCAGCGCGGGGCATGCGCGCGAAACCGATGGAGCGTGCCCAGCGCGGTCTATAACACTAAATCTTATATACGGTGACATACACCGGCAGTGTTATGCAGCGCGCTGGACACGCTCCATCGGCGTCGCGCGCACGCCCCGCGCTGCGGTATGTGAAGGGCTTTACTATTGATAAAAAACAAAATTGCGAGGATGGCAGAGACAACCGGCATGAGGAGTGTTTTACCGCGCAAAACTGTCGCGTGTTTTGTTACGACGCAAACTGTCATTAGTAAGAAAAGGACAATTATAATGAAAATAAAAGAACATCAAAGGTTTAAAGTAAGTAAACCTATTAAAACTTGATTTAATTACATTATGACATCATTACAGGAATGGAAAACTCTTTTAAGCCTTTAACTTTTTTTATCAAGTTCACCAATTTACAAAAAAAAAGAGTAGTAAAGCATTAAAAAGTCCTTTACGCTGCATCATAAATATACCTTAGCATTTATGTAAGTCCTTTAAACCACGTTGTATAATGCAAGGAAAAAAATATACGTCCTTTACGCCCATTGTTTAGCTACATTATGAAGTAAATGTAGTACGTAAATGAAGAACAGTAAAGGTCGTAAAGGGCAGAATAATAAAATAAGGTTCCAAATGGGTGGTCTTAAAGGGCAACGTGTATAATATCAGGACTTTACGTCGTGGTCTATATTTCATGACGTCCTTTACAATCCGTGTGATTTCGAGTATGATATTTACACCCACTAAACAAAGCAGTTTTGATGTTGAGCTATGAAAAATTCTGGGGTGTAAAGGTCAAATTTTGCGAGATATCAAAATTTCAAGTATACAGATCGATAGAGCTTGAAATTCTGAACAAAACTGTATATATAACTCATTTTCGGCATTTTGTCCTTTACGCCAAATGAACCTAAAGGTATCGATATTTCCGTTCATTTTTAACTGAGGATTGTTCACTTGAGACATAATAGAATACAATGGCTTTGTTCGAAAGGTGAGCTGTTAACGAGAGCGGGACACCTCAAAAAAATCGTACTTTACCATTTCTTACAGTAAAATTACATAAAGTTTACCACTGACAGATGGTTTGCCTTCATTTCATATTCAACTTTAACGACCTACAAATAAAGCCAATTTTAGAATACTGTTACCCACGTTTGCAGATTTTGTAATAGCTACTTTATTTGTATGGTGTTAAAGCTGGAAATGAAATGAAGGCAAGCCATTTTTTTTTATTATTGTACCCGTATTGTGGACATTCCCAGGCCAGGGTTACCTGTGGAGCATGGACGAGCTGTTCCCGGTGTTCCACTTCGTGGTGGTGCGCGCGCGCATCCTGCAGCTTGGCTCTGAGATACACTTCGTGGAGGACTTCCTCGAGCCCGGCATGCAGAACGGGGAGTTGGGGCTCATGTTTACCACGTTAAAGGTGAGTACAATACGTTTACTTTTAGTTTACCACTGACAGATGGCTTGCCTTCATTTAATTTCCAACTTTAACACCATACAAATAAAGTAACTATTACAAAATCTGCGAACGTGGGTAACGGTATTCTAAAATTGGCTTTATTTGTAGGTCGTTAAAGTTGAATATGAAATGAAGGCAAACCATCTGTCAGTGGTAAACTTTATGTGATTTTACTGCAATCCAGTCGGTTCCGGTGTTGTTGCAATAGCGATAGTTTGACCTTGAGAAATAGTCGATAGTGTGATAGTACCATCGAAAATATCGACATGCTGCAATAGTATCGACAGTGAAAATTATGCGATACTATCGAACGTAGCGTAGGACGTCCTCAGACTCGGTGGAGCGATGATCTTCGCAAGGCGGCTGGCAAGAGCTGGATGAGTGGCCGAGGATCGTGCTCAGTGGCGTGCCATGGGAGAGGCCTATGTCCATCAGTGGACGAGCATAGACTGATGATGATGATCGAACTTGGTCGATACTATCGATAGTATCGTGTCAAAAAAGTCGATAGTATAGATAGTTTTGCAATAGTATAGTGAAATGTTCGACTATCGAAAGAGCAAAACTATCGACATTATCGATAGTATCGGTACTATTGATCTTTAGCAATAGTAGTACTTATTTTCATTAATTTATAGTATTGATACTATTGATCTTCAGCGATAGTATGACTTATTTTCAAATAATAAATTGTTACAAGCTTGCAAGGTTCGAAAAAAGTTGATCATGTAGTGTGTGTACCTACTTCGTTGATAGCTCAATTTTCGTTCATCCGAAGACTTAGTCTAGACCTTCGATAGCACGCCATAAGTTTTCACTGAGTGTGGCCACTTTAGTTTACATATTGACTTGATGTGCGAGCTTATTTAAAAATAACATCGATAATCTTAACATTTTTATTACAGGCCTGCTATTTCCAAATACTTCAAGAGAAGATGTCCATTAATTAGACCAGGATTATGCTCAGAAATCACTGACCTTCCGCTATTCTACTTGGAAAAGAGTGTAAATTAATTATATCGTTGTCATAAATTATATATTGTCTGTAACCAATAATAGGTTTCAGTAAAGTGCTCATATTTAATGATGTTTTACTTTAATTACTGTGGTAAAAGTAAGCACTAAAATACGATTCGAGGTGACGAAATTGTTTTTTTAAATTTGTTTTTTTACTTGCATATTATATCGTAGTAATTATTTATTATCGGCCAATACTTGGCTTATTTTTGTATGAATCTTTTAATTTAGTTTTTACCCTTTTGTAAATGATCTCGCAATACTATGGTGCGTTTAAAGCTTAATTTACACGCAGCGAGAAATACAAGAGTTACGGTACATTGCCGTCGGTAGTCGATTTATAAATCCACTGACTTCAATCCGCAGCTGCTCCCACTTAATAGTACATTACTGAAGAGACCAATCCACCATACTGGACAAGTACGATTTGAGACCCGAGCCATAGGCGAGGAATTCTATATACGAGTATATATCTACTAGTAAAGCCGTTATTGCGTGATTGAGTAACAAATATCCAACCATCTAAACATCCAAAAATTTGTATTAACTTTTTCATCATCATCTCATATTAGTAAGATAGCCGCTCGGCCCTGTAAAGTACCTCTATATCTCTTGCCGCGTTTAAACGAGGCCTTAGGATGAGGCTTGCCAGCAATAATTTGCTTTAGAGAGATAACGCTAGTAATAAATCGTTGTTGTTGAAAAATATAACCAATGTTGCATAGCTTTAGCGTAATTTTATACAGTCTTCTTGGTTGAATGAACAAAAATATGAACGAAAGTTTTTCTTAAAATGAATGATTATTAACAGATTCCCTGTCCCGAAGCAGTGTGTGGCGTTCTTTCGACACGTCCCCATAGTAACAATGACATTAAACGCTCACAGAGTCATGAGGCACATGCGCCTCATGGACGTAACAGTAAAGTCACACATGAGGCGCATGAGCCTCATAGGAGAGGGAACCTGTTAAGTGAAGTGCTGCCATTACACCACATTAGTTATGAATAGAGAGCGGATTTGAAGTAGCGATTACAAATAAAATATGGATATGGCTAGTGCGATTGGTTAAATAGATAGATAGATTTGTTTATTAGATATCATGTTGTTTATTGGTCTTACACTTACTTACTTACAGCAATGCAATCTTATAGATAACTAAATTCAATAAATGTTATTCTTGCAACAAACTATAATTTAAAAATGAAAACCTAAAAAATATTTGATTATGTATTATCGTTCTGTATCATCATAAACCTTTTGTGTCGATATATGACCTGTGTACAGTTGATATGAAAAATAAATACTTACTTGTACTAATCCTATCCATATTAAACTTGTAATCTCTACTTCAAATCCACTCTCTAGTTATGAATATGTTTGAAATCGTATTTCTGTGATTTTAATAAAGTAATAGATAGGTACCGTAAGTAGATTTTTCTTTCTAAATCAAATCGGTGATAGAAAATCGTTTGTGTTCACATTTCTTGTCTTAGTAAAATTAGATTAGCAATGTATGTCATAATCGTTACTTATTATTTACTTGTTTTGAATTCATTTTAAATAAACTCAAATGTGGCGCGTGTGATGAAGCCATATCGATTTAGCATTCTTTAATAGCGTATCTAAAATCTCAATACCTCTGATTTTTTGTGTAATTTTTTTTTGTTAACTTGCATTTAATTTGTAAAAGTACAAAATTATTAACCTTAAATAAGGGCCCATTTATTGGTGCATACTGCCACAGAATCAAAAGCAGCTATCGAATACATACCGTATTCGATAATATAAGGATATTTTGAAAGCTATTAGTATTTTTAATAATTACAATGGATATTGTAATTTATTACTAAAACAATAAGGTTAAATTTCCAAGTCAATGCATGTGGTCGCTAAATCGGCTCTACCTTATTAACCCTTCGGATGCCTTGTACCGGATCCGTACCCAATTTAAGGCTTTCTTTTTGTATTTTTTTTTAAATCTGTATCATTGGATTTATATAAAACTGTTGAGGCTAGAACGCACGACTTTTTTTTTTCTTCCGGCATACGAAAGGTTAAAGGTTAAACTGTCACACTGCGTGTGAAATCCGTATCGTTATTACGTAGGTCCTCTACTCCAGCTATGCGCAACCTGCGGGCCGTGGGCCATTTGCTGCTCGCCAAGGTCGTATGAACTGCCGGATTTACATAATATTTATATTAATCCTGTTGACAATCAATGTCCCACCCAATCAGTGACCCAGACAAAAAAAGGTTGAGTATAGCTGCTTTACACTGTACTAGTTATGTCACTGCGACGCTCTATTATAGACCACTTGTAAAGCCGAGAATACTTACAATACGTTTACTTTTAGTTTACCACTGACAGATGGCTTGCCTTCATTTCATTTCCAACTTTAACACCATACAAATAAAGTAGCTATTACAAAATCTGCAAACGTGGTTAACAGTATTCTAAAATTGGCTTTATTTGTAGGTCGTTAAAGTTGAATATGAAATGAAGGCAAACCATCTTTCAGTGGTAAACTTTATGTAATTTTACTGTATGCCTGTAGCTTGTAGCTGTAGCCTACATTTTTGTGCAAGTATTTTCCTGACACGTTACAGCGAAATTGTGGAATCAACTTCCGGCAACAGTGTTTGCAGACAATGACGAAATCGGGGCTTTCAAGAAAAGGGTTCATACTTCCTGTGAAGGCAGGCAACAGATCAGTAACTTAACTTACTTACTTTTCTTGGGCGGTGGTAAAAAAAGTCATCGTTAAAATATTGGGAGCTCATTTGAAGGCAATCGCAGTATATCTTAAAACTTCGATAGTGCGATTTAGTTTCTCTATTAGCAGACTAGATGGCTCTAGGAGTCGCTACACATCCCTTAGAAAGCAGCAATTTCAAATATAATTGCTGATTTCCACAAAGAAATTACCGTTTTATTTATTATTTCTACGCTCTCTAACTTGAATAATGTCATTAGTAATTTTGCTGTAATTATGGATGAAAATAATTTTGGAATTTATTAAGTACTTATCTAGACTATAGGTAGTCGCCTGATAATCGAACAAACGCAAGTGCCCTCAGTGCGTGTGAAAAGTGAAAAGGTTCGTCACTTTTCGACCTTAACTCGTTGACATAGAGTCGAAAAGTGAGGAACCTTTTCATTCCGCGACTGTACATTATACATTATTATTTGTATTTTCAAGACAATATTTTATTTATTTACATTGAATACTAAAAATCAGAACAGTAAGTTAACAAAAAATTGAGTTAGGTTATGGAAGTATGCTACAGTTGCTTTTTGTTGTTGTTTTTTTTTGTAACAAATGGCAAATTATGTTCGTGCGGTTACTACGTCGTGTCAATGATTATTTCATTTGTTAAACATTCCAATTTATTTATAAAGAAGCTATGTGCTATTATTTATTAATGTGTCATTTACACCACTGTTTTGATATTGAAGTGTTGAAAAACTTTCCAAGCTGTTTCGACAAAACTACTATAAGTATTTGTCGAAACAAATGTATAAAAAGAGATGGTAATAAAAAACCTTCAGCTTTTAGCTATTTTAATGAGATTATTTTTGTTAATCGATTTTGTAATCTGAAATTTTACTTGTCTTACTTTTAGATTATTATTTGGTGAGGTTCTCGAAGCTCGTTATTCTGTAGTTGTTATTGTATGATATCTAACTTTAGCAGTAATTATTCCAAAGATTTTAGTACAAAACTAAAATGTAGCGAACAATCGTTTGTTTATTTAATTTAATGATTTAAATTATAATGTTGCCATAGATAGGAAAAAAATTAAAGGTAACCTCGTTCGTAACGGCCCGGTCACTACTATGGGCGATCGGCGAGGCGAGTGTTTTTCTTTGTTCATTGCGTAACCACTGAGTGGCAAGCGTCTCAGCCGCGTAATGAATGAGCGGACAAAACAAACTCCGCGCCTCCGATCGCGCGTGTAGTAGCTAGGCCGTAAAGAGAAGAATCTTGTTATAAATAAAACGGTGTTGTTCCAACTAAGTTATGTGCAGATTGTTAAAACTATCACAACTTGTAATATTAAGTACCATATCAACATTTAGGTATATCGTCGTGTGTTTGAAGTGTTTAAAGAATTGTAACTATTTAACATTTAATAAACTTCGCAGCAAAGTCTTCTCTTTTATTTTGACATATTATTTTAACCCAAAGGGCGCCAGGGCCGAATTTAGAGGTCTAGAGGCCTCGGAGCTTAAAAGAAAAGGAGGCCCCTTGGCCACTAATTATTTTTCAAATAAAATGACCTTTTTTTAAGTCGAGATTTCATTAAACAATTTTTCGAAGCTGGAAGCTCATAGCTCGAAGAATCGCCAGACTCAAGTGGCAGTGGCCAGGGCACATTGCTTGTAGAATTTATGGCTGATGGGGCAAAAAGATTCTCGAGTTGCGTCCACGGATCGGAAGACGCAGTGCAGGTAGGCCTCCAACAAGATGGAGGGACGACCTGGTTAAGGTTGCGGGAACGCGTTGGATGCGGATAGCACGGGACCGATCTTAGGGAAGGCCTATGTTGAGCAGTGGACGTCTTTCGGCTGAAATTATGATGATGAATTTTTCGAAGTCTGTTGTGGGGGCCCATCTACTGTGGTGGAGGCCCCGGATGCCCTCCCCTAAATCCGGCCCTGATTGGCGCACACCGAGCGTATGAATGACCGCGTACGCGCCACAAGCTCGGGAGTCGACCGCGCTCGCTAGTCTCGCAACGTGTGGTCACATTTTGCCGTTCGACTCGTGCGCACACACGGCCACTTGAACAATGTTTTAGCTCTAGCTGCAAGTGGCAGCCACTGGTGACCGCATCCAACCACCATTGGTGACGGTGTGTAGTGGTCTGACTGGACCACTGGTGGTCGCGTTTAGTGGCGACGACTGGTGGCCATAATGTACGGGGACCCAAAGCAAACTACGGATTCATATCCGTAAAAACAACAAAATTGATCTTCACGCAATGGTAATAAGTTCTAGATCAGTTTTACTATTTAGCTGAGATTGGTTGGTAGTGTGCTTTGACTGTCACATATCCAGTTTCCAGTTGTGTTTCAAGTTAGGTTTATCATGAATACATAAACATAATATTATATATGTATTTAAGTATTTATTTATCTATACAAGTATGTTTATCGTCGTCTAGTACCCATAGTACAAGCTTTGCTTAGTTTGGGACTAGGTCGATTTGTGTGAATTGTCCCGTGATATTTATTATTTATTTAATGGCCTAAGTCCATTCAGGGCCGAAGTGAACCGACCTTAAGGAATTGTAAAAATATCGTAGTCAAGAGCAGACTTAGGCGCGTAGCATTCCTATTTTATGATTACTTTATATAACAAACGGTTAACGGTTGTCAATAGTGTTTTGTTTTTTTTCTTACTTTTTTTGTACAATAAAGAGTATACTATACATACATATATAAATAATAATGCGTCGCAGTTAGATATCTTGCATGTTTAGTTACGCAGTACTAGGCCTTAGGTGCTAGTTCATACTATTTACAAATGCGTGTAACACCTAACCAGGTAAGCTGTCGATCGAAATACTTATCTTTCTGATTTGGGAATACTTACCAGAGGCGCCATCTCTACATCTTAAAGGGACACTGCAAAATTTGAACTTTATTCGAGGGTTGGACCTACGGCCGTAGTCTCGAGACACTCGGAATCACAATCGCTTGTAGTACAGACGAGCGAGGGAAAGGGACAGGCGAATGTGGACGCGAGCGATTGACAAAACGACCTCCGAGGCGCAATCCACACAGAAGAGATGTGAGACGGGGGCGTGTCGCAGTCGCGGCTCCCGTTGAATCGGTTTTCATACATGTATAGAACCGTCGCGATCCAAAGCAGACAGAAGAGACGGGGCGGAGACGCGGCCTGCGAACAAACGACGCGGACTGCGACGCGCCCCCGCCCCACGTTTCTTGTGTGGCTTGCACCTTAGTCATTCAGATGTAAGGCTCAGGACTTTCCTTTTTAAATACAGTAAGGGTCGATCACCTTTTTTTGCCACTCGTTGCTATAGTGACGGTCTCCTGGGTCACTCTTTAAACCGTAAGTTTATCTAATTAAAATTTGCCAAACAAGCATTTCTGTGGTAGTAACCCCTTCTAATAAGCATGTTAGTTAATGTGACACATTAAATTTCTTCTTATTAAACTGTAGTACCTTTGATCAATTATAACTGTAGATCCACAGTCGCGCGCCCGAAAATGTCCGAGCCAAATGAGCGCCACTTTGATAAAAGTGGCCTTCTTTTTCTCAGTACGTCGCGTTGCGTGAAATTGTCAAGTTTAGCTGTCTAGTGTCAACCGAAATTCGACTGTAATGAAGTAAAGACTAGGTTCAAATTTCTGTGTAGATGATGATTTTAATTGTTATGCAAACAAATAAAAAAGTTCGGACATTCTTTGAAGGGGATTTTGTTCGGCAATGTGTATCTTCAGTTATAATTGATCAAAGTGTAGTACTACTTTTGTTCCCTCGCTGACGGGACAGAATAACAGCAAGAAATAGTTGATCCACCCAAAAAAAAACATTGCCGATTAAGTAAATAATACAAACATTGTTTATTAAGGCTATTTATTTCATTCCTATAAAATAACATACCAAATGTCTCTTTTGTACAACATCATATCAAAAATGTACACCGTTATATAAATTTCGTCTTAGGTAAATGTTACCTAGCTACTCTCGCGATCTATGTCCGGCTATTACACATAAATATAATTATAGTCCTCTCACTTGCGCTTCTCTGATCGGTACAAAATGTTCGTAACACCGTCCAGTAATGCTGTACACAAGCTATCTACAATTAGGATAGAATGCCACTAACTTATCTGAACTTCTACTACGAAATTCATAGTTCGTATCTTGTCGTCCCTTTCACTCCTCTGTTTAATACTATTAGCGTGAACAGAACGGCACGATACGAAGTTCGAAAATCGAATTTACGAAAATACTAAGTTCGAAAATCGAATTTCGCAATGGGCTGTGGTGACGGCGTCACTGTTATTGAAATCAGTGTTACCATTACAATACTATTTGTACACTGACATTAGTTCCAGTTTTGACCACCAGATGCCGTATTGTCCGACGCGAGGGCGCTCGCAATCGCATTCACCGTCTCTTTCAACCCTCATACCGCTTGGCAGAAGATATGGTAAAACCGATTATGATTGAGTGCGTTGGACAACATAGCCTCAAGTCAGATAAATTTGTGACACCATAATTAAAATTTCCACGTCAAATGACACGCTGTCACTTTAATAAAACAATTGAAGTTGAAAATATCGAATATTGCACTTTAAAAACAAGCTAAATAATTAAAATACCGCACATTTATGGCATTCAATAAGGTTGATAATTGCAGCAAATTAGAGACGAGAACATTTCAAAACAATTTGCGAGCTTGCACGACACATAATTTTATAAGTTTGCATGGAGGTCGCTGCATACATAATCATATTAATAATTGATAACAAACACGCCACGACCTTTTCATTTCACGGTCAGATAGCATAGACGTGCTTTCTTTTAACTAAGGATACAAGTCGAAAATAGCGTCAATTTTGTGTTGAAAAAACCTTCATGCTCGAGAAAAAGACGTGTATTCACGTCGTTTAATTATTTTCGCTGCCTTTATTCCCAGTTTTACCAACCTACATTAGCTTTTCCTACTACGGAGTACAAATGTGACGTTCCCGCTTCCCATTGGTTTAAATCTAATGACGTCACTTTCGTTTCGTATAACAACCAATGATCGTGCAGTCACTCAGTACTTCTGCAGTAAGAAAAGCAAATTGTAGGCTCGTCATTCGTTAGACCACAAAAGCTATAAAGGAGGATTCACAATGTAAAGAAACTTGTGTGGAATCACGGTAATTTCCAACCCAGCCCCTTAAAAAACATGAAGCTTGTATAGCTATGTATAGAGCTAGGCCCATTCAAAAAGGCGCGTGAATTTGTCAAAATTAGACATTAATGGCATTACAATAAGAACCACGCATCATGAATGACTCGATCTATAGTTGGCTTCTTTACATTGTAAATCAAACTTAAGACTTTAATGCGACAATAACCATTTCTAATTGGTCCATTTTGCTGCATCCATGTCCCTAAAGCTTTTAATGTGTTCATTGAACGATGGCTTTTATATAGGCAGTGGCTTACCGTTAAATAGTCATTTGGCGGTATAAAAATTTAGAGTATTTTTTACATTCTATCCTAGAGGCAAGAATTTCAAGAATTATTCCGTCAATCTAAATTCGAGGAGCAAAAGGACATCTATATGATACTATTTGAAGATTAATTGTTCGCGTATAATGCTATTCACTGATTTGTACTTTGTTTACAAGCAAATTATATCGCAGGAAATTGAAACTGCAAGTGTTTTATGGAAATATTTTAGTTTGCGATGTAATGGATGGAACTAGTGTATTAATTATGGCCATACAATGCGATACAATCGTACGATAAGTTGTTCCAACACGCACCGCGATAACACGCGGGCGAGTAAATCTTTAGCTTTCAAATCGTCAAAATTTGGCATTCCTATTTTTCGCCGTACTCATAATTAAGAAATTGTTGACAGGGAGTTAAAACTAGTCCGTTTGGTTACACATTTTTTCGAGTCTTTACTATAAAAAAACGTAACAAACCGGACAATTCTTCAATTGATTTGTTACGTTTTTTTTATTGTAAAGGCTTGAAAAAGTGCGTAACCAAACGGACTAATTTTTAACTTCCTGTTAACAATTTCTTAATTTTGGGTACAACGAAAAATAGAAATGCCCAATTACTACCATTCTTAAATTTCAGAGTATTTTCGTCACTAATTGAACAGATGACATTTAAGAACTACCAATCATTTGCAAAAAAGAACATGTATTTTCTAAAGATTCACCCGCTCAGTAACAAAAATTTAATTCTGTTTCGTCAATTACCATATTGTTAAATCAGAATCCAATAGAACTGCACCTTAACAACAAATGTTAATTTACAATAAAAAAAATATAATAATGATACAACGACGAATCCACAATCTCTAAATAATGTTAGACATAAAATAAATTTAATTTCATTAATATAAGATTAATAGCAAAATATCAATCAATTTTTATTGCATGCATCATTAAAAAGAAATTAACGATATACTTTTTTTTTCTAAATAACATTTCGGACGATTTGTAGTCAAAGATATAATTAAGAAGTAGTCTAAGATATTCACGGGGAGTGTTCTATTTAAATATCGTTTTAAAAAGCGTCGTTCAAACAACAGGATGCTTACAACTAGAGAAATCAACGTATATATTACTATAACATCCTACGGCTACTGTTAATGCTTATAAATAAATGCCGACTACCGTGGTCTACGGACTTGCCTGCGACCCGGGCCTATCTGGGACATATTGATTTCACAAAAAAAAAAATTTCTGTAACCTCCCCCTTATTCAAAAAAGGTACCAACCTCTTGTTAAGTGTTAACCTTCTTGCTAAAGCAGATGTAACGGTAACAGATAACGACATGTTTAACTAACCTGAAATAAGCAATTAAGCGTTTATGAATAAGGAGGCAAGTTTTTGATCATACCAAATGTCAACAAAAGAAAATATACATTTTCAAATTTGTTTAACTTTTAGATCTCAAAATCATATTTAAATTTAGTTTTATTTGTTACTTTTAATTATTAGATTGAAACAAGTTTAATTAGTGAAAAAAATACTGGTATCTAAGTCGCAGGCTGTTTCTCTGGAAGGAATTTACTCTAGAAAGAAGGTTACAACTAGCAATTGCGTATATCTAGTAATAAAACATATGTATAGTACATATACATACACCGGCGTAGTACTAAATAACAAAAACGAACATGTACATTCAATTGAAATAATGAAGTTCAAATCGATCCAATAAGTGTTTTCAAGTTAAACATCTTATGTACACTGCTACCAACACAATAATATATTGACATTGTTTAAAAATATGACATAAAAAAAAACAATAAAACCATTTTGCTAAGCAACTAATATAAAACAATAAATAGCTCGCGATGTGCCGAGATGAAAAATGATTATGGATCACACGAAAATACAATGCCTGGGACAATAATATAGCATGTTATCATATTTAGAAAGATTATTGGCACGCTTTAAGTACATATTTAAAAAAACAAGCACAGTAATATTTATAAAGGTATTTGATAATACTTCACTTTCCTTTGCTTGATAACATTTAATATTCCTTTTGTTCATTGGATCTTCGTTGTTCACATCACATATAGCAGGTAAACGCTTTATCTAATCTCCGTTACATAAAAACGATTACTAGCTACCAGAAAAATGCATTGAAATTAATTTACCCTATCTGGAATCATAAAACCACAGATATACAGACATACGAAGAGTTTAAAAGAAGCTTTAGATACATAGACTTTTTGCGTCGGAGACTCGGGGACTTAAAACACAACATGAGCGAAAGCTCATTGGAATTTCTAACAAATTCAGCTAAGTGAAGTGTAAGAATTACTATCAAATACCTTCGCAAATAGTACTATCAGATAAACATATTCCAACGTGTACGAACACAACGTAATAATCTTCTTAAATAAGATCTTACAATGGCATGCGTGAAAAAAATACATTATTGCATGAATTCTGTTTTCACAACCTCTGCCCGCGGTCTGGGAATTAAAAAACCAAATGTGCGTTTCTAGTACTACAGGGCTCCTTATCGTTTCCGCTTACTCGACTAATACTGAAAGCACCATTTTGTTTACCTAATTAATCGAACTCCTATAAACGTTACAATTTTGAATGAAGTGCGTTTCGGGGCTTTTTTATTTTGATTTTATAAAAGGCATAGATCATAAGTTCAGATTTAAGAATGGCGGTGGCTGTCAGACGAAATGTAGCAATTGAATAGGGTACCTACTTGACATTACTAACCAATAAGTAAGTTTATAACCCGTAAAATAAAATTTATTGTACAAATTTTTAAGTCAACAATTTAGCTAACAAGTGATGTCATATTTCAGTATTGCCATAGGAAATTTATTAGGCAATCGCGTTTCGTGAGCTCATTGATTAGTGGTATCAAATAGCCTATTAAATCAATTAAAAGTAACTTCGATATTAAGATAAATGTATTTTTTATGATTTCCGAGTCAGAATAATACTCATACAGCTAGAGCACTGTACTAAAGTAATCCCGTAAACAACTAAAGAATATAAATATACCTCAGTTTCCTTGTAAGTGCCGTAATCAGTGCTATTTTGAACATTTTCATTAGAAACTTTAGAATGTAGACAGTCAACAATAATTATTTTATCATTATGGTACTGCATATGCAATTATCTAGCACATTATTGTGTTATGTTATGGCATCAAATACTACACTAGTTTAATACTGAGATGACATAAAAATAGGTGCAGGTTTCTGCCCTCATAGACAAAAATAATCAGAACTCTATAAATTACATCAATTTATTGAGCGACATCTATACTTAGTCTATGAAAAAGAAGTGGACCAACAAAACATACCAAACACATGTAAAAGTAATAGACAGATTCCAAGCCCCCCCCCCCCCCCCGCCCCTCCGTTTTGTTCACTGGAAAATCCGCAGTAATCCGGTTTCATCAACTTCTCAAACTGGTAAATACCAGATTAGCCATTAAAAAATCTCTGGTATTTTCGTCTCTGTGGATAACTGACTCATTTGCGAATATTCTAGTTCTTCACTGGTCCAAATTCAAATTGATGGAATTTCTAAGGGCTATTTTGATTTTTCTCTTGATCTATCTAATAAGGGTTTCTATGAGAGCAGATTTAATACATTTAGATACCGAATTGAACTGTCCCTTCCTCCCGTGTTCGTAACCATATTCAATAAATTACATTACAACGATCATATGACACTCGATTGACGATATCGTCAATGCTATAAAACGGGATTTATTTAACACCAAGACATCTGACCCGGTATATTACTACACTAATTTCAAGTACAATCAGCGTCAAACATAAAGGAGCGGCGGCCTAAGTGCTCAGATATATCGTAAGTCTTCTATATTGATAAAGGCGTTAAAACACGGTCGGATACAGTTGAGCGCTGAATTTACTTATGGCCAGTATAATTTTATCTGTAGGCTTTCGAATTAGAACGAATGTTATACCGGCTCATATGATTCTTTAGTGGTCAAAGTAAGGATATTAACATCAAGGTATGTACACAGTAAAATACAACCTACAGTAACGTATGTTACGAAATCGTGTAATGTGCACAAACCTTATATTCATATTCATATTCATATTCATATTCATAAGGACTGTGTTACACCAAGTGCATTACATTACGGGTTAATTTAACATTAATTAGTTCCTTTAAGCAATAAAAATAAAATACAATTATGTCAAATTATAATTTGAAGAAAATATATAATCAATACGAAACATAAACAACTCTTAGTCAATAATTTGAAGATTATGATTTTTTTATTATTTATTTAAAAAAATATTTGTTGATTTGTCATAAAAAAAGTGTGGAAACTTTCACTTCGATTAATCTTGTTCTGCCTCACTTATATTTATTTAACTATATGTACACTAAAATGATTCCGTTACATGATTAAAGCGGCGATTTTTCACATTTTATAAAAAACTTTAATATTTACAATTCGTCCGGTGCGGGATATACCACAATTCAAAATAAACTATAAAAGTCAATCGATTAATGTAGATTTTTCCACAGTCAGTTCCAATGTAATAGTAGAGTCCGCGTCAAATATATCTAAAAAAAGCTAAGTGTCCAAAACATGAACAGGGTTGGCCCTTCTTATTATTGATCAACACTCGCAATACAATTGGACCTGACTGTACATGAACTTGAGAGACAAATTTTATTGAATGAGTGAAGGCGCTTGCTTCCAAGCCACACGTAGATAAAAATATTCTAACTTATTTATATTTGATCCCAAGCACGATATAAAAAGGTTGTAATTGAAAAATACAGCCAAGTCCATTCGATCCGTTAGTAGAGGTAATCCGACGAACATTAAAAAAACATCAAATCATTTACATTAGTCAAATTCCGAATTACAATTGGATTACATTAAATATATACGCACATAATACCGCAAGCTTAACAGCGTAGTGTTAATACAGAAGGAAAAACAATCAAGAATCATACGGACCACTTACGCACTAAGAAATACCTAAACTGTAAAATAGGTACAAATAACGTCCTTACTATCCAGAAGGCAAAATTGGCACTTAAGACGAAATTCGCTCCTTTTTTGATGAGTGTTTCGAGGAAGGTGGCGGGGGCGGGTGGGGGCGCGGGGGGCGGGGCTCGCTCGGGGTCGGGGGAGGGGCCCGCCGGGACCCGCGCCGCGCCGGGCCCCCGCGCGGGGCCCCCGCGTGACCCACACCGCGCGCGGCGGGCCGGCGGGCGAGGCTATGTCGTGCTCGGCGAATTGTTCTGCGTCGGGTTGTACGGGTGGTTGGAATTCCGCAACACTGTATACACACTGTCCACCTTGCTTAGTTTCTCGAAAAACGGTATCAAGTCCAACAGTTCTGAGTCTGTCATGTCGTCGAACCAGGACGCGACGGGCACCTGCGAACGGAGAGCTTGCTCATTTTATTCCGCCTTATTATACAATTAAATAACCAAAGGCGGGACATATTTTTTTTCGTGTCTCTACTGTGGACATGTCAAAAGTTAAGTTGGTCTATAGCCTATATTTTTTTAGTCAAGTCTACATCGGCGTGTGGGACGCCTGGTGAAATTTCGGCTTATTTATAGTACATTGTGCATCAAGGGCCGTAAGTAGGGGATTACTAACGAGAGCCTGGCGGAGGGCTTTTAATGACTCGAGTTTGTAATCCCCTTACTGCCCGTGATACACACAATGATTTTCATCACACTGCAAGGAAAAAAAATCCAAAAATGAAATTATTTTGTCTCAACACTTAAATTAAATAAATAATGGCTTCCCGCCAATACAGATTGTCACTTTTTTCAAGTCATCTACCACAGATAAAGTAAACTGTGTTTAGAATTCGAATGGCCATACGGCCACATTGTGCCAACATGGTTAAAAAAATACTTACTAAAATTATTGCAAAACTATTTGATATAAATTTAAAATATAACAATAACTAAGTTTCATGAAGCGTAGACAAGTTTTGTGTAGTAAAATTGGGTTATAGCTAAGTTTTAAACATATAAATAAAACGTTGGCTGACTTGAAACCTCCTTAGTCTGTTTGCAAATTTTAAAACTAAAGTTAGAACTCCCTTGGGAAGAAAAACTGTACGTAAATCCATAACTCCCTTAAGAACAAATTAGGCCTTTGACATTTAGTATACAGGCATGGAATAACACCATTGACGAGCAAGTGTGATGAAAAATAATTCTCAAGTTTGCTGACTCCGGAGTCGCTAATTTACGTCCACAGGACCGCAGCGCTGCGAGTGTCTATGGACAGTGGTGTTCATTTAACATCAGGTGACCCACTAGTTCGTTTGTCTGGCTTCACTAACATAAAAAAAAAAAAAAAAAAAACAGGAAAGACACCTTTTGTTTTTTACTCTGTGTATGACCCAGGTCATATTGTCTAACGCGCGAGCGCTTGCTTTCGCATTTACCATTTCTTTCTATCACCATTTTGTACCGTTTGTCAGAAATAAATTGTGAAAGCGATAGCAAGCACCCGCACGTTAGGTATTCACTGAGTTTGTCGAAATTTATGTGCGAAATTACATTTAAAAATTTACTATGACCTCTACAGTAAATAAAAACGACGTGAGGAAACCTGCACGCACCTGCGAAGAAATTCAAAGGTGTGTGTGAAGTTCCCAATCTACACTGGGCCCGCGTGAGACCTACGGCCCAAGCCCTCTTATTCTGAGAGGAGACCTGAGTCCTGCAGTGGAACGTACATATATAGGCTGCTGATGGTGACGATTAACTGACCAGCGACCGACCGCTATCTTACCTGACGGATAGCGCAGAAGAGGCCAAAGGGTTGTCACTGGTTCAGTAACAGCCTGTTTACTCTAGCCTTAAGAACTTTCGAGAGAAGAAAACGATATCCCCCTAATGGTCAGCTTTTATAGCTCTTCACCCCCAGAAAACAAACGAAGTGATGAGCTCTGTAGTGTTGCAAAAAAACTGTTTTTTTCTATTATGAAAAAACTTTGAAAAAAAAACATGAAAAAAAAAACGTTTTTTTCTGGAGCATGTTTTTTTCAAGAGTACAGAATTTAAAATTATTAAAAAGTCCGTTTCCATAAGATTAATACTTAACAGTTAATATTAGAGTTTTTTATTTATTTATAAATCTACCATACCGTTTTGGTTGAATAGTACCAAGTTTACATGAATATATTGGCAACATTGACTACTACTGAAAGTGGTACAGACATTGACACAGAGGAAGATTAAATTTTTGTTTAATTGATTCACGAGTACTTAATTCGATTTGTTATTTTAGTAGAATGTATGAAATTAGAAAACATACCTCAATAACATAATTAATTTCCTATTGATTTTATTTCTGAAAAAAAACCAAAGTTAGAAAAAAACAAGGCTACCAAGTTTTATTTTTTTTTCATAGTTTATTAATTTATTAGTTTTCCATTTTTATTTGTTATTATTTTCTAATGTATATAGAATGTGTAAATAAATTATAATGTTTTTTTTTTCAACATTACCCCACAGAAAAACCAGCGACAAACAAACTTGATTTTTAATTCCATTGCAGAAGGATTAATTTCGAGTTGAATGCTGGTCACGTATAGATGACCGTGGCATGTGAGGCATTCCATTGGTTGTCACGACTAGATAACTGGGGCGGTGAAGAGGTCAAAGCGGATTGGCACCGGCTCATATAAGTTGAAGTTTGAAATTAACACCTCTCCCTTAAGGCCCTACCGTGTTTTTGGAGCATTTATTGCATTCATTTAAACTCGTGCTGTATCATTACTAGCAATGCTATAGTCCTGAAATTCATATGTAAGATATTTGAGGATTCACTCTAGTGACCAGTTTTTTTCGAAACACGATTACTTGTAGTTCGCTCGATAGAAAAAAAATCCAAAGTCATCTCTAAAAAATAAAATAAACTCGTAGTACGACGCTAATACTGCACGGTAGGTCATGACTTTTTGAATGTTAATAAAACACAGTGGCGTGCCTAGAGTATCAAGCTATGGCAAGCCGAGAGATATGTTTTATTATTTTTTTATAATTTAATGTAGGTAAATCCATCTTGTTGGCGCTTTACTCTTCAGTTTGGACAAGCTTACCAAAGCACACTTCATTCTATTTTTTTTAAGTTCACTCATTATATTGTGTCGTTTTTTGCCGAAATAAACATTAATCATTAAACATTAAACATTCTATTACTAGACAGAATTTTACAGACTCATTCTCACACGCACCGCACTGTACACCGCACTAAAACAAGAATACCTATTTATTTTGTAATTGCATCAAATCACGCATTTTACAACGCCTTGCATGGCATGGCCCACGATTCGATATAAACAATCGTGAAGTTATTCATCTCGCCCGCGCACTCGCGTTCCAAACAAACCAAACGCAACAAACTTCACACCGTAAGCCAGATTCAAAATTGCAAAGAAAGTGCTATATATGCAGCTATACATAGATATTTGCAAAACTAACGTTTTCCTAAGTATGAAGAGAGCGCTTGGAAGCCCCGTAAAAGCCCACAAGAGCGAGCGAGATGTCATGCTATTTATAACGTCACTACTATCGCCGTTCAGCGCCGCCGGGCCGCGCAGCGGATTTGTTATGCAATTCTTGGTATTTTACGTAAAATAAAGCGCGTTATTATGAAAGTGATTTTATTAGAACTTTTTTCGTTTGGACGATGTTTGGTTTTATTTTTAATCTTGATTTGAAATTTAGAAGGCAAGCCCGGCTTTTGGGCTTCTATGTAAGGTTCGCCACTGATAAAACAAGATGTTTTCTAGGGCATAGTTTTGCTACATTTTTAAAATATTTATTTGTTTTAGTAATAAGATGAAAATACCCAAAAACACGCGCAGTCCAAGCAACCTATCTTGAGCCATCGTGCCTTCCGCACGCGGCCCCACGCCCGAAATCGCCCACCCAAAATCAATTAGCGCGAAAAACTCGGTAGCCCCTTAACTGCCCTTTTAATGTTATAATACATATAATGTGAAGTAATTGGTTATTTCTGCAAGTCTCCTGTCATGAATTCATGGAAGCGGACCCACACATGCCGCACATGCATGTGAATATCTTGGTAAATACTAGCATTTTTAAAAAGCAGTTATGAAGTTGTTACCTACTCCAAATGCGTACTTGCGGTTTTTTTACTATCACTTGCCGACCAGGCGATAACTATTATTATTAGTTGCGGTTGTTTTACGCCACAAGCATAGCGTAATAATAACAACTAGTGAGATAACTCGGCCGTCAAGGCAACTACGCTACGGGGTGCGGGGCAGGGCAGTGTCCCCCTCCCCGTTGATAATTCGCAGACTCCAGTCCGTCCGATTCTTAGTGCGAGCGGCGAGCCGGTACTCAACGATTTTAGGCAATTAGTGCCGAGACAGAGAAATGCACCCATTATTAGAAACTAGCTGTTGCCCGCGACTCCGTTTAGGAAGAATTTTGTGTATCGCTATTCTCGAACCCACGGCCCTCTGCTTGAGAGACCATACATGGATCAAACTAATAGGATACCACGCTTCTAGTAGTTTTAATATTAATTAAGTTTTTCTTTATTTCTTCTTCGTTTACAATATAAAAGCTGCTTGTCCTTGAATTCCGTAAAATTTTGTCAGAATTACATTTATCATTTAGGTATTACTAAGGCCGAAAGACGTCCACTGCTGAACATAGGCCTCCCCCAAGGCTCTCCAAACAGATCGACCCTGTGCCATCCGCATCCAATGCGTTCCCGCTACCTTAACCAGGTCGTCGCTCCATCTTGTTGGAGGCCTACCTACACTGCGTCTTCCGGTCCGCGGACGCCACTCGAGAACCTTTCGGCCCCATCGGCCGTCAGTTCTACGAGCGATGTGCCCTGCCCACTGCCACTTAAGTCTAGCGATTCTTCGAGATGATGATGATTACTAAGGAGTTATGCTCAAATACATCATTTAAATAGTTACCTAATACATATTAATAACCCGTCAATACTAAACAATAGGTGTCATTAGAACATGGAAATATTCCCACCGACATTGTTTTATCTAGCACGGCTGCAGTGTCACTGTCAAGTAATTGAGACGTTAATCTTATTCGTTACTTTGTTTCGTTAGATAGATATTTGCAAGTTAAAGCAACATTAAATTGACAGTCCATTTTCAACGACGAACGTCAGGACCGTGAAATTGTTTCGATCAAGCAACATAAAATAGGAAAGCTAGGCGTCTAAGTCTGCTCCTGATTACGATATTTTTGAAATTCCTTAAGGTCGGTCACTTCGGCCCTGAATGGACTTAGGCCATTGGGATTAAGGATGCTTTTCCACCAGAGACGTGCTATGCAGCTATGCTGCAAGGATGTGAAAGCCACGCTACGAAACTTCGGAATTTATGTGCGAAATCAAATCACATTTGAAAGTGACCATGAGCTTTATGGTGGAAGGAAAACCTCGTGATAAACCTTCACAGAAAAGAAGCTCACTCATTAGGAGGCCTGCAACCTGCTTTTGTACGTACATGAGCCGAGAGGATTCTAGATAGAGTAGGGGAAAAGAGATGCTTGACAAAAACTATTGAGATAAGAAGAGAACTGATGATACGACATTTAATGGTACACAGGAGAATTTAAACTCTGGATCATATCAAGAGGTATTTTTGAAGACCACCTGGCGGCAGAAAGGATAAGTAGTAGCAATTACTACACAAAATTATAAGAATAAAACTACAACTCTTAAATGAATATGATTCTAGATACACAGGTAATCTAGACTAACGCAAACGCGTTTGTGTAATGTGACGTTCGATGCAAGATAACGCGGACAACGCGTTGCTGACAATGAATCTTTGTGATGTCAAGTCATTGTCCACATCTCGGCGATAACCGACAATCGCTATTGTGGCCGAAGGGCAAACATAGATTATCGATGTGTTATCTATTGTCAAACAAAGCTGTTAAGATCTATTTTAGAATAGGGGGAAACGACACTTATAACAGGTATGCAGGCATAGATTAAAAAATATTTATCGCTACGTATCGTATGAGAAAATAATTGTGATAACATTCTACGTCAACATAGGGCATGTTAATTTTAGACGCATGCTTAATTACTTTTAACGTAATCGGGTATGCAGAGCGCTGCACCGATACAAGTTTCAATGATAACTCATTCAATTTAGAATTTAGGCTGGCTAACCCGACGCCATAACTTTTGGTCGTGTTGACAGCTGATGTTTGTTTACATTTAGTAAAGTACCTAAACCTTTGTATTGTAATATAGTAAAGGTCGCAGGAACGACTCTGATGCGGATGTAAGACTGATCGTTGGGGGATGCCTTTGTCCAGCACTGGACGTCTTTTGGCTAGTATGATGAACAAATGATTCAATACGTAGGTCAGTGTTTTAAGTGTACCGCATCAAAGGCGTAATTATATTTTTATCAAAAAAAAATCTAATGAAAAACATTTACAGGGGAGTTCATATTAACTAACTTAACCATCAAACAACCACCAACTCCAACAAGATAAAAAGACACCTGTGTGTGTGTGTGAAATTCACAATCCGCACTAGGCCCGCTTGGGAACTACGATCCAAGTCCTCACAATATTCTGAGAAGCCCCGTGCCCTGCAGTGGGACGTAAACAGCTAGTAGGCTGGGATGATGATGATGATGAATGTAAACCAGTACTAAGGGAGGGCGTATAAGCGTTAACTCACAGCGTTGTCCGGATGGAATATATAGGAGGCGGGCGAGTTGTCCACAATGACGACACGGCGAAGGTCGCGGCCGAGACTGTTGAGGTCCTTTACGTAGTTCCCGCGGTGGAACACACAGCTGTCGCGGAACAGCCGCGCGCGGAACACGCCCCATCTGGAACAGACCGTTCGTTCTTGTAAAGAAAAAGTTTTTGGAAATTCCATTTTTAATACAAGCTTTTTTGCTGACTGTACTTTTTGCCCCTGGTTACCATCTAGGACCAATCAACAAAGCACTCAAGACAAATCAAACGAGACCCTCGATGGGTTAATGTCGTTTTATTACGGAATTATCAATGTACTCGACAAGAAAAATTAAATGAGCCCTAACTCCAGGGGCCTGCGTTGCTTTATTACAGATTTCCTAGGTCCATATTCCAGCTCCATCATCAGATCAGCTCCATTTCCACATGTATACAAACTTTCAACTTCATCGAAAGCCGGGAAGTGGATTGACCCACTTGACCAAAAAACTTGCAAGATTTGACCCGTACATAATATTTCTCAAATAATTACCGCTTTGATGGACGCAACCGGCGATCTCCAATCTCCAGAGACCACTGTATCAGCGTTATTGATTGAATGCAATCTTCTAGAATATTCTGTACACGTTCTAAACACATAATCGCAACAATCCCCTCGCTTTAGCACACACTTACACTTACATTCTACAGTCTTCCACTAACCTGTCAAGCAAGTCGGCTACGGGATCCGCGTACTTAGCGAGCGATGCTGTAAACAGCACGCACTCGTAGAGCTCGCCGCAGCGCCGAAGGAACTCGTCGACGTGTGGCCGCTTCAGAACGTAAACTTGGTGGACGGAGCCGTCTATCTCGACAGGAACCACGAAATCAGCGTTGTTGATTGGCTGTAAAAGAGGGGATTGGTTAGGATGGTAGGTATATCTGCGGCAAAAAAAAAGACCCGAATAATAAATTGTATATCGGGCCAACAAGTGGTCATAAAGTACGAATCAGTATCAAGTTGGCCATACAAGTTACGGTTTGCCGAAAAGGTTGCCTACGTAGGTTAGCTGTGCAGGTCAACCAGCATGTGGGGATGTTCCGGTGTACTGGAGCGATCTTCAATTTTATTTGCGATGTATGTAAATACTTTATTGTACATAAACACACAAAAATAATACAAATAACAAAACAAAAAGAGTACAAAGGCAAACTTATCCCTAAAAGGGATCTTTTCAAGCTAACCTGGTATGAAAGGAAAAACTTAAAAGACTCGATGTCATCGATTAAGGACGATGACGCACTAGCACTGTTAGGCATTGCGTTAATTTTGTAAAACGATACAAGAACAGTGAAAGGGAAAAATGGTGTAAGCATCATTCATTCATTCAATTTCTAGAAGGTATAAATCAAAATGGTATACTATTCTAAGTTGACGCTCTGTTGATGCAAATATAAGAATACTAATGTCTAAGTTCCTGCGACAATTGACGAACTACACCTTATGAGAATAATGAAAAAGGCAATAAAATAACAAGCTCAACAGCACAGACGACTATATACATGTCCTAATTACGAGTTGCTCACTCAACTTCCCGCTCGTTTACAATCAGAGCTGAGTCATATAGGTCTAGGACTCATAGCACTCTAGCCTCCTGGAGACATTGTACGATAAAATACAGCTAGTGTCATTAAAACTACATTGTAAAAGATATAAAGCTGTAACCAATTTTTCCAGTTCTTGCTCAGGCAATGGCGCCAGAAGTTATAAGTATTTTTTTAAAATAGAGTTTTAAAAATAGAATTTTCAACATAAACTTATTTCGAAGTCAAACTGATGATTTTATCCTACGCATCTATTTTATACAGAAACAACTAAAAAGCAAAAAATAAAAAATTTTAAATAAAAAATAAAACCTCCTTCAAAAAACATCCAAAAAACTATGAAATAATAATTGAACCGAATCGACCACAATAAGCATGAAAATATCTTTCTTCTAATCTGTTTGAAGTCGGTGCCTCAGCTCGAGTCAGCAGGAGTGGACCTAGTAATCTAACTTACCTACATACCTACTATCTATAGGGCTTCTACACTCCTGCTGGCTCGTGCTGAGGCACCGACTTAAAACAGATTAGAAGAAAGATATTTTCATGCTTATTGTGGTTGGTTCGGTTCAATTATTATTTCATAGTTTTTTGGATGTTTTTGAAGGAGGTTTTATTTTTTATTTAAAATTTTTTATTTTTTGCTTTTTAGTTGTTTCTGTATAAAATAGATGCGTAGGATAAAATCATCAGTTTGACTTCGAAATAAGTTTATGTTGAAAATTCTATTTTTAAAACTCGACAGGGTTATGTCGTTTTATTACAGAGTTCCATGATACTTTCTGAATGCAAATGCTCGACTTGTCACCGAAAATACTAAAATCGCTATACGTTTCTCTTGAATTTTTGAGGAGTTTCTTCAATTCCTCATGGATCCCATCATCAGAACTGGATTTTGGTAACAACGGGACCAACCGGTAACACACGTTAAAAAAAAAAAAAAAAAAAAAAAAAAAAAAAAAAAAAAAAAAAAACAACCGAATTGAGAACCTCCTCCTTTTTTTGAAGTCGGTTAAAAACACGTGACACGGTTGAAATTACTTGAGGAAAGCTTGTCTCTAACTGCTGCATTCAGAGATGTTAAATAACTTGTTAATTAAATTGCATTTGAAATTTATCATCATGAACTTCACGGTGAAGGAAACCTGCACTGCGACGAATTCGATGGTGTTAAATTCCCAATACGCACTGGGCTCGCGTAAGAACTACGGCCCAAGCCCTCTTATTTTGACAGGAGGCCTGTGCCCTGCAGTGGAACGTGTATGTATAGGCTGGGATGACGATGATGATGATAGCTTACTATAGTTGCAATAACTAATCGTATTAGCGACTTTTTCCCAATTTTTTACAGTGAACTGACTCCCCTAAATGCGGCAGTGAATGAACACTATATTATTCACTAAATATCCCAAGGAATCCATTGGCACTCAAGCGTCGAGCCACAAACCGTATAATTGGCTCCAAATATTGACACGGCAATATAAACAAAGCGTGATATAGTATTTGCCGAGCATAGACAAAGGGCTGTGACGGCAGTCGGCATGCGTTAGTCAAACAAGGAATTCCCTGGATTACTCATTCTCAAATGTTATGATGAATTTCTTGCATTAGTGATTTATGGAGAATTCAAGAGAAGCTCAATAGATGAAATGCTATTATAAAAGACATAAATATGCCAAAAAGTATTTTTTTTTGTTAGAATTCTGTTTATTACAGTATAGGGTAAGTAGAGAATTTTTGTCAAGGTTGTTATGGAAAATTGATTGGATACTTAAACACAGTTAATGCTGCAAATCTAAAGCTTCTTTTTCAAGTATGTCTTGTAAAATAAAATAATAGGTGAGGTATTATATCCTAGTACCGTGCATGTAAGTCGACATTTTATTTTGCATTCAGAATGTAGAATGTTTACTACCTTGACCTAACTACCGACAAACTGCACCTTAAATAGTCTGCAGTAGGTAATGTTATTAGTGAATATTCTAGTTTTTACATCTATCATTAATGTGTACATTAGAAAAGCATAATGTTCTAAATAAACGGGTAACTCTGGTATATACACCGTGTCCAATAAATTCGAATACAGTTTCAAACTCTCATTAAAATAAAGCACTAATAACAAATGTAATAAAAACTATATTTCATGAAATATATTCTTATCTAGAATATTCACAGTAAATATTTTGGGATGACTTCTCCTTTAACATTCATCACCAGCTTCAAACGTTTTTCGAATCCGTCGCACTCGGCACGCACTGCCTCCATCGGCATTTCGTCCCAAATTTGCACGATTTATTTTTTAAATGCTCTTAATTCTTAATTTTATAGTTATTAAGTTTTGAGAGTATGTACGACCATACAAAAAAGTCCAGTACAGTAAAATCTGGAGAACTTGGGGGCAATTCATTTTTTGGCAAGAAGTCCGTTAAATTGGCCTGACACCACGCTTGAACTAAGTTTGCCGTGTGGGACGGAGCTCCGTCTTGTTGGAAACAATAGTAGTCGTTCCCAAACGTGCACTTTGGAATCTTGGCACATTCCTCTGGCTATCTGGAATATCCTGTATGTTTGCTGCCCACAAACGATCATTTTGAGTATTGAGATTGCTCTAAAACGAAGAGTTTTTCGTCCGAAAAAACGAATTCATCCCCCGCGTGCCAGGAAAGTATACTGTTGATCTATCTACTCTTAAGCGACTCGTCGTGTTCCAGCCTGTTGCCTATAGAAGCCATTCTGGAGGAAGGGTCTGAGCAGTTGTGCAGCGCGCGCGTACCGATTAGAGTGCCCCGTATTTGTTGTACTTACTTACTGCCCGACTCCCTTATTGGCCGTCGGTTCTACGAGTAATAGATAGGTGTGTATCAATTTGCGTAAACCTATAAAAACAAGATAGTGTCCACTTGTACTCCTCTTACTGACAGTGGCGTGACCGACCATGAGTATTTGCCACTTTAGTACCTTACTGCCCGACTCCCTTAATGGCCGTCGGCTCTATGAGCAATAGGTAGCTGTGTATCACAATTTGCGTAAACCTATAAGAACCAAATAATGTCGACATTTTTACTTCTATTACTAATAGTGGTGTGACCATGAGTATCTCCACCTTTTAAAAACAATCAATTTCTATTTAAAATGTCCTTACCTACTCCTTACTACCCTGAACAGGTTGTTATAATCTGATTGAAGTTAACGTGTTTTATTAGTAGTAAGGTAACTAATATTCGTAATTTATGCCCTATTTGTGGGTCATAAGAAGGAAAGGTTGTAATAAACTTAATGCGAGCTCGTGGACTAAGTTGGTCACGAAAGAATTTTGTGATTATACTGATTATATTATACCGATAAAAGAACGTTTAAAAATAGATTACAAGTGTGAGGTATGCTACCAAAGTGTTAACTATGTTTTGTTTCTTAATATCTTTAAAATTAGGGTTAAGCACACTGTTTCACTTGAAGTAAGAACTGAGTAGACTGATAGAACCTAAATCAAAATGACTTTATTCAATTTAAGCTATATCAAGCAGTTATTAATATCGAAGAATCTACCACCGATTCGGAAAAACCTTGTTGAAAGGAATCCGGTAAGAAAAATTTTGTTTTTCCAAGTATGTTTATACTATGTTACTTCATTGTTTACATCTACATAGAGTCACATCCACATCACACATCTAAAACTTTTAATACAGTAGGTATTCCAGCTCATCCGTCACCGGAGTTATTTCCAAACATCCCTGTTCCAGGATATAATCATTAATGTTATAATACGCCCTAGATATTAGTGTCTCGTTGACAATAGATTTTAATTTTGTACGTTTGATCGGTAACGTTATTATTGGAATTTGGTTATAAAAACGTATGCAATTTGCCAGAAGCGATTTTTTGCGTTTAGTAAGTCTGTAAGATGAAACTTTCAAAGATGATAAATGTAGATGTATCACAAAATTGATAAATATTCGCCAAGTTTGCCTTGCGTCTAAAATTGTCGCGAAGGGCTCTTATTACGTCTCCCTTTGAAGTGCCACCCCACTACACAGCCATATATAATAATGATCCAATAATAACCCCAAACTACCATCCTGTTTGATCCATTGTGTTGTAAAGCAATATCATGCTAAGGAGCAGTAGTTGGGTTTTCCTAGTGGTCCCATATGGCCGGCTGTTTAATGTATAAACAGTATAGTGAAGAAAACAACTATACAGATAGGATGTCGCTTTTGCCAGGGAATTTGGGCAGGACGCATTCTGATATTCTAGAGTATACATAGAATCTATACTTCAAGAGTACAATGCACAGCCTAAATCACTGGAACTAGAGACTTCAAATTTGACAGACGTATCCCTTTACGGCACTTTCACACCGGGCAACGTCCCGTTTTTTGCGGGTTCGGATTTTTGCAGGATCCCGTTTAGTAGCATACGTGCTACTGTGGTAACATTCACACAAGCATTCGGTTTGCGGGATCCTGCAAACCGAATGCTCGTGTGAATGTTACCACAGATAAACAATTACAAATCAATCCGTATCTGAAAAAATCCTTCAGAATCATCATCGCTCGAAATGTAGTGATCGACTCGCAATGTGAGTAAGTGTGGTGTCCCTTTCTGATAATACTGTCAAAAAGAGACGCACTGACCGACAAGCGTGAAATACTTGTACTGGTCGTATTGAACATTGATTCCTGTAACACATAAATCCAAGGCCGAAGCCTTGACATGTGCGTCGGGCTCCTAAAATAGCGTTCACAATAGAGCAACATATGGATCGGGAGGTTGTTGGGTAATAACTGTGGCCTTATAAATCTAGTACGGTCACGTACAAACTGTAGTCTTGATTATTTCGAGGCGGAATATTCTTTGACAAGCGTTTCCTAAAAGGATACTGGTTTACTTCAAAGGGGCTATAATTCTTCACATCTAATTTTTAAACACACTAAAATCGAATAGGGGATAGTAGTGTAGAATACGGCGCCGCCAACGACTCTTGTTATTTACGGGCGTAAAAATGAAAAATGAGATAGTTTTTCAAAAATATCAGCAACCCATCTAGAATAATATCGCAGTAATAGGCCAAAGAGTTTTCTAAAAATGGAAATAGCAATGGCTACGCGCTTTAACAAAGTTCACGGCTCACTCCAGACGAGTTAAAAATATCAAGGTACGATTGTAGCTTTTTTAAAACTGCGATACTAAAGGAATACGAAAGAAATGAAAAATGAAATGAAGAAACTAAATACTTATACAAAACCAAACCAGCAGCCAACCAGCTTCGCTGAAAAGCGAATACATTGCGTGCTATAAAACCATACAAAATTTTACACCTCTCAATAAATCATCAACATACATTTCTGCCACGACTTTTACAGCATAGCCGGAACCAAACTACGCAGAAGCAATTTAGGAATACAGTTGATTAGTCGTTATTTTAATATTACTGCTCGTATTATAATAATCAAATCATCATTCGGGGTCCTTGAGTAGCACTTAGTTTGGAAATGATCGCGTTACTTTGGACACTTATATATTTATGAGTGTAAGTTTATTGAAGTTGTGTTATACACTACAAGAACAAGTGAATGTCCAATAAAGCTACGACTACAAGAGATTCATTCTCCCTGCTGGATACTTATACTACTAATACGAACAATCACACCTTTCGGTCACACTTATGTTATAATATAACAGCATCGTCAAGCCCAGACATGATATTTTGTATAGACCAAGCAGCACCTTTTCAAATTGATATGACGGCAGCACCAGAATATATCGATAAAGGGAACTGCAGCCAGATAAAATAATCGCGATGAACGCATCCTTCGTCATTTTGACATCGGAATGTGGCAATACCATAAATGTCACAGTAACTTGTACGGTGACGTAATTTGACAGATTTCCGGATAAACAATGGGCGATAAAGCAATGCCCTATGTCGAGGCTGCGACCTCGATGCGCTGACACTAGAATTTTAATTTAATCAGACTTGCTCGATACTTTAGTACCAATTAACGAAATTTGCTCCTCTTTTAACCATCTCGGAAATTTTGCTCAACGATTATTGTTTTTATTTTAACGGTTTTCCCGTTAGTCGGCTGATTCTGAGATTTTAGCCCATTTCTACGTCATTCCGTGACGCGAGTTTTACCGTATTCCTCCACTATCCTAAGCAGGCACTGGCGAAATTTTTGAATGTGTTCTCGAAACATATATACTTTTTTTTGTGTTCTAGTTTCGGTACTATTTAGAAAAAAGGTGTTCCTATCACAGCAGAAGGACTGATAAATTCGCATACACATAATCTTCTTTAACTTTAACGTCTGTTTAAAGATGTATGTTATGTCTATAAGGGAAATTTTAAAATGTATCAATTTCCTTGATAAGGGATTTTGTGGCAAAGGGGAGAGACAAAAGACGATGAAGACGACGGCTTGCGGCGATGAGATACGATTCCTTATTGAATTTCTAATCTGTGCTTTCATATTCTAATCAGGTTATGTTGTTGATGAGACAAAAAAATACTAATTTAATGAGATGGCATCGAGTTTCAATGGTAGCGTCCAGGTATTTTTAGAGGCGGTACGGCTTTGCTAATAAAGTGGCATTTATAAGGTTTCGTGCGGGATGTGACGTAGAATAAATTGCAAGGGGTTGACGTGGGGAAAATAGCCACAGAAATAATGAAATAACACTCAAAACGAACCTATGTTATCGATAAATGCTTACAGTGCGGCGGATGGTGAAATTTTGTAACCCAACCCAAACATCGTACCGTCTCATTTTGATAGATGTGACAAGATCAAGATAATATCTAAGGCCCACGGTGTCTAGTTCTAACGAAGTAATCACAATCTTCATAGAACTGTGAATTGCACAGAACAATCACCAGTCACCAGCCTCATAGCTATCAAACAAAACGAAACGAACTTTCACATTTCAACCCGTCACTTTTCCAATCTCGTATCTCACGGGATCGTGTAGGCATAAAGCGACCTTGTTCCGTATCATATAGAGTTAAATTTTCAGACGAATGTAACCAAGTTATAGTAGAAGAAAGTATTAAGTTGATTTTCTCTTCATAATAAAGGGCCAGGCGGTTGGGAGCACGTGCAGCCACGCTCTAGTTCCTAAACTGAAATGATAGACAGGAATAGGCACAGAGGGAACACCGGGACACAGCAAAGTAGAAACACACGTTTCAGACAGTGGTTGGACCACAGAACTAGTAATGAAAGGAACAGAAATGTCAGGCGGGCTAAAAAAAAAGCACAGATGGATTAAATCCATAATTATAAGTACCTATTTCTTTTCCCGGCTTAGTCTGTAAGGAAGCGCCGCTCGAGTAAATTGCCCAGGAAAAGGTTATTGCAGAGATGGTGTTTACAACAGGATTACATTTCACTCGTGACTACCGTAATTGAGTATTTTTCATGACAACACAAAAATCGTGGGCCCATTAATAGCAGGAGGCGAAAACGTGACGTCAGTATTATATAGGTTGGGCCGAGTAGAAAATCTATATTTAAAATAATGAATCCCTATTTCCTTTGGTTACGTACGCCATTACTTAAGAATGACTTTACGGAATTCTTTCTTTACTTTTAGATTTCTAGTACTTTGTAGAAGGTTCTTACGGAAAGAAAAATCCCACGGGATAAGGAATAAACGGGATATATATTCGATTCAAAGTAACCTTATCTCTGTAACCATAGCTGTAGCTGTTATAGTGAGACTTGATACTAGACAGATATCATCCTTTATATTATGATCACAGGGTGCAGTGGGAAGGGATTTATAGAATTTCCCTCGGGATAGAGAACTGGAGGTCTCCATAAATTTGATCTCTGCACAGACGAAGAAGACAATAAAACTTGAAATATCACTTCATATGCATCGGCTAAAAGCGGCGGATTTAAATGAAATCAAAATGAACGCTGGTCTACAACAGTGACCAGACAAGGAAACAGGCAACAATATTTTAGATGCTGCCCAAGGGGGGGCTGGGACGTCAATTTAAAGCGTCCATTTAAATAAGGAAAACCTCCGTAATTCAATTGGTGAATTGGCCTACAGAACTCTAAACCTGTCATGTCATGACTAACAAACTAATAACAATCACTTGCATACCTGATTCAATTTACGCTAAACATAATGATAGCCGCAAACAGGGAGGCGCTATATTTCTAAGGTCATGTTTAATGCAAACACATTGTCAGTTTCCACCGCTCCATAATAGACCTTAAACCGTTGTCGTAAGTCATTGGTTTCGTTGTGTTCTCCTACCGTATCAAATGTCCTTACAAGCGTATGTATCGGATATATCGATATTATTTTTTTATTGGGTGCTTCTGAGCGAGTTTAACGATCTCTTAACAGTTTCGTATCAGATATTGATTGGACAATGCATTTCAGTTCATAGATTAGGTTTTATGGTCAGATACGGCCTCTATTAGAAGTTAACTTGAAAAATCTCATTAGGTCAATTAGAGATTGATTTAACTGACACATGTGGAGAGATTATGCGATACAAAAGTGGCCTTTAAACAATGTTTTTTTTTTATGAAAATGCATAAATTGTAGTTTTGTTTTGAACATCTCTTAACACCTTTAGATTAGTTTAGTATAGCTTAAGGACACTAAACATTCCTAAAACAAGTAGTGATACAGACGACGCACCGTCAAAACTATTGGAGCTAGAGACTTCATACTTGGCATATACGCCGTGACTATATAAAGGTAGGTCTCCCATGCAATAAACGTGATTTTTTTGCCGTTTTTAATGGTATGGAACCCTTAGTGCGCGAGTCCGACTCGTACTTGGCCGGTTTTTTGATAGCTTTTCGCTTATCTTTTACGGAAGCGAAGGGGCTTCAAATTGTAGTCAGGAATTATTTTCAATAAGTCGTTTGTAGCCATTCGGATTGCGGGTAATGTCCATGATTACCATAATGTAGGACCGAAGAGTAACGATATGGGAAGATATCATAAACAACTGAGTGGGAAAGTGGGTTAAAAACATACATAGAATAGAAATGGATGAGTTTGATGCAGACTGGTCAAAGAGAGGAAGGAGGCCAACAACCTCACTAATACATTTCATATCACAAACCCGTCTTTATCACAGACATGAATCCTAAATGAGAAGTTTAAAAGAATGAAGCAAAGTTGCTATTCTTAAAATATGAAAAAGCTAACAAATTACGTTAAGTGCATAATTCAAGGTTATCGAGATAATAACGATACGAGATACTATGCTGACAGTGGCATTTGATAACGATTTATTGTTTATCAAAGGTATTAAATAGGCCGACAATATAAATTACCAATGTAACTTGGTAACAGCCAGATTACTAGCTGCACTGAGAACGTAACAACGGATTAGAGTCGAAGACCAATACATTTTTGATATAAACTGCATTCAAATTGCAAAACGTTGCTTTGACATATATCACCGAGGTATAAAAAATAGCCTACAACCTATTCTCGGACCTACCAAATATAGACAAAAGCCAATCGATCAAGCCATTTCGGAGGAGTTCGATAACAAACACCGTGACACGAGATTTTTATATATTAGAAGAAAAAGAAGATTAAATCCATTTTGTTAGTAAAAAGCATACAAATAAAAATTTATCATCTGTTGTTAGTAAAATTATAATTAAAAGTCACAATTTAAAATAAAAATGGATTGAATATTAAACCAAATGACCTGTCACAGTTTACAATTAAAATAAAATAATAATGGAATACAAAATAACAAAATTAAATCACAGTGAAAATAAACGGATCACTCACGTCTCAAAACGAGTTTAACTCGACATGTTTCGGGCTAATCCGTAGCCCTTCCTCTCGGAGTCGCACGTCACGGCGGCTGCCACACGTGCACTATGAGTGAGTCTCACGGTAGTTTCATGTTTAAAATTAAATCACATATCAAGAAAATTAAATTAAATGAGCCGTTGGAATGGAGGCATAGATGCGTGCAGAGTTAGCCAGTGCCTCTTAAAAGGGCCGGACAGTGCATCGGCCACTGCCTTCAGGAGGCTGTTCCCACTGGCCCGCGCCCGCGATCTACTGATAGCGGTCCAAACGCTAGCAGAACTACCCGTTTACCTTTGTTCTAATGCAAAGAAACATATATACAGACACTAATGCTGTGGTTTCAAACCAAATTCAGTATCTTATCGTTATCCAGGTTAGGACTGTTGAGAGATCACTTATTACCTTGTATTGTTTTCATGCGAAATAAAAACATACACATTATCAAGCGCCCGCGTGCACCATACCAATATTTAACAACGTTCAAGTTTTTTTTATCGCTTATCGTGTGAGTCACTAGAATTCGTAATCATTAGTAGTGACTGCAAAACTGATTAAACTTTGCATTTTTGAATGACGTAACTTCCACTACGATTAATTTCCTTTTAAATGACTGCAATGCTGATATCCCTTAACAAGAGGCCAAATTAGTCTGTACAGTGAGTAATCTCTAGAATTGAAAAAAAAAACTTTTTAAAATCTCTTCACGAACGAAATTGCAGGCAGGCAAATTGTGTGCAGTACTACCCATAGGTAAGGGCCTCCCCAAATTTATGGAAGCGGAATCGGCTTCAACCGATCGGAAAGACCTTTATATCAATGCAATAAGAGCGAAAAAGTCGTCGATCAGCTCGGCTGCATTCGGCCCGCGTAGCCCATAAGACCAAACAGGAAGTAGTCATCTTGCTTGCCTCCCAAAATGAGTTTTTTATAGCCAGCGACACAAACTTTTCTAATTCCTAATGGTTCCCCATATTCGTTGACGCCCGAAGGCGTGTTCTAAAACGGCTCTGCCACTGTGATAAAAAGGACAAGTTTAACCTCTTGAATGCTCCCCGGAATCCAATTGAATGTTAGTGTCAGTGCGCAGTAAAATCCGTAATGGTCAATGAGATAGCCACTTAAGTATAGTGCAATTATGCAAATTACTTTAACTCTATATTTTCCTTGTGACACGCGTAGATAACTCAACAGGTTATTCTAAGGAATTCAAACGAGAATATTATAACTAAATGTGAGTATGTGTGTGACGCTTTCACGCTTGAAGTATGGAAAATGTTGTTTCAGTTAGATGTCCTTTGATTTTGATATGTTAGAGATTTCAGTCCCCTGAGGAAAAGTGTCTATGCGTGCTAGGCATTTTAAATTTAAAGTGTAGGTAGAGGTAACGCCACCAGAGTTGAGGCCACGCACACAACCACATCTCGTGTAATGACAGCGGGATTTTGACGTTGTGTTGACGTTAAACGCCAACACAACGTCAAAATCCCGCGTCATTACACGAGATGTGGTTGTGTGCGTGGCCTCAACTCTGGTGACGTTACCTTTAGCTACCTTTTAATTTATGACGAAGTTTTGTGGTTTGCTTATTTAAAATCACGAGTAAGTAGGTATTAATTGTTTTCCAAAAGAAAAAAAGGGTTCTTATTTTTTATGATGAGCCCAATTGCGTAACAAATTACAATCTATTATTAGCTATTTTGTATTGATATTCACTAATACTATTTGCTTGTATTTTGTTATGCAATTGGGCCCAGATTACAAAAACTATAAACAACGGACAAAATGAAAGAAAACCAGTGCTTGATAAGCTATCGCAAAATAAGTACTAGGTAAATGTCAATTGTTCAAATAAATAGTTGAGAATTCGAACTTATTAAAGTACTAATACTTTGTTATCTGGTACAAAATCGATTGAAACTAGAGACTGAAACAGTGGTAGCACCCATAGAGACTTTTATTCTGGTCTCAGAAATCTATACTAGGTATAACATATCAAAATCCCAAAACATTGAACTGAAGCCGCATTTTCAATACTTAGGTCCAGGGACCTTTTTGGTATGATGATACTTTGACACCCTGGGAAGAACAGAATATTTTGTATCCAGAAAAATAGTCCCCGTGAGGTAGCGATAAACACTTTCTTCGCAGATGAAGTCGCGGGCAACAAGTGGTGGGGCCGAAAAGTTCCCGAGTGGAGACCACGGACTGAAAAGCGCAGCGTGGGACGTACACCAACGAGATGGACGAATGATCTGGTAAAGGCCGCAGGTTCACGGTGGATACGATGCAAGCCGCTTCCAACTGTAATCATGGGGTATCATTGAGGGAGGGAGCAGTTGACGTCCTGTGGCTGTAATGAGGATGTTCAACCAAATTGACCCAACCAACTGTTGAAATATTCTGTATTAATTTTGAGACCTTTTATATTCGATAAACAAGGAAACTCATAATTTGCGCTTATCAAATTACATTCATGACCAGAAACAATACGATGCATTTAAACAACTGTAACAATTCATACACGATAAGAGTGCGTTCAGATAATGGCCACAATGTCATACAAATATAACGCTCCATATACAATCTACATGTTGATTGTAATGTTTTCGCAAATTGGGTATGAAATTCACGAGACCATAGAGATGTGATGCAATGCATCCTTTTTTTTTGTTACAATGCCTTTGCTGCAAATGCTGCAATGTACTTTGCCATTGTCCGGTCAAGTTACGTGGTGGAAATTGGGTCAGCTTTTTACGTTACGTTTGGGATTTTACGGACGTATCCGGCCAAATATTTTTTCGTCTGGCCTGTCCGACTTTTCTTAAGCTTTTGCTTGGCTGCGCGAGTCGAGAGCAAGAATAATAAATTAGCAACTTCATTGTTTTTTTTTAATATAAAATATTGTTCTCAAATAATGATTTAACACTAAAACTTGAAGTTTATTTCGATTTTATTACAGTTATTCTTTAGTTTTTTAGGTATATTGTAGGCGATAGGCTGGCAACCTGTCACTATTGTACCACTTTTATCTATCTTTAAATCTAAAATTGCTAAAAGTACCCCCAAAACATCAATATAGCCTTTCCTGTGATCTGCCTATCCCATCTGGGGATACATGCGTGATGTGTGTATGTACGTGTACGTATTATTCTTTAGATAAGGCCTTATTACCCCACGGACCTTATGTTATTATCCAAAGGCCTTATTACCAGCAGGCACCTTATATCAAATAGACACGGTTCAATTTTAATCACACCACACTATCAAAGGCTACTTACAACGCGGTGTTTATCTAACACCCACTATGCGCTATGACGTGCTATTTTATAAATATTAACTAATGTTTAGTGTATACTCAGTCATAACATTAATTACGCGTCCAAATTTCTGTTCCTGGCCTCATAGATGTTTTATCTGCAGATGTTAAGTAAAAGGAAAGCTTTGAAATAAGGGACAGATAAGATTTGTGTTAACCGTTTCTAGGCCCGCCAATTTAGACACGCTTACTTCTTAATGCATTCACTGCCACCTGCCAAACTCGGGACTTTGTCAGATGCCCCAAACGCACATGTGCGTTCAATTGCTTGCAAAATTATGACAGCGGCACTAGGCAAAAGTCAAGAAAACGCATATATGCGTTGCTGGCTCAGAATGTGTTAAATGGCTGAATGGATTTTACATGATGGATTATTTTACATGATATTTGGTATGTTGACATCTGGAATAACACATAGGCTACTTTTTATCCCTTTATTGCCACGGCATCTGGGTAAAATCTCAACTGCTAAGTTTAAAGACATAATGGCACAGGTGTTTTTCATACAACATTAATGGAGAGCATGAAGTAAATTCTGGGATTTTTTAAGAGGTCCCAGAATTTCAATTATACTGTTAGACTTAATAGTTAAGGTAAGGTAAATACTTGCCTCACAACTTCAAACATGATAGTTATACCTACTGTTTTCTCTCATATATTGCCACATTTGCGTTTATGCTATTGCTACTGTGATATTATGTCTCAGTAATATCAGAACGGACAGAAATCTAATTATAATTATGACACATTGTTGCATCTTACTGATTTAGTAATATTGTGGGTCATGACATCAGTCAGATTTAAGTAGAATATCTATTACCAAGTGTAGCATAAATCCACTTTTGAATAATATATAACAAAATCATGCACATATGAGTCACAATTAAACAATATGTAATCAAAAATATTTAAAGAAAAAACATCAAAAAGCGAACACAGCCCACACAACCAACAGGGCCTAAGCACACAGTTTACAGCGCGTTTTTCATTCCATTAGAACAGCCTTAAGGCCCCTAGCACACGGCGTTTTTTAAATAACGCGCCGTCAACGCGCGTTGTATCCATACAAACGCGCGTCGACGGCACGTTAAAAATACGCCGTGCGCTTAGGCCCTTAGAGTCAACCTAAGCCGACAGTCATGTCAGTCAATAACAGACTATTTTAACAGACCCTTCTGCATTTGAGTTGTTTCTATGTTTCTTGTCACTATTTATTTTGTCATCTAACTTAACACTAGATACCAAATTTCAAGTAGATCTGACCAGTGGAAGTAGATTAAACTTTATATCCAACTTACTTACAAAGAAAGTTAAATAAAGCATGTAAAAAGGTTGCATATTGCCTTTGGGAAAGCGCATGTGCAGACCAGAGGCCGTATTGTATAACGCGCAGGCGCTTGCCTTCTCTTTTACTATCTCTTTCTATCACCATCTTATACCTGCTGTTTGAAAAAAAGAAATAGTGAATGCAAAGGGAAGCCTCAGCTTGTTAGACAATAAGCGTACAGATTTAAGTAATGTCAATACATATAAACTGCCAACTGTAATCCAGGGTTACTAATTTTTTTTCTAACGCTAGACTATGTAAGTAGCCTTCAGAGTATAAGCTATCTAGCTAGCCATTTTAACATTAAGAAGTAATTCAATTAAATTTTTAAAAATATAGCCTTTGGATGATTTTAACAATGTCAAGGTTGATAAAGACTTGCTTTTGTTTGGTAGCTTTGGTCAGACATAATTACACATCTAAACCTATAAATGACTAATATGACTGACTGACTGATAAACAATGCACATCCTAAACCAACAAAGATATTTGAAATTTGGCAGACATATTACCTAATGAACACAAATGTGCAATAAGTAAATAATCAAAATTCTCATTTTTTTTTTAACAGGAGCAAAGCTGTAGGACTTAGCTAGAATTCTCATAATGTGCTTGGTGAGGCTACCTATTCATGAGTCAAACAAAAACAGTGATTGAACAACTGTAATAGGTAGAAAATGAGAGGTTGCCATAGGAGAATCTCAGATTAAATTAGCCAAGATAAAAAACTTTTGGCTAACTGGAGAGCTCATGATAATTGGCTATGATTGCTTTAATGATATTGTGAGTCAGAGGATAACATATATTGGAATAGTTGAGAAGCTTGACCAGCCCAAGTAATTGTTAGAAAGGAAATAACAAAACAATAGGAATCTAAAATATTAAATTTGGTAAATTTGCTGATTATTTTTTGGTCTGATAGTTTAAAATTTAAGAAGTTTTAATTCACATTCACAGTAATTTCCCTCTCATTCTGAGGGGAGGTCTGTGCCTTGCAGTGGGACCTATATAGGCTGGGATGGACAGATCACAGTAATTTATACCAACTTATACATGCATAATAAACCATAAATGAAAATCTAATTAAAGATGATAACAAGAATAAATAACCTACATCTACTGCTATAAAAATATAGGTAAAAAACTTAAAAGGTAAAAGTTGAATCTGTAGTAACTTAGGGTAGTTCTACTGTGTCACTATCAAAATGCTCAAATATCTTTGTGTTTCTGCAATTTTAGGTTTTAGGGCCAGCAAGGAGAAATTTGGTGTTTCTTATTTATGATTTTTTATTTGTTTTTAGTGTTTACATGTTGCATTCATAGTATGAATCACCCTTAATGGTAAGCAGTTACCATAGCTTATGGACGCTTGCAATGGAGTTAATGGTTTTGTAAGATAAGATACCAAAGGAGAACGGTATCTTCCTGGCTTTTGCATATTCATGAAATGCCACACAAGGAAATAATGAATGAATAGTGTAAATTTAAACATACCTTAAAGGAGCTGTGCACTAGGGTCTCATCCAAATCTATGACCATACACTTTTTATGCATGTCCTGGTGTCTCACTGGTGGAAGGAGCGGCCGCGGCGCGTGCTCCGCCATGACCAGGAGCGGCGGCGAAGCCCTGCCATCCACGCTGTTGGTGCCATTCCCGGGAGGACCTTTCCCGCGCCCTCCGCGCCAACAACATAGCAAGGATCGAAGAAATCCACCACCCCCAGACTTTTTACTGCCCAGGGGTGTCGATGACACCGGCGTGCCATCACCTTCGCTATGCTGGCCGCCAGGGGATGACCCTAAAATCACACTCAGAATCAGATATCCGGAAGCACTCACTTGACGTGGGACTGGTGTAAGGAAAGACAAGATCTCAAGGTTGCTCCAAGAATGTTATTGCGTCCACCCGTTCTAATTGTTTACCTCTACTCCCGCGTGCGCGACTCACGCACGATAATGTAACACACAATAAACCACCGCTTCGATAACGCTCACAATTCACAAATATTTATAATCCACTATAGGTAACACTATACGCTCCAATTTGATGCCAGTAACAGGTGTAATTCGGTTTAGATTTACCTCTGTCGGATCCATAATTGTTTAATTGCTCGTCATCCCGTGACACCTGAGTTATAATGGACGATGCGTCCATTTAAACATTTGTTTTGGGCCTTAATACAAATGGCAACGAAGTTTTTGTAAAAATTTAACACCATAAAACTATTTTTTATCTCCCTTCTATCTTACAAAATGGCAGGCTCTTGGCAAATACCAACTTCAAGTGCGACCAACATAGGAATGGCTTTTATTTTTTGTCTCTTTCTGATGTTCTCTTCTCACCTTGATTAGAAAGAAACAACAATGTTTATCTTTTATTCTTATGTTGCTACTCTTGATCAACTGCTAAAAATAGTGAAGTGCAATTCAAAACCTAAACATTAGTAAATTATTTTGTTTTAACTACAACAAATATTTTTAAAAAATTAACATTTTAATATCCCTCAACTTTGCAAGGGTAAAAAAAACTGATACCATTTTCATAATATCTACCTCATATAATTATAATAAATATTCAAGCATTAATGGCTAGTTTTTGAACGCAATTACAAATGTCATTCATACTTTTTTCAATCGAATGAGAATGCTTTTCTAATTTTAATTTTAATTTGAATTGACGGATGTGCGAAAGAAAAATAAGTTTAAAAATAATGAAGTTTAAATTAATGAGCTATTTCTTTTTATTTATTTGTGCCGTTGTTTCGGCTCAAAAAACAAGTATCTACAACAGAAGCATAACAGTTTTTATTAAGAAAAAACAAAAAAAAATTGCTAGCTAATCCTCTTTATCTCGTTGCAGGGTAAATAATGTAATAATGAGGGTATGTATTACAATACCGAAGTACGAAAGACCGAATGTATTAAAACATCGAATGGGTCAAAAAACTGACAATTTTTTTTTCTGGAACCGTAAACTTCTCAGAATTTATTACAAACGGCATCATACAGAACCCATGAGGTTAGGTTAGTTTTATAACAATCTTAAAAAGTTAAAGGTTTCAGAAAAAAATTGTGTCGGTCTTTTGACCCATTCAATGTTTTAATACATTTGGTCTTTCGTACTTCGGTATTGTAATACATACCCAATAATGATGTATTTATTCACACAAAATATATTTACCGATGGATTTATTAAAACAGAAAAAAAACATAAAATAATTAACATAATCTAAATGATTTTACAACAACATTTATTTATTTATTTATTTAAATAATAATATGATAAATCTGTATTTTTATAAACTATCTACATAAGTAAATATTCTTTTTTTCTTTGTTGTTTTATCTGCTCGTTGAGCAGCCTAGGTTTTTAGTAATGATATTAAAATTAAAACTTTTTTTAATAATTCTAATCATTCCAAATATATCTCTACTTTTAAAAGACTGAGGTGCGGTTTATAATTATTTTACTGGCATCCCAATCTGTCAATCGAAACTGACATCTTTGACGGTTGTCAATTGTCTGCTCGTGCTCTGTCACTTTTTCTGAGAGTGAGTGATGCTATTCGTGCGTTGCACTCAAGGAAAATCATAAAAATATAATATTTAGGAAAACAACAACACATCCAATTATAAATGTGTGCCAAACTGTCTTCAGATTAAAGTATCCGTGTAAGAATCTCCTAAAAAGTGATAATGTCGTACAGGGACTCGGGCCCGCTGCCGAATCGGTGGCTGAAATGCCCTCGCAAGGCTTCAGGTCTGGTTGCTGGCAAGTTTTTGGCCTTCAAGACTCCGTTGGGTCACCAGTTTAATGACAAAGTGCCTGAGGAGAACCGCTTTACGCCGTCCATGCTCTTTGTGTACATGAAAAGTTTGAAAGTAAGTCATGAAGTCAAAAATAGAGTAGACGTGTCAGATGTTTTGTTTGTTTCGCTACTGCAGGAGCTTTTTTCAATATTTATACTATTCGAAGACATTTTAAAGACTTTCGGGCTCTAATTATCAAGACGAGCTTGTTTTCTGATGCAGAAACAGTTTTTAAATGTTAATTACATAAGGCATTGAATTTTTGAAAATGCTTTTTAATATAGGTACTATAAAATAATTAGCATTACATCAAACCAAAATTGTCCACAACTAACAACATACAATCCAGATGATTTTAAAATAGCTTTGGTAAATGGCTGCAGTCCAAATTACTAGATAATGCCCACTAAATAATCAAGTGCTATGTAAATTTATTAATAATTTATAGTATTCTGCATTGCCAAGAACTCTAGTTGTCATACTAGCATGTACCAGCCTTTCTCAGCCTACTACACTGTCCTGCTTTAAAGTGCTCCATAAATATTAACATATTGGCTAACAAGAATATAATTTTGACTTTGCCCTTTAAAAGTATGCATTATGGATACATTCATTACCCTTTTCAACGCCAACAATGGATAGGCCAATCAACTTTTAAACCGACACTAATCTGTCCGCAACATTTTTCAAACAATTGCAGATTTTTGTAATTAAACATGTTTTTTCTGTAATTTAATAGATGAATAGCATGAATACATGCCATCCTACGTAAGTTTAACCTATTATACCGTGAAATATCTTGTTGGAAGTACGATTTTTTGGTAATGCAGGAGACGCCAAAAACGTTGGTTTAAAAGTTGATTGGCCCGGATATGTGCATCATAAAGTACAACCTCAAACTGATCTTCACGCAATGACATAAGTTACAAAGTAGCTTTACATTCTGCTGCAGCAGTAAGAAGGTTAACCCCTTGTAAGCCCGAAGTGAAAAAAAAACGTGCATTCTAGTCTCATCTGTTTCATATAAGGCCAATTTAATACACATAAATAAAATTGGAAAAAGAATGCCTTAAATTGGGCACGGGTCCATCTCTTAAGCCTCCCGATGGGTGAAAGATAAATGTCACTGTTACATTTTTGAAGTCAAATGACATTAAGTCTTTGTAGGCATAAGACATGGATCCGTGACAATATATTTTACTAAGTCTCAATAACAGTCGCCTGCGAGGCCACCAATTTAAACTATCTACTGAACAATCTTACAATAATCCTCGCAGACATTTCTTGTGTAACAGAGTGGTCAAGACATGGAACAAACTACCAGAACATGTAGTCTCAGCACTGAATGTTAATCAATTTAAAAACCGATTAGACCAACACATTAGCAGTACAAAGAATACTTGACTAAGGAACAGCTAGATACAGGCACCTATCAGTTGCCCTCAACTGCCTGCCTGATAATATAAATAATAATAATAACATTATTACGCAAAATATCTTCACTTCAAAACATGAACAAATGTAACTATTAAATTTATGACTAAAGAAATTTACTATACTGAACTTTACATTTCAATGAACTGAAACAATTACTTTGCGCACCTGCAACCTTTGTTTCAGTTGATTGAAATTGAATATGTATTGTCATGGTGGCCTAGTAGTTTGGGCTATGGCCTCTCTCTCTTTTACGGTGAAGGAAAACATTGTGAGTAAACCTGCACACGGGAACCTATCGATGTTTAGAAACTCCTTTACTCGAATTTCATTTATCCGAAAACGGTTCTCCGACTTTTTAAAATCCATATGTTTTGTTTTTCCACAACTTCACAATGCCACGAATTCATTTAATCACAGTTTTATTTGCCAACAAATTCAAAATCCCGAATTACAATAATCCATTTTTTTATTTGCCAACCTAATCAGTTGCCATATTTTCATAATCTAAATGTAACGAAAAGCCGAAAGTAAGTTTTTATTATCTAACCTAACCTAACATCAGACTAAGACAACATTGCTTAATTTTTAGCGAGCGAGCGAGCAAGACGGTTCGGAGCGGAAGCGACTCGGATAGATTAGGTTCAAAGGCTAATGCGGGAGCGTAGCGGAGCGAAGCTCCAGCATTAGCTTTTGGTGTTAGTTATTTTTTTTATAACCACCTACAAAACCCCCTACCCACATAGCAAACTCAATAAAATATTTGGACAACATTAAACAACAAAATGAATATTACGCTCCATACATAATTGTATGGTCGCCTTTTGTACCCCTGACCTTTGCGGAATAATAATTTTGCGGAATAAATATATATTTGGCAAATGATCCTACGGAATTTCATGCAGTTGGATTTTGAATCATTTGGCAAATAAAAAAATGGATTTTAAAACATTTGGCAAAAGAAAATATGGTAAATAAAATTTCGGATAAACAATAATTTGGAAAATGAAAAAAAGGAGTTTCGTTTTCGGAATTTTAATATTCGGAAATGAGCTTTTCGAGAATATGATAGGTAACCCCTGCACACACCTGAGAAAAAAAATCAGTGGTGTGTGTGTGAAGCCACACGGCGGACACGACGCACAAAACACGCATTCCTGAATCCACACAAGCACGACGACGTCTGTACACGCGTCAATGTGTGCGTAAGATGCACAGGGCTGACTATCGCAAAAAGAGATAGAAAGAGATAGCTGCGGAAAATGAATGCCGCGCCGTTCGTTGAGCGCGAGCAACGTTGTAATGTAATGTAAAATAAAATGAGTAGGTAATCTAATTATCGTAGTAATTATAATTAAACTTATCGTTTGTCTAAATTAAGTGTTTAAAAATAAGTGAATGAGTGTATACCTAATTCATTTTGTAAAGACAATTAGAGAATGTAATTGTAAATATTGATAGGAAATAATTAACAAATTAATTTTACTAATACCTACCTACTAATACAGTGGTGGTCATACAATTAAGAACGATTTGAAGTTTTCGATTTTTTTTTATCTACATCATGTCATATGTCTAGTTGTGTTCCTTCTTAGAAGTAACAAGTTATGTTATAAAATAGCCACATGGATAGAGCAAACGGGATTAATAATAATAGTGTATAATTGCTAACATTTTTTTTTACAAATTTTATTTGTTCTCTATACTAATAAATTCAAATAGTAATGTAGCTGGACAAATAATTAAGAACGATTTATTAAACTGCTCGAGAGTTGTTTTATATGAAACTTAGATTAAATAAATCATATTAATGTGAAGTTGGTATAGAAAAAAAAGCAAATTAATACATTTGAACTAAAATTAATAGTTAGTTGCATGTCCACGGCTTTTAGTTACGGCTTTACACCGGCGAGGCATTGAATCTATCAATTTTTGACATTTCGCAAGAGAAATAAGAGTTCCATTCTTCTAAGAAAACGTCGTACAGCTCTCTCAAATTGCCACACTGTCGATTTGAAACCTTTTTCTTGACTTCGCACCAAAGATGCTCTATTGGGTTAAGATCTGGGCTGTTGGCTGGCCAATCTAAGACTGAAACTGATTGTGATGTGAGGAATTCCTTAACGGTGCGTGCAGTATGCTTTGGATCATTGTCGTGCTGGAATGTCCAAATAACCGGAAGCACGTCTTCGGCATATGGTAACATTGTTTCTTGCAGTATATTTTTGTATTGGAATTGATCCATGTTTCCTTCTATCAGCCTAACAGGTCCAACGCCATGTCCAGAAAAGCACCCCCAAATTTTCACATTTCCCCCGCCATCGCCATGCTTTAATGTCACTTTTGTGTACTTTGGGTCGAATGCTTTATTCGGAGGGCGTCGTACATATCGTTTTCCATCAGAACATACCCTATTTATTTTTGTCTCGTCAGAAAAAAAGAACGTTTTTCCACTGTCTGACTGTCCAGTTTTCATACCTTCTTGCAAATGCAAGTCGGGCTTGCCTATGACATTGTTTCAACATAGGCACCTTCCTTGCTATCCTTCCGTTCAACTTATTTTCTACCAAACGCCTTCGAATAGTGCGTGCAGAGATTGCTGAAGGGTTGTTTTCGCCAAAATATTCTTTTCTCAACTCATTAGACCCTTTAAAAGGATTTTGTTTTGCCAAACGAACGATATTTCGATCATCTCGACGAGATGACTTTCTCTGTCTAGGTCCACGCGGAACGTTTGAAGTAGTTTGATACGTGGAAAAATGCTTTACGGCATGGAAAACCATTGTTTTTGAACATTGCAGATGGTCGGCTATCATTTTATACGACCAATTCTTCTCGCGAAGTTTTATTATTACTTCTCTTGTAGATTTATCACAACTTTTATTTTTCCCCATTGTTTTTATACGAAGTAATCACTTTTAAGACTTTATCAGCACGAAATGGCGCCAAAATTATACGAATAATAATCTACAACCACAGAGCCACACAGTGTTCTCTATTTAAATTTGAAAAAACAATAAACTATTCAGCGTTCTTAATTACGTGACCAGCCAGTAAGTACTAATACTAGGTTCAGATCGAATGTATAAAGTTTCTCTATTAATTTTTTAGCCAACAATGTTGCATAAATGAATGTACCGGTAGTACGGAAAAGTTTTGCAATACCGAGAGAAATAAAAAAAATACGGGCAATTAGTTATACTTGTTACTTTGAAAAAATCATCTCAATAAATAATCGTTCTTAATTATATGGCCACAACTGTATAAGACGTCTATTTATACATTATAGGTAACAAACTTTTAAACCTACTTTTCATAGTTACTAATGTTACATGTTGCTAATTAAAGTTGGTTATCTACCTTCTTTCGTCCTTCGGAAATCGAAAAAAACTCCTTTCCTTGTCTTTGGTTGATGCCAAACACCCATACAATGCACAATATATTCCCATTTCGCAAAAGTTTAGTGCCGTGCGGCCACGGACCAGTTGGTCCGTGCGTGCGGCCGATATGCATCGCGTCGCGCACCCGACTGGTGAACAGCAGCGAAAAGCAATCGGCGCCTTGGGGGGAGGGGTAACTCGAATCGGTGCGGGGCGGAGCGTTTCCATTCTGTACGTTAGTACTATTATACAGGGTGTTTGGTAGCTAAGTACAAAGCTTTAAGGGGGTGATAGCCGAGGTATTTTTGAACATTTTTAGCCATATATGTCTTAGCCGAAATTTGATATATTTTTTAAATTGAAGACTTAGGAATTTTAGGAAAATACCCAGAATTTGATAGTCACGAGTCAATATTGTCCCAATGAGCGTTAATTTAGAAACCAAATCTTTTATTTCGAATAGTTTAATGTGTATTGGACCAAATGAAATAATTTTTAAGTGTCTTTCTTGCCACAAAAACAAAATGGAGGCATTCGAAATTACTAAAAATGTCTTAGGTTGGAACAGAGTCATTTTTCTGTGCCATAAAAAAAAATTAAAAAAAAATCCTTGAAATGTTCAAACATTTTTAGAAACATGCCTGTTTATTGTTCTTTCTTTTAAGGTATCACTCATTGCCATTGCTTGCTAAATTTGAGATAAAAAGTAAAAACCAAACTCAGGGAGCACTCGCTAAGAATGCACTAGTCTTGAAATTTAACTAGTAAATAGCATGTGAAAAAGACAAGTCTGCGTCATTTTTCTGTGCCATATTTAAAATTTCCAAATTAACACTCATTGGGGCAATATTGACTCGTGACTATCAAATTCTGGGTATTTTCCTAAAATTTCCAAGTCTTCAATTTAAAAAAAAAAAACAAATTTGGGCTAAGACATACAGGGTGTTTGGTAGCTACGTGCAAAGCTTTATAAGGGGGTGATAGCCGAGGTATTTTTGAACATTTTTAGCCATATATATGTTTTAGCCGAAATTTGTTTTTTTTTTTGTTAATTTGGAAATTTTAAATATGGCACAGAAAAATGACGTAGACTTGTCTTTTTCACATGTTATTTACTAGTAAAATTTCAAGACTAGTGCATTCTTAGCGAGTGCTCCCTGAGTTGTTTTTTTTTTATCTCAGATTTAGCAAGCAATGCCAATGAGTGATACCTTAAAAGAAAGAACAATAAACAGGCATGTTTCTAAAAATGTTTGAACATTTCAAAGGTTTTTTTTAAATTTTTTTTATGGCCCAGAAAAAAGACTCAGTTCCAACCTAAGACATTTTTCGTAATTTGGAATGCCTCCATTTTGTTTTTGTGGCAAGAAAGACACTTAAAAATTATTTCATTTGGTCCAATACACATTAAACTATCCGAAATAAAAGATTTGGTTTCCAAATTAACGCTCATTGGGGCAATATTGACTCGTGACTGTCAAATTCTGGGTATTTTCCTAAAATTTCTAAGTCTTCAATTAAAAAAAAAAAAACAAATTTCGGCTAAGACAAATATAGCTAAAAATATTCAAAAATACCTTGGCTATCACCCCCTTAAAGCTTTGCACGTAGCTACCAAACACCCTGTATATTCTGTGGTGAAGCTCCCAATCTGCACTGGCCCACATAGGAACTACGGCCCAAACCCTCTTATTCAGGGATGAGGCCTGTGCTCTGCAGTGGCTAGGATAGTCTGGGATGATGATTAAATCAACACATTTTGTTTACAGGTTAAACTCGGAATGTGGGTGGACTTAACAAATACAACAAGGTTTTATGACAAGATAGAGATTGAAAACATGGATTGTAAATACGTTAAGTTGCAGTGTCGCGGGCACGGTGAGACGCCTTCACTGGATCAGACCAGGTTTGTTCAACAATGTACTTCACCATCATATCAGCCGAAAAACATCCACTGCTGGGAAAAGGCCTTCCCCAATGAAATCTATGATTGGTCCCAGGGTTGGATTGGGCCGGAAGGGCCCGGGTGGCTGACCACAAGCCCGGGGCCCGAAACTAGACGATGGTAGATGGGATACTATCGGAAAATACTGCCCCCCGCAAGCCAGGCCCGTGAGGGGCCCACGCAGACTGGGGCCCGGCTGGCAAGTGCCACCTCGACTATATGGCCACTTGGCCATTCCGACGCTGATTGGTCCTATGCTGCTTGCATCCAAGTGGTTCGACAACCTTAGCCAGATCGCCGGTCCATATTGCTAGAGGCCTTCCCATGTCATGTCTTTCAGTTTGCCCCAGCTCTACTCTACCACAGACTATAATTATGCTTGTTTTATTCAAAAATATAATATGTATATAATTTATACAGAAAAACAAGTACATGAAGAAAATATACAAAGTAAACATTAGAAAATGAAATGAAGGCAACTGTGATTCAGGGAGACTAAGACAATATATGACCAGAGTTTTTTTCTTCCATTTTCAGGCTATTCATACAGCTGGTGGTCAAGTTCCTCGCCCAGAACCCATTAGAGGTGATTGGGGTTCACTGCACCCACGGGTTCAACCGCACTGGGTTCCTGCTTGTCTCGTACATGGTTGAACAACTCGATTGCAGCGTCGAGGCGGCCATCATCGAGTTCGCCAAAATGAGGTTAGTCATACTAAATTAAAAATAAATAGATATATTTTCTAATAAATCCGCGGCTTCGCTAAGCTAGGCGAGCGATTATTTATTACCAATTTAATAATATCCTATAATAGTGCACTTATTTTTGACACAAAATAATTCACAGTTTTCTAGCTGTTGCTCGCGACTCCGCCAGCGAGGAATTCTTTTGTCGCTAACTCGCGGGAACTATGCGATTTACCGGGATAAAAACGGTCTTATTTCCTTCCTAGGGTCTCAAATTGTATCCATGGGCCAATCAACTTTTAAACCGACACTAATCTGTCCGCGACATTTTTCAAACAATTGCAGATTTTTGTAAGTAAACATGTTTTTTCTGTAATTTAATAGATGAATAGCATGAATACATGCCATCCTACGTAAGTTTAACCTATTAAACCGTGAAATATCTTGTTGGAAGTACGATTTTTTTGGTAACGCCAGAGACAATTTTGGTAACGCAGGAGACGCTAAAAACGTCGGTTGCTCGGATGCTTTATCGCTAGCACTCGTGGACTGTCCTATCTGGCTCCTGAACGCCATTGTTCTGTCCCACCAGTCCCAGATCTTGGGCAAAACGGGACATCGTCCCGGGCGGCAGTTTCAGGGGGCGCCATAATCATGATAACATGATTAAAAATAAAAAAACTTGTATTTCAAACTAAATACAAACTGAAATATAGATGCACAGAAAAAACCCCAGAAAAAAGACCAATGCTGGGAATCGAACCCAGGTCCTCAGCGTTCCGTGCTGCGTGCTTACCCCTACACCATCACTGGTCTAGAGGTTAGCGACGAATCTTTCCCATACATCGTACATTTCAGTCTGTTATAATCACTTTATGCAGTGATAAAGCGCTCATCTATGTTATGCCCTCTACCGAGAGACTTTAACACTCCTTCGGAGCTAACCGCTCACCTGGACCAAGAGATGGCGCTACTGTGTAACTTTAAACAAGTCAGATATGAAGTATCTTTTTTTTTTATTTATTTTTTCCAACTTCATTTTTTTTTTTTTTTTTTTTTTATTACTTTTACGGTCATCCTATGAAACCATATATTTCAAACTAAATACAAACTGAAATATAGATGCACAGAAAAAAACCCCAGAAAAAAGACCAATGCTGGGAATCGAACCCAGGTCCTCAGCGTTCCGTGCTGCGTGCTTACCCCTACAACATCACTGGTCTAGAGGTTAGCGACGAATCTTTCCCATACATCGTACATTTCAGTCTGTTATAATCACTTTATGCAGTGATAAAGCGCTCATCTATGTTATGCCCTCTACCGAGAGACTTTAACACTCCTTCGGAGCTAACCGCTCACAAAAAAAAAATAAAAAAAAAAAAACTTGCTCCACAAAACGTCTAGCATACGGAAGCCTGGTTGGTTCACCGTCGACTTTTAAGACTCAAACGCTGGAGAAAGGGTCGCCACTATCAACTTTCTGCTCTGGTTCGAAAACGCTGGAGAGAGGGCACAACTATCAAACTTCTGCCCTGTTATCGCTGGGGGCGGTAACACTCGACGATGAGATGAGATTTGAGCTTAGGAAAGATGAAATGAAGGAATGACTTACGGGTGAGCTGATGATGGCGTCGTACGAGATGAGCTGAGGGTAATGATTCCTTTCACCAAGTATTGAGCTGGTTGATTGTAACTGCACTACGTATAATCAGGCGCAAATCGAGAGAAAGAAGTATACGTCTTCACTTGACAGTACTAATTTGGCGAGTGTTTGATTGAAAATGTGTCCGCGCGCACCTCCTTCCGAAGTCACGTGACCGGGAATGAGTGAGCGGATTGAATATCTTGATGTAAATGTCATACGTCGCGCTTGGCGGGAACATGCCCTGATTAAAAAAAAACGTAGATACGAGGCTGTGTCCCATTGCTCTGTCTCACTGTCCTGTCCTCGAGTGTAACTAGCATAGTATTCATAATTTTAAGATTTTTTTTTTTAATATTGCAACATTAATTCAGGAGTTGGCAACTCTTTGTACCCTTCAATGTTGTTTCACAGACCGCCAGGCATCTACAAACAGGACTACCTGCAAGAGTTGTACCGGCGCTACGACGACGTCGAGTACACGCCCGCGGCGCCTATGAAACCGGACTGGTGTGATGGTTAGTTAACTGTTAAGGTTGCTATCCGTCCGGGTTTCCCCGGATTTGTCCTAGTTTAGAGGGCATCCGGGGAGCGTCCGGGGGGCTTCATTTGTAGACCGGGTTTAAAAATTTAAAGTCTCCGCCAAGGCGATCTATGACATTTTCAACTGTTTCTTATTTATTACACTGACTATGTTTAAAAAAACCTGTTGACATGTCCGGGTTCTGGATTCTAAAATCCGGGGTTTTCACGCGTCTTGTCCTGGTTTCCAAATTTTAGATATGGCAACCCTATTAAATGTCAATGTTGAAACTTTGTCACGAGTTCATTTCAGCAATCTCAAAATAATTTGTAACAACCTTAAAATACCAGTATATCATTTTAGAATTCATTTCAAAGGAATCATCAATAATTCCAGAAACTTTCTGGCATAATCAACAATAGTTTTAAAAATTTTAACTGCACATAATATACTTACAGTCAACGGCTGCTAAGTCGTTTTCAAAAAAATTACATAATTAAGGGATGTAATAAAAACAAAACTTAATTGATTCCTCTGTGTAACGAAATGTACCTATATTCTTTGTATGACTAACTTTCGTTACACAAAGGAAGCGATCGTGATTTTGTTTTGATTAAGCCCTTAACGATGTACAATTTTTTTGAAAACTATCCTGCTATGAAGTCATTCCTGACACTGGCACAACTATGAAGTTTCTGAATATTATACATATATGTATACTTGTCCTGAATGCGTTCTATGATATGTTTTTTATTATTGCAGAAGAAGAAGAGACAGAAGATTTCGATGACAGCACTCCCAGTAACTCACAGTCCACCTCCTCACAAAGCGCTCCCTCAGGGTAAGCCAAAAGTTGATAATTATGGCGTTAGTGTGCACTTCCACCAGAGTTGTGCGAGGTAGCTAAGCCGTGTGCGAGGAAAAAATCTACCAATAGAAATATGTACTTAATATCTGCATCTGGCATCTGGGTACTTCAGTCCCGGCCCTCCACAAAGAAGATGCCCCCACTATAGACGTTAATAATGCCACGCACTCCGAAGTACGCTAAATTATTTTTAATCAATCGGTATTTTTTTAATGTAAAGTCCCACCAATATTTTTTTTATATTTAAAAAGTTATCCTATGTCACCCGGAGCATAAGAAAGTTTTGATTGACACCTTATTTATTAAATCGGATGAGTAGTCTCGACATCCGTACATCCGTAAATACAAACTTACATAGATTGCTAAAATCATTATACTTCCTTTTGGCTTTGCCAAAGTCGTTTAAAAAAAATATCAAACTTTCGACGTGTTTGCACTTTTCGGTTTTTCTAACAGTATTTTTTCGCCTTACGGCCTAATGCCTCCCTACAGACCTCTAAATCCGGCCCTTATTAAGCGTCATTGTGTTCAAATACAAGTATGTTTATTGTTCATAAAACAACTTTGTTTTAAAAAGTAACCTGCTAGTACGTATTTATAATCCAAGAGAGTAGGTATTTGAGACCGCCTAAACACATGTACAATACATCCTTTATGCTGCCTAAATACAAGAATCATAGATTTGGCAGAACAGTAGTGAGTCTTAACCAACATTTTGCTTACATCTAACTTGTTACACTCTTCAGCCAGAGGCTAAGGAACTCTGACTGAATTATTACCGCATTAAATAAAAATCTTTTCACTTCTCATTCTCGTAAAGTTGTTCTTTATGTCGAAAGAATGCTGCATAAAATGGCTTTTTTGGTCTAATGCATAAAGTAAAATCTTCGTCTAAGACCATGGCATGGCAATCAAGCGCAAACAGCCTCACAGTAGAAATTTGTAAAATACTAGCTGATGCCCGCGACTACGTCCGCGTTAATCATTGATGTTCCGCTCCTATTGGTCGTAGCGTGATGTTATAGATATAGGGGTATGTATTACAATGCCGAAGACCGAATGTATTAAAACATCGAATGGATCAAGACCGACACGATTTTTTTCTGAAACCGTTAACTTTTTAAGATTGTTATAAAACAAACCTAACCTAACCTAATGGGTTCTGTATGATGCCGTTTTAATAAATTCTGAGAAGTTTACGGTTTCAGAAAAAAATCGTGTCGGTCTTTTGACCCATTCGATGTTTTAATACATTCGGTCTTTCGTACTTCGGTATTGTAATACATACCCAGATATAGCCTTCCTCGATAAAAGGACTATTCAACACAAAAATATTTTTCAATTCGGACCAGTAGTTCCTGAGATTAGCGCTGAACACTGAACCAAACAAACAAAAACTCTTCTTCTTTATAATATTAGTATAGATAAATTTCTTGTTTTTTTTTATATATAACTGGTGTTTTATATTACGAAATTAATAAAACTAGGCAAATATAGTACATTATTTATAGAAATTGCAATACATGAAAAATAAGAGAGCCTCTAAATTTTATTTCCAATAATGCTGTTTAATTTCCTTGCAATTGAAGTGAAAAGCAGAAAATGGCTCGTTTTATGCTCTTGTTGTACAATCTACTATTTATTAGATGTTAAAGGCATGGTCAGTGGCGAGGGCCCACGCCTAACGCCACTGCTTCAAATGACAATCCTTTTGCAGCCCGAAACCTAAGAAAGGCCGCAAAGAGACAACAATGAAGAAAACAATGTTCATGCCGGGAGTGCGTGGAGTGGAGCCGTTCAACGAACAGCCCCGGTTACTGGAGGTCCAGCAGAAGGCCCAAGAGTACTGCGAGTGGCCCAAGACCGGGTTCCCGGGGTCGCAGCCGGTGTCCATGGACGTAACAAACCTGAGGAAGCTCCATGAGAAGCCGTACAGGGTGTCTTGGAAGGCTGATGGTGTTAGGTAGGTTTAGTATTTCAGTTTATAATATTTATCTATGTGACTAGTGCATAATGTGAAGCATTAAATCACGAGTGTGGTTTTATGAAACAAACCGGAGGTAAGTTTCATAACAAGATCACACGAGTGTTTTAATCCTAACTATGCACAGTCGCATACATAATTTTATCTAAACGCTTAAGTCTCCGTTATTTTTTCATCAGATATTCCACATCACAAAATACGGTAACTTTATTTTCTGTTCTTTGACAGTTCAAATTTGAAACGGTATCTGACATTTATATATATTTTAATTCATAAACAATCTAGACTTTAGTCGACTCCGATTCTCAAATCGATTGTAATATTCGAGATTAAAAAAATAAATATTCCAGGTATATGATGCTCATCGATGGAGAGGGAGAGGTGTACATGATAGACAGAGACAACTGCGTGTTCAAAGTGTTCGGGCTGCGGTTCGTCAACAGGAAAGATCTGAGGCAGCACCTGAGGGAAACTCTATTAGACGGCGTAAGTAAAAAACATAAACACTTTTTTTCTTCATGAAAGTGAATTTGTGCGCGTGATTTCAAATAAGATAACCCCAAAGTTAACTCATTAAAAAAAATAAGGGTACACTTTTTTGAAAATGCTTTGTTACTTATTTTAAAATTGAAAACTGATTTTCAGTAATAAATAACGTGTTTTTTTTATTAGATTCTTGTAATTAATGAGTTCCAACCACTCAACTAGTATAATAACTATACTGTCACAATAAGTTGTTTATTAAAAAGCCGCGGTGGCCTAGTGGTTTGACCTATGGTCTCACAAGCAGAGGGTCCTGGGTTCGAGTCCAGGGTCCCACCTCTGAGTTTTTCGGAATTACATTTGTAATTTGCCATGAGCTTTACGGTGAAGGCAAATACACCTGAGAAGAAATTCAACGATGTGTGTGAAGTTCCCAATCCGCACTGGGCCCGCTTGGGAACTACGGCCCAAGCCTTCTCATTCTGAGAGGAGGTCTATACCCTGCAGTGGGTCTTATATATATACTGGGACGAAGTTGTTTATGATTATATTTTTTTAGGAAATGGTAATAGACAAAGTGGATGGAGAGGAAATACCAAGATATCTGTGTTACGACATAATAAGATTCGAGGGGCAGGACGTGTCCAAAAAGGCCTTCTTCCCCATGAGAATGGACTATATAGAACATGAAATTATTAATCCTAGGTAAGTTGTCCAAATATGCTTGTGTATATTTTTAAAAGTGAACTTTTTATGTTTTAAAGGACCATGAGCAAAAGGGTAAACCCAGGCAGGCTAAGAAAGAGATTGAGAGAGGGAAAAGGATGTGGCCACTGTGAGGAATAGTTATTGAATTGGTAAATCAAGAAACGTATATACTGAACTTTTTTTAAAACTTTGTTCCCTTTATGTACGAGTCCGACTCGCACTGGATCGCTTTTTAGGATTCCGTACACAAAGGGTAAAAACGGGACCCTATTACTAAGACGCCACTGTCCGTCTGTCTATCTGTCTGTCAGTCACCAGGCTGTATCTCATGAACCGTGATTGCTGGACAGTCGAAATTTTCACAGATGAAGTATTCCTGTTGCCGCTATAGCAACAAATACTAAAAATAAAATAAAGTTAAAAATTAAAGGGAGTCGTCATACAATGGCGAAAATATAATTATATTAAATATTAAGAGGGTCCTGTCCTGACTTAACAATATAAAATGATCTCACACTGCGTACATTTCACTTAGAAGCAGGGCCCTGCTAACACTGGATTATTATAGTTACGGCTGTTTACGGCGTATATATTGACATACCTAAAATGTGTACGTAGCCCTCGGTGCGCGAGTCCGACTCGCACATGGCCGGTTTTCTTATTAGTGTCGAGTAGAAGTAACGATGAAACCGTTTCCAGGTTAAAAGCAATAAACAAGAGGATAATACATCGCGAGCGGGAGCCGTTCCGCGTCAGACTGAAACAGTTCTACGAGGTCCGGATGGCGCATCAGCTGTTAGGGGAGAAATTCGCCAAGACACTGTCGCACGAACCCGACGGCTTGATATTTCAGCCATCGAAGGAGGTTAGTTAAATCATCATATTTCTTACGCCTCTCCAATGCAATTTGGAACATAGGAGTAGGGTTGCCAACCGTACTCTAAAATAGAGTATTGTACTGTATATCATGTAAGCGTACTCTATAATCAATAACACTAATAGAGTACGCTAAAATACTCTTTTTCTACACATTTTTACAAATCATATAATATTATGCAAAAACCCATAATCAAAACAAAAAAAGTCGACTATTTACTGTTAATATGTTTTAGACGACCAGATGGCCTAGTGGTTAGAGACCCTGACTATGAAGCTTGAGGTCCCGGGTTCGATTCCCGTGTCGGGGCAGATATTTGTATGAAAAATACGAATGTTTGTTCTCGGGTCTTGGGTGTTTAATATGTATTTAAGTATGTATCTATCTATATAAGTATGTTTATCCGTTGCCTAGTACCCATAACACAAGCTTTGCTAAGCTTACTTTGGAACTAGGTCAATTGGTGTGAATTGTCCCGTGATATTTATTTTATGTTACAATTCTTTTAAAAACAATGAAAAATTGTTATGTGCTGCAAAAAGTACAAAAAATACCTTTTTTAAAATATAAAATAAATGATACTCTTTTTTTTAGGGCCATACTCTTTATTTACCTCCTTTGAAATCAGATATACTCTATTTCTTCTAAAAAAAGTTGGCAACCCTACATAGGAGACGTGACGTAATGAAAGAAAGAAAGAAAGAAAAACATTTAGTCGCTTTTGTCGCTGCGTAAAGTGACTATAGAAAAACAAACTGAAAAATGTTGATATATAGGGAAAATTTGTGTCTAAACTCCTGACCAGTGGTGGTGTAGGGGTATGGCACGCAGCACGGAATGCTGAGGACCTGGGTTCGATTCCCAGCGCTGGTCTTTCATTTATTCGTGACATTTTTATAAAAACAAAGAAACGGAAATTGAGACTTTTTCTTTCAGCCTTACGTTCCCGGACCATGCGAGGATGTGTTAAAATGGAAGCCGAGCAACATGAACAGTGTCGATTTCAGACTCAAAATAGTCATGGAAGGGGGCCAAGGGTGAGTATATTATATGTGCAATTTAAGTGAGGGAAAAGCCGAGCCGCCAAGGCATAGAGACATAAACAGAGGTGTATATTGTACGAGCTGTCAAAACGATTAAATTTTGTACGGCAATAAAAGTCTGTGGCGTCATATCATCAGGGCAGTGCAATTCCGCTTAAGGGCCTACCGTGTTTTTGGCGCATTTATTGCATAATTTAATCTCGTGCTGTATCATTACAAGTAAAGCTATAGTCTTGAAATTCATGTGTAAGATATTTGAGGATTCACTCTAATGAAAAGTGTTTATCGAAACACGATTACTTATAGTTCGCGCGATAGAAAAGCCGTCTCTAAAAATAGTTATTTGTTATACAAGGGGGGAAAGTTGTATTTTATCTGCGAGTGTCCATTTGAAACACAAGCTATCGAAAGGATTCTATGATTGACCACGAGCGAAGCGAGTGGTTCAAAAATAGAATCCTTTCGATAGCGAGTGTTTCAACACACGAGACGTAAAATAACTTTTCACCCGTGTATAACACAAAACTTTTCACCTCACTACAGCGAGGAAAATAAGAAAAAGGGTTTGTACTATCAATTATAATTTATTTATTCACTCAAAATAATTAATTGAAAAGTTTTGACTTAAGTTTTTTTTTATTATTTCGGATGCGTTTTGTTCGCACATCGACTTACTTGGACTGTCAGAACATTTTATCCGTTTTTGCAACAAGAATGAAGGTTAATGTTGAATGCTGATATTTATGAATTAAAATAAAGTTGTAAGACTGTATTTAGTGTTTTTTACTCGATGCAATTCATTAATCGTGATGTTAAAAATTCAGCACTTTTAACGTTTTACGTTTTGTTAGCTGTCAAATATCACGTAAGCTAAGCTGCCTTCAAATGTCAAAACTCTTTCTTCACATGTGGATAAAAAGCGATTTTCTCAATAGATGTCAAAATAACAAAAAGGGCTTTCCGACCTAGTGAGGTGAAAATAAAATAAATTCGTAGTACGACGCTAATACTGCACGTCAGGTCATGACTTTTTGAATGTTAATAAAACAAGATGTTTTCTAGGGCGTAGTGTTGCTACATTTTTAAAATATGTATTTGTTTTAGTAATAAGATGAAAATACCCAAAAACACGCGCAGTCCAACCAACCTATCTTGAGCCATCGTGCCTCCCCCACGCCCGAAATCGCCCACCCAAAATCGATTAGCGCGAAAAGCTCGGTAGGCCCTTAACTAGCATTGGGTAATTCCGCGTCCCTGTCAAATTTAACCAGTTTCCAATGTTTATTTCAAATTCATTAAAATAATATGTTTCTAAATACTAAAATATAATTTGTGTACATGGATGAATCAACTTTTTTGTTGTTTACTCTGTCCCGGTTGTCCAAGTGACATCTTCATATTGTTTTATGCTAGGTTTACACGAGCTTAGTAGCTAATTGCTTATTACTTGTCACTTACACTTGTCAGATGCGTATATTGTATAATACTAAGCACTTGTACAATATTTTTACACACTTTTGACAAGTGTAAGTGACAAGTACTAAGCATTAGCTACTAAGCCCGAGTACTCACTACATTATAGAAAATTGCTTAGGTTTTCCAGGAGACAAAATTTGTGTAACCATAGCAACGGGTGGCAAGAAAAAGTTGATCCATTGATTGTGATATCTTTTTTTTTTTTAATTTTGATATCTTATTTAATAAATAAATAAATGTATTTATTTTTATTAATTATAATTTCTAGTATCGTACCAAAGAAAGTTGGCCAACTTTTCGTGGGTGGTTTCGAGCCTCCGTTAGCAACCATGAAGGTGACGAAGGATATAAAACACCTCAACAACAAGATAGTCGAGTGCACTTTCGAGAACAACCAATGGGTGTTCATGAGGGAGCGGACCGATAAGTCCTACCCTAATAGCTATAACACTGCCAAAGGTGAGTAGTAATGTTGTAGCCTAGCGTTGCTAACAATAGGTTGAACTATCGACGGCCGGATAGCCTAGTTGTTAGAGAACTGACTACGAAGCTTAAAGTCCCGGGTTCGATTCCCGGTCGGGGCAGATATTTGTGTGAATGTTTGTGCTCGAGTCTTGGATGTTTAATATGTATTTGAGTATTTATTTATCAATATAAGTATGTTTATCCGTTGTCTAGTACCCATAGTACAAGCTTTGCTTAGTTTGGGACTAGGTCAATTGGTGTGAATTGTCCCGTGATATTATTATTATTATTGCCAATAGTATCGTGGCCTCGGAAAATAGTCGTAGTATCGACACTACTATCGATACTATTGACGGTCTTATTTCAATAAACAATTGATATTATCGATAGTGTTTAGAACTAATTTGTTATTTTAGTGAACCCATTGTCAATCAAATGCCACATCTTTCATTAAATAAGTGAGAATTGATTTAGGGTGCATATTTCTTAAAGCAACTTTATTATTTATTATTCCAGCCGTATGTGAGAGTATACGAGACCCCGTCACGAAGGAGCGGCTACTAGACTTCATCGACAACCACAGATTCATAGACGACTCGGACTTGATGCCGATGCCCAAAATGGTCCGGCGATAGTATTAATACATCATTAAACATTGTTGTGGCGTAAGAGTACATTTTTTAAAAGCCCCATAGTACTTCAATACGGTACTTGAGCATTTCACAAAAAAAATGCCACTTTTTTTTATATTACCAATAATTTTATGTTATTCCTACTCAGAATCACGAGCTCTTTCCATCCCTGTAAGAAAGAAAAAACGTCCCTGAAATGTTTTTTTATTGTGTTCTTCCCTTACGTTACCATACAAAGTGTATGGAATAGTAACAAAATAGAAAAAAAAACTTGGGACATATTTTGTCGTCTTAAGATTGAAAGAGCTCTTAATTAGCATAAAAAAGTGGCATTTTTTTAAGAAATGCTCACTTGACCACCATTACATCACTGGACGATCAGAAATAGACGTCTAAGTTACAATATATGTTGTCGTACCTTATGCAGCAAGTTTTATTAGTAACTGCAAAAATTTAGCCAAATATAATTTCAACCTTTGAAAGTTCTGTTGAACGAAAAGGACTCAAAATAGACAATTTTACTCATTGCAACCTTTATTGGTCAATTAAGGCCGTATTTTCATTGGCACCATTGGCTAGCACCATGGTGCTATAATATTATAGCTAAACCGTTTTAAATGAGTCCTCCCTCGCCCGCGCGGTACAGGGGCTGGGGGGCTGGTACAGGGCCGCACCTCTCCCGGTCCCCTTTGTCGTCATACCCCCCAGCCCCTGTACCGCGCGAGTGAGGACTCGTTTAAACGATTTAGCTATAATCAATGGTGCAAATGAAACTACGGCCAATGAAGCATTTGACTTACATGATTGCATTAGCATAGCGTAATATCGTCGCTACTTTGAAAATAGCTCGTTTCTCAAAATCGATAATCTGGCTAATTGAACTTTACTGAGTGCGCAATAAAGTATAGTTTGGTTTACATATTGATTTGAAATAAGTACGAGATTTTTTCAAAGTAGTGACGTTAGTAAACGTACTTCTCTATCTCGGCACTGCCTATGATCGGGCAAGTTCCGGCGCGCATACAAGGTCAGACGGACTGGGGCTTGCGCATAACGCAAGCTTAAAATGAAAGTGAGTCCGAAATGACCTCATTTCAAAAATAAACTTTGTGTAAAGTGAATTAGGTTTAGTTTCCTTTCAAGCGTGCGATAAGCGTCGGGGCGGGATACGTGGCTGTACTCCTCATCATCGCATAGTTTCATTGTATTGACCATAGGTTTTCTCAACCTTATTTTACCCACTGTCCCTTTTGTGATTATTTTCCTTTTTTACTAAGTAACGCCTAATTTTCTCTGAGCGTTTTACTGTCACTACTCATCCCTGAAAGCCTTCAACCATGGGGGCTTTATAACCAATGTTGAGAACCCGTGGTCCAAATGGTTAAATTCCCTCACTGGTTATTTTTACGTTGTGGCATTCACATGCGATTTCAACCTCCGGCCTCAAATTGGTCAGTTTACGCTCTTTACGTAACTGCCTTATTTTTGACGTAAAATGCATGAATGTGGCAAGAGTTTTTGCATGGAAACTGTGATTTTCTCTTTTATTTTTTTCTCAGTGTAGTAAAGAGTACTTTACTGTCAGAATCTTCGATCATACAATACATAGATGCAAGGTCCTATACAAAATCACCCAAAAAACTCAAAACCGTCTCCATCGCGCTAATATAGTATAAATCTTCCCAGGTGAATTTTTCGCTTCGAGCCATTACATTAAATTTGAACCTTAATACTATGACGATACCGTTCGTTTTGAAAGATAAGGGCTCGAAGCGAAAAATTCACCTGGGAAGATTTATACTATACCTAGTGTCTAATGACAACACTGACAGATTAAGAGTGATATAGTAAATGTAGTAATAATTTTAATATATACCTTGCTCAGTAGGACATAAAGTCGTAAATCATCTGTGTGAGCTTCAGTTTTGCTACCTTTTTTACCAAAAATGGAACGACAACATTGACAACGCATGACAACGAAAAATAAAACAAAATATCTAAAAAGAAAGTGTATTGTAAAATGAACCTTAAAGCTAAGTAATAAGGTACAATCACGATACTAAAATATGAGAGTTTCGTTATTTTGACATGAGGGCGAAATAAGACAATTGATGATTTATGCCTTGTTTATGGCTCCATTTTTCGAGCGGCGATCGTGCATCTACGTATTATAATATGATTGAAGGTCAAAATGAATGCTAAAAGTAGTGTGATTTATTTTTTATGAGCTTGATTGCTCAGAACTGTAATAAAATAAGTAGTTCAATATTTCTTGTAAAATTTAGGACGATTTTGTACAATAGATAAAATGAAATATACTGTCATTAATAAAAAATGGACGCAGCTAAATGGTCTCCCACATTGTTGCGCCAACTGTCAAAGTGCGCTGTACATTATTTTTAATTTATTTTTATTGATGTGATTTTCTTTTTTCTCAGTGATTGAACCTACTGGTACGAAAGGATTTAACTTCTTATGGCTAAGAAATAACTGTTTTGTTTTTAAGGATGTATCCATAAAATCAAAATAAAACTGTATTTAATTTTGGATATTATTTTTATTTTTTTATAACAATTCCATGAGCATGTAGAAAAATATTAACAACTAGCTTTTCCAAGCGACTCCGTCCGCGTGGAGTTAGTAATTTGGGCAGCTTTTTTTTATCCAATTTGCTTTTTCAACAATTATGGCTCTCCTTAGTTCCTCGATATAAAAAAATTAAATTTAGTGACAGTTTTTCTCAAATATCTTCAATGTACAAACACCGACTTGTTACAGATTTATTATATGTATAGATAGATATAGATATAGATTCTGATATTGCTTGATTTTTGCGGAAAAATTTATACATCAGAGGTATTTTAATTATTAAAGATGCTAGATAGAAAACAATCATCACTGTCACTGTTCTCAATAACTAACGCAGAGAAATACACATACCTAAGGCTTTAGCAATTTATTTGTGAGCGCGATGGAGCCTACTAGAGACAATTCAACAAATAAATTTATTATCTTTCCTATTACTGTACTTTAAAAAAAAAACTTATTTTACAAATTGCTTGAGCACTCACAAGTACCATCATACTGCCATCTATTCTCTCCCTCTACAACCACACATTTAATCTTATTCTCCTTAGTAAGCTTAGTTAAGTGATGGTTAACATTATAAGCAGCAGCAGGCCACAGATGTTCTGGTGTTTCGGTATAAATAATCTTGACTAGCTCCATTTCCGTCAACTGTTTTCCTGCATTCGCCTTTAGTGCGTCCAGTATCTGTTTTTCTCTTTGGTTCCTATGTGCTATGTAGTATTCTATCTTCTTTATTGGATCCTGAAAAAAAAATGATGATGAAGATGAAAGCAACAGGTGCAGTTATAGCTAAACCGTTTAAACGAGTCCTTGCCTGCGCGGTACAGGGGCTGGGGGCATGACGACAAGGGACCGGGAGAGGTGTGGGCGGCGAGCGCGCTTTGAATGCCTGCCGCCTGCACCTCTCTCGGCCCTCTTTGTCTTCTACCAGGGGGGTTTCACTCCGCAGTTTAGGTATTTTCTCAAAAATATCCGTAAAAGTTGACATTATTCTTTACATATCAGAACGTGAAGTGCATAGTTTATGGTCAGTAAAAAAATTAAAAAGTTAAAAACATTGCAGGCTCGATAAACTCGACAACAATGTCGCATACAAATTCCATTATTGTCGAGTCTCAAACTTTTTAAAAAGTTAAAATGGCCATGGTAATAGGTTGGCACTATTCGTATACAGCCAACTCAAATGACCGGTATCAGCTGTTTTGTTGGAACTCCAGACTTTTTTGTTGTGTTTGACACAGCTTGTGGTGTTTTCGGTAGAAAAATACACCTGCGGTTTTTTTTTTAATGAAAAAAGGCGGGAAAGGGTTTAATGACATTTAATTTTAAGTGATTTGCAATTCTTTATACCTATTAAGTTAATAAAAGTTTGTTCTATTTTTTTCCTTCACCATTTTTGAGAAAAGCTTTATATTAGTCTCGGCTGGAATAGCAATTGCTGGCTTCGTATTAGTTAAACGGACTCGCAAGCTCGTCCGTTTAATACTCATGCTCAGCCAGCAATTACCTACTTCCAGGCCACGACAATAACATTATTGTCGTGAATAAATAAATAAATATTAGGGGAAGGCCGCGCGACAACCTACTGCCATACTCCTCCCGGGAGGAGCGCCACCGAACATTAATAGTACATACTATTAATGTTCGGTGGCGCTCCTCCCGGGAGGAGTATGGCAGTAGGTTGTCGCGCGGCCTTCCCCTAATATTTATTTATTTAAATATCAGCGAGTGGAAACCCTTGGTTTCGGATCAGCGGTGCCCAACGGAATATGAACACTCGTATCACACGATAAGTTTTACTTTCGCGTGCAAGCAGTAGGAGTAGGAAAGTTTTTATACCTAAAGTTGACCTTTGCTTGAGAGTGATCCTTCTGTACGTTAGTACTATTACTTATTCTGTGCTTCTACCCCACGCCTCTGTACCCCGCGGGCGAAGGCTCATTTAAACTGTTTCTATAGTATATGGCAATGGCAATTATACAAGGGTTTAAATTATTAGCTTGTACATCATTCTCATTTACCCTATACTCATAGCTTGTACTTTAACTGCACCTGAAGGTAACAAGTAAAAACTAAACTCATGCATACCTCAACAACATTCCCATGCCCTGGATAAATAATTCCAGGATTCAAATCCAAGATTTTCTGTAAACTCTGCATGTATGTAAACAGGTCTTCAAATACTGCAGTACCCTCGCCCAATATGCAGTCTCCAGAGAATAAAACATTTTCTTCTTTCAATGTTGCAATGACATGGTCAGTGCTGTGGCCTGGTGTATGGTGAATCTTGATTGTGGCGCCATCTACTGCAATCTCTTGGCCATCTGTCAGCCAGTTGAGAGGTATAGTCGGCGGTAGTTCATTGTCAGGACTGTCTTCGGGTGATTTTTTGTGCTTCCAGATTTTAGCCTGATCTGTTGAGATTGATAAAAGTAATTCTCAAATAACCACAATTCATGAGGAGTACAAAGTACTAAGAAAAATTAGGAACATTTTTATGATAGCCTGAACAAATTAAAATTACATTCTATTTCAATGTTTGTCTTTAGAATTAATGATCTGAATATAGAATTGTTATTTTTCATTGTTTACGGACATCAGTAGGCTAATTGTCTAACTCCCTCACAATTGCCATCACATTCATTTTGACAGTTCTTGTCAAACAATTGGGTCTTGGCTGACAATTGGGCCAGCTGTCACAGCCATACAAAAACTGTCATTTCAATCCGATGCTGAGTGTCAAAAAAGTTACATAATTACCCTTCTGACACTAAAAGAAAGAAAACTTTATAAAGGGGAATAAATTTGGTTCTGTCGCGTATGGGACCCGTTCGCAATTCGTCCCGTTAGCAAGTCGTCCCGCATTCGCGCGTCGTCCCTTTCATGACTCGTCCCTTTTGCAACTCGTCCCGTTCACAATTCGTTCCCGTTAGCAAGTCGTCCCGCAGTCTCACGTCGTCCCTTTAGCAACTCGTCCCACTCTTTCTATCCGTCCCTTTTGCAAGCTACACATTAGTGAAAACCACACCTGAATCGGTCAACAGTCGACAGACAGACCAGAGTTAGTTCCTGCTAAAGGGACGAATTGCGAAAGGGACGACGTGAGACTGCGGGACGACTTGCTAACGGGACGAATTGCGAACGGGACAAGTCGCGAAAGAGACAACGTGAGACTTCGGGATGACTTGCTAACGGGACGAATTGCGAACGGGTCCATACGCGACAGAACCATAAATTTTAGTACAAAAATCAATAACTTAATTCTATACAGAAAAATAATTAGTAAATAGTTACTTGCAATAGAACCATATAAGTTTTCCACCCCTCCAATGTGGTCATGGTGCCAATGTGTCACCACAATGTGTTCTATGTTCACTTGATTTGATTTTAAAACATTGGCTAGATTTGTTTGATATTCCTTTACATCCTTATCCCCTGTGTCCAGCAGGATTCGCCTAAAAAAAAGTTATTCATCTGAGTAACTAATCCTATAATTGCCGTGCTCAACATAATGGCCGTGTTCTAAACAAACTGACTGTCAGCCGCCGAATGTGAGCAGGCTGACTGTGAGCCCCAGTGTGAATGTTATTTGTACGGCATTTTATGTCAGCGTGTATGCATAGCGTAATAATGTATTGTCGGTTAGGTGTGATCGAAACAGTGAATATGTATGGAAATACAATAAACTACATAACACCCGCTCACTTTCGGCGGCTGACAGTCAGATTGGTCTGAACACAGCCAATTAGTTACTTTTTTTTTTAAATATTGCTATGTCCAATTTTGCTAGTGCCAAGTATATTTTGCCATTATTTGGTAAAAAAAATCTAGAAAACAAAATGAGAGAGTTAATCCTTTGGAAGCGGGAAGTGATAAAAAACGTGCATTCTAGTCTCAACTGTTTCATACAAAGCCAATTTTATAGATAGAAATAAAAATGGAAAAGAATGCCTAAAATTTGGCACGGATCCGTGCTTAAGCCTCCAAGGAGCATGAAATATTTTTTACATAGACCAACATTGTGTGCATGTTTGTCTTACAGTTTAAAGTTAGAAATGATTAATAGGATTTAGTAAATCCTATAAAACAAGACTCACAGCACACACAAATAAGCTAGCACAAGCATTGACTTTGTGCAACAACAAAGAACGTTGCTTGAAGAGGCATAAAATATTGGACGCAGCAATGGCGGATTGAACTCCAAAACCCCTCAACCCTGAATGCATAATAAGGAAGAGAGATGTCAATGGACTTCTCGTTCCAAACGCCATATCTACATACAACTGTTTTGCTCATGGTTTTTAGACCGATTGCAGATTTATAAAAAAAAAAAAAAAAAAAAAGAAATGATTAATTAATAAAAAAAAAACCTAACCTTATTGGGCCAAAGGTCAATCTGATTACAATAAAATGATTTCTTACTTGCTTCCTGTGCCAATTAGGTATGTATTGGTACCCTGTAGAGTCATGGGCCCCGGGTTGCAGCCGAGGACCCTTATGACGCGATTAGAAAGCGTTGAGACGGCTGGGATTGAAGCCATCGCTGCTACAACTTTACCTGAAAATTACGAAATAAATTGGCAAATCATTTTCCAATGTCCACAGTTATGTAGATAGAAGACTCGGCGCAAAGGTCGGTAGTAAAATATGGTATCAAGATAACGTCCTTAAGATAGTAGTTTATTGATAATATAGCAACATTAAGATCAACGAACAATTTTGTAATGTAGGTGCCGATGCGGAAACCATAACAGTAAGAAACGTACTAATAAACACCATTTCAACCTTTAACAGGGTAGAACGCTTGTTTACATAATTCTGCAAATAGGTAACACACTTATACTTCGCAAAGAATCAACGTTCGCAAAACAAACATCGAATAAATATTCAAAAAATTACCACTTCGACATTAAAATTAAATGTCACTTGTCTGCCTGACAGTTTAGTTAGAGTATTCGAAATAAACGCTCGAATAAGTTACATTAAAACGCAATTACTGTGAGGCCAATTCGCTAGAATCCAAATATGTTTCATTCAATAAAAAAAGTGTCCATATGTTTTGCAATGACAGCTCAGTGACATTTTGGCCAGTAGTTCTGGAAAAATGGCTGGTGCGCTAACGCGTATAATTCAGGGGACGAAGTCTCAATTGGGTAAATTGATGCAATAACACAAAATAATACATTCTTATAAACATTACACAGTCATTTAGGACAGTCAAACTGCCTACAGTTACTCCTTGAGCGCGAAGTGTTACAGTGCGTAGTGCTGAAGCTTACATAATGTTGACGTCTCGTGGTGTTTTTCAGGTGTTGTTGGGCCTTTGGTGAGCGTCAACAATGTGCCTGTGCGATTCCAACAGACGCAGACGCCACCTCCGGCGAAGGCCAAGTACGGGCCCTTAGCGGATGCCGACAGAGTATTTACGAACTTGTACGGCAGACATGACTGGAGGCTGAAGGGGGCACTATGCCGCGGCGACTGGTACATGACCAAGGAGATTATCCACAAGGGCACTGACTGGATTGTCAGTAAGTAGATGGTCAAGATAAGTTACTCAGTTAAATAATTAAATGAGTAGAGGTCAGCTACATAATCAATTTTACTAATTGTCAAAAGCTTTAGCAGTAAAGTTGTTTTCATGAGTGAACAAACCATTTATTTAGCTATCATAATGAATACTTTTAGAGAAGTATTCCAAAACAATAAATGTTGTACTTAATCTGTCCTAACTCAGAAAAAAATGACAACTGCACAAAAGCAGAGGATAGGTGATAAGCATTATACTATTAGAATAAATCTTATAACCTGAAAGCTGTTTTCTTAGGTTCCTATATTCAAGTTCACAAAGTGCAGAAATAAAATCATTTTCATAAAATTCCAGATGAAATGAAGACTTCTGGTCTCCGTGGCCGTGGTGGTGCTGGTTTCCCCACCGGTATGAAGTGGTCATTCATGAACAAGCCAGACGATGGCCGCCCAAGATACCTTGTAGTCAATGCTGACGAGGGAGAGCCTGGTACCTGCAAAGACAGAGAGATCATGCGGCATGACCCTCACAAGCTTGTAGAGGGTTGTTTGATTGCTGGTGCTGCTATGGGTGCTAAGGCAGCATACATTTATATCAGAGGAGAGTTCTACAATGAAGCAAGCAATCTTCAAGTGGCAATTGCGGAGGTAAGACAGCTATGGCTATTCGTCACTACTTTGAAAAAAAATATTGAATCTCAAATCATTATGTAAACCAAACTGAACTTTATTGCACACTCAGTAAAGTTCAATTAGGTAGCCAGATTATCAATTTTGAGATACAAGCTTTTTCAAAGTAGTGACAATTGTCATTTAAATTAGCTTGATCAATGTCCGATCTATCAACAGCAGACTCATTCTACTTATCGAGAACCAGTAATTTTTTGTAATGATCTATTGAAATATATTTTTTACAATAACGGTAAAGTGCTCGGTTTTGTTATTTAAAATTTGAAAAGACCCTATTAAGCTTAGTTAAGCTTGGGGACTACGGCCCAAACCCTCTCATTCTGAGAGGCCTGTGTCCTACAGTGGGATGTATACAGGCTGAGATGATGATGATGATGAATGAAGCTTACATTTAAAATTATCACAGCATATAAAAAGTAATCATTATTAACTATAAAGTGGAGGGTCCGTTGCCTCGTAGGGGATCAGAACCTACCAAGCTGACTCAGATTGGTAGACACTCAGATCACTTCTACAGGAAGTAAAAGACGTGTCAAACGAAAGTCAAAGTAATTTTAGGCACCATGGCTACACAATAAATTAAAAAATATGTTGCATCTACATATCTCACAAGCGCGAGTAGATATATAAGACATAACTCACGCAACACATTAAAACTGTGCACTATGCATTCGCTGGCCCTTGCCAATTGTGTGAGTCTGGCATTAGATTGTTTGGCTTTATTAATTATAAAGAAATATTAGAAAAGTGGAGATCATGGCACAATTAACAGAAACGCCTTAGTAAAATTGAATTAAGTATTCAGTCAGTATCATAATATGTAAAAAAAACCTTTAAGCTTGATAAAGACAAGAATAAGAAAGAATACTTCAACAAATCGATTAGGGCTATTTAGAGGAGTTGATTGGAAGCTCATTAAGCATATTTGGCATGGAAAGCCTAAAAATGAAAAAACTTGGACATTTTAGACAACCTAGATACTTAACACGTGGGATGGCAGGAAACCAGCATAAAGGGTAATAAAACAAAATTGAGTTGAGCAAATTAAAACGAAATATCGTCACTACTTTGAAAAAGCTTGTATCTCAAAATCGATAATCTGGCTAATTGAACTTTACTGAGTGTGCTATAAAGCTTAGTTTGATTTACATATTGATTTGAGATACGAGATTTTTCAAAGTAGTGATGATATATCTAAGTATGTACTTATAATTCTGATGAATAAAAATGGTCATTTCATTCCAGGCCTACCAAGCAGGCTTACTCGGCAAGAACGCTTGCAACTCTGGCTACGATTTTGACGTGTTTGTGCACCGCGGAGCTGGGGCTTACATATGCGGGGAAGAGACAGCTCTCATCGAGTCCATCGAGGGCAAGCAGGGCAAGCCGAGGCTGAAGCCCCCGTTCCCTGCTGACATTGGGCTGTTCGGGTGCCCCACCACAGTGAACAATGTGGAGACTATTGCTGTTGCACCGGTAAGTTATTAAGGTTTTGAATATTAATGTTGTAATAAGTAATCCTGTGTTTAATAACAAATAAATAATGGGATGATTGACACCCATTGACCTAGTCCCAAACTAAGCAAAGTTTGTACTGTGGGTATTAGATAACAGATAAACTTACTTATGTAGATAATTACATACTCAAATACATATTAAACAATCAATCCTCAAGTATAAACATTCATATTTTTCATACTCGGAGGTGTAAGCTCGGGCTCAAACCCACGACCCTCTGCTTAAGAGACCATAGGTCAAACCACTAGGCCACCACGGCTAAGTGACTATAGAATTTACTTATTCCTATTCCGCGGGAACTTCGCATTTTCTTGGGATTATCCTGTGTTAATCCATGTAATAAACCTGTTGTGCCAAATTTCATCCAAACAACTAACGTTATTGTCTTCACGTACGAAGTCGCGGACAAAAGCTTATTTATTTATGTAACTTTTTTCACTGTATTCGGTATGTCTCAGAATAGGTCGTAGCGTAGGCTATTTTTATTTTTATACCCCCATTCTCCGCGGACGGAGTCGCGGGCAACAGCTAGTTACTTTGTAAAATTAATTATTAATTAAGTCCACAAAACCGAAGATGGCTAGGAGTCGACGAAAAAATACCCAATCTTATCTATCTATGACCCAATGCTGTGGTACTATTGGGTCTGCGGGGCGCTCGTTTAAGCTACAATAGAGAAATATTTCTCAAGGATGATGTGGTCGAGGGTGAGCAAAGTTATTGTTTCAGTTCCAAAATATACACCATAGACATTATCCCATTTTTTTAATAACTTAGTAGTCATGAGTAATAATAATAATAATAATAATAAATCTTTATTAAATTTTACATTTAGGTACAATTAGATAACTTATACACTAAAATATTTTAAATTAGAACAAAAACAGTTATGTATACCTGAACTAGGAAAATTCCTGTGTTTCAGGTGTAAAAGAGCTAACAAAACTTAACTTAAATATTAAATTACATGCAAAAGAAACAAAATCATTTAGGACAATTTAAATTGTTTTAAGTAATTTAAGTAACCAACTAACTAATAGAATTATCTAACTAACTGAACTATACTATGTTTATTTTAGAACAACTAATAATAGTTCTGTATCTTCATAGGACATGTGTTGAAGTGCTTCTTGAAGAATTTTCTTAGTTTGGATGTAATTATGCGCATAAAACTCAACTTTGGCGTTTAACCTGTTATAAAGGAATGGTGCCAGGAATGCATGAAATCTGGAGGAGAAAGGGTGTTTCTTATTTAAATTTGGTGGGCAAACTATATCCTTACGTCGCTTGTTAGTAGTTTCAATATTATATGGCAAAGCAGCATGCTGTTTTAGAACCGTGTTGATTATAAATAATTGTCTCACTGTTAGTACCTTGCAGGATTTATACAGAAGGTCCGTTGGATACAGAAAAGAGCGAAAAGTAGAGACCTTTAGGATTGCTCGCTGTGCCCTTTCAATGGTTAATAATACAGATTTGAGTGAAATTCTCGTGAGTGAACTACCACAATGACTTCCGTTTTTTTTCCAGACAATCCTTCGTCGCGGCGGCGCCTGGTTCGCCTCGTTCGGCCGCGCCCGTAACTCTGGCACCAAACTGTTCAACATCTCAGGGCACGTCAACACTCCCTGCACGGTCGAGGAGGAGATGAGTATCACGCTCAAGGAACTGCTGGAGAGGCACGCTGGTGGCATCCTGGGGGGATGGGATAACCTGCTGGCGGTTATCCCTGGTGGGTCGTCGACCCCGCTTATACCTAAAGAGTGAGTGTTGATTTTTGGAAGTAGATAGACACCAATTAGGAATGTTAAAAAAAAAGTTTTCATATTTTTTCTTTTGTATAGAAAACTCAATTATGAGAAACTAATTTCAATTTTTTTTCATTTAGTTCACTTTAAAATTAAACACTTCTTTTAACTTTAACTGTCTTCAATTCAGTAATAAAAGAAAAACTTAAAAGCCACAATAATTTTTCACTAAGTTCAAATCTTTCTTATAATAACACTACCCACTTTCACCTTCCAGCGTATGCGAGACGGCCATCATGGATTTCGACGGTCTCGTAGCAGCGCAAACTTCCCTCGGTACCGCGGCCATCATCGTAATGAACAAGTCCACGGACATCGTCAAGGCGATCGCTCGCCTCATCATGTTCTACAAGCACGAGTCGTGCGGACAATGCACGCCGTGCCGCGAGGGCGTCGGGTGGATGAACAAGATTATGTACAGGTAGGGTGTAGTCATGTGTGAACAGAGGCGTAGTCGTGAAAGGTAGGGCGTAGTCAGTAACTACAGCTGAACAAGTACCTAGTCTGGTCTATAGCAACACGAAAATTGTAAGGTTAGTAGTCGTAGTTTGTAGTCATGCATGACATGAAAAAATCGACAGACTTAAGGCCACTTGCACGGTACAGGGTTTAAAAATTAAATCGTTAAACCCTGGGTTTAAGATGACAGTTCCATACATTTTAACACATCTTAGCTCTGGGTCATCTCTTAACTCGGAGTTATATAGTTAACTCGGGCCTGTGCAAGTCGGCCTCAGTGAAGGTGTGGGGTGGATGAACAAGATTATGTACAAGCCCGTGGGGTGTAGTCATGTATGAATAAAAACGTAGTCAGGGTTTAGTCACGCATGAACAGAGGTGGGACTACATACACCCTACCGGCAACCAGACTGGCAAGCGTAGCGTGGGACGTCCACCGACGAGATGGACGGACGATTTGGTGAAGGCCGCAGGTTCCGGGTGGATGCAAATCGCTTCCAACCGTGTTGATTGGGCGTCAAAGAGGGAGGCCTATGTCCAGCAGTGGAACTCCTACGGCTGAAATGATGGTGATGATGAGTCAGTAACCACGGGTGAACAAATGCCTAACCTGGTCTGTAGCCGCAAGAAAACCGCAAGATTAGTAGTCACTGGGGAAACACATTCTCCACCACTGGTAATTGTAGTCATGACATGAACAAATCGACAGACATAGTGAGAGCAATCGGTCTCATCAACATCTACAAGACCGAGTCTTACGGACAGTGCACGCCTTGTTGCGAGGGGGTCGAATGGATCAATGTAGTCATGTGTGAACATAGGCATCGTGGTTGGACAAGAGTGTAGTCAGTAGCCACGGCAAGTGTTCTTAACAACTTGGAATGCGTTGCCAGCTCGTTCTAAGACCTTTTATGTTGTAGTACAGCTGCGGAATGAAAAGGTTCGTCACTTTTCGACTCTATGTCAACGAGTTAAGATCGAAAAGTGATGAATCTTTTATTCCGCTACTATACAAACAGGACCGGATTTAGAGGTCTGGAGGCATCGGGGCATAAAAAAAGCCTAGGCCACAAATTATTTTCCAAATAAAATTATCATTTTTTTTTCAGTCCAGATTTTATGAAACAATTTTTCGAAGTCTCTGTTGTGGGCCCAAATACGGCCCTGAGTACAAAATTATATTTTTTTTTGTTTGAAAAGATAAATTGCCAATTAGATCCCAGATTCATTTACTTCGGAAGGGCTCAGAAGGGTACTAACGGTACATAATTCTTCTCACTCCCGAATGGTATTATTATTATTATTATTATTATTTACATTATCAGGCAGACAGTTGAGGGCAACTGATAGGTGCCTGTATCTAGATGTTCCTTAGTCAAGTATTCTGTGTACTGCTAATGTGTTGGTCTAATCGGTTTTTAAATTGATTAACATTCAGTGCTGAGACTACATGTTCTGGTAGTTTGTTCCATGTCTTGACCACTCTGTTACACAAGAAATGTCTGCGAGGATTATTGTAAGATCGTTCAGTAGATAGTTTAAATTGGTGGCCTCGCAGGCGACTGTTGTTATTAAGCTTGAACAAGTTATGGAACTCCTGTAGATCGTAATGTCCGGTAAGTATCTTATAGGTTTCTATTAAATCGCCACGATCTCTGCGCTCCTTTAAAGTCGTGAGCTTTAGCACCTGCAGTCTCTCCTCATATGATTTATTCTTTAATTGTCTCGGTATTTTAGTGAAACTGCGTTGGACATTCTCGAGTAGTTTAATGTCTTTAGCAAAATAGGGACTCCAGACTTGAAAAGCGTACTCCAAATTTGGCCTAATATATAATTTGTATATGCTGAGTATCATTTTTGGCGTCAAAACTCCGAAGGCTTTCCTAATGAGGTAGATCATAGATTTACATTTTTTGGTGATTCCTGTTATGTGCTCCTCCCATTTAAGGTCCTCCGTTACTTTAATTCCCAAATCTGTTTGCACTTTGACTGACTTAAGTTGCGTTCCTTCGAGGTTATAGGTTAAATGTGGATTTAAGTTCCCTATATGTAACACAGTGCATTTTTCAGTATTCAAGTTAATGAGCCATTTCTTTGACCAGTTAGCTATTGTGTTTAAATCATTCTGAAGTCGGTCGAACTCAAGTAGCGGATTTGCGAATATCTTAGTGTCGTCAGCAAAAGTGCTAATGCTGCAATGCAAGGAACAAGGCAAGTCAAATGTGTATATTATGTACAGCACAGGTCCAAGAACGGAGCCCTGCGGCACTCCACTGTGTATCTCTCGCTGCTCCGACAGTGTCTCACCAATTCTCACACGAAACGTTCTGTATCGCAGAAATGCCTCAATCCAGTTGAGAAGTTTTCCTCGTATTCCAACAAATTCCAGCTTTTGCAATAGTCTTGAAGTAGGGACCTTGTCAAAGGCCTTCTCGTAATCGAGGTAAATGACATCAATCGGTTCTCTATCATTAAAGCTTCCTGTCCAAGACGAAAGACATGAAAGCAAGTTGGACACTGTTGAGCGCCGTGGACAAAAACCATGTTGGTGGTCGCCTATTACTCTATGCTGGGTGAAAAAGTTTCTGATATGCTTAACTATCACCTTCTCCATTAATTTGCAATTTACACTAGTAAGGCTGATAGGTCTATAGTTAGAGGGTTCCAGCTTATTTCCTTTTTTGAATATAGGTGTTACTGTTGCGGTTTTCCATTGCATTGGTAAGGTTCCAGTATCATAAGACTTCTGCATTATTATAGCCAATGAATCTGCTAGGCTGTCACACTTTTGAAGTAATACTACAGGAATATTGTCTGGTCCTGGTGAAGAATCAGTTCTCATTTCTTTAACAGCTTGCCGAATTTTATCCGGTGTAAAAACAATGTCTGCGATAGAGTCCTCCACTCTGAGCGACGAGTCTAGAGAAGGTAATTGGTCATGTGGTTCTTTTTGAAAGACACTTGCGAATTGATCTGCAAACGCTTCTGCAATTTCAAAGGTTTGTGTCACTGTTTCTCCTTCTTTGTTGCGAAGTATTGTTGGTACGCTAACCTTTGAGGTTACTTGCTGTCTTAAATAAGAGAAGAATTTTTTCGGTCCGGTTTGCAGTAAGTTTGTCTCATAAGAAGTGCGTGAAGACCTACATCGATTTATTAATTTATTGTTTATTCTCCTATATTCTTTATAAATATCGTCTAATCCGGTTAATGTGTATCTGTTCCAGAGCGCTTGTTTTTTCTTTATTAAGTTTTGAATGTCTTTAGATATCCAGGGCTTATTTGAGTTATAGGGCATCTGCGGTCTGGTCTGGGGAACATGCTGTTCAATTGCGGCTGTAAGCGCGTTGAGAAAAGATTGGAATTGACTATCGGCACATTGTTCATCCTGTATCATATGACTCAAGGTGGATCGTAGTTCATCATTGATTTTCTCAAAGTCAGCCTTTTTGAAGTTGTATCTAGGTGATGTCGTTTTATTCTGTTTTTGCACTTGAAATTGTATAGTTGCCAGTAAACATATGTGGTCACTTTTGCCAATAGGCGCTAGGTGGTCTATATCAGCTATCAAAGCGTCATCATTGGTTAGAATTAAGTCCAGGAAAGAAGGCTGATTTCCTTGACGATATCTGGTGTGTTTGTGCACTAATTGTTGAAGGTTACTGTTTCTATACCACTGTACAAAATTGTCTTCTCTTGGTGTTACGTAACCGGTATCCTCAAGCGGCCATTTGACCCCACCAAAGTTAAAGTCTCCCATTATAACAGTCATGTTGGACTCCGAAGCATCATTAAGTTGATTAAGCAAGATATTATCTTGATCCAGCGTGGAGTCGTGTCCTCTGTAAAGTCCACATAGAAGGAACTTACTGTCTCCGACTCGCACGTCTAACCACAGACATTCCGACGCAGCATGTTTGGTATTGTAGTTCGTGTTTACTTTAGTGCAAACTGTATTATTAGCGGCGTATATAGCCACTCCACCACTACGTTTCTCAATCCGGTCGTCTCTGTATACGTCATAGCCTGGTATTTTTATCATTGAGTTGGGTATATCAGGTTTCAGCCATGTTTCGGTAATTATGATTAAAGTTGGTTTAAGCGAGTTTACTCTGGCAGTAAAGAGATCCAACTTGGAAGTAACAGATTGTATGTTAGTGTATAGCAGAGTTAATGTATGAATCGTGGGCAGTATTTCCTTAGTCAGAGTATGCTTGTTGTGCTTAGCTGTTGATGATGATGAATCAGATTTATGGCAAATGATGGGATTTAGTTTTTTAATGGCGTCTTCACAATAGTTGGTTGTCCTTGGATGTACTTTATGGTGATGTCTGTCTCTCCACTGCTGGTGCGCTTATTGAGTTCCTCCCGCAAGTACAACAGGTATTCTCTTTGCATCGGGGTCAGGTCCCCCTTAACAGATGTAGGCTTTGCTAGTTTGTTCCTGTTGCGAAGTACTTCCAACGCATCACTCTTGCTCTTCAAGATGACCTTTAGGGGGCCAAAAATCAGTCCACTGGTGTGTCCAATTACATGTCAAAGACGTAGCTATGAAAAATACTGTAAGCCTTTGGAGATAAATCTGTTTTCAATAGATAATTGTTATAAAGTTTTTGTTAATTTTTTCAGATTTGTTGAGGGCAACGCGTCACCTAAAGAGATCGACATGCTGTGGGAGATTTCCAAACAAATCGAAGGTAAGCTATAGCATTTATTTCTCAGAATTATTATGGTAATCATCATCATACCAGCATATACATATAAGTCGTTTTCAAAAAAAAAATTCTTAGTTAAGACACAGAATAAGTAATCTAATCTAATATCTTTAAACGAGCAATTCTTGTATATATGTATATATATATATAATCAGGATCTCGGAAACGGCTCCAACGATTTCGATGAAATTTGGTATGTGGGGGTTTTCGGGGATGAAAAACTGATCTAGCTATGTTTTATTTTCAGAAAATCGCTTTTACTCGTGTTTTCCGGCTATTTTTGTTTGCATTAGAATATGAAGCTAAATTTCGCCGACTTCGAGCAGATCATAATGGCACATTAGAAATTGGGTGGTCGCGGATCCAGCCGACCTCGGTTCGATACCACGTTTTTTTTCAAGATTTTTAGTTTTTTTTTTTTAAGTTTATTTTTTATGAGAAAACGTCAAGTTTCTTCTTTTGTGAGAAAAAGTTACTTTTTTGTGAGAAAAAGTTACTTTTTTGTTAGAAAAAGTATTATAGGGAACGTGCAGTAACTATAGGCGGCAGCACTAATGCGACAGAAGAGACACTATGCGGACAGTAAAACAAACTTATCAAGGTAAAACATTCAAATTGATGCCACCCTTATGGCACCAGTTGGCAGCACCGTCTATGTGCACGTTCCCTATTGAGAGCACAGAACAGGAAAAGCCGGTTGTCTGTAAAGTCGGTTTACGGACGATAGTTTAACGTGACTCACCCCCCCCTCCGGTGTTTTTGTCAAATATCTTGAAAACGGTGCATCCTACGGCAAAATCAATGAAATTTTCATCCCCCCTTTAATACCCCCGCGCTCCCTCCCCCGCATCCCCTCCCCCCCCCCCCCCCTCCCCCACCCCTCCGGTGTATATAATCAGGATCTCGGAAACGGTTCCAACGATTTCGATGAAATTTGGTATTTGGGGGTTTTCGGGGATGAAAAATTGATCTAGCTTGGTCTTATCTCTGGGAAAACGCTTGGTACCGAGTTTCTGCCCGAGCAGAGCTCGGTCGCCCAGGTACTAGTACTAACGTACAGAAGGATCACTCTCAAACAAAAGTCAACTTTAGGTATAAAAACTTGCCTACTCTTACTGCTTGCACGCGAAATTGAAACTAATCGTGTGATACGAGCGTTCATATTCCATTGGGCACCGCTGATCCGAAACCAAGGGCACAAGAAAGATAACAGTGTGTATTAATTCAGTAAACTACCTTTAGTAAGTAAGTACGTTATTTATAAGATCGTTTAGAAGTTGCAAAAATCACAGAAAAAAAGATGCTTAATTGCGCGCGACGCGGCAAGCGTGCGAACTGAAGGCCGATCGACAACCTACTGCCAATCAATATAATGTCTACTCCTCCCCGGAAGGAGCGCCGGCCGAACATACCTAAACTGCGGAGTGAAACCCCCCAGTTAAGGGCTTAATCAAAACGAAATTACGATCGCTTCCTTTGTGTAACGAAAGTTAGTTATACAAAATATATGGGTAACTTTCGTTACACAAAGGAATCAATTAAGTATTGTTTTTATTAAATCCCTTAATTGTGTAAATTTTTTGAAAACGACTCATATAGGTCCCACTGCAGGGCACAGGCGTCCTCTCAGAAATTGGGATGTCTATTTTTTTGTAATGTATTGTAAATCGAAAACCATTTCGATATAAATGCTTTGTACATCGTTGTCTGTAGATATTTAGTTTTAATATAATGCAATACATTTATTACATATCAAATAAGCAATGACCTTCATTTGACATATTTCGTAGCTAAATAACATTGTCTTTTCTTCCAGGACACACGATTTGCGCTCTAGGCGACGGCGCGGCGTGGCCGGTGCAAGGTCTCATCCGCCATTTCCGACCCGAACTAGAGGAGAGGATGGCCCGCTACGCCCAAGCACACGGCCCGAGCAAAGCCGAACGCACCTACTAGACTAACGTACTAACTCTACTGTCCCAAAGTTCGACGAAGAATGAGTAGAAAGCTAATAAAAAACTAAAATTTTCCAAAAAAGATTTTCGCCTTTTGATTTTGTGGCAGTTGAAGGCTCATTTGGTTTCTACACTTTTTTGTGGAATCTTCGTACTGTGTTTGCAATATAAATACAAACTATACAATGGAATCCGAAAAGAACTGTAAGTTGCATTAAATTTCAAACTTTAACTTGGTTTACTGTTATAATGAACCTTCTGTGTTTAGTAACAAGGTACTAATTTCACTGTATCATGTGAAAATTTAATTTATTAAAAAAATATTTCGTTATTTGGTACCGCTTGTAATCTGATTTTTGTTATAGTGGCTACTTTAGTAGAGCCTATTTCAGGACTAAAACATAAAAGTTGACGCACTTTAAGTGTGTATTTTAGAGATATTTAATTTAAAATGTAAGTAATAGATCATCTATCGAAGCGATCTCTTGTAAACAAATCTTAACTTGTTTTTTATTTATTTATATTTACAGCGTTCCGCTTTATATCTCAATTTTAAACTTACGACGTCAAACGTAAAATAAATGAAAAATGTTATAGTTTTTGTATAGTCGAGAACAATGAAAACGAGACAGATTTCTTAGAAAATCTCGCTACTTTGTCAAACTCTCTTACTCACTACTGCAAGGTGTTATGTAACATATTAAAGTACTTGGAATTGAACCTTGCTGTGTAATGCATAGAGTTTTATTTCAATCTTCGTGACACCTGTCCCCTTCTATTGCAAAAGTGACGAAATTATATCTACGACGTACAAAATGCCAATCAAGATCAATTAAAATTTCTTCTGCTTTGTTTATATTTATTACACTTTAAAAACTAGAACGTTGTCTCGCAGGTTAATTATACTTTACCTAATTGCATAATGAAAATAGTAATAGTCAATTTCATTACAAAAGCGCTAATTATATTTAATTATTACTTTATTGTGCAATTGAGCTCAGATGTCATTCATTATTGTATTGCTCAATAAGAAGTTAATATTACTACTTTAATAGCAATAAAAACATTAACGAAATAATTTTTCCTCTACCGTGTCGAAACATGTCAATTCTCCAATTGATTACCGAATTTTCCAATCAGCATTATTCAAAATTCGACTGTAACACCAAAAAACAAGGCAAAGATACAACCGTTTATTTTAGATGTTATTTTATCGATACAGATAGTGGGATTTGGTTATCTAATCTACATTTCCGCTGAAAGTAAGTTCACACCGCCCTTTATGAAAGTTACAATAATAATGACGTGTAATTTTCTCATGCCACGTCACGGTAAAGAATAATTGCACTAAGTTCTGAAGTATAAAAATGTAGATAAAGTTCCTTTGCCTCGAGACTACAGACTTTTGGCGATGTCTATATTTTTCACGTGACGCATCTGTGGCGACATCTATCGTCGTTGACATAAAAACGGGACTTGCATTTTTTTGTCTAATCGAATATGTCATGGTCATGACATGAAGTGCAAGCGTGCCACTTGACTTTGTGTTTTGTGTTGCGGTTTAGATCTTTGTTGTTGTGTTGATAGAGTTACTATGACTTAGTAGTACTCGTACAGTCAAGGATTTTAATTGATAGGCCACTTGCCACTGTTCGTAATTTAGCCGCGTAATGCAAATCAGCATAAACGAGTATAAGCGGCTCAACCCTATTTGCATGACGCGGCTAAATTACGAACAGTGGCAAGTGGCCTATCAATTAAATTATCCTTGACTGTACAACCCGAAGAACGTTTCCATATCTGATGGATACCAAAACATTTATCTTGTTTTTTTTATGTAATTAGTAAAATTTGTGAAAGGATATTCTAATTTTTGATTATCTGACGTTATTATGGAATTTTCTTGAAATATTTTTGATGTTTGTATAACAGTAATCTTGGTATGGGGCAGATGAGTTGGTTTCTCACGTTTAATTAGATTTAGAGTATTTTATATTATAAATCAACTGGAAATAAATGTTACTGTGATGCAGACCACGCGTTATTTATTTAACCCAGTAATCGTTGTTTTATGTGAATCGCTGATTTTGGTAAAATAATTTACACATCATGTAATCTGATTGCTAGATAACTAAGATCCCAGTGCTGCCAGTTTCGATCGTATAATACGTAGATGCAAGGTCCTATACAAAATCAAACTCAAAAATCGTCTTTGTCGCGCCAATACTGACTTATGACAACACTGACAGATTAAGGGGTTGTTTCACCACCCATTGATTAATTTTAACTGACGCATAAATGTGATGCCGTCTCCGTCTATTCGAACAAAAAAAACAGAGACGGCAACACGTTTATCCGTCAAATAAATTTGATCAATGGATGGTGAAACGGGGTAATTATTATTATTATTAGAATCATTTATTTCTGTTTAGTGACTTTAGTGTTACATTTAGGTACAATTTTCATTAAATGTGCCAAACTACAGAGCAGTTTGTCGGCACTTTAGCTCTTGGTTTTTGAAATTACAAATTACAAGCAACGCTAAACATAGGTATAGTTAGTAATAAGATTTGAAATGGTTAGTGTTATGTTATAAGTTATAACTTATGACATTATACTTTAAACTATTTAACTATTACAACAAGCATGATACATATGCACCGCAACAACAATTTAATTAACAATTTAGTTTCAATTATCTATAAAGTACTTTTTTAATTTTAACTTAAATAAATGTTTTTTTGTTATTTCTAAATCCCTAATGAGTTCATTCGGTAGTTCATTATAAATTTGAGGAATCAGGTAACTACTAGTTCTACGACCATAATAGTTGGTGACGGTCGGCATGACATATGGTTTAATCTTTTTGGGACGACTTGAGTAGGTACTAGTTTTTTTTAATATAACATTTGATTTATCCAAGTACTCCGTGACCAAAATGTATTTAATTTTCTTGTCAATTGGCAAAATTTTGCAAACTTTGTATAGTAAATCATACTCTCCATGACAATCATTTTTCTGTTTTTCGGTCACAAGGCACTTTAGGAATCTTGTTTGTAAACGTTTTATTTCATTTAAGTGGGTAGGAAACGATCTCCCGTAGCTACTCAAGCCGTAACTGAACACCGGCTCCACCAGTGCATGGTACACACAAAACAGAACCGACCTACTTACACTGTACTTGAGGTTATTAAATTGAGCTAACAATAATCTAAGCTTTGCACATACATTTTTTATGTGAGATTTCCAGTTCATGTCTTGATCAATACATAAACCCAAGTACTTTATACACGTAACTTTTTCTATTGGTACACATTTACAGTTTCTACTCTGCTGATGCAAGCAATCATACGTATGACCCACTATACAGATTGGAATGTCTTTAATTTTACTCATTGGCGACCTAATATGTACATACTTTGTTTTAGCTACATTTAATATAATGCCATTATCGTGCGACCATCGTACGATATTATCAAAATCATCCTGAATACATTGCTGGATTTTAACTGGGTCGGTTCCCGAAAACACAAGGCAAGTGTCATCCGCATACATATATGTTGTACAGTTTTTTACTACATTACTGACACTATTTACATGCATTATGTATCCAACGGGCCCGTATACGGAACCAGTTGGCACACCAAGAGATACCCGTTTCTCGATGCTAGTTACATTATTTACTTTGACTTTTATTTTCCTGTCTGACAAGTATGCTTCAAACCATCGATTAATAGTGATATAGTAAATGTATACCTTACGTAGTAGAACATAACGTCGTAAATCATCTGTGTGAGCTTCAGTGTTGTTGCCAAAAATGGAATGACAACATTGAAGACGTTACGGTGTTCAGAAATAAAACAAAATATCTAAAAGAAAGTGTATTGTAAAATGAGCCTTAAAGTTAGGTAATAAGGTACAATCACGGTGATAAAATGTTCTAGTTTCGTGATTTTGGTATGAGAGCGAAAGAAGGCAATTGATGATTTATTCCTTGTTTATGGCTCCATTTTTCGAACGGCGATTGTGCATCTACGTATTATATTATCGAAGGCTCCCAGTGATAATTAGATGGTTCTACGACATAGTTTATTTTTGAACTTATGTTATAACTAGCTTTTAAGAGGCTGGAGACTTCGTCCACGCACAAATAATATGTATGGTCAACTATATATCCCACGGGAAATTCCAAAAATCCCTTTTTACCGGATCTCTATGATCTTAAAGGGATGGTTACTGAGGAATAGGGTCCCAACTCGTGGGACGTCCCACGAGCCACAGTGGCGCGTAACCGACTTTAATGATTAAACGACCAGATGGCCTAGTGGTTAGAAAACCTGACTACGAAGCTTGAGGTCCCGGGTTCGATTCCCGCGTCGGGGCAGATATTTGTATGAAAAATACGAATGTTTGTTCTCGGGTCTTGGGTGTTTAATATGTATTTATGTATGTATCTATCTATATAAGTATATTTATCCGTTGCCTAGTACCCATAACACAAGCTTTCCTTAGCTTACTTTGGGACTAGGTCAATTGGTGTGAATTGTCCCGTGATATTTATTTATTTAATGATTTGCTAATTTTTATTACTAGTTTCAATCCCCTTTTAACATAAGGTATACTTACACAAAGTTACCCAAAATGTCGTTGATGGTGCGACGGGCCCGTGGGGTTACCAAAATCCTAAAATTCGTTTTTAAGGTTCCGCACCTCGAAAGGAAAAAGCGGAACCCTTATAGGATCACTTTGTTGTCCGTCCGTCCATCTGTCAAGACCCTTTTTCTCAGGAACGCGTGGAGGTATCAAGCTGAAATTTATATCAAATACTCAGGTCTACCTGTCCCTTGGAGCTGTGAAAAAATCAAACTTCTAAGCCAACGCAATCTTAAGATACAGCCGTTTATGACGCAAATTTCAGCATATTTTCGAAACTCGCAAGGGAATCAAAACCTACAGGGTACTTCCCGTGAACTCAGAATCTTGAAATTTGGTACGAAGCTAGGTCTTATAGCACAGATAAAGAAAAATTGCGAAAAGCATATTTTTTTTTGTCTGTCTGTCTATATCAGTAACCAACGCACATTTTCGACACTCGCAAGAGAATCAAAACCTACAGGGTACTTCCCGTGAACTCAGAATCTTGAAATTTGGTACAAAGCAAGGCCTTATAGCACAGATAACGACCGCTTTAGCATAGTTGGTAGTGACCCTGCCTACGAAGCAAGAGGTCAGGTTCAAATCCCGGTAAGGGCATTTATTTGTGTGATGAGCACGAATATTTGTTCCTGAGTTATGGATGTTTTCTATGTATTTAAGTATATATTTATCTATATAAGTATGTCTATCGTCGTCTAGTACCCATAGTACAAGCTTTGCTTAGTTTGGGACTAGGTCGATTTGTGTGAGATTGTCCCCCCCTAATATTATTATTATCATTATTATTAGATTAAGGAAAAATTGCGAAAAGCATAAATTTTTTTGTCTGTCTGTCTATATCAGTAACCAATCTACAATGATCCCACACTGCGCACATTTTGCTTAGGAGCAAGTAAGTTTTATTTGCTATAAATCCTTACATTATTCGGGAAGTCCCCGCACGAAGTTTTATGAGGCCATTTATCATCAATCTACATTGACGACATTGATGCGTCATACTCATTAATGTAATTCTGCCCTGTAGACCCTAAAACGCAGTAAGAGCAAAAAAGCGATTAGACCATTATGTTCCTTACGCTGTGCTGTTTATAGTTCAATATTCAACAAACGTAAAAATCCTCATACTGCGTTTTAGTCTGCAGGGCAGAATTAATGGATTTACTATCATTGAGTACAAATGGAAAATCGTCCACTTGAATTTTAACAAAATATAATTGTACTGAAAAATAATTATAACCAAATTTCTTTTCGTCATAAATAATAAGTCTGGTTTGAATGAGTCATTAATTGAATTAGTCTAATGACTAAACCAGCAATCAATTGATTTTAAGTCATGGTAGCCAAGTGGTTTATCATAATTATGGCCTCTCAAGAAGAGTCGTGGAATCGAGCCTGGGCTCGCTTACTCGCAGAATGATGATGATTAATCATACTATTTCTATGAACTGTCACACACGCGGTTCCATTAAATGTTTTTGGTAAATAGAACCTGGAATACGGAAATTCGCCAAACAACTTAGTCACCCATATAGCTTCGAGAATACGTAAGTTGAAATGGCAATGACTACCTAGGCCGCATCGGCATCTTTCGAAGAGCAAATAACGGAGGGAGAAAGGTCCTCGAGTGGCGATTACGGGAAGACTCGGCGTTGGCATGCCTCCTAGGTATTAAGCCCAGTTTAGACCTAAAAGAAAAATTTCGCATGTTGCATTACATTGAGAGGCCGTAAAGTGAACAAGTTTGAAGTGGCCGATATATCGCCGTAATGTAAAGCGACTTGCACGGTTTGTTTTGCAGGTGACTTTACACGGGCAGCCGGTGGATGGAAGTGCCACTTCCATCCACCATTCATTTCATTTGTCGTTGTGGTGTTCTAGGAGGGTGGCTTTTGTTTAAAAGTTGTCGTTTTCCGAAGATGATGCTATTTCATTTTGCATAGTTCTTAGGATAATAGCTGTCAAGATTTACCTCAAATAGATAATTAATTACCTATACATGTTTTCAACGTGATGCAATATTATATGTAGGTACATTTTCAAAATTATGTCACTCAATCAAATTGGACTTTACGGGCTGTGGATAATAAGACTCACATTCCAGTGACTGGGTACTTAGTAAGCAAATAAAACAGCTCGATAAGCAAATGATATAAGAAAACTGTTTTAACGTCATCATTGATATGAAGCACTTTGACAGAAAGTTGAATGTAGAATAGAATACAATTTTTGTACAAAATTATTGAAGGTAGCCGGCCAAATGTGGAACTAATTTTCTCTCATACTAACTTCATACGAACAGTGCGATGGCAGCGCCACTGTCATCGTAATGATTAAGTTGGTGTTGCCGTAGCCGATATTAAAACGGAGTGGTACGAATTCTAATTCTCTTGAATTATTGCACAATATTATGTAAATCTAGAATTCGCGATGTAATAGGTAAGTACGTAATGTATAGGTACGTAGTGGAGCAAACATCGCACTATGGCATACTACGCAGTTACTAGTTGCTAGGAGAAATCCAAATTAGTTTTTGTCGTGTACTGAGTTTGATCTCAATAGTTACGGTTCAGAGGTAAATAGATCCGTTTGTCTCGTCCTAGTTCGATGAAAAGGCAGTTGTTTAGGCAGGTTGTGCGACTGTGCCGGCCCATATCAGTATGTATGAACCCTTCGATTTTGCATCATATCGACGGAACTCGAACCCAATCTAGGCATTCCAACTATCGCCGATGCTTCATCGACAATAACACAGTAATAGAAACAGGAGTTTTGAAACGTGCTTATAAAACATTACTTAGGGAAAACTACCCAACTATTGGCAGTTTAATTGCATTTTCTTTTTGACAGTTCAGTGTCTTAATAATTTTGCGTGTGCTAGGACCTGATGCAAGGTCCGTCGCGATCGCTATTACCATCGCAATCGTAATCCTAGGTGACCCAGTTGCTCGTTTGCCGCCCTATTTCACAAAAAAAGAGTTAAGACGATACTAATTTCATAGTGTCAACGATATGTTTTATCCTATTTACCTTTTGAACGCCACAAAGGAACACATTTGATTCTTATGCGGATGCGGGTAGGTTTAATTTTCTTTTAACTACCGTACTGTCGTCTATTCCGACGCTGACGTTCAAAAGGTTAAAATTTTCTTCGTTATAATATAAACCAGTTATTTATTGAAATATAAACCACGATCAGTAGCAATTATGTAGATTAAGAATTTAAATGTGTTTGTCGAACAAAATGTATTTTCCTGGTATATTACCTTTAATTATTAGTTGTTGCATCATCGACTTGCGCCAACCTTGTTACCAAGTAAAAGAGTTTATTATTTGCAAACACGTTCGTGTCGTGATTAGCAAAAAAATATTGTTGTAATTTGTCTTAATTTAAAGTACACTGTCTATTTCATATAAAATATGCCACTTCTATCGTTAACTGGCGTTTATTTTGAAAAGTATTCCAAATAAGTTTTTCTATTTTTCTTTTATATAAGGTTTTTGCTAACTGTTATCTAATATAATCTTCCACTACTTAGAAGTGAGTGAGCAAACATACAATACAAACTAAACTTGTAAGCTTGTAAAAACCAATAATCTCATATTTTCAACAAACTTAGTACTTTTAATGGCAAATTATGATAATTCGTTCCCCAGAGGATACTTAAAATAATTTAATCTTATAACATAAGGTCAAGGTCGAAAAGAAAATCAGATGAAATTTTCTTAATTATTTATTCCCTCTATCATTCTTTCTTTTTTCATAATCCTCATGCTATCTTAGGTCTATTTACAGTTTGTATAAATTAAGAAGTAATAGTACTATTTATTTTTACAGCGTACACTAATATTGTACAACACTTTAATCGCAAAAGATACAGTAATCACCCTTCGTAATCGAAAGGTAAAACCAGACATAAAAAAGTGAGAAAAGTTTTTAACAAAAAAAAAGGTAACAATTTAAAAGAGTGGTAACGTTACTGATTTTTTTTTGATTTGGAACAAACTAATAATAAAAACTAAAAGAATTGATCTCAAGATTTACAGTCGAAAAAAAAACAACACCAAGTACCAAACAGGAAATAATTTAGCCCAGGAAGTGCCTGCGCGTAACAATTAAATAAGGTCTACATTAAATAAATGGCACTGACCAAATTGACACCTTCGGTACCCGGTGGTGTCAATATATTTTAACATATTTTAGCTCGATATAACAAAATATATTTCCGCATGTCGATTTGCCGAATAATCACGATTCAATAACCAATTAATATAATCAAAATAACTATGATGGAAGCAACTGAACGTTGGAAACAAAAGAAATTATCACTCCTGAATAACAACGTAATGGCAATCAAATATATCGCTAAATAACATCGGTGGAGATCACAATACACGAAACATTAATTTTATATAAATACAAAATATACATAATTTACCTAACATTACCGCAACAACTTCAATGCAATATACCTTCTATATTGATGTGAAATCGTCGAACGCATCACGCGAGAGGAATTAACGTAATAGTTAACAGAATGCTTTATAAATATGGCGGCCGGGGCTCCAGTACTCGCGCCCCGGCGCCCTACGGTGCATCGCTCGCCTGCAGATCACAAGAACGCGATATCAGTCTCACTTATTCTGTCATTACCAACGCTACGACTACCACAGCGGAAAACAACGACTAGCGCCAATAAAAATCACATAAACGCATAAGAATAGAATCTTTACAAGTAAGCTCCAAGTGAACTTTGAACTGCAGAAGCGTATTCCCAAAGTAAATATTCTTATGCACGGTTGCCGTAGTGACTCGGCTCGGCTGGGTGTTATGCGAGTGTTATCGAGCAACGTCGCCTCCGCCGTGTATAAATTAGCGCGCGCAGGGTCGGACCAGCCGCCCCGCGCTGGACTTAAACTAACTAAAATCTCCACAGAGACCTATTTGGCTTCGGCTTACTTACTGAAAAACATCGATAGAGCTTAACGGACTATTTCAGCGAGCAACCGCAAGCTCGCAGCGCGACTGTTAGGCCGGTACTTAGATATAAATTCATAAATAATTTTGTTACGGAAGTCGGTTATTTACAGGGCCGATGCCAGCACCGGTGTGAGCTGCCTTGGGGAGTGCGAGGGCTAGATGTAGTCGGGGTCGAGCGAGATGTCTGGCACGAGGCGATCGTGCGAGGCGGCGGCGCGCGGCGGTAGTTCGTTGCGAGGATCGCGTGCGAGCCACGGGTGCCGCAGCACGTCTGCAGCGCTCAATCGCTCGCCCGCCTCGCGCCGCAGCAGCGACCTGATCAGGCACTTGCCCCGCGACGACAGACACTCCGGCACCACGAAGTACCCGCGGGATATCTTCGCGAATAGCGACGCGTGCTCCGAATCGTTGAACGGATACCTGCAAAAAGATAATTACGTTAATTTGCTAATTGAGTCAACTCGAACGCGATTAAACGGTGTCGCATCCGATCTATCAGAGGATATCGGTTAAAATGCGACGGCGTTTTTAAAACAACGCCAAATAACTCCTATCTTATTCTGTATTCGTTTACATCGCATCAGGACTGGCTCCAGAAATTGTTGCGTTTTTACGGACCCCGGGCTCCAATTAATCGCGGCGATCCGATTGTCATTTGGAAGGGCAGATGCGAAACAAAAACCCAGGTACAGAACCCTTCCGGCGACAGGTGATGCCGATTGCGGCCAAATCCCGAGTTTCGAATTTAAATTACGGGTGCGGGGTAAAAAAAAATAGAAAACAAAGGCTCGCGAACGGCAGGTGCGGACAAAAAGGCCTTCGGAGGCAACGTCTTCGCCACATGACCGAGGCAGGTGCGGGGAAGATTTCACCAGGCGTTTATATGTGGGTGATGTAATTGGTCGCCGTTGGCGTGTAACGGCCGACAGGTGACTCTCCCGGGATGGCCAACGGCCGCGGCGCCCTCAGCTCGCGACGTCTGAGGACGGTATGTCCCACGCCCGACGGCAGGTGACCGTCTTTATTTACTCGCTTAATCTCGAGCGAAACATAATTGGAGCAATTTGAATTTCAAATGAGTATCTAGTTTACATCGGGGCCGCGGGATCGATTATGTATCCCAATACAATGTAGGCTTTGCGAAGAGATATTTCTTACCTGCCAACTAGCATGGTGTAAAGAATGACTCCGAGCGACCACATGTCGGCGGCGCGGCCGCTGTACGTCCGGTGCGCTCTTAGAATCTCAGGAGACACATAAGCAGGACAGCCGCGCTTGTCTTGGAGTAAATCTTCTTCGGGATCGTCGAGAACGACGGCGTCTTCTAATGATTCCAGTTTTAACGTCGTCCTGGAACAAAAGGAAAGAATGGTTTAATAAGACCGTCTGGTGACGGGAATTAATAACTTAATAAGATATGGAGTGATACAGGTCGACTGCGGTGCAGGCGCGGTGACCCGCGATAATCGCAGGCGTTCGGCTGACGCGGCGCACCGAGGCACCCGTTCGTCCGTAATGGATCCCTTTGTGCACAAAGCTTTGTCCGCGCACTATTAACGAATCGCGCGAGCGGCTAATTAACTACAAATAAAGCCGCACATTATAGGATGCGTTGCAAAAATCGTTGCAAAATTATCTGCTGACCTCATTCGGCGACGCATCGATATTTATAATTAGCGAATCGCAAGCCCGTTCCGCGTATAAAGGAATTGTGTGCATTAATTATACGAGTGATTGCAGCTTTTGACAATGCTCGAGACGAAGCACGCACGCAACAGTTACTTCATTATTTGTCGCCTATATTATTTTTATTAATTTATGTGGTTTCGTCACGTTACGGGATTCGGCGCGGAGCGCGACCTCGTATTTCACAGCGCGGCGTCGTTTCGAAATGCATTAAATGCACAGTTATTCGAAACCGTACGCAGCGTCTCTGTGCGATCGAATGTAAAGTAGTACCTACTCATCGTCGATCGCAACCTCCGCTAAACGTGGGAGACCGTTTCGACACAAATTGCCTCTTTGACTTTTGTTCAAGTTGTAATCTAATTTCCTGCGATTAAACTGAAGACCGTCTCCCCCGAGCGCTTATTGATTCATAAACTACGTGCTTTGATATTTTTATCGTATCTGTATCGAGACAACGTTGTTACTGAAGGCTCACTCGATGCAAAATCGATGCAATTATCAAAAGAAAAAACGAGTATTAAGCGAGTAACATATAGGTGAAGGCGGGCAGGTGTGCGCAGGGCGGTCCGCAGTAAAAATCGACGTGAATTAATGCATCGGATATTTTTAACTTGTTTAATAATAACCTAGAGGGGTGAGTTAAAACAACTTTGAAGGGATCTATTTTTACGTTAATTGCCTCGAGTAAATACCTATGTTGTGTGAATAGGAAGTTTGTTAACTTTGGTCTTGCGTTTCCGAACGCAACAACGGTATCAAGTTCGTTCACTGTTACAAAACATGCGGTTTCACGATTAAAGTTCGGACGCAACGTCCCAAAATGTACCGACATTAGATCTCGATGTGATATTTACGTACGAAAAAGGATTTAATTTGTGCGGTATCAAGTAACCCTGAGCGGCAAGAGAGCCGACGCCATATTAGACGTTGATTAACTAACGTTAACGCAATGCAGTTGCAGCTATAATTCGGGCCTTGAGATAAACGAAACTATTTATTAACGAGTGATCGGTCGTGACAATGTGGAGCGTAAGCCTGTAAAGGTTACTCTCGTTAGGTGTCGCAAGCGGTTCTCATGAGATACTGGCCGTTGCGATCGCTAATTTAGCGAGTGCTTTTTCATTTTTAGAATAGGACCGTGATTTTAGGGTTGCCATTTCCATCTGCCAATTGAATGTATGATAATTATTAATTGCATATTAAAAAGTAAATAAATGTAACATTGATTTAAATTCTCGAACATTTTTTTGGACCAAATTTCTCTAACAGTTAAAGGTACTTATGTATGTCAAATGGTATTGTTCAAGCGTTCGTGCGTGGAGTGGCACGTGTCCGTACATCTGTGAGGCAAGCTGTGGGAACGGGCTGACGAAACGCAGCATTACACAGATTAACAATACTACGGTTTGCCTCACAATGTTTATTGGTAAAGTGGTAACCCTGGTCGATTATGTAGGAAAGTGTGACACTTTTTATAATCTGTGATGGGTTTGGGTGGGAATCCGATTCACGAGTAGTGACGTCATCGGCGTTACACTGCTGTTGCACATTTGGGACCTTTTTTGTAATCCATCAGTGAGCGGTGTCTGAGTCTGGAGGGCGTCCTCGTGTCCGTTTTAGGTCTCGCTGCGCAAGCGCAACTGATCCTAATTAAATCCCTACAGCGAGGCTGAAGTGCTGTCTGTCTTGCAATCGATATATTTCGCAACTAACATCTATCTTACAACGTGAAACCTTTGTGAGTTTATCGTTTTGAACACAAACAAATGGCGAGCGCTACAGCAGTCAATTATGTTGTTTTGACGCGCGTAGATAAATGGTTTTTTTTTCACGTCCAATGGGATAATCAGGACGGGATAATGGGATAGAGCGTCATAGCAAAAAGTAGCCAGCAGGATTGGATTACCTTATGGGACTTTATCCGGCTTTTTAATTTGTCCGGACTTTTTCGTTAAGGAAAAAAATAATAATATCCGTTTTTTGCGAGAAAAATGTCGGGACTTTCGTGCTGCCTGTAACCCTACCAGTGTTCATCTCATTCACCGAACTGCAGCCCCCTGCTTGGTACAATGATAAAACAGTGTCTATGTCACGGGAATTTAGAATCCTATAACTCAATATAAATCTTTAAAGATTGGCTCTACTAGACTAACTTTTTAGATAAGTTAGTTGATCCTTTTTGTTAAGCCTTTGACGTGACATTCGGGCCAGTGTTGCAAGCAGACGGAAGGTTGGCCGGATTTCCGAGCGTGTTCCGATCGCCCGGCCCTGGCGCGTTCTCGGCCATCTGTCGCAACTGGCAACACTTTACGCAATTCGCATTACGCGTGCCCGCGCGCAGACGAAATGTGCGATTATATTGCTCTTCAATAGATCCGTTTTGGTGTTCATAAACGAAGTCATTTAAAACGCACGTTCATTCACTCACTATCGTAATTTTAAATCGAATAAACAAACGAACATTCATATACGAAAAAGTGTTCTGGATTAAGCTCAACAGTTGATCTGCATTTCTTTTCAAGATAATTATCTTCGAGGAAAACATTGCAGTTATTTTTACAGTCTAGCGGTAAAGAACCGCCATTGCAAGCGGTAAAAGAAAAATAAAGTAATTAAATTGGCAGTGAATTGAGATAACGAATAGCTGTAGTGTTGTTGTATACTTCATTTAATTTAGAATTGAAAACCACAACATCATTATATTGCGGCTCGTCAACTATTTCTTACCTAGCAAATAGTACAGTACAATAGTCTGGGAGCCGCAAAATAAAATTGTTTTAATGTCACTTTATTTGCGTGTCGTCAATTGTTACTCTAGTACAAATTGTAAAGAGATTACAGTTCACGAGCCGCAATATAATGTTGTTGTGGTTTATAATTCTAAATTAAATGGAGTATAGGTATTGGAAAGGAATAGTTCAATATAAATCAGACGACATTCCTGTTCCCTTAAATATTTATGTTAATAAATTCGTGACGTCCAAAACTTCGTTACCTACTAAATTGTTTCACGTTCACAACTTAAGTAATAGTTAATATTTCGTTTGAATTGCATGCCAAGAGATTTTACTTCGAGAAATGGTATGGAAATGCATTAATTGCCGTGTCGAGGTAATTGCCTTAGCAATTGCATGCGACATGAAATCGTGGGAAAAAAATTGATTGATGATGCACGGAATTTGTTGTTGAATATTCATCAAATTCAATCAGTATAGAAACTGAGGAATCAAGGGAGCTTCAGAATAATTAAAGATGTACGATTTATTTCTACGTATCTAGGTGTGTTGGAATTCCAAATAATACCTATAAAGCACGCTGAGATTTTGAAGACGTTTTGAATAGTAAATACAATCACGTGCGACCCTTTCACAGGTCACGAGTGGAGCATAAATCCTGCTCAAATAATAAACAACTGTTTGATGACACGTAATATTTTAGTTTAGTTTGTTAGTTGTCATGTGAGATGCACAATTAGCGCGCTGTCGCAACCCGCTCAACCCTGACAGTTTCGTAACAATGGCACTCCGCCCCAGATGCACGCATGCACTTCCTGCTCTGTATCTATACATGACGAATACGTTTGCGCAATCAGCCAGCGACGACACGTTCGCAAAGGTTGAAAATGCAATTCGCAACTCTTAATTAATATCGCAATATGACCTTATAAAATTGAGCTTAATATTGCGATTGCTAGCCCTGTAGTGTCAGCGTCAGTTAGTCATAGGTTTTCGTAACTCGTATTGTAGTTGTAGGGACACGGTGTCGCAAGCGCGTTGCTTCACCGAGATGCCGCGTCGGGAGCGTTGGGAAACCTTCCCGGCCCGACCAGCCTCAATTATATGCGCGGGCATGCATGGACCACTTGCGTAACACTTGCCCGCTCCCGCTCCGGATGCACTTTTGATTGATAAACGAAATAAGTAATTCACACCACTAAACCCTACCTAGATAACGTGGAATACTGAGTCAGCTTATGTCAACAGTGGCGTGGCGAAACCTTGTGAAACTCCTGACATGACAACTGTGTACACCACACGGTCCAGAATTAGGTCTCAAAACCGCACAGGCAGTGGCACAGTTCGCTTTATCGGAGCCGCGATAACGCAAGTCGAACTCAGTTTTGAAACCGAGCGCTGGGCCGCTTGCGAAAACACTAATGTGAACATCGATTGCAAAATTGTTTTAGTTTTATATCGAATGCACCGACGATGGGAATGTCGAGTGGGCTGGCGGGATGACACACCGGTGACATTTATTAGTGCGTAAGAAGATCGAGTAGCCGGGCCGTATTTGGCAGAGCGCGATCTGGCCGCGTGTCACAATGGAGCGGATTATGAGCGTTGCGATATGGCATGTTGCAAGTCCGGGCGGCGGTCCAAGCGCCGCGCCGCAGAAATAATCCCGTGTTGCAACGGAGTGCGGAACGGCGCCACTCCGAGCTCCAGGAGCGGCCCGTTGCGCAAACAACGTACCGCACGCAATTGGCCAATTGCGCTCGCCGGGACACGCGCGGTACACTCCACGACGTTTACGAAACGGGTGATACCGTTCGATGACCCCTCGACTATTACGCGGCAATTGCGTAACGAAAGAAAGCGTCCGGAATTCGTTGTCCGCGAAATGTGCCAGAATCACATCGATCTCCGTCTCGAATCGTTGCAATCGCACCGTTACGTGTGTTAAATCCGGTGAGCGGTCGACTTTCTAACGGGAGGTCGGTGTACGCGGCAGCGTGGCGCAACAATTTCTCCGGCGTCGCGAACGAAGAAAGCGCGACCTCAGAGACGTTTTGCAATCGCACAGCGCGGCCGGGAAAGAGCGCCGTAGAAAGCGTACATCGACCCGAACGAGCGGCAGCCAGCACCAGCTCGCACGGTTTGCAACAGCCGCTCGGGCACCTGAAGCAGGACCCGCGCCCTCTGAGCTGGCCGCGAGGATTGGGCAAGTGGGGCCACTGTTATGTAAGACGCGATAAACGCGGGCGCATGACACTGTGAAACATTTCCGTTCATTGACTCTTCCCCGATATATCTAACGCGCTCTACTGATGTCCGATTGTGAAACGCTTTCGACCGACATTGCACACGTGTGCAGGCGACGTACAAATGTGCAATCATAATCTTTTCCCCTGATCTTTCAGGGCCATTGCTTGGCCACGCTAGAAATGTGAAGGAAAAAAGTTGGCGCCGGCGCAGGACCGCTAGCGGTCTAGTGCCACATGGCGCGGCGGGAGATGCCGCAATCGCGTAACTTGGGAAAGGAATTATGTCGTGTTGGATTGCTGGTAACTTTTGCGTATTCACTTTCATAACTCGATGTTACGTTTTCAACCGACTTTTCTACGTGTTGGGAAACGGTTCGGTAAAAAGCTGATGCTCCCACCTCAGGTAAACGTGATTGCGGCGAACGGGTAAAAAGGCAGGCATCGTGTGACAGTCGTGCGATCCGTCGCGAAGATAACTTTCACGCTAACGATGACACGCAACGGGCGCAAGAAGTGAAATTATCTCGGTTTGTGAAACAATTAAAACTAGTAATGATCTGGCGGCAGGTGCGCGTGTGCTCCAGTCTGGCCTGTTTGTCGCAGAACTGGCTGCCGATAACCGTAGAAGGGCAGCTGTGGACGCTTGTCGCCCGACAGATGCGTTCTAGATCGGCCGATAATAAAAAGAGTAAATCCACATCCGTGTGCGCCCGCGCTGTTTCCGCTGCGGCTGCGCGGCCGGAATTGGCGATTGTTTCGCTCTGCAATCGCTTCCTTCTCATTATTCTCGGTCGGAAGTGCGAAACGGGCAGATGACTGTCTCGCGGCCTTCTGCTGCCACACAACCCACAACTGCCAGTCGCGCCGCGACCCACACAAGGGTTGCAAATACATATCGAAATTAGAGCAACGATTAATCATTAAAGCTGTTGGTCGGAGGCGACGCAAGAGCTTGCGATATGTAGGGAGCCGACTCAGAAACATTGCGAACTCGGCTCGCCGGCTTGTGGCACCGCATTACTAACCGTTAGTTAACACTATTGGATCATGCGGATGACGCAAATGTTTGGGAAACTGAAATTGTTGGCAGCAGTCGATGATTTTCACAGCCTATTCAAATTTATGGCGTAGCACCGCGGGCCAAGGCGTCCTCAGCGAGAACAACGGAACGTAAAACCTTAAGAAATCCTTGTGCGTTTTGTAATCGTTTCGTTCGGCGGATTTGCAAAACATTTCGCGTACAGCGTATCGCGTATTAAATCGTTGGGTCCTTACGCTCCATTTCATAATGTAGTTTGCACAAGAGCAGAATAAGCGAGCGTTTGTCTCTGACACCGGTAGGTGTGGTGCGGACTGGAGTGAACTCATGGCGTAACTACGCGACGTAACCAATAGTTCACTACGTAATTGCGGGCAGCGCCTGACATGGGTGTTGTGTGCAACGAAACACGGCGACATTTACGAAAATTAGTTCTGCTAAACGATTCGCACTTATCCAATATCATCAGAACGAGTTGCTGATCGCTTGAAAACTCACCGTTTCATAACTCATTAGTTACCAAATCGAAGTCGAAAGACAATAACCGCAATGTACTTGTGCATTAAGTACTGCAAGCTAAAGGAATGACTGACGAAGGATGGTTTCGAAAACGAGAAATAAGCGATGTTGCGATTTCGCCTTACGAAACACGCAGTGCTCGTGGTTGCAGAAACGCGTGGGACTACAAATAGGATTAATCTTGCCCGATTCGCAATACGAAGTACCAATTATGTGATTAAATTAGTTCAATCAATTGAAACGTGTTTAAGTTTAAATGGTTCGGTGACGAGTTATTTCAAAGTTCGGGATAAATGCCAAGCGCCTATCTCGTGGATTTTCCTTATGATCCCGCAGAATCAAATTACCTCGCTCCTATTCATAGCCCGCTTACGTCATCAGGATCCTCTTTTACGTAAAACTTGATCTTTGGGAAAATTTACCCCGATTTAGCTATTTTTAGTAACAAAGAAAGCAAAGTTAGTATAGGTATGTGAGATGGCGGTAACGCCTTATCGCAGGGGACATTTATCGCAATTTTTATCAGCATTTCACCTTTATCTAATCAGTATTAAAAATCTTTTAATATTTTCACCAGTTGTTTATTTATTTAGCCGGTGGACTGATATGATAAGCAAATATTTTGTAATGATGCCTTGTGGGTAAGCTGATGTTTGAAGAAGTTACACAATCTGTGTACAGCGTGTATTTATTAAAGGCTTGTTGTTGCGAAAATGTGTTACACATTGCGGAGATGTCATTCAGATGGAAATCGACGCCTGGCATTTCGCTGCGCTTGCTTCGCATTCATTATTAATACACTGTCGTCAACCTGGCGCCCATTGTAAATCCACGGTCCCATATCCTCAGAGTAAGTAGGTAACCATTGCATTAATGCAATCGCGTCCATAAAATCTCACTACAAATATTCGTAAACGGAATAACAACTAAGATGAGATTCTATAGAGTTCGCAGTTATTGTGTAATTTATTTCGAGCACCACAATAAAAAATGTTTTGTAAACTTAGAAGTACCTACTGCTAAGGTCCTCGACTGGAGTACATCATCACAATACGTCGAACATTATCAAGAGCTCCATCGAATTAAAAACAATACTTTTATAGTACAGGGGCCGCATGGAGTAGTGACGACGCAGGTAGTACCGATCGACTCGCTGCGATAAGACACGCAAAAACACGCACCACGCAACAAACGTTCAACGACGACACGTGGTATATGACTTACATTACTGGCTAAATTCCTTCACGGCTTTATCGGTCAGGTGTCGAAACAGCAATGGATGATATAGCAACGAGTCAGTCATTGAGGTGAGGTTTGCTCAGTGTCGGGTGTTACTACACGGAGTATATAATAGTTTTACTATAACAAAAGCGCGGCAAAACGTGTGCCCAGCGTAAACAATACTAAGGAATATATTTCGTGATGATTCATTTATTTACGATTTACGCTACGAGTGGCTACGAACACCTTTTGGACTAAATATTATCATTATTGCCTTCCTTATTGTTCGCAACACTGCTATCAAATACATTGGAGGAAAACCCTACGTTGCGATCAAATCAAAGGTTTGTTTATGCGGTAGAGTTTGTAAATATTTTTTATCAGAGTAAATAAAAATGCGAATAACAAGATGGGTGGAGGTAATACGGGTTTGTGCCGTTACGTTCAACTCTTAAACCGTGGTTAGACCAGTCGGACCAGTTCTGCGGTTCGCTAAAATTGTTTCACCGACCCCGGATTAGCAAACAAAACTTTTGCAAGTGCAAATATTCGTCATTTTAAACAGTTTCAAAATTTACATGAGAATAACAAAGTCGGCCATTGAAGTAGCACAGTTTATAGGTGCTAGGATAGTTCACGGTTTGCATTCTTGCTGCCGTATTGTGTGAATCGGCAACGTGCATCGAATGATAATCGTGGCTAATACACTCCTCCACTCGGACAGTGTCCCGTCATTTCTCCCGAGACCTGACTGAGGTTGACAAGTCAATTACAGTTCCGATCTAACCAGCCAGTTTCCAAGCAAGGTAGGCAGTAAAATAAACCGCAGGAAATGAAGAATATGGAAGGCGGGACAGATAATCGCTGCTGTAAACTTGAGTGCATACAACTAACTAAGTATAGAATGAACTAGCTCCGAGCGCAGTGCAATCCGGCTCCGCACTTCCTTGATCCGAAGTACCGTTTGGCGAACCTTTCGCTGAGAAAGCACTCGATGTCTCATGAACCCATGATCTCATGGGAATGTGATGTGCTGAATTATCAAACACGCTCCAATTTTTTATGATATCCACGCACTGAACGGTTACGATGAGATCATAAAAGGATCAACGACTCTGACTAAGCGAGCCTAAGCATTGATACAGCGAGAGGTCCACAAACTCGGTCGTTCACCTCGCGAATACTTTTTCTAGTCGCAATGATGTAATTTGGAAAGTGCGGAAATAGTCATTTCTAAATAGCGACGCAATTGCATAAATGAGACGGGTCTCGTTGTGATCGCGGTATCTCGGTTCGCGGATGCGCGGAGGTCAGTGAACTTGCGAAACTTCACCTGTCATAGCGAGGGGAGCGAACAAAGGGCGTGACGCAACGAAGAAAGTACGGAAATAGTGAGCTGGCAATTAGACTGATGCTAACGCAATCGCCGTCCGGATGAAACAAAGAATTTGATTTTGAAATTGGAACTAGCGACGCGCTCTTTAATTTATTCCGAGTGGCTGGGAGTCTATGGGCGCTGCTTGCGCTTGCACAACGCGCAGCGGAAGCCAAGAGAGTGCGGCGAAACGGCACTCCGCGTGATGCAATAAAGAAAGTGCGGAACTGAAGTAGTTTTTGTAATGCGGTGAATGTACTGCAACCATTAACGTTGTATCATAGCGGCAAAGGCTCTAGAGGCGCGGGCGACGACCCCGGTGATGTCAGAAGGAGCCCATGGACTTCGCATTTGGTAAGTATGTATCAATACGCTCGGGATGGAAAATAACGCGGACTCACAAGCGGGTGAGGCATGAGCATCGTCGGGCGTTACATCAAGCGGTTCGCAACGAACGTTAAGTAACGAGTGTTGTCACACTTGTTTGTTGCAATTACGTTGTTGTAACGCAATGCAACTAGGTAAAACTAGTACAACCTTTGACAGGTAAAGATAGTGATGTGCCGAATAAATCGATAGCGAGTTGGCAGTGACCTCATTAAAATGGCAGAAAAATTGCGATATGTCAAGTTCAGTGGGTAGAGCAAGTGGTGCGAGGCCGTGCGCGGGCGCCGGTGCAGCCCGGGGAGGGGGGCGGCGATGAATGACACAGCACTGTACTTGACCCAGTTCGCCGTCACGCCCCACCGCCGCCGCTCAATTGATGACCTGACACCTGACTCCTCCAGCTTTATAAAACTCTCATTAAACAGCATAAACACCAACGCCAACAACGGTTTTATGACAGTCATAGCATTGGCACGTTGACCCAGTTGGCACGCGGACGAGTTAGTCGACGTCAATCATCGATCATTTTTAAAATCAGATGTCAGGCCATGATAACGCAGTATTAATGAGCCGGTTAGTCAGAGCTTTAGTTGGTTATGCGCTAGTAAAATATCGTTTAGTAAGCGTCTTGCGACGAACCACAAAATAAATGTCGAAACGCAAACAAAGTACATATCTCGCAAGCGGTTTCCGATATATGTCGGTGGGTAACTGAGTACATATGTATATGTGCCATTGCGCAAGGTCGCAGCGCGGGCGCACCTGCGCCGCCCCCACCGCCCCTCGTTGCAGCGACCGTTGCAGCTCCCACGACATACTTTATACCACCGTTTACACATCATAAATTATTCATTAACTCCAGAACGTTGAAGGGTAGCTCAAGAATTCGAGGTCGCACGCACCTGCCGAACGACCTTTAACTACCCTTTGACATATCGAAATATGTGCCATAAAGTTGCAGGAAAAAACGAAATGGCACAGCAGCGTTGTAGTGCTGTCGGCGCTCGCGCAGCGTCCGCCGGAGGCGAGTGCGCTCGTAATCATCCAAGTGGGTTAAGGTTCCATCAAGGATTTATTGCGGCAAGCCTCCGCTCCAAAACGCCGATCGGTTACTATGAGCTAACTGCACGATAGTTCCGATGCCCATTGAAAACTGCTTCTCGGTCTTTTCATCGCCGAAATTCGCTCTCCATCATCGGCGACGGCGCGTCTGTCTATGTCTGGATGACGAATAAGCCATTGTGTGTGGAACAATTTACATTTCACTCCCAAGGAGTGATATTTCGTTAAGTTGGCGGGGACAATTACGACAGTTATGTGGAGACAAAGAGAGCTCGGACATCTTTTGTTTAATTGGTGTCCGACAAACAAAAGTAACTTGATCGTTAGGGGCGTCCCTTTGTCCCGGCTGTCGCGACTTGGGAATAATGGAATGAAAATGTCCTCTAACAGGCTTTTGAAACTGAAGCACGCGCAATATAAACAGGTTAATGAGTTTCAAAACGTTCCAGATGTATTACAAAATTACAAAAGCGGTAGCACACAACTGTTTGGTAATGTACGGCCGATTCGTTTCACAACGCAGCGTCCGGACCACTCGATTGTTTCTATCAAATAACGAGTATTCGACGCTTTGTTTTATAAATACGTCACCGTGCATTGTTCGGATGAGGGCAAGGGTGCAATTAACGAATGGAGCTATGGAATGAAAGCAACGAGTGCTATCGTGTCGGTGGTGAAAGAGCGAGCAATGCTAGTGTTTTAGCAATGTCGAACGCAATCTACCTCCGTCCTCGCGCGCGTTATGTAACCATTGACCTCGCGTTTAATAGACTAACCTAGGCCTGAACGTTTGATTACTGTTCTAATGGTTGAGTAAACCTGGAGGTGAAAAAATTGCAATGTCAGAGACGGTTGGCCTGAATGAACGTGATCGATGGTTGAAGGTGGAGCTTTACATGCAGCGCCGTGTGTCGGGTTGTGCAGGCGGCGCGGCAGATGCGCATACGCATTGTGCTACGAACAAAGGCAGGTAGGACGCCGCACCATGTGCAACGTGTCACTTTTTCAACTATATGTTTTACGTAAAAATCCAAAAAAAGGTTTCTAATATCAATGAAAGGACAGATGGCCGAGCGCAAGCTCCAGTGAAAAACCATCGCATTAATATAATTTTTTGTTGACGTTTGTAATCGGCGTCCAGATCACCAAATGTTACATTATATTCCCAAGTAAATTTTTGTCTAAAATAATCCTTGTGTTGCATGAAAATTCAATTTGTTTACAGTATAAATATTTGTTTTATATTCATAACGAAACTACAGTAAATTAATTACAATGGTTTCCCTTTGTTACAAAAGAGAGAAACGAATCGAATCCCAGTTATCAAAATTAATAACGGCCAAACCAATTTACTCCGATCGCGTAATATCCTGCCGGTATTTATTCGCCTACGCCAGAGTTGTAGGTAGATTGTTTTCTGATCCGATACATAACGTTTTAATTACTATTGGGATTAAAATGCAATAATCTTGGAACATATAAATGATATTTATATTTACTTAATAAGCTCAATAAATGAGAATAAATACCTACTACTGATCGTTAAGCCACCACGTTAAGTCAAGACAAAAGACTTCTAAAAGACAGGGAACGTAAAGAAAGGAGCTTTAGAAAAAACAGCAAATATTGACCTCGTGCGTAGCAGATGTCGAAAGCCAAACTTAGAGACTGGTTATAGGAGCATTTGAATAAACATGGATAGTTGATAGTAACGAAACTTTATTGACCTTACGTTGTATCGAATGTCGGGATGTGTGCGCCTAGATAGAGTCGTCAGGTGTCCAAACACAGCCCTTTTGCCACAGTTTCTTGAACCACGAACGGCTATACAAATGCATATTGAAATATAGCTTGCATCGGGGCTGTAATGCAAGTACAACAATTTATTGAACTATACTATACATAAATAATCCCCGTCGTTAATTATGTATGCAAGTAACGACTACTCCTGAGAGGACACTGGAGCCTCATATAATACATATATGTGTCTGTATTCGATATAAAATAACACATTGAACTTAAAAATAGACTCATCGCTGTAAACTCTATAAATTTTGTAGGCCGTTAAATTCTTTTACGAGATGCCAGATTAACAAACGTTGCACTTTTTTCCAGGCAAACGAAAAGGAATTCTGAGCGGTTCGATTTGCAATTTGATTTGGCATGGGTCGGTTCAAATAGACTGATTTAATAGCCGCATGCGCATGGTATGCGAATGCCAAACACGTGCGTGCAGGTAGACAAGACATTGCATGTGCAATTCATTGTCTCCCGAAAGGTGTTTTTCTTGGTCTTGAATAGGGACTTGCACAATGGACTGGTTTCTATGAGGCATCATGGGTTCGGCGAGTAGACCGAATAATAAATCATGTGTAGGAGTCGCACAAAGCCGTATTTGTTTACAGGAACATCTGTGCAAGCTGATCGGTGGATGAAGAGGGTCGCTTAGAATTCGCAAGGTACAAAAACGCATTCGTTCTCATCCAGGTAATTGTTTGAAGATTAACCTGGCGCACAATGAGTGGAACACCTTGAGATCAGCTTTCCTATGAAACATCAAACGCTTTATCAAGAAGTTAATTGGTAACATAGAGCACATTGCGGCATTGCGCGACCTTAGCGCCGCTATCTGGGAGAGATAAGAGATAGTATTACGACCTTAAAAGTGTTGACTGTGTCTCGTAGCATATGTAGATAAGTACAATGACCGTGTTTAGATCCTAGAGAGTACAGGGTACTCGGCGAACAAATCGATCACGAACACGATCGATGAATCGGTTCCCAGAGGGCTATTTGTAAAGGGGAACTTGAATCCTGGAGTGCTCTCGACGACCGGATGTAACGGGAACGGAAACGGACTTCACAATAAAACAGGACTGCACAAATTTTGTGGCAGATGGCCGACTGTATCGAGACAGGCGGAGAGAAAAAAGAAATTAAAATAAAAAACTATAAGGGTTCCTAGTTAACTACGGAACCATAAAAACGTAGTGCAAACGCGGGCACGAGGTATTACTTAATTATCTCAGAGTCTTCGCTATTTAAATTGGCCGGTCTGACGCAGAATAGATGGTCTGTAATTACTTGGGGCATTTATTTACTGGACACCGCTGACAAGTGGCATGAGTAAGTGTGTTTCTTTTCAAACAGTTCAGTGTAAAGGAGGCAGATGGTTACGTCAAATATTATAGGTAAACGAGGAACAGTAGCACGGGTTTTATCTAAATATGGTAATGAGCCACGAGATTATATAATGATGAAGCGATCGAAGGTATTATAACGCCACCCGCATTGTTACATCAGAACGTGATATTCACATGCACACAGGCTAAGAAATCATCATATCCGTCATTGGCTGACTTACGAATAGTTAAAATGAAATACCGGCGAATATAACCTGAGATATATACGTGTGCAGTCACGTAGTCAGAAGCTTAAGAGCTGACGTAAAGATAAATGATGAAATCTTAAAAAAATGCTGAAGTATCACGACTACAATTCTTTGAGTTAGTTCCGATTTCATAGTCCACAGTGACACAATGTGTACCTATGTACCTACTCTTTTATCTCGGTTCGCGAAAACATTGCGGTACGGGGTTATCAAAGAGATTTGCCGTTATCTTTTGGCACGAGTATTTTTGTTAGTACAGTTCAAGCGCTATAAACTTAAATATCCAGATTTTTCCTATATAGGATCCCAGAGAGACATTTTAAGGAGATGTTTAAGTTGGCGATGAGAACACTCGAAAATCAAAAACCAAACTGTACATCGGTCGTGTTTTATTTTCCTTTTTACGTCTTTTGTTTTGATTCGTTAACGAACGTGTTAAATTTGAATTTGGAACATTCGTTCCTGGTTGGTCGGCGCGGGCGAGGCGGAAGCGCTTGCGCAACTGACATTGAACCGAGCGGTCCTCGCGCGGAGGCCGCCGCCGGAATCTTACTCATGTTAATTTAATACAATATCGAATTAGATACCGGTTCGAAAAATAGCGACCACTGTACTAGATAACATGATGATTACAATAAAATCATGAACGGATGCCAACATAGTTTATCTCGAATTTATTATCGGATCCGTTTCTTTTTTTTTTTAATCTTATTTATTTTATAAGCCATACATCTTATGATTAAGTCGGCTTAAAAATAGTTACAATGTTATTTAAAATTTAGGTGTAACTTTAAACGTTGTGATTATAACTCAGGGAGTATTTTTATAGTATTCAAATCTTACGTTCAGTGACTGTATAATGAAACTTATAATTGTACCACTGTATTCAGTAGTGAACCCTGAAGGATCCGTTTCTTTTCCTTATAAGACTTTATTGCTTGGAAAGAAAACAGTACCTACTGTTTACAAGACAAACATCGGTGTTACTAGGATTTCAGACTTCTGAGAATAGTCCGGTAGAAAACAAATCACGGAAGCGTTCAGAAACATTCCTGTGATGACGCGTCTCGAGTCATCCTGCCACATCATGGGAAAATTAACTTAATCATTTTATAGATAAGATGATTTTCCGCGCGTCAGCTTTTGTACTTTACACGTCGTACATTCGAGGTAATGATAAACATTACGTCAATCGCGTATCGATTTGCAAGTGTGAGTGTTAATTTCATCAGTGTGTGGGCAATGTCACCTCTGGCGGTTCGCTGTGAAGGTGACAGTTTGAGGCGTTGCACTCTAACATTGCTGGTTTGAAGGAGATAGAGCTCCGTTTGGTCCCTTAAATAACTCGCTAAGGCACCACATTATGAACAGTGATAACATAAATTTCATGATACTGGTTAAGTAAAGATATCGATTAGTGTTTTTTTTTTATTGCTCGTTCTTTACAAAGAGGACGAAACGGCTAGACGTGACGTTTCTTTCCTTTCTTTTGTCTCTGTTCAGAATAGTTTAGATCAAGTAAAAAAAAATTGGCAGCCGTACGTCTGTACGGTACAACTATCGTTAATTCTGTAATTTCGTCTAAAATTACAGCAGGGTTTTCAAAGTTGCTTAAGTTTTGACGAGCTCTATCGATTGTAGTACTAGAAGTTTTGCGCATGTTCACTAAGAATATGCCTGTTAATTTATTAGGTGTTCGCTTACTAGTTAGGCACGCCGGCTGGCGCCGCCTCGGGTGTCGCAAGCGTCCGGGGCCCGTCCTTGCTCGTGGCCTACCAACCAACTTCCGCGTTCTACGTCAATGCACAGACGAAAAAATACTACATAATTTAAGTAGTCATAAAGATCGATATCCCTGCGCGTCACAGGGCTTGTGACGTCAGCGCTACGCCGTAGCGACCGCTACAAGTCACGTGCTACGCCTCGTGGGCGGTTTAGCTAAATGAAAACCTGCGTCAAATGCTACTGAACTGAATTACGGGTACGAAGTGGGCGCTCACGTTACGAGAATCTCTGAAAGCAATTGCTTTCGACAAAACAATTTACTGGCACATTGTTTTAGGCTTCGGTGCGGGCGGACTTAATACGCGTACTGATTACATCAGCGTCGCGAATCCAGGCGAACAACTGCGCAAAACGACGAATCTGTACAAATACGTTCGATTGTGCGCTATAGAAAAACAAGAGTGGAATGTTCAACAAGTTTGCTAATGACGCCAGTGTATTGTCACGTTTATATCGATGATTTCATGTCGAGATCATCAAACAGCAATGTCAACTCACGACCCCTGTGTAAACTACACTTTAGCATTCTTGCATGTTTTTGTATCGCGTTGCGACGCTGAATTGCGCGAAGGAATTAAATAAGCGACCGACTTTTCGTGTTGACATTGGTCCTCATGCTTAACAATCGGAGAAATAATTTCATCATGATCAATAACCATTTGTCAAACGTCAATCAAGCACAAATTTGACGTTACGTCAATGCACGGTATTGTTTGTCGCTTGGTTACGCAACGTGTGACCGCGAACGGAGGTCGGATACGTTCTCATATTTATTATACGTATTCTTCAATCTCAAACGCGAGGCCAGAACCACGAAAAGAGTACCGTTTCGCAACGCAGCGTATTTCAATGTCGCAGAGCGTTCCCGATTGCCGCTCACGGTCTTAAATTGTGCTTAAAAATACGCGCCAATGTCGTCGACGGCGGACCTTGGCGAACTCACGACCGGCTCGCGAATCCCGCCCGCGAACAGAGCTCGTGGTAACGCAGCTGTATTGGAAAAAGAACCAGTACATGTTAAACTTGCGATAATGTTTAAGAATGGCCAAATGTTTGGCGGTCACGTGAATTGTTTTGGCGACTACGGCGTGTTGTAATGCTGTGTGCAACGCTTGCGTCATTTCCTCTCGGCGACCGTGAACTGAGTTACGTCAGCGTAGTTTCGGAGCGAGATTAGGATGCGCCTACGCTGGGCTCGAATCAAGAGGACAGTAGCCTCTGAAGTGCTCGCATTTGCCGTGTGGATAATTGCAGCCATCCTTTTCGAGCTACGGTAGTTCGAGAGAGATAGATTATTCTCAATATCAACTCGCTCCATACTCCCACTAGAAATGAAGATCCTCTTGACATTTGTTCCTCTTGACAAGTGGGAAACAATGACATCATGTCGTCTGACTAATTACGTAGCACATTAGTTTGTTTATCCGAGCAAATTCCGGACAGACATGTTCGCCGTCAGTGATTCCGAGAAGCGATAGTAGAGGGGAAAATACCTATTGGGAAGACTGGTGCATGAAACCCACTACTACAAATAACGCATAGTATTGGTCTCGATTGATTTAAACAGGAAAATGAGAATGTTTTATTCAATAATGTATTTTGAAACATTCCGCTATCAACAAGTAGTGTTAATTGTTGTTCACGGTCACTATTTAACATATTGTGAGTCAAGGTAAAGGTGAAAATGGTAGAAGACAAGTGCAAATGTGGCAACAGGAAGCAGTCATAGCATGGGCGCGACGCGCGTACTAATAAGCATATTATAATAACCATTGTTTATACACGCACCCACATGCACATTAGAATTATAACGCGGGTCAGTCGAGTACAAAAAGACAACATATATTTTGTACGTTTATAGCCGGTAGATTTAAGTGATTGAGGAGTAATCGTAATTCTGGCCACTGCCGGACCGGTTTTATTTTGCAGCCGGGGAGAGGTAAACGCTCGATGCGCCAGCGCAAAGCTGCCGCAAGCAAAAAGGCGTATGTAATTATAATTTAAACCATACGTACGGCCTTTTAGATACGCGCGCGCACGGCGACGGCCGGCCGTAAATCATGTAGAGCTAGAGACGCCAACCTATTCATTGGCCAAATGGAATACTTGGTCTTTTTGACTACAAACATTTCACTACAAATGCGTATGAACTAAATATAAATACGTGGGTATATTAATAAGGTCGTCAAATTCCTTAAATTGGATGGTACACCTCCGCAGATATTTCGCGAGGAACTGCGGGAGTGGGAGTAAAGATATAAAACTATTTACTGAAACAAACACGTATTTACGCCTCGCCCCCGTTCAGCGGTCGGACCGGTGATGTTATATTTGTGATATGGATCATACATTCGGAATGTAATACGCAAATCGCCCACATCAATTGCACATCGCTTATACAACGTAGCAACGTATGACTATATACAGGACTTATCTCAAGATAGCCGAATTCGATCGAAGTAGAGTTAGATAAACGATTATATTTTTTCCTTTTGCGCAGAACTTGAAACGGAAGCGGAAAAATGGTAGCGAGGCTGACAAGATTTACGGCGTGCGGTAGCCGGTCAGTCCCCTGCATCATAAAACCTTTAACTTAAGTGCGGCTTCTACGCGGTACCATCCTCACAGAAACCTCAGCGTCGTCGTCGCTCTCGTGTATAATTATTTTATTTATACTCGTATTCTTAATTCCACGTCGTATTCTTGGTGGATTTATTCATTTTGCGGCATAAAGCTTCATTGTTTTTGTTTGCTCACTGCGTGAAATAGTCCAGTTACCTGAGATTTTGGGCTGCGTTTTAGTTATTCAAAGCAAAGTTACAAACCATAATGATGTGGCAGAAAAATATGAAATATCACAACCTTTCCAGATAAGACTTTATGACACGTCATTTCGAATAGGCTTTTAATCTTAGAAAGAAAAGATATTAGAGGTTTTAAAAAGCCAATTAGTTATGTACCATGTTTATACAATGTTCCTGGTCTAATTGGAGGATACATAACTTCGAACGATGTTTACATTGGGTTTGGGTAGGCAGTAACATTTAACTTTACCCTGGATAATTTTAGACCGCCATAAATAGCGATGGAGGGTCTGTGCGGGGGTAGTGACCCGATACATCCTATGATTCATCCCTGCACCCTCCGACATTGCCCTTCGATTTCACTTCCCGCGCTATGACGTCATAATGCACTGACGCATTTTCACATAATGATTCATTGCATTGTTAGTTCTTTCTTTGAAAGTATTATTTTATAATGCGAATACCGCAAAATACATTGTATTCTTTTTGAACACGTGTGACGTAATTACATTCTCTATCAAAAAAGAGTTTCATCGATTTCAGACACGACCAAAACTACCTAATATGATAACATTTTGTCTGCCAACGACAGTTCTTAATTATTGATACCAATTATCCTGTGGTGTGATAGTATACGCGAAACAAGTCACGTACTTGAATTGTAATAGTTTACTCAGTAAACATGGAATCCACAACAGCCTCTTTGAAACGTTACGAACAACTTGTGTAACTGTTGACTCATCAGAAGTCACATTACTTAGATACGAGACGTCCAGAAGCACAATTGAATCACATTTACTATGCGTCCATATAATTCCTTTTGAGTCACATTCACATGAAAATGACTCCACAGCTAGTCACAGGTGATGATTATTGGTTTTCGGCTACTGTTTCATTAGGCTTATTTGGTTACATCATGGCTGTTTATTTTGTTCTCATGTTAGGATTGTTTACGCTGGGTGGTTTTCGGCGGTCAGCGACCTTCGCTCGCGGATGCAATGGCTCCGCGTCTGAGCACAGCAGACTCCGAAACGTCGTAACCGACAAAGGCAGGTTTTAAAGCCGCAATAAAAGTAAGTGCAAAGCAAAATAAAAACATCAAGGCTTATGTTTCAGTCGGCAAGCGAGCTTTTGTTGCTATGGCGTCGAAAATTCCTGATAACAAGCGAACGAATGGAACGATATGGAACGGCGTAAAGTGGGAATGGGTGGCGTGTGTCGACGGTCAGTGATTCCACACGTTAGCGTTCTCCTTGAGCGGCCGCGCGGAACGCGGTGGTCGAGAGGGCGCAATTATGGAGCGTCTTTAAACCTTGTCCCGGGTTAATTGTTGGCACGTGCATACTTTTTACCGGGGAGAAGTGAATGCACCCAACTCGCGGAGAAAGGGTGGCATGCGCCGGGCCGTAAAACCTTTTTTGCAATCCTTTAATGAGCGTGCCTTATGCTCGACCTCACCGCGAAGGTTACCCCGGTTCAACCGCGCCGTCTTACATTTACAGCGTCTTCGGTCACGAACGGTGACTCACACGGTGATATCATGACATGACACCCCTTGTTCTCCGTGAGATGTCGTGTGGCTGAGGCGAAGCGGCGAATACGTATGGTACAATTGAATAGGAGGTATTCCTTGAACGCCTTAAATAGGTAAATCGTTAAGCCTGTTGAGAGATACTCTTGAAGTATCGACACAATCCGATAATTTAGCGCTTTGAGGGCCGGTCGAATGCAACTTCAGTGGGCTTGGTGTGCAACATGCGGGTGGCATGTCAGCGGATAAGTGCGCGTTACGCAAATCTGCAGATATGTCGGCACTGCGCGGGCGCAGGCGCGCCGCTTGCACAAGGCTTTGCAGACCTTTGTTTTACGCAACCAGATCGATTTAATAGCTAGTCGTGCGTTTTCTCAGCTGTGCTCCCGATACTATAAATATAGATCTACTGCGACATATTATGTGTAGTAAACTTTGAAAAGGCAGGAAAGTCGAAAAAACATGTTACATATCGTAACAAAAGCAAGTCAGGAAGTGCACGGTTCCACCGGAACACCCCCGCCCTTCCGATGGGACAATAAATGCGTTGTTTGATGTAAGGTGTACGTAAACATAAGCCCATTATCACTTTGGATTTCGTTCACAATCGGATTTGCTTTTGTATGGATGACACCGGTGTCCGGCAATTTATTTCGCCGAAAGTCGTCACATTGTGCTTCCTGCACGGGTGACATTCGCCTGCGCTCTCGCTGGCGTCCGGTAGCCGCGTCCGGTGATTCCGAACCACCAAAAAAGGTGTGAACACGCTTTATTTATAGTCGTGACGAATGCTTGCGTTGTTGAACGATTCATTTATTTTCAGTTTGAGGAAGAGGCGTAGGTGTTATTGAGAGCATTCCGCGTCATACAGTCTTCGGTCGTTAAGTCAAAATAACCTTCAGTGGATCAGTATCTTATGTTCAAGGTGAATGACGAATCTAGATTTATAGCGGTCGATTACCGATTTGTCTGGTTTTCGAGTGAGTTTGTAGCATCGGTTCCGCACGATCGAGGAGGCGGCGTCGGCGCCGGCTCGCGGCGACATTGGCACACTTCGGCGGCCTCACCACGCCGCGCACCGCGCGAGGCCGTCAAAGCGCCCCAAACCGCACTGGATGCCGGCGCGCCTGAATCACGCTCCCCTTATGAACTCATGCCCGCAAAACGATCGCTCATCCAGACAACCACGCCCGCCCGCAGCCGTGCCAAACGTGCTCCACTCGGACCAATTAGCAATTACGCAGTTGCAAACAAATTGTAACCAAAGGACCGTTATGCAACGCCAATAACTCTCACGATGGCCCAAGTCATACAATTGTCGAGTAGAAACTAAGACGCACAGGATTACAGAGCGCCCAGTATTATGCAAATACGTCGTTGTAATGTGGCCGTCTTGCACCACGGCTTTGGCAACTGGGTTTCAAAACGTTTTCAAAATAGACGTAGGCGCTCTCGTCTGATCGACTGGTCCCGTGCGTGCGACCGCCCCGGGCGGCGATCTCCGCGCGATATAGTCTCGCGTGTTTACAAAGCTCAAGAAGGCCCGGTGTGAATATAAATCGTTACTAAATTAGAAGGAAATGTCATTTCAGTCGGTGGCCGGGCTGGCATGCGCGGCGGCGGCGTCTGCCGGGTGGCGCGTCGCATATCGCGAACCGATTTGGCACATCCGCCGGCGACTGCCAGCGGGACCGTAAATATACCATCCCGTTAAAACGCAGACGTGCGAATATACACACACGCTGCGCGTCGAAACGAGACTCCTCTCGAATTTCAGCGTTTAACCGGTTATTGGATACAGACATCCTCAGAGTTGCCAGGTAGCTGGATCATCGCGCGACTCGAGCGGCCTCGGCTGGTGCTGCGAGCTCTCATATCACGTTGCGTAATCGAACGTAGTCATTGTTTGCAGTGCATTCGATCACTCGATCCGGCTTCTGAATACCGCGTTACGCAAAAAATGAGGATTTTGTTTTGTTACCTGGATGCACCGGGCTATTATTATTTTGGCATCGAGTGGGCGGGATGGGACCCGACAATGCACCGGGGACAATTTTATACCTGGTCCTGTTTACAAAGGATTCGTAGTATAAGTATCTACGCGGCGTGGTCTCCAATTTGTCTGGCGCGATAGATTTGCCTAATTCCGTAGTAAAATAGCGTAGAAAATAACTTGTTTTTAAAGATCACAGAGTGGACAAAGACGCGTTGCATGAATGTATTTCCGCCTCGCCGTTTCCTGTCGGTCATGCTAAAATTATGGATGCATTATTCAGATTCGACAAAAGTAGTTTACAGTCAAACATCCGGCTTTCCGACGTCAAATCCGCCATCACGTCACCGCTTGGAATAACCATGTAGTTAATTGCTTGTTTGGTTCAACAAAGCAACTTGGGTGTAAGATTAGTGGAATCTTTCATGTTTAATAAGGATATTGTGAGATAATCCACAGGGCGCTGAGTACCTCTACCTGCGTTATCGGCCCTAGCGACCTCGATTTGCTCCCCAAGGCCCGCGCCCGGATATACACGAGATTTCTCTTGATAGTTTCTAGTTTCATATGAAGCTCTCATTGCATGCTCCAACACAAAAGCAACATGTACGAGTAGCACTAAGAGAAAGCAAGTTCCGATTTGCGACAGCGATTAAGTTTACACCGACGGCTTTCTTTGACACGCCAGCACTAACGGAAACTTAACCCAGATTTCTGGCAAAGGCCACATGCCTACGCGGCCGATTCACGAGGCAGTACCCTCCTAAGCCTAGCGATTTATTTGGAACTCTTTACCACGACACGGCACAATGCCAAAGCAAATCTTATTAGATAGAGTTCCGAATTGAACTTCAACACTAAAACTTTCTTCGATTGAAATTCCAAAGCACGTTAGTTTAATACTTCTTCATTTTCATGTCAAAGAACCGTATTCGAAGCACTCTCGGGGTGCTCGCTAAAAAAAGTCCGTTTTCATCTCAAAGGACAAGAAAAACTACGGACGAGTGTTAAGAAAATCCACTTCAAAGCGTCAAAGAGAGTTCGGAATCAATATTAATGTTCTTGTTTACCTTTGAGACGGGACGGCGGGATGTTGATCGCGGCGTCCCGCGTCCCCGGATGGCTCGAATTTATAATCAGGGGTGCCTTTACATCGCGCAAGACGTGAGAACGGAGGTCGCGGGGCGGGCACTTGCTCATGTTGCACCTTCTACAGTCGACCATACAACAATTCTCACGATTGCGAAGAACAGCTGTAGAGTTCAAGTGCTCGCAAAATGTGCATAATCATTAGATATTTTAGGGCTAAACAAGGGCAGCTGCCTTTTATGATAATAAGTTACGGTCACGCTGACCAGCTGAATAATCGGACGCGTTTTGACAAAAGAAGCTCCTCTGGGAACAGCGATTAGGGCATCTGGCCCTGCGGGAGATGATGGAGTTCCCGTGTCAGTAATTGGCCAGCACGGCCGGTTGCTTACCTGACCTAGAGTCGAAGGTCCGTTAGAAACAAAAACGTTTCCGTTCCGAAAGCACACATGCCAAAACTGGAAGCGCATATGCAATATCCTGTCTAAATAATTTTAATAGACAGACAAACAGACTTCGCTTGGCAAGGTTGCGTTCCGTTTGGCCAATGTTTAACTGTTGTTTGTTCACGCAGATGTTGTCTCTCTTTTAGTCTTTATATTAGATTGTCCATCCAATCACATTTAAATAAGTTTCATTTCGAGCTGTTTTAATCTAATTTTTATATGCTTCAGAGTTCGTGAGCGTTCGTGTCTAATAACCAAATGTATGTAAAACATTTCGGCTTTGAGCGGCAACTTTGGCAAAGGCTTCTCAAGGCGCACTCGCCTCTGCTATTACATAAAGGGTGAAGCAAAAGTTTTTACATTTGAGGCACGGTCGCGGTGCTTCCCGTTCCGCATCGCGAACCGCTTTTGACAACGCTAGCTTTGATGACGCGCCGCTCAAAAGAGTATTAAATTTTACCTTTTCTCTCTGTCTGTCCACTCAGAGCGTACTGAATTATTACTGTTGCGTAAATATGTAGATGGGAGTCGTTTTATCTGCCATTTTGGCGGGGAGGCTGCGTCGCCCGTGCCTGTGGAGCTAAGCCTATTTTACAAGTCGAGCAGTCTGCGGCTTAGTGGAGTTAGCGGTCGCGTCAAAGGCATGTTGGCTCCGCGCGCGAATGTCAGCAGGGACGGCGGACGGCGCGCGACTCCACAAAGGTCAAAGGAACCATTACGGTCAGCTCCCGAGTTGCGGAGGCGTAACGAAAATTGTCTCAGCGGGGACGGCAAGGATAACTCAATACGAACACAAAAAGCTGGCTGTTGCCCCGTACGTGGGAGGGTGACCGGGGGCGGTTTAGATTTATATTGCGTCAACCGCATTTAACGAGAAGGATCCGACAAACTCTTGAGACAGTAGCTCGAGAATAGTAAAAAACAGGTTGTTTTTTACGGACATTAATCTCAACAAAATAAAGGAATCTCATCTCATTAAATCAACAATGGCCAACATTGGTATGCGGGCAGGTGAATAGTGGAATTTTATTCTGAGGAATGCGTTTGTTAATTTATTTCGTGCTAAGGGGTGCATAATAATCTTTTGGTGTGCCATCGAGGGGATAGCCGGGATCACCTGATCGCGTAAGGGTCGCAGGTAGCCGCGGCGCGCAGTGCACAGCGCACACGCTTGCGCGGCGACGCGGGCGCAGCGCGGCCGCGGACCCTTGACCCCATTGCGGCGCGCGCGGTATTGTACGCAGCAATGACACTGTTCGCCTTGAGCCGCTAGCATTGCCGGAGATATTCGCAACAATGGAGGCCAGATAACATTTCAAAAGTTCGAAAATCCGCGGGCTACTGTTCGACGTCGTAATTATAATAGCCGTTGAGTAATCCCCTATGCGTGATTGTCTTATTGTAACGTGCGTTTTTTGTCAAATAAATATACGTTTCAGGTATTGTTTGGGCAATGTGTCATGAGATCTCATAATCAGATTATAGATACAATTGATCGAAGTCATGACATATATTCAGTTGAAGTTTTGCATCGTACAAAGGAGGTGTCTCTGAACCGGTTGCGGGTCTGGCGCCGGCGGCGATACCCTGGCGACAGTACTTAGGTTATCGAGACCGACTACTATCATAATTAAGGCAACATGAGGCGCATGCACACTGCCGCTAATGAATGACTTGATAACCGTTTATCGCTGTCGTCGAGGCGCTATCGATCAAGAAAGGAAATGACGCACTACTTAAAATACAACAGCGTTTCCGTTTCCCTTCCGACCTTTTTATGAGTCCGAACAGTGTTCTCACGATAGATCTTTCTTGTGGGCGGAGTAATAAAAAACTGAGGATGTAATCGATTAATCGATCTGGGTCCGGCGAGGCGATTGCGCGCCCAAATATCAGTGCAACTTGCGTCAGTGGTTTCGTCGGCAGAATTTAGCGCAGCAGCAATCGGAACCGGGGCCGGCCGACTTTGTTTCTGTTGCGCTGTTCCATCGAGGGATACTAACGTCGTATTACAAATCATTGCGAACTTATACTCGCTGAGATTCCTTAAATTTGCGAAATCATTTCACATTACATGACTGCCAACTTCAACACGCGTTACTGCCAGTTTAGAAATGTGTAAGTACTTCAAATACATAAAATAAATAGCGTTGCAGTTTTAAAAGGCACAATAACTCACCTCTGAGGATCCGCGAAGACAAATTTCCTCAACTTGAGGTCCCTTAAGACGATGCCCTGGTTGTGGCAAGCGGCGACCGTCTCTGCCATTTGTCTGAATAGCCTGCGAGCTTCGTGCTCTCGCAGCCGTTTCCTCGCCCTCACATACGAATGGAGATCAGAATGCGACCGAGGGAATATTAGGTACACTCTCTTGTCGCCGACTAGAACTTCGTGGATGGGGTTGACGTGCGGGTGTCCGTCGAGACGGTAGTGCGCTTGCAGCAAACTGCTGCAGTCTCGGGACACCACCTAGGAAAACACACGGAATAAATAAAATACTCTACTGAAATCAAACTACGAACGTAAGCGGCGTTGACTAGAAATATTGCATTTTTGAAAAGGCTACTTTATGGAGCCAATGTAATTTTCTTTGACCCAGATTGTTTGGATTGCGTGATGGGTCGCACTAGTAAAACCCAGTACCAACTGATTAACTCTATTTCAATGTATACTTCTAAATCATTCAACTAAGCGTTTTGTATAGGAACTAGCTATTACAATATATCAAGGGATGTACGTGTGGATCTTTGGAACGTGTAATAAATAGAGATTCAAAAGGGCCCGTTTCAAAGAGACCATGATTTAAAAGGGCTAAGTCTAACGTGAATAACGAGGTTGAAACATTTGAATAGAGCTGACCCTTCGCAAATATCGGACCCCGTTGGCATCAAACGGAATTCCTGGGTGACTAGTATCTAGTTTAGAAATCAAAGTAAACGGTAATTCTCGCTTTAAAATTTTGAAACAGAGAGTATGTTTGGAAAGGATTGCTTGGGAATTTGTATTATTAGTGAGCAGTGTTATTTCGGAGTCGCTTATGGCTTGCATAGCGTCGGATGGCGTGGCTGCGCACAGTTTCCGACTAACGACTGCAGTCACAATTTATTTTCGAACCAGCACGAAAATGTCAACGACACTGCGGACGCGAATTCCAAATCTGATTTCTCGACTCACGAATGATGAATCACGTCGCGTGCGTCGAACAATTTCTTTTTTTGACGCAATTATTTATAGTAAAACAGTTTAGTGAAATATTATTTTCGTTACTATCGCCAGACGAACCGACGCTTACACGCTCTAGATTAAAATTGGGCGGTACAAAAATACTACATGACCCATTTGTCGAGCTGTTTGCTAAGTCGAGATATTGATAAAATTCGCAATGTTGACAGAACACTTGATAATATTTGGCATCGAATGCGCTTTACGGGAGCTAACCTAGTTACTGCTATCTGTATTTGGATAATCGCTTGCAAAACAGACGGCATCTGCATTTGGCCTTAGTAACAGTAAGTACTAGCATAGTAGATAATGTTTAACAATTCCTATTTAACCCAGTTTGCGGGCATCCGTTCGCCTGTAAACGGTACCATTGTTTGGAATTTGATCTGATTGGTTTGGTACCAAGAATCGATTGTCTTTAGCTGTACTTACAGCGAATACGTTACGGTGGCCTACAAAGTACTTATTTTATTTTTCAAACCTCTGGCTCCGTTATGTCTGCGTGCCGTACTATCACTGCGACGAGCGCTTTTGTTTAGTGGGAGGGGAGGCCTAGGAGGGGCCCGCTAGCCTCGCATTGACATTCGAAGCGTTATCAACAGACTATTTCACAATGTCAATGAGAAGGTCTCGCTTATTTTAGGCGCGTCGGTACCACGTGTTTAGATACTACAGTTTAGACGTTAAAACAATTGATAGGCAGTTTTGTGTCAGTAATTTTGAAATTAGAATTGTAGCTGGCAAGTTCGAGGCGCGCGTCATATGAGGCATGTACACAAATGTGTCAGTCGTGTCGACAAGAAGCAGTGTTGTAAATACATTTAGCAACGTCGTTGCCTCACGCAACCTTGTCAGGTTCTCACGAAGGAAGTGGCTATTCTGCGCCTTGACAATACCGTATGGGCCTTTGTCTAGAACTATGTTATCCTGCATTGCCTAAAATGACTATGGAAGCCTTGGTTGATAGTTATCAGCGCCAGTCAACTCGGTTTCAAATGTGCTTATGATTCACGTGAGGCTTTATGGGTGGAGAGGCATGACTTAATTCGTCAACTGATATCATTTAATACTACTACTTAATATAACAAACGAAAATTATGTAGACGATTTAATATGTATTTGACTTTGGTATTTGATAATAATGATAAAAGAAAATTTACGTCAAAAATAAAAAGTTTTAAAGCTGTTTTTATTTATTTCATTAATCTTTCAGAGGTTATTGTTAACACGATCGGTTGCGAAAAAGACACATGACATTGTTTGGTGTAGCGGCGGCCTACAAGTGCGATCGAGCAGTGAGGCCCTGACATATAAAGCTACGACATCGTTTATACTGTTTAGCTTAACCATTGACAATGCATTTATGCGATTAATCATTTTTTTTTTAATTAACCGGTGTTTTTTAATGCAAGCTCCATAAGATGAATAACCTAAGAACAGCTAATTGAAGCTCCTAACCTACTCATACGGATTGTACTAACAGTAACATAGTGGACAAGACAAAAGAACGACCATGATTTGAAATTGTAGGTTTTTTTGTAATCTATTTAATCCAGCCAGCTCCGTTCGATAATTGGCTGACATTTGTTTTTTTTTCATGTTTGTTATTTAATCTTTTTACAACAGTAGCAGCCAGTATCGTTTTGTTTCGTAAAATTAATTATTTACCGTGTGAAATTAGGGAAACCAGAGAAAGTTAAGCATGGATTTGCAAGCATTCAATTGAGTAATTGCAGAAAGGGCCGCGGCATGTGGGCACATTATTAGGATATGGGCTTATCTCCATGGGGCTTCCATCCCACGGGATAGCAACCCTTTTTAAGGGATTTAGCATCAAAGGATCTAGTGAAGTTTAGACTTTAGACCCTTGTGGTTTTAACTGATGTTCTTTAGCAAACAAGCAATTACGTAAGTATACTTAGGTACCTAACTACTTTGTTTTAAGTAAGCAGGTAGATATCACATAAAGATCGTAGACTTGTAAAAAAATGCTTCCTATAAATTTATTTCATGTGAAAAGATTCTATTTAATTTTATTATAAGTGTGTAGGTGGTAATTAACTGAAGCAATGGCCCCTAAATTCAATGACAATGTCATTAGTTAGCTTAGTGGCTATAATGTACACAATATGAAAAGTCAGATCAGATACAGGTCAAGTCACAAGAGATGAGGTCACTATTTTTGTTACTTTGTTGGCCTCTACTCTCATGTTCCATAATAAGTATCTAATTAGATACAAACTATTGCCAAAACTCTTAAAACATTTTTCCGATAAGTAGTCTATAAGTAATAATAATAAGTAGGTACGGTTATATTAATAATTACGTAGGTAATGGATTTACAGAGCGTGTATTATGCGTTTAACAGATACTGCAAAGCAAATGACTAAAGTGGGTAATTTTTATTTAACGTTTTTATAGAACAAAGGTTCAGCATTTAGCCAATTAAAATGGGCCAGAGGTCGATTGAAAAGATTACGCACTAATATCAATCAAACAAAGCTACGCAACTGGCTGTTGTAACCAACCAGCCAGTGTCGAAACTAAACACGTTACATTCTCATATCCTTGCTAGATCTATGATGGCTTTACAGAAGCAGCCTTTGACTTTGAAGAAATTAAAAACTTAGATGACACTGACAGTGACAGGTAAAGTAAATGGAAAACATTGTTTTGTTATTTTCGAATTGGATTAGTTATTGAAAATGGATTTAACACTTTGTTTGTGTTACGCACCTATTGTTGGTTTTATTGTACTGACTTTATAATCTTACACGCGCTAAACATAATGGATCAAGATTTAGTATCAAATAACAAATATCCACCCATATCACTAATACCTACATTTATGCACTACAAAAGGATTGTTTACCTACCTACATGTGCGTTGATAGCTAATCGATACATTAGGGTGTCGTATGACAAACGATTAGATCACTTAGATGAACAATATTGTGCGTGCGTAATAATTTAGAGCTTACCTTGCATACATATTCCTCTTGAGTGCGCACGTCCACACACCGGCAAAGAGAGGAACCCTCGACTTGTTCCAAGAGGAGGTATTTCTCAGCGACCAGCGCCGCTTGGAACTGATGCTGCGGGGGCTGCGGGCTCGGGGGCGCCGGCGAGGCCGCGGGGGACGCCGAAAGCCGCTCCGACAGAGTCGGCGACTGCGCCCGCTCCTCGACCTTGCCGTGCTCCACAGCCGGCCCCGGCTTGCTCAGGCGCAGCCCCCACAACGTAGGCGATCCCGGTTCCATCACAACACAAACACTGTCACAAACACTTATATCCACAAAACACACACTTAATTACGATGAGGAACTACGATGAAATGGACATGATCTGCAACAAAAACAACCAATTACTAACTCATTGCATAGGCGACGTTTCCAAATTGAAACGAAACTACGAGACAATCGGCGATTTAGTAACATAGTTATTTAGCAAGAAATTACGCTAAAATAAAGGTACGAACCTTGAAATGATTTGCCCTGAGTGGATATCGTACCAAAATTTGACTGTCCGTGATGGCGGTTTGTTCACTTTTTTCAGTTCGGAATTACAGGAAGTATTTCCGAGTAATTCGAGCAGGAATAGACAGGCCAATATTTTGGGCCGGTGTCCGCTCGGGATGTTATGAACTCAAACGAACACACGACCGACTCTGACTAACGCCATTGCGAGACTGATGGCGGTACGTGGTTTGACGCGCCGCTCGGCTCGTTCGGATTTCGGAGCCGGCAACCGATCCAACGTCCAATGTCGACACACCGTCAACTTGCGTAGTACGCGAGCATACGCCATGCGGTTTGCGGCAGAAACAACCGATAGCACGCCGTCTCTTTTTAACTAAAGCTCTCACGCTCTCCCAAGAAAGGGAACGACTACAGCCATTCATTTACGTTTGGCAATGCAATGTAGATGCCAAAATGTGCACATTATCACCTACTCACCTATAAGTACCTGTTTCAATATTATTATTTTTACACAACATCAAATTGGTAAATTAAATAAATAACAAAGTATGTACTTATTACCTTTAAATGTAATTTTATTAGAGTAAATTTAATTTTAAGAGTTGCCTTCTCTGTTGGGTAAGTCGAAGACGTCATTAGGTATCAAGAAAAGTTACCGCATGGAAAATGTAACGCAAAAAGTGGAGTAAATTTTCCGCACTTCTGCTGCCTTACTTGCGCAAGGGAAAGTTATTTTCGAGCATTATATGACTTGATTTTGGAATAGAAGGTTACGAACGGGTAAATTAATATATGCATAATTACTTACTTGTAGAAAGACTTGTACTACTTGGACTTGTACTGTTATTAACACACGACATTAATATTGTAATGGGTGACATGAACGCCAAAGTAGGTGTGGGTGAGGTTCAGGGGGTGGTTGGAAGGCATGGTTTAGGACAACGTAATAGTAGAGGAGACACATTGGTTCAATTCTGTCAGGAAAAGGATCTGGTTATCATGAACACATACTTTGAACTACCTGCGCGAAGACTGTATACCTGGACTTCGCCCCGCCATACGGTTGATCATATTGTACGAAACCAAATTGATTACTTTATGATCAATAGTCGGTTTAGAAACTGCGTTAGGAGTGTTAAAGCATATCCTGGAGCCGATATAAGTTCTGACCATAGCCCAGTCGTTGCCACATTATCCTGCGTTTTGAAAAGGATAAAGAAGAAAAACCCAAAAATGAGGGTTGATGTGAGAAAAATTCAAGATGAGAATATAAAACCGAAGGTGGCTAACGAAATCAACGAATGGGCATTGACAAACAGGCAGCTGCCGTCAAGCTGTGTTGAAGAAATGTGGTCTCAGTTAAGATCAAAAATTTTAGAAATAAATTCAGAGTTCCTTAAGCCATCTGGATGGATACCGAAACATGAATGGATGAGTGAGAAAATCTTCAGCTTGATGGAAATGCGTAGACAATGTAAAGGAAATGATGCGGCAGCGTACAAAGTTTTGAATAGCAGAATTCGAAGGGAAGTTAGATACGCCCGAAATTCATGGTATTTGAAAAAGTGCGAGTACGTGGAGGATTTGCATGCTAAGCATGACGCATTTAACCTTCATAAGGAAATTAAAAGTATGGTGGGACACAGGACACAACACAACCAGTTAGTAGACGAAAACAACCATCCAGTACTTGACATAGCAAACAAAAAAGACCTATGGGAACGTTACGTCGAGTCAATGTTCGCAGATGACTCCAGAAGCTTAAATATGTCCTCGAGTTCTGTAGAGGGGATTCCTGTACTGAAAGATGAGGTAATTAGAGCATTGCGAAAAGCTAAAACAGGAAAGTCTGCTGGGCCTGATGGCGTCCACATAGAGGTACTTAAACAAATACAAGAAGAACACATTGACGCTCTGGTCAACCTAGTAAACCTCGTATACAAAACAGGTCAAATACCACAAGATTGGCTTAAGTCAGCATTTGTCACACTCCCTAAGAAAAAAAACGCAAAGAAATGTGAAGATTACAGGACAATCAGTCTTATGAGCCATGTTCTTAAGCTATTCCTTTCTATCATTCATGAGCGAATAAGAGTAAAGTGTGACGAACAGTTAGGCGACAGCCAGTTTGGATTTAGGTCAGGAGTTGGAACGAGGGAGGCCTTGTTTGCAGTACAGGTCTTAATCCAAAAATGCCGAGATATGCAACAGGATGTCTATCTCTGTTTTATCGACTATGAGAAGGCATTTGATCGAGTACTTCATGATCGGTTAATGGCCATTTTGAGGGACGTTGGGTTGGATGACAAAGATATAGATATCATCCAGGAACTGTACTGGAATCAGCGCGCAATTGTTCGGGTAGATGGTGAAGAAACCAATGGCGTAGACATCAAAAGAGGAGTGAGACAAGGATGTGTACTGTCACCGACTCTTTTTAATCTGTACTCAGAATCCATCATAACAGAAGCATTAGATGAACTTAACTGTGGCGTCACGGTGAATGGGCGTGTCATCAATAACTTAAGATACGCGGACGACACAGTCCTAATAGCGTCTACAGCTACCGGGCTTCAAACAATTATTAGTCGGGTGAACGAGTGCAGTGTGAGGGCGGGTCTGAAAATGAATGTTACCAAAACGAAAGTCATGATTGTTTCTAACAAAGATAATTTGGATCCCGTCTTTACGGTGGCAGGCCGAAAACTTGACAGAGTGCATAAATATAAGTACTTGGGAACATGGTTGGATGAAAGCTGGGATAGTGATCTCGAAATAAAAACGCGCATAGAGATAGCCCGCAGTGCCTTTACAAGCATGAAGAAGGTTCTCTGCAATCGTAACCTAAATATCCCCTTGCGGACGCGTCTCTTACAATGTTACATTTGGCCAATACTTTTATACGGATGCGAGGCTTGGACAATCAAAGAAGACCTCAGAAAACGCTTAGAAGCATTTGAAATGTGGGCGTATAGACGTATGCTTGCTATTAGCTGGACTCAGAGGGTTACGAATGAGGAGGTCTTGCGGCGTGTTGGTAGGAAACGCGAACTTTTGCAGACTGTCAAGAGGAGGAAAGTTGCATACTTAGGCCATGTGTTTCGGCATGATAGGTATGGGCTGTTGCAACTCATAATGATGGGCAAAGTCGCTGGAAAGAGGAAAGTTGGGCGAAGAAAGAAATCCTGGCTCCGTAACATCAGGGAGTGGACGGGGATCGCGAGCGCTGCCGAGCTTTTCCGCCTCGCTAAGGACAAGAAAAAGTACACGGAGCTAACGGCCAACCTTCACTAGTTGGAGTGGCACTGAAAGAAGAAGAAGAAGAAAGACTTGTAGGTACAACCTGGTAGCTCCATAATAGCTACTTATACCTAATTAGGTGATTTAATAATAATAATAATAATGTTTTACGTTTTGTATGTATAGTTTTATATTTTACTTTTTGTATAATTATTGTAAAAATCTAACCTAAGAGTAAAAAATATAAATAAAGAGAATAATAATAATAATTAAATTTATTTCAGACAAAGTCCATATTTAAATAAAGTTTTCGTTTTACTGCTTTTACGTCAGATCCTTATATTAAGTACATTACGACTTGAAAAATAAATAGCACAACGAATCCCGTGGTGGGCAGAAAAGGTACAAAGGTCACTCTGCCTACTTTTAGTATTTGCAATAATGACGTCATGGCTCAACGGTACGGTTGGCAAATAAAACAAAATTAAGTCTACTTAATTTAGATTGTATAACGTGTCATATTATCAAACTAAATGTTTTAATCTAATTTGAAATGGTTACGTTGACTAATGCAATATTCTGAATCGTTGATAGAATTATGAATTTAAATTGCGAATAATTGTGTGGCCAGCGCTTATACTTAGTACACTTCGTAAACCTACTAGAATCTAATGTTTTATCTGTCTTAAGACTAAAAATAAGGTTGGGGTAATAAATAAGCTTTTTGAAATAGACACTTTTAATATTTTTTATCTACAATTAATGGTAACTAAGTAGGTAGTCATAATTTTGTAATGAACTGAAACAATGACTGCTCACCCGCGACCTTTCGCAAAGCGCGAGCTTGAGCTTGAGCTTGTCGCGGGTGAGCAAAGTAATTATTTCAGTTCATTAATATGGACCTCTGCAAAGTAACGCCTGATTCAATAAATAATTTTGTGATTCATAATTCTATCATTTATCAACAGGTCAAAATCAACACTTCAGATATCAATTCAAATAAGGCTGTCACTTAACTACCTAACTAACCTTTTTTTATTTTGTAATGTACTCCTTCGATCAACAATACAACTGTATTGTTGATCGAAGATGTACTCTGATAGCCAGAACCAAATTTTTTAAAAAAGCAACTACTTTTTTTTGCCAATATAATAAAATTAAGAAAATTAATTTGTTATTGAAATGACTTCAGTGAACTATTTGACTTTTGAGTTGATTATTTTGACATCTTAGATTATTTATGCACTAGTTGGCTTATATGTCAATTGCGTCATTCCGAATGACAGGGTTGCCAATAGTAATATGCTAAAATCCCCAAACGCTTTGTCGAAATTCCCCACGGGTGGGGAATAAAAAATTATGTGGGCCGAGTGACTTAGTTTCGAGCTGTTGCGAATAGTGAATTGTAGGAAATTAATCAAGACTAGCAGAAATTTTATGTCAAATGTAGCGTATTTATGTTCATACTTAAAATCCCCTCATTTTCCCAGAATTGAAGCTCTCCCCACACATTCCCCAATCAGCTTCGCTTTCCCCGCAGTTTTGCCGCACACATTGGCAACACTCATTTGTCATTTTCCCTTCAGTCTGCATTGTGACAGCGCGAGAAACGTTATAAAAATGACTAAATGTGTAATAAATAAATGTAATGTAACCGTGTTTCATTATTATTTTTGGAAATAAATTCTTTTTCACCACTCAAGCTCTGAAAGTAGGTTGCATTCAGCTTGAAATCTGGGATGTAAATTCGATTTACATCCTTAGGGATGTAAGTAAATTTGAAAATCGAATGGTGCTCCTTTGTATCCACGAACCCCGTGGCCGCGTGCTGCGCCACGCCGCGCGCGTGGCGCGCGTGCGCTGCTGCACGTGCAGCTGCAGCGCCTCGCCGCCTGCGCACCGAGCTCAGCAAGGTGTGCAGGCAGCCGCGGCGACGTGACGCCGGTGCCGGCCGCAAGGGCGGCGCGACGCGCTCTCTTACAAATGGCGTTTATATTTTTAACATAACGGTTTTTCTTTATTTCCTCGCATTTATGATAAAAAGTAGTGTTCAACTCGAGTGTAAATGATCAATTACAACTAGAGATGCGCCGAGTACAACTTTTACCGAGTAACCGATTACCGAGTATACTCGGTTCAAAGTTTCTCAAACCGAGTACTCGGCCGAGTTACTCGGTTCTGTTTTGAGGCGCGAAAACGGGTTTAGACAGGTTCGCGCGGCGCTACCAGCCACCGCGAGCGAACGTCGCGGGGACCCCCGCCTTCTCCCCGCAAATTAGTCAGTTTTTGTTTAACGAGTAATACGCATTTGGTCCGCACATTAATTGCTTAAATATTTTAAAAACATTGGAAATAGATGATTGTGTACAGTGACTGTTGACACAATGAGTATACGCAAAATATTGCGAATCTGGTTGTTTTACAAGCCCGTTTTATTTTAATACGCATGATTAATAATAATTTTATTTAGACCGAGTATACTCGGCATTTGAACCGAGTTATTCGGCCGAGTACGAGTATCAAAAAAACTGCAGAGTACACCGAGTACCGAGTAGTAAACGAGTACTCAGCCCATCTCTACTTACAACCCTTATTTATCAATCTACTATCTATTTGTATTGTAGTTATGAAGGGGTCAAAAGTGGCTCCAATTGGTTCGTGTAATATTCACACAGCGCTGCTTCGCAAGTTTCATTTCCTTGAAATTAGCTTGACACACTACCGCGTGTTTAGATTTCCCCGCGGCCGCTCAATTTCGATTTTGCCACAGAAAAAATATATATAATCAGTTTTTAGTTTTATTTATTCATACTTTATTTAATTACCATTTACAGTCACTTTTACTCGCGTCTATCGGCCTCTAATATTTTTTCCCCACATTTTGGGGAATGTGAAATTAACTGGTATCATTAAGCACAACCGGAATGACGTAACGCGATCGTAATATGAAGCTGTCAAATGGATGGTGGACGTTTTGTATCGCGATGTTTGCTCCTGACGCTCCATCTAGTGCATAAATAATCTAAGTTTGACATGATATATTCAATAGAAAATATCTAAAGTAATAACTTGACGTTCCGGTTATTATTAAATAGGTAAAGCTGTGATAGTTAGGATTTGTGCAAGTATCCAAATTAGGTTTTGCTGTTATCGACTTTTAATTATTTGTTTTGACATAAATAAACATATTAGGTACACGATGGTACAAGATGTGTTAGCGGACTGTAAAAAAGGTGCAGTTTCGTAATTTCCATAAAATGATAAATTGAAAGATAAATAGTACTTAACAAAAAATGGTAAGTTAAATAGGTAACATACTCGACTTGACCGTCAACGCGCTGGTTTGCTGGATGGGTTTACGTAGGTTTAAATAGTGTATATTTTTTTTTGTAACATGTGTTTTTTATCATAATAAATTTAACAAAAAACCTACTTCAATGAACTTATTTGATAATTGTATTTTTTTTCTTTAAATAATAATTACTCACATCGTGTCAAATACCTACTTTACTTTTACTAAGTGGGCCTTAGTGAAGTATCTTCACAATAAATGCTGATTCCAATAAATAATCAGCGATGAAGCCTTGCGAAAGCCTCAGTAAAGTCAGTAAAGGACTGAAAGGACAGTGGCTCTGGATTTAAAAAAATGGTAAGCAAAGATGTTTCCTGATGGAGCACTCTTGCCCAGTAAATGCCCTTTCACCTAGATTTGAAGACGGTCAGATTGTAACGTAGACGCAGGCAGGTAATTCCAATCCCTAGCTGTCCGGATATAAAAGGATGAGTGAAACCGCTTTGTGCGAAGTTTAGGGTTGCAGACAGCATAAGGGTTTGATGTGCCTCTGCCATCAAGTCAATACTGAACACGTGAATCATACGTTAAAAACATAAGTACAAGTTGTTAATTAAATAACTGAAAGCCAGAAAGTAGTTTTTTCAGAATCCATTACAATATATTTTATAGCAAGTTGAGTTTTTCGTTCATCATCATCATCATCATTTCAGCCGAAAGACATCAATGCTGAACATAGGCCTCCCCAAGGCTCGCCAAACAGATGCTCCGTGCCATCCGCATCCAACGCGATCCCGCAATCTTAACCAGAGGCCGTATTGTCTAACGATTTTGGCGCTTGCCTTCGCTTTCACTATCTCTTTCTGTCAACGTTTTATACCGTTTGACAGAAAGAGATAGCGATTGCGAAGGCAAGCGTCAAAAACGTTAGACAATAAGCCTACTGGGGCTAAATTCAGGAACGGCCCAGCACGGTTTGCGAGCGGTAATTCAATCGTTTGGGAGAGGATAGGAATGGGTTGAGCTTGGGATGAGCCTTATTTTTCTGTTAATTCGCTTTGTAGGTAAATAAATAAATAAATAAGGCTCATCCCAAACTCAGCCCAAACCTCTCGCCAACCAGTGATTTTTGTCGTTCCTGAGTAGCAGTTCAAACCAAACCCAACCCAAACGCTACCAAACCCGTGAAGGCCCGTTCATGAATTTAGCCCTAGGTCGTCGCTCAGTCTAATGTAACATACAGGGTTATTTGTAATTCACTAGCATCCTTTTAACCCTAAACTCCTACCACTTAAACAAATGTTTTTTGTTTTACGGCTTTTGTCATAACTTAATATTTTTGGTGTAATAACGTTTTGAAAATTTGAGATTTCCTCTTATTTTTACGATACTCTGTGTATTTGTATGGGAAAAAAGTGCTTCATTTTAAAAAGTCGTAAAACAAAAAACATTTGTTTGAGTGATAGGAATTCTGGGTTAAGAGGATGTCAGTGAATTAAAAATAACCCTGTATATGCCAAACAAATTCTTGACAAGGTTGAATATTAATGAATGGTTTGACACTGGCTATTATTTTGTTAATTTTGATTTTCTTCTGAAAACGGCGACGCTCAACAGACATGTACAGTCGGCCAAAAATATGGTCTACCCCCTACGGTCGAAGTTCATTTGCACGTCATGATACAACGAGGTCGATTTTCTCTTGCAATAACATGATGACAGTGACTGAGGGATATTTAGATGTCACAGAAACTTTTGTCAAAACTGGTAGACCACTTTCTTGGTCGACCGTACTTACAAATTTTGAGTGCCGAATTAATCAAGCAGGATTACGAACTTTACAAATCGTGCGTATATTTTTTGAAATAGTTAGTAGAATAGGTAGTTAGGTATTTATAAATACAGGGTTATTTTTAATTCACTGACATCCTCTTAACCCTGAATTCCTATCACTCAAACAAATGTTTTTGTTTTACGACTTTTTAAAATGAAGCACTTTTTTTCCCATACAAATACACAGAGTATCGTAAAAATAAGAGGAAATCTCAAATTTTCAAAACGTTATTACACCAAAAATATTAAGTTATGACAAAAGCCGTAGAACAAAAAACATTTGTATAAGTGGTGGGAGTTTAGGGTTAAAAGGATGCTAGTGAATTACAAATAACCCTGTATATGCATTAAAACGTAAAATAAAAAAAGATCCATTCTTCTCAGAGTACACGCCATAGTGACTGCAGCCAAACACATTAAGGCAAAGGTATAGCGTGTTCTCCGGAAAGAAGGGCTACGGATTAGTCCGAAACATCATGTCGAGCTAAACTCGATTAAAAACGTAGTTATCCGTATATTTTACTATAAAATCTTGTATAAATTCAACTCAGTGGCCTCAAAAACATGTGACCCAATGACCTACAGCAAAACACATCATGACAAGTTGGTTGGTACCTACCGTACCTACGTTTTCCTCTCTGACGAAATATAACAGGCAATGACCACAAAGCACGGCATACAGCAATAGTTTGTCACGATCCATAAAAATTATTTAAAAAAAATGTTTTGACGTCAACACTATACACACACTGAAATAAAAAATCTTGTTGTTTCATAAAACAACGGGGAAAAAGAGTAAACTATACTATAAAGTAGTCAAAATAAAACTATAACGACCATATTGGAATCAATACAGGGTTATATTTAATTCACTGACATCCTCTTAACCCTGAATTCCTATCACTCAAACAAATGTTTTTTGTTTTACGACTTTTTAAAATGAAGCACTTTTTTCCCATACAAATACACAGAGTATCGTAAAAATAAGAGGAAATCTCAAATTTTCAAAACGTTATTACACCAAAAATATTAAGTTATGACAAAAGCCGTAAAACAAAAAACATTTGTTTAAGTGGTAGGAGTTTAGGGTTAAAAGGATGCTAGTGAATTACAAATAACCCTGTATAAGTAGGTATCATTAATCATTTGTAAATTAGGTATGGTTAATATAAAAAAACTTACGTAATACAGTAATACCTACAATTACCATTTACCCTTAATAATTTAAACATCCAGCGCCAATTATGAAAAAAATACCTAAAACACGAGAGCTGTTTGAAATGTAGCTAAAATTTTTGAACAGATGTAGAGGTATGATAAAAAGTAACAAGTTTCGATAATTGGCACCACGTCCATGCAATACGAACCTTAACTACCATACCTTGTCACTGAAGTAGCTGGTACTAACCAAGTTTAGCCAATCCTAAATATGTACCTACCGACGAACTACAAAATCACGAAGCCATTATTTATTAGCTACACGCCTTACTACTTTTCATTCTTTGCTAGATCAAACTGATGTTACTGTGTTGCTATTACTGCTCTATTATTTTTCAAACTCTTTGGATTATAGTGACGATATAGAAACGACTACTTCATTTACCTATAATTTGAAAAATGGTCACGATGTGACAATTTAATAATCAGTTGTGCAATAATGGAACGCAAACGAATCAGTTGAAATAGATAATACGATTCTGCCTACTCTAACCTAATATCCTCACGTATTGAGACAGATATTTTTTTGCTTTTTCTCTACATTTATTAATGGGATCATGTCCGTTCAAAAATTTGAGCATCGTCATACATATTGAAAAATCTCTTTTGAAAAGTTCTATACCTATTTACTTACATAAAGATTAGGTCGTTTGAATGGATGTGATGATCAGTAATTGGCATTAAATGTTGACGTTTCGAGCTTATTGTTGGTCAAATGTTCGGTCACGGAAAACTCATTAATAACGAACGAATTCAAAACATAACGTCAAAAATATCTTACAAAGAAATCATGAAAATCACATTTTAAGTTTTAATGGACTGTACTATTTGTGTATTTTAAATTACAGCCCATGTAAAAGGGCGTTTAACCTGTTAGAAATAAGTGCCTTGCCACAATGGGCTGTAAAATCTACATTACATTCAAACTACGAGAAATACCCTCCGCCTGATCGATTTACGCCAACCTTTTTGCTCCTTTTACCATGATTCGCGTGGCACGAGTCACCCAGCCAGTTAGAAATAAACATTATTTATTTTATTTTATAGCTAAGACGGGCCCTGCAATATTTGCAGTGTCGCTTATACTGTTTCTCAGCTTGTGCTAATACAGCACACCCAATGTGTACGTGCAGCTAGTGTGTTTTTAAATCTAAGAGCGTATATTTTAGATATTTAACAGTTAACACTTACCTATTGCCATAAAGCTTTAGTTTATTTGCAGCAAAACTACTAACACGTTGTTCGCTTGTGATGAGCAGTAGGTAATTTTGAACTGTTAGTTTAAATTGCGCAATCTTTTGTCAATTGTGCAAGTGCTTTGAAATGCTCTGACGCTATGACACCCTGGGGTGGACATGTCCATGCATCACGATGGTTTTCATAGAAAAATGACGTGTCGATCAGTCATGATTCTACTGTAAGGTTCGGTCAAAGTCAATGACGCAGCGTGCTCCGCAAAACAAACGGCGGTTCACTTACAATATGTTTGGAGATAATGTTTTGTTGATAATGTAAATTAGCGATTGTGCAATAACAAAACGTCGTTGTTGTAGTATTTGGAACGTCGCATCTTTGTCTCTACGTTGTCACTGAACTGATTGTATTTGATTAAAGTAACTAGATAATTTTAACAAGATTGCGATAGGGATTTCCCAGATCAAGTAGGTAGGAAAATCACGCCATATGAAACTTTTGTTTCAATACAAAATCTAGGCTACTCGAATAGTTTCGCTCATTACCTCATTAGTCTTGGGGCTGATTTCCAATACTGTACTTCGTTTTTTTAGCATTAGAAAGAAGGGAGGTAAGCGATCTTGACCTGTCTTTTATTGAAAAACATATTTGACAAAAAAGTCACAGCTAATAAGTATGTAACAATTTGAAAGGAAATATGGTCATTTACACTCTTTTGCCTAATAGGTAGTTACTATTTTTTTTTAAAGCGTTTTTCAATAAAAAGACACGTCAAGATTGTTTACCTTACTTCTAATGCTAAAAAAAACGAAGTGTAGTTACGAACTGTATGGAAGAACCTCTATGCAGTAAGCAGACGTAAATAATAATTCGTGGTTCCGAGAAATTCAAGATCCATACCATCGGATGTGACGTCAAATCGTATGTTTAGGACGATTAAATTTACATTCCGGTTATTTATTTACCTCAGCAGCACGAGGCGGAAGCAGTGACGTGACATATGACTCATGTTTTTGAGATAACGCGTACTTACCGTCAATTATGATTTTAGGTCGCGATAAGAATCTTGTATATTTTAAGTTTCTAAGACAAATTCTCCTTCTTACTAGAAATTTCGAGTAGGTACATCCGGGAAAACAACAGGAAATTAGTGAACTACGTCATGAGACGATGTGATAATTTAATTATATGTATAAAGAAATACGCCAGATTGTGGCTGTACTGCTGCGCTGCTACTAAAATGCTCAAACGTCTAAAGTTCATGCAAAATTTATTTATCTTACTTATATTATAACGTACCATACTCGTGCATAGTCACTTGTTAATTTTGAAGGTTTTGGTTCTTCGTACAACTTAAAGGAATTACTGTCGCATCTACAAATGATTAAGTACCTACAAGTACTTAGCTATACGTCATCTGTCAACTAAGAATAAAATACTAGTTCTACAGATTGCTTCATTTGTATGCAATTAAGTTCTAATCACTGCGTTACAGCACGTGTTGTTGCGAATGTCAGCCCGTGAGAAAGACAAATGATACTCACTGCAAATCCAAAAGGCGATAAGTGACAAATTAAAGTTTTCACGAAACAAGTCCAATCTGACAAGGAAAATTCCAACTTCACAATAGATGGAAGCCTGTTAAAAAAATTCGTTTCGCCTGTTACGCTTTTCCTCATCCTGGGTTGGAGTTTTTGTGACGTAGAATTCAAGCCGAAAGGCTGACGCTTGCGGAAAAACGGACTTTTCGAGAACAAAATAAGTACGTATTTTGTTACAAGAAAACGAAGCAATGTCTCATTGAGTTGTTTACTTCTTTTGTTTCCCCAGGGCACGTTATCGACATTCATAGAATTTTTTTCTCAACATTGTGGACATAATCATATTTACGTACATTGAAATGCTCAAGTAAAAACTTTTGTTGTTGCGCAAACAACGATTTCATGAAATTTTTAAAAATTTGTGCAATTACTCTTTCAAACATTAAAGCAATGAAGTTGCAACGTTAATGCGTCAGCATGAAGGATGTTGATTCTCTTTTTAATAGCAAGTAAAAATATCCAATTTACAACTTGTTTTTTACTCACTGCTAGGTCATATATATCCTACTAATATTATTAATGTGAAAGTTTATGAAGGTTGGACGTTTAAATGTTTGGATGATTGGTTTTATTACAAGTAAATATAGTGTTTTTAAATCTGCAGTTTTGTGTTTCCGTTTTCTTTAGAAATAGAAATTGCATAAACTGTGTGGAGTGTACAAAGTATCAACAGCTACCCGTTACGGGTATCCAATATGTTCAGATATACTTATAACTTAAACTACAACATGGCAATAACTTGTAGGGACAGTAATAATTACAACAACAATAATATCATAATAATTCATGATCGCTATAGATCTCATCCAAATTGTAAAATACCCTATCTATCAGCCACTTTTTAAGCTCGGCTTTGAATTTTATCCCTTCAAGCACTTTTATATTTACGGGAAACTGGTTAAAAACCTTTATGGCGGTAATGTTTGAGCTTTTTTTATACATGGAGTTATTAACTACCTAAGTGATTTTACATCAAATCACGCAATCAAACTTTTGGCTTTTAAATTTCTATCGATCGGAGCTATTTTAGTAGCTTAATCGACGGTAGGTATAGGTATTATACGTAGTTATGGAAAGGCTACACATAGTATTATAAAGTTATAATATTTTTACAGTTTCATGATACTGCTTTATCTTTCACCATCTTTTGTAATATATTCAGAACAGAAATTGCAAGTCATTTCCAACAATATGGCATTAAAAAAATAGGCATTTTTTTCTGTTTAGTTACTAGTGATCAACAAACGCATGCAGAAATTCCACTTGGTTTTTTAAATTGGGGGGCTCATGAAAAAAATAAGTAGCCGGTCTAAAAACAATAACTATTAAAAATTAGAGAAAATTTCAAATTATATTTAAATTTTGAATAAACCCTTAGTTTCGCTGTAATATCATTAGATCACTATTCGGTAGATGATTCAACGGAATACCATGCATCAGATTCTTTGTCCCCGGCAGCTTGCGTTGGTATTAGTCAGGGCATTCCTGGATGAACTCATTTTAAAAGGATTTTTTGTCCTATTTTAGTCAAGATATTTTTTTTGTGACAAATTGTCAACTTTGAAGTACCTACATAAATTGAGGTAAATGGGTTTAAAAGGATCACTTAATAATTCAAGGAATAATACGATATTTAGCTTATTTCTAATAAGTATGACAGTTGTTGTTATGAAACCTTTTAGATCTGAGTTTTAACATTAACATACAGAATTTTTAATGCTCATTTTCCTTTGTCCTCAAATTCAGCGATTCATCTTGTTCTGGCTTACTCACTGCAGACATACGAAACCCTTTGTTTTAATTTAAATCAAGGGTTACTCATGCAATTTCTGCATACATGTGTTTATGGGGTCAAACGCAAATTAAGTTTCAAGTCAGTTTTTAAAAATACATTTAATGCGTTCACCCACCAGAATTACATTTTCTTCAAGTGAATCGATACCTTTATTTTTACAAAAATGAAAAAAATGCATTATTACTTGCTGATACCATAATTAATTAATAACACTTGCAAGTACCTATTCTATTGTTGTATCTATTCTACTACGTTAAATTATTTTTTTTGGCTCAAGAACTGTAATTTCCAATTAGTAATAATTTTGTCAGATCAAGAGGCAATGATTTACAATAATTTCATCATATTATTTTAATTTGCAAGCGTCACGGTTCCCATGATTATCAGTATATGACCGCGTGGTCACTTTGGTAAAACTGTTATCATTACATACAATGAAAACAATGACTGTGGGAAAATAACCATTGATATCTTAATTACCGAAATCCGGTTTTCATTTTTTATACAACGTTCTGATTTACTGCAACGATTTTAGTGTCCAACAAAACTTATAAGAAAATCCACACGGCGACAAGAATAGGTAGGTACTAATTAGATCCTAATTAGTTACATTACAAGTATCTACTGAAAAGCTTGGAGTAGCTAAAACGTAGGTACACGCGGGCGTTGGGCAATCTAGTTGCATTACCAACGGACAGGCGTTTGCAAAAATTTTACTGCATAGGCTCTTGCATTCAAACAAGGTCACTTAAAGTCAACAGGCCGAGCCTAAATAGCCAAGGAAAACTGGCTGTTTGTAGAATTAGAGAGGAACGGGCTGTGTTTATTTGGTAGTTTGTCCGGAGGCTAACTCGAGCAATGTTAATTTTGATGTAGGCGATTAATTACCAGGTACTAGACTAGATAATCATTGCTTATTTACTATAGTGATTTTTAAGTCGGAGTCAAAGCCGACGGGAAAGAAGCTATAAATAGCTCATTGTTCTTAGGAATGGTTTGCGGTCGCAGGAATCTCGAGGAAAAGGATTCATAATTGTGCGGTTGGTTTCTTGGGAATGAGAAATAATTATGTACGTGATTTACAACTCTACCTTGTTTATTTACAGTGCGGGAAAATTAAGTTTATTTACATTTAAAAATACGAAGATGCAATAGTTGTGCGTTCCGGCCTTGACTGCCGGTAGGTTGGCATTGGTATTCGGCTTATTATGAATTTCACTCTTATGAAATGTTGCGTCAACTGAAACTAAAATGAACTATGTATTGCCATTGCCAAACGTCACTGTTTCGAGCTCGAATTTCGAATTCCGCAATACGAATTGACATTTCAGTCGCATTGCACATAAATATGTAGTGAATGCGCTTTTAATATGTTCTTGAGATTTGCAGCCGTTTTAGGCTGCGTATCCACCGGAGCTGTGCGAGGATTTGTTGCGAGGGATGTTTCTGTCATGAACCAATAGAAACACTTAATTTAAAAGGTCCTAAGTGAATGACGTGTTTCTATTGGTTCATGACAGACACATCCCTCGCAACGCATCCTCGCACATCTCTGGTGGAAACGCAGCCTAAGTATCTATTTTTTTTACTTTGGTTTCTGTTGCTACCAGTACATATTATCTCCTAAAGAATTTTATGTAGCACAAGACTCGCTGTTTGGAGACTTTTAAGCCCAAATTTCGAAATTATGCAACATATTTATCATTTCTGCATTGCACATAAAAATGTAGAGACATCTCAAATGTTGCGATATTCTTACATAATTAAATTTTTGAAACTATAATACTAAAATAAAATTCATTGCCTGGCTGAAGTGCAAAAATTGATAAATAACCAGTCGGGTTTAAACATGTCATTTTTTTCATGATAACGATAATTGCGAATTTTAGGTATTATGTTCCACGCCGTCGCAAATTAAACTGAAATGCAGAGATTATTCCCTTTTTACCGCTCGTTACTTTGTCTATGAATCTTATGTTTGTTTCTTTGACGTATTTAAAATACGATAAACAACACCTATTTTTTCAGAATTATGAAAAAATCATCATCATCAATTCAGCCGAAAGACGTCCACTGCTGGACATAGGCCTCCCCCAAGGCTCACCAAATAGATCGGTCTCACGCCATCCGCATCCAAAGCGATCCCGCAACCTTAACCAGGTCGTCGCTCCATATTTTTGGAGGCCTACCTACACTGCGTCTTCTGGTCGGTCATGTAAAAATGTGTGACATCATTTCGTCACCTTTATTGGGCAGTTTTTTTTAATTTTCATGGGATTTAGAATTAGACTTCTTTGTATCCTTCTACGATGGCGGCACTAGCATAAGCTAATAATAGAACAAAATAAGTTACTATGTATATCGATATTTACCCAGAAACCTAGATAAGTAGATACTGTTAACATTTCTTCCAAAGACTCACCAGTACCTAACGGTCAATCAATGCTGTCATCATATGCTTTAACGGTCATTTAATTTTATTCTCACTGTGAACTATGTGAACTAGCAATTGTCTGGCTCGGCCACTGCCCCGTTAAAAAGTAAATGAATCATCGATGATTTCCGGGTTTGAACACCGTGACGCATTTTTAACTACTGTGACTTACCTATGGCTTTACGGTCTTACCGCCAATTACTAATGAATTATAAGAAAACATTTTTTTCTTTTATTTTACAAGGTATATAATGGTATCAACATATTATTTATTTACGATCTTTTGTCTTTTACTTCGAAAACAAAAAAATATGCATCTAAGGAGGAGGCTCGATTGCTGTATTTTTTTTCCTTATATCAAACAAAGGAATATTCTTAACCACAGTAATATTTTCGGTCTAATGTACTTACCTAACCAAAATGATAGCGCTGACGGATTACACTAGATTGTAAAAAAAAAGAAAAACAATTCTTCTCCATTATATTTCCACTTTTTTGCTGACCATGCCTAACATTTTGACGTTTGCGGTCAGACAGTTCGGATCATGTTCGGATACATTCATAAGTTTTAACATAGATGTGTCATAGATTAAAAATCTCACTGGCCAGCCAGTTCGAATTAGGCAATTAGGTGGGATTAAAATGTACGACCCGGAAGAATGACATTATGACAATAATGTACGACCTGATAATTCAAACCCTCATGTACTGGACAAGGGATTTCCGTTATTGTCGTTCATTCCGGGTCGATAAATACGCGGTCGTACACTAATCACACTAGAAAATTAGAGGAATTTTCCACAGAGTATGCTATCTGAGTGAATATGGGGTGAATCAACTTTTTCGTGTTGTTTACTCTGTCCCCAGTTGTCAAAAAAAATCCGAGTGACTACTGCAAAGAGTATTGTAATATTATATGAACAAGAGTGGCAACTCTATGGTCAAATATGCATGTATGGAAGGTGCTGCCGCCCTACGGCAGCTCAAGAACTAATGTGACGTATCTATACATATATACCTATCTATATTTATATGTTGGTAGTGATGTACAGCTATAGATACGCGTACATATAGCAATGTACAGTCAAGGATTTTAATTGATAGGCTAATTGCCACTATTCGTATCTTAGCCGTCTAATTCAAATCAGCATATACGAAGTATAAGCGGCTAAACCAGATTTGCACTATACGGCTAAAATACGAACATTGGCAAGTGGCCTATCAATTAAAGTCCTTGACCGTACAATTTGGTACGCCATGGCCATGGCCGATGAATGACAACTGACAAGTTTGACAAGTCAACCAAGATGGCCGCTAATTTAGTTCTTCGTCAAACACCTAACACCAAAGGTCGCTGCAGTCGCATGAAAAGTGTGATATATATATGTAAGTGTGCTCCCCCTGGACTACTGTTTCATATTTATTTGGTCGTAAAAGAGACATGTATAAATTTATTTTGTTTTTAATAAATTATTCTATAATGTATAAACTATGATCCCTAATGGTCGAAATTAAAATTATTATTATTACTTATTATAGCAACGGGAGGCAAGAAAAAGTTGATTCATCCATCTGTGGAAATTAGTTGTTCATTTTGTTCATTAGTTTCAACGTATTGTTCATTATTAAATGATTCATTGATTTATCATGTTTATCTAGTACTACCTGTTATGACGTGGGCATGATAAATATGCTAATTTTTAATGACACACTCGTCACCTTATACTTATGCTTCTACCAATTTACGCCATTCGTGGTCGTATCAAATGATTAGTTAAAAGTTATGTAGTAAGCTTTGCTATTTAGTTAATTAAAAGTTAAAATCAATTGGTTGGGAACCACTGGTCTAGAAACAAAATACCATTTATTAATGAAAATTTGAAACATTCTTATTTGATTATGTAATGTAGGTACCGGAATTTATACTGCTAGACCAAGTGGTGCACGCCGTTTACGCAGGGGAAGCTGCGGGTAAAGCTCTAAACGCACAGACAGCGGCGTGGCGGTGACGGTTGTAATATTCTAACTTTTATGAACGAAATCGCGGTACGGTACCACACAACCGTTCATACAAGTTAGAATATTACAACCGTCACCGCGCCGCCACGCCTCCGCTGTCTGTGCGTTTGGAGCTTAATAGCATAAATATTTTAATAAGGCGTTCATTGTACAGTCAAGGGCAAAAATATGTATACACTTTAGTATCTTGTCTATTTTCGTCTTATTTGAAATGCCTTCTATGAACTGTCACAGTGGTTAAAGTGACAAGGTACTAAAGTGTATACATATTTTTGCCCTTGACTGTACTTTGTAACTTCTTACTTACCTACCCGTATAAAATTACATCACACGGGGTACACATTTTAACTAAGAGTTTCATCAGAAAATAAATACAGGAAAGCATGATAGTGTAGAACGAATAATCTTGATGATTACACGTTTTTATTATCTGATCTATCTATAATTAGAAATGTAATAATTACCTTGAACTTTAGATCAATAAAACACGCATATACTTATACTGGACGTGGCTCTATTTGATTTTACTTTTCCCTAAAAATTACCCCCTAGTCATGACACTAACATACCTACACGTTAAACTCAACCGTGTCATGTATCATACAAACTTAGACAATCGTCGAACAAGGATTTATGACATGCCAACTCGTAGAAAACTGTCATATAGTCAATTTAAGCACAGAATAACTAGATATAATATGTGTTTAATAATAATAATAATTTATTTCAGATTGCACTCATAAAGTGTGCAAATTGTTTTTGTGCGTCTTTAACTGTGTGCAAATTGGCAGCACCTCTAGCGGCGCGTATCGGCAACATAACTACGAAGTTCGAAATTCGTACTTCGTATCATGCCGACTCACTCACGTACGTATTTAATAGGAGATTAAGAGGGATGACACGAACTTCGACGCTCAAAATTTGGAATACCCCCCCGGTGGGGCAAGTGGGGGTTGGGTAGTCTCAAACTATCTCCATGCCAAATTTCGTCTAAATCAGTTCAGCAGTTTGAGCGTGAAGAGGTAACAGACAGCCAGACAGAAAGACACACTTTCGCATTTGTAGTGTTAAGTAGGTACAGTCGAGTTCACAATATCTGTACAGCAAACCTTTCATAAATATCTATACATAGACCTTATTACGGTAACATGAAGGTATATGTATAGATATTTATGAAAGGTTGGCGATACAGATATTGGTGAACTCGACTGTACTGTGTTAGTTAAGTAGTATGGATTACTTAATTTACTTAGTTACTAGGTTACGAAATTCACGTACAAAGTGTTCAGCACGTTAAATAAGAACTTAAATTAAAACAATAAGCATTTACTATTTTCCGGGGATTACCTATACGTCTTTCAGCTCTGAGTCACTATTATTCTTTTATCATTAGGTAGTGCGTTTTCCAAAAACGCACTTCAAATTATCTGACACTTAACTGATTGGCACATATGATTCACCAAGCCAGCTCACGGCTTTTATCACATTGAAGTTACAGAAGATACAGGGCGTACTTCTTTGTAGCTAAACAGCCGTAAGCTCGACTCACCGTACAACCTTTTCAAAATAAATGCCTCGGTGATTTCCTTGATGAGCTTACATCGATGGCATAATGGGATATGGTTGTACTGCTGGTAGGGTGTTCACAGCGGTTTATTTATTCGGATTTTGTAGTAGGTACTTATTTGAATTCGTACTTATTAGATTTATCTTAAAATACTTATGGCACTGAGACGTGGCCGCTAACGATGGGCCTAATAAGAAAGCTTAATGTCACTCAGAGGACGATGGAGAGGGCTCAGAGTTTCTCTGCGGGATCGATTTAAATCCGCGCAAGAACTGAAGTCGCCGACATCGCTCGAAGAATCGCCAGACTCAAGTGGCAGTGGGCAGAGCACATCGCTCGTAGAACTGAGGGCCGATGGGGCGAAAAGGTTCTCGAGTGGCGTCCACGGACCGGAAGATGCAGTGTAGGTAGGCCTCCAACAAGATGGAGCGACGACCTGGTTATGGTTGCGGGATCGCGTTGGATGCGGATGGCACGGAACCGATTTGTTTGGCGAGCCTTGGGGGAGGCCTTTGTTCAGCAGTGGAGTCTATCGGCTGAAATGAATGACGATGATGAGATTTATCTACTTATACCTACTTACTGTTCTCTTATTTCTTTATGTACCTACTTGAAGCCGATGGAAATACATTACTACTTACTTTACTTAACCACTGGCGTGGCGAGAACATTTTCACTAGGCAACTCGAGGACTGAGAGGAAGGTTATGTCTTCGTATGCAACATCCCGCCCCGTAAGTACCTGTATAGGTACAGGCCGATTTACAAGAGCTGGCACGAATTGATTGAACGAAAATAATAGCACCTTGACATTTTTGTAGGAAAATCACTGATGCATGTAATTTTCTTTTTCATCATCATCATCATTTTCAGCCGAAAGACGTCCACTGCTGAACAGAAACAGATCGGTCCCGTGCCATCCGCATCCAAAGCGATCTCGCAACCTTAATCAGGTCGTCGCTCCATATTGTTGGAGGCCTACCCACACTCCATGTTCATTTTGTGTGAAGTTTATTCAAATGGGTTTACACGGATATTTTCATTCGCTCATTTAACCCTTTCAACGCCAAGCCTCGACAAAACGTAAAACTGCCTTTGATCAATTATAACTGTAGATCCACAGTCGCGCGCCCGAAAATGTCCGAGCCAAATGAGCGCCACTTTGATAAAAGTGGCCTTCTTTTTTCTCAGTACGTTGCGTGAAATTGTCAAGTTTAGCTGTCAAGTGTCAACCGAAATTCGACTGTAATGAAGTAAAGACTAGGTTCAAATTTCTGTGTAGGTGATGATTTTAATTGTTATGCAAACAAATAAAAAAGTTCGGACATTCTTTGAAAGGGATTTTGTTCGGCAATGTGTATCTTCAGTTATAATTGATCAAAGAAAACTGCTTTGAATCTTATGCCATTGTGTCAAGATCACTTTGACAATGTACTTTGTGACACCTATATGTGTCGTTGGCGTTGAAAAGGTTAATCCGTTCGTGCCAGCTCTTGTAAATCGACCTGAGGCCGTATTGACTAACGCTTCTGACGCTTGCCTTCGCTTTCACCATCTCTTTCTTTCATCATTTTATACCGTTTTACAGAAAGAAATAGCGATTGCGAAGGCAAGCGTCAGACAATAAGCTTGCTGTACACAAGCTTGCCATACTTACATACCTAAATACACCATCAATCACTGACTGACGTCACGTACAACATTTAGGCAACTGTGGGTGTGGGGTAGGAATCACGTTGTTACTGCGTCACGCCGCTTACACAAGTAACCTGAGTAGGTACAACCTTACCATATTTTGTCACCTTAAAACGGGACAACGACGTTTTAAGGAGATTTTGGGCAGAAACAAACAAAAAATGCAGTAAAACATTAACATTACCGCCCAATTTTACATTTTTTTTTTCCTATGCGCAAACCGGGTGACGATTTCAATTCAAAAAATGTGTCCAACTCTTGGCTAGATTTTTAAAAATATTATCTTTAACAATTACTTTACTTACTAACATAGTTTAAACTACGTACACATTTTAATTGAGCTTTTTCTTGTCCGAAACTTTATCAAAGAAAAATACATGTAGGTAGACTACCGACGTGCCGTTATTTAAAATTTTCTGATAACGGGACATTTTCGAGTCCCCGCCCAATTTGTTTTTCGGGACACCGGGACAGAGTATCTGAGAGCGGGACAGTCCCGTTCAAAACGGGACGTATGGTCACATTACCTAAGTACCTACTTAAGTATTGGGATAGTTCGAAATTACATCAAAACACTAGTGTTTTATACAAAGTACCTATAGGTAGTACCTTCAAATAAGCCTCGTCAATTAGCTCAAGGTATTTTAGTTTAGATACTTAACTGTTTGAAGTGTATCTAAAACTTGTCGTTTTTGTACCAAGGGCAACTACTTAGTCTAGGTACGACCGAACTAGGTTCAAAAATATTGCATGCCCTTAATAGAATCCGTTCGACAGTATTAACCTTGAGAAATTGTGATTGAAGTCATAGAAGTTACAGAATAAAAAAAATACACCACAAAATGAATTCGGAATATTCCAAAGAATCAAGAGTGATCATGATTCTGAGAAAGACGAATCAAACTTACTATAAATAATATATAAGTACTTACATATAATGTACTAGCTTTTGCCCGCGACTTTGTAAGCGAAGACAATAACGTTATGTTTGCATGAAATTTGACACACAGGTAGTTTATTACGTGGATTAACACATAGGATAATGCCAGGAAAATGCAAAGTTCCCGCGGAATTTGAATAAGTGAATTCTAAAGCGGTAAATAAGCCGCGGTGGCCTAGTGGTTTGACCTATGGTCTCTTAAGCAGAGGATCATGGGTTTGAGCCCGGGCTTGGACCTCTGAGTTATTCCGAATTCTGGCGAATTCTTCTAACGATGGGCCTCATAAGAAAGCTCAAAGTCACTCAGAGGGCGATGGAGAGGGCTATGCTTGGAGTTTCTCTGCGGGATCGCATTAGAAATGATGAAATCCGCGCAAGAACTAAAGAGTAAAGTCACGGACATAGCTCGAAGAATCGCTAGACTTAAGTGGCAGTGGGCAGTGGCTAGGGCATCGCTCGTAGAACTGACGGCCGATGGGGCCGAAAGGTTCTCGAGTGGCGTCCGCGGACCGGAAGACGCAGTGTAGGTAGGCCTCCAACAAGATGGAGCGACCGCATTGGATGCGGATGGCGCAGGGCCAATCTGTTTGGCGAGCCTTGGGGGAGGCCTATGTTCAGCAGTAGACGTCTTTCGGCTGAAATGATAGTGATGACTATATCAAAAACAGTCTTTGATATTATATTAGGTCTCCAAAGGTGGGGGGCCCTAGGCTGCAGTGTCGCCGCAAAGCGCGATTAATGCCGGACGGTAAGTAAACTAAAACTGTCATTGATTTTTGTACTGGTAACACTGAGGTGAGTGGGGAGCGATCTTTTTTGGTGGCTAGACAACGGTGGCTAGTTTGAAAGTTAACGGCGAAGGCGCGACTGGTAAAAAGGGCATTAACTTGTATTGAAAGTATGTATGAAGGATAGGGGAGAAAAATTGCACTGTGCGTTTGTGTAGTGAGTAAAAGAACAACCAATGGTGAGTCCCTAAACGTTCCTTATGTAATGTCGTGCCTATTGTAGAGCAATATGATCACAAGAATGAACCGTATAATAATCTAGCAAGTTTAAGGAACAGTGCATGTTAAGCACACAGCAGAAGGTAACTAAACCTTGTATCACAATCCCGAACCGAGTGTTGGTTCAGGTGGTCAGGGCTGGCTATGAGGGGATTTGTTGGGAGGCCAGTGGGCGGAAGCCCGGTTGTGATTGTAGATTATTAAGGACAAACAAAGTAATAATGATTAGGGTTCATTCAACGATCATATTGTGCTATAAATGTGGTTACAGTTATCGTAGGTATATTGCGAAGCTATACCATACACCCTTAGTAGAAGGCGTCGCCACAAATTTTGGTGGAGATGCTGGGATACTTTGACTCACCCAAGTGGGAAAGATTAATGGAAAAATGTACTTAGATTAATAATTCGACAATTATTTAATGCGCAATTTAATCTTCAAGCCTCGCTGCCGTAGTGTCAGTATACATTGAACAGTTAGAATTCTTTGTATGTATGGTCAGGCATGGTGCAAGCCCGCTGACTGCCAATTTTGCGAAATTTAGAGGGGTTCCTCGTGGGCAGATTCAGTTATCATACGCCAGAGGTGCGTCCTCACTGACAGGCAGGTTGTGAAAGTGGTGAGCCATAGTGTTGGTTATATGGATAGAACCGCAAGCCCGCTGACTTCCAATTTTGCGAAATTTAGAGGGGTTCCTCGTCGGAAGAGTCAGTGGTCATACTCCATTTGGTAGAGGTAATGCCTCACCAACAGGCTACCAATATAAGGTTGCATAAGTTTCCTTGGCTTCAGAGGGCTAAAGTAGCTGCCCTATGCGATTGTTGACGAAAACAGTAATGCAGGAGTTGCAAGGTTGGTTGTTTAAGAACCGTAAAATTTATGTATCAAAAGAGGGTAAGTTGTTGGTTAAATTTGCGCTAAGAGAAAATAACTGAGACTGAGATTTCCTACTTGGTGGAGTGGAGTCAAGTAACAATAACCCGGATACATTAGTTCAGTCATGATTATGTGGAGAGAGGCCGATTACTAAGTTGGACGAAGTAAATGTTCCGTGAAATTTAATGCCTTGGTATAGGAATTGAATGTATATCTGTAATGCCTTGTTAAATGTTATGATAAAGTAAATAAATAAATATGTAACGGGCCACTCCAAATGTATAAGCCATGTTTTTTTTATTGAAGATAAAATGCTCGCACGAGCAACTTAGTCACAAAGCGATTTATTTGTGTTATGTGTATTCGTATCCCGGGAGTCGCGCCACTACGTTTGCGCACTTCCATACTAACTCATAGACTTGTTGTGAGAGACAAAATAGTCGCGGAAACAAAAGTGGCACGGTGCGTGCATACCCTAAGATGACGTAATAACAACTTATATGGCTAGAGTCTATGGAAAATAAAAGGACGTGTTTTGCTAGCGTTGGCTAAAAATTTAAAAATCATATTGTGTTTCTTAATTTATTTTCATGAATATTCTAATATTTCGTTTAACACATAGTAATTATACTATTTTTTTTTACATTATCGATTCACGTGAGATTATATTTTGACGTGTGGGAACTACCTTATTATAATATTATTAGTGCTTGATCTGTGGTGCACGTTCGGATACACAGTACACGGTAAGTACCATGTTACGGTTTCATATGAGAAAATAATGTTTATTAACATAGTTATATCAATAAAAGTAATAACTGGTTTTATTTTAATCCTCCATAATATTGTAAAACCTTTTGAAAATTATATATATTTTCTTCAGGTGTAGATTAAAAAAAAAACTTAAGTTGTTTTTATTTTTTCTTCGGCAATATAGTGAACGAGACTGAACGTGAATTTATGAAGTTCACCACACAAAGTATCCGAACGTACCGTCGAGTATACCCGCGCATTCTCGAGAATAAAAAAAAGAGGGTTGTTCTGTTCAATTCTTGTTGAAGAAACATTATTTTCAGATTTTATCGTTTCAGTTTAATCGAATATTGTTAAATAGAAAACAAGTCTGTAGTAGAATCAGTGGTGTGGTCCGAAAGGATTAATAAGTGTGAAATTACAAGACAAGAAAGTACTTTTTGTTTATCGTCGAAACCTCGTAGTAAGTTAATGTAGTCTTGACGAGATCAGATTAATACAGTGTATTGGAAGTAAAAGGTTTAAAAATAAGTTTTAAATCGTTACTTTTAAACAAATTTCAGGTCGACGTCACTTGAGAGTATTTGAGCAATAAGGACTAGGATTAAGGAATATATCAATCCCAATATTTTGTTCCCTGCAAATAGCTGAAACTCCTCAGGTAGGAAGTCTAGAAATAGCATTTTATTATAAGACTAGCGACCCGCCCCGTCTTCGCACGGGTGCAATGCTGATACTAAATAATACAACAGAATGTCTTTATTTATATTACAACGTTCACAGCTTTTTTGTCATTAGACCTCATAGCAGGGCTTGAAATACTGTTAAAAGGTTGGTATCGTTACCACAGTGGGACAGATTTAGCGTTAAGTTGTAATTAACGTTAACCAATGTAATGTAAATGGTAATGTTACCTACAGCTGTGCATTGAGCTAACGGTAAGTCAAAGGTATCGTTAAATCATTTTTAACGTTATTAGATAACGTTAATAGCAGCTTGTTTATTTTTGATTCACTGATGGATGGATATATTGTAGGTAAGGCTCTTCCTTCACTTCATGCACGCTCACGGTAGCCATGGCAACAACGCCAATCAACCAGCGCGTCTATCGGTAGCGCGGTGTAACAACGTAGCATTGCCGATTAAAGTAGTGTTACTATGGTAACGTTATAATAATGTGAATTGGGTAACGTTAACAAGCCCTGCAATGAAAAGTAAAATTACCGATGAAAAATAACGTTAATTGGGTAAAGTTATAATGGTGATATGTTATCAAGTAACGTTATAATTTACTACCGTTACTAAGGTATTTTTATGATTTTACCGTTTCCTAACGTTACTCATAATGTGAATTTGGTAACGTTAACAAGCCCTGCCTCATAGGCACGCGCCGCCCGCATTTTAAACCTGTAATATCATCGAAAATATTAATTTCAATTACATGCTGTAAAGGGCTATATTGATCTATATTGCATGCTCAATGTATTTAAGGTACTTGATTGGATAAGGACTAACGCTGTATTGCTTGAAATCGCTTCGTGGATAGGACATTATTTCGGATAAAAAGTGGTTATTGTGGGTTATCCCTAAGAGATGTCTATCTATGTGCCATCGCGGACTTTTTTGTAGACCTTTTTAAGGTGTACAATACTGTGGTGCATTGTTTTGATCTGTCTCGTGGGGTTCAGCCGGCGTTTGCAATGTGGGCGCGGAAGGATGTGTTTATTTACGGTGTCACATTACAAACCTTTTAAATAATCAGCGATTCTCTACTATATATTATGCATGTATTATACATATAAACCTTCCTCTTGAATCATTCTATGTATTTAAAAAAAAAAAACGCATCAAAATCCGTTGCGTAGTTTTGAAGATCTGGGCATACATAGGGACACACAGACGGCGGAAAGCGGCTTTGTTTTATACTATGTAGTGAAGCTAATTTAAGTGGTATAAAGTATTGTATTGTATTGTATTACAATAAAGTAATGGATTTTTTCTAATTATAATTTCAGTCAGCTTCACAATGGAATAGGCTTTGCGTACACGGCTCGCGTTGAGACAAAAGCATCTCAATGATCTTACGGAAGAGGCCAAATCTATGGTAAACGGTGAAAGTGGCATACCATTAATCGAAGTAACCCCCTGTGTTTACAAATAAAAACAAAAAAAAAAAAAAAAAAAAAGAATAATGTGGGGACCTGGAAGGTCTGTCATCACAATGCACCGAAGACCAGATGAAGGCAGAAAAGGCACTGGCAGGTTTGGAGTCCCTGAGTCAGGTAGCAGTTAATAAATATCCTGATCAGATAGCAAAATTGCCTAAGCTAGACCTGGCTAAGTTTAATGGAGATACATTAAAATGGACGGAATTCTGGGACAAATTTGAGGCAAACATCCATTGCAGACACCTAAAAGACGTGGACAAATTGGCGTACCTGCTGAGCAGCCTAGAGGGGGCCGCTTTGGCTACGGTAGAAGGCCTAGGTGCCACCAACGCAAATTACGCCATAGCGACTGAGGTGTTGCTCAAGCGATATGGAGCAAAAGACAAGGTGGTTGACGCTCACTACGCTGCAATTAACAAGTTGGAGGTTGCAGCCAATGTAGCCAGTGAGTGTAGAAATAATCTTAACCAGAATGAGAAACAATTGAGGATCCTGGCAGCGCATGGTGAGAACATCAACAGCAACTACCTCCGCGTAACCATATCCTCTAAAAATTTCCTGGACCTGTTCTTTACCAGGTGAAATTGCTTAGTAGAGACACGGAGATAACAGAACTGCGTGAGTGTCTAGAAAAGTTGAGCATGGCTATGGAACAATCGGACGTACCACCCGCTTCAACATCTGGTGTCACCATTCCGGAAAGTTCCACAGAGGTCTTACACAGTGTCGGGAAACGTCGAGTACGACTAATTAATAAGCCGAAGCCGAAGAAACAAGAACCTCGACGAGTTAACTGCCTACTTGTGGACCGTTAGTCTCATTGTTCTGAGCTGGATGAGATCAAGCAAACTACTCCCAGCCTTCGTTTCAAGACGTATAAATGAAATCAAGGAGAGCAAAGATGTTCAATTTCGTTACGTCAACACGCACCTGAAATCCAGCTGATTTAGCCACACGACCTGAAATATGGCAACAAAAGAAGGACTTGTGGTTGAATGGTCCGGAGTTCATCACCAAACAACAGGATTGTTGGCCAAGCATCACGAAGGCTGACGAACATACAACTTTGCTTTCGGCCGGGGAGGCTCTGGACGCTGTGGGCGGTCCAGAGGTGGTAGAGAAGGGTTATGGAGATAATCATTCGCATGAAGATAGTAATATGATTGATTTACCGGTGGTGGCAGAAGAATCCACACCTGAAACTTATCAGCCCGAGGATGTAGACGTAGTAGAGTTACCTGCAACTACAGAAGAACCCTCGCAGACTAATGACGTGATAAGACATTGCAATCAGAATATTTTCCCGATGAAGTCGCAGGCAAAAGGACTCATTTATCATGCAAGTTAGGCTTATTCCTCGATGTTGATGGAATATTAAGATGCAAAGGGCGCATGTCGAACACCACATGGACGTATGACAAGAAACATCCTATACTGATACTAAGGAAATGTATTTTCACAAATGAGATTATTAAAAGTACTCATGAGTCCAACTACCATGTAGGGGTAGCACATACATTGAGTATCATTCGACAAAATACTGGATACCGCAGGGGAGAGCAGAGGTGTAGCGCTTAATTAGAAAATGTCCTCAGTGCATGAAATATGGAGGAGGTCCATATAAACTGCCACCTACGCCAGCGTTACCAGCAGAGAGAGTAAATTATAGCAAACCATTTACTTATACTGGAATGGACTATTTTGGACCAATGTTTGTGAGTACTGAGTCTGGGAAGGAAAAACGATGGATATGTATGTACATATGTTTAGCTGTGCGCGCCATTCATATGGAGGTAGTTAACAATCTAACAGCGGATGAATGTTTATTGGCTTTGCGAAGGTTTACAGCGACGAGAGGAGTGCCGCTAAAAATCGTTTCAGACAAGGCTCTTCAGTTCAAGTTGACCAGCCAGCTGCTATCTGAAGCCTTCTGTAAAGAGAATAAGATTCAGTGGAAGTTTATACCGCAGTTAGCACCTTGGCATGGCGGTTTTTACGAACGTCTCGTGGCTATCGTTAAACACTGTCTGAAACGCACGATAGATAAACATTTGCTAATGGACAATCAGTTGCTGACAGTTATAAAGGAGGTCGAGTCAGTAGTGAATTCTCGCCCGTTAGTCAGAGTTGGTGCTGAGCTCGAACATGTTCTGAAGCCATCCGACTTCTTATCATTGGGAAAATGTTTAGAGTTTAGTCTAGAGGCAACAAGCACTGGCACAGTTACGAAGATTGATCTCATTCAGGGTTGGAGAAGAGGACAGACCATACTGAATGAATTCAAAAGAATGTTCGAAGATCAATATTTGCCTAGTCTACGGGAAAGATACAATAACTCTTACCAACAACCACGAGTCAAATCACATCGAGTACCCTGCCTTGGTGATATAGTGCAGATACGAGATGACTCTTATAAAAGATGTAGTTGGAAGGTTGGAAAAATTGTCTCGCTAATTCAGGGACGTGACGGGGAATGCCGAATAGCAAAGGTCAGAGTAGGCAACTTTGAATTTACTCGCTCCATAGGTCATTTATACCCGTTGGAAACTGATGTTGCCCCATCGCGAGAAGTGATCGGTAGGGCAGTTACACAGCAGCCTGCGGTCACTGGTTCAGAGGACAACCAGGACAATCCTGAAATAATCACAAAGACCACAGTACAACCGAAGGCCATTCAGCCTGAGCTCTCTAATCCCGAGGGATCTGAAGAGGCGAATGTTTCTGATCTTGCAGATGTACCTGTAACAATGGAGGAAGCCATTGATGACAATGGTGAAACAGCTGTCGTAGATGAAGTTGCTCAAGAGGAAGAGGAGCTGGTGAACACATCACCTTGCGATGATGATTCTAATGGAGGTGAAGTAACCAAAAAAAGGAGAGACGCAGCAATAAAGGCGAAGGAAAAGATCGCCGAGTGGACGCGTCAGTTGTTTATTCACCTGTAAACATCACCAAGCTCTCGTCTTCGGGAGTGTCGCCGCAAAGCGCGATTAATGCCGGACGGTAAGTAAACTAAAACTGTCATTGATTTTTGTACTGGTAACACTGAGGTGAGTGGGGAGCGATCTTTTTTGGTGGCTAGACAACGGTGGCTAGTTTGAAAGTTAACGGCGAAGGCGCGACTGGTAAAAAGGGCATTAACTTGTATTGAAAGTATGTATGAAGGATAGGGGAGAAAAATTGCACTGTGCGTTTGTGTAGTGAGTAAAAGAACAACCAATGGTGAGTCCCTAAACGTTCCTTATGTAATGTCGTGCCTATTGTAGAGCAATATGATCACAAGAATGAACCGTATAATAATCTAGCAAGTTTAAGGAACAGTGCATGTTAAGCACACAGCAGAAGGTAACTAAACCTTGTATCACAATCCCGAACCGAGTGTTGGTTCAGGTGGTCAGGGCTGGCTATGAGGGGATTTGTTGGGAGGCCAGTGGGCGGAAGCCCGGTTGTGATTGTAGATTATTAAGGACAAACAAAGTAATAATGATTAGGGTTCATTCAACGATCATATTGTGCTATAAATGTGGTTACAGTTATCGTAGGTATATTGCGAAGCTATACCATACACCCTTAGTAGAAGGCGTCGCCACATGCAGCCCAAGAAGCCATTATGTAGATCCGCCCCCGTGTAATTACAACAACCATAACCCTTTGGGCATAATGCATGTTACGCAATCTGGCGCTAAGAAAGAAAATATCATTATGCTTGAAACAATAATTTTGCGTCATTTTGACCACACTATCTGCGCAATCAGTGTTTTAATGATTTATGTGGTGAAACGATTTAATTAACTCGAGTTATAATCGACTGTGGGTTGACATTTAGTTTATTAGGAACCAGTTATTTAAAACAATAGTTGAAATTAATTATGTGTCATTCCGAACTATTGCAGTGTATTGCCCAAATTTGCTAACTGGTGTTCAATGTGTTCATGATGTCGGAACTTGTTTAATTAGGTAGACCTTACGTATAATTGCGTAAACCGGATCCGTGGGGGTTGTTATTAAATAATACGACCGCTTTAGCCTAGTTGGTAGTGACCCTGCCTACGAAGCAAGAGGTCCTGGGTTCGAATCCCGGTAAGGGCATTTATTTGTGTGATGAGCACGAATATTTGTTCCTGAGTTATGGATGTTTTCTATGTATTTAAGTATATATTTATCTATATAAGTTTGTTAATCATCGTCTAGTACCCATAGTACAAGCTTTGTTTAGTTTGGGACTAGGTAGATTTGTGTAAGATTGTCCCTTAATATTTATTTATTTAATTTTCGAATGGTACGGTCAGCTGCAAAAAAGGTACCCCCTGTAATGGCGGTAACCACACTGAGGGGGTACCTTTTCTCTGCTTGTACTTTACGCCATCAAAACAAATATGAAAATGGAAGCTAAGTTCAATAATAATATTGCCTGCGACTCCGTCTGCGAAGAATAACTCGCGGGAATTATGCAATTTCCCAGGATAAAAACTGTCCTATAGGTATCCTTCCCAAGGTCTCAAACTAAATACTTATCACCATTCCAAATTCCATCTAAGTAAATCGGTTCAGCGAGCGGTTTAAGTGTGAAGAGGTAAAGTGAACACTTTCGCATTTATGTCATCATCATCATCCCAGCCTATATACGTCTCACTGCAGGGCACAGGCCTCCTCTCAGAATGAGAGGGCTTGGGCCGTAGTTCCCACGCGAGCCCAGTGCAGATTGGGAACTTCACACACACCATTGAATTTCTTCGCAGGTGTATACAGGTTTCCTCACGATGTTTTTCCTTCACCGTAAAGCTTATGGTAAACTTCAAATGTAATTTCGCACATAAATTCCGAAAAACTCAGAGGCGAGCCGGGATTTGAACCCGCGTCCCTCTGCTTGAGAGGCCATTGGTCAAACCGCTAGGTCACCACTAGGGCACCACGCATTTATGTATAATAATTATTTAGTATGGATATACTGGCTATCTATTGCGCAGAAAAGAAGAAAATTATGAAAATCGAAAGTGTCAAGTTCCGAAGATAAAAATCCTGAAAAAAAGAAAATTCTTAAAATAAAATTAAAAGACAATTTCTTTTATCTGCGGAGATAGAAAGACAAACAACATTTCCTGTAAAATATTTGATTTTATTAACAAGCTCACAATTTACACTTCAGCTTACATAATTAACTGCAATATTAACAAATAGGATTTACGAGATACGTTATCTTTACATTATTACTGTACCCCTTTCAGTGACCCGCAAACGGATGCTTGTTGGTAATAACAAGATAATTATGTAACTATAAAAATAAATACCTCGCAAACCGAGTTTTTCTTATACCAGGAGAAGTGTTTAATGAATTAGCCATCGAGGCTTCCAATTAGACTGGCATAGTCACACAACACAAGTGCAAGCCTCGGAAAAAAAATAGAAAAAGAAAATAAACTCGAAAACACTCGTTCTCTCCAAAGAGGTAAGACCAAGCTATGTCGATTTGTTCGCCCTCGAATACCTCTACTTAACATAATTTATCGACATCGTTACAGCAGTTTCCTAGACCCCCGAAATATAGATAGATAAGTAATTATACAAGTAAATAAGTAATTGTCACGGGTTTATAAGTAATCAAAAATTTTACTACCTAGCGAAGGATTTTTCTGCCATTTTTCTTGCGGGGTCTTCGTAACACTCCTTCAAATACACGCACGAGACTAGATACATTTGCCATTGCCTAACATACAGTATGGTCTTGCACGATTCTCAAATGGCCTGTATGTTTGAATAAGAAGCTTTGTTTTGGCTCTTGGTAGGTACGGTACCTATGTATATACTACATGCATACATTACATATAGCATAGTTTCTCCACCTTTTTTGCATCGTGGCAATCGTAAAATGACGCCTCCCTTTTTTATATTGGCCAACCTATCTAATCGTTTTGGTGCTTAGAATCTCCTTGCTTGCTATTGAGTACTTCTGTTGGCCGATTTTCAGATCATTACCTCCACCAGCATTCCAGCATTTTTTTCACATTAACTACGATCTTTGCGTGGAACAGTGGCGCCATCTGTGATTTGCTTTGCGTTCCAAATAGCCGAATGACAGAAAGCATCGGATTTTCTTTTGTAGATCCTGATTCTTTTACGTGTTCCGAACTATGTTGAAGCTGCAAAAACAATGAACAATATTTAAATAAGTTTTTGTTAGTAAAAATATTTATTACTGCAAGCTTTTTTTGCTGACTGTGCTTTGCTTACATAGTCTTTCAAAGCATTTAGGTACATTATGTGAACCAAAATTAAAGTTAATCCGACCATTGGAAGCGGGTTAAATTTTACTTCCAAGATTTGACCCATACTTAAGAGGTTAGTTACATAAAAGCTGTAAAACCTAACATTTTCAATCGTGGGTACAAGCTTTTTGCTAATCATATTAAACGGAATCAATCAATATACATGTCACACATACAATAAACAGAAAGCTTGAAGTAAGCATAAGTGTTGAAAAATAAGTCGTCAACAAAAAAAGGGTACACAGAAAATAATAGTGGCTGATTGTAATAACGCGAAGACGCTTGCTATCACATACACATTCACTATTCCTTTCTTTCAAACGGTATAAGATTTTGGGAGAAAGAGATGGTGAAAGCGGTGGCAAGCCCCCGCGCGATAGATACGGTCTCAGATTTTACCTTGAAAATACGAGTGTTTATTGTCTTCATTTTCATTGCAGGTTATATTATTATGTTCTTGGACCTTTTGCTCTGTAATAATAAAAAAGTAAAACATGATTTGTAAACAGTATTCTATAAGTTCATATACCTAGTTCAATGAAGTGTTTCAAATATTTAACACTAGCTTTTACCCGCGGCCTCGCCCGTGTTAACTTTTACATCTGGCATTCGAAATTCCGTGTTTTCCCAAAAAATCCCGAGGCAATTCACAAAAATTGCATGACGCTCTTCATAAAAAGCACCTATACCAAATTTCATGTCTCAAAACTTAGCAGTTGAGATTTCGTTATTTTATTCCGAAACCGTGGGAATATCGAGTTAGAAAGTAGCCTTGATGTGATATTCCAGAGATCCAGCTTGCTGCACACCAAATATTGTTCAAATCCGTCCAGCCGTTTTAGCGTGAAAGAGTAACAAACATACGCACACACACATAAAATAGCAAGTTTTCGCATTTATATTATCACTAGCTGTTGCCCGCGACTCCATCCGCGAAGAATAGGAGTATAAAAAATAGCCTACGACCTATTCTCAGACCTACCAAATGTAGGCAAAAAGATTTCATAAAAATCGGTTGAGCCGTTTCGGAGGAGTTTGATAACAAGCACTGTGACACAAGATTTTTATATATTAGAAGATCATTTATCATTTACCCCACGGCTTCCCCTCCTGGCTGCTAAATCTCTGTATCAATTGCCACACTCCAGCTCCAAGGTTCTCCATGCTGGCCGCTATCCTGTTCTGGGCTTCCGACATCTGCACTATGGACTCCGCTATCTTGAACAGACCCTCGGCCTTCAGTTTGTCTACTTCTATTCGAGACTCTTCAATACGCTCGAGTGTTTCTTTTGCTGAGTTTATTGAACTGTCTGATGTGGCTGGAAATTTACAGAAAAAAATAGAATTAAGTAAATTATAATTTTTACTAATATGATATTTACAATAATGGAGTATGCTTTGTGTTTTTTTGGTTTTAGTACCTACAATACTTAAACAAACGTCTTTGAAACTAGTTAGCGTATTTTAATCTTAATACAAAATATACAAAGCTGGCCAAGTGCGAGTCGGACTCGCGCACAAAGGGTTCCGTACCATTATCTGTATATAAAGGCAATTAAATTGCGTTTGTTGTATGGGAGTCCCCATTAAATATTTGTTTAATTTTAATTTAACTATTTATTTTTAAAGTGAATATATAACTAAATATTCTGTGAATATTTCAAACGTCTATCTGTTGCAGTTATCAATATCAAGCAAAAATGAGCAAAAAAATCACGTTTGTTGCATGGGAGCCCCCTTAAATATTTATTTTATTCTGTGTTTTAGTATTTGTTGTTATAGCGGCAACCAAAATACATCATCTGTGAAAATTTCAACTGCCTAGCTATCACGGTTCATGAGATACAGCCTGGTGACAAACGGACGGACAGCAAAGTCTCAGTAATAGGGTCCTGTTTTTACCCTTTGGGAACCCTAAAAATTAATCCCTATATTGTTTGGCCACTTTGTAACTTGAAAATGACCTTACTGATTTCATTAATCATCTCTACAGGAGCCTTCTAACTTAAGCTTTAACAAAAACATTGCCATGATGCACATTTAAATACCCTTCCCTGTGCAAACAAATTTCACAAATATTAAAAGCATAATTGAAATTTAAAAAGTGCATTACTACTGCTTCTTCTCCTGCGAGCTTTCTTGGACCGCAGGGATCTAGAACTTTCTTTCTTCATCTCCCTCGTTGTACTTAATGGGTTAGCTTTGGCAGTCAGTAAATCCTTGATGTTGTAGCCGAGGATATTGCACAATCTGGTCTCTAGTGTTGTCAGCTCTATTTCAGCACCCGTAGCTGCTGTAGTTTCATTGTTCCTCATTGCTCGAACCTTGTTGTTGAGACGGGCTTTATAGTCAGTGTAGAACTGAAAATTTGACAAAGGACATTCTTTAGTGCCTAAGGTTTTATCAAGATAAAAGTTAGCAGAAAGTGAACTGTTCAAAACTTTTAAAGTTTTATTCTCACTTCACCTGACAACCTCATCCAAAATAATATAATGTTTTCAACTGTAGAAGTATACCAATAATTATGGTTTATTGTGTTGAAGATGAATTAAAAATCATTTGCATTGACATTTTATACGGCCATATACGGCGACACTCACGGCAGGTGATTTCTTTAAAATAAATAAAGTTAATCAACTTATTTAAAAATAATATTTTTTTAATCTAAACCCATTACAAAATATTCACAAAATCCTGACCACTATAACATTCACTTTGAAAAAGTTCCACATTTATGGCCACGGTTCAAATAACCGAAGAAAAGTAGAATAAAAAGGTACCTTCGCCCATTCTCTCCCTGTCCTAAACGAGGAGCCGACATTTTCGACATTCAGGATGTCTGCGCATTCCGCCCACAACTTTTTCGACAATGCGCGCCCTTCCTTGGACCTCAGACGACCGAGCGCCAGATTTCTATTCTTTTCTAAAAACTCTAATAACAATTTCATTTGACGCAGCGACACAGTTTTTTTCAGAGTTCTTTCCATGTCTATAAGCGTAACTTGAAAAAAACTGCAACAGGATAGAGATAGGGCAGAACACTTTTATGATTTATGTGAAATGATTTTATGATAAATGTAACAACATGTTTATTTGTTTCTAGTTACTGGATTAACGCATACAAATAAGTACAGAAAAATACTAAGTACACAAATCTCTTTTTTTTACACAATTTTATTTGCGTTTTACTTTACGCTGTCATACCGTTGACGTTCATTTGGCGTTCCTATTCAATCAACTGTTTGCAGCAATTAAAATAGGTGTTCATTCTACATGCACTGATTTATTTAAGTACGTTCTGTTGTAATTTCACAGCGGTGTGTATAATGAAAAACTTATTTCAAATGAACATAAATTAATAAACTTTTTTTTTTCGTCATGAAAACTATCCTTTAGTTGCTAGATAATAAAGTTCTGGGTAAACAACCCGTTAGGGAATATCAAAGGGAATATCATACGTATGTATATCAAAAAAATTAGAACAATTGAAGAATAATTATTTGGTTGTTTAGTTTTTGAAACTTCTTTTTTTCATTTTGTTATTGCCGGGCTGCTGCGAATTATTTTAATTTAATTAAACTAGTAAACTAGGTTAATTTTGGAGATTACATGTAACTTAAACATAAATAATTATTGTTTTATAGTTCTGTAATAACAAAGTGAAATTTTAGCTGAATATGTTTGGTAAAAAGCATGAATCCAAAGCATCCACTGTCTATGGCAAGACTAAAGGTAATGACGTTAGGAGAAATATAAAACATTGTCTATACATCTTGACAATCATGGCGAGCACGTCAAGGTTTGTTTTTCTCCTATAATTTTATTACAGTTTATATCGTATAGAAGTAATATTATTTATATATTGTATTGCAGAATAGTGATAATGTTGGCTAAGCTTATACGTAAGTTATTGGTAAAGATTGAAGCCTCGTGGTCGCTGTCACGGCTAAGGTGTTTACCATGGTACGTTTACTACTTGCTGATGAGATGAACTTTCCTTTGTGGTTTTAGAATTGAAGCAAATAAAGTCGTGTGCTATGCACATCCCGATGCGCCGCTTATCGAGGACTACCGGGCGGGTGACATGATATGCTCCGAATGCGGCCTCGTTGTCGGCGACAGGTATTGTTACCCTGGAAATTTGGCAATGTTACGAAATTCATTCAGCTTTCCAAACTTAAGTTTCTAAAGTGTTGAAATTATAAAATCACCACTAATGTATTCAATGGATAGTCCTCATTTCGTTTACAGACTTGTAAATAATCAATGCTAATTGCATGTCTTTGAGTAGGTAATAATATATTCATGCTCTTAGTTTTACTGGTTTCCTTCAAAATCAGATAATGTAAGCATTTAAAGTCCAGGATTATTCAAGGACTGTTCAACAATAGATGTGCAGAACAAAAAGTACCAATTAACTTAATGATGAGACATTAACTACTATTCATAATCTAAAATAAAGAAATGAAGTAGGAGTGGTGTAGCAAGCTCTAGGTGGGTGGGTGGGTTTTCTACAAGTTTTTTTTTACTCCATGGGGGTAATCATTGTTCCTTTCTCACATTTTTCATGATTATAGTTGAAACCATTTACAGTGACACCAGTTAAAACGAGATGGTGGATATGACGCCGATTTGTAGAGGTCTATGATATTGTGATAGAATTTTGATAGCAACGCTATTAACTACTAATGGCCTTAATGACCAGTGATCGGAACTCTGGGAGCAAAACTTTAACAAAACTTGTAAAGCTGACATTAAGGAGAATTTGCAACCAAGAAAAATAAGAATGTTATTGGCCAATTAGTGTTCAATTTAACTCTATATCGAAATCTCAGATTTTCAGTAGTTTATTAATATTTTCATGTCTGTAAGCACTGTTTCATGCTTGTTGGCAAGTTTTGTTAAAGTTTTGCTCCCAGAGTTCCGATCACTGTTAATGACTAAAACTTGATGTTCCTACCAAAGTCGCTCAAACCAGTTTTGACTGTAATTTTCTTCATAATTTTTTTCTTTATTATTATTATTATTTTAAGACTAATGAGTGTTGTGGAAGCGAAAGATGTATGTTTGGACCATAGCAGGTGGAAACAAATAGTCTCTGTCCCCATTGCTGGGAAGGAGGTGTGATTGTATGTATGTATGCTAATTTTGGGTACCTACTTTAGTTTAACAGACAGTATTACTGGTGTACAACAAGCATGCTAAAGCAACCACTGTTTAGATACTATAAAAAACTGGTTTAACAACCTTGGCTGCTGTTAGGAGTCATTAGAAGTAGTTGTTGCTAAGCTAAAGCGACTGGTCGCCATAAATTTAAGTGACCCAAGTTAAAAACCAAATATAGTGGAAATGTTAACGGAATATATTTTAATCAACAGAGTAATAGATGTAGGATCAGAATGGCGTACATTCAGCAACGAGAAGTCTGGAGTGGATCCATCTCGTGTTGGTGGCCCCGAGAACCCTCTACTTTCAGGGGGAGACCTTTCCACTATCATTGGTCCTGGACGTGGAGACGCGTCGTTTGATAGCTTTGGTGTATCCAAGTATCAGAACAGAAGAAACATAAGCAGTACAGACAGAGCGCTGATAAATGCGTTCAGAGAAATTAACACAATGGCAGACCGCATCAATTTGCCCAAGACTATAGTTGATAGGGCCAACAATTTGTTTAAGCAGGTATGTATTCTTAGAATTTGAAATATCCCACATAATTAACTAACATCCATAGTTTGTACATATAAAAGGCAACCGTTACTGACTGATGTATCAATGCACAGCCCAAACCACTGAACCAATTGTGCTGAAATTTGGCATACCTTTAGGATTTTGGAAGATCCCACGGGTTAAGGAAACTCACTAACCATCCATTTAGGATCATAAAGGTCTGGTTTAAAGGGATTTTTGGAATTTCCCATGGGATAGAAATCAGGAGTTGACCATAAATATTATTTGTGCGCGGATGAAGTCGCGAGAAAAAGCTAGTAATATTATAAATGTGATAGGAATTCTGTCTGTCCGTTACCTACTAATTTTAATGAAATTTGGTGTGAAGATAATAATATGATGCCCTGGAAAGGAGAGTATAGTTTTTATCTTGGAAAATTGCATAGATCCTGTAGGATAGCGATACATTAATTCTGTGCATACTGAGTCATGGGCACCAGCTTTTGTGGCAACTTATAGTTCTTACTTTATTTATAATAAATGATCAGCAATTGACCGTTATGTCACCTGATAGAAAGTGCAAATGAGGTCAAAGTTGTAACTCGCTGGTTCAGTGACGTTTCTTTGGAAACACAGAAGATGAGTAGTGAATTCCTTTTGTTAGTAGTTTGCATTAGAAAGAATGCATGGATGAAGCAAACCAAATGATGATGGCCAGATTCATCAAACACTTCTCCCGCTATGTCCAGATTCTCTGGCTGCAAAGGAATGTTTGATGAACCTGTATATTCGTACTGCATCTTCCGATACAGGACAACTCAAAATAATATTCACTGCCCCATTAAAAAGGTCTAAATCAGTCAAATATGTCTCACGGTTATCCTTCGTCAGTATACACTCCACCAAAAAATGTATTAAGTCCTCAATCCTATTACAATCCATGCACATTGGAGATTGAACAACTTTCATCATATTTAAAAATTTATTTAATGGTACATGACCTGACCGCACTCGAAATGTAATTGTTAATTAACACTCAGTTCTTACATAATCCATGTCTTCAATTTCAGGTACATGATGGCAAAAACTTGAAAGGCAGAGCTAATGACGCCATAGCATCAGCATGCTTGTATATTGCGTGTCGTCAGGAAGGCGTGCCACGAACGTTCAAGGAAATCTGCGCTGTCAGTAAAATAAGCAAGAAGGAGATTGGACGTTGCTTCAAGCTCATCCTCAAAGCTCTGGAAACATCGGTTGACCTTATTACAACTGCTGACTTCATGTCTCGTTTCTGCTCTAACTTGGGGCTACCAAATTCAGTACAAAGAGCGGCCACTCATATTGCAAGGAAAGCCGGAGAGCTGGACATTGTGTCCGGACGCAGTCCTATTTCAGTTGCCGCTGCAGCTATCTACATGGCTTCGCAGGTAATTAAATGGACTGTTATTCTATTGAACTTTGAGACATCAATTTAAATTGAATGTTTGATTGATGCTGAGTCTCAGGCACAAATTTTAAAAAAGGATATCTTAGTATGCACTAAATATTTTTTGATTACAATGAAACCCCTTCCGTTCTTTCTTTTTAAAAGGAATATTTTGCATCCATGCATACACCCGATAAACATAATCTTTCTTCTAACACGGTTGAGTAAAAACTAGCTTGAGTCCACACAGCTCCCAATCCTAATGCAATTTCGGAAAACTGTCTACAATACAAACCTCTTTGCTAAATAGTTTTCTAAATCAAAAGTTCTGGGATGGGTGCTGATGGATTTAGGCAGGATATTCCTTTTATCTATTAAGATTACTTAAAAACAAGTGTTAAACAATACTTAATACCCTTTTTTAAAGACAATCTTTTCCGTAGTAGTTAAAAGCAAAACTATGCAGGTGAATAGGCTGATATGAGGGTAATGTAATGGTACTTAACTAATCAGAGTTTGTTAGCAAACTATGATAACATTTTATGTCCTTCAATCCACGCCGTTAACAGCAGACTTGCTAATCAACTTCGAACATCACAAATTCCATTATTACATAGAAGCGGCATCATTCCTGACAATATTTCAAATAAGTAACTCTACTGAATCGAAAAATTAATGCTATTTTTTATTTACAATTTAAATATAGCAAGTTAATCCTACGAATATTATAAATGTGAAAGTTTGTGAAGGTGTTTGGATGTTTGTTACTCAATCACGCAATAACGGCTGCACGGATTTATATGAAATTTGGTATGGAGATAGTTTGAGACCTTAGGAATAACATAGGATAGTTTTAATCCCGGAAAATTGCACAGTTCCCGCGGGATAGCGATAAACGAATTCTTTGCAGACGGAGGACAGGAGTATATTTCAAAGCAATTCATAATCTAATTTAACAATTAACTGAAAATTAATCTGGAGTTTGGGTTTTTTATTAGATGTTGATGTGTGATGTTGAAAATTCAAATCCATTGTGAAGAAGACATTAATATCTAAGGCGTACTATAAAATTAATGACTATATCATGGACAGGGATGTTTGGAAATAATTCCGATCCGCATTGGCGATCCCTAGTCTCAAATAGCGTATCTACTGTGATAAAAAATTTAATTGTATTAAATACTTTAGATGTATGTCATTTAATAACAATGTAGATCTGATTGAAAAAAAGATACCTTGTTGAGTTTCTTGCCGGTTTCTTCTCAACAGGGTTTTTTCCGAACCGGTGGTAGATTTTTCGACGTTCATAGGAGCATCAATTGATGCCTAAATTGAATAAAGAATTTTGACTTTGATGTCTTAGAATTATTGGTTGATGGTGACAAGTAGACACTTTAAAAATTTGACACTTGTTTTGCAGGCGTCAGAAGACAAGCGTAGCCAAAAGGAGATCGGCGACATCGCAGGCGTCGCCGACGTCACCATCAGACAATCGTACAAACTCATGTATCCGTTTGCGGCGAAACTATTCCCAGAAGACTTCAAGTTCGCCACACCCATCGAGTTCCTGCCCCAGATGTAATATTCCTTGGATCAGGGGCTTGCATTTTTTAAATAATTTAGTAAAACCAAGCAAAAGAGGAGGCATTTGCCCAGCAGTGGGACACAAAAAGAAAAAAAAACCGTCTTTGAAAAAAAGTAACCTTTCGATTGCCAATGCAAACGGACATTTGAGTATCGAAAGTTAATATATGGAATGGGCCATAATATCAAAACTTTTTTTTCTGGAACTGTAAACTTTTTAAAGTGTTATAAAACCAACCTAACCTAACGTAATGGGTTCTATATGCAGCCGTTTTAATAAATTCTGATATAAACTTCAAAACTTCTTCGTTTAGGAAAGCGTAGTGTGGGACGCCCTGCAACACGTTGGACTGATGACCTTAGGAGGACAGCTGGCAGTGGGTGGATGAGGGAAGCCCAGGATCGCGAATTTTGGCGCAATATGAGGGAGGCCTACGTCCAGCAGTGGACGGACAATGGCTGTAGATAGATGGATAGATAAACTTCAAACGGCTTCAGAAAAAAAAACTTTGAAATTATGATTATGACCCATTCAATATATGAACTTTCGATGTTCTGAGCCGTGTCCATGCAAACATTTCATTTTCAATACAAATTTTTTTGCTGACTATACTTGCATTATAAAAAAATAAATAAAATTATCATCTAAACTACAATATCCATACCAAATTTGAAGTCAATCCGGTTGATATCAAGTGACTGGAATTTGACTTACAAGATTTGAACAAACAATTATAGGTAATCAATTGTAACACAGACTGCGGGACTTTTAGGCGGTTGCATTGCTATAATGGATATTCTGCTTGCACATTTTTATTGCATGTTGAAATTATAATTTAAAGGCAGTTTCAATCCAGGCACCACCTTAGTAAGAGCTTGTTCACACTATAGTCTATTCGCGTTAAGAAAATAGTGACTCATCGGTGCAACTGCAAAGTAAAGGCGTATTCAAAATGGAGCAAAAATTTAACTATTAAAGTTAAAGCGATTTTTCATGAAGTAGTTTTCAAATATTAACATACTATTTAATTAATGATACTGATGCTGTTAAGTAATTATTTTAAAATTTAATCAGAATCGTCAGAATGTTCATCAACACTTACAATAAAAGAATTCTGTTCCGCGAGTTCCATAACATCGTCGACGTCCCACATGTTTTTCTTCCATTTGCTCGAGTCTATTTTTGCTATTATTGATCCACTTTTATTTTTACGAATAGGTGAAGTATTCATTTTTTAAATTAACGAAAAACACGTCTGTACTGTCTGAAGGGCTAACTTCAACTGGTCGATGTGAACACGGCTTTCTAATTTACTATTCTCTAATTGGTCAAGGGGCGTGGCTAAGCCGAGTGACAACGATGAGTCACTATTTTCTTAACGCGAATGGACTATAGCGTTTTTGCCGGCGGATTCTCGGCGAAGCGGGAACGCGGCGTGCTCGCGTTGTACTATCGCCCCAAGCGCCAGATAACCATCTTAAAGGCCCAGTTTGCGTGCAGTGGCTAAACATCTGTCCATAACAATCCATAGCAATAAACATCAACGGCTGCAAGCAAATTTGTTATGAAAATGGGTATCTGACGTCTGGGGCGATGGTACACGCGGCGAACACGCTGCAATATCTCCTCGATTATTCGCCCCCTGCGTGCCGCTGCGGTGACCAAGTGACCGTACGTCGGGGATGCCAGCAAATAAATAAATCGCTGCTATAGGTACGGTTTAGTTGCTGCGATTATACGAAATTCGATCGCATTATACAGAACCATTCTATAAATCGATTCTTCTTCATAATTTCATAAAACACATTGTATCGAATTATACGAAATGATCATGGATACAATCGAGTGTGAACTAAGGTCATCGGCATAGCTCAGAGAATTAGCAAGTTGAAGTGGCAGTGGGCTGGTCATATCTGTGGAAGAACCGACAACCGTTGGAGTAAACGAGTTCTTGAGTGGAGACCGCGTCTTGGCAAACGTAGTGTAGGACGTCCTCCGGCCAGGTGGAGTGACGATCTGCGAAAGGCTGCTGAAAGCTGGATGCGTCTAGCCGAGGACAGGGCGCAATGGCGCTCATTGGGGGAGGCCTATGTCCAGCAGTGGACTGTTATAGGCTGATGATGATGATGATGATGACAATCAGTGTATCCAAATATACAATCTGGCAGCCCTGCCGTACGTGGCGTGATCGCCGCATCCACGCGACGGCACCGCGGCGGCACACAGGCGGCGAATAATCGCGGAAGTATTCCCGCTCCGCCGAGAAACCGCCGGCAAAAACGCTAGTGTGAACAAGCCCTTAAGCTGTGTTTCGGTTTAATTTTTTTTAAAGTGAAAGCATCTGATGCAATAAAAAAAGTATTTTCTGTTATAAATTTAATTTATGTACAAACTTATGTTTCTTTCTCTTCAAACATTTCGTACGATCTCTTTCCCTTTTTTTGTTTAGAGAAATGTTTAGTAAACTAACTTATACTTGGGTACTTTATGTAGACTGCATTGCATACTCAATCGTGCTACGTGCGGCGTCCAGAGACGTCAACTGGTCCTTATATTCGTTCCATTATCCAATAATTGTATGTGAAATCGTCGATAATATACGATTAAATTAATCGACGTCTTTAAGTGCTTCAGTTACTAGAGAGTAGCGGTAAGTGAGGTAAAAATATATGGTACGATTAGCAGAGACTCATATAATGATAGATGCATGACTCCGGGACCTATTTATAATGTTAAGGATTAGATCGGTGTGGAGACACCTTAAGAATCTCCCATAATTGCTGCGAAACTCTCTGGTCACAGAAAAAAAGGCAGAGTTTTGCTTCAATATTTGGGATACATTTTTGTGAAATGTTTTCGCGTCAATTCATACAAACGAAAACAACCAAAAAAATACGATAAGAGCATATCACGGCGCCGTTTGAGAATCAAAAAAATGTTTTCGCATTTGTATGGACGCAGACCGTCGCATTTGACATAAATTAGTTTTATATTAACTTAGGTTTAAGTATTACTCTTGGACTTACCAAGCAACATGATGTTGGATTTTGTGATTTACTTTTGTACATGATAAAGGCGTTTGTTATACAGTTGTGTTTATTGAAGTATAGTTTCCATTATGATGATGATGATGAGATTCCATTAGTATGATTTTTAGAACTAACCACCTATTTATTCATCTGGTATACTTACTTACTGTTTGCTGTCATAAAACTGGCAAAAATTGGGTTCTATCTCGCTATATTATGTAACTATTTGATTAGTTCGAAAATGGGTACAATGCAGCATAAAAAATGTACCTACAGTGGAATGTTAAAATATGGGTGCATACAATTTGCTAAATGTCACAAATTTTTATCTTTGTTGAATTAATTCTGTCGTTTACTTACATGTTACTCTAACAACATATGGGCCTAATAATCACGGCAAGAAGCTCACGGCTTTTCGAGAACTTAGTTTATTTCTCGTTCGTGAATTTCTTTTGAAGCGTACCTGAAACATCTGCCTTGAGAGAAATGTCTCTATTATGGCCTGTCCCAACACACTAAATAAAGCTTATCTTATCTTACTAAAATGACTTTCTGCAAAAAATCATATTCTCACTTCTCGGGCGTCTCGATGGTTCTCGAAGCGTTTCGCCGCGAGTCTGTAGGAGCTATAGCTAAACCGTTTAAGCGAGTTCTCGCCCGCACGGTACACGAGACGCATCAGTCGCCCTCATCTCTCTCGGCCCCTTTGTCGTCATACCACACGGCGGACACGACGTACATAATACGCGTTCTTGAATCTACATAAGCACGACGACGTCTGTACACGCGTACGCCTACATACATCGCGCGCGCACTCTTCTGGATTCGGGCGGTGTCCGGCAATCTGCGCCTTGAGGGGTGGGGTAACTCGAATCGGTGCGGGGCGGAGCGTGTCCATTCTGTACGTTAGTACTATTATATATTCTGTGGTCATACCCCCAGCCCCTGGACCACGCGGGAGAGGACTCATTTAAACGGTCTAACTAGACTCGTGTTTTCTACCGTAAAGGATCAACTTAGTAATGAGCGAAAAAACGCCGCGATTTCTAGGCCCCAGTTACTAAAATATCAAATGTTAAAATAAAATTTAAGGCAATAAACAATAGTAAATGTTGCTGATGTGATTAAAAATGATAATGACCAATATGTTAGCGTCAGGACATTACAAACTGTATTATGTATTAAACGCCCTGGCCGTGTTAACTAGGATGTATTTAGAGTTACGAATAACGCCAGATTAAATGTATATTTAAGAGTAAACTGGTTTTTATTTATCCTATATCCTGCTAACCTTTTGAACACCAGCGTCACAGAATAAGTAATATGTAACCAGTAATCCAACTTCATACTAGAGCGCCCGATCGACGCACGCACACAGCCAAGCGTCTTACACGGCCGCTAACCAATCTTCTCTAGACAAAACAATGCAGTTCCCAGGCTCGCGCCGTGTAAGACGCTTGGCTGTGGGCGTGCGTCGATTCGGGCGCCCTAGCACATGAATAAATAAACGGAACAGAAGAAAAGCTTCCGAACAGAGCTCGAAATTCTTACCGCGATACCTCCTACGTATACTGGTATAACTGCATAATGGTGATTTTACAGTACGTATCGTTTAACGATATGCCACTGCCAATTGGTTTCTTACCCTATTCTTAGGGTTGTCACTCGGTAAAAAAAAATAATTAAAAATCAAAATATTTTATTCAAACAAGTACTTGAGTATCTAATAACTGTATATCTACAAATTTCATCTTCATTGGCATCTTTAAAAACAACCGAACACCCGAACTATGTAGCTAAACGCTAAACGGTCGCGTCGTCGCTGGCGGCACACCTGAACTTTGTCTACTCACTGAGCTAGTTCAAACCGGTTTGTCTCCGAGCGGGCGCCGGTGCACGCCCCCCCCCCCGTCCTGTCTGTGACAGGTCACGCACGGTGTAATGCGTGCGCGGCGTTGTTTGAACTTTTTATTCTGTTCCGTTTATTTATTCATGTGGCTCTAGTATGAAGTTGGATTACTGGTTACATATTACTTATTCTGTGCTAGCGTCGTCTATAGAGGACAATTCGTTAAAACACAAATTAACCTACCCGCATCCGCATAAGAATAAATTTTGTTCGTGACAAAAACGATGTGTGGCGTTCAAAAGGTGATAGTTCACAATACCAGAGGAATAAGATGAATGTCTTTTATGCCATTAATTTCCACGGCTGTCTTACTGTTCACGCCGGAGCACGAAAGAGCAAGCACTGCTGCTTAGCGCCACGATTAGAGAGTAAGATGGTGGTAGCGGTAACGATTCAAACGGACCTTGTATTAGGTCTAAGTATTAAAAAAGCGAGAGATTGGTTTAAATTTTGCGTGTAATGCAAATCGGGCAATGTTTAAATTCGAATTAGATAATCGAATTAGCTTTTTTTTAATGCTAAATTTTAAACTTTATTCGAAATTTGAATTCAACTTTACCAGCCTTATAAAAACAATAATTCTGCAGTCCTCAGACTAAATGGCGGCTCACTTGATTAGCTTCTTCAGTAATGAAATAGCAATAAATTTGAAATTATTAAACAAATAAGTACCTGTTATACCATTTTGTTAACTACATTAGCTAGGCATATTTTTAATATCCAGTGACACTTTAGCGTAGTTATTTTTTTTTATACCATGGAGGACGAAAGTTACGAGATGAAACAGTAAAATATCTGAAAACTGTCTCTTAAGTCGTTTTTCATCCAAGATTGACTGAATATTAACACGTTCACAGTCCAGTGACCCATATGTGGGGGCACGTTAGCTCTTATTCCATTGTAATAAGGTTCTACTTTAAGCCACGGACAGGGAACGTGTTAAAATAAAGTAATATCACGTTTAAAAACCCATCTTTTCTGCAATATTTATCAGTAATCAATCAGATTTACTAAATTCGGTCATTTGAGTCTATGGCCATCGACTTTATAACGAACTTTGGTTATAAAGTCGATGGCTATGGCAGACGAAAAACTCAACTGAGGGAGAAAAATCGAGATTTTTGCAAAAATGTCAATATGTCGAAAACTAAAAGATTTTTACTAAACCTAAAATGTGATGTTCTGGTAGTTAATTAGTAGGTCTATCAGCCCTTAGCGGGTTATCGTCGGATTCTGGGACACCTGTATATTGGAAAGGTGAAACTGTTAATAGGTAGAGTATCGGGGATTAGCTTTCGGCCAATGATGTTCTAAAAATTGGTCAGGAGAATTATTGACCAATGTCCAGGGCGTCCAAGGTGCAACGGTCCAAGCACTACTTAGGGCCTCCATAGACGGACTGCTTAGAGCAGGGGATCCCAACCTTTTCTTGGTCAGGGACCACTTTTATATTATTCTTGTTAGCAGGGACCACTATGTAGGTGTATTCTTAACAAAAATATTAAACTGTAATAACCAAACTGAAACTTTACTAAAAAACTCAATAGGAAATTTATTAATAATTATTTTGGCTTCTGCGGACCACTGGTGGCCCACGGACCACTGGTTGGGAACCAGTGGCTTAGAGCGACTACCATCAGCTTCAAGCGGTCGCTGTTGAGTGCTCTGCAGTTTCAATACAAAATTCAGAGCATTTGGGTTGAAGTCTACTCCAACTGCAACAGAACTGCTCTCGTGCCGTTGGTCTCGATTGCTCTAAGCAGTCCGTCTATGGACTATTTTACTTTGCCCCCCGGACTTAAGAAGAGAACCGCAGCCAGTCGTCTCAGTGCCTGCCGAGGCCTTGATCTTTTGAGCCGAAAGGCGTCCACTCTCTCAAGTCTCCCATAGGTTCGCCGAAAAGACGGCCGGATAGCCTAGTTGTTAGAGAACCTACTGACTACGAAGCTTGAGGTCCCGGGTTCGATTCCCGGTCGGGGCAGATATTTGTGTGAAAAATACGAATGTTTGTGCTCGAGTCTTGGATGTTTAATATGTATTTAAGTATGTAATTATCTATATAAGTATGTTTATCCGTTGTCTAGTACCCATAGTACAAGCTTTGCTTAGTTTGGGACTAGGTCAATTGGTGTGAATTGTCCCGTGATATTTATTTATTTATTTTAAGACCTGTCCTGCACCATCCGCATCCAACGCGTGTCCGCAAATTTAACTTTTTGAACGCCACACATCGTTTTTGTAACGAACAAAATTGATTCTTATGAGGATGCGGGTAGGTTCATTTGTGTATTACCGTATTGTCATCTATAGACGACGCTGGCGTTTAAAAGGTTATCGCAGCATTGTGCCGACCGAGGCTCTTGGGCACCGAAAAATACGGGACCCCATTGAAAGTATTGAAGTTAATGTCAATGACAACAAAACTCATTATTTTTGTCTAAAGGGTGAGGAAAAGGAGTTGTTGGAAAAACAATTTAGAAGGTAGGTACTAACCGCAGCTTGGGCGCACGAGTAGGTTATTTGACACGCACCCAAAATTAACCACAAGCGAATAAAAAACCAGTCAAGTGCGAGACGGACTCGTATATGAAGGGTTCCGTACCTCATCATCATCATCCCAGCCTATATACGTCCCACTGTAGGGCACAGGCCTCCTCTCAGAATGAGACCAGGTTGGGCCGTAGTTCCCACGCGGGCCCAGTGTGGATAGTAGGAGTTAAAAACGCTGAAAAAAATACGATTCTTGTATGACGAATTGACGAACCCCTTTGATTTTTAACTTTAAGTATTTAATTTTTAGTACCTGGGTATTTGTTATATAACTTTCAAGTTGAATTTGTATTTCAAGTGTCTCTTACGGTTGAGGAAATATCTTAAGCCGAGTTTAGACTTGCAAGAAAAAAGGTGCAAGTTGGATTACATTGCGAGGCAGTAAGGCGAACAAGATTAAGGTAGTCAATCAAGCGCCGCATTGTAATGCAACTTGCAAGGTTTTTCTTGCAGGTCTAAACTCGGCTTTAGAGCCCTGTGATAGGCGGACGGACCGACGGCGGAGTCTCAGTAATAGGGCCCCGTTGGCACCCTTCGGGTACGAAACCCTAGAAAAGGTTTTTGAACTGTCAACGACCCTTTCCGAACTTCCATCAATGTCCCGCAGGATTCCACTCATGTGCCGAACAATTTATTGTTTTTTTATCAAAATGCCGTCGACACCGTTAATGTGACATGGGACGTGAGCGGGAAGCCAAGAGCCCTTTACTTTTACTGTTGGCCTATTGGTCCCTTTGCCCATACTAATTTGAGGTTGTGGGTCCGATGTCGGTAACTGGGGGGCTACTCCCGAAATTCGAAAATCGAAGTTCGTATCGCATCGTCTTGCTCGCTCTTGTATTAAATACTATTAGCGTGAGAGGAATGGCACGATACGAAGTTCGAATTTTGCACTTCGTAGTATAAGGCCTGATTGGTGCCCTTGGTCGTGAAAGTATTTGGATATTAAGTTGGTATTTAAGTACATTGTGCTTTAAATAGTCAATAGGGTTGAGTCTAACAGTCTGTAAAGTGGTACGGCGGAAGACCAACTTTCTCCAGACACTGGGACATGTGAAACTAAATTAAAGTTTGTAATGAGAAAGTGCAGTTTATTCCATTTTAATATCAAGTATTAAACACGAGCATAACCCACAATAGCATAAGTTAGGATACTAAAGCACTATACTTGGTTACTTCAGGTGTACCCCTCATCTGGCATAATCTTGATATTTATCTATGACATTATTAGGCTAAACAAGATTATGCCATAACAATTAGGCCGATAAAGATTATGCGACATGAATTTATAGATAACGACAAAAAAAATATACCTAAAAAGGCAGACAGGCGCGAGCTTTCGCCTCAAGCCGTTTTCCAACCAACCCGCTTCCCCGGAACTGTCAAACCATCGAATGTCACATTCACGTGTATAATACAAATCGCAATGAAAACTCGATCAATCTTTGCGGGCTTTTCCAAAACGCTACACGCTAACGCTACGCCTCTACGGCCGTAGAAGCAGAAAAAAAGAAAATTCAGCCAGTACAGCGCGAGCCACCGAGAGGGGAGTACGAGTCGCGCGCGCACAAAATTTACGTATTCGTATTTACGTTCGCAGTCATTCAACTTTAAATCCAATTAAACGATGTCGCGTGTTAGTTAATGAGATTGAGTGATTATGTTTAGTGTTTAAATGTTATTTGATAGTTTGTGGTGTCGGAAAATGCTGAAAATGTTTTTGGGAAAATGGTGAGCGCTTCCTGGGCGCGATGGCAAGTGGGATTGCTGTGGCTGGCTGTGTGGGCAGGAGTGGAAGGGCTTATAGGTAAAAGAACAGATCCTGAATACTAATACGTTGAAACGTATAGTATTATGTAATGTAATGTTGTGCTCTCTAAAGTTTATCTCGTGGGCACCTGAACTTTAAAATCAGTTCAGGAATGTGTGAACTGTCAAGGGTTCACAAATAAATAAAAATAATTTGATTAGGAGCACGGTAGAGCTTTCAGTACGTCGTACATAGAGGTACGTATCTGTACCTAATTGAAAACGGAGAAACACTTTTTAACACTGGCACAGTAGAGTCATCAATATGCTAACATAAGTTCAAAAGATGGATTGTAATTAAAATAATATTATTATGTTTCGAATACGACGAAATTGATTTATTCTTCACTGATGCCAAACGACAAAACCAAAATGCAAGGACTTTGCTATGTAAGCTTGTTGTTTGTTAGTAGGTAAAATGACATACATAATTATTTTAAGTTCAATAGGTAGTCTAGTTATGAGTCCTTTACTTCTCTTACAGGGTCTAATACCATATCAAGTGTATATAAAACCGGCAAAATTTTATGCTAAAATTTTCTCGGGGTGATACCTATATTATTCCTCATTCGCCTCAAATTACAGCTGGCTCTGGGCTAAGCCGTTGATAGACATACATTACGAAAATATAGGGTTACATTTTTCCCATTCTCTAGTCAAAAACTTAAACATTACAACAAAAAGATCAATTCAAATAAGATTGCTTGTACTTAGTAGGCACTAACGGGATCCTGCCTTTTTACCGAAAATATTCTTCCTGTTTATTTTTGTATACCTAACTATAAAATATTCAGGATATAATATTTCAGGACTACTTACATACGGTTTTAGAAAAAATAAAAAAAGGGGAAATGAATCAGCTGGCAAAAATATTTTTGTCGAAAAATTAGAGAACCAGTATTAAATAACACTATAATGCAACTCAAAGTTTACTGACTTTTAACAAGCTTTTAACTGAACGTAACAAATGGACTGATTCCAATACATTTCGTCGGATAAATCCACCTTAAGTGCAAACGATAACTCATATTTCTTAGTAAAATGATAAACATGTATTTTACGTAATGTCTGTGAGCTTTAGACGAAGCGTGTCCGCTTTGTTTGCAAAGAGCTTTCGGTAAATCGAGCTTTTGTTAGAGATGTCCAAACGCGTTAGCGTAATATTTGGGTAAATGAATTTACGATTGTTGTTTACTTATTCGGTTGTTGAGTGGCGAGAATTAAATGGGCATTTTCACTTTAAATGTAGCAAAAAAAAAATATTTTTGCTAACGATGAAATTTTGGTGTTTTCTTACTCAAAAGCAAGAGCGCTTAGTGATAAAAAAGTGTCCCTAACGTTCCATAAAAAAAATTGTGTCCATTTCGTAACAAGCCATAAAAAGTCACAAAACTGAGTTAAAAACAAGAATACTTTTTTCTTTATAAAAATTAATAGTGCTCGTAAGAAAACACTAAAATTTCCTCACTTAAAAAAAAATCTGTGCTATTTAAAGTGAAAATGCCCAAATACAAGGGTGAATTTGAGTGAAGAATGGAAGACTGCAATTTTCTAAAAAATCTCACAGTCAACTTCAAAATTACTTACTTAGTTTAATAAATTCGTAAATCTCTAAAATTTACGACTACCTATCGGGATTTGACGAAAAAGTGTTGATGCAGTAAGTTCACAAATTGCCTCTAATTTTGACTTCTATTGAATAAAAAAAAAATAGGTAAGCTTCTTATATAGAGCAAGGATTGACATGATGATATCTTGATATCCCATGACTTATGTATACACATAAACCCACTTTGTAGAAAATTTAATTGTAGATATAATCAATAATGTCCTTCAATCGTGGTTTAAGCTTGACAGACGCATATCTACACTTTTGATTCTATTGAACTGAACGTGGCTCTAAACTAGACAAAAATGGCAGACGGAATTCGAGTTGAATATATTCGCGGATAAATTTGACAAATGGCTTCATCGCTACTACCCCACTATTTCAACCCTACGGTATAATCCCGAACGAATATCGCACAGATGATAATTTCGTAGAAACTGACAGACGGCCATTAAGCCACTGGGGTAATTTTTAGGGTTTCGTAGACCACGTCGAAGTACGAAACCTTAGGCTGGCTTGCCCGGACCAGAGATAACTTTTAACCCAGAGTTAACTGCTAACCCAGGGTTAATTAGTGTCATATATAATGTATGAAACTGTCAACCCTAACTCAGTTTCAACGATTAAAAATTATTACTAAATAGTCGTATAGGTACTCGTAGACAGAATCGTGCCTGCATCTGAAGCTTACTAAGTATCATTTGAGTCAAGTTAGTAAAATTTAGTTTAGGAAAGTGAGGAATTAGCGTTTTGGCTGGTGCACCCTGGGTGACAAGATCGACTAGGGGTTAAGTTAGATACCGTATAAGGGCTAAATAAAAATTCTGACATTGACGGAATCATCGATCGTATTGATAGAGCCATTTGAAAATGAATTTGAAGGGTAAAAAAAGCTACAGTCCATCTTAATACTGCAATAATGTACTTAAATCGAGAAAGCATTTTTAATTACAATTACAAATAGGTAATATATTTTTAAACTTAATTATGTTGTACACATCTCCCATTCACTAGTCTGCTCGCACTTGACGGATTATTTTTTATACATGCATCCAAATCATAGTGATTTGATATTACTAGAGCAGGGGTCCTATTGTGTGGGGCTTCCACAGTTCCGTACAATGTGGTGCAGGTTAGAATACAGCTCTATTGTATTTTTGGAAATTGTAGACCGTAATTATAAGAAAATAAGTGTTTTTATGCCGCGGTTAAAATGGTTGGGCTTATTTTTGGACTTAAAATGTGCTTTTTTCGTTGTTTTCATTTCATTACAACACGGTAGCTAGAAGGTTCTGGCTACCTTACAACGCGGTGCGGCATTTCTTCAATATATGCGACAGGATGCGAATAGCGGTTGAAACGCTAGTAGTAAGTACTAACAAATTCTGTATAGGTACTTTTAGTCCACATAAATACTGAACACATAAAAATAAAACACGTTTTTAATAAAATTCTATATTGGGGTTATTTGGGATGACACGCGTTTTTGGCAAAGCGCGTTGCAGGAGATGCCAAATTAGTGTTTACACGTCGACGCGATAGTAAATATCATTAATTCTGTAATTCACAAACTTTCTGAAAAACACATTTTTACAATATCGTTAACTACTCTTATTGTAGAGTCGTGTTTTCGTTCTTATTTGTTGCTCAAAAACAATCACATTTGTTGCAAGGATTCGTTGTAGATTATTTGTCTCAAATATAAGGCCAGCTATTTTCTGACTATAATAATTATGTAGATAGCAGGCGTGGTGCGTTAGGGATGGAAGTCTTGTTTGCGTGAAAATTATTTTATGTTTTAGAGCCCTGGGCGTATCGCGTGATATCATTCAAGTGTGAATCAATAAGACAATTTAGTTCTAATGACGACTTAACTTCCAAAAAACAACCATTTTCATCCAATAAAAACGTTTACTTCCAAAAAAACACCCCAACTTAGATTTTTAACCTTCCGTAGAACTGATCAATTCAATCATTAATCATCACTCTGAATAGCCCTTTAATCCTACACCTTTGCCAATGTATCGCACTTTTAAATTGATGGATTGATTCCCAATGTCTACTCGAATTGCCCGCTCAGAAAGGACTAGTCACTGTTAGGGGAATAAAAATGTAACTGTACAATTATCTGTTTGTAAGGTTTCATTTTAAACACCTCTATGAAATATTATATCTTTAATGTGTGGTGGTGGTACTTTTGAGACCGTAAATATTTTTTCTTTTTTTTTCTGTCAAGTAATGCAAACTCACCTTATTATCACCAGGCTATACCACCAAAATACACTATACATTTCTTAAGCCATATCATATATATTTTTTTTAAGTACTTATTTCTTGTAAATAACTAAAAACAATGCGCTTTCCGAGATGCTCCTGTCAAAAATCTATATCATCTCCCGCCAAAACTTTTTTTTTTTCAGAATTTTGCCATGGTTGCGGGGATTATTGAGCCATACCACCAAAAAGCCTAGTTGCAAAATTTTACCTGCCAGTAAAACTAAATCCATTGACCTAACATTATCTAACGCTAAGAAAGGAACTTCTTCATAAAGCAGCGGCGTATTTGACGAGCTTTTAACAACCTTTTGCCAGCTTTTTTAAGTTGCCATTTATTGCTTGCTGTGGTTATTTTTCTGGTGTCGCTGTCGTACAACACTCACGTTATGGGGTCATTTCATGTACCTACACACATACTAAGATTGTAAGCACAGAAAAAAAACCACTAAAACAGTGATTGAACTACAACATTTTTTTTAATATTGCAGTCATTGATACCTATAGGCCTTGTGGAGACGTATCGGATGGAGGCTAGTACGAAATTCGAAATTCGTATCGTGCCATCCCTTCCACTCTTTTTTCTTCTCTTTCATCAAAATTTTATGTGATTTCTGCTCAGAATCACGAGCTTTTTCGATCCTACTAGGAGAACGAAAGTGTCCCTCCCAAGTGTTTTTTTCCGTTGAATTACTATTTTTAACCGTCTTCAAAAAAAGGAGAAGGTTATTCATAACGTAACTAAATGGAAGAATCGAAAATTTTATGGATGTTTTGGGACACTTTTTTCTCCTAGTGTCTAGGACCGAAAAAGCTAGTGAAGCCAAATAAAAAAGTCAATACATACAACAAAATAATAATTGGCCCTTTAGTAAGAAGTAGTAAGAAGTTTAATAAATAAAGACCTAGTTTGTTCGTGAATTTGTTTGTTTGTAGGTATGAATGGTAAAAAAATGTTTCATTAATAGTACATTACTGCAGAGGCCGTAGTCAGGGATTGATGGACGAGATTTGGGGTATATCGGATAAAACGAGTCCAGCAATCCCTCTTCCGGCCGAGGATTGTATAGAGCTTTTCTCAAACATGCATCATCATCATCATCATCATCATCGTCATCATCATCATCATCATCCATCCATCCATCCATCCATCCATCCATCCATCCATACATCCATCCATACATCCATCCATACATCCATCCATACATCCACCCATACATCCATCCATACATCCATCCATACATCCATCCATACATACATCCATCCATACATACATCCATCCATCCATCCATCCATACATCCATCCATACATCCATCCATACATCCATCCATACATCCATCCATACATCCACCCATACATCTGATATGGATGGATGACTGATCAATCAATCTTACAACGGAATTATTACAAATCAAATTAAATCCCTAATCTTTTCCACTCACCAAGAGGAGTCTACAAAGTTTAATTCTATGTAGTTGATTTGTAATCACACCTACTAAGATGACAGAATATTCATGTACAATGATGATTTTCTTTAAAGCTCAAACTGATGTGTCGTTCTCTGTAGCGCGCAACGTATTAGCTCTTCGAATAAATAACCACCACAGTGTGTAAGGGTTACAAGTGATATTGTGTTAGGGTAGCTACCCTCTTTATAACGCTGTGTTAATAATTAAGGAGATGTCGGGTCTCACCTGACGGCCCTGGGGACACGTTATCTCGGTTCAGTCAAGTGTATCGTTTTAATAAAAAAATAGTGCAAATAAGATCAGTGTATTGTAAGCGTGTTGCATAATTAAGGTACACTTTTTTAACGGAGTATTAGTTTTTATTACAAAGTTTTGTTTAAGTCAAGTTTTTCTAGGTTTGTTAGATCTTTTGCTGTAGGTACATCTGTAGCTATGTATATTTAAAGTAGGTTTATTGTTTAGTCTTATTAGATAAAGCATAAAATTTCATGACAAAATATATTTTTTAAGCTGAAATTTTACCTATTTCTAATGAACGTGTTGATTTGAAACTTCATACGGATTATTAATTAATTTATCCACCGTTAGTACCAATATTCTGCAAAATTATTATTCTTAATCGGTATATACATAAACGATCATAAACAAATGACATACAAAATTATTTACGGATATATAATTTGTATGACAACGTCAATAAGCTATAACTTTTTGAATCTATCGTGAAGTTATACTTACATATAATTTTGTGTCGTTTTTTCAAAACCTTACAAGTATGTCGTGCCTAGTATAGGCTAAAGCGACTTAGCAAAAAAGTTAATAACCCTCACTTAAGTATTTGCATTTCACTATATTACTGTTTTATTTCAGACTCAGAACTTGTTTTCGATGCCTTAAAAGTTTTCAAAGAAATGAAACATCTGTCTCTTGAAGGACGTATGGAGTTGGTACGTGCTTTACATGCTTACTGAAATACTTTCCAAAAAATACTTATAAGTTTTCAAAGTGAAAAAGTTTTTTTGTCGCGAATCTATCTCAAGATTTGCCACCATGACTTTCGTGAAAATAAATTATAGGTGGTTATTAGTGACACCATTCGTTACAGATCTACGATGTGGGACAAAATACATAAAATATCTTCATCAAAGCAAACAGATGATGATGATGATGATGTCAATCTACCTTAATCGGCACAGACAATTATGACAGGAAGGTGTTGAATTGTTTGTTTCTATGATTATTGTTACTACTTGAATTGGACGACCGAGCTTACTAATTAAAAATTTGTTTTATTTTAGAAATCTGGTCCATTCAATAGGTATGACTGACTGGACTGATCTGCGGGCATAAGCCAGTAGCATAAATACAAGCGATTACGTTTTCGGCCAAATTGGCCAGGCACTACGGTCACAGCGTAATAATTACAATCAGTGAGGAAACTCTGCTGTCTAGACAGGGCAATTACGCGGTGCGGAGCGGGACGGGGCTGTCTTAGCCTCTCAATGAGCTAATTCATAGCCACCGCATTCATAGGCATTCGTAGTCCGACCTGCAATGTGCGCTGGGACTCAGTCGAATGTAGCCAGTCAGCGCTGAAACAAAGGAAGGCACCCGTTATAGTTATTACGTTATGCTATTTTGTATTTGCTATGCTATTGTGTATTGCGTGTATCAGAACTCGGCAAGTCTTAGGATAGGAAGAAAAGTTCGTCGTCATTATTTCTAATTCATTGATTCAGAGAACTACTTGTACTATTTCTATTTTGCTTCTCCGCGACGAGATGAAAGGACACAGAAACAAAGTAAAAAAATTATTAGTTCATCTTTATTTATATAGTTAAATTAATAAAAAATATGTTTTGGTAATTGAAAATAAGACAATGGAAGCATGGGTTAAGAACGTTCATCACATTTTCTTTAAGTCACGAGAGAATAACTTCAAACTAAACAAACAATGACGTTAGCCGGAGGTACGCAGAAGCTTGAAAAATCGCACTTTGACTTGTTATGTTTGCGAAAATCGCTAAGTGGCAGTTCGTGTTTATCAGACAATCCAGAAGAAATAGGTTAACTTCTAAAGCACGTTCCCGTTGCTACACGAGATGCGACACCTCAATATCGTAACATTGTAGAAATATTACTTGACCAACTTGCGCCTGTCGTTTCGTTATCCCGAGGAAGTTTTGCAAAAAAAGTAAACCTTTATGTTGGTGACTAGCTTATTCGATGCTCCTCATTATCTATTGTATAATCATTTTGAAATCATTATATTTTCCTGACAGAGAAATCGTTCCTGTCGTTCTGTCTAATCAGTAGCATCAATATTTTTAGTATCAAAAACACTCTGGAAATTCTTTGTTTCAATTTATCGTCAGCACGTCTATACAAAGTTAATCTAAGCCAAAGTCCTAATTCCTAATCCGCACTGGGCCCACGTGGGAATTATAGCCTATGCCCTCTGAAAAGAGACCTCTGTGCAACAGTGGGACGCATATAGGCCGGAAATGATGATGGTGGACTTGGGGAACCTTGGTGTTTTGTTTTAGGAAATGTTATACAGATCTTGACGGACCTTTCAAGGAAATGGAAACAGTCTTCGAGGCATCTTCACCCCTGTACAATAGGGCTGCACCCTCCGAGCATTTGTCGCTGAATTGATTTCTCTCCTTTATAAAATGTTTTCCTACATGACAGCGCAGTCTTAGTTTGACATGTTTTGTCTCTCGAGTGGTGTGCATTGGTTCTTTTGAACCCTTTTCAGGGATTCCGCATTTTTAACACTTTGGGGGTTCATAGGAATTGAAGAAAGTCCTTTGATGTGTTACCACGAAACTAATACAAGCGTGAATATGTGTTTAGTTTAAACGTTTCTCTTTCACTGAAAACTGACTAGTCTTTTGTGGCTCTGGTTAGGTAGGTAAGGTTTAAAAGGAAATGAAACACACTTCGTTCCCTTCGTTTAGAGATGTTAGTCCTTTTAATCGATCCATCACAATAAACTAACAACTATGTATTTGTACTTAGTTGTTGACAAAATATGCACAGGTTATTCTGTCCTCTCAAAGGCCGCTCAACATGGCAAATTAAACTTGAATACTCTTCATTTCGGTAAAGTTGCATTCGCACGACAACCTGCTTACCGACGTGTTTCGGAAACTGTCAAGGTCATCAATCTATTCTCTATCCATATTTGATGTGTGTGAGCAGGAATTAATCACTATAATGACCTATAATTTACAATACAATACAATTACACTTGTAGAGGATTCTTCATTACACGGTAGCCGAATTTGTCTCCCTCTACATCAATAAGTACTGCACATCCTCCCTACCGTGTATACTCATGTTAGTTAACCTAAATTGCACTTTAATTCTACCAATTAACGTTTAATTTCCCGTAATGGATATCGCTTGTTAATCCTCTAGGTAGATCCAGTATTACTTGAGCCGTAATTGCCCTTCTGTTGTTGATAATTTGAGGGTAATGAGCAAGTCGCAGGGTTCAATATTGATTGGTTGTTGTTTTGGATGGTTGTTATGGCAACGCGTCAATTTGGGCAAGTAGGGTGCTGCGTGCAGGTGAGAGGCGGATATGTGATTACATGGGTGCGAGAGGGATGGGTGAAGGGGTGTATGATGCAGTGTACATACGTGTGTGCTGTTAAATTGCATTAGACTGCCTTTTGGGACGCAATCTGTTGGATTTGCGAGGTTATTTAGAACACCCTTTCGTGGTACCTTTGTTTTATATGAATGTAAAGTGATTCCAGACATTGCGTAGAACATTTTAATGATCATTGTTAGCCAAGTTTGACGCGATGGCTGGATACACGATGATTTTTAATCGGTGATCAGGAACCAAATTTTCCAGATCACTAGTGGTCACGTTTAAGTCGTATTTACGTGAAATAAAACGAATTTTTAAATAAAAGATTATTTGGAAAATATTTTGTTTTGATTAAAAATTTTGTCACCCTACACATGGTTTTGTCTATGGTTTAGTCTATGAAACTCTTTATAGTATAAATCTTCCCAGGTGAATTTTTCGCTTCGAGCCCTTATCTTTCAAAACAAACGGTATCGTCATAGTATTAAGGTTCAAATTTAAAGTAATGGCTCGAAGCGAAAATTCACCTGGGAAGATTTATACTTATAACAAGTCAGTTTCTTAAACAAACTTTGACGTGAGACCTGTCGAATTCCCCACCAAAGCGATGAGATGACATTTGACGAAACTACTTAAGTTCAACAGATGTATTGACCATGTATTCGGTGGATGGAGGTTATAACAATAAGTTTTTTTTCACGACACGATGGACGGGATGGACAGGATGGACGGGTTGGACAAGATGGACGGGATGGACGGGATGGACGGGATGGATGGACGGAATGGACGGGATGGACGGATGGACGGGATGAACGGGATGGACGGGATGGGCGGGATGGACTTTATGGACGGGTTGGACGGGATGGACGGATTGCACGGAATGGAAGGGATGGACGGAATGGACGGGATAGACTGGATGGACGGGATGGACGGGATGGACGGATGGACGGATGGACGGGATGGACGGGATGGAATGGATGGACGGGATGGACGGGATGGACGGAATGGACGGGATGGACGGATGGACGGGATGGACGGGATGGACGGATGGAAATATGGACGGATGGACGGATGGACGGATGGACGGGATGGACGGAATGGACGGATGCACGGGATGGACGGGATGGACTGGATAGACGGGATGGACGGAATGGACGGGATGGACGGGATGGACGGAATGGACGGGATGGACGGAATGGACGGGATGGACGGGATGGACTGGATGGACGGGATGGACGGAATGGACGGGATGGACGGATGGACGGGATGGACGGGATGGAGTGGATGGACGGGATGGAGTGGATGGACGGGATGGACGGATGGACGGATGGAAATATGGACGGATGGACGGGATGGACGGGATGGACGGATGGACGGGATGGACGGGATGGACGGGATGGACGGGATAGACGGAATGGGCGGGGTGGACGGGATGGACGGATGGACGGGATGGACGGATGGACGGATGGACGGGATGGACGGGATGGACGGATGGAAAGATGGACGGATGGACGGGATGGACGGGATGGACGGGATAGACGGGATGGACGGAATGGACGGGATGGACTGGATAGACTGGATGGACGGGATGGACGGAATGGACGGGATGAACGGATGGACGGGATGGACGGGATGGAGTGGATGGACGGGATGGACGGGATGGACGGATGGACGGGATGGACGGGATGGACGGATGGACGGGATGGACGGATGGAAAGATGGACGGATGGACGGGATGGACGGATGGACGGGATGGACGGGTTGGACGGGATGGACTGGATGGACGGGTTGGATGGGATGGACGGGATGGACGGGATGGATGGGATGGACGGATGGACGGATGGACGGGATGGACGGGATGGACGGATGGAAAGATGGACGGATGGACGGGATGGACGGGATGGACGGGATGGATGTTTATGATGATGATGATGATGATTTCCTCGCATTAGTCGTTAAAAGCACAATGTTTAGTCTCGGCCAAAAGTGCAATAGATGGACTCGTACTTTACAAACGTACGTAACAAACTCGTCCATCTATTGCTTACTTTCCAGCCTCTACAACAATGTACTATATTTTTATAGTATTTTCCTACTCCTGTACTTTTATCTGTTTTTTACATGGTCGCGAACAAATATATAAGAACATAGATAATATGACTTCAGAAAGTCTATACTTAATCTATTCGCCATAACAGCACTTGTGTCGTAATGTCGTTATTACGATACACCTAGCTGCGACATAATATTAAATGTAGGGTACACTCAACACTGAAGCCCAGTTTAGACCTGCTGAGTTGAGTAGAGTAGGGTACAGTAGGGTAAAATAGGGTACAGTAGGGTACAGTCGGGTACAGTAGGGTAAAATAGGGTACAATTGGGTACAGTAGGGTAAAATAGGGTACAGTAGTGTACAGTTGGGTACAATCGGGTACAGTAGGGTAAAATAGGATACAGTAGGGTACAGTCGGGTACAGTAGGGTACAGTCGGGTACAGTAGGGTACAGTCGGGTACAGTAGGGTAAAATAGGGTACAGTCGGGTACAGTTGGGTAAAATAGGGTACAGTCGGGTACAGTAGGGTAAAATAGGGTACAGTTGGGTACAGTCGGGTACAGTAGGGTAAAATAGTGTACAGTAGGGTACAGTCGGGTACAGTAGGGTAAAATAGGGTACAGTAGGGTACAGTAGGGTAAAATAGGGTACAGTAGGGTACAGTCGGGTACAGTCGGGTACAGTAGGGTACAGTCGGGTACAGTAGGGCAAAATAGGGTACAGTAGGGTAAAATAGGGTACAGTAGGGTACAGTCGGGTACAGTAGGGTTAAATAGGGTACAGTCGGGTACAGTAGGGTAAAATAGGGTACAGTCGGGTACAGTAGGGTAAAATAGGGTACAGTTGGGTACAGTCGGGTACAGTAGGGTAAAATAGGGTACAGTCGGGTACAGTCGGGTACAGTAGGGTAAATAAGGGTACAGTAGGGTACAGTCGGGTACAGTAGGGTACAGTCGGGTACAGTAGGGTAAAATAGGGTACAGTAGGGTACAGTCGGGTACAGTAGGGTGAAATAGGGTACAGTCGGGTACAGTAGGGTAAAATACCCTATTTTACCCGACTGTACCCTACTGTACCCTTATTTACCCTACTGTACCCGACTGTACCCTATTTTACCCTACTGTACCCGACTGTACCCTATTTTACCCTACTGTACCCGACTGTATCCAACTGTACCCTATTTTACCCTACTGTACCCGACTGTACCCTACTGCACCCTATTTTACCCTACTGTACCCTATTTTACCCTACTGTACCCGACTGTACACTATTTTACCCTACTGTACCCGACTGTACCTGACTGTACCCTACTGTACCCTATTTTACCCTACTGTACCCGACTGTACTCTACTGTACCCTATTTTACCCTACTGTACCCGACTGTACCCTACTGTACCCGACTGTACCCTATTTTACCCTACTGTACTAGACTGTACCCTACAGTAGGGTACAGTCCAGAACAGCAGAGTCGAGTCGTAGAAAAAATATTGTATGCAACGGTGTATAATTTGGTCTTAACGGCTCGTGCCGTCTTCCATTGCGATACTCGCATTCGCTCGTATCGCAACTCACGTCACTCGCCTTTTAAGACCTCACTTATACAACCGTTGCATAATAGTACATTACTGCAGAGGCCGGGACTTAAGGGGTTGCCGGCCGAGTATCTAAGTTGACGGCCGAGTGGTACACGAGGCCGGCATGATACGAGGCCGGCAACCCCTGTTCCGGCTGAGGCTTGTATAGTGCTTTTCTCAAACATGCACCATCACCATCATCATCATCATCATCGTCGTCGTCATCATGATGGTGATGGTGATGATGATGATGATGGTGGTGATGGTGATGATGATGATGATTATGATGGTGGTGATGGTGGTGATGATGATGATGATGATGATGGTGATGATGGTGATGAATGATGATGATGATGATGGTGATGATGATGATAGTCATATTATCTATGTTCTTTCTTATATATTTGTTCGCGACCATGTAAAAAACAGATAAAAGTACAGGAGTAGGAAAAAACAGAAACTTAACTGCTTGAAACCTCGTCTATTAAATTCCATTTTGGCTAGTGATTAATATTGTTCAACTCTTTATCACCGACTAAAAATCATCGTGTAGATATTATGCCTTTGATTGTACGAGTTCGTCAAACCGGCACGGCAAAAGGAGTCTGCGAGTTGATTCGAGATACGAAGGAACTTGATTCGAATTGACTCGTTTGGATTCATTCGTGTTATTTGAATTAGGCAACGCGACTCGCCCATCGATTTTTATAACTTACTGTTTACACTATGACTCTTGTCCCGATTTGCTACAATATTAACCATAAAAAGAAACCTTTATTCAAAGTAATCCCCAAAGGAATTTCCCTTGGAAATATATCTTAAACACGTCATGAATTTATTATAGGAGCACGGAAAGGTCCAATACGGTATGAATGAAATGAACAAAGGTTCCGTGAAAGTATGCGGGTTCCTTGAATTATGCAAGAATGATTTACCTTTTTAAGCAATGTTTTTTACGAGTATATATTGTATTTAGGAATTTATAAGAAGTCCCTGGGCGACTGAGCTTTGGCGTCTTTTGATTTTTTACCTACCTAAGGTATAGTGTAGGTAGGTACCATATCGTTATTATGAAGCTGTTGCTAATGTAAATTTTAAATGGGCAGTGATTTAATTAACTGATCACGATATACAAAAAAAAGTCGAATCATATGTGAAATAAAAATAAAACCACCAAACCTGTTTTATAAAAATAAATACCTACTGTTAATCCAAAAATACTAAGTGACCACAATTTAATTTAAAATTACCACCAAATAATTCTAGTTTTAATCCAAAACTTTTGACATTTTAATTATAAACCTAATCTTCATAATTATGTTTACATAAGTATTATAAGGTTACTCTGTTTTGACTACCATAGGTACATAATTTATTCATGAAAGAAAAAACATATACTTAGAGGTGTAAGTACAAGACTAAAACTACTATTAAATTAAAATAACTAAAACTAAACTTAATTATAAAAGAGAGGTGGGCCTCTTGGCATGGTGCCCACAGCATTCCCGCGCTGAACTGCGATTGCGATTCTTTGCGCGAGAAAGCTGCCGGCGCGAGGGTTGCCTGTTGCCTCTCTTAACCTATTGCTGAGCTCCCTGTGTAGCTCCAGTGCACCCTTACCCCAAGGACCTAGAGTCTCGACGCCGAAAGGAAAGAAATGATATTGGGCGCCGAGACAGCTATATTTTGTGGCCTTGAGGCGTTCCCGGGCGTCTGCCGCCGCCCCCGCACGTTTTGTAGTTGCTGGTAGGTAGGACGCCGCCAGGGTGTCTGTACAGGTGGCGTCCCACACCAGCGCACGGCCAGTCTTTCAGGGTATCAACGACATGCCGCCAGGGCGCTTGCCATCGCTCCGCACAATCTGGGGCTCCAGAGCAGCGGGAACGTTGGCACTAACGAGCGCCCTTCTGAGAATGTCGTTGAGAGCGGCGTGGCGGGACAGGCGGCCGGCGCCCGAGGAGCAGGAGAGGCCATGGTGGCCGAGTCGGTCCACTGGAGCCCCACGAGAAACACAGTTGTGACTTGCGCAGATCCCAACTCCCAGCCGGAGACCAGCAGCTATGCGTAGAGTGTCTGGGTCGATAAAAGTTCCAGTGTTAGGCGAGGGGTATGCATGGAGCCAGTAACCAGATTCTGGCTTGGCGAGAGCTAACAGTCTGGCCCGATCCCTGCCTGTTGAAGGTTCTATTAAAGTCTGTAAGGTGACGACGGAGGCTATTGTATCCCAGGCCCTTTGCCTATGTGGTTTGGATGGGAGATTTGGGCTCGGTCCAGCTAGCCAGGCATTCGTGGCCTCGTTCAAGCATGCAATCTCGCAGTTAATGCCCGCTGGGGCTTTAAGTATTCTACCTGCGAATAATGTAATTAATAATAATGTATTCCCTTTATTGATATCGTATTGGAATCCGTTATTTTATAATGCATTACATTGTGCATGAGTCAGATACTCAATTCAATTTGAATGACATTATTAATACCCAATAACAGTGACATGGTTAATTTAAAGTGATAAATATGACTGTATTTTTTCCGACATCTGACATCGACACCGACACGTGCGAAGAAATTTGAAGGTGTGTGTGGTTCCTAATCCGCACTGGGCTTGCGTGGGAATTACGGCCCAAGCCCTCTCATTCTGAGAGCAGGCCTGTGCTCTGCAGTGGGACGTATATAGGCTAGGATGATGATGATGGTGAATTTACCCGTGCCTTGCTTAAGACGCAAGCCACACAGAAGAGACGTGGGACGGGGGCGAGCTGCAGTCGCGGCGCCCCTTGCATCAGTTTTCATACTAAATGTATAGAAGCGTCGCGAGAGGCGGATACGCGGTCTCGTCTCTTCTGCCTGCTTTGGATCGCGACGCTTCTATACATTTAGTATGAAAGTTGATGCATACACCCTTGTCCCACGTCTCTTCTGTGTGTTTTGCTTAAGATACATATTTAACACAAGAAAATAATTTTGTTGTTTCAGAAATCGTCGAAGAGCAGCAATGCCAAGACTTTGGATTCCGGTTGACATGTCGCGACTTGGACGCTCACATAGCGATACTAGAAGCTTGGTACACCTCCATGGAAAACGCAAACGCGTCCCAACCTCTAATGCGCGAGTTAAAATTAAAAACTGAAAACGATTCCGAACTCGATCGTGTGTACATTTATTCTAGTCCCAAACACAACGGCATTTACGAGAGTAACAATTCAGCGTCTGAAAACGCTAGTGTTGTGAACGAAACGCGAGTGAATGATAGTTTTTATGTGAATGAAACGGATTTTTTGGAGATCGTGAACGGTAGTGATGTTGGGTGCGGCGTGGTGGGGTTCTCGCGGAGTTACGGGAGTTGGAATGAGGGGGATAAGAGGAGGAGGCTGCCTTCGAGAGAGGCTTCGGTGAACTTGAGAGCGCCGCTGAGCTATCGGTGAGTTTCTGGACATTAATGCTTTACTATGACACTAAATGAAAGTAGTATTGTGATATCAAACTTCCCAACACAATACAAATACATATTATTTGTACCATTGCTGCAGAAAAGTCTGGCATCTAGGTTGTTATTGTTACTTGCTAGCTTCCATTGTATTGTTATTGTGTTGATTATAATTATAATTAGGTCAGTGGTAGACGTACTTGAAAACTAAGCAAATGCATGATAATATACCCATTCATTATATGTATGTGAAATTTTAATGCGTTTTTTTTTTAGGTTAATTTTAGATTTTCATTATTTTTACTTTTCAGTCCTGTCAATCGTTCAAAAGTTAACTGGAAGATATTCTTTTAAGGGTTTAGTTCGCCTTTATACACCTGTTTCTCTTTTTAAGTGTTATTTTCATGTGTTATACCTGTGTACAATATATAGTTTTTCGTGTAGTAGTTTGACATGCTAAAATGTAATGTTGATTGGATTACTTGGTCAATAAATGAATCGGAATCTGAATATTGGTAAAGCTGCAATCATCAGTAGCTAGAGTCGTTTTGTGGCATATTTTCAGAAAGCACAAAATAGTATTTTTAAGGCGTAAGGTGTGCAAAGGTGTTACAATATTCACTAAAACTATTTTGACGAGATACGTCGGTACAGTTAGATGTCATTATTTGCTTAAAATATTAACTAGTGTCTAAGTACAATGAGTGAGCGGCTATTCCTTGTCGTCCATTTTGAATCCGAAGACAATGCATTCGTCGGAATGATCGGACAGTTTGATCCGACATCGTGGGAGAACCGAGAAGTGAGTGATCGTGATTGATTTATCTGTGATCTTTTGTCAACATTTTTATAAATGACAGGATAAATACTTTTAAAGTTTTTTTTCTGGGTTATTCGTTCCATAAAAGACTACTTGTAAAATATTTATTAACAGAATTTTTTGAATGCACTTAAAAGTTTTAAATTCATATCATAATGGAACGTAACTGGCCTAGTAAATAATTGATTGAATCAGGCGTTACTTTGCGGAGGTCCATAGGTACTTTGCTTTGTTAAGGTCGCGGGTGAGCAAAGTACCTAATTGTTTCAGTTCATTTTGACCTAGTAAAGATTGTGACCGACAAGTAACCTGATATAAACGTATATTTATCAGGTTATTTCCAGCCAGAATTTATTGTAAGTACCTAGTATCAAGTCAGGTCGATTAGGCTTAAGGCAGGTTTAGACAGGGTCAGTAACTGACTTCGAATTCGAGACAAGTGAGCGCTGACCCGAGAAATACCCAATGTAAATTGAAAGTCAGCGCTGACCTCCACCGCTGTACTGACTTCAAATCAATTTACATTGGGTATTTCTCGGGTCAGCGCTGACTTGTCTCGAATTCGAAGTTAGTTACTGACCATGTCTAAACCTGCCTTTAATTTGGGGAACATTTTAATTTTTTGTCAAAAATGATTTGGATAAATTCTGCAGTTCAACACACCCTAATGATAGACAACGTTGTCATTCTTCAATCCTAAAAAGTATTTTTATAACTGATAACGTCATAACAACTGAGAATGCGTTTACCAACACGTTCTAAGGCAAATTAGATATGAAGTATCCTTTTGTATTTTTATTTTTAGGGTTCCGTACCTCAAAAGGAAAAAACGGAACCCTTATAGGATCACTTTGTTGTCCGTCCGTTCGTCTGTCTGTCAAGACCCTATTTCTCAGGAACGCGTGGAGGTATCAAGCTGAAATTTATATCAAATACTTAAGTCTACTGTCCCTTAGAGCTGTGAAAAAATCAAACTTCTAAGCCAACGCAATCAAAAGATACAGCCGTTTATGACGCAAATTTCCGCATATTTTCGAAACTCGCAAGGGAATCAAAACCTACAGGGTACTTCCCGTAAACTCAGAACCTTGAAATTTGGTACGAAGCAAGGTCTTATAGCACAGATAAAGGAAAAATTGCGAAAAGCATAATTTTTTTTGTCTGTCTGTCTATATCAGTAACAATCAAACAATTTACAATGATCCCACACTGCGCACATTTTGCTTAGGAGCAGGGGTCTGCTAAGACTGGAAATTCATAGATACATACTTATAAATTTGTACGGAACCCTCGGTGCGCGAGTCCGACTTTCACTTGGCCGGTTTTTTATTACTTTTACGGTCATCCCATGAAACCATATATCAAAAATGAAGTTGAAACAAATTATAAAATATACGTTCTAAGGCCTTTTTTTCTTGAAGTTCGAAAATATTAACAAGTAAGTACTTTTTTTCCTATGAACCTGAATTCATGTAACGTTTTTTACTTCTAAAGGGCTCAGAAATCTGTCTTATAACTCTGGCTCATTTGCCGTACCTACCCACGGTGTATTTACAGCTAGTTTCAATCTTAGATTCAAATGTTTCATTTCACAAGTAAGTATTTAATAAGCGAAAACTCTGGCTTTAAAGTCAGAATTTATTAGCGGCTGCAACTTATCTTAACTGTTTGTTGATGCTAATATTATTCGTTTACCTACCTGCCAGCCAACCGCCACTTTTAATATTATTCAAATTACTATTCCCTCTAATCTATCATAATTGTCCCTTTATTTTTACTTCAAAAACTTTTATGATTTCAACAAATCGTCTACGAGGAAAATAAAAGCGAGTTTAGTGAACTTCGTAGGAAGTTACGTGCCTGCATTACCATACAATTATTTAATTATGTATTACGGTCGTTTTGATGTCGATGATATATTATAATATTCTAAGAAAACATTTAAGTATATTATAATTATTATTTAGGGCACGAATAGAGTCCGGTAGACATAGATAGATAATACAATAAATGAACTGTTAAATCTGGAAAATAAATGAGTGGATGAATTTTTCCCATCTCTATTAGCTTAAGTTTGGATATCAAACATCTATACCTTACCTACCTATAAAAAAGTAACGTAGCTGATTAATTCACTTACTGACAGAAAACGCACAGCTTAAACCAATGGCGTAAAAACTAGAAATTTGGCAAACGCATTCCGTGATGATTATGGAAGTGCTGTATATATCCATGCGTTACTTTGCGGAGTTCCATGTCAAAATAAATGAAATGAGTAGTGGAAGTAGTGACGTTAAGTCAAGCAAAATAGTTACGTTTGCGATGTAAAAAAAAACATTGCATGAAAAAGTGTATTTATTTACATAACGCGAACGTAGCTATTTTGCGTCTCAATAACCTCACTACTTCGTGGTGGGTGGAGCAAAATAAGTTTTCCTTTTAAGGGTTCCGTAGTCAACTAGGAACCCTTATAGTTTCGCCATGTCTGTCCGTCTGTCTGTCCGCGGCTAAGCTCAGAGACTGTTAGTTAGTACTAGAAAGCTGTAATTTGGCACGAATATATATATCAGTCACGCCGACAAAGTGGTTAAATAACAAAAACTAAAAATATTTTTTTTACGGTACCTCCCATAGACGTAAAGTGGAGGTGATTATTTTTTTCTCGAATAACCCTATAGTGTGGGGTATCATTGGATAGGTATTTGAAAATAAATAGGGGTCTGCTAAAACCATTTTTTGATAAAGTGAATATTTTCGGAGATCACTCGGAAAGTTCAAAATAATGTGTCCCCCCTCTAACTTTTGAACCGCACGTCTAAAAAATATGAAAAAATCACGTAAGTTAAACTTAATAAAAACTTTCTAGGAAAATTATTTTCAACTTTTCATCTTTCAAATAAAAAAAAATTGAAATCGGTTCATATAATAAAGAATTACATCTGAAAAAAACATCAACATACTTACGTGAGTTCTAGTAGTTAGATTAGTTACCCAATTCGCCGATAGATGGCGCTGTATCGCCGACCGCGGGAGTTGGGACCAAAACAACCACATTAATAAAGTATGCAAAGATTTTTTTCGTACCTGCTACGGAACCCTATCTTGGGCGTGTCCGACACGCTCTTGGCCGGTTTTTTTTATTATGGAAGTGCACTACGTAGGGAATTTTTTGAAATCACGATATGGAGTATTTTCTGCCACGTAGGTAAAGTTGCAGGCACAAGCAAGCTGTCGTATAAATAGGATTATAGTTAGGAGTCACGTGTAAGAATTTCTGTTAGCCAACCAATATTTTTTTGTTAGAATCTTGTTTACATCTTATGGGCAGTAAGGATAGATTGACTATAAAGTCATGGTAGTGTTAACATCTTGGTTTATGAAGCATTCCTTTCTTTATGTCCGTGTCGCGTTGACAGCGAGTCTGACAACTGTTGACAATTGTGACAAATGACTGTTACGTTTTGATGGAGAGGTGAGTGCTTTATCTGCAAGCTGTTTCAAGGCAATAAACATTATTGCGTTGTGAAATATAAAATTGAACTAAAATTCCTTTTAATATTCATGATTTCCAAAGTATAAGCCAATTTTGTAATTTTTAGACCCTTCCCTTATCTCTCCTTTTAGTATGAAGATCCTGGATATTTTTTGCACAGTTAGGTATGTCTCAAACCACCCCTTTAAACGTGTTGGTAATGTTATTTAACGATGACCAATGAGTCATCACCATTTAATACATAAGTGGGACAGTTTTTTTTAATTTACTAGAGATAACCTACGCTAGGTACTTGTAGGTGCGCCGTTAACTAGATACTTTTCATATCACACTTCCATACTTCTCCGTAAATATTCATAACATAAAGGTTAACTTGGCCGTGATGTCCTAAATGAAACTAATGAGCCTTTGATCAATTATAACTGAAGATACACATTGCCGAACAAAATCCCCTTCAAAAAGTGTCCGAACTTATTTATTTGTTTGCATAACAATTAAAATCATCACCTACACAGAAATTTGAACCTAGTCAATACTTCATTACAGTCGAATTTCGGTTGACACTTGACAGCTAAACTTGACAATTTCACGCAACGTACTGAGAAAAAAGAAGGCCACTTTTATCAAAGTGGCGCTCATTTGGCTTGGCTCGGACATTTTCGGGCGCGCGACTGTGGATCTACAGTTATAATTGATCAAAGTAATGAGCCTATTTTGTTTCATTACATACGAGGGCATTATAAGTTTTATTTTTAATCTGTTACCTCACTTTCTTACACGCGTCAGGTTCAAGTTGGGATATTACAAAAGCTCGATAACGTTTCCTTAAAATTTCATGCATACGTATAAAGAAATGTTATTGCGTTTTAATTATATTTCATTTTTACTATTAATTCACAACAGATTTAAAGAGTTCGTTAAAATTGGCATTGTTTATTTTATTTCAAATCTATCATTGCTGTGTTAATAATGCATATCTAATGTATAAAATTTATGTTAAGCTAATCATTTTATCAGTTTCCGTGGAACTGTGACACGAGTCACACAGGCCACAGACTGCAGTCTTCGACCACGGGCTTTTGTACTTTCGTTTGCGGTCCTTTGCTTACTACTCTTAATACACAATGCGTACTTGGGCCAATCAACTTTTAAACCGACTATAATCTGTCCGCGACATTTTTCAAACAATTGCAGATTTTTGTAAGTAAACATGTTTTTTCTGTAATTTAATAGATGAATAGCATGAATACATACCGTCCTACGTAAGTTTAACCTATTAAACCGTGAAATATCTTGTTGGAAGTACGATTTTTTGGTAACGCCAGAGACAATTTTGGTAACGCAGGAGACGCCAAAAACGTTGGTTTAAAAGTTGATTGGCCCACTTACTATTTGAGTGGAATACATGCATCGAGAATTTTAGATGGACCTCTGCGTGAGCATCTAAAACCGGCAGGGTGATATTTGCTTGTGAATATCACCAAAAAGCCTTATTGACATAATTCTGCGCTCCGTGCAAAAATTTTCTTTGAGGCATGGCGTAATAAAAAACATGCTTTATTTTTCTCTCGTATTTCGCTTGGGGGTGGGAAGATGTTGCGGGAATGGAATAAATGTCCGTGATAATCTTTGGTTAGTGAACGCTTGTTCAGTCTTTTATCGTGTGTTTCTTTACGTAAAATATAATAAAGTACGTTATTTAGCGTATGATAACAACAAAAATACAGACAAAGGGCCAAATGAACTATTTATTTATTTGTCGAATAAAGAATTCAGGGCATATTTTATTGAAAACTTGAATCAAAATAGGTGAATAATAGGTATTATCAAACCGCAATCTGAATGGGACTATCAGAACTGTCATTTCATACATATTTTGACGTAAGCATATTGAATTACTGTCAACTCCAATCCCTTTCTAAACTCGCCCTGATATAGGATAGGTTTAGCTTTGACGTCACTTATTGGTATCCAATTGAGCTAATTAAACTTATTTGTCTACATAATGTAAATTCTGTAACAGTATAATAGAAATTTTTATAATCTGGTAGTGAAATTCTGGCGAGTGACGTCCACCAACAAGATGGACGGACGATTCGGTAAAGGCCGCTAGTTCAAGGTGGATGCAAGCCGCTTCTAACCGTGATGATTGGGCATCAATGAGGGAGGCCTATGTCCAGAAGTGGACGTCCTGCGGTTGTAATGATGATGATGATGATGTGAAATTTTGGTGGTACGGCCAGGATTGTCTCCGCAGAAGGGACTCTTTAATGGTTTGGATAACAACGCAACAAAAAGTACCTACAGTCAGCATTAAAAAAAAATCATTAGAGTTGTGTGTATTATCAAGGATGATATAGACTGGATTGTCAGTCGCCATAGTACGGATCGGCCGCGGTTTTTGTAGTTCGATTATTAAATCTAGATGGCGCTTTAAAGACAAAACAATAAGACTACAGATGTTTCATATTACTACAAATGTATTAATTTTCAAAAATATTGCATAATAATGCAGTGATATGAAATATCTGTAGTCTTATTATTTTGCCTTCAAAGCCTCTGACTATATTTCAGCGCCATCTAGATTTAATAATCGAACTACAAAAACCGCGGCCGATCCGTACTATGGCGACTGCCAATCCAGTCTATATCATCCTTGGTATTATAGATGTATGATATCGACTGCTCTGTAGTCAGACATCAAATTCATACAGTTTTGATTCAAATCACGAAATACACTATACCAGCATACCTAATTCGTAATGAAATGAGACGTGTAACAATAGCACAATATAGCCCCCGGGAGCGCGCGTGTCCCACGGGAACTGTGTTAGTTCTAATGTTGTTTTGATAGTACTTTAAGAGCTTAAGGTTGCCTTAAGCGGGGTTTTCACGTGGCTAGTAAAAAAATTCGTTAGCTAGAGTCGTGGTAGCTTAAAGGTTTGACCTAAGGCCTCTCAAACAGCCTGGCCGTTTAAATACCGGGGTAAAAAGTAGCCTATACTTATGTAATTTCAGACGTTCAGCTATCTACAAATCAAATTTGATCCATATCCGTTAAGCCGTTTTAGCGTGAAGAAGTAACAAACACACACACGCGCAAGCGCGCACATATTCACAAACTTTTGTATTTATAATACTAGATTAGGTAGTAGGATTGAATGAACTAAGAATATGGAGCAAATAAACTTCTATTGTTTACTACAAATCTAATGAATGGGATATTGTCGTGTAAAACATTATTCTATTGATTTTAAAGTTCAAGAGTTATCTCCTACTTTACTAGGTCGCGCGATAACAGGACGTAATAATTTCTTTCAGTTCCTTAATTTAACAATAAATATGATAAATTAGTTCCGATGCAGTTCAGCTCTGCCATCTTAATTGATTCCAATGGATGATTTAGATATATTTTTTTATTTAGCGCTCTACCTAGTTAGCTATGACATTGTAGCAAGGATGATATAGACTGGATTGGTATTGGCAGTCGCCATAGTACGGATCGGCCGCGGTTTTTGTAGTTTGATTATTAAATATAGATGGCGCTGAAATATAGCCAGAGGCTTTGAAGGCAAAACAATAAGACAACAGATATTTCATATCACTGCAAATGTAGGTATTATTATGCAATATTTTTGAAAAATAATACATTTGTAGTAGTCTTGTTGTTTTGCCTTCAAAGCCTCTGGCTATATTTCAGCGCCATCTAGATTTAATAATCGAACTACAAAAACCGCGGCCGATCCGTACTATGGCGAATGTCAATCCAGTCTATATCATCCTTGATTGTAGTTTTGTTGAAAACTAGTCACTTTGATCTGGCCTTTTTTTATAAATATATCTACATACCTAAATATAAAAAGTTATTAAAAATACCTATGGTTCATTTTGTTCTCAGAACTGTGAAGCTTTAGGGTGCAGAATCAATCATATTATCACAATTTAGCCGCGGTAGCCTAGTGGTTTGACCTATAGATTTTCAAGCAGAGGGTCGTGGGTTCGAGTCCGTGTTCGCATCTCTGAGTTTATAGAAATTTATATGCGAAACATATTCTGAAATTTACCATGAGCTTTGTGGTGAAGGAATTCATCTTGGGGAACCTGCTCACACCTGCGGAGAAATCAATAATGTGTGTGAACTGTGAAGTTCCCAATCCGTCTCCTTCCGAAAGGAGGCCTGTGCTCTGTAGTTGGACGTATATAGGCTGGATGATGATTCGCTAACTGATACCGATCAAGATGACGGATTTTTATATGTTGCTTTTGACGGATTTTTCTTTATTCCAACGAACTGAAACTGAAATAGATGAAGAAGCCTTGTTACAAATTTGAATTCGCTCGGACGAAATCGTGAGCAAAAGCTAGTTCTGTATAAATATTGAGTATTTCAATTAACTACTAATCACTATATAGATTGAATAACTATGTAGCAAAAACTTTCATAAAGGAAAAGCGTATTTCCAGAAAGCTATCGTCTCATTTCCACAATAGTTATTGGATGCTGTGTTTGCTGTAATTTAGTCGGCAAACAGGGAAAGCAATCAACTATTATGTACGGAGCCTTTTCCGGGTTGATCCGGGGAAATATAATATAATATAAGTAAAGTCTATGATCTTTATGTCAGCCGTAATCAGTGTTGCCAGATTTTTTTCGCCCAAAGCGGGATTCTTACAGCTTTTGACTAAAAAGAGCAGCATTTTCCCGTCGAAAACGAGACATACTAAAAAAAGCCAGTCAAGTGCAAGTCGGACTCGTACACCGAGGGTTTCGTACAAACTTGTATCCACAGGGTGCCTTTTTTGAAGGGGCTTTAAATACAAGGGTCGATTCTACTCCCAAAACTGAGCATCTTTTGTTTTGCAACTTTTAAAAAAGTCCAATCTTTTTTATCAGAGACGTCAAATGCCAAAGGAATAAAATCACGTCATCGATCTTTAATTAATTAAATCAGGAACTACTTTCCTCACAAATACAAGCAGGCCGACCATAGACTGTCTGCTTTATATTTTTAATTAAGCAAACCTTTTTCCTTTTTCCGGAAGGTTGGCCAACATGGATTTGCTAAATAAACCACGTATAATGGAGACTAGATGAGAAAGGTAGTAATTGTGTTTCGTTTTGGGTCCTGTATTAATCCCGTAAGGAAAAACATTTATAATGAATTTTAAATTAAAATCACGTCATCGATCTTTAATTAATTAAATCAGGAACTACTTTCCTCACAAATACAATCAAGGCGGCAATAATGAAAATAACAGTAAAAACAAGTTTTTTTTAGTAAAATATTTAATTATTTCGAGTAATCACAACAAAAACCATAAAAACCAAACATTTTATTTACACTCACTTTCAGTGCCGTATTCTTTGATCAATTATAACTGTAGATCCACAGTCGCGCGCCCGAAAATGTCCGAGCCAAATGAGCGCCACTTTGATAAAAATGGCCTTCTTTTTCTCAGTACGTTGCGTGAAATTGTCAAGTTTAGCTGTCAAGTGTCAACCGAAATTCGACTGTAATGAAGTAAAGACTAGGTTCAAATTTCTGTGTAGGTGATGATTTTAATTGTTATGCAAACAAATAAAAAAGTTCGGACACTTTTTGAAGGGGATTTTGTTCGGCAATGTGTATCTTCAGTTATAATTGATCAAAGGCCGTATTGAATTTTCAACATGCGTTCCTTGCCGTCTACGTATCGCCATAGAAGTTAGAATGGATCTTTGAACAGAGCGTAAACTAGACAAACTAATCTTCGGAAAACTATTGACGATCTTTTCTTTCATAGGTTCTATCGTATCAGTCTCTGTCGCAAACACACATCATCTTTTATGGCTCCCTATAAAAAAAATCCAGAAGCGTCAAATCCGGTGATCCGGGCCAAATCTTCCAATCCAGCGGTTTTCAAAAATTTGTGGACCAATAATGGACATTTCTGCGATTCCATATACCACTACGGCAAAATGAGCTTTCGTCTGTCCAGATGACACTTCTTAGAAAACCTGGATTTTGGCGATGTTGTTGTAAAAATCAGTCACAATAGGCTTCACGTATGGGGAAATAACTCGTGCACTTTTTTAAAACTTTATGACTCCAATAATTCTAGCTGCGATCCGTGTATTCGAGCGAGGATAGTCAGCAAAATAATCCAAAACTCTGTCTTGAATTGGTAATGGCAATGTATTATTGCCCACGGCTTCCACATGTGTATTTCCGGTAATAAGTCGATCCTCTCTTAGCCGTTGAACTGCATTTATACGAGAATTTTATGATGTGGATATCTACGATTGGGAAACCGTTTTCGGTAAAGTTCGAGTGGTCGGGCTCCGTTTCCTTATATTTCGCCGTACAATAACACCATATCAGTCACTTCTGTTGCAGTGAACACTTGATTCGGCATTTTATTTCGTATTAATCGATGAACTGAATAAAATTCCTTTGACATAAACAATTTTTGATTGACATATTTAATATTTTTTTTATCAAATTGTAAGTGAAGAGGCTGTTAAATTAAGAGGTTGTAAATTAATTTAGTACAAAAAACGCGAAAACGAAGACAAACCTCTGTATGGCACATTTGAAAAAGAGTTTTTAAGTGGAATAGAAAATTTAATATTGAAAGGCCCTCGTACCAAGATAACAAGAAAATGCGGCCTTTGTACCATGTGATAGCGATAATATCGCCGTGTCCAATACATTGATTTAACGATTAAACTTTGAGGCTCAATAAATTATGTAAATTCAACTTACTGGAAAAAGTTCCAAAACAAAAGTTGCCCAGTTATACGAGTAGAATCGAACCTTGCATTTAAAGCTCCTTAAAAACAGGCAGCCTTTATAAATATAAAATGCTTAGTCCTGAATTACTGACTGACGGATCAACGTACTGCCTAAACCGCTGAAAGTATTCTTTGTATGACGTGGGCACTTCCCACGGGATTTTCTCCATATGGAAGATTACTAGACTGTTCAAATTTGGCATGCAAGTAGGTAACTATTAGAATAAAAAACTGATTTCAAGCATTTTAAAAATTCCGACGGGATAGGGAATAAACGGGATTTATATAGTTGACTCGAGAGTGACCATATCTCCATAACTATGATTACTAGACTCTTCAAATCTGACACGCAAGGAGGTAAATAAAAGAGTAAAGATCTAATTTCAAGAATTATGGAAATATAGCTATTAAAAATTTATAATGACGGTTCTGACAGAAAATCAGCGCTGCAGGCGTCTAACGCCTCAGCATAATGCTGAGTCAGCGACCGTTTCACTTTTGCGGGGACACACATGCAGAGCTGTGTATGTACATGTTTATCACTCCATTGTTTGTTATCTTTGTTTTATTTTTGTGTTAAATTGTGTGTACTTTCTTGTATGTGTGTGTCTTGTAAAAGTGAATAAATGTCTTCTTTCATTCGTTCTTTCTTTAATTATTAAAATAACGAAATTCATTTTAATAAATAGTAGTAATAATGTGCAATTTTATTAATTCGATTTAATTTAGTCTTATGTAATTTAATCTAAAACTTAATTCAATTCTATTCAGTTCAATTTAATTTATTAACCTGACCCAAAATTTGAGGATGGAACTATTTATCCTATTCGCAAATGCCATCAGAATATTGTTGCGGCTACTACACGGCTCACCAGGCATATATAACGCTCGTCTGAAACCGCTCTAACTAATCAAATATTTATGCACAGCTCCTGGTGACGCACTACAACAACCCAGAGACTGAGAAATAACTAGCCCACGTTGCATTTATTACTAGTACCTATCCCGTTTTATAGAAGTAAGTATGTCGGAAGTATTATTTCCCGGGAGGATCTAGCGCGAAGAGATATGCACTTACCTGCTCTGCTGGAATATAAAAGAGAGAGATAGACATTTATCTGCATATATTCGGTACGCGGAAAAAAAATGGATGGAAAAGATACAAGTAAAAAAAAATCGAATAGTATACATAAATCAATATCAATTTTTAATGTTATAAAATGATTCTTTTGTGACTAAACATGTTATAAAAACATCCAAATTATATTAGTATTTTTTTAAAAGTTTTCCCTGCAGGCTGTACACAGTCCCCAATGAACACTCGAACTATGTTCGTGGACAAATTAAAAAAAAACTCATTAGAGAAAAAATTGTTCTTATTTTAACACAACAAATTAAGATAAGATTACAAAGAATGAATTAAACTTCAGAAAGAAAAGGAAAATGAAATTATTAAAAAATATACGACTCCTTAAAAACCCATTTACGTTTAAGGTACAGTAGACATAAAAAATACCATGTTTTTTAATCCGTAATCTCATTATTAAAACAAGCATCGGGTTCGCAGCAGGCCGACCATAGACTGTCTGGTTTATATTTTTAATTAAGCAAACCTTTTTCCTTTTTCCGGAAGGTTGGCCAACATGGAATTGCTGAATAAACCACGTATAATGGAGACTAGATTAGAAAGATCTAATTGTGTTTCGTTTTGGGTCCTGTATTAATCCCGTAAGGAAAAACATTTATAATGAATTTTAAATTCTGTGGAGGATTCTATTTGATTGTGGAGTTGACATCACAAAACATCTGACATACTTTTTATCTGTCAAAAAGCCATTCCTATCGATTTTGTACGGCAATAGCTAGCTGTGATGTCATTTTATGGCGTGTTTGTTTTTTATTATTTGTTTTCTTCTTCTTATTCTAGTCACACTTCATTATAGCCAACTTAAATAGCTGTTCCACCATATAGATGCCGGTCCAGTGCTCTCATGTCGTGTTACGGAGCTATGACATTTTGCGTCTCCCAACCTTTCGTTTCCCGGCTATTTTGCCCATCATGATAGTTTGCAGAAGCCAATATTGTTGGTGTCAGAGAATATGGCCCAAATAAGAACTTTCCTTTAATTTACTCTCCGAACAACTTCAACCTTCTTTCGCATTTGCTGAAGACAATGTTCGTAATATATTTGTTTAAGAATTCCTTTATTAAACTTTACTATATGTGCGCATACCAGCCCAAACTATACAGTTTGTTTGAAACTAACTTAAATGTTACACGAGGTGCGCAAAACATCGTAGATTTTTAAACTTTCACGAACAACTTCAAACTAAACCACTTGTTCAAACATTGGATCAATTTAACGGAACTGGTCTTCGTCTTTTATCGGCGAGCGTGTAACCCAAAAAGTCAAGTAAGCTATATTTACTTTAAGTATCGTCTAATATTAGTCGGAACATTATTATAGACTGTGTACAAGTGTAACTGATATAAAATGCATTCTATCTAAAAGTGTGGAAACACTCGGCGCTGCAACGAAAGCAGGGACGCTGTGATTTTTGTTTAGCATCTGAATGCCATCTAATGCTTATATTATTTATTTTATTAGCAGTACGGCCGCTCACCGAATCTAAGATTATTTAAAAGCGAAAAAGTTTTTCGGGTGCGCCGGTGGGATTCGAACCCACGTCTCCTGGGTATGCGCCCCAACGGGTGTTCTACCAATTGAACCACGTCGCATCCAACCGACTCCCCCGAAATTCTTAATCGCTTACATACGCCAACAGTGGCTTGTGGTAACATCCATCGCAACTATTAGAAGCTACGACTCCTATGTTCCAAATTACATTGGAAATGCGTAAGAAATGATGTACCACATCTATTTATTCAAATATTATTTATTTTATTAGCAGTACGGCTGCTCACCGAATCTAAGATTATAAGCGAAAAAGTTTTTCGGGTGCGCCGGTGGGATTCGAACCCACGTCTCCTGGGTATGCGCCCCAACGGGTGTTCTACCAATTGAACCACGTCGCATCCAACCGACTCCCCCGAAATTCTTAATCGCTTACATACGCCAACAGTGGTTCTAATGCCTAATTCTGTATATGTAGCAAGTGGAGCTGTCGCGAGTTCAAACATGTATGTATTTTAATACTGCAGTACAAAGGACCAAATGTACAGGGTTATTTTTAATTCACTGACATCCTCTTAACCCTGAATTCCTACCACTCAAACAAATGTTTTTGTTTTACGACTTTTTAAAATGAAGCACTTTTTTTCCCATACAAATACACAGAGTATCGTAAAAATAAGAGGAAATCTCAAATTTTCATAACGTTATTACACCAAAAATATTAAGTTATGACAAAAGCCGTAAAACAAAAAACATTTGTTTAAGTGGTAGGAGTTTAGGGTTAAAAGGATGCTAGAGAATTACAAATAACCCTGTATAAATACTCGTAATATCGAATGGGTCGAAATATCGTTTTTTTTCTGAAACCGTAAACTTCTCAGGATTTATTAGGATGGCATCGTATAGTACCCATCTGGGTAGGTTAGGTTAGTTTTATAACAATCTTAAAAAAAAAGTAGAGATCTTTTTTTGATGACATTTGGTGCACCAGCATTATGTACATATGTAATAACTTTTAAATTATATTTTTAATGTCTGGTTATGGTCCTTTTGAGACTGCAAACAAAATATTTTTCATAGCGTTATTACAAAACATCTGACATACTTTTTATAAACATAGCGTTATTAGTACTGCCAGGTACAGTCGGCAGCAGAAATAGAGGAGCGGTTGTGGAGGTGAAATGATGTTCTTACCTTGGTAGTAGTATCGTGTCTAGATCATTTTGATGTCCTCAAATTTAACCACTTCTTGGGCTAAAACATGTTTAAAAATGTGTTTTCATGAACACTTTGTTTTGTTATTTATTCATTTCATTCTTAACTATCACAAGAAACAGCAACCCGCATTCCAAAAGTAAGCATCATCAGTAAAAATCGTTTTAACACGATTGGAGGCGTCAAAATAAAGCCCACTTAAAAAAAAAAACAAAAACCGTGCGCACACTCCCGTGATTTAGCGCCGTGTGTAGGGCGTTCCCTTAGTTTACGAGCTCGCGTGTCCGACATTCTTCGTACAAATATCTTTGTTGCGCTTCCCGCCCATTTTAGATCTCATGTTTTGGTTATTTCCTCATTTCGGTAATGTAGATAAGCTTTTAACAGCCATTGGTTTACATGATTATTAACGGTGATTGCGAAGCTATGTGGGCCCGCTGCGAGTGCGTGATATTGTTTGCGTTAGTTTAAAAATGGGAGATGCGATAACCCTGGTGTGTCACGCAATGAAAATCACAATACAAGTACGCATATTGTCTAATAAGCTGACAGTTGCTATCGCATTCACTATTCCATTCTGTCAAACGGTATGAGACGGTGACAGAAAGAGATGGTGTCCGCGCGTTAGACAATAAGGCCTTAGGACTCAAGGGCTAAGGGGTAAGGGCTTAGGTTATACAGCTTGTTTTTTTTAGTTGTTACCATAATTTTGATGATGATTTGGTATCGATAAAAGAATATGTTTAGGTACTTAAGTATTTTTTATCGAATTATCAACATTTTTAATTTTGTATTGTCCTTAGTAATTTCAACAGACAATTTGACGAATTTTACAGAACAACACAAAGTGTGAAAGTTAAAATTAGTTTCAAATGTTCTTAACGATATTGAATGATAATGAAGTTTGTATGGTGGTTAAAAGTCATTTTGCAGACAGACACCTTGTTGGAAATGCATTGTATCATAAAGAACGATTGTATTGACATATTAATTAAACAGTAAAATCCCAAGGAGGAATAAGTCTGTTCTTATTGAAATTAGTGAAGTCGTTCTGTTTCAGTCGGTTATACGGTAAATAGGTGCTTCCAATGTATGACAACCCATTATCTTAATACCTTTAAATTTTCTTGAAGTAACAGAAGAAAATTAAAAACAAACAAGCAAAGACAAAATAAACTGATTTTACGGTATTAAGATAAAGATAAGATAAGATAAATTTATTGAAAATTTGATTTTTACAGAATAACTTAATAGGTACAAAGTTTCCTTATACTAAACCTAAGTAAGCAACTCATGGGCCCGAACTAGGAAATCCTGTGTTTCGGGCTTATTATTCCAGACTAGCTGTTGCCAGCGACTCCGTCTTCAAAGAATACGTTTCTAGCTATCCCGTCGGAACTATGCGATTTTCCGAGATAAAAACTACTCTGTGTCTTTCTCAGAGACTGAAACTATTTCTATACCAAATTTCATGTGAGCTGATTTAGCGGTTTAAGCGTGAAGAGGTAACAGAAAACCAAACACACATTTGTATTTATAACATTAGTATGAATGAATATGTATAGATACATAAAATTACAACATGATGAAACTCACCGATATTTTGTAAATTTGGGCGTAGCCTAACTTCTTAACTTGTGCAAAAAACTCGGAATACTTAAAACTTTGGCCATCAATTCAAAGTTTCTATTCAATCGCCATGACAACAGAAACACAAAGCTTTCCCAGAATGGAACATTTCGGTCATTAAATTGATTACAGCGATGTCCAAAACAGCTTAATTAATTACGTTGGCGAGGCAATTTTCGACCTTTTTAAGGATCCGTAGGCAGCACAAAGGGAAAAATTAGCTTCACGCTTCTTGCACGGATCTACCGCATCTAAGGTTGAAGTTCACTGCTATTTACAATAGTCCAACAAAGTTGCGATTTGCCTATGTACGAGGGAACAGGTCAATTTCAAACGTTGCATTGCATCGCAACGGTTGCCATTGGTTACTATACTAAACGGGACTTATCTCGCACACAATATGTACAGTACCTCAACGTTTCGGCCACATTGCATTGGAGTAACTCGTGACCACGGCTGCTGCAATGTAGCCGAAATGTCGAGGTAAATATTGTTTGCGTGATAAGTCCCGCTTAGTATAATAATTATGAGTGAAAATCATGAAAGTTTAAACCAGTAGGTATATGGTTGCCATTAGGGCTGCATTGTGGGCAGAGCCAAAGTCAAAGTGTAATTCTTATTCTAAATAGCTTTACAGAAGAGACTTAGAGATGTTACGGAATTTGTAAACATAGGGAGACCACAAGCCTATTCCTAATCCCTATTTAATACTAACCATAATCCAACTAATGTTATTAATGAGAAAGTTTGTGAAGATGTTTGGATGTTTGAATATGTGAATGCTTGTGAGTCAATCACGCAATAACGGCTGAACGAATTTAGATGACACTTGGCGTTCAGATGGAAAAATATCTGGATTGAGACATAGGATATTTAATTTCGTAATATATTCCCGTGGGATAATATTTCTACTTTAAACAGGAATTATGGGTCAGAAAGGGTTCCAGTACGTTGAAGTACCTACCTCAACTTTCAAGACGACGTGTGACGTGTTAACTTTTATTCACGGATTTCAAACACAGGCTAAGTCGCGTAATAAAACTAGTAGTACTTTATTTCGCTTCTTAACACGGCGGGAGGAGTAACGCTGTAGGAAATTGACTGCGCAAAACGCAAAAGTTTCAACTGATTGTGACAGCAAAATAAATTTCCTACCTGTGAAGAGTGACATTTTTACTTTGGCTGTTAAACTAATTATTGTTATTGTCCCTAAACCTCTTAAGTAAAATGTGTAGCCGGAACCCGTAGCACCTCCAATTTCGCCGTCACGCCTGACGTTTTAATTACAAAGCGTGTTGTAACAGGAATAGAGGGAATTGGGTCATTGGCGGCGGAAGCCGGTGTGGCCACCCGGGTCCTGGCTATTGTCAATGATTTTGCTAATCCAAAGTCATTGACAATTGAACTGATATTCGCTCATATATTCGATGGTATAGTTACCAAAAATGTGTGAAAAGATCATCATTTCAGCTGAGAGACGTCCACTGCTGAACATAACAAGGTTAGTCAAACAAACTGGTCCTGTTTCCGCAACCTTAACCAGGTCGTCGCTCTATCTAGTTGGAGGTCTACCTACACTGCGTCATCCGTTCCGTGGACACCAGAATTCGAGAATATTTCGAGAATATTTTGGCCATATTGGCCATCAGTTCTACCAGCAATGTGCCTTGGCTACTGCCACTTGAGTCTGGCGATTCTTCGAGCTATGTTGGTGACTTCAGTTCTTGCGCGGATTTCATATTAAATGTTTCTGGCAAGGACGATGCAGATTTCGTTACAGAGTTAAAATAATTTTATAAAGAGCCTAGCTGTTGCCCGCGACTGTGTCTGCGAAGAATAGGGGTATAAAAATAGCCTACGACCTATTCTCAGACCTACCAAATAATTATAGAGGAACAATTTGATAAAATCGGTCAAGCCATTTCGGAGGAGTTCGATAACAAACACCGTGAGACGAGATTTTATATGTTAGACTAGCTTTTGCCCGCGACTTCGTCCGCGTAGAATTCCAATTTGTGGTTAAGCTTCTTCATCTCTTTCATTGTATAAAACAAAAATCCGGCACCGGCAACATCCATCATTATTATCATTTCATCATGAGTATCAGTTAGTGAATATTATAAATCCCGTTTATTCCCTATCCCGCGGGAATTTCAACAAATTTGTCCTTATTCTTTGCAAAATTACACTTATTTTTATCCCGCGGGTATTTTGCATTTTCCCCGAGAAAAGTAGCCTATGTCCTTAAAGCTTTCTACCGATAAAAGAACTTTTAAAATCAGCCGCGTAGTCGAGTTCACTTATTTTTTTCCCGTGGGAATTTTGATTTTTCACGGAGAAAATAGTCTATGTAAGTAAGGGTTAGTGTAGCTACTCACTAATAGGTGAAAGAAATTTTCAAATCAGCCCTGAAGTGAAATTCACTTCTTAATATGCCAGGGGAATTTTGCATTTTACCGAATAAATAGTAGGTAGCCTATACCAATAAAGGATAGTGAAGCTTTCTATTGGTGATTTTTTTTTAAACTCAGCCCCGAAGTTAATTTTACTATTTTCTATACCGCGGGAATTTTGCATTTATCCGGAAAAAGCATCCTATGTTATGTCCTTACAGTGTATCTTTTCTATTGGTGTAAGACATTTTAAAATGAGCTCCGAAGTTGAATTTTCTTTTTTCTATCCCTTGGGAATTTTGCATTTCCCCGGAAAAAAGTAGCCTATGTCAATAAAGGATAGTGTAACTTTTTACTGGTAAAAGTTTTTTTTTTAATCGGCTCGGAAGTTTCAGAGATTATCTATCCCACAGGAATTTCCAAAAATCCTGCAATAAGTTTTTTTCTTGTTATGGTCATTTTCGTTAATACTGTATTTGAAAAGATTAGTAATTGTAGTTACGGAGATATGGCCCAGTTGATTTGAGTACCTACATATATAAATCCTGATTTAACTTTATCCCGTGGAAATTTTCAAAATTCTTTATATTCGCTTTATATTCTAATAGTCTAATTGCATGCCCAATTTGTACAGTTTAGTAATCTTCGTTATGGGCATAGGGTCACTCTTGATGAAATATATAAATCCCGATTATTCCTTATCCCGTGGAAATTCCGGAAAATCCTTTCTTATCGGATGCCTACGTCATACAAAGAACACACCCTCCACGTTTTAGGTCTCTACATACAGCGGTTTAGGCTGTGCGTTAATCCGGCAGTCAGTCATTTAGGACTTCAGGACAAAGCATTTTATATGTATTTGCATTGCACCAAGCTTTTATGCGAGTTCAACAATGATATTTGAATACTCAATTCGATTTTATTCGAAAAAGGTTGAACTCGCATAAAAGCTTCATCATCATCATCATTTCAGCCGTAGGACGTCCACTGCTGGACATAGGCCTCCCTCATTGACGTCCAATCATTACGGTTGGAAGCGACTTGCATCCACCCTGAACCTGCGGCCTTCACCAAAACGTCCGTCCATCTCGTTGGTGGACGTCCCACGCTGCGCTTGTAAAAGCAAAAGCTTGGTGAAATGCAAATACTTAATACATATGTATAATTAGCTATTATCAGAGATCAGATCAAGACGTGGTTGACAAACGTAGACAAAAATGGTTTGCAATATTTGAAGTTCCGTTTCGTTTACAATGTGTCAAAATAAAATGTAATTTAAATCAAAAGCACTAAGGAGTATTGATATCAACTTCGAAGCAAATCACCCCCAAAATAACTTTCTACTACTTTTTGACCCCGTCAAGGGATGAATTTCAATAAAATACGAAACACGTCTTCCATCAATTTTGTTAAAGAATGTTTATGCAAAATTTGAAGTAGATTGGACCAAGGAATCACGTTGTCTCATACAAACTTTGCCCCCCTTTTTTACCCCCTTAGGAGTAGAACTACGGAAAATCCTTTCTTATCGGATGCCTACGTCATACAAAGAACACACCCTCCAAGTTTCAGGTCTCTACGATCGGCGGTTTAGGCTGTGCGTTGATCCGTCAGTCAGGACAAAGGATTTTATATGTATAGACTAGTAAAAGTGCACCAGCTGATATTTTTAGAATTCAAAGCCATACCCCCGTTTAAAATACGATTACTATAGAATTTAATAGACAGTACATTTTTATCCACTAAGGTTTTTTTACACTATAATCTGGTAAAAATAAATAATACTACACTACTAATACCAGCTTTATACAGACAATTACTCTCACTCCCGACCAATTCGTTAAACGCAATGACGCCACTATAAAATTTAACGGCCCATAGTTAAACGTTAACAACGGTTTATCTATGAAAAGCTTGAAACAAAGGTTCCAAGATTGAGTTATTAATGTGTTTAAAGTGCGTTTTAAGATCAACGCTTAAGATGGGCTCGTTAATCATCGTGATTGAGTTAGCTTGCCTTTGGGAAACTCCGTTGTCTCCACTCTGAGCTGGTACAGTAGAAAGGCTGATTAAAATTGTTAAATTGTTTTTTTTTTATCAGTTTTTGCAAATTGTTTCTAAGATTTATCAAGTAATTTATCCACATTAGACTTCTTTTTATCTATTTCAGGAATTCCTTGTAATATTTTTGTTATGACGCTTACAATTTTAAAATTAACATTATACCTATTTAAAATTTGAAGTTACTTGGCTATTTTAAATAAAAATCGTTTTTTTACGATGACCTGATAAATTGCTGTTTGTCTTGATTTACTGACAATGTGTTGCATGTAAGAACAAATTAAATAAGAACATGATATCTTTTGTCAACAGGGTAGTTACATAACGCTAGTCATGAATAGTCATGATGGTCTGATAGTATTTCTAAGTTATTGAATTATACTTCATATCTCATGCCAAATCATGAGTTCTTTGACCAATGCCAAGAAATTTCGAGCCAGACTTTTATGATTCATTAGGCATCACTATGACTATCGGTAAAGCTAACATTTATCACAAAACGGTGTACATTAATTGTATTCTTGTTCTGGCTATTCATCGTTCTCCTAAATAGTATCTATTCGTCTTTTATTTGAGTGAAAATGGAGCAAGAAGTCTAACACAAAGTTTTCCTTATTTAATCAGTTAGAGACACAAAATAGGCACCATAAATCCTTGAGGTGCGTGTGCGCAAGACAGCTCGCTTTACCTATCTCAAGAGATTCAATCACAGTGTCGTAGTTTTAGCTTTGATTCCCAGCTCCAAGTTAACGTTTTACTTTTTCTTTTCTTTGTTCTTACAAATCTGAAAAGCAACTATTAAAGCGAGTGAAGCTGCAGGCGAGAGGTAAAACGTGAGCATTTGTGTGTAAAAGCTTATAATTTTTACTAGTAAAAGCAGCAAACATTTCCTTCATATATTTTGAATCATCCAACCAAGAATCCATCAGTTAAGAGATAATAGATTTTTTTTCGAAGATATCTCTAACACTGAAAATGATTCCATTATGTGATTCTGTTATAGCTTCACTGTCACTTAGTGGTTCTTTTATTTTTATTTTTCCAGAACTGTTGTGATTCGGCATCTCTTCCGATACCCGGTTATCGTTGAGTTTAGAGACATCCTGTAGAAATCGATTCTTCTTATCTTAATATATTTTAGTATAAAATCTCAGATAGGTCTTAAAAATTTGCTGTAAAAGGCGCTCCAAGGTCTGTTATGGGTTGTAATATGGAACATGATGAGGGTGAAGCACTTGAATGAAGCTATTTTATTCTCAGTGCTATAAAAATCTATATCAAGGAAGTCAATGGCATGAGGAGTATCAGTTACATTTTATGGTCATGTTTCAGTTGTAAATGAGCTTTTGGTGGATGTAAAACATATTCCTGGCGGTGTTATCATGATCAATACTGATAAGATAAATTAAATAATTTATTGAATCAGGCGTTACTTTGCGCAGGTCCATATTAATGAACTGAAACAATTACTTTGCTCACCCGCGAGGCCGCTACCAACTTTGCGACTTTGTTCGCGGGTGAGCAAAATAATTGTTTCAGTTCATTGATGAACTAGTAATTTTTTACTATGGCATAGTCGACAAATGAGCACATGAATGTGTAACTCTGTGGGAGTCACTAGTGCGTTGCACACTTTTTTTTTAGGAAGAGATAGACTCCTTTCTTAAAGGTCCCCATGTCTAATCTATTCGGGAAGATCGCTAAGGCAAGTTCATACAAAATTTAAAGCTCAACTAAATACAGATCATTCATTCATATCCTTCCGAAACCCGACTTTTTCTAAATGAGATACAAACATGTTGGGCCGTTCCAGAATTTAGCCCCTGTTGTATGTTTGTAGTAGTGCACGAAATTGATACGGAGCTTCAGTCATTTTTCTAATTTTGATCGTTAATTTGTTTATACAGACACGTTACTACTACATACAACAGGTCATTTACATAAGTTTTTCATTTACAAAAATGCTTAAGAACCAAATGAGAATCCTAAGTTTTTTATTTTTGGAAGTTAGTTAGACGGTGCGTTCGTAGCAGTAATTAGTGGAACTAGTGTTCTTTTGTTTTTAGATATTTCGTCTTCGTTTAAATAGATGTGGGTTAGTACGGTCAAGTGCATAAATAATCAAAACCAATAATAATATTAAATTTATTTATCAGACAACATGATCATGGTCAATGTTTCTCGTGAAGGTATTTCTGACCCAGGCAAAGCCCCGGGTCAGAGCTACTTACAAATAAAGTTTATTTTAAATCATGGAAAAGATTTAATCCCATCTTTTTCTATTGTTATTCTGAATCCAATAAAAATAGAAGATATCACGACCGCGACGAGGCGATGAAAATCGTTCAACGTTATGTTTACGTTCAATAGGAAATCCAACAATACCTTTTGTATGGAAGTATGAAAATGCGGATCAGTCTCGGGAAAAAAGTTGATGTCAACCGTTTCTTGAGTAAATTCCTGGACAATGAAATAGAAATGTGGACAAGAAATGTTGTTGACGAGAAATTTGGGTTGGGTACTTATAAAGATTTGATAGGCGTAAGTGTTTTTAACACGCTTTTATTAGCTTGGGTTGTAAGTATGTATGTATGTAACGGAATCTTTGAGCATAATTTTCACCCACTTCCCGGTTTCCGATTGAGCTGAAATTTTGCACATATGTGTAAATTGGATGACAATGCAATATTATTGTAACATGGAGCTGATCTGATGATGGAGCTGGATGGTGGCCATAGGAACTATGTAATAAAATAACACAATCCCGTCGAGTTAGGGCTCGTTTGATTCGTCTTGACGAGCACTTTGATCCCAGATGGTAACCAGGGTCTGATGATGGAGCTGGAAGATGGCCAAAGGCACTCCACAATAAAACGACACAACCCCACCGAGTTTGGGCTCGTTTGATTCGTTTTGACGAGTACTTTGGTCCTAGATGGTAACAAGGGTCTGATGATGGAGCTGGAAGGGGGGCAGGTGGCGGGGGGGGGGGGGGGAATGGGGTGGGGGTAAGGGGGTCGGGGGTTTAGAGGGTTGAGGGTAAGGGTGTGGCGGTTGGGGTTAGGGGGTGGGGGGGGTTAGGGGGGGTTTGGGGAAAATAGGGTGGGGGTGTTTGGGAGTTCGGGGGTTAGGGATTTTGGGGGTTGTGGAAAATGGGGAGGGGGTAAGAGGCCTAGATGGTAACAAGGGTTTGATGATGGAGCTGGAAGGGGGGTAGGTGGAGGAGTGGGGGGTTGAAGGGAAATGGGAGGGGAAGGGGGTTTAAGGGGTTGGGGTTAAGGGTGTGGGGTGTTGGAGGGGTTCGTGGGTTAGGGAGGTTGGGGGGGTTGTGGGAAATGGGGAGGGGGTAAGGGGGGTTCGGGGTTGGGGTTTTAGGGGGTTGGGGTTGGGGGGTAAGGGGGGTTGGGGATAGGGGTTTGGGGGAAGTTTGAGGAAATGGGGTGGGGGTTGGGGTTGGGTGTTTGGGGGGGTTGGGGAAATGGGTTGGGGGATGTTGGGGGGTTGGGTTTAGGGGGTTGGGGGGTCTCTTTTTAGCACATGGAAACTGTCACTGTAAAAAAAATGCAACTAAAAAATAGAAAATAAATAATAGTTTAAAAAAACTAAAAAACACGCTTTAAAAAAATAAAAATAAAAATAATAGTTTAAAAAAACTAAAAAACACGCTTTAAAAAAATAAAAATAAAAAGTAAAAATAAATTAATAAATTTCAATTCACTATTCTTATAGTGCAGTAAAAAATCTTAATAAGCAATTATTATATTGTTATAACCAGATCAAAATTTGTAAACAATTCTAAATATTGATAAAATAAATAATAATAGTTTAAAATATTTTATTGTAAAAAAAGCGTGGGGTGCATGGTGTCAATTGTCAAGGATTATCATTTTGATAACATCTTAAAAAGCACCCCACGCTTTTTTTACAATAAAATATTTTAAACTATTATTATTTATTTTATCAATATTTAGAATTGTTTACAAATTTTGATCTGGTTATAACAATATAATAATTGCTTATTAAGATTTTTTACTGCACTATAAGAATAGTGAATTGAAATTTATTAATTTATTTTTACTTTTTATTTTTATTTTTTTTGAGTTAGTGTTTAGAGCGCGCGCACACAGAGAGCGGTCTGGAGTTCCGCGTTCTTTCAAATGTACTGAGTCGCTTACGATTGCTGTGTGCGTTATCGTAAGGGACTCAGTACATTTGAAAGAACGCGGAACTCCAGACCGCTCTCTGTGTGCGCGCGTTCTTATACCTAGTGAAAAAAGTCATGGTAGGTTATTTGTTTGATCTATTTATGACCTTTCAAGTACGAGTAAGATGGTCGTGAGTTCGAGCCCGGGCTCGCACCTATGAGTTTTTCGGAGTTTATGTCCAGAATTACATTTGAAATTTACCATGAGCTTTGCGGTGAAGGAACAAATCATGAGAACACTTGGACATACCAGGGAAGAAATTCAATGGTTTGTATGAAGTTCCACTTTCCGTACTGCGTCCGCGTCGGAACTACGGCCCAATAGCTCTCTAATTCTGAGAGGAGGCCTGTGCCTTATAGTGGAGCGTGTACAATACAATACAAATATTCTTTATTGATCACCAAAAAATTACAGAAAAAAAATTTAATAACAATAAAAACTCAGGCAGACACTAGGCGGTCTTATCGCTCAAAAGCGATCTCTTCCAGACAACCAATACTGGATACATGTACAAATATGAACAGGTTTATGTAGACAGGCTACATTTACCTGTACCGGCCGGCCTTAGCCTGTACAGGCTAAGATAAATAAGTACTTTTTACGTATGTGGATAGAAGAAAGCTTAGGTACTAAGTTAATTGTAGGCATTAATACACTGTTATTCAACACGTCAACAATAACGATGATAGTGAAAATAAACGTATCTCTCACGTCTTAAAACGAGTTAAACTCGACATGTTTCGGGCTAATCCGTAGCCCTTCTTCCCGGAGTCACAGTCATGGCGGCTGCCTAACGCGCACTGCGCTTCACTATGAGTGAGTCTCACGGTAGTTTCATGTTTAAAATGGCGATGATGCCAAGTGAAATGATACAACTAGATATACCTATCAAAATAGCGAGCATCCAACACGCCGATACTTGACTAAAAAATATCGGCTATAGACCCTTAACCTCCAGGGTTTCATATGATTGAGTTGTACTTATCTACATGTGAATTGCATTTAATCTACCAAGTATTGTATCTATTTGTATGTTGAATCTCTCAATTTTGTTAAAAATAATTATGTATTACATTATCTTAAAATGTGACATCTTTATAAAATAGCTCTTAGAATATTTTATCAGTTTTTTGTGAAAAGTTTTTCTGAATTTTATTTAGAATTGTATGCATGATTTAGGCTAAGTTTATTTTATTGTACTTACACAATTTTTGCATGATACTTGTATCTTTTAAAAGCAAAAAAAGAAACTGAACTGAATAAACAATAAACCATTGCCATGTTCCACAGGAGAGACACGAATGAAAAAATGTGTATGACCCATACAAATATCATTACAAACATAATCAATGCGCGCACGCAAGTTGACCACACGCGGTGCCAAATAGTCCGAGCTGATGGTCATTTTTGAGTAGGCATTTGAGGCATGCTGAAAACATGTCTAATGCTTCCCCTATGATACCCAAGCACAGCTGTCAGGTGGCGGGACTGTTAATCGACCCTCATATTTTTACAGATACAATTTTTTTTGAAGAAAATTTTTATACTTTAAAATAATAAATAATAGGCCAGATCATTTAGTCGGGACTTAAACTTGCAAAACAATTTTGCATAAAATAAATAAATGTTTTCGAGGTACGCTGGCTGAAATTTAAAGAGAATATTATTTATAATTAAAAATAAGTACCTACATAATTTCAAATAAAATACAGATAATTTCAGATAGACAGGACAATCAATCTGCGAATAAAAAATGAGGTTTGATTTAGCCTCGCTACCCGTCAGCCAGGTCTGTGGTTCTGTGCTTGGGTATTCTAGGAGAAGCATTAGACAAGTTTTCAGGGTGCCTCAAAGACCTCTCCAAAAATGTCAATCAGCTCTCCTACTAAAAGAGCACCAAGAACATGTTAACGTCGCTCGTGTCGTAACCCTAATCTGGAATATTCTGAATGTATAAAGGCAACTGATTGAATGATGCGGTTCTGCCGTATTGGGCGCAGTAAATAAGCTTTTAATTGTATGGTGTCACCTTACGTGGGGAACGGTTGACTGTGACAAACGAGTGCTTTATAGAAAAAATAGTGCGTGCAGTTACTCCGCGCGGAAGAAGTGAAATTTCATAATGTGGAAATGAAAAAGGCATTCTACTTTTCGTTGACCAGTAATTTTTTGTACTGCGCTCTTCAAATATTTTTTTTACAAAAACGGTAAAGTGCTCGGTTTAAATTATTTAAGATTTAAATAGGCACATAATTAAGCTTACATTTAAAATTATCACTACGTATAAAAAGTAATCATTATTTTATTATCTATAAAGTAGGTAACGCAGTGGACATGCATGTCCCCGCCATTTGTATGGAAATTGATGTATTTTCCGCTGAGTTACCAATTTTTTCCACAAAATTTCTTTGAATTTAAAGTTTTATTGCTTTAAATCATTAAATTTAGGCGTTTCAGTTTGTATATAAGTTATTTACACTTAAAAAAAATAACCAGGTATGCCTTATATTTCACAAAAGATTAATGGTTACTTAAAAGTAGAATGGCCCACTTATACATCAATATGAACCTTATTGCAATATTTTAAAGAACTAAATTTACTTTTGCATCTATGTGTTTAAATTACTCACTAGATGGCGCTTTTACCAAGTCATACATTTGCACAGACAGTATAGGTAACGCCACCAGAGTTGAGGCCATGCACACAACCACATCTCGTGTAATGACAGCGGGATTTTGCCGTTGTGTTGGCGTTTAACGTCAACACAACGTCAAAATCCCGCTGTCATTACATGAGATGTGGTTGTGTGCGTGGTCTCAACTCTGGTGGCGTTACCTATATGAGTTCTGCATCGCACTATCGAAGTTTTTAACATCCGTTAGTATATACAGGGTGTTACAAAATAACCCCTAAAGCCTGAAACCCCATGAACAGTAAATAAAACTGTAATTTTGCGCGCTGTTCTTTTTTTTCTAGCTATAATGGTTATGGAAAAAACCGATATCGAAACTTTTTGAAAATATCGACATGTTTTTTAGAAGATTCCCAACACTAGCGATCAGCTGTTCAGGTCATTGGCTTTTAAATCATAGACTAACTATTTTTCAGAATGTTAATTTGTCAGCAATTTTACCTAAGTGCGACGTTTCAGTTTTGTGACGTAATTAATAACTATTTTTCTTAAAATAACCCTTAGCGGTCACCCATAAATAGCCGCGTACTGACTGGCGAGGCAGCCTCGGGCGTTTGCCTCGAGCGAATGCTCGGGCAGTCAGGACGTGCCTCGTCCGAGACTGAGCATGCGTTCGCCTCGGGCGAGCGTGCCTCGGCCCGAGCCGAGTGAGCCGCGTATTGACTGGCGAGGCAGCCTCGGTGAGGCAGCCTTGGGCGTTTGCCCGACCTTTTTTTTTTTTTTTTTTTTTTTGGATTTTATACAATTACAATCTACCCTCGACTCAGGTCAAGGCCTGTACTAATCTATACGACTTCCATTGCAGTTCCATCACTTATGCCTCTTGCACTTTTACTCTCCATACTGTGTCTTTCTTACATTCTTCTCCTTTTACGTCTTTTGCGGGTGGGACTCCCGCCTATCTATACTCTACTATACTACTTTTCGTTTTTGTCGTTTATTCAAGGAACAAAACTCAGGGGATCTTTTATTAATGCAAACAGTTAGTTTTTGTTACATTGTTTTTAAACTGAGTAATTTACAAAGCTCTTATTTCTATTTCTTAATACTATTCTCTTATACACAATACATTTAGGTTTATGACAAAAATTTCTTACACTTATATATACTTAATTTTATATATCTATTACATAATTATTACAATTTAGTTACCTATTCTTAATATTTCACTATTTACATTTTTAGAAGCTACTTAATTCTATGCTTTTTAGAAATATGTTCAACATACTTTATAAAGCATAGCTTGTATACTAAGTTTTGTTTCTACCTATTACCACTTTAGCTATTTTTTCACCATATTGAAGAAATCTGTCTCTGTTACTGCTTGACATTATATCCTTTATCACCCGTTCCTCTATTTTCATACCCAACTTCAATTCTAACTGCAGCCTCTCTCTACCGAAGACTGGGCATTCAGCCAATATATGCAGCACAGTCTCGTCAATATCAGGGTCACAAATGCATGACGGGTTATCCTTACACTTGAATCTATTCAAGTATTCGGAAAACCCGCCATGTCCTGTCATAAGTTGCGTCCGTATGTTAGTAGTTGTCATTTTCCTTATTATCCTGTAAGCCACCACTGCGTCGGGGAAGAAAAGCTTAGTGACAGCCGCGGTTTTGCCAGTCACGTACCTCCGGTTCCACTCGTCAAGCGTATCCATACGAATGGAGCGCTTGACGAACGAAACCAGACATAGGTCGTAGTCCGGCTTCCGCTTTAATTTTAGGGCGGCCTCCTTGGCCAAACCATCGGCTCTTTCATTCCCTTTAAGCCCCACACGGGCTTTAATCCAGAACAACTTGACAACCTTGCCCTGGAGGGACAATGTTGTCAAGTTGTTTCTAGCTTCCACCGCCAGGGGATGAAAGCAGCCGTGATTCTTAATAGTCAAGAGGGCCGCCATAGAATCGCTGTACACCCCGAACGTTTCCGCCTTTTGCCCTAGAATCACCCTCGTCGCCCTGCACAACGCAAGGAGCTCAGCTTGGTAAACCGTGCAGTAAGGCGAAAGAGCAAACTTGAGGGTTTTGGTTTCTTCCTCGCCCATCCATATGGACAACGCGGCGCCCACCTTGCCCTCAATCTTGCTCCCGTCTGTAAAGATGCGAACAGCAAAGTCGCTGTTTGCATCCACGTCCGCCCGGTTTGCCAAGCTCACCAACTCCAACTCCCTGCGATGGGCGGGGTGCGGGGCCTCCAGTGCCGAGGCCATCCGTTCCACTTCCCCTCCCCTAAGCATTGGCTGAGATACCCCCCTTTTGGCCTCGTAAAGCGAGGCCGCCTCACGGACTCGGAGGTCGAGGGGGAGTATTCCAGCCAATACTAGCGCCGAATTCAGCGAAACTGTGCGGTATCCCTTGCACAGCTTTTGCGCAATACCGCGCTGGGCCGCAGCCAGCTGCTTGATAACGCACAGTTTGCTGGCAGCCGGCGCCCAAACGCTGGCGGCATACAACACAATAGGCTCAATCGTTGCCACATATATTGTCCGAATGACCTCTGGGTGCAATCCCCAGCTCGTCTTCGCAGCCTTCGCCAACCTCTTATATATACCAATCGCCTTACTGCAAACGCTCGCGACGTGCGTGTTGAATGTCAGCTTCTTGAAAATGAGAATCCACTCCAGATTCTATAAGTTTTTAAATACTTACCCATAAAATACGCTCTTACCACACAGTACAGAAAAAAATTTATATTCTGTGCTCTTACGCTGGCAACTTTCGTTTAAGTATTAAAAATTTAAATTTTGACAAAAATTTAAAATAGTTATGTTTTTTTCGTAATATTTGAAGCCGATTGTACACCGGTGTCGCAACGCTATATACAGCATGTTATAATTTACTCGTTGCATTACCTCGTAATTTTAATCTGACTTATTACGGTCAACGACCATAAAAAAACGGAAATGAACAGCAGCGGCCCAAGATCTATTCGATTTGATTGCATTGAATACCGTTGTGCACTGTAATATAGATAATCAATTCGTCACAAGAAATACTTCTAATTAAACACATTCTACACTCAAGCCACAAAATCTTCCTCACAAGCCTCTTGGTAGGTAAAATTGAACAAAAGCAAAATGTAACGTCTCTTTAATTTAATGCTAAAAAGTACCTACAGTCGCGGAATGAAAAGGTTCGTAGTTTTAAAGTTGCTTGCTTGCTTATAGACAAGTTGTTGGCGTCACGGACGGAATCATACGCACATGACATTGATATGATGATATTGACAGAAGCTGTTTGAATTTAGTTTTAATCATCGTAAGCTAATAGGTTTTATGAAAGCAATAAAAAGGGTTTAGCTGAACCATATACAGATAAAATAACATTGCTTCGACTAAATTTTCCCTCGTTCCTAAAATAAAATAGTACCTATTACTTATTTATTACATTCCCATTATACCAGATGTCCAAAATAAGACATTCCACCAAAAAAATCACTTGTTTGAGTAATCTTCGATTTTGTAAAGTGGTGCAACGCGAATATGGTAAGCTAGTAAATGTGGTATAATAGGTAATGTAGTATTTTGAAAGATCTGGTATTTTGGAAACATGGTATTTTAGGCACGAGCGTAAATTTTAACCCTATTGTCAAACAGTTAAGCATAATCTTCTATGCAACAGTCTGGTGAGTTATATAGTTTAGAAATGCAGCGTGCTTGCAAAGAGTTAAAGTACTAGAAAACTAATGAAAGTTGACCTTTAACCTTTTTGTTCCGCCATTATACATGATAGTTTTAAATGATCTACGGTTTTTTGCATTAGACATATTTTACCGATTTTTTTTAAATATACCGACTGCTATTGCCTCTAACGAGCTTCCATGTGCTGTGTACTCGTGGCCATGACACTTTCAACTGAATTAAGATTATCGGGAGCCCATTTAAAGTATTCACGATCTATATTTCATCGCCAATTATGTATAAATAATAATAAATAAATAATAATATTAGGGGACAATCTCACACAAATCGACCTAGTCCCAAACTAAGCAAAGCTTGTACTATGGGTACTATACGACGATAGACATACTTATATAGATAAATAAATACTTAAATACACAGAAAACATCCATAACTCAGGAACAAATATTTGTGCTCATCACACAAATAAATGCCCTTATCGGGATTTGAACCCAGGACCTCTTGCTTCGTAGGCAGGGTCACTACCAACTAGGCTAAAGCGGTCGTTAAAGTACCCACCACAAGGCCTATTGCTCAAGAATTTTGTGCAAAGATTTTAATGTTTAACCAGCGGAATTCTTAATACATGAGTGGGATGGAGACAGTAAATATCCAGAAAGTAATAAAACTCTATAGCAATATAAAAACCGGCCATAAATTTAATAAATACAATAAGGAAACATAAACTGAAGTTATTACTCTATCCTAAAACGTCTAAATTAGATCACAAAACCTTCACAGGGAATATAAAAGACGCGCCGAGAGCCGATCAATGCTCGTCCAATAATACCACTTAACGTAATGACTGCTGTAATAGTATTTTATGTGTCCAGATCAGTTACTAACAGAGTTCTCATGTTATTGTAGGTGATCTTTATCACTGTAACAATATGAAAGATGTCGAAAACACCTTATTTTTCAAACTAAATACAAACTGAAATATAGATGCACAGAAAAAACCCCAGAAAAAAGACCAATGCTGGGAATCGAACCCAGGTCCTCAGCATACCGTGCTGCGTGCTTACCCCTACACCAACACTGGTCTAGAGGTTAGCGATGAATTTTTCCCATACATCGTACACTTCAGTCTGTTATAATCACCTTATGCAGTGATAAAGCGCGCATATATGTTATGCCCTCTACCGAGAGACTTAACACTCCTTCGGAACTAACCGCTCACCTGGACCAAGAGATGGCGCTACTGTGCCAACTTTAACAAGTTAGATATCTTATTTGTTTGGATTGGGAGAAAAAGAACATAATTGTTAACTGAAACAATTACTTTACTCACCCGCGACCTTATGATAGTTACGTTTATGAAAATTGCATGTTCATGCAGTTCCTCCACCTCCACACCGTACGAACTCACACAAATCACGCAAATCCAACTGTCACCACCACCAAACTACACTGACGCGTTTCGAACTCAACCCAGTTCATCCTCGGAGTACCTAACGCAACCGTTTACTATGCTACCAAATGTTAAAAGGATAAAACTCTTGAACACAACTTATTTGAATTCAATAATTTACGTAACATACTCTTTTAAAATCTCATTTAAAGTTTATTCAATTCAATAGTTTTCGCCATGCGACGATCTTAGAATAATCTCTCAACGGTCGCTTCAGGAGCTCTTAGCTTTAACTGGATGAAACTTCTGCAGATATCCAATTAGATGAAGCTGTCTGATAAAGATAGAATGGATTATTAGACTGGTCTGTTCTCTTTGGAAATCGGGTTTCTTTGCAAGTAAGATTTTTACTTAACATTGGTGATATTCACAGAGTAGACAGTCAAAGACCGACAACATGATAAAATGACTTAAAGTAAACATTTTTGGTAGAAATCCGAAGACAGACAAGCGTGAAATAGTTAGGTATGTCTTCCATCTCAAAATCTCGCAGTGAAGTGCAAAGTTTGTACAGACTTTCGCAACGTCGTTGATTCACCTAGTGGGAGGTGGACGTCGCGTCTCCCGGTTCGTGGTTGTCACTCAAGAACTGGTAGAAACTTTCACATTTTTAATACTAGTAGAATTAGAATACTGTCTTATGTAAAGCATTATATAAGTAAAAGGAATCGGTGACACCCCAGGTCGCGTTGACCGCAGTTTCGCGGTTTGAGATCGCCGCCTGTGCATACTGTGCGTGGTACATATTTCACGAAGTCCTTGAACTATTTTGTTTGTTATTTTTATTTCGTTCTTTTCGCTCGTCGGTCGGTCTCCGGAGTTGACGGGTCTTATTATTCACGAATAAAAGAGTAACGTGACTCATAACTATTATTTTTGGTTATGAGCAAAATTCGTGACAGTTTAAAAAATTATTATAACCTGATTGTCAGAGAGGTATGAGCCGGGATTTAAACCCACGACCCTCTGCTTGAGAGGCCATAGGTTAAACCGCTAGGCTACCACGGCTTATTGAGGACTATAGAGGCGCACTAAAGAGGAATTTTTCGTAGTTCCTACGTAATAAGAGCCAGGATTTTACACTTTTTTTTTTTAGTTTGGCACTGGGCCATAGTCTCGAGCTTATGCTAGTGTGGTCATATTACGGCACTTTGAAAGGCTAAAGAGTTCCAGTGACTATTGTGGAAGCCGTAGAATCTCAGAATCAATAGTCACCTCGTTTTGTAATCGGACTCACACCCTATTAGCCGACTATTGCACTTTAGCCGAAAGCCTACCAACAAATTGTATAATTGTGTGATTGAGGATTAGACAAAGGCAGCCGATGCTTTTGTACGCCTTAGCTCATCCCTAGACGGAATAATAGCTTAGAGCATACAAAAGCAAGCGTTTCAATACAAAATTCAGAGCATTCGGGTTGAAGTCGATTCCAACCGCACCACGACAGCTTTCGTGCCGGTTGGTCTCGACTGCTCTAAGCAGTCCGTCTATGGACCATCTTAATCTCGTATCTAAATAGAATAAAACAAAGACACTTTTCGCGTATGCACATAAGTGGATTACGCTGTAATATTTAGGACAAAATAGCGGATATATGGACAACTGTATATATCTGATAACTCGTAAATCACGCAATACGGTTTTCACTATCAGTTAGATAATTCCTCACGGAAACCAGGACCAGCACCCGTGCGAAGCCAGGACGGGTGGCTACACTTGCAGAATATAAAACAAAAGTGTGACCCCCAGAAAGTAACACATGATTAGCTTTTAGTTCCTAGATTATCAGATGTACATGAAAATGACGACTATAAATCATTTATTGAATCAGGCGTTACTTTGCGGAGGTCCATATTAATGAAACTCCAACTGAAACAATTACTTTGCTCACCCGCGACCTATACATCTGTAAATCGACCTATAAATCATCCAATCGTCACAACTGTAACTATTCAAATACTACAGTTAGTGTTTTTACCCTTAAAAACTGCATCACATTGTTTGGGTACGGTCCATTGAAAAACAACATCCAGTGAATGCAACTTCGTCAGCTGCATTGTCAATCAAACTATAAAACTGCTCCGCGCTTCGCTGCAATTCGTGTTCATTGTAAAATTCAATTCCCTTAGTTCTCCGACTGCAGACGTTCTGAGAATTTCTCTGTCAGCTTTTAATTATGACGCGCTTTAAATGTATTGGAAATAAAGTTTTAGAATTGATCTAAATGATATTGAAATGTTTTTAGCGATTTACTGCTATTAGCGTAGAATGATTATGTCCATGTTTTTGTCCAGATTGTATGTTTTCGTTATTTTAGGATCTGCAAAAAAGACAAAACGTCGTATTAGCTGCTGAAAATCGTGAAGTGAATCGTGACTGTATGTAAAGTTTTTGTTGAAATCTAAAAAGGTGCAAAGTCAAAAGACTCAGTAAAAATCGAAATATCTTTAATCAATTTAGGCTTTAACCAGCACTATGAATGTCGAAAAATCTACCACTGGTTCGGAACAACCCAGTTGAGGAGAATCTGGCAAGAAAATCTATAAACTATATTTATTCAAAACAAATCTACAATGTTCTTTAATTAGTTACATCTAAAGTATTGAACACAAATAATTTTGGTTAACTCAGGAGATACGCTATTTGAATCTAGGAATTTTTTTTTTTTTTTTTTTTGGGACAATTCACACCAATTGACCTAGTCCCAAAAGTAAGCTCAGCAAAGCTTGTGTTATGGGTACTAGGCAACGGATAAACATACTTATATAGATAGATACATACTTAAATACATATTAAACACCCAAGACCCGAGAACAAACATTCGTATTTTTCATACAAATATCTGCCCCGACACGGGAATCGAACCCGGGACCTCAAGCTTCATAGTCAGGGTCTCTAACCACTAGGCCATCTGGTCGTCTAATGCGTCATCACTAATGCGGATTGGGATTATTGCCAAACATCCCTGTCCATAATATAATCATTAATTTTAAAATACACCTTAGATGTTAGAATCTTGACAAAGGCTTTGAATTTTGTATCTGTTTGATCGGTGATACTTTTTGGAATTTTGTCTAAAAACGTATGCAATTTCCCAGAAATGATTTTTTGATTTTAGCCAGTCGGCTAGCTTTTGGCTTGTCGATGTTAGTGGGAAAATCATGTATATTTTTTCTTACATAAATGATTATTTCGATTACATAAAACTCATCGCGTACTAAACATGTATTTTCGAGAATTCCTGAATATTCCTGAATTTATATAAATTGCGAAAAGTAACACCATTATTGAAGAATATAAAATATACGAAATCGGCTGTAAAATTATTCCGTAATAAATTTACACAAATCTGAATTCATTTGTTTACATCCAACGTCACTTTTATGGAAGGAGTTCATATGTTGTGACTATTAATATTACAAAAACATTGTAACATTTTGTTTATAATATATTTATGGGTTCAGTAGATAAAATAGGAATCGTTTATACAACCTTGAGCACCAAAGATTGGAATTCTGCCAGTTTTCTAAGAACTCTATATTGTGTGAAGCGGCCTTAATAAATCTAACAAAATAATGTGTGATGATTTTTTACAACACTTGTATATTATTATGTTTATAGTAGAAATGGAAGCATAAGTCAGTAAACAGTTTGATATATTATTATTGAGAGCGATAGAATTTTTTTGAGCTGATTTTATCTTAGTGATAGAGAAAAATTATTGTATGCAGAACGAATTCCAGTAGTAAACATCACACTTAGCGCATGTACTTAGAATTATACATACTTAGCTAGAGGTAGTTATTAACTTTCACTAAGTAGATATGAAATGAAAAGTCCTAAGGATGTAGTTCATTTCATCAAAGAACTAAAGTTATACAATGTAATTTATATAACTTTTAAATCGAAATAAGTTCATTCTTAACAAGAACAGAGAGAGTGTAAATTATGCAGAAAACTTCATTTTACATGTTACTACCAACACCAATGTGAAGATATTGGTAGTAATAAATTAGCCGTCCTGCTTTCCAATTCAAGATTACAAGAACAGGAAAGAAGGTCGCAGGCTTATTGCAAGGCTCATGGAGGTAAAATATTGGTTGGTTTGTACTATATCGAAAAGGAGAAGTAATTGCATAACCTACTGAAGCTACAATGCTCTAGCCTGCCTGCCTGCTACAATGCTATGCCTTTTATTTATACATAATACATCACGCCAGTATCGTTAATCGTTTCAGGGCTACTTTTAGCAATTTTAATAATGTTCGATAAAAATAGCACAATAGTGACAGTTTGCTAGCCTATCGAATACAAAATACCTTAATATTTATCCTTAGTCGCTTCTTATGACATGCACGGAAGAAATGGAGAAATTGAAATTCTAAACCCAAGACCAGACGGGACAACCATTATTTCTGATTAATATTTGATCGTATAAAGCCTGCAAGCATGGTTTTTGGTCTATTCTAGGAGATTTTCATAAGACAAGTATGATAAATGAAATAAATATTGTTTCCTCTTTTTTTTCTATTCCTAGATTGTTAATTTTTACTATCGTTAAATACATGTCTTTGTATCTTATAAGTAACTATAAAAGAATTTAAATGTCAGAATTTTTTAAAAAATATCAATTTATTATCACACCAATATTAAACAAAATATCATGAATGACTCACACCAATAGGGTAGATGACAACATAATAGGTAAACAAATATGACTGTAGTAAAAAAAAACGCTTTATTTTAGCCCCGAAAACCAGATTAATTATCAATTAACTGCAAAATTAGATTTTCAGTTGCTTTAAAACAAATAAATAGTCAATTTAATCAAGTGTTACTTTGCCGAGGTCCATACCAATGCACTGAAACAATTACTTTGCTCAGCCGCGAGCTTATGATAGCTACGTTTATGCAAGAAATGTGTGTTTGTGCAGTTCCTCCATTTCCACCCTGTACGAAGACACACAATTCACACAAACCCATCTATCATCACCAACAAAAAACTACACTGATGCGTTTCGAACTCGACCAGAGCTCATTCTCAGATTATCGCAACCGTTCATTATGCTACCAGATTTTAGACTCACATCACCACATACACACACCACACATCACATGTGTGTATAACATCTGGTAGCATACTTTCATACAAATGTTTGCTCCGAATTGAACCCAGGACTTCGAGCTTTGTAGTCAGTTTCTGTAAATATTACGGTTTCCGGTTGTCATATTAAAAAGATTTGACTTACGGACAGACATATATTTAAACTAAATGTCAAGACTGAGTTAATAAGTTCCAGTCAGCCAAGTTTTTATCGTTACTTTCATAAGGCACTTTGTTTATAAAAGACTTCTAATAGGAAGCTTCCAAAAGTACAAAGAAAAGCTTTCAATTTCTAACAAAGACGGCACATTTTCATTGCGATTCTTCTAATAAAAGAATCCGAACCCTTAAATTATTAGAAGCCTTTTTACCCGAGTGCGGGGGAAAGACGTATAATTTAATTATTACAATTCCACAAGTACGTGAATATGTCAAAAGTGAGTTGGTAGGCAAATATGAGAAATGGAAGCAAATTTAAATAAGGAGCAAAAGGAGCGCTCGGGTTGAGATTCCTTGATGTAATTCAAAATACGATACGTGATGCCAAATGACGAACAGCTAGTTTGTTAAAATTCAGATTTTTTTATAGATAATATAAATATAGATACCTATCCGTGGCATACTTGGGTACGGAACTTTAAAAAATAAAAAGAGGGAATGAGAGTTCTACACTTATTGCCAGCAAACTGCTATGCAGTTTGGCAGAGGTATTTCGAGATAAGTATTTTTGTACTTCTTTTGTTTTAAAAATAATAAAATTCCCACGTGGGCGTGCGGATTGGGAACTTCACACACACAAACACTATTGAATTTCTTCTCAGGTATGTCCAAGTGTCCTACGATGTTTTCCTTCACCGCAAAGCGCATGGTAAATTTTAAATATAATTCTGCACATACTTAATTTCTAAAAAAAAAACTCATAAACGCCAGCCCGGGCTCGAACTCACGACCATCTACTAACCTTACTTACCACTGAATCTTCGTAGGTATCTGCAGGTTTCCTTACCACAAAGATCGTGATAAATTTTAAATTTCACACATAAATACCGAAAAACTTAAAGGCGCCAGCTCGAGCTTTACGATGTTCTATTTGAGAGCCCATAGGTCAAACCACTAGTACCACGGCCTATTAAGTACAGAGCCTAAATTCTTGCAAACCTACCTAACCTATGGCCCCTTTAGGTAAGAAACCTGCACAAAGATAACCTATAAAATGTTCCGCCAAGGCCTTTATGTAAGCCTTTATATTGCGACCGCGCGCCCAACCCTTCAGGTCGCTGAATAATGTAAACTAAACGTTTCTCGTTCGCAAAAGAAAATGGGGTAGTTGGTCTAAGGTAAGTGTTGTAAAAAGTATCACAAAGTCGTTTTACTTTCCAATAAATACCGGGTTAAAAAGCACGTTCAGCAAGTTCTTATGAGCTCATAGCGATAAATACGGACAACTCACGTCTATGATCGAGTTTTTAGCTCGTCATGTTTCGGGCTAATCCGTAGCCCTTCCTCCCGGAGCCACACGTCACGGCGGCTGCCAAACACGCATTGCGCGCTACCGCTCTGGTTGCGCGGCTGCTCGAAGCAACTGACAGCGACAAACAACTACCCCCGTTTTCATCGTCTGAAAAGCAATATGAGCTCGTATGAAATCTATTAATGTTTAAACGTTAGTTTGTTTGTTGGTGTCTTTCTGGTTCAATCATAACTTAATGAGTTAACGGTACAGACACAATTTATAGTTTCTGCGGTAAACCCTCAAAGTTAAGGACAAAACTAAGTAGGTAGTTTCTAGATCTGTTAACTTGCCTATCTATGCCGGCGTGTTATTATAATCGTACGAAGAAGATAGACTAGCACATAAATTTTGGCGGCAGTATCATATTTGTGTGTCACAAATACATAAGTAAATACATTAAAGCCCAAAACAAACCAGGAGCGCGGGGCGTCGGCGGAGCGTGCCCAGCGCGGTCTATAAGGCCGCTTGTAGACGTCCGTTGTTTTCACTGGACGACGGACCGTATTTTGCGATGTTGTATGGCTTCGTCGCCGGACAAGTGTCCAGTGCGTGTACACACAATCATTGTAAGCCATAGAAAACCGTAACTCCGGCAAAAATAACGGTCCGTTGTCCGGTGAAAACAACGGACGTCTACAAGCGGCCTTACACTGAATCAAATATACAGTGACACACAACGGCATCGCGGCACACCATATTTGATTCAGTGTTGGGCGCACGCTCCGTCGGCGCCCCGCGCTCCCGGTTTGTTGTGGCCTTTAATATTCGGTATTGGTAATTTTAGTGAAAGACAAAGGAATTCAAATTTAGAGAGATAATGCGGCCACCGTCTTAGAGAAGATGCATGTGGCAGAAAAGAGAGTGTTTTTGTATTGTATACAATATCAAGTTAATAAAATAGGTTTCCTTTTCAATGTTCACTATACGTATTATAAGGCATCTGTATTTAATGAATGTTGTAAGAGTTCTTTGTAATCATGATGCCAGGAGCTCTTATATCTTCCACAGAACTAGTAAGACCAATAGAAATGTTATCATGTGTATTTCCTTAGAGAATTTAATCTAAATTTTTTCGCTTTTCCTGCTATTAATGCTCAAGGCTTGGGTCGTAGTTCCCACGCGGGCCCAGTGCGGACTAGGAACTTCACACACACCATTGAATTTTTTTCGTAAGTGTGTGCTGTTTCCGTCACGATGTTTTCCTTCGCCGTAAAGCTTATGGTAAATTTCAAATGTAACTTCGCGCATAAATTTCGAAAAACTTAGAGGTGCGAGCTCACAACTCTCTGCTCGAGAGGCTACTACTTCTTTTTTTTTTTTTTTTTTTATGTTAGATAGGCCAGACAAACGAACTAGTGGGTCACCTGATGTTAAATGAACACCACTGTCCATAGACACCCGCAGCGCTTTACACGATGCCAGTGCGTTGTCGGCCCTAAAAGAGAGGGAATAGGGGAAGGGGGAGAGGGAGGGGGAGAGGGAGGGGGAGAGGGAAGGGGTGAGGTATTGGGCTCCCGGCACTCTCACTGACCGTACGAAACGCAAGCAGGATTACTGCTGCTTCACGCCGGTGTTCTGTGAGAGGGTGGTACTGCCCCGGACGAGCCGGCCCATTCGTGATGCAGCGGCTAGCTACAACATGGCTCTACCACTTCTACCACTTCTATGGAAATGGTGCGTATATAAAGAAACTAGCTGATGCCCGCGACTCCGTCTGCGAAGAAAAAATAGCCTACGACCTATTCTCAGACCTACCAAATAAAGAGAAAAAAGTTTTATAAAAATCGGTCAAGCCGTTTCGGAGGAGTTCGATAACAAACACCGTGACATGAGATTTTTATATATTAGAAGAAGAGATAACAAGTTAAGTCAAATACCGCATTAGAGAACCTAGCATGGCCGCCTTTCGGCCGTCTTTATATCCTTCAAATAAGTTCTAAGCTTGAGAATTGGCAATGCCTTTAGTTCGTGTCAAGTCTGACCTTCTTATCGTGGCCATGTAATTTAATTCAGTATGAGTACGCCGTATGAATATGTATGATGATCATAGACCTCAGTTTATGTAGACGTAATGGTATGATACAAATTGTAACCCGCAATGCGGGGTAAGTGTTGTATAGGTATTTCGTCTTAACACTTAATAAGTATGACGCGTTGGATGTGGATGGCACGGGACCGATCTGTTTGGCGAGCCTTGGGAGAAGCCTATGTTCAGCAGTGGACGTCTTTCGGCTGAAATGATGATGATGACTTAATATACGAGACTAGCTGTGCCCGTGGTTTCACCCGCGTTTATGGTTACTGTGTCGTAACCTGATGTTATAATATATAGACTACAGCCTTCCTCGATAAATGGACTATTCAGCACAAATAGTAGTGTATAGTCGTCACTTTTCGACCTTAACTCGTTGACATAGAGTCGAAAAGTGACGAACCTTTTCTTACCCCGACTATACAACAAGAGCATAAAACAAGTCATTTTACCCGAGACGTTCATACAGCCACGTCGAGGGGAAAATAGGTTTAATGCTCGAGTTTTACACTCTGCAATTTCTATAATAATTTACTAGATTTGTCTAGTTTTATAAGTAGAAACTAATATTTTTTAAATTTCTACTTTTCGTGGCTGTTTATGCTTGATTGAAGATTTTAATTTATGCACTAGAGCATAAAAAAGCCATTTCATACAGCATTCTCTCGACATAAAGAACAACTTTACGAGCATGAGAAGTGAAAATCATTTTTTCGATTCGAACCTGTTCCTGAGAGTTCTTGAGATTAGCGCGTTCAATCAAACAAACAAACTCTTCAGCTTTATAATATTTCAAGTAACTAAGTAGTATAAGTAATAAGTATTAGTATACAATTCGAGCATGTTTAAACTGAATAAAACTCAATGTGGAAAAATAAAACAGAAACGAAATTATTATAGTTCATGACAAAGAAAATGTGGAAAGTTCGCGTTAAATTGCTGGCAGCAAAAAGCGCTTTAGATTTAGTTCCAGACTTTTTATTTAAAGTTATGAACTTTCTCTTATCGTGTTAGAGGTAATAAAAGCCAATTATAAAAAGTGTGTCGCAATGTTGCAGCTGAAAAACTTACGAGTATTAAAGTTAACACAAGTCAAATGTTAGCTATATTATTTTGGACTCAGTATTGGTAATATAAATAGGTATACTAATATTGTAAATGCAAAAGTTGGTTAGTGTCAGTGTGTGCATGCGTGTGTGTGTGTGTTTGTAACTCCATAATCCACGCTGAAAAGGCCAGCCACTAGATTACAATTAGATTACACATATGTTTGAAAATAAAGTAAATATATAAATAAATAAAATAAATAAATATTAGGGGACAATCTTACACAAATCGACCTAATCCCAAACTAAGCAAAGCTTGTATAGGTAACGCCACCAGAGTTGAGGCCACGCACACAACCACATCTCATGTAATGAATAAATAAATAAATAAATAAATATTAGGGGACAATCTTACACAAATCGACCTAGTCCCAAACTAAGCAAAGCTTGTACTATGGGTACTAGACGACGATAAACATACTTATATAGATAAATAAATACTTAAATACATAGAAAACATCCGTAACTCGGGAACAAATATTCGTGCTCATCACACAAATAAATGCCCTTACCGGGATTCGAACCCAGGACCTCTTGCTTCGTAAGCAGGGTCACTACCAACTAGGCTAAAGCGGTCGTTAAATGCCCATTCATCATGGCCCACATAGGTACGGTCTGATATATAATGGCCTATATATACGTCCCACTGCGTGGCACAGGGCTCCTCTCAGAATGAGAGGGCTTGGGCCGTAGTTCCCACGCGGGCCCAGTGCGCATTGGGAACTTCACACACACACCATTGAATATCTTCGCAGGTGTATGCAGGTTTCCACATGATGTTTTCCTTCACCGTAAAGCTCATGGTAAATTACAAATGTAATTTCGCACATAAATTCTGAGAAACACAGAGGCGCGTGCCGGGATTTGAACCCACGACCCTCTGCAAGAGAGACCGTAGGTCAAACCACTAGGCCAACACGGCTTCTAAAATGCCCATTATGCGTCTAAAATCCCTTCCGTTCTACCCAATGTTGAAAGCGTGGCGTCAACGCGACTATTTTAAGTATACTGAACCAAAAACTCCCATGAAAAACTGTTATAAGGATGTCCAAATCAAGTCCATCCGAACATTTGTAGACGACCAGATGGCCAAGTGGTTAGAGACCCTGACTATGAAGCTTGAGGTCCCGGGTTCGATTCCCGTCTCGGGGCAGATATTTGTATGAAAATACGAATGTTTGTTCTCGGGTCTTGGGTGTTTAATATGTATTTAAGTATGTATTTATCTATATAAGTATGTTTATCCGTTGCCTAGTACCCATAACACAAGCTTTGCTAAGCTTACTTTGGGACTAGGTCAATTGGTGTGAATTGTCCCGTGATATTTATTTATTTATTTGTTGAAATATTTCGGAATAATTTTTAAACACTTACAGAATCTGTTGGGCCTTTGGTCGCATTTACAATTTTCATCAGACGAGATAAGGGTTGATCACGGGTCAGTTTTATGTAAAAAAAAAATCGTTTAATCTCATTCACATTTGAAGTCGATTGCTTCTGTTAAATAAAAGTTATTTATACCTGTCGTCTACAGACACGCAATAGGTACTTACCTTCCCTTTTTCCATTGAAACCAACTCACGGAATTTAATTAAAGAGTGTATGAAGCAGAAAAAGCCCTCGTTCCGTCTGAATAGAGTTAATAAAGTTGGAATGAGCCCATATCTTTTCTCTTTAAACCACTGGCATTGCTTTAGCTTTCTACTAAGAAATTAGAAGATCGTGCTGTCTCTGTCACTCTTGTTATAATAATAACAGCATGAATGGAACGGCACGATACGAAGTTTAAAAATCGAATTTGTAGCATGAGGCCCGTTTTTATGTCCCTATCGACAGGTCCCTCTTTCCCACATCTCTAGTGGCTATAAACACCTATAAAAAAAAAATTAGGTCACAAATACATATCCTTCCAAATAAAGTAATGCACATTATGCGTCTAAAGTCCCTTCCCCGGCTAACAAACTGAACCAATTTTGATGAAACATGTCTAAGAACCATCGCCAAGAAAGCTGCTTTCAAATAAAAAAAACTGCATCCAGTGAGCGAGAGACAACAATATTGAGATCTCTCTCTAATGCCTATAAACACAGAATACCACTACATATGCAATTTCACGCTCTCGGTAATTTATCTATACTAAGGGTTTCGACACTGAATGGGACAAAGTCTTATTCCATTCTATCTATGTTCATTTGTCACTGTGATATTTGGTGTTGCTAGACACAAAAACAACATAATATTTAGCTGTAACTGGTTTGTAACTTGTTATTTTTGTGAATCAGTGCGGCACCGCCCTGACCGGACCGAACCATCTGCTGCGACCCGCGACACCGACGACGCAGCTGTACGTGTCCCGCCTGCATCACTCCACGAAGGTCGCGGACATCGTGGAATATGTGCGTGTGAAGACCAAGCTCACTCTGAGGGTTGAGCGGTTGGAGTCCCGCCATGACGTGAATTTCAATTCATTTGTGGTGAGGGTTCCGACTGATCAACTGTCGACCTTCACAAGAGAGGAGTTTTGGCCGAAAGGTGTGGTTAACGGTTTCGTGGCCGGTTAAGTGACACTGCAAAAGTGCCCACGTCACAGACTTCACGTGCTTGTAATTAGGTTGTTAATTAAGTGCAATATAAATATGTATGTTAGTCTTTAAGGTATTTTTATATGGGCCTATGCAGCCTGAAATAAAATTATTCTATTCTATTCTATTCTTACACGTTGCCTGAAGCGATCAAGATCAAAGATACCTACTATAAATTACCAAAACAATGCCCCATAAATATTTCGACTTCCATTTTCATGCAAACCTTCCTTGTCTTATCCCAAGCCTGGGAACATACTAGCGATCTTTATGTTAATATGTTAGGGATTTCGAGGATAAAATATGATCGAGCTACCGGGTATCAACATCTCTAGAACCTTAATAAAGAATCGGAATAAGGAGGTAAAAGGAGAAAATGCTTCGGCAAATTGTAGTAAATATCTTTTTCTACTTGCTGTGTTATTTATTATTGTTTGTAGCTTGGTTTCGTGGTACGTGGGAATTTAGAGTTATCCCTTCTTAGTGCACCTATATGACCCTTAAAGAATGTGTCTGCCAAAGTTCAAAACTCTAGCAGCAGTGGTTTAGGCTGTGTGTTGTCAGTCTGGCGGTCAGTCAGTCACGTTTCTCTTGCATAGGTAGGTAACGATTGTTGTAATAATCCTCCTGTTAATGCATTCGGCTAAAAAAAGACAATAATTCGCTTGGTAATAGGTAGGTAGGTCACACGAGTAATGGGCATTTCTATTTTCCGTTGTACCGAAAATTAAGAAATTGTTAACAGGGAGTTAAAATTAGTCCATTTAATAACGCACTTTTTCAAGCCTTTACAATAAAAAAAAAGTAGGTAACAAATCGGACAAGTTTAACAATGTTTAACAAGAAGTGAAGAATTGTCCGATTTGTTACGTTTTTTTATTTTATTGTAAAGACTTGAAAAAGTGCGTCACCAAACGGACAAATTTTAACTACCTGTTAACAATTTCTTTATTTTCGGTACAACGAAAAATAGAAATGCCCTAATACGAGTATGCGTATATTTAATTACTCGTAAGAATAGACAAATTTTAAATGAAATTGATAATGTTCCAGCTACAAGAATCAGATTAATTGTTGATTGGCTGACAGGGTTTCATTGTTTTTCAACGATTCAACCGTGCAAGTGTTGCTACATAAATCAATGGTTAATTATCTTTTTTTAACTTTCTCTGACGTTCGCGCCGTCTCAGCAGTCCTAGTTAGTGTTAAGTGTAGTGTAGGTTTAGTAAAATGGCCACACTGAAAACCAACGCTGCGGTTTGTCGCAGAAAAGGTTTTTTTCTTTCTTTCTTCTTTTTATTCATAAGGCTTTAGGCATGAGTATTTATTAGGCAAGCGTGCTCCATCGTAGGCCTCATCTTCGCTTTCCATCAGCCGTTGTTGTGATCAAACGCAAGCCCATATTGTATAAAAAAAGGTATAAATAATAGGGATGTTTCCTAGGTAAAAAAAGAATAATTCTTATTAGTCCATATTTTACATTATCAAAAAATATTAGACACGTAATTTTTCTTTTGACAATTAAACAAAAATGACGAAGATATGGCGCGTTGAAGTTCCGCGTGACGAGGCGTGACGTCACTTGTTCCTAAAACGCTCATACAAAGTGTAGGAACAAGTGACGTCACGCGAAACTTCAACGCGCCATATCTTCGTAATTTTTTGTTTAATTGACAAAATAAAAAATACGTGTCCAATATTTTTTGATAATCTAAAAGACTGACTAGTTAGGAAAGTAGCCAATTGTATGGAGATTAAAAAAATCGAGCGATAAATTAAATGTCAACAGATTTTAAATCTCATGACAACTGAATTTATCAAGTTTGATATGAAGTTTCTTTTTGTATTTTTTATTTTTTCCACTTCATTTTTTTTTATTACTTTTACGGTCATCCCGTGAAATCCATATATTTCATACTAAATACAAACTGAAACCAGTGCTGCTGGACCAGTGGTGGTGTAGGGGAATGGCACACGGCACGAAATGCTGAGGACCTGGGTTCGATTCCCAGCGCAGGTCTTTTTTCTGGGTTTTACAATACAATACAATACAAATATTCTTTATTGATCACCAAAAACAGTACAGTGTCATTACAAAAATAAAAATTCTGGTAGACAATAGGTTTTAGCTTATAGGTTTTTTTCTGTGCATCCATAATATTTCAGTTTGTATTTAGTATGAAATAAACGAATTTATCTTTTAATGCGTTTCTATATCTTTAAGTATCGTACTTGTGCGGAAGTCTGTGTCTCCGTTACCACCGCTGCCGTCAAATCAGAACCCGTGCCAAGAAAACTGCCAAGTGTTCAATTGAATTGGAGCTTGGCAACACATGGTGCAGAATAAAGCGCAGAAAGTTGCGATGCAATGGTATGAATTTATTTACGCTATTTTCTACTTAAATTGTTTTCTAAATTTAACTCGAGTAGCGGATGTTTGTGGACTGATTTTCCTTTTATTCGCATTTCAGATAATTGTGTTTATAAAATTGGGTTAGGAACAGAAAGAAAACATATCTTTACGAAGCAACCGTAGCGACGACTACGACGTATGAGTATCTAGCGCGCTGATTATGTAAATTGTGTTCGAAGTTTTTATTTTAGCTTTCTTCTTTCGGATTTAATTTCATAACATCTACCTGGAGAGAGATCTCTCTATTGTGGCCTCCATTTACGCTATAAATCTAATGGCGCTTTAATTTTCGCTTATAACTTTTGCGATTTTCATTCATAGTTACTATTACATACGGGACTTACCACGATTATTTATTGCTAATAATATTACCTCAACGTTTCGACTACATCGCAGCGGCCGAGGTCACGAGTAGGTACAATCATCCATCACGGTCGCTGCAATGTGTTGTGAAAGTCAGGTGTATTAATAATTCTTCATGATGATTATCATACCGGCTAACTACAGGCCTTATACTACGAAGTGCAAAATTCGAACTTCGTATCGTGCCATTCCTCTCACGCTAATAGTATTTAATACAAGGGAGAGCAAGACGATGCAATGCGAACTTCGATTTTCGAATTTCGGAGTAGCCCCCCAGGTCGATTCACAAGAGTTGGCACGAATGGATTGAACGAAACTTATGTCACTTTGCCATTTTCGTAGGAAAATGACTGATGCATGTCATTTTCATATTTGTGTGAAGTGTATTCAAATAGGTAACACATAGATACTTTCATTCACTCATTCGATCCATTCGTGCCAACTCTTGTGAATCGACCTGTACCTATAAGGAGCTGAAAGCAAAAGTTCAAGTATCTTTCTGCGATCTAACGTGATAGGTGGCCACTAAAATATATTTTTTTAAAAGCACATTACCCATTTATTTCCAGCCAGCCTGGCTCGGAAGTTCGGTCAGGGCCGACGCGCTAATAGCCATAGACAATCAGTCATTCGAGAGGGAAGTGCATCCTTGTCAACTGACAGCTGTTTGACAGGCGGTCATCTTGCAACATGGCGTACCAATAACCCATTTATGAAATAGGTAAACATGTTTTTTTTAAAATGTTAATATATCTTTTGGCTGCACGAGTGCAAAAGAAAGTAACGTTAGAATACGAAAGAAAAAAGTAGAAATTAAATGAGGGCGTCTTTCTTCGTAACTGGCACATTTTTAACATGGCAACAAAGTCATATGTCATATTATATGTTATTACACTTATTACTCTATCTAAGTTTGAAGTTAAATTATTGAGACCGAATAGCCTAGTGATTCAATATAACTTAATATTACTAACTTAATATTTTGGATGTTATACACCTGCAAATACCACGAAGCCCCGAAACACATAAATCGAGCCACCTAATTCTAAATAATAGATTGATTCAGACCAGAGGTCCATATAAATAACTTTAACTTTTTACTTTGCTACTCCGCTACCACCTACCCTATGCCACGTAGGTAACGAAGCAGAAAATAAGAAAGATATCTTTAATTGTCACCAAAAAAAATATTATAAACATAACTAGGTACGCCAAAACAATAAAATACTTAGTAAGGTAAAACGTTATACATATTTCCACCTGTTTCCACTTTTAAACTGATAGAAATAATGTTTGAACTTCGATAAAGTTTTACACGTTTAATACTGGCAGCTTTCCCAAAATTATGGTGTGCCGTGGTTCGAAATTCGAATTTGAAATGAAGAAAAAGCTGAGGTTCGTAATTTGAATATAAATGTCTTTCTTGAAATTAAAGTCTCTAAAAATAACCAAGATTATCGATTTTTGGCTCTAGATTTTCATATAGGTCAGCAGAGCAGAGTCAGTTCAGATTGGAAATAGCATTAGGGGACAAAAATGTAATTTGGGCCCACTTGCGTAGCGGTATCCAATTTGAAGGGGGAATTTCGTTATGTTCATGACGTGACAAAAAATGTCTTATATTTGGTCGCAAGCATGTTTTATACTTATTCGCTTTGAATTCGTGCTGAACTTTGCAGTAAATACCTAAATAGTTAGTTATCAAGTTCTGTAACTTGCAAAATAAAATTATGTACTAAAATAAAATAAAATTCAGTAGGTTAATAGGTACTCGTTGGTATTCAAATAAAATATCATTACAAAAGTACAAATCAAACCAAAGTACATTGTAATTTAATTTAATAAGAATCGACAAGTCGTATGACGCAGTTACGCAACTACGAGTACAAGGAAGCTTAATTTGAAAGAATCCAAACAAAACCAGTGGGACGCAAACTGCGCAGTGGCGCCACGTGACTCCATTCATGGCTGGCCTACATCGGGGTTCCCACAGGACTACGGTCGCCACTCGTTCAAATTTATCGTGGACATTTTTAAAGCATACTCATATTCTGCAAAAGAGCTCTTTTACATTGTCTGTTTTTATACTACCAGCGCTTTCGAAAAGACTGTCATTGTCAGGAAAAATGCCTCCGCAAGAAACTTGACAAAAAGTAATTTTTACCAAACAAAAATTTTATTAAAATTAACTTAACTATTAATACAAGCAAGAAAAAGTAAATTAATAATATGTAACAGACAAAACATAGTGATTTAATAAAAACTGAAGTTGTATCATTAACATTAAATACAACTCTTAGATTCAAGTGGCCACCCAACACGCAACAAAAGATAGATACATTTCTGGGAAAGACGTATGAATTGATAGACAGAGAAACCATGGTAATAGCGGACCCCTGACGAAACGCAACCTTAAAACCTAGGTGTTGAACAATGACTGACATCTCTGTCTCAGACTCTCGTCGTGTTCCGGAATGTTGCCTATAGAAGCCATTCTGGAGGAAGGGTCTGAGCAGTTGTGCAGCGCGCGCGTACCGGTTATAGTGCCCCATATTTGTTGTACGATTGGCACTGCTTGGGGGCGCTCGCAACACCGCGCTCAACTGCCTTTTTCCTGCTGATACCCCTAAATCCAAGTTTAGGCTGAATGAGCATTTACTAGGCAAGCGTGCTCCATCGTAGGCCTCATCTTCGCTTTCCATCAGGCGTGATTGTGGTCAAACGCAAATTTATATTGTATAAAAAACATCAATGATGACGCCGTTGAGCTTAGGGAGTAGCCACCAAGGGTGACGATATCCACCAACTATCAGTTGAACGTTTCCTACCATTTTATATAAAAAAGCTAAAAAGAACAAAGCGGAGATAATCTTCTGGGCTTGGGCCGATTTCGCGTCGATAATGTGGGGAGCCTTTAGGGAGTCCTTTACCCAGCAGTAATAAAAAAATGCGTTCAAAGTATGGTAACCCTATTCATTGAGATCGGCGTCTTATTTATCGCGGACAGAAGCTGTGATTTTAAGATCCAATGATGTCCCACTCAAGCCAGTTAATGGCTTGACAGTAGTTGACAGTCACCAGTCACGGGAACGGTATAATCATTTAATTGCTCTTGCACTCGTTTTTGTTTTATCGTGATGAAGCTTATTTTTTAAGGGCTCTTTGGTGTACGGATTTCCGTGCTATACTTCAGAAGGCGGTCGACCTTACAATGAAGTTAAAGTAAATAAAATGGTACTGTAGAGTCCGGGTACTTTGACCCAATCTAGGGTAACTTTGGATCATATGAAAACGACATCCTATAATTTTCCATACCAAATTGCATCTAAATCGGTGCAACGGCTTAAGGATGAAAAGGTAATAGACTGGCAGACACGCTTTCTAATTTATAATATTATAGTATGGATAAAAGGAAATTCTACCTATCTCATCCATCTCTCAACTGGAAATAGGTCAATTATTTATAATAGGCTAGACGACTAAAAAAAACTGTTTAGTCCGTCAGTTAGATTATTAAAAAATATTGTACACGTATTTTTTCTTTTGTTTAACAAACAAAAAATGACGAGGATACAGTGCTTAGAAGTTTCGAGTGACGTCACCATATGGTACAATTTTTACCTAAGGGTGACGTCACAAGCCCCCACTCCGGAAGTTTGATGATCTATATCTTTGTAGATTTTTAATAATTTGATAAACCAAAAAATACGTGTCCCATATTTTCCCATAATCTAACTGACGGACTAAATGGAATGACATATTTTTAACCCAGTCGTCATCCCTATTGACTTCCAAGGTTAATTACATTGTAACTACTAATAACGCTAATTAAAGCGTGCTCAAAAATACACAGAAAACGCTATTCCCCATTTGTTATCTCAAAATAAATAATAAAGTTCCATTACCTGTGGATCGGACAAGTTAACTTTTTAAAAATTTAAAAAGCTTTTGAGCTTCGCATCCCCACGTTCCATTTCATTTTTACAACAACACGCGTTTGTACTCGTAGGTTATCTGAGCTTTTGTTACCGAAACATCACTAAATAATATTTTCCCGACAGCAGTCGGATAAAAAACCTGTAAAATTGTTTTTTCAAACTACCAGGCTCGTACAACCTACAGTGTGACGGCGTATCCATATTTTACGAGAAACAAAAGACGGTTTCCGCACGTTTCTTTGTTCTATTTTGATCGGTGTCACCTATGCTCCACTGCGCTATATCCAGTTGCGACTAAAAAAGTTGGAAATACGATGTAGATGCTCGCTACATTTTTAACCTACTTTAAAAATTAAGTTCTCAATTCAGTTTTATTTTTTATGTGACTCTACAATTCATTCATGAACCGATTCGTTTGAAAGGGGATCGCGTTTGGTAAGTTACCTTTTGAATTTGAAGAAAAAAATACCACCCTTATCCAGTCATGCTTTGTGAAACCACGGTTGCCAATTAATTTATTTTTATTTAAATCATATTTATTCCTTAAGTCAATAATGACATTGTTTGAAATCACTTTTCAATAAATGACAGTAAATACAAAAAAACCCGAAGTGCGAGTCGGGTTCGCGCACGAAGGGTTCCGTACCATTATCTATTATTGCGGTAATGCGGTTTACGATTTACGACGTATTAAAAAAAAACTACTTACTAGATCTCGTTCAAACCAATTTTCGATGGAAGTTTACATTGTAATGTACTGTACATCATATATTTTTCTTAGTATGTATGTATGTAAACTCTTTAAGGCGAGCTTATCCCTAAAAAGGGATCTCTTCCAGCTAACCTAGTTAAGAGAAGACAACTTAATATATAATGTAATAAATAAAATAATAAATATAGTTTAATATAGTTTTATCATTCTCTTATTTTAAAAGTTACTTGGACACACATTTTACCACTTTGGAAGTGTCACTCGCGCAAACTATTCAGTTTAGAAAAAAAATGATATTAGAAACCTCAATATCATTTTTGAAGACCTATCCATAAATACCCCCACACGTATGGGTTTAATGAAAAAAAAATTTTTGAGTTTCAGTTCTATGTATGGGGAACCCCCAAAATTTATTGTTTTTTATTTTTATTTTTGTGTGAAAATTTTAATGCGGTTCACAGAATACATCTACTTGCCAAGTTTCAACAGCATAGTTCTTATAGTTACGGAAAAAAGTGGCTGTGACATACGGACGGACAGACAGACACAGACAGACAAACATGACGAATCCATAAGGGTTCCGTGTTTTGCCATTTGGCTACGGAACCCTAAAAAAGCATATGACTGACTAAGGAAGTTCTCTGAATTCGATTTTTATAGATTTAAATTATTTTAATGTGTGTTTAATTTTTTCATCATCCCTCTCCCGTCTCCTCTCTTCACTTTTCTCTTCTTCCTCTTCTCCTAATTTCGTTATCTGGGCTCGGATAGAAAGAACTCTTCATTGTACAAAAAACACATGAAATTACCAGATAACAATAGAAAAGGATGTACGAAGGCGATCCCCAAGGCTCCCTTAAAGGGAGATTCCGGGGGAATCCCTAAAGGGGATCTCTAACCTTTTGACCGCCAGCATCGGATATAGACGACAGTACGGTAATACAAAATTAAACCTACCTGCATCCGCATAAGAATCAATTTTGTTCCTAACAAAAACGATGTGTGGCGTTTAAGGTTAAACGATTGTCAAGACATCACCACCAAGAACAAGAGACATACAATGAAATGTTAAGAAAACCGAATCTAACACATGCATGTAACAAAATACAATAAAATAGAAGTACACACAAATACATACATATAATATATATTTTTTTCATTAATCTTCAATTCCTATCTTTTATTAGCTGCCAGTTTTTATATTCGAGGCCTGGGGAAAGCTATGCGTGTTGCGGCTGTTTAGTTATTACATTGATCGTTTGAAGTCGATCATAATATCCTTTGATCTGTTTCAAGTACAGTATGTTTCACTTTGATGGGTTTCCGATATCGTATGTATGTTTATGTTCAAACAGGAAGCATTCATAGACAGGTAGGTATTTATTCTTCATTATTACATAAATTTGACTAAGATGACAACTAGTAACATTTTACTATTACTATCTGACTAGTTAACTTGGATTGACGTTGAATTGATGAAGACTTTAAAACGGGCTAAAATTTGACAGTTTCATAGATTGAAACAATTAAAACGCGTTTATAACTAAAACTAGATAGGTATTTTTTCTCCAAGACGGCCTAAGAAGACGCGATTATGCACGCTACGCAAAGTTCTATATCAATAAACAAGTAAATTAAACTTTTTGAACAGTTTTGAACAGTTTTTAACGAAAGACAAACCATAAATCATGAAACAATTGGCTCAAATATAGGTACTTAGGTCTAAACTAAGCACTTGTACTATTCTCCCTACCGCATAGTGTCCTATATATAGGACTTATTGTAATGAGACATCGAACTCACTCAATAAGTGGCATAAAGTAAAGTTCATTGAAATAAAATTTGACGTGGGCGGCAGGAGGCTATAAGTATTATGTAACAGATGAACATATTTGACTAGGGATCGATTCCGGGACCTCGAGCTTCGTAGTCAAATTCTCTAATCATTAGTCTAACCTTATTAGAATTATTATATAGTTTACTAGCTGTTGCCCACGACTACGTCTGCAAAGAATTCGTTTATCGTTATTCCGCGGGAACTATTGAATTTTCCGGAATAAAAGTATTCTATATGCTAATCCAGATTATAAACTACCTATGTGCCAAATTCCATCAGATTCCCTCAAACCATTTTAGAGAGAAAGAGTAACAAACATCCACACATCCATACAAACTTTCGCGTTTATAATATTAGTATGATACCTAAGATATAAAATGTATTATGTTTTGTCTGTGTCTGCCAAAGGCTAATGTCAAAGTAACAAATAAAGACAAAGAATGTTACGTTAACAAGAGCTAAATAAGCGCTTATGCATGTATTTTTAACTTTTTTTTATGAGCTGTTAAACCACGATTCTCCCATAGACTTTAAATGGCAATAGCTGGCTATGACGTCACCTCTATGCCAACTCAATCGACTAACTATTTATTTGTTTTAAAGCAGCTCAGAATCTAATTTTGCAGTTAGTTGAAAATTAATCTCGTTTTTAGAGCTAAAATAAAGTGTTTTTAAAAGACGCTACTTTCAATTATTGTTTTATGATATTGTGTTATGTTGGTGGTGGGGTTGGATGTGTATCGTCCGTGAAATGGTGAATGGTGATGTCACCGATATGTAAAGATGATAAAATCGTGTGTATATTTGGTTTTAGATTATTTTATTGGTATTGCGACCGTGCAATGACACGACAGTTTACACCGTCATATCCGTTTTTTTATTACTTTGGCTAAAATAGAGTTTACACTATCGTTGACGTTACTTGATCAGATTACAAAACGTTACTAAACGAGTTACTTACATCATTTATGAATGATACAAATATTGTTCACTTGTACAGTCAACCAATTTGATTCTAGGCCACTAAAGAACCTTGTCGAATTAACTTACTAGACAATTACAACGTCAGTGCGAGTCAAAGGATTACCAACTTTCTGAACACAATTTGCAATAAACGTAAAGAGTTTATAAACGTTTTCGCTCCATGACATGAGAGGAAAAAGAAGTTTTCACCTCACTAGCTCGGAAAGCCCTTTTTGTTTGTTTGACATCTATTGAGAAAATCGCTTTTTATCCACATGTGAAGAAAGAGTTTTGACATTTGAAGGCAGCTTACGTGATATTTATTTGACAGGTAACAAAACGTAAAACGTTAAAAGTGCTGAATTTTTAACATCACAATTAATGAATTGCATCGAGTAAAAACACTAAATACAGTCTTACAACTTTATTTTAATTCATAAATATCAGCATTCATCATTAACCTTCATTCTTGTTGCAAAAACGGATAAAATGTTCTGACAGTCTAAGTAAGTCGATGTGCGAACAAAACGCATCCGAAATAATAAAAAAAAAACTTAAGTCAAAACTTTTCAATTAATTATTTTAAGTGAATAAATAAATAATAATTGATAGTACAAACCCTTTTTCTTATTTTCCTCGCTGTAGTGAGGTGAAAAGTTTTGTGTTATACACGGGTGAAAAGTTATTTTACGTCTCGTGTGTTGAAACACTCGCTATCGAAAGGATTCTATTTTTGAACCACTCGCTTCGCTCGTGGTCAATCATAGAATCCTTTCGATAGCTTGTGTTTCAAATGGACACTCGCAGGTAAAATACAACTTTCCCCCCTTGTATAACAAATAACTATTTGACACCCGGCCAGTGACAAATCTAGCTATTAATACACAAGCAAACTCTTTTCCTATTAAATATCGTTGACACACGTTCGCAAAGATCGAACTTTGTCATCCATCATGACATACATCACCCAATAATCACTGTCGAAGAAGATAAACAAATTGATTCATTTTGATATGGTTCTATGGTGGCCTAGGAATCAAATTGGTTGACTGTACGTATGTAAATACGTTACCGTCCAAAAATAAAGCCACAAACACAATTGAAAAGCATTGAGATACAATCTACAAAGGTGAAACTATCTAAGTGAATTTCTACCGATCCTTCCAACCAACGGAGGATAAGGCAACTCGAAATCAATTTTCACATTTTCTCAATTTACTCGAAATGTCAAAAAGTGAGTTACCGCCTTTTGCCTTGTGAGGGCAGCATGGCAGTTTTCGATTAGAGAAATTCGTTACTGGTTTTATACTTAACTGTGCTAAGCCTAACATAATCACTTTCTCATTTTCCCATATCCCACGTCCTACGATAAATCAACGTGCACTAATTACGCGCACTTAATTATAACAGTGCGCGGGCGGCCCCATTTGTCATTTCCTGGGATAATTGGAATCACGCATTAAGTCAACGAATGTGTTGAACATCATCATACAAAGCGCCTTTGCTCCGCATCGGTAGTAAACATGCATGTTTTATATATGACCAAAAATATACTTTTTATCATGAAAAATAATTTATTTATAAATAAATACTGTAACTTACCTCACCCTATCCGTAGCTGAAATTAGTGTGATTTTTTCCTTTGTGACACGAAATTTACCCATAAAACGTATGGTAACTTTTTCAGTCAATGGTTTTCTATTCTTTATAACTTTTTGGTCTTCACTCATAAACAACCTTATGTTCTAGTTTCATTGGTTGTTTAGAAGATTGGTGATTAAGAAAATAATAATTTCTAACAGAAAAACCGTAGAAATAAAAACAAAATTGGAAAGTAACGTTAACGAAATTGATGTTAAAATGATGATTCTGACATGAAATATTTAAATATTTAAAAGACCTGAGTTAAGGCCTGATTTCCTGCAAAAAATCCTATGAAATTGTCGCAATGTCATTTTTTTTAAAAATCATATAGGATTTCGATTCTCCGGGGTCATGCTCACGCGGAAGCTTTAAAGTTTTTTTCTTAAGTATTATTTTATACCTGTATAAAGATAATTGTTGTCTGCCTTGTACATTTTTAATAAAAATAATCTTAAAATTCTGCTCTATTTCATTGGAAATTTTGAAAATCTTGAGATTCAGCCGTAATCCTGAAAGTAGTCTAAAAATCCTGAATTTTCAGGATAAACTTTTAGATGTAGTTACACTACCGTAGCCCCAGTAGCAACGTGAACGCCTAGGGTTAGCAAAAGCAATAAATCGTAGGGACATGTAGATTGTGTCGCAAACCGCCTAGGGCGTCGTGGCGCGATACTTACTACCTAGATTGCATACGGGGGCTATTACGAAATTCGAATCATGCCATCCCTTTCACTCATCAGTTTAATACTATAAGCGTGAGCACGAGACGAAGTTCGACAATCGAATTTCGTAGTATAACGTCTGGGTATTAAACAAGATGAGTTTTGTATCCGTTACATAAGTGCGTTGGATTTAGAACGTGAGATGAATGAAATTTGTGTAGCACTTAACGCCGGTGAGCCTATTTTTGAACAAATATTTAATCTATGATAAAGCTCATTAAGATACCAGACAGTCTTCGGAAATGATTTGCAAATTTTGAATCCACAACTTGCATGACGAATGTTGCAAGTTAAAAAAAGCAAGCTAAAAGCTAGTAGGTATAAAAGAAGAATAAGAACATTAAGAACATTGTTCTACCAGCAAATAAATCACAAAAGAATAAATAATATTACAGTTCTTCGTGTTTGGTAGAACCTTGTGGAAGGTCTATTCAGATCGCTATCAACATCTTATTAGCGAATCCTGCCAAGCAGCACTCTTTGAATTGGAGTTGTTTGTTTACTGGCACATAAAGAATTCTATCTAACCCTTCTAAGCTGGCAACGCGTCTGCAAATTGTTGGTATTGCGTGTGTCGACGCTCACTTACCATCAGCTCCATTTGCTAGTTAGCCGCCCTATTTGCCAAAGTCTTTCTGCGGATTATTAGTACCATTTGGGTAGTTGAGGCGTGTAAAGGACAAACACATTGCCCTCATTATTTTGGTCATAAATAGCGGCAACCTTCATTTCCGCGGATTAACAGGGTCGACACGGACAAGGGACGGTGTCGGTTTAGCGGAACAGCTATTTGAATTATATCGTCCTCGAGCGACGGCCGTGCAACGCCGCGTTTTGGGGCAGATTAGGCAAATGACCGAAAGTAATGATATCCTCGTCATCAAAATCGGTTGCACCGTTCGCAAGTTACAGTGGAATAAAGTAACTTACATAATTCCTAACAAATATAATTACACGAACCCTTAAAACAACGTTATTTTTTCCTTGAAATCATGAATTCCGCGCAAAAACTAAACTCACCATGCTCGAAGATAGTCTAGACTCAAGTGGTAGTGGGCAGGATACATCGCCCTTAGAACTGATAGCCAGTGGAGCTAAAAGGTTCTCGAATGGCGTCCACGGACCAGAAGACGCAGTGCCTCCAACAAGATAGGACGAGGGTTCAGGTTGCGGAAACGCGTTGGATGCTGATGGCGCAGGACCCAGGGCCGGCCCAAGCATTCCTGGCGCCCTAGGCAAAAAACTGGAACGGCGCCGATAAAGCATCAATGGTCGGTTTTGTTTGTACTTGGTTGACAACGTTCTGCCACTTCGCTTGACGCTGCTGGCGACATTTTGCCGTAGGATATTTGTCCCCAAGTGAATTCCTGCCTTAAAATATAATGGGTTAAGTTCTCAATGTACTCCCAAGGTTCCTAAAGTTCAGTTTAGATCCGCAAGAAAAATGGCTAAGTTGCTTTGCATTGCGGTGCTCGATTGACCATCTCAAATCCGCTTGCTTCACGCCCGCGCAATATAATGTAAACTTACACGAGTTTTCTTGCAAAAATAAACTAGGTTTACATATCACATCCTTCCAATACAAATCTACATTATTCAGCTATCGCAAAAGTACAAAACGAAGCCTTGAGAAGTCTCTGGAATTACAGACTTCCCTTTCGGCGCCTGAGCAAACACTTAAATGCCAATTGGATTTTTGCCCGAATCTTTTAGAATTCAGGCCATTCTCGGCAAACTTGAGACTTTTAGCGCTTTGAAATTCAAGTTATACCTAACTTCCATTTTCGTCCGCAATTTGATTGCCGTGCGCCAATTTCAAACTTTGTGTAGGTTTCTGAAGGAATATCGTAATAAGCTTCTACATATTCTCAAATTTGCCAAAAGCATTAAGACGAGCCAACAGCTAATGAGATTATTAGAGTAGTTTTCATAAAAATAGTACATATTTAACACGTTGAATGCGGGACTTTTTTACAACAACTGACGTTCAGTGCTATACATACCATTTTTGACTTGTAACATTTTTGCTAATAGTGCGGTACAAGACAATAGTGACTTGTAAGCAGAAGATTAAGTTTTTCCCAATATTTCTTTGTTTTTTATAAAAAAATATAATTTTATGATTGCAATAGCAAGTTGACATGTTTAATTAGATAAGTTTGCTGTCGCCACAGAATACAGACTTTAATTTGGAAGTTATAAGACATTTAAATAACAAGACGAATTCGACTTGTACCGCATCACAGGGGTAGGGCAAGGTTTCTTATGTCGATAATTTTATAGAGAAGGGAAATATAATGAAACAAAATATCGCTATCGATGTTCACAATTATTTAATAAAAATTACAAAACTAAATGTTCAAATACGATTTTTTGTAGCATTATTGTTTTTCTTATTTTTTTTTATAACAGTCAACGCACATTTTACTTCTGGTACCTTTTTGAAACTTGTTGACTTCCTTTTTTGCGGCAATAAATCCATCATTATCGTATTGTAGTTTTCGCAAAGCTACTTTGGTCACTTTTTTCTGTGAGTTCAAACACTTTTAATAATGTTTTCTACGGCCTATTTCTCGGTGCATTCATTGAGAACGAAACTACGTACAAAAAAGTCGTTATTAATCACAACACTAGCCTGCACTGGCCAGTTCCCATGGTGCGATACAAGGCGGTACTTTACAAGACAGTTTTGGCTGGTACCGCACCAATTACAATTTTTTATCGTCTGGTGCGGTACAAGTCGAATTTGTCTTGTATACTTTGAACCTACCTATTGGATATAATTTGAAGTAACAAACCTAAATGTATACTTGTCTCTTTCTGAATCAAGGGATTTCAATGTCAAATCACCGCCGCACCAGACAGAGATCGCCTATTTTCAACGCCGCACCAAACAAAAGTCTAATGCAAGTCAAAAATGACTTGTACCGCACTCAACGTGTTAAGGGCTTAGTGAAAACATTTACGATCGCGTCCTTTGTGTAACGAAAGTTAGTCATACAAAGTATATGGGTAACTTTCGTTACACAAAGGAATTAATTAAGTTTTGTTTAAATTAAATCTCTTAATGGTTTTTTTTGAAAATGACAGATTAAGTATAAGGACATCGTAGCATAGTGGTTTGATCTATCTATAGCCTCTCAAGCGGAGGCACATGGGTTCGAGTCTAGGCTCGCACCTCTGACTTTTTAGGAATTTACGTGCGAAATTTCATTTGAAATTTACCATGAGCTTTACGGTGAAAAATAATATCGTGAGGAAGCCTGCACACTGCGAAGAAATTAAATGGTGTGTGTGAAGTTCCCAATCCACACTAGGCCCGCGTGTAAACTACAGCCCAAGCCCTTTCATTCCGGGAGAAGGCCTGTGCCTTGCAGTGGGACGTATATAAGCTAATGATGATGATGGCGATGATTGGTTAAAAAATAGGTTACGTCGTGAAAGGTAGCTGAATAAGTAGGCGCCTAACATCCCTAAACGGCTACGAGTCCAGTCTAACTTTTCTAACAAATATCCGCTTAATTTGATTTCATGACCTTCCCTGGGTATAACTGAATCATGTCGTGTTTACCCGGATCAAGCAAATATGACAGTACGTCCCGCTGTACCGCTGGCAGAGGGCCAAACCGGTTATTATGTAAGTCTAATTAAGTTAGGTTTAGGTATTGATTCAAAATATGACATGATTTTCACCCGACTGTCGAAGGAGGGTTATGTTTTTCGAGGGTATCTATTTATGTATGTATGTATGTATCATTCTTTGGCACGCTCTGCAGCCTAAACGGCTCAATGGATTTTGAAGTGTGAGGTGTCATTAGATTCGTCTCAGTTCCGCGAGTGACATAGGATATATATTTTCCCGGAATTCCTATAGGAATGGGAATTAGTATTAAAATTAAAGTTATTACGTTGTCTAATCGTAGACTGAAAACGGGGAGGATTATATGAGTAATGAGAGTGGGGTCTTAACGACTTTTACGTCTCTAACTTACATGGAGGCTTTTATCTTGCTACTACTAGCATAAAAAACCGTAGTAGCGTAGTGGTTTGACGTATAGCCTCTCAAGCAGAGGGTCGTGGGTTGGAGCCCGGGCTCGAACTTGTGAGTTTTTTGGAATTTATGTGCGAAATCACATTTGAAGGAACACATACTGAGTAAACCTGTAGGTGTAATATACACCTGTGTAGAAATTAAAATTATAATAATACTAGCTGTTGCCGGCGACTCTGTCTGCGAAGAATAGAGGTATAAAAATAGCCTACTACCTATTCTCAAACCTACCTGTTGTTCTTTGATTGATCTCTAAATTTTAATAAATAATCGTTTGTAAATAAATAAAGATTTTTACTTACTGAATATAAAAAAATATAAAAACCAGTGAAGCCGTTTCGGAGGAGTTCGATTAACAAGCACCGAGACACGAGATTTTTATATATTAGAAGATGTCATAATATTTATGCACGCAAAATTTCAGTTCAATCGGAAATCGGGATATAGTTTCCCAAACTTTTTTTTCTCATAGACCACTTTCAAAATTTAGCTGGTTCCGGTGGACCCCTTGCAGCTACCATATTCCCAAAACTCGACAATAATGTTAAGATTGGATCTAAATCTAAATCCCGTCGAGTCTCCCGTGGACCCACGGGGGTCCACGTGGACCACTTTGTGAATTAGCCTAAAGCTTCCAAGATTTGACCCACTCATATTGACAGGGCAAGTTGAATAAAAGCTTCTAAAATTACCGGAGACTCGACGACCTTAGTGCAACTCACTTTAATAAAACTGCAGAGTTATGCTAGCATAGTCTTTGTTATCGTGAAGCGAATTGCAACTACTTTTGGACCTTCTGTTAGATGTCATAAAGTTGCGAGTTGTGCAAATTGCATATTCGGCAATGTTAGTCCATAATAGTGTACGTGCATTACTACTGGCTTGCATGGGAACAGGGTCAGAGCTATGTTTGTTACAGTATTACTTCGACTTGGATGAAGCACGGTAAGTAGAAATATTTTAAATCTCGTTTCACATATAGTTAGTATGAAACAAAATAATAGCAGTGCGGTATTTTCGTTGTAATAAACATAAATAGGTATACTGGAAGTTAAGACGAAGTTTTCAATTACTTACCAATTTTTCTTTCACATTGTGAGCAAAGCAGGTTGTTTTTGAATAAGACTGAAACATTTTAATTTTCTATATAATTATTCTAGCGATTTAGAAGTCAGCTATAACTCCAAAGTAGCGCCTTAAGAGGCTGACAACACCTAATTTTGTTGAAATTGATGTCATTTAAACAGTTTTTTAAGAAAAACTGTTTGTTCTAGCACATCAAAAAAATTATATGTTAATATTCATCATATTTCAAAGACCGTGGACGGACTCGATACATAATTGGACGAAATCGGCTCGATAGAAAATAATTGCAAAGATAGGTCTTAAAATCATCATTAAACGGTTCTATGTCTTTATTTTTTTGGCGTATGCGTCTGCAATTAAAAACATGAAGTCAACATATTCATACCTAAACCGCTAACGAGTCATATTTCACAAATAATCCACAGTTTTTTTTTAATTAAATATTTGCCCGATAAATTTCAATATACCCGGCTGCCCAGTAATAGCGGCATCTCGTTTACTCCGATACAAATAGACAGTGTGCGCCGACGTTGGTGTTGACAGCGTCTTAAACTGTTTTATTTTGCAATTTATTCTGAAACTGTTTTTTTTTTTTACATAAAACTGACCCGTGGTTGACCTCTAGGTATCTTACCTGATGAAAAGTACACATTCGCCAAAGGTGTATTTCACGGGTTCAGTAACAGCCTATTCACTCTAGCCTTTAAGAGCCCATGGTTGTATCTATCAGGAAATACAATCGATGGGAACGATTCTATTCCTTAGCAGTTCGTATTAGGAAAGATGAATAGAACCACTATATTAGAATATGCTACAGGGAAAAATTCATACGTAAAAATTTTCAAGAATGACAGTACCTAAGTTATTATTATTATCCAGAAATTGGGATAAATTATTTTGTTCAGTCGCTTAGTTTACTTTTATGATTCATTTTATACTTTTGGGCCGCATACGGCATAAAATTTTGTTGAGGAAGATATGTATATGAGCGGAACTAGTGTAGCAATATTTTCTGGTACCTCGCCTTAAATAAAAGCTCGTAATAAATAAGTAGTTGACGTTATTCTCAAACAGCAAGTTGCCAATAAACATATGTATCTACTAATAATCGATTACCCCTTACAAAACCATCTTGATGATCTTGATCAGAAAGCTAGAATGTGCAATATTGAACTCCAAAATGTACCCGAAAAGAAAAATGAGAACCTATTGCACATTACGGAAGCTTTAGGTAAACTATTGAGCGTGCCGATTCACCATAACTGCATTAAAGATGTGCACCGTGTTCCTCACAACAAGCCTGCTGACCGCCCTAAAAACATTGTTATACAATTGACGACGCGCCGCTTGCGTGACGACCTGGTAGCCGCCGCTAGAGCGCGCCGTGGACTGACCGCCGGGCAGCTGTGCGCAGCCGCCGGGCGCGATCCCGCTACGTCAGCGGCCGATATAGTTAAATCATCCTCTTCGATATATGTAAACGAACATCTTACCCTCAAGAACAAAATTCTACACGCCCGAGCCCGTGAAGCAAAGAAAAATAAAGACTACAAGCATGTGTGGGTTAAGAACGCGACCATACTAATGCGCAAGGGAGATGACACGCGTGTCATTGCCATCAGGAGCGACAAGGACATTGAATCTCTCTGACTACATATGCGGCGTCTTTATCCGATTGTACTTGAAATATTATTGTTTCGCTTTACTTACTGTTATAAAATTGAATACCATTTAATTTTGTATAATAGAATTTATGCAAAATCTGAGGCTCATATTTATATTTATATAATACGGCATACCGTGTCACATTTTAAAAATTTTGACAATTCTGATATAGTTATTTATAAACTGCATTATTTATACAAATTAAAGAGACGCTTGCACTGTTTGATCGATAAACTACTTTTACACCACTATACAATTGCACATAAATTAAATAATTACATACATATATCGTTGCTTCTTACGATATATTATATTTACAAATGTTATTATGTTTACAATGTCGAAGTATAAAAATGAAATATTATTTTACTATCAAAATTGTGGTGGAATAAGATCTAAACTTGCAGACTTGCGCCTTAATGTGTTAAACGCTACCTATGATGTAATCATGCTGACAGAGACTTGGTTGCAACCAGGGGTGCTGGACGCTGAGTTGTTGAGTAGTGACTACACTATTCATCGCCGGGATCGTGATCTTTCTACACACCACAAAAAGGATGGTGGCGGTATACTAATTGCAGTGCGAAACTCCATAAAGGCGACCCGTCATTTGGAGTGGGATACCCCCTCGGCTGAGGATCTAATCTTGGTCATCCCCACCACTGCCTATGACCTAGTTTTATCGATCGTGTACATCCCTCCCGCCTCACCTAGTTATATTTATTCTGACCATTTTAAAACATTAGAGAAAATTCAGGAACAGATACCTGGCTGTAGGTTTTGCGTGGTGGGGGATTACAATTTGCCAGAATTAGTTTGGTATAAATTACAAGATTCCCCAAAGCTAAAACCCTGTGCTGCGCAGGGTGCTAACACTGAATTATTACTTAATGCATGTGCATTTTTGGATTTGAGTCAGTATAATCATATACAAAATCATAACAATAGAACTCTTGATTTGTTGCTTTCCAATTTGGAATGTTATGCCTCCTCACCTGATGTCGTCCTATCTAATTTAGATAGACACCACCCTCCGTTCCAATTCAGTATTCAGACCGAGCTTACTAAGCCACTCCCAATTAAAGATATTCCTAAATATAATTTCTTAAAAGCTGATTATATTGATATTAATAAGGATTTGAGGCAGATAAATTGGTCCGATGAATTACATTCTTTACAGGCTAACGATGCGGTCAAAAGATTTTATTGTTTATTGTACAGAATAATAGATAATCATGTGCCATTACATAAAAATAAATGTCCATCCTATCCAAAATGGTTTTCAACAACACTGATTAAAATGCTTAAACGTAAAGAAAGAGTGTGGGTTAAATGGAAAACATACCAATCCCTCCGTGATTATGGTGAATTTTCTATTCTGCGAGCCCGCTGTAAACGGTTGATGGCTGATTGCTTCCGCAAGTACACTGATAACACTGAGGAGGTTATGAAAACCAATGTCAAAGTTTTTTGGGCCTATATATCTTCCATGAAAAAATCCACATCTAATTACCCTCATACCATGAAACTTGGTAATAGGGTTGCCAGTTCAGCAAATGACATAAGTGAGCTATTCTCGACTTTTTTTTAACTCAGTATATGAAAAAAGAGATGGAAGTAGTTGCACAGATTTGGATGATCTGCCATGTTCGTTTGAATCAAAAATAATCTCTAGTGTCCATATTACAGAAAAAGATATTGAAAGGTTACTTGTTAAATTAGATCCAAAAAAAGGTCCCGGTCCAGATAAAATCAGTCCCATATTTTTAAGGAACACTTCCCCAGCTATACTTACCCCACTCCAAATTATATTTAATAGGTGCATTGAGGAAGGGATATTTCCCGATTGCTGGAAGTTATCTTTTGTCACGCCGATTCATAAATCCGGTTCGAAATCTGAGATCTCTCACTACAGACCAATCTCAATACAGTCCTGTATACCTAAATTGCTAGAGTCTCTCATCCATGAAGCAATTTTCTCTTCGGTCCAATGTAACATCATCCCACAACAGCATGGATTTGTGAAGCGTAAATCAACATCTACCAATCTTTTGGTGTTCACTAACTTCCTATTTACATCGATGGACAAGAAATGTCAAGTGGATGCTATATACACAGATTTCCGGAAAGCTTTTGATAAAGTGGACCATATAATATTATTGCGAAAGTTGGCATTTAACGGAATTAAAGGAAACTTGTTAAGGTGGTTTGCCTCCTATCTGGAAAATCGTATCCAAAAAGTTGTAATCAATGGTTACGAGTCTAGGGCTTCGAATGTGACTTCCGGTGTGATGCAGGGCTCTGTTCTTGGACCGCTATTGTATACGCTATTTATTAATGATATCGCTGACTGTTTTCGTAATTGTTCATTCGTTATGTTTGCTGATGATTTGAAAATATATAAAGGTGTCCAATGCTTGAATGACTGCAACCTTATTCAAGAAGACCTGGATCGTTTCCACCAATTTTGCTTATTGAACAAGTTATCTCTCGCATATGACAAATGTGTTAAAATTTCTTTCACAAGAAATAAAAATAGGATTTTTGGGCAGTATCATATTGGGGATAGAGCGTTACAGGTCGTTACGTCTGTAAAAGATTTGGGTGTTACACTGGATGAAAAGTTGACCCTAGACATACATATTGGCCATATTACAACAAAAGCATATCAAATGCTAGGATTCGTCCTGAGAGCCGCAAAGCCGCTTAAAAAGCGTTCCTCTTACATTCTTTTGTATAAATCACTAGTGCGCCCCCTTCTAGAGTACTCATCTGAGGTCTGGAACCCGTATTATAATATTTACGTAAATCAATTAGAATCTATACAAAAGAAGTTTCTGAGAGCCGTTAATTACAGATTTCGTCAACCCTATCGGCCGTATGTTGATCTCCTAAAACGGGACGGTCTTACTTCTCTGGCGGATAGGCGCTTGGTTCGTGATGCGGTCGTTCTATATAATATATGCAACGGCTGTTACGACTGTCCTGAACTTGTGGAGAGTGTCAGGTTCAGAGCCCCGTCCTACAGAACTAGATCAACTACGTTGTTCGCTATCCCGATGAATAGGACTAAAGCAGGTGTCCGTGCACCGCTGCGTAGACTCTGCGAATCGTACAACAGGCGACTGGTCTCTGTCGACATGTTTTGTAGTTCGTACGTTAAGTTCAAGCGTCAAGTAACCCAATTATTAATAGAACTTATGTCAGTCTGTAAGGTGTGATTTTGTTAATTTATGTGTTTTAACTGGTGAGCCCAGATTCTATGCTTTCCTTTTTTTTCGTTCCTCTCTTTTTTTTTAAAAAAATCCGCATGTTTTTTTTTTGTTTCTATTTAATATTATTATTTTTGCATGTTTTTTTTTGTTTTTTTGCTGGTTTTTTTTTTTGTAAGTGGTGGTGGTTCTTGTGCGGGCGCACATTGAGACAGTAATGGCTCGATGTGCGGTTGCTCTTAATGTGTTTTTTTTAATGAACCCATTGTTATTAAATTGCCGCATCCTTCAATAATTCTAAGTGAGAATTAATTTAGGGTGCATACTATAGGTACATTCTTGTTTATATGCTTTGTTTCATATTGTGTATGTATCTGTTTTTTTCTCCAATAAATAAAAATAAAATAAAATAAAATAAACCGATGACAGGCCAAATGACGGTCATTCTAGACACCTATTAATCGCTTCTGCAATGGCTGCGCACGCGCCGGAACTCGGCTTTTATCCAACATTGCGCTGCTTCCGGCCCGGCCCCTACCTGTAGGGCTCCGTAGGGCGCCACCGGGCCAAAGCGAAGCGTGACGAGAATGCGGCCGTACTATGTGCTGCTAATGGGTTTTCGCGCCTTAATACATTCGAATTGGTTTGACTTGACCTGGGCCCAGTTGCATAACAAAGTACAACTAATATTACAAGCGGAACTCTCGCGGAACTAGAAAGGGAGTTCCACTTGTAATATAATGTAAGTTGTACTTTGTTATGCAACTGGGCCCTGTTTGTGGGTGTTGTTTGTAAACTGATACGAATGTGATATTTTTTTTTTTATTGGGAGGAGCATGCGGGTCATCTGATGGGAAATGACCACCACCGCCCATAAATATCAACAACTCAAAGAGAGTCACTAATAGTTTAGTCATTAATAGTTTAGTTTTTTAATTAAGCAGGGTACAGCTGATGTTAAAGTGAGCGTTAGTATTCGCCAATAAACATTATAGTTTGGTGAAATTAGTGATGTAACTAGAACTAGGTATGTACCTTTTTGAGAATAAATAATAATAATAATAAATAATCAGTTGCCGGCCTTTAAAGGAGGATGCGGAGGGGCCGAGCTCTGGGCCTATCTATCGAAGAATGTGTGTGAAACTAAAGGAAGTATAAAACCCTTTTCTTCAAAGCTCCGATGTCATTGTTGTGTGGAAACACTGCTGCCCGAAGTTGATTCACTGTACGTGGCAGGAAAACGTACAGTGGTGGACCGCCAATCATCGAGATGGTGACGATGGAACCTAGACTTTGAGCGGGAGGTAAGTATGTGGGGGAATAAAATGCGATGGCGATTTGCGATTTTTATTCATACTAATATCTAATAATAGGAGTGATAAAGGTGATGAAGTGATGAACCCACCAATTAAATCATTATATTAGATGCGTTATTTTGCTGATTACGCAGCTATTTTGTGAGTAAGAAAGCCTTGAGAAGCTATTCTGTGACCTGAGACCTTATTGTCTATCGCGTGAGTGCTTGCCGTCGCTTTAACCATCTCTTTCTGTCACTATCTTATACCGTTTGACAGAACGAAATAGCGAATACGTCTGCGCGTTAGCCAATATGGCTTCTGCCCAGTTATCTAAACTCAACCATACTTTATCCGACTTGAAAACTAAACTGCCGTCCGAAATTGCGTAATTCGACACACGAAAATGGAACACGTGCCGAATTAAAATAAGTTTTAACAAACGATCCCTTTTAAAAATAATAGTTACCCCAAAAAGTAATTTCCCCCGAGGACGCCATGCTCGATACGCAACGATTATCGCCAAATCGCGGTGTATTCTTTAGCTAGCGGAGAGTGACAAATAGACCAACAAACTGCAGTTAAAATGGAGCTTTTAGAGGGTGAATTTCGTTATAATGTTGGTTTTTATAGTTCCCTCGTATTGTATTGTTTGAATAGAAAAACTTGTGTCGTTATAAAGAATAGATAAAAGTCTCTAATTTGCAAAAATCTCGTGTCATAGTCATGGCGTATTTACTGCGTTCCCTAGAACGGCTCAAACAATTTTTATGTTTTTTTTCGTATAATTTGATAGGTATCAGAATTACTTTGCTGAGTGTAGGTCTCTTCTAATGCACGCCATTCTTCCCGGTTTTGCGCCTTTCGCATCCAGTCCTTTCCGGTTGAAAAAGAAAGAAGAAGAATTACTTTGCTCACCCGCGACCATAAAGCTTACCTACCTCACAGGTTGCGAATGAGCAAAGTAATTGTTACAGTTCATTGATATGGGCCTCCGCAAAGTAACGCCTGATTCAATAAATTACGTATCCTTTTCTAGTGTTAATTTTGCAAAATTTTACGTTTAGTGCGGTCAAGAGCTTGGACCCTTATTAATAGTCTATTAAGTATTTAAATAAACGCGTTTGAAGGATTCCCTTAATATTTCAACAAGTTAGTTCCCGATGCCGCCATTTGTTACTTTGATTTATAGAGTGACGTAAATCCTTAGCCGGTTTTAAATCAACCCGTTGCTAGTCGTTTGTCTATCTTAATTGTGAAAACATGTGTATTTATAATTGCTTAAGGATTGAGTTCATCCGAAGAAAACTGAAATGGACTGATGACGCTACGGTCACAATTATCATATTTAACTCTGTCTTGTGTTATTCTATATTAATCAGTCTTTGTGAGCAACAATTCTAGGTAATTAAAGTCAAATACCGTCAACAGTGATTTTAGTTCATTACGTTATTTGTTTACCAACACTCTATGGATATTTTGTTTAGCTGAAATAAAGAACTGAATTGAATCGAAAAACGTAGGAAAAAATGTAGGAAAAAATTAAAAGGACTATATTGATTTAGTTTAGCTCGACATGTTTCGGCCCTTCTTCTTTATGTTCAAAGTTATGTACGTAGGGACACAAGTAAAAGTACCTACACAAAAAAAATATAGAGTTCGCTTAGCTGGCTTAATTTTAGCCAACTTTTAAGGCCACTTCAGCAATGCTGCACAGGTTTTCTGTTATTTCAACCGACCCTTGAATATGTAAAGCCTCCCGGTCCAAATAAAACCGGGCTCATACTCATATCAAAGAGCTCTGAATTCGTTAGCCTACTCTGCAAGTATGTCGAGTGCTCGGAGCGAGTAAGGGTGCGAATGAGAATGACAAAAATAAACACAAAAGTGGAAATGTTGGAGCACAAAGCATTATTATGACTTATGGCGACCGGATAGCCAAGTGGTTAGAGAACCTGGCTACTAATTTTCTGTGTCTCTAGTGAAAAAGGGGTTAAGTCTGCAGAAATTAAACAGCTATTTTCTATTTTATGTGTAAAGGGGGCTAAGTCGAAATCAGCTGTTCAACTTCTGAAGACTTAACCCCTTTTTCACTAGAGCCATAGTATTGAGGTCGCGGATTCGATTCCGGGTGGGGGCAGATCTTTTTATAAAAAATACTAGCTGTTGCTCGCGACTCCGTCCGCGAAGAATAGGGGTGTAAAAAATAGTCTACGACCTATTCTCAGACCTACCAAATAGATATCATAAAAATCGGTCAAGCCGTTTCGGAGGAGTTCGATAACAAAGAGTTTAGTGTTGGGACTCAAATTACCAATAAAAAAATAAATAAATCATTATCATTCGCTCATCCTCAATTCATCAATGTCAATGTTGAAGAACCTAAAGTACAGTCACGGAAACTGAATAACGTATCACGGTGGAACCTTTTCACAACCAATTTCACGATGATTTCATCGGCAGATGTATGGAATGTCAACATAATTTGCAATGAAAAGGGTTCACCCTGGTACGCGATTCAGTTTCTTCGACTAAATTGCTTACGTAAGTTTTAATACTTTTAAGGTATAACAATAAATAAAGCGATTATCTGCCCAATAGAGCGTGGCATTGAATAATTCAAGCGCTGGCCAGGTGTTTGGGGTTAGGGGTGTTTACGGATCTTATCGGGATTATTGATTAAATAGGTTATTTTTCAAAGCGATTGAATACATTACTTATGTGAGAAAAAAACGCTACACATTTTTTTAATTCGTAACAATAGTAACGGAAACTGTATGTATACATAAATAAATTTCATGAGACAATTGATAGCCATTGACATACATTGGGTGTCCCACAATTCAACTATAACCTGCAGGCTTACTGTCTAACGCTTGTGACGCTGGCCTTCGCTTTCACCGTCTCTTTCTGTCATCCTTTTATACCGTTTGACAGAAAGAAATTGTGATTGCGAAGGCAAGCGTCAGAAGCGGTAGTTAGACAATACGGCCTCTGATACCGAGCGAAGAGTCAAGTTATACCAGGTCTGGAAAAAAAAAAAATCCTTGTCACTTTATTAAGCGATAATAGAGTCACATAATATTTCACTTTTAGTATCTTTCCGTCACTAATCTCTGTTAATACCATGTTTCTGCCTCTCGCTTTTATACATACACGTCCAAGTATTATCGCCATCTTCTTTTCGATCTGCTTTGGCTTCGATGGCCATCCCGCGGAATTCAATGGGTAGCTTTTTCTGTGCTATTAGAAATAAAAATTGGTAAAAGAGTAAAAGCAAATTTACTAAACTTAACAACAAAAGTTATTAAAACAACCATCTTCACCCGAAATCTTTTTTAGATTATCAAAATCAACCTTCAGCAATCATTTTTACATCAAACCAACGGCAATTAAAATAGAAGCAAGTCACTCACTCCATAAATATTTGATTACAGGTACAAGGAGGGTTGCCATGATTAAATTAAATCTACGGTCAAAATATTTTACATAGGGCGAGGATAAACTGTTAGCTATACATAGATATGTAGTTGACCAAGAAAATATAATTATTTTTGAAAGCAGATCGTAATCATAATGGCATGAATGACGTATAATATATTCAATGTTTTTACTGTTATTTAACACCCGTTAGACAGATACAAATAGAGATCACAAAATTGCGACTGCGCGGGAGTTACACTAAGGGGCTGTTTCACCACCTTATTGTCAAACTACTGGTTACGTAACCAATGAATAAACTAAGTACTGCACAAATCTGTCAGCCAGTTTTTTTTCAGTTTCACCACTCCGGTCCTGTGCAAACTAAGTACCACTTAACTAATCGTCGGTTTAACAAAAAGTCGGAATAGCAACGTCCCATTTCACGACCACGGGTTCCTGTTCGCATATTTTCGTTCAAAGAGTCGCTCATTATTAAAGCAAAATAAATCGTAAACTATGTCATTTTTAAACACATCTATTTTTTTGCATAAACAAATGTGTAACATTATAATTAATCCAAAAACGGTATTTATTTACGATACTTTGGTTAACAATAACAAAGAAAAATAAAATAACGTAAAACGAAACGAAAAGTGGCGCCAAACCCTTTGACAGATTAACTTTTTTTTAATGGCGATGTACAAGTTCAGTTAGAATAAACGATTGTGCCACTGAAAAAAAGCCTGTAATTAAAAAATATTACGAAATTTGGGATTTATTTTTATATACTAAAAGCGTACCTATATTTTTTAATCAAATCTTGATATTTAAATTCTCGTTTGCAATTTAGCATGACTTCTTTCTTTAAAAAATAAAAAATACTTTGATTTATTTTTCTGAAACCGGCTGAAGGGCTCTCCAACCATGGCCACAAAAAATAAACTAACTAATTAAAAAGATATGTGACGGATAAAAATGCTAAATGCCACCTGATCTGATGGTCAGATTAAGAAATAGTTTGTCCGTCACTTAGCGCTAATCAAGACTGGTGAAACAGAAATTTTTATTCCATGTGACAAATAAGGTTATGATCAAGCTAATCCGAACTTTAAAAAAAGTGGTGAAACAGCCCCTAAGCCTACAGTTCTTAGTACATAACTTATAATAATAATAATAATAATAATTTAATTCAGAACAAGTCAATATTGTGTTAGTTTACATGACTTATTAGCTATGTTATTTATTAAGTAAGTAAAATAGGGCTTATTACTACATTAAACTATAAATGCCACCCCTGGACTCCATATGCACAGAGTTCCAGTGCCTACTCATCGCACAGGCAGGGTCAGTCCAAACCAGCTGCAGGAGGCTGTTGGGACTGTCACGCACCCGGCACATCAGGGAGGCAGTTCTCTTGCGAAGAATCGCACTAAAACTGTCGATCCTTGCCCCCGCAAACATCCCAGATGCACTACACCAGCGTGGCAGTCCCATCAGCATCCTGAACCCGTTGTTATATTGGACCCGCAAGGCCTTAAGCGTCTTTTTAGTGCATTTTGCCCACAAGCTGCACGTGTAAAAGGTCTGACAGAACGCCCTAAAGAGAGTCGTTCTGACATCCCCCTCACAACGCGCAAACCTGCGGGCTATCATGTTGGAGCGTACAGCCAAGGCCCTGCGTTCCCTCTCCACATCTAGATCGTCCTGGAGATTCTCATTGACCCAGTGCCCAAGATATTTAAATTTACTCACTCTCTTCAGGGGAGTACCACATAGGTGAATATCTGGAATAGGTTCTGGAACTCTGTTATTAACCTTAAAACGAAGTAGCTCACTTTTAGTTGTATTATATTTAAGGCCGTGGGTCCTCGCATACTCCTCACAAATTTTCAGGAGCCTAACAAGGGGACTGACAGCCGGACACAGCAGCACCATATCGTCCGCGTAACTAATATTGTTTACGGTTACGCCACCGATCGAACACCCAATACCGGTACTGCTGAGTCGGACTATCAGTTCATCTATATATAGATTAAAAAGCCTCGGTGAACTTAACCCACCCTGTCGAACCCCGCAGTTCAATCTATACACGTCCGACAACATATGCCCCCACCTCACTTGATTGGACTGGTTCTTATACCAAAACTGGAACAGATTGATCACCCCCCCCGGCGTACTTGTATCACCTCTCAGCTTCCTCCATAAAATATCATAAGAGACTAGATCGAATGCCTTCGACAGATCCAAAAAACAGGCCAGAACAGGAGTTTTTCCCCCAGTGTAATACTGAACGGTGTGCTTGAGGCAGAGAATTGCACTTTCTGTTGACAGGCCGGGCTTAAAGCCAAACTGAGCATCCTGAGTCTCTATGTGTGCAGATAGCACACCGTCAAGCAGACCATCCAGCACTTTACCTACAACTGTTGCTAGAGAAATTGGCCTGTAGTTAGACCTGTCGGAGACATCCCCAGTCTTGTTTTTAACTATCGGCACAACAATTGTTTTCATGAGGTCACTCGGAAGATAACAATGACTAATACAGAGGTTGAACAGAAGCTTAAGTACCCGAGGAAGGTGGTCTCCTGCATGCCGCAGGTGCTCCACGCTGAGGCCATCATGACCCGGTGACTTACCCCCAGTCAGCGAACTAACCACCCTCCTAACCTCCTTCAAGGAGAAACGCACCAACTGATCAGTTCCATGTCCATCACACTCCTTAGCGGGGAACACCTGCTGCACCCCAAGTAGACTTTCAACCCTAAAATAATCCTTGAACATATTGGCCACCAGTATGGGTTCGTATAACCCTTCAACACAGCTAGGTACATTTGTTTTGAAATTGAATTTCTTTGTTTGCTTCCAAAATTTTCCAAAATCTTTTTCTTTATGGTGGGTGGCCAAAATGTTCATTTTAATAAGTTCCTGATTGTCTTGGCACCATTTAAGTTTGTCCTTGAACCTTTTTCGTGAATAATACATTTCCATGTAGTAAGGTCCAGACGAAGGTTTACCGAAGGCTACCCACTGTTGAAAACAAGATCTAGCCACAGTATGCGCTTCTTTTACATATTTATTCCAACCCACGACCTTTTTATGTTTCCTTATACTATCACTACAACTCATTAAGGCGGCATTCTGCAAAGCTTCTACTATTTTAAAATACAATTTGTCAATTATTATATGATGAGATATGTCAGTACAATAATTATCACAGCATTTACACAATTCTATAGGGAAATCAATTTGTCTTAAATATTTACAGCAAAGTTCATTATACATTGTTATTTCAAGATTATCTCGTACCCCCCACACTACATTATTTCTAATATGCTTCTTATTAAGGTGGAACGGCACGCTCTAGGCGCGAAATTCAAAATTTTTACAGGTTTTAATTTATTGTGGGTAAACGGTGTAACTGTATAACTTCATATGCTATTTGCGCTTGTAAAACAGTGTTCTTTATATTATTGTGTAAAGCTTTTTAAGAATAAAACTGTTAGCTTGATATAAAAGTTGTCAAACATAGAAATTCGGACTTTCAACGCTTTGACAACTTTTATTTCAAGCTAATAGTTTTATTGTTAAAAAACTTTCCACAATAATATAAAGAACACTGTTTTACAAGCGCAAATACCATATGAAGTTAAACAGTTACACCGTTTACCCACAATAAATTAAAAACTGTAAAAAGTTTGAATTTCGCGCCTAGAGCGTGCCGTTCCACCTTAACATATAACCTACGCAACTAGAATTGTTTAATCATAAATTTGCAGACGTCACAAATTGACGAAGTTCTCTTCGAAAACAGGTTTTCAATTCTTCTGTACAAAATTTTAATTATTAATTGCCTTAGAACTACGGAACTCAGAACTTTGGATTTATTATTCTTCTTGTTTTATCCCATTAAACCTTGAAGAAAAAATATCTCCTTAGGAAACATGTTGTAAGTCGTATTTTTTTTCTTAAAATTATTTGTAGTTCCTGCTTGGGAACTTACAATTTGAGGGTAGATTTTGCTTAACCCTGCGTCAAAGGAACACACCCTAAATGTTGTTTCTGCTAACGTACCACTTATGTAATTTGCTTTTGCAGGAATACAAAATTTAAACTAAACTGCACCTAGAACAAAAATGCCGGGTATTAAATGGGTAAATGTGGCAACGGTAGCCAAAGTGTATAGCGATAGAGGTGGAAATTACTGATGCTATCTACTCGTGTTCGTGTAATTCGGTTGCATTGGTCAGGGGTGCTAGCTAGTGCCACTGATGCGTAGTGCGAGATTAGTTGACCGTGACTCTCCGTTTCAGCGTGAATAATACTTTCGTATGTCCAGCTGCCTGTTCTCCTGTACAGGTCTCATTTGTCAACTGATTCACGTCAAATCTTGTGTGCTGGTTCATTTTGCATCAAGTAGTGGGTCCACTTCAGCTTGAATAATACTTTTGTATCTCCAGTTGCCTGTTTTCCACTGACATTTTCAACTGACTGTCCATCGTGAAATTTTGTGTGCTAGTTCAATTTGCATCAAGTAGTGGGTCCATTTCAGCTTGAGTAATACTTTCGTATGTCCAGTTGCCTGTTTTCCTGTACATGTCTCATTTCTCAACTGACTATCCATCGTGAAATTTAGTGAACTGGTTCATCAAGTAGTGGAATGTGAAATTCGGCTAAATGATAAACAACCCTAACGGTATAATAGTGTATAGTATTCTACTAGTCAAGCCCTTTCATTTGATACCCATATTGAGGAAGTTTTGAAAAAAATATGTACCTATCCGCTATTTTGTGGCGGCGGCCATTTTGTACCGATTTTCATCAAGCATACCTAAAAACACTCCCGACTCACCTTTTAAACAAAAAAAAGACGAAATCTAAATCGTTTCATCCGCAGTGACCATCATCAGCATGGGAGCTGTCTAGGTGCTCAAGCTCATTAACATAACACGTAAGTGCATGATCAGATATTTTGACTATTAATGCTGCTCCGACGTTTATGATGGCGACTGTACGTTCAGTTTCAGCAAGTGCGAGTTCCTAATAACGATGCTTTAAGTATATTAGGCAAGTTTGCTACTGAAATGAAACGTGGCTTAAAATTAGCATCTCATTCGCATTACTCGCTCGATTGGTGAGATTGTTGAAATTAGCGAGAGACGAGTTCTGAATTTAATTAAGTAATGTATATGTATATTTCACACCTGCTAAGAAATTCAATGGTGAGTGTGAAGTTCCCAATCCGCCACTGAGTCCGCGTGGGAACTACGGCCCAAGCGCTCTCATTCTGAGCGAAGACCTAGCCCAGTAGTGGTATTTAGATTGGAGATGACGATAACGTTATGAACTAGTTCAAAGAGTATCCTCCCTTTATGAACGATTGCTAAGCTTCTGTAAATTTAATATCTTTTTTCTTTCTCTGTCACTTTGACATTTGCCATTTTCGGGCAGTAGGTAGCCAGAGTTTGTACCTAACTTTTCTCTTTTTTTGTTCGCCTGAGTTGAGTAGAAACCAAATTCATGATCTCAGCTTTTAATGAATCCACACAGAAGAGATGGGGAAAGTTTTAATTATTTTCTAAAATCAACATAGTTTAAAATGAATTTAGCAATACCTGCACCAGGTAGGGCATCGAAACTCGGTTCAATTTTGAAAACCCGGGTTTTCGGGTCTAAGAGTAATCAAAACCCGGGTAGACCGGTTTTTTCGAGCTTTTCGATCTTTTTGTTATAATTTTTAAAAATACAAGAAACTGTGTTCTTATATCGATTTTCTACAATAAGTACAAAATGTAAAGGATGAGGAAGGTTTTAATAAATGAGACAGTACTTTCCAAATTACAAAAACAGTTCTAATATTTTAAAAGTCGTATAGATTTTTTTAGTCTGAATATCGATTTTAAGCTTGAACGTGTCCGTTTGATGAAATCCAGGCTCCGACCATCCCTGCTCCAAACTATAATCGGATCTGAAAAGTTCCAGTCTAATCTGGAGAACCGATTCGCTGCTTTGAAAACCACAAATAGCGATGACATTGACCGGGCCCTCGAGAATATAGTTGGAATCCTCAGGGAGGAAGGTGTGAGATTTTGCGAATTGCGGCGTAAAGGCAGGAAGTCGAAGCTTTCGGAAGAAACACTAAGGCTCATGGAGGAACGACGTGAACACCCACCAGTTACTTCGTCTGAACGACATGCTCTAAACAGGAGAATTGGCAAACTTGTAAGATACGATCTCCGATGCTCCAACACCCGTTCAATAGAACGAGCGATCGAGCAAAATCGGGGATCAAAGGTTTTTGTCAAATCTCTTGGAAGAAGTCATCTGACGAAGCTGACCTCTACGGATGGAGTAGTTGTTTCTTCCAGGTCTGGGATTCTTTCGGAAATTGAAAACTTCTACAGCCAGTTATACGCTACGCATGCATCTCAACCTGATCCCGAAAATGAGGAGTCCAGAGCTGCATTAACACGCCACTTTACGGAAGACTTGCCAGAAATCAGCCTGGACGAAATCGCGATGGCTCTCAGACAGCTTAAAAATGGAAAAGCCCCTGGAGAAGACGGTATTACGACTGAGCTCCTGAAATCTGGTGGTAAACCTATAATGAAGGAGCTCCAGAATATTTGTAATACTGTTCTTGTTGATGGAAGAACTCCAGAGGCGTGGAGTAAGAGTGTTGTCGTGTTGTTTTTTCAAAAAGGGTGATAAAACTCTTTTGAAGAACCACCGACCCATTTCACTCTAAAGCCACGTCTAGCTGTTTTCGAGAGTCATCACGAACCGTCTTGCTTGCGCGAAGGCTCGACGAGTTCCAGCCCCCCGAACAGGCCGGGTTTCGATCGGGATACGGCACCATAGACCACATCTTTACAGTGCGGTAGATTATACAGAAGACCGAAGAGTATAATCGGCTGCTTGTGCTTAGCGTTTGTAGACTATGAAAAGGCCTTTGACTCGATCAAGATCTGGTCTGTTCTGGAATCTTTGCAGCGATGCCAAGTCGATTGGCGATACATCCAAGTGTTGAGAGGTCTGTACAACGCCGCTACTATGGCCGTCCAAGTCCAGAATCGGCAGTCTGAACCTATCCCCTTGCATCGTGGTGTGAGACAAGGGGACGTTATATCCCCCAAATTGTTCACAGATGCATTGGAGGATGTGTTCAAGACGCTGGACTGGAAGGGGCGTGGCATTAACATAAATGGCGAGTACCTCTCACACTTGCGATTTGCAGATGATATCGCCATCGTGGCGGAAACGCTGCAAGATTTGCAACATATGTTGAATGGCCTAGCTGATTCTTCTCAATGCGTTGGCCTTCGGATGATCCTGCATAAAACCAAGGTTATGCTCAATGAACATGTAAGTCCGGAACCAATTGCAGTTCAAGGCAATATTCTCGAGGTTGTTAAAGAGTATGTTTACCTCGGGCAAACTATGCAATTGGGTAAAAACAACTTCGAGAAAGAGGCCAACAGAAGAATACAGCTGGGATGGGCAGCGTATGGGAAACTGCGTCAAGTTTTCACGTCGCCAATTCCACAGAGTCTAAAGACGAAAGTCTTCAATCAGTGCGTCCTACCCGTCATCACATACGGTGCCGAAACGTGGACACTCACTGTAGGGCTGGTCCACAAATTTAAAGTTGCTCAACGTGCTATGGAAAGGGCTATGCTCGGAGTTTCTCTGAAAGATCGAATTCGTAACGAAGTGATCCGACAGAGAACCAAACTTATCGACATAGCCCACCGCATTAGCACGCTGAAGTGGCAATGGGCAGGCCATATAACCCGAAGAACCGATAACCGCTGGGGTAGACGAGTTCTTGAGTGGAGACCACGGATCGGCAAACATAGTGTGGGACGACCTCAGACTCGGTGGAGCGATGATCTTCGCAAGGCGGCTGGCAAGAGCTGGATGAGAGTGGCCGAGGATCGTGCTCAATGGCGTGCCATGGGAGAGGCCTATGTCCAGCAGTGGACGAACGTAGGCTGATGATGATGATGAAGATAGATTTTTTTAGACATTTTTTTAGTATCACAATAATCACCAATTACTGTAAACATTAATAAAACTCTTCTTTATAATAACTAATATCCTTTTTGGATAATAATAATATATCGTACGTAACGAAACAAAAAAATTACAGAAATGTAATATGAACGTAAAAAAATTAGGGCATCCAAAGTTTTGTCACTCAAAGACGAGCGCAATCTATTGCCGACAATTCCAGACGAAGAAAATATACGCTCCGGCTCGACACTAGTAGGTGAAATGGTTTTTAAATGTTCATATACCAGCGATAGGTAACGCCCTCGCTGCCGCGCTGTCGCGTACCGCCACATTTCTACCCTCACAGTGAATAACAAAATTAATTGAGAGATACTCACCTAGAAAGAGCGTCACCGAACACTACAAACAACACTCCTCACGTTCACTCACACCGCCCGCGCCGCCGCATCGAATACGTTTACTTGTGACAGTCTAGGAACCTAGTAGGAACGTAGCAACTAAGCTTCTTTTTACGTAATAATTTATCAGAGCGTGTTATTATTCCATTTATTATTGCATTCGAAGTGGTTTTTACTTAATAAATAACAAAAAGAAAAGTATTAAAAGTACCCGAAAAACCCGAGTTTTAAAAATCAAACCCGGGTTTTTTTGTAATCCTCGGAACCGGGAAAACCCGGTTTTTTCCGGACCGGGTAAACCCGGGCTCGATGCCCTAGCACCAGGTGCTGGCAACTGGGGATGAAGTATGTATCGAATAAAACTTCAATTTACTTTAAGACAAAGTTGGCAAGTAAATGGAATGCAGACGTCCGTGAAATTGAGCATTTGTCATGAGCGATATGCATTAGTCGCAATGGATGAGCTTTGGTTCATTTTACTCTGGCTTCCCACAAGCCTTCAAAGAGAGGATACTTAAGAGGATTTTTTTCAATGGCGGATACTAATAAGCATAATGCACTGAGATATTGTGAAAAATTTAATGACTTTTATTGTATTCGATCAATCTTATCATGCATTTTCGAATAACTATAGTAATTTGTAGTAAAATATAAAGCGAATTGCCTTCGTATTCGTTTAATTATCTCAAAGTTTCAATTTCGTTACAATTAGCTTCAATTTTATAATATGAAGAGGTATTAAGTAGCTTTACCTTGTTAGCTACGGATTAACATAAAAGCGACCCTAATGGGTTTATTTAGGCTGAAGTCATAAAAAACAGTTGTTATATGTAAGTTCACGAGCACGGAATATAAAAAAAACCGAAACAGTGTTTTAAGTAAAATAATGAGTGTGTGTGTGTGTGTGTGTGTGTGTGTGTGTGTGTGTGTGTGTGTGTGTGTGTGTGTGTGTTCATACTGGACAATAATACTAAGGGCCTTCCACTAATAAGTTCACTTCGAATTCTTTACATAATAATTTTGTATCCTTGGTGTAGTTTCATTAATATATATAATTCAGCTAGTAGTAACAGAATATACTATTTTGCAATACATACATATACTTTTTAAAAGCAATTTCCCAATTCAATTATTAAGACTCATGACTTAAAACGTGTGAATTAGAACTCGCTATCCACTAGCTAAACATCCAAATGAGCAGTCAAATTATGTTATAAAAGTCTTTTATAGGACGTATTAACGTTATGACTGACGATAGGACCTTAATTGAAAGGTATTGTTGTATAACTGGGGTTCGTTGGAGTTTTAAATTAACGTTTAGAAAAGTTTTTACGACCCAAAGCGGGACTTTTGATTCGTCTGTTTATCTGTGACAGTATAAATAGAGTGCATCTAATGAGAGGAAATAAAAATGTTTTGTAAATAGAGTGCTATAAAGTTAAGAGTGTTATTGGGATTCCGTGCCCAAAATAAGAATGAAAAGGAACGTAATTGGTCTTTCCTTGATTGTTTAGTTGAAGCATTTTAAATTTTAATTATGACGGCGTAAAATACTGATTGAAGAAAAATAATTCAGATCCGCATTTGACGATCGCTAGCTTCAAATAGCGCATCTACCATCGTAGACTCGTTTTGAAAATAATGCATCTGGTTGAACTTCTTGCAGGATTCTTCTTAATAAGGTTTTTCCGAATCATTGATAGCTTCTTTAGGGAGATTATTCTTGTGTATTTTTTTTTTAGAAAGATAAATAAAAAGTTTTAAGTCGCGCCGGACCGCATTCGGATCCGCTTGTCATGGTTTTACGCGCCAAGTGTGGTACCGCGGGGCTCCCACTCGAAACTTTTTAAATAAATAAATAAATATTAGGGGGACAATCTTACACAAATCGACCTAGTCCTAAACTAAGCAAAGCTTGTACTATGGGTACTAGACGACGATAAACATACTTATATAGATAAATAAATACTTATATACATAGAAAACATCCATAACTCAGGAACAAATATTCGTGCTCATCACACAAATAAATGCCCTTATCGGGATTCGAACCCAGGACCTCTTGCTTCGTAGGCAGGGTCACTACCAACTAGGCTAAAGCGGTCGTTAAATTATTTATTTGCATACGACATTAGTAGTGTACTTAAATATATATTCTTGTGTAAGTTGTGTATAGCAAAAATAGTTTAGAGTCATTACTTGATTAAGTTGATTTCTTAAAGAATAATACAGTTGTTTGCTCAACTGGTTTATTTGATACTTTGGCTTAAACTTGGAGCTAAGATAAATAAGGCTCACGAAGAAGGGTCCAACTATAACAAAGAGTGAAGTTTGCTTAGGGTTTTCTGTGGGCGTATTGATACTGGAAGGGTTGATATCGTCGTCTCGCTTACTGATTACGAGTACAAATGATGTAAAATTTAAATAGTATGACGATTGTATTATACAGGATGTCCGATCACCTGAGGCCGTATTATCAAACGCCTTCGGTTTCACCATCTCTTTCTGTCACCATTTTGTACCGTTTGACAGAAAGAAATAGTGAATCCGAAAGCAACCGTCAGCGAGTTAGACAATAAGGCCGGGACCGCAGTGGTAAGGCGACCGGCGACGCGATGCGACGGCGACTAAATCAAACATACTTATTTCGAGTTATGTAAACGCCCGCTTGGTTATTTAGTTTATAAATACGAAAAAAATAAAAAAATACTTAAGAAGTATATTTAAGAGCGCAGCGGGGTCGCAGATCTGTTCTAGCCGCGGGTAGGCCGCGGCGGGGCAGGCCTGCGACGCCGGCGCACCCTACATTTAAGCTGCTCTACACGATGGACCATTAAATGGCCGGTGCGATGGCCCAGCAATGGCTGCAAAGCATCTACACCATGGTGACGTTCTTTTGATTCTTTTATCCATCCCACGGCCATCCCACGACCAGCGCACGCGCTATAAGCCATCCGATACCACTCCACTCGCTGGCCCATCATAGTGGACCATCGCGATGGCCCATCGTGTAGTGCCAGCATAACATTATTGTAATCGAGGACCAAACTGCGCGATCTCGCGAATTATTGCATAAACCAGCTAAGGTTTTTAATAATGGCTAAAAAATTTAAAAGCATGTAGAAATCTAATGAACTAAAAAAAGAAAAAATTACTTACAGTCAGCAAAAAGTTAATACTAAAAAAATTTGTTGCAGATGTACAGGAGTCAACCACTGCAGTTTCGTTCTGCAGGAGGATTACCCCCCTGCCAGGGGGTGGGGGCCGGGGGCGGTCTACATCAAATACGCCTGCTTTGACGGTACGTACTATTGATATCCCTCGGCGTTTTTAGTACTACTTATTTAAGGGTATTTATACGTGACGACTTTTAATCACATCGTTGCACTTTAAAGTTGAATATTTCGCAAACGAATCTCTATATCAAAAGATTGTCTGCACAACCTTGAAACAATTTTAAAAGACCTATCCAACGATAACCGACACTATAAGGTTAGGCGAGAAAAAAAATCACCCCACTTTACGTCTATGGAAGGTAACCTAAAAATTTTTTTTCTACATTTAATTTTTTTTTAATTTTGTTGGGATAATTGTTCTAAACATGTCCATGCAAAATTACAGCTTTCTAGCCCTAATAATCTCTGAGCTAAGCTGCGCACGGACGGACAGACAGACATGGCGAAACTATAATAAGGGTTCCGTTTTTGCCATTCCCCCCGAACCCTAAAAACCCCCAACCCCCCCTAAAAACCGGTTGTCTGTAAAGTCGGTTTTCGGAAGATAGTTTAACGTGACAACGTCATAACAAAATATTCAAAAAACAAAAATGAAACCAGGCGGTCCCCCATCCAAGTACTGACCGCGCCCGACGTTGCTTAATCACGGTGATCGGACGTGAACCGGTGTTTGTGTACGTACATGTACGTTACATTGCGTCATCCTTTTTCGTGCGTGCAGCCGGCGTTCATCGATTTATTAGACGTTGTCACGTCAAAAACAAAACCACTAGAAAGTCGTGATGTATAAAAGTCCTAAGAATAAGCGCTCTAGGGGAAGCTTTTTATCGCAATAAAGGTTTTCGTGGGTTGTACTTCAATGCACCTTCAAAGGGGAGTATAAGAATGCGATGAAAGTAAAAATTTGCTTCTTATTGCTATGCAATCAATATAAATGTTTTCTATGGAATATTGAGCGTGATTTCAAATTGCTCCAGACCGAATACAACTATGTATGAATACAAATACAAATTCCATATTTGCTCAATAATTAAGTTAAGTTAAAAAGTTATTTCAGTAGATTTCCTTACAAAAAAGTCTAAAATTAGGCGTCTTGAGTTAAACCTATGGCCTCTCAAGCAGAGGGTCGTGGATTCGAATTCCGGCTCGCACCTCTGAGTTTTTCGGAATTTATGCGCGAAATTACATTTGAAATTTACCATGAGCTTTACATGAAGGAAGATATCGTGAGGAAACCTGCATACATCTCCCAATCCGCACTGGGCCCGCGTGGGAAGGGGAACTACAGCCCAAGCCATCTCATTCTGACAGGAGGCCTGTGCCCTGTTGTGGGACGTATATGGCTGGGATGATGTTGATGATGACCCCTATACTTAAGGCCACAGAGTAGACGCTATGAAAAATCGTTACGATCAGACTGCACCATCTTATCGTAGCGTGTGTGTGAGAAAACTGTACAGTTTTGTACGATTTATCAAAACTGTGCCGTGGAACATTTGAAAAGATAAATCGGAACGGATTGAACTGTGCCGTTTAGATAATCGTATCGTGTGTGCTCGACGTTACAGTACTTAGGTATACACGTAGTAGTACACACAATACACACATGTACGCACAAACACGCACATAAACTGCTTAAAGAGCTTTATAATTCGTAATAATCGTAGAATTTCTTTGTGAGACGTGAGTCTGTTGTGTTACCCTTTCTAAAGGCGAGTGCACACGTGCGACCATAAATCGTCGATATTAAAACGTTCTACATTCGCAATTGTTTCGTCACGGTCGACGTCACAAGTGTGATCAATCGACAGATGCAACAGTTGTGACGTCACGCTTGTCAATATTCTTGTATTACAAAGGTCTGATTACTTTGAAAGATAAATTTACAGTTCTAGCGATTTATGGTTTATTAGACGATTTAGGATAAATATCAAAGTATAGGGAAAATCTGATGCTAAAGTTTTTCATTTTAAATCAATTTTAAGTAATAGTGAAAGTGCGTTATTTATTAGTTACTTTGTTATATGCAAAACATAGTTTGTAATTGAGACTATTCTTGATATTGTACAAGCATATTTTTAAATATTTTCAAGGATTAAATTTAACAACCGCGTTGGATGCGGATGGCATAGGACCAGTCTGTTTAAGCGCTTGGGGGAGGCCTATGTTCAGCAGTGGACATCTTGCGCCTGAAAGATTGATTCCTTTTTCGTCGTATTACTGATAGACGTATTCCGTTTTCGGCATATTCTTGTTGCGGCACATTCCGTTTTCGGCATAAATCATTATATACAACAAATTAATACAATCCTAGGTATTGTTATTTTTTATTTTCAAGACATACAAATATAGTAGTTATACAATAAATAACATACAATAAAGAAACACAAAATAAACGGAATGTGCTGAAACAAGAATAAGTCCAATCAGGATTACGACGAAAAAGGAATCAATCGCCTGAAATGATGATAATGATCATGAAAAAGACTTACTATTAGGCACATTTGCTACATTTTATAAAACACAGTTTGATATGGTTAAATACAGAAAAAACTGGACAAGGAGTAAGTAAAACGAAATAAGAAATCAATTAAAGGAAACATCATGATTAAAAATAATTAGGAATGAGGTAATGAATTTTCCATTATCTTTAATAGTTCATTTAGTTCCTTTAAAAGCTTAGTAACTCTACTGAATATAAAAAGCCAAGTCTTTCGCTCCATAAAACAAGTCATTTAGCCTTTTTAAAGCTTTTTTGTGGCTAATAAAATTACACAAAGGCGGAAGCACCCCTGAAATCACGTTTGAGGTTTAAACTTTACGGTTTCGGTTTGGTTAAAAGGTTCAGAAGTATAAATTTGAAATTTATCGAATGATCAACCCTACTTTATGTTTTTCAGCATCTTGCGATCAGACTGATGCCACAATTGCATTGCTTACGCCACTTAATGCGGTCACTAATCCACCTAACGTATTTGATCCCCTGGCATTTTGGCCTGTAAATAACAATTAGTGAATCAATAGCCGATCCAACCCACCATAAGTTTACCGAAACCGTTCCCACACTTCTGTTCGATTGTGGATCCCTTAGGATCCATATCCCCGAGGAGATTGGAAGTCACGTCCCTAGCACGTGTCTTGTAGTTGCTAGTTTGACCGCAAGGGATAAACTTGTTAAATAGTTGTTGTGTTGCGGAGTTCTGTTGAAACGCTAGGATCGCTGCGGTCACAGACTGTGGGTTAAGGTTTGTAACGCATTATAAATGATCTCTAGATTTTAAATAATATTGCATTGTCATCCTATTTACACATGTATGCAAAATTTCAGCTCAATCGGTTGAAGATATCTACATCGAAATTGAGTTGAAAGATTTCACCCGAACAAACATAGAAACATTGCACGGTAAATAAAAGCTTGTAAAAATACAGTGTCGTGTATATACACCTCTATTGTTTTGCGTTTTTGACCCTTGCCGTTGTGATCAAGTCCATGAGATAACCATTTTTTCTGCGATTTTGACGCAGCTGAAATTCTGAAGCATTCGTGGTGTTAAGTCTTTATCTGGGAGCATGCTTGTCGTGTCACTTGTTCTAACAGATATAATAGTACTTTATTGTCGTGGCCTGGAATTAGACAATTGCTTGCTGAGTATGAGTATTAAACGGACGAGCTTGCGAGTCCGTTTAACTAATACGAAGCCAGCAATTGCTATTCCAGCCGAGACTAATATAAAGCTTTTCTCAAAAATGGTGAAGGAAAAAAATAGAATAAACTTTTATTACTTTAAATATGTATAAAGAATTGCAAATCACTTAAAATTAAATGTCATTAAACCTTTCCCGCCTTTTTTCATTAAAAGAAAACTGCAGGTGTATTTTTCTACCGAAAACACCACATGCTTTTTCAAACACAATAAAAATAGTCTGGAGTTCCAGCAAAACAACTGATACCGGTCATTTGAGTTGGCTGTATACATGCTGTATACGAATAGTGCCAGCCAACTTATTACCAATGGCCGTTTTAACTTTTTAAAAAGTTTGAGACTCGACAATAATGGAATTTGTATGCGACATTGTTGTCGAGTTTATCGAGCCTGCAATGTTTTTAACTTTTTAATTTTTTTACTGACCATAAACTATGCACTTCACGTTCTGATATGTAAAGAATAATGTCAACTATTACGGATATTTTTGAGAAAAACAAGTAACTTTCATAATTTTAAATTAACAGTTGACTTAATGTGGATATTTGAATTCAGCGCGGACGATAAGTGGCGAGCAAAAGCTAGTTCGGTTATAAATTATGAACCAATTCCAAACGTGACAAATGATAGTGTCTCTGTCAACCTCGAGATTGGTAGAATCATCGATAGTGTCGGTCGATGGAGCTATATTTTCAAAAATTTAAATATATTGATTGAAAGACTAGTAAGATTAGTGTCAAAGTTGTCAAACGGAAATCATGATACCGCCAGCTAGGTCACAGAAACCCTCATTGAAATCTAATTTCAAAACTCCCGTTCGAAATACTTTAGTCTCCGAGAGCAAATTATCAGAGCTGTCATCGCGTTAGCACGTCACAAAATAGCTGTCCAAAACGTTACAGCAAACGGAAGGGACGTTCGCCATCACGAACAGATCGGAGTTTAAAATTAATTGATAATGACACCCAATTTACAACCTACGTTTTGATAGCATCCATTTACATTTACAACACGTTTTGCCGTCAGTTTCACTGCTATGAAGTCCACAGTAAGGATCACAATGGGTAAACGCGATTCATGTTAGTAAGTGGTTCCCTGAACATTTGGTGGCCATAAACGTATTGTAACAGGGCCATGAAACTACCCTCAGTGATTCCCACGTGACCAATATCTATTGTGTTGGACGACCATTAGAACTAGGCCCCCCGTAGCTCTTTTACCTTGTTAGCGTTCCCTTCAGTGGTCTAAGGCAGGGCGTGTCAAGTAGATTTGGTTGGGTGTCGATACATTGACGAATTTACCCCAAATGTCTCAAAATCAGGGGCATGCGTAATGGAGTATGGCAACACATCATTTTGGTAGCACGTGCGTGTGATTGGCCGGATTTTAGCATGTGACTGTTTGGTATTGATCCTAGGGAGTGCACAAGAAAATTTTGTTGATTATGACAATTCTCAGGTAAAATTAAAAGTTTAGATTTTATTATTAGATTATGTCGACATCTATACTTCCTTTTTTTAGTATTAGAAATAAGGTAAACAATCTTGAGGAGTCTTTTTATTGAAAAACGCTTATAAAAAAATAGTAACTATTACTTATGAAACCAAAAGAGTGTAAATGGCCATATTTCCTTTCAAATTGTTACATATTTGCCGTGACTTACTTTTAAAAAGACACTTCAAGATTACTTACCTTCTTTCTAATGCTTTAAAAAACGAAGTATAGTGATATTCCGCCTGGCAGAAAACACTCATTGAATCAATACAGAATATTTAATTTATGTACCTACCTACCTTATCCGTTCAGTTAATAGATAGACAGAGTTACAGACTCACCAACCCCATGCATCTAACAATAAATAATTTTGATTCCATTTATTTGTACTGTTTCGAATAATGACAATGTGTTGTCATGAATGTGCTGACATAATGATATATCATATAGAATCACTTTCTCATTACAGCGATTAATATAATAGGAATAGACGTAAAAATCATTACACGCCATCGACAATTACAATAAGCAATTATTATAAGAATAGAAGCATAATTTTCACATTATCGAGGTTTTAATATTGTTACGTCGATTACAAAGCTGGGGACGAGCGTAATTTTTGTTTGGATTGTGAGTCTCGATAAATGATACAAAAAGAACTTTTTATGGAACAAATAGAACTTTTATAAATAAGTAAAGTATTTTTTTTTATTTAGCCTATTTTTGTGTCCTACTGCTGGGCAAAGGCCTCTCCTCTCTTGCTCCACTCCTGCCTATCAAAGGCGAGCTCCCGCCATCTCACATTATAAGCATCTAGGTCGTCCCTCCATCTCCTCTTCGATCTGCCTCTATTACGGTATCCGTCACTAGGGACCCATGCATTTGTCCCCGCCTAAGTAAAGTAAATAGGGTAAATGATACCAGTAAACACCTAGAAGTTTTTTAATGAGCTAGGTATCAAAACACTATTCTCCCTGTTGTTACTTACATTATTTGCCAACTTAATTGACTTTCTATTTTTTATTTCAAGGCAATCAAAAATCTAACTACGCAGTTAATTTTCAGTGCGAATATTTCGTGATATTTTTATGTTAGAGTCGTGTTAAATTTATTACTTTAACTATAGACTTAAGTAGGCGCCATCTAGCCAAACCTGTTGGAACTTCTCGAATTGTATAGCATCCTTTAGGACCCTTTAATTGGTCAATAATCTACGTAAATAGTTCCATCGCCATCCCAGAGAGGGCGCTGTCATTTAGTATTTAAGGCAAGTTTTTATAGAAATAAACCCTCTTTTTCGCTACCACCGACGGCGACGGTCTGCCCCATTAATCCGATATTTTATTTTTCCCAGACCTTACCAATTTTACAAGTCGTGTTTCTAAACTTTTGTTTTATTTAAGGTGCAAGTTACACAGAAGAGACATGGGATGGGGGCGCGTCGCAATCGCGGCACCCATTGAACCAGCGTTCATACTAAATGTATAGAAGCATCGCGATCCAAAGTAGACAGAAGAGACGGGGCGGAGACGCGACCTGCGAAGTAACGTAACGACGCTGACTGCGACGCGCCTCCATTCCACGTCTCTTCTATGTCTCTTCTATGTGTACACAAGCTCAATGAGTTTTTTTACGGTTTGTGGTCACCACTCGAAAATCTTACTCCTTCAGCGGTTATCTGTTCGGGTATCTTTGAGCGGTGTGGCTTATTACAAACGAACAGATATAGTATAAAAAGATGCGAGTGCTTATTAGGGTATTGGCCAATACCCAATAAGGTGAAAGCCAGCTAGAGGGTCCATCAAGCCCATTCACGTCACCCTGAAAAAGATGGCCGATAAGTCAGAATTTATTAGTTTTGTGCCATTTCGGATATTGCCGAGGACGCCCGAATGTGTTTATCAAAAAAACACATCTATCCAATATCCTTGTGATAGTTATCGATGAATCTATAGTTTATGACTAGGGGAGATATTTAAGCTCGATTAAATTGGCTTAATGCTGTTTTTATGGTGCCCTAGTATCTTTTATCGGCAGCTTACATAGACTAGTTTATTCGTATTGTAAAGATTACTTACTGCTACAATTTGAGTTCTACCTTACCTACTGCGGTTTCAACCACTATCAGTTTCATTTTAAATATATATAAATAAAGAAATGCGCTATAATTAGAAAAAAAATAATTGAAGTGTACCACAATCACACCTCTTCCTTTATAAAGAAACTTTCGGCTCGCTGAGGCTCATTTCTTCAACATAATGCGACGGAATACGCTGGTTATAAAGATAATAGAACTACCCAATTAAACGAGTACAATCTATCAAACTCGGAAACTTCACGATTTTTGTATTTATTTTTACGGTTTTCCCGTTACAAATGTGTTACGTGGGAAAAATATCCCAAATTATACTGGAACTAGAACGCGTTGAATAAATTGAAAACTATAGTTTACTTAACTAAACTTTATCCTTATGTACCGTGATGCGTAGTATTTTCTTAAATGCTTAATAATAGTTCAAAGTCGATCCGAAGCTTCGAAAGATGTCATTCATAATATTTTTTGTCTTTGTTACTTGTTTACTTAATCACAAAAAGTAAAACAGTTTTACCTATCTGACAAAAAAGATTTACAACGTTATAAACATTTTAAACGCTTTTATTGTAAAATTTGTAAATGTACATACCCATGTTCTAATTTAAATAAAATCTTCCCTATAATACTCGACAAAGGCGTTTGCAGCTTGCGGATTAATTTATATAAGCCGATTTGGATAAATCGGTATTTCCGCGTTGGATATTAAAACTAATCGAACTGTTGTGTTCATGGATGAAGTTTGCAAACATTAAAGCTTGGCCCGTGACGAAAACGTTGCACCCCTGCACTTCAACCGACTTCAAAAAGGAGGAGGTTAAACTCAATTTTTTTGGGATAATAATGGCCTGGCCCCATCGATTCGGTGCGATGATTCCGCCGATGTCGGTTAAGGAGGAGGTTTTCAATTCGATTATTTTTTTTTTTGAAATCATCTATTTGTCAAAATGTTATTTAGTTATTCCTCTCTTTTTACAAGCTGCATGCATGTACCTGCGAAGAAATTCAATGGTGTGTGTGAAGTTCCCAATCCGCACTGGGCCCGCGTGGGAACTACGGCCAAAGCCCTCTCATTCTGAGAGGTCTGTGCCCTGCAGTGGGACGTACATAGGCTGTGATGATGGTGATGATGATGATGAATACTACGGATGTATATTCAAGCAGAGGATCTTGAATTAGAGCCCAGGGTCGCACAGAGTTTTCGGAATGCGAAATTACATTTGAACTTACCATGAGCTTTACTGTGAAGGAACATGTTCTAAAGAAACCTGCACATACTTGCAAAGAAATTCTTTGGTGTGCGTGATCCCATTCCGCACTGATCCCGCGTGGGAACTACGGCCCAAGCCCTTATTCTGAGATGAGGCGTGTGTCTTTTTTTAAAGTTTTTTTTTTTATTTTAAAAACGTGAAAGGTGACAGGTTGACAAAATGGCCTGAATTTCCTATTCGACATAATATGTGTAGGCTTTGAGTAGGTAGGCCATCCGAGCGCCTGCCGAACTGTCACGAGCGAATCAGTAACTGTCGCACCTTCAGGACGATATACTGACCCAATAGGAATTGTTCTCGTTTCAAAATTCAACTTAATGCTTACTACAACAGGTTTACTTTTGGGTCAGTATCGTCCTGAAAGTGCGTGTTGTGCGCATGTGCGAAAGTAGTTGTCATCTTTTGAAACTACATATATACAGTAAAATTACATAAAGTTTACCATTGACAGATAGTTTGCCTTAATTTCATATTCAACTTTAACGACCTACAAATAAAGCCAAGTTTAGAATACTGTTACCCACGTTTGCAGATTTTGTAATAGCTACTTTATTTGTATGGTGTTAAAGTTGGAAATGAAATGAAGGCAAGCCATCTGTCAGTGGTAAACTAAAAGTAAACGTATTGTAACTACTATTATAAATTGTTCTTTTGTATTTTCTACCGTTTTGTGTATATAATATTAATTATTCTGACCTTCTGAACAGTCAATATAATAATATATATGTGGTGGAAAGTGTTGATAATATGTTTGATTGCTTCTCCTAGCACATGGCCCTCATCATACCTACTCCTTGTGATAACCCCCAAACACTCAACGCCCAACTCGATACCGCCGAAGTAAGTAGGTTACGAGATCCATTTTGCTAATTTGGCGAGACGTTCGATATCAGATCTCTCGGTGTAGTCCTAACTTAATGTGATCTCGTAAAAGAGAATGTACAGTTGGCAGCGGCGTACGGGCTGCTCGGATATTGTTTTTAAGTAGGTCGTGAACCCAATTAGGTCGGCAATTGCACTGTTGATAAATGTTTAAAATTGGAAAACACTGCGGCAATGTGTACTAAAAAAACTTTATTGTTGCACCAGAATATGCACCGTTTTTATTTTGATTTCGGAGCTCCGAAGATGAGCTCTGGTTGAGTTCGAAACGCGTCAGTGTAGCTTGGTGGTGGTGATAGTTGTGTTTATGTGATTTGTGTGTTCGTACAGTGTGGAGGTGGAGGAACTGCATGAACACACATTTCTTGCATAAACGTAACTATTGTAAGGTCGCGGGTGAGCAAAGTAATTGTTTTAGTTCAGTAGTTTAGGCGGTTTTAAAGAAATAAAAGAAGATAGATTTTTTTTAATGTCATAAGTTGGCTGTATGTAATTTTTCCTTTCTCAGTTTAATGCTAGTAAGCAAATTTATAAAGTTACAGCAGCGGACAATAATGGTTTTTCATACTTACTTTTATGGCCTAGGCCAAGAAGTAATGTAGGGAGCCATAAACAACAAACTTCATGGCTTCATTTCGTGACATTAACGCAAAGCACACATACAAATCATCTTATATTTGGCTAATCAACTTATCTTCTACATTCAATTTGCTGGTAAAAACTAGCCAAGTCAAATATTAAGCTTCAATTTAACATAAGTTATGTACTTTGTGTAAATTATTGGACAGTTAAATTTAGGAATCTAATCTAATACCTTTAAACGAGCAATTCTTGTATATATGTATATATATATATATATGTATATATATATATGTATATATATATAATCAGGATCTCGGAAACGGCTCCAACGATTTCGATGAAATTTGGTATGTGGGGGTTTTCGGGGATGAAAAACTGATCTAGCTATGTTTCATTTTCAGAAAATCGCTTTTACTCGTGTTTTCCGGCTATTTTTGTTTGCATTAGAATATAGAGCTAAATTTCGCCGACTTCAAGCAGATCATAATGGCACATTAGAAATCGGGTGGTCGCGGATCCAGCCGACCTCGGTTCGATACCACGTTTTAATTTTAATCGTTAATCACATTTTTTGGAAAAATTTCAAATTTTAGTTAAAAATTGGCTGTTTTCAGATTTTTTCCTTTGTATACACGTAATTCCCTGTCTGGACGCCAGATTTGAACTTCCTAGGACATCTGGAAGTAGGTTAGGTTTAGGTACTATAAGTGAGTCAGTCAGTGCTAAAATTTACGACTTTTTGACTTTCATATCTTTATAACCGTTTGAGCTAGCTTCATGAAATTCGGGCTTCTAGATGTCCTTATGGATATAATTAAACACACGTAGTTTTATGTGTTTACGTTAAGGCGGTTTTGAGTTATAGAAGGGTCAAAAGTGGCACCAAGTGGTTTGTGTAATATTACACTCGGCGCTGGCTAGCCAGTTCCTTTGCTTGAACTTGTCTTGACACGCTGCCGCGTGTCTAGATAACCTTTTTTTTGGGACAGTAAAGTTGTTAAATTTAGTGTTTGTAAAAAACTATCATGCGGAATTAAGTGTTCTTTCATTTAACCCCTTCTTACCCCAATAGCTGCTGACTGTACCCCGATTATTTGATGTATCGATTGATTGATGCGACAGCAGACAGGGGGTCGGGTTAAAATATGCTAAGCTCCTAAAATAGACTGTCACTAGCTCAGAGGCCATATTACCTAACGCACTTTGAATCACAATCGGATTCATCATCTCTTTTTGTCAAATGGTATAAGATGAGGGAAGAAAGAGATGAGAATACGGCCTTTAGTACATTGACCAAATAAGGCAAATCTGCGTTTATAGAAGAGTCAAAAAAACTCTCTTGATCTCGGTAATACACTTCTATATTCGTGTTAAACAAGTGTTCAACTGTTGTCTAAGTTTTTGTGATTAGACGGTTATTATTGATATCGATCATAAAATAGGGATAATGACATCTGATGCCGTATTGTCTATCGCTTCTGACGCTTGCCTTCGCTTTCACCATCTCTTTCTGTCATCATCTTATACCGTTTGAGAGAAAGAAATAGTGATTGCGAAAGCAACATGTTTATATAAACTCAGCTCAACATGTTTATATAAGCAGCAATTTCTGATGTATCTAGTGTTAACAATTGTTAGTAAACCTTAAATAAATAAATAAATAAATAATAAATAAAGCAGTAAATATAATTTTGCAGTTAATTGAAAATTAACCTGGTATTCTGGGTTAAAATAAAGTGTCGTATATTAGAATTCTTGTCTTTTCCCTAACCACTAGGCCAGAGATCCCCAAACTTTGGTCTCGTAGACCCTGAGGTATGTTTTCAATTTGAGGTATTTTTTTTGGCGAGCCTGCCTGGCCTGTGTTCAGCAGTGGACGTCTTTCGGCTGAAATGATGATGATGATGATCCCTTACTAGTTGGCCCGCTTATCTGTATACCCTTTTGTTCCATAAACAACTATATGAAGGTCACGTACTTATAACTAGCGATAATATATTAGGTAATCAAACCGCAATATCTTACGCTAAAGCAGGCGTGTTTTGCGAATAGAAATTGTGCGGGATGCACCTATGACTGGTTGAAGTTAATGATGGAGTGAAGAAAAACAATGCTTTGTAGAATGCCAGGTAGCGGGAGGTGTTGTAGTTCGGCGATGTTTATCGTTTGGCGGCGTACGGAAGAGTGTGTCGTGGCGGGCGGCCGGCCTCATTTTATTGCCGGCCGTATCCCCTCCACTTCGCCGGGCTACCTCACCCCCGCGCGGTCTTTATTTTATTAAATATAGAACTAACATTGCGTTTTATTAATTACGCTAACCTTATGCTAATCCTTATATTTATTTACATATTAATTTATCATTCCTACGTACGGCATGGCGTGTGTCGTCGATCTACGACCGATTTTCCCCCGCGACGCTAGTATATTACCTCGTCCCCCACCTCAGGGGTATAAATACTCGCCTTAGCATCGCGGGAGTGATCAGTCGTAGATAACGCGCATGCGCGGCGGATCGAATAGGTTCTGTTTGTTTACATTTTACGTGATCTTATTGGAATCTAATAAGAACCTATCCGATCCGCTATGGAATGATACACTAGACGTGAGTATGTTTATTTACAATTAACAGCTATACTTAAATGTTTACATTGCACGAAACTATTATAAAGACTTAACTATATCGCAATGTTTTCTTAAGTTTACGACGCGCAAGTCGCTACTCGGTGCGTGTGCACTCAATAACGCTATTGTCCGGAACATTTCTCCCGCCGTGCAATCGCTCGGTCGAGCGTTGCAGAATCGTTGTTGTGTAGGACGTCTGGCTGCGTCGGTAGTATCACCAGCTTCTTCGTAGGCCTCCTCAGGACTCCTCCCTTCGTCTGCACGTCGACCACTCGAGTGACACCGTCTGGACCCGGGTATCGGGCGATGACGCGCCCCCGCGGCCATGTGTTACGCGGGAGCGTGCCGTCCACGATGAGCACGATGTCACCCACGGCGATTGGCGCGCCGTGTCCGTGGGGCTCCCGCCGGTATTGGAGTGTCGGCAGGTACTCCCGGAGCCATCTACTCCAGAAGTGATCGGCGAGGCGTTGACTCGTCTTCCACGTCGCTCGGCCGACGAGTTCGGAGTCGTCAAAGGTGCCCGACGTGGGCGCACGCGCGGAGCCCCCGAGTAGGAAGTGGTTCGGCGTGATGGACTCTGGCTCCTCGGGGTCTACGGCCACGTGGGTGAGGGGGCGGCTGTTTACCGTATATTCTGCTTCGGCGAGTAGAGTGGCGAGAGTTTCGTCGTTTGGTCGGCGTTCCTGTAGCACTGCGCGGAGGGCGGTTTTGGTTACGCCCACCAACCGTTCCCATGCGCCCGCCATGAAGGGTGCGGCCGCTGGGATGAATCGCCAGGTGATTTGGCGCTTCGTTGCCTCTTGTTGCGTCGCCTGGATGAAGGCTTCCCGAAGTTCTCTCTCTGCGGCGTGGAAGTTGGTCCCGTTGTCGGACCACAGCTCCGTCGGACAGCCGCGGCGAGCGATCATGCGTCTGAGCGCCATGACCGCTGAGTCCCCGCTGAGACTGGGGACGACTTCTAGGTGTACCGCGCGCACGGTCAAGCAGGTAAAGAGCGCCACGTAGCGCTTCTGTGTACCACGGCCGACGGTTACGGTGAGGGGGCCGAAGTAGTCGAGGCCCGTGTAGGTGAAGGGGCGCTCATGGTGCGCCAGCCGGCTTCGCGGATGGTTCCCAGTGGGCGGGACCGTTGGCGTTGACCTCTTGATGCGGCACGGTAGGCAGCGATGTAGTACCATCCTCGCCACAGGACGCAGGCGTAGGATGGCGTAGTGTTGCTTACACTCATTGATGGTTGCCTCGACCCCGCTGTGCGCCAGCTGACGGTGTACGTAATCGATGTACAGCTTGACGGCCGGGTGGTTGCCGTCAAGCACTGGCGGTCTCTTCTGGGCTTCGGTGATGTCCGTTGCGGCGTCGATTCTTGTCTTGATTACGATGACCCCGTTGACGAGTTCGACCGCTAGGGGGCGCAGTCGACTCTGTAGCGTCGGTGGTCGATTTTTGGAGAGGTTTTTTCTCTCTTCGGTGAATGCTTCGTCTTGTACGGCGCGTACGACGAGTTTCTCCGCATTTCTTATGTACTTCGCTTCGAGAAGTATGTATTCGTCATTTTTCTTAATCGCTTTCGCCGTCGTCCGTGGCGTCTCGCGACTCGGTTGGCTCTTCCAGTCGGCGTCGTTTCGTTTATTCGCCGCCGTGCGTTTATAAAGTGACCTCGCCTTGTGAGGTCGGCAGAGGTCAACGAACTGGAGTACGCGGGCGATCACGCGCAACATTTTTTCCCATTTGGAGAAACGCTCGGGTGACGGTAGCCACGTCTGTGGCGTCTCGACTTGTGATGTCGTAACGTGGACCCGTTCTTCACCCGTTTGTTCGATATCTTCGCGTTTTGACTGTGGTGGCTCCGCCGGCCATGTAGAGCGTTCGTTGTGCAAGAAATCCGGCCCGGTGAACCACCTGTGTCTGTCATTGAACTCTCGCGGCGCCTCCCTCGTCGCTTCGTCGGCAACATTCTGTTTTGTCGGCACCCACCGCCACTCATTGACTGCCGTCATTTCCTCTATTGCGGCGAGGCGATGTGCGACGAAAGGGCGATATGAGCGCGCGCCCGTTCTTAGCCACGTGAGTACCGTGCGGCTATCTGTCCAGAACGTCTTCGATTCGGGCTTCTGGTCGTGTTCTTCGATGACTGCGGCCGCCATCTTGGTCCCCAGTACTGCTGCCTGTAGCTCGAGGCGTGGGATCGATATGAGCTTCAGGGGGGCGACTTTTGCCTTTGCTGCCACTAGAGTCACGTTCACGTGTCCATCCGCCGCAGTTGTGCGCCAGTAGAGAGCGCACGTGTATGCAGTTTCGCTTGCGTCGACGAACACGTGTAGCTCGCGTTGACTTGCTTCTGAGTAGTTGGGATAACATCTCGGGATCGCCATGTCGCGTAGAGCCCTCAGCTGGAGTGTCCACTCTGCCCACCGTTGGGCAAGGTCGGCTTCGATCTTCTCGTCCCAGCCAGTCCCGCGGCGCCATACTTCTTGCAGTATTTTCTTCGCTATGATGGTGACGGGCGTCGCGAGTCCGAGTGGGTCGAACACGGACATCATAATTTTTAGCACTTGACGCTTCGTGGGCTCGATGTTATCCAACGCGTCGGGTGGCAGGCGTGTGAGGTCGAGATTGAAAGCGATTTCGTCTGTCGCTGGCTTCCAGATTTGCCCCAGTACGCGTTCCGTCTTATTTTCGCTCTTGTTAAGGTCGACGGGCGTGAGGCATGCAGGTTTTTCCACGATGTTCTCGACGACTCGCTTCGAGTTCGAAGTCCATTGGCGTAATTCGTAGTGCGCCTGGCTGTGTATGTAGCGGACGTCACGTGACACTCGGATGGCGTCTTCTTCGGTCTTGAAGCTCTTGAGGTAGTCGTCGACGTAGTGGTTGCGGATAATCGCTTCTGTGGCCTCGGGGTGAGTTTCTTCGTATTTTTTCGCGTTTATGTTTTTGACGTAGATTGCGATTGACGGCGAACACGTAGCACCGAAGATTAGCGACGTCATTCGATACTCGCTCGGCGGAGCGTCGTCGCGGCGGTCGCCGCGCCACAGGTAGCGCAGCGCGTCTCGATCTTCAGGCTTGACTTTTACCTGCATGAACATTTCTTTGATGTCGGCTCCGACTGCGATTGGATGTTGGCGAAATCGCATTAGCACGCCGGGCAACGATTGTAGGAGATCGGGCCCGGTGAGTAGGCGGTCGTTGAGCGACACGCCTCGCGTCTTGGCAGCGGCGTCGTGCACGATTCGCACTTTGTCGGGCTTCATGGCGTTCAGCACGGCGAAATGTGGCAGGTACCACACTCTGGGTGACTTGTGTGATGGCGCAGGCTCGGCGTAGCCCTTCACGATTAGGGCGTCCATTTCTTCGTTGTAGCGTTTCTTGAGCGCTTCGTTTTTGTCGAGTTTATTCTCGACGCCGGTCAGGCGCCGCAGGGTGTTTTCGTAGTTGTCCGGCAGCCGTGAATCTTCTGTCTTCCAAAGTAGCGGGGCTTCGTAGTGGCCGTCGCTCCTTTTCGTTACGGCTTCGTTGAGGGTGGCGAGCGCCCGCTCCTCTGGGTCGGAGTGGGGGCGCTTTGGTTCGACGAGAAGATTTTCTAATGCGAAGTAGTCGCTCAGCTGACGGTTCATAGGGTCATCGACCTCTTGTGTGGTCACGTGGTACGTCGAATGGGTCTGTCTTCCGAGTGTACGCGTGTGCGCGCCGTGTAACACCCAGCCGAGCGGCGTTAGGGATGCCACTGGCTGGTGTCGTTGACCTCGACGTACTTCACTGGCGATGAGGAGATGCCAGTTATCTTGACCGATGAGTACCCTGGGTTCGGCTGACTGGTATGTGAGATGGCGCTGTATGTCTTCTAAGTGTTCACACGCGCTGACATCTTCTTTCTTGACGGATTGTGGCGATAGATGAAGATCTTGTATAGTACGGGCGTTTATTTTGTGTTGCTTGTTTGCGCCGCGTACGTCGAATTTGACTCGACGTGAGTTCGAAGTCACTATCTTCTTGTCGGCTATCGCTTCTATCTTCAGAGGCTCCGTCGGGCCCTCAATGCCCACTTCTCGGGCTAGTTGCTCATCGATGAGCGTGATCGTTGATCCATCGTCGAGCAGTGCGTGGGTGTGCACCGCTCCCGCCGGTCCCTTGACCTCGACCGGAACGATCTTCAAATATGTGCGTGAATGTTTCGGCATCCACGTCGATGCCACGGTTTCGTTGACTTCTTCAATTTTCTTCTCGTTGTGAAGAAGTTTGTGGTGGGAATATTCGCAGCCGTCTCGCTCGCACTTCACTCGTTTGCAGAAGTGCGTCTTGTTTCTGTAGCGTAGACATCGGAAGCAGAGTCGTTGATTCTTCACTGTGTTCCATCTCTCGTTCGTTTCTTGCTCTAAGAATTTTGTGCACGCGTCGATGTGATGGCCGATTGTATTGCAGCACGCGCATCTCGGTGTCGTTTTTTCCGGTTTCGCTGTGGTGGCGAACGCTCGTTGTGTCCTCTTCGGTGGCGGTGTTGCCGTGCGATCGATGTTTTCTGGTGCGGCGTACGGCGCGCAGTAGTCGGCCTCTCGCTGAAGGAATGTTGACAGTTTCAGCAAGTCTGGCTCGTCGTTGTATGTTACTGCGGCGGCGTAGTCAAACCACCTGTATCGTAGTGTCGGCGGCAGCTTTTCCAGCATCGATTTGGTCGTTTCAGGACTGTATAGGTAGTGCGAGCGATTTAGGGCCTTAAGCGTAGCCATTGTGTTAGCTACGCGACAGGCGAAACTGCAGATGTCGCGTGGCGCGTCGGAGAGGCGTGGCATGGCGCGTAGCCGCTCTAACTCGGCGAGTGCGATGGCGTCCGGTCGTCCGAATCTTGATTCGAGCGTTTTCATGATGTCGTCGGAACGTGCGTTGAAGATGAGAAGGTTTTCGACTGCTTCTTTGGCTTTCCCTTTGAGGCTTCGTCGTAGCCTCGCGACGTTGTCCGCTTCGCTGTAGCTCGGCGCGGACTCGTTGTATGCGGCACGAAAGGAGAGCCATTCTTGATAGGCTCCTGTGTACTGCGGTAGCTCGATGTGATAGCGTGTACTATGGCTGCCCCGCGCGGCGATGGCGATGGCGGCGGCGAGCTCCGATATGTCGACGCTTTGTTTGTGCGTCGCGACGATCTTCTCTTCGGTTGCGTCCAGCAGAGGTTGACGCGGTTGAAAATGAGAAGGTATGTGAGCGCCTTCGTGTGGCGCGATGTATGAAGAAGCGGTGGCGTCGGCGCGGGGCGCAGCGGCGTCGTAGGGGGGGGGCACGGGTCCCGGTCCAGGCGTGCGCGGCGGTGGCATCGGCGGGAGGGGGATGGCGGTCCCGACGCGCTCGGCATTGGCGTCGACGGGAACGTCTTCGTATATGTGCTCCTCTCCTGCTGGACTCGACTTCGGTGATTCTTGATCGGCGTTGTGTGGCGTGTTGGTGATGGCGAGTCTTTGATTCGTTTCGAACCATTCGTCGACACGTTGTCCATACGCTGATAAGACGGTGGCGTCCTCATCGCCGCTATCTTCGGCTTCGATAGTGGCGATGCGCGCTTGTACGAGCTCCAGCTTGATTCGTAGTGCTTCTTCTCGCGCCTGCGCTAGACGTAGCGCACGGCGGCTCGTTGTCGTTCTGATTGATTTGGACGGCGGCGGTGCAGGGGGGCGAGAGCTCGAAGTCCCCTGTGCCGTCGACGTGTGTGTCTCTTCTGTCGCGCCCGTATTTGTAGTCGACGTGTGCGTCGATGATGTTGCGGTAAGCGTGGCTTCGTCCGTCGTCGTTGGTTCGGCGGACGTCGTCTGTACTCTCCCCGTGGATCTTGTGACTGGCATTCTTGATGTTGTGAAATCTTGAAACGTTGATGTTGAAATCTTGCAATATTGATGTTGAATTCTTGAAATGTTGATGTTATTCTTGAAATGTTGATGTTATCCGGTGAACGAAGGACCACAATGTGCGGGATGCACCTATGACTGGTTGAAGTTAATGATGGAGTGAAGAAAAACAATGCTTTGTAGAATGCCAGGTAGCGGGAGGTGTTGTAGTTCGGCGATGTTTATCGTTTGGCGGCGTACGGAAGAGTGTGTCGTGGCGGGCGGCCGGCCTCATTTTATTGCCGGCCGTATCCCCTCCACTTCGCCGGGCTACCTCACCCCCGCGCGGTCTTTATTTTATTAAATATAGAACTAACATTGCGTTTTATTAATTACGCTAACCTTATGCTAATCCTTATATTTATTTACATATTAATTTATCATTCCTACGTACGGCATGGCGTGTGTCGTCGATCTACGACCGATTTTCCCCCGCGACGCTAGTATATTACCTCGTCCCCCACCTCAGGGGTATAAATACTCGCCTTAGCATCGCGGGAGTGATCAGTCGTAGATAACGCGCATGCGCGGCGGATCGAATAGGTTCTGTTTGTTTACATTTTACGTGATCTTATTGGAATCTAATAAGAACCTATCCGATCCGCTATGGAATGATACACTAGACGTGAGTATGTTTATTTACAATTAACAGCTATACTTAAATGTTTACATTGCACGAAACTATTATAAAGACTTAACTATATCGCAATGTTTTCTTAAGTTTACGACGCGCAAGTCGCTACTCGGTGCGTGTGCACTCAATAACGCTATTGTCCGGAACAGAAATAGTCTCAAAGGCCGACTGTTGCTCGTAAATCAATAGGTTTTATAGCCTCGGGAAATAACAAACAAGGGAAGAAAGATAAAAGAAAAAAAGTAAAAGGTTAAAGATGGTTTTTAGCCAGTTTTCTATCTACAGGAAAAAATACCGCTAAAATGAAATTACATAGTTGTAAAAGTATACCGAAGGCAGAAGATCGCGCGGTCGTTACCAAAGAGAGAAGAGATGAGCGCATGCTACACAGAAGAGACGTGGGACGGGGGCGCGTCGCTTTCGCGGTGCCCCTTGAATCAACTTTCATACTAAATGTATAGAAGCAACGCGATCCAAAGTAAACAGAGGAGACGAGGCCGCGTCTCCGCCTCTCGCGACGCTTCTACACATGTTTTTTGAAGTTTTAAATACATAAATATACACATAAAAACAAATATTTTTATCTTTTTTTTTGTTTTCATTAGTTATTCTATAGTATGTTCCAGTTAAAATGACGAAAAGTACTTAAAACCAACATCTATTGTTTAATTGTTATCTTCAAGTGGGGTTGTAAAACAGTTATGCAGGTGTATCGGTCGGTAGGCCATACTTCGGTCAGTTTTATTACGTCTCTTTGTTATATTTTCCTTTCATATTCAGCAACAAAAGAAGTTGTAAAATCCAATGTTAAGTGCATTTTCGTCATTTTAACTGGAACATACTATACAAAACATGTAAACATTTAGTATGTGGCATGAGTAGTAGTTTTCTTAGTATGAAAACTGATACAAACGGCGCCGCGACTGTGACGCGCCCACGTCCCACGTCTCTTCTGTCTGAAAGCGGAAATTTAGTAATAGGGTCCCGTTCTCATCGCGACAAGCTGTTAACAAAACCTCCATAAAAACAAATGTAAGCATCTTGCAAGCTTAGTTAAAACTCTCAAACTGGTTGGAACACATTTATTCCCGTGTAATTTGAGTTTCAAACTAATTTAACTGGAAAATCTTACGTAAAAGTTAATGATGTGCACAAACAACTGTTATCTAAATGTTTGTTCCACAACCTCTGCATCGCCCACTTACTTAGCCTTGGGTGAAGAAAGTTCACTTTCCTTTAAAACGCTACCTTTTTCGGTTTGTATACCTGTACGCAGAAGAATTATTATGATGAAAAATTATGTTCAATTTGTGGTTATGAAGCAACATAGAAATAGCAACTTTTTTGAAGTGAAACTTCTAATGCGACTTCCAACAAGGTCGCGTTAATCGTTTAACGCTACCATGGAGGGGGTATGAAAGCATTAGTATAATATACTAATATTATGTACTGCCGAAGCAAGTAATCTCGCATTGTATATAATTAACAGATGTTAAAAACTTCGACAGTGCGATGCAGAACTCATACTGTCTGTGCAAATTTGTATAAGACTTGATAAAAGCGCCATCTAGTGAGTAATTTAAACACATAGATGCAAAGTAAAACTAGTTCTTTAAGTTATTGCAATAAGGTTCATATTGTTCCTCGCGGAGGAACTGCACGCACGATTTTTTTCTACCAGGTTTCTTGCGGGGACATTGTTCTTGGCAATGATGGGTTTTTTAAGGGATGGCAGATAAAACCACCAGCCAGCCAGCCAGCCAGCCAGCCAGGAGGGAGGGATTAAAAACTAACTGCCCGCTCCGACTTGGCACAGCACTAATTAAAATAAAAACTTACTATATACAAACCTTGTCTCAATAGTTACTAACACAATAAAAAAATAACGAGACAAATAGGTGCAGCCGATCTCAGGCTACGCATTTTCTGACATTTTTTTGCACACAACAAGATAAATCCTAATACATTAAAACGGAACTGCTGACTGAGTGGCTGTACTGCAATCGTACGATATTTTTTTAATTTTACTATTCCTTTATGATATTTAGTGATAACAAATTAAAATGTTACTATACAGTACCTACACAAACTAAGTAGTCATCACTACCACTACTCACTTACTGACATTTAGACGCGTTTCAAGCAAAATAAACGAAGCGGTTTTTCCATTTAGGTAGAACTGTTTTTCTCGAATATACCGTAGTCGTAGCCCGTAGCACGTCTACGGCCTTGAGCCAAAAAGCCGAGTTCAAGGGCAGTCTGTCGCTACGGTGCTACGAAGGCTCAAGCCACAGTATAAATTCATTAACCGATCTAAAAATAAACTGAATTTGAAACTCGCACAGCACAATTTGTACTGTTTGATTGCGTAGTCACTATGCCAGTGATTTAACTTTTTGATTTCAAATTTTGTAAACTTTTCAATGCCAACGACGGATATATGCGTCTCAAAGTACAATTCTGATTCAGGTCCAAAGTGGCTTTACATTTTAGCTAGCCTTGGCGCGGAAAAGATTAAACTATTTTTTAAATTTACTTCTAAAAATCGTATGGAGTTGACATTTACAAAGTGTTTTCCTCCCCCTTTCTACTCGACGCTCTCCTCTCTCCTACATGCCCCACGTTTATATATGTTCCCTTAGCTTAGCACATTTCTTTCTGGTGGAAAAGTTCCGCAAAAAATGGGCTACAGCAAATACGGGCCATTGTTCCTTGATTGGTTACTGGATTGAAACTGTGTCTAAGCGTTGTAATTAATACAGGCTTAACAGTACGGAATATAAGCTGTTGCCAATAACGGAACATAATACTTTATTGTTGGAAAAGCGATGCCATAACGATTCCTATTATAGTAAAGACTGGATCGTTCTCTACTTATTCTTTCCACATTGAAATTACTTACACTGAAAACTAAATACCGTAAAGTATAATTTATGGATGACTAGCTGTTGCCCGCGACTCTGTCTGCAAAGAATACGTTTATCGCTATCCCTGGGGAACTAATTCTGTTTAAATTTGAAGTTGCGACTATGTACAGAAGATCTTTTATTTACAAAATGTCTCAGTGGGGGGGTGTCCATTAATATCCATCGATCTACAGACAGGATACAACAATACAACGGCTTATTAAATTATGGAAAACCACAGAGACCCCGTGCTATACAGATTCTTTTACATAAAAAAAACATTTTCATAAAAAACTTCGAATAGTTCTTGTCAAGGTAGCAAAAGTTAATGAAAATGTAAAGTTTTACAGCTTATTATTCTTGGCCTAGTTTTACTAGCCGATAATGCACTAGCTTTAAGTTCAGGGTGAGAAATATCGCAGTGCTAACTAGCACGATGGAGGCCACAGTGATAAATTCAACCTAAGCAATGGGCGAGATGCTAGAATGGAATAGATGATGAAGCGGTATTCGTTTATTTAAAACTGGCTGTTTCAAGTGATTTGTGTTCCGAATTTGCTAAATTAAAATTGTTTTTCCGAAAGTCTAGAAAAAGACATTGATGGGCAATTTCAGAAAAAAGTGTACCCAGTACTTTTTTTAAAAACCTAACAAATGTTGGGTTATTTCTACTCAGAATCACAAGCACTATCGATTTAAGCAATAAAAAAGTGTCCCTCTTTTAATTGTCAGTTTTGTGATGCAGTTAACCATACCTCTACATGTTGTATGCACCGTCACAAAACTGACTAATAAATTTTTATGGAAAATTAATGATAATTAAGACAAAACGGGTACATTTTTTTCTGAAAACTCCCTGATACAGTAAGGTGGGAATCTTTGCTATAGAGCGTAACTTTGGCCCTTAAAAACGCTAGCTGTCAGCAAACAATCCATATGGCAATGACAATGGCTGGCCCCTGCTATTGCTTTCACTATTTCTTTCTGTCAAACGGTAGGTATAAGATGATGACAGAAAGAGATGTTTAGACAATGCGGCCTCTGTACTGAGTTAATCCCAATGGTCAAAGTTACTCTTCGGGGCCAAAGTAACCCGACCAAAACCCGACTTTACCGTACTCTATTTTGGTGACGTTACTTGCCAAATTTAAAATTTAAGCTCAAAACGATTGTTAAGTACCTACCCCTGTTACATTACTCTCTGTTAAGTGCCTGTTATCTTATGCGACAGATATTTCTATACAAGGTATCTCAAAAATAATCCAGAATATTCGTCAAGTGGTTGGGATATTTAGACTAAACACACCTGTAAAGATTTTTCATCGGAATTTTTATTTAAAAAAGTAGTCACCCTTGACGCGGTGCAATTTGAACATCGACCAATGTATGGAATCGATCAATATGTACATTCATAGTTATTGCTTACTCCAATATTAAACATGTGTAATGTTTAAATTTCAGATACAGTCTCCATCCACTATTGCAACCGCGAGGTGGCGCTGGGCGTCGCAGGCGCAGCTAGCGAGGGCTATATTCGCACGCCAGGCTACCCTCACTACTACATCGGCGACGAATGTCGCTGGCGATTGCGCGCGCACCCTGAGCAGAGGATACGAGTGACGCTGCTAGACGTCAGCTTGAGAAGTAAGTAGATACAGTTACGGCAGGCCTCCTGCATGCCATGTGTACTTACGCGCGATATTTATCTACCGAGGGGACGAACGGCTACAGATCGCCTGCGATTGAAGTTTCAGTTTTTTTTTTTTTTTTTATTGAAATTAAAAAATATTTATTATATACTAGAACAATTAACCTAAAACTAAAAACCTTAAAAAATATAATATAGTAAATAACTAAAATACATTATTAAAAGGAGTCCCTTTAGGCAAGGTTCCGAAGATACTGGCAGCGTTCCCTATTTGTACAGCTAGACTAATTCTTTGTCCGAGGTAGCTGCCAGCTCTTCGGTCTCCTGTGATGTCGACTAACCTTTTTGCAATTTCCTTAAAAAGCCTTATGGCGCTAGGACCCCACGGACCAAGGGTCTCGACACCGAATGGGACAAAATTATATTCGGAGCCTAGACCCCTGTATTTGCATACTTTAGCTTTTTCAGCCGCTTCACAAGCCGCACCAGCTCTGTTATTGGTTCCATGTAGATGGGAAGGGGCCAGCGTGTCTGAACAGGTTGCATCCCATACCAGCACCCGGCCCATCTTCCATGGAATCAAACTCAGTTTCAGTTGGTTGTCACAAGCGCGCGCCGATGCACGTTCATTCGTGGTCCACGGAAAAAATATGCCGCCTGGACTTTTATAAGTGAATGGTGAAACAGGGGGTAAATTTTAATATGACTATGCCAGAATTAATAGCTAATATAAACCCCTCTTATATCTCGGAGAATGGTATCTGGATCATCTGATTCTGGTTATTCTGCAGAATATTAGCCTGAAAAGTAAGCAAACCACTGTTGCAGCTAAGAGATGGCGCTAGGCTAGTTGCAGGTGAAGCTATCTGTCCCTAGGTACTTAGTTTATCTCCGTACCACCACCTTGGTACTGGGGCCTCCAATTGCACCTAGAATAAAAAAGTATGTAAATTATTCTCTGCTACAGTTAGAGATGTCGCTAGGCGGTGGCGAAAATGCTTACTCATATTTGAATTGGAGACAGAAAACACAGTTTTTGATCTATGCTACACTAAGCTGCCCAGAAAGAGTAGGAAATTTACAACTATTATGTTTCATTCACAAATATGGCCGTATTCAAGCGTTGTGATTTTTCACTTTTTTTTACCCCTAAAAGCAGAGTGTGTTCTGTATCACTAAGCACGTCTGAAAAGGTCTCAACAATTAATTTTACTTTTTTTCCTACAGGTATAGGACCATTCGAAAACGCGTGCACGGACTACGTGCTAGTACAGGATGCTAACGGGGATTCGTTGTTGTCGTCGTGCGAGCAAGTGGAGCTGCCGCTCCGTCTGTCCTCGGTCACGGAGACGGTGGAAGTCGTGGTGGAAGCGAGGTCCTCGGGGGCCTTCCCCAAGAGGGGGGTGTTGTTTCATTATAAGAGTAAGTGACAGAGAATTAATTTACTTGGCAATAAATAACGCAGCTACAAAGATAGCTGTACATCTTTCAAAGGTTTAAAATTCACGCTTTACTGTATACAATTACAACAAAATAATTGCACTAATAGTACTGGTAGCGCCATCTATGTCGTGCATAGGTACTCGTTACGGGAGTACAATGTATTGCTAAAACTAAAACCAACTAAAACTAACAAAATTTAGCTCTCAAATTTGGCAATTTATTCAGTTTTGTTTATTTATCAAAGCATAATATGCTTATGTATTAATTAATGTGAAATAACTGAGATACCAGTAACATAAACTTAACATTCGAAGTTTATTGAAAACAGCGCCATCTAACATTTACATTTGCAGGTATAGGCTGCGTGACGCTGCCACCGCCATCTGACGGCTACCTCGTGTATCGCAATGAAGACGTAGCTCACTACATGTGTAACGTCCATCACGTTTTCGTCGATACGCGGCAGAGGGCGCGCGTGATATGGTGCTACGACGATAACAGATGGAACGACAGTGTGCCTTTGTGTGTTGGTAAGTGGTTTTTTATTTAATTCGTATTCATATAGAAAGTAAATAAAAGATTCCACGGCTACTTTATTTCATAAAGGCATATTCTTTGCGAACATTGAAGTGTGGTTAAAGTTCCTGGTTTGAGTACAATGTGTTTTTTTTTTGCGTTGATGGTGGCGCCAAGTGTTTTCTATTTCTTCGCGTAGGAACTTTTTCATTTAGGAGTTTCTTCATAATTCGTAATAAATATCAGATATTACGGAACAATTCACAATAACTGCTTTTTAGGGTTCCGTAGTCAACTAGGAACCCTTATAGTTTCGCCATGTCTGTCCGTCTGTCTGTCTGTCTGTCCGCGGCTAAGCTCAGAGACTGTTAGTACTAGAAAACTGTAATTTGGCATGAATATATATATTAGTCACGCCGACAAAGTGGTTCAATAAAAAAAACTAAAAAAATTTTTTTTAGGGTACTTCCCATAGACGTAAAGTGGGGGTGATTTTTTTTTTCTCGACTAACCCTATAGTGTGGGGTATCGTTGGAAAGGTCTTTTAAAACCATTGGGGGGTTGCTTACATGATTTTTGTATTCAGTGTTTTGTTTGCGAAATATTCAACTTAAAAGTGAAAATTTTCATTAAAATCGACCGTCCCCCCCCCCCCTCTAAAATCTAAACTGTTGGGTGGAAAAATTAAAAAAAATTCAAAATGGTAGTAAATATATTAAATTTACAAGGAAAATTATAGCGGCTAAGATTGCTTGGGAATTATTTGTAGTTTAAGAGTAAATAGTAGCCTAAGGTATTAAACATACCGTCACTACTTTGAAAAACTCGTATCTCAAATCAGCATGTAAACAAAACTGAACCTTGACACGCGCGTAATAAAGTTCATTTTGCCAGATTAACGATTTTGCGATATGAGCTTTTTTCAAAGTATTGACGATACCTAACTTGGAAGATTCCGTACACATACGAAATCCTTAGAAAAATATTACTTGATTTTTTCGTAATGGCTACGGAACCCTATCTTGGGCGTGTCCGACACGCTCTTGTTTTACATAATACTGACACGTGATTGACCCCTATCTCACCTGATGAAAAGTGCAGATGAGGCGGACGGTGCATCTCACTGGTTCAGTAACAGTCTAAACACTCTAGCCTTGAAGAGCCCTAGGTTGTCACTATCCGGAAACACAGACGATGGGAGTGAATAGGAGCGAATTCCATTACCTAGCAGTTCGTATTAGGAAAAATTAAGCGAACCGTTTCGTGCAGGTCAATGGAATACTAACCACTTATGTAGTTAGCACACCCGGGGAATTCTATACTATGTGGTAGGACACGTGGCCTCATCATCATCCCAGCCTTTATACGTCCCACTGCGGGGCACAGGCCTCCTCTCAGAATGAAGCTCATGGTAAATTTCAAATTTAATTTGGCACATAAATTTCGAAAAACTCAGAGGTGCGAGCAGTGGCGTAGCTAGTTAACCAAAGGCCCTGGGGCAAAAATAAACTAGGGCCCCAACCCGTGTTTGTTTACATGATACAACAAGGATGATTGTACTTTAATTTCACTAGACATCGCGCGCTTGTAAATTCACTAGTAGCGTTTTATAGCTGCGTTTCTCATACGTCCGCGTTTATAGTTTGTAAGTCAGAGTCCGAGGGGCCCCCTGAGCTTGGAGGCCCCGGTGCACTGCCCCGCTTGCCCTACGGTAGCTACGCCACTGGGTGCGAGCCGAGATTTGAACCCGCGACCCTCTGCTTGAGAGGCCATAGGTCAAACCAGTAGGCTACCATGGCTTTTTGTAGACACAAAAAGCCTACAAAAATACAGTTGATGGGAGCGAATAGGAGCGAATTCCATTCCCTAGCAGTTCGTATTAGGAAAATTAAGCGAACAGTTTCGTGCGGGTTAATGGAATATTAAGCACAAAAGCACAGATTACTTAATAGTTACTTCGTAACAGATACTGCATCCCGTACAAAATCTTGGTACTTACCGCGATTGTAGCCACAGATTATACTACTCCGTCTCCTTAAGAATGTGTGCGTGCCGACAGTGACAAGGGCTGGCAGTTTGGATTAAAAAAAAAACTTCTACATGTTGTTTTACCATTTTGTCGGGATAATTGGCTATGTAAAGTTTTTTGAAGTGGTGCTAATTATATTTTTTTTCGACAGTCGGCGTTCTGGAGATCGAGAAACTGCGGCTGTTTTACTTTTATCTCCTGTTGTTAACTGGAAATATTTTTTTAAATGTTCGAGATGACATTTGTGAGATTTTACGGCTGACAAGCGGTTCGTGCTCAGTACTAAGAAGAAATAGAAAAAAAAACGAAGTCAACTGTCAGTTCTGTCAATGTCAAATCGTTTGCGTTTCGTTTGCTTTGCGTTTTGGTGTGCTCAGTGTGATTTTTGGACTATTTTTATCGACCTCTGCATAAAATCCGGACTTTCAATTTTACCGCATTTCTCCACGACCTATGCACGTTAATTGGATCACGATTGAATACTTTCGATCACTATTTTGGAACTGCTTCTTGGACAACGCAAAGCAAACGAAACGCAAACGGTTATATTTCATTTGACATTGACAGAAGCGACAGTTGACTTGGTTTTTTTTTCTATTTCTTCTTAGTACTGAGCACGAACCGCTTGTCAGCCGTAAAATCTCAAAAATGTCATCTTGAACACTTAAAAAAATATTTCCAATAAATAAAAGGAGATAAAAATAAAACACCTGCAGCTTCTTAGTGTTGAAGTCGACCACTGTCGAAAAAAAATATAATTAGCACCTCTTCAAAAAACTTTACTTAGCCAATTGCTATATATTATATCCATGCAAACTTTCTAGCACTAATATTCTTTAAGCTAAGCCACGGACAGACAAAGAGACAGACGGTCATGGCGAAACTATAAGGGTTCCGTTTTTGCCATTTTAGCTCTGGAATCCTAACAAAAAAGGATATTTATTGTAATGCGCAGAACACATTGCCATGCTCACAGTACCCTAGCGTTATACTAAATACGAAGGTCAACTTTCGAACTTCGCATCGTGCCATCCCGCTCACGCTTATAGCTTTTTATAGAAGAGTAAGAGGGACGGCACGATACGAACTTCCAAATTGTTATATTAGCTATTAATTCTAGCATAGTCATATTAAAATTTGCCCCCTGTTTCACCATTCACTTATAAAAGTCCAGGCGGCATATTTTTTCCGTGGAACACGAATGAACGTGCGTCGGCGCGCGCTTGTGACAACCTACTGGAATTTCGATCTTAGCAGATCGTCCCCGCGGTAGGTAAATATCGCGCGTAAGTACATGGCATGCATGAGGCCTGACAAAAGGTTGAAGACACTCCTCCGCCTGGCCTACTCCTAGAGTATGCAAAACTAGTGTAATGGGTACTAGGGAGCGGCTAAACATACTTAAATGGCTGTTTAAAACGTGATTGTGGCCAAACCCAAGCCTATTAGTATTTAAAAAAACTTAGTCGATTTTCGTAACACACGGAGACGGGATACAGCGGTTGAAGCGCTTCAGACGTACTTTTGATGATCGGATTGACTTGAAATTTAGCACGAATATGAATATCTTCGTATTATTCAGACGACCAGATGGCCTAGTGGTTAGAGAACCTGACTACGAAGCTTGAGGTCCCGGGTTCGATTCCCGTGTCGGTGCAGATATTTGTATGAAAAATACGAATGTTTGTTCTCGGGTCTTGGTTGTTTAATATTTATTTAACTATGTATCTATCTATATAAGTATGTTTATTCGTTGCCTAGTACCCATAACACAAGCTTTGCTGAGCTTACTTTGGGACTAGGTCAATTGGTGTGAATTGTCCCGTGATATTATTATTATTATTATTCTACAGGACTAGCTGATGCCCATGGCTTCGCCCGCTGAAGTAGATTAAAACGCGTTTTCCCGTGGTAAAAAGTAGCCTATATCACTCTTAAGCCCTTCCGTGGCGAAGGGTACTAACAACCCGATTCCCCCCGGGTTGACTAATCTTACGACGATACCAAACGCTTCTCTTCCATTACTGCACTTTCTAGAAGTTTGCTGCGGCTTTACTAGCAATAATTTTCACGCCCCGCCACTGAGCCGTTCAACCATGTCCATACAAAAAATCACGGCAATCCGTGGCTTAGTTTCAGAGTGAAAGAAGGACACACAAACAAACACACTATCACATTTAAACCTAATACTAGCGACCCGCCCCGGCTTTGCACGGATGCAACAGGCTAGACGACTAAATCAAACGCAAATCAAAAGGTCGCGGGTGAGCAAAGTAATTGTTTTAGTTCATTAATATGGACCTCCGCAAAGTAACGCCTGATTCAATAAATTATTTAAATCAAACTGTTTAGTCCGTCAGTTAGATTATTAAAAAATATTGTACCTACACGTATTTTTTCTTTTGTTTGACAAACAAAAAATGACGAGGATACAGTGCTTTAGAAGTTTCGAGTGACGTCACTATATGGTACAATTTTTACCTAAGAGTGACGTCACAAGCCCCCACTCCAGAAGTTTGATGATGCCTTTGTCGATTTTTAATAATTTGATAAAGCAAAAAATACGTGTCCCATATTTTTCCATTATCTAACTGACGGACTAAATAGAATGACATATTTATAACCCAGTCGTCATCCCTATTATGCATGTATTATACCTACAGTATCCTGTACCTAGACCTTTCTCTTGAATCACTTTATCTATTAAAAAAATCCGTATCAAAATCCGTTGCGTAGTTTTAAAGATCTATCTAAGCGGTACATAGGGACAGACAGCGGAAAGCGACTTTGTTTTAATACTGCACTGACGAGCAAAAATAAAGGGTCGGTTACAAAAATGACGATAACTACAAAACCTGTTGAGATAGCTTCTTCGAGTAAAATGAGTTTAGTAAAGAGTTTTATTCTTAACAAGAAAAAGTTTAATCTATATCTATTCTATACATATAATAAATCTGTAACAAGTCGGTGTCTGTACATTGAAGATATTTGAGAAAAACTGTCACTAGGGCTATTTACTAGCGCAATAGAACCCAAAACAATGTTTTTTAGAATTATTGTCTGTTTATCTGTTTGTCTGTGCGTTTGTACGCGCTAATCTCAGAAACGGCTTAACCTAGAAGGATGCGGTTTTCACTGATATGTTGGTATTTTCTTGGATTAACATTTAGTGTTTGTTCCATTTGAATTTATAGAACAGTTTTTAGAAGTAGTGACTTGGGAGTAGGTACGGTGGTGAATGTGAACGCGGGGTGTGCGGGGGGGGGGGGGGGGGGGGGGTCGGTGAGGGGGGGGGGGGTATTTTTTTTTATATCGAGGAACTAAGGAGAGCCATAATTGATGAAAAAGCAAATTGGATAAAAAAAATAAGCTGCCCAAATTACTAATTCCACGCGGACGGAGTCGCGGGCAAAAGCTAGTTGAGAATAAAACTCTTTACTAAACTCATTTTACTCGAAGAAGCTATCTGAACGGGTTTTGTAGTTATCGTCATTTTTGTAATCGACCCTTTATTTTTGCTCGTCAGTGTATGTAGTGATAATAATATATTAGTATGGATGAAACCGCAAGCATAGACAAAAAAGCAAAGTCAGCGAAAACTTTGTACATTATTTTTGACAAAAACTTACTTACTTACTTATCTATAGTTTGTAAACAAGGAGAGTACGGCTGTTAGCTTAAAAAATCAAAAAGAGTGAATAGGGTATTTTATAGGTACTTAGGTATTTTTTGATGTGTGGAATGCAAACATCTGTTACGAAGTCAACAGCAGAACAAGATGTGTGGTAAAGCTCAAAATTTACTCAGGACTCTACTTTCTATAAAGTTTTAATAAAAGTAAAAAGTAGTAGTAAAGTAGTGATTTTAAGCCCCCCTATCCGCTTATTCACTTCTGCTGCTGTCTGTACCTACAAAAAACTCGCTCTATAAAGGTGACATCAGACGGTTAATTTGGATGAATATTCACTCGAGTGAATGGTTCATTTTTCTTTCATTCCATGTTCACATGGCTTAGCTGGAATGACGTATAAATTAACATTCATCCGTAGTTTCTTTCAGTATGGCGTTGAAAGAAGTCGTGCGTCTTGGAATATGTTTAAACAGCTAATGTTTCGTACATTTGGAGTGGAATGAAAGATGTCAAATAAAAAGATCCAACATCGTTTTGCATTTTTGTTTCACTTTTCGTTTAGACGCGTCATTTTGAGTGAAAGATACAAAATTAAACAAGAAAATGAAAGAAAAATGACCCGTGTGATATCGCCTTTATAGTCAAGTAATGTTTATGACGACTGATCATAATGAAGAGGTTGCAGATCATTTCGACTCTACATTTTACAAAAAATAGCCAGCAAAAAATCTCCATCAAAGTCAAAGTCAGAGTCAAAGTCTAAGTATTTTTATTCAGTTTAGGCTATAACAAGCCATTATAAATAAAAAATAGGGCTGCATTTCAATGATAGTCGATATTCGAAATAGAAATGGGTCCATATCGAGTTGCAAAAATTGAAAGTCCGAATTCATTATTTGTCAGAATTCATCATTTCGCCGAACTCTTTTTACTCTGAATCCATTAACTAAACAGAATTGTTATAAAACAAACATAACCTATCCTATCCTACAGGATAAGGATAATCAAAATTCCTGAATACTTAATGGTTTCTAAAAAAAAGCATTCGGCGAAATGATGAATTCTGAGAAATGATGAATTCGGACTTTAAATTTTATGCCAATAGAGAACGAACCCCCAATAAAAATCTATATATGTGTGTATGTGTGTGTTTTTCTTTGTAAAATATTTTTTTTTATTGTCATTATAGATACAGCCATTCTATCTATGGTTTTCATCTGCCAATGGACTCTTTACAACGGATAATTTAACTCGTTTTCCACTTTAGAGCTATGCTCTAACAACCTGTATAATTTAGGCTGTTGACTTACTTGGAAATTCTTTAAATCTTTATGATTCAAACAAATAAAAGTCGACTTTACGAATATTACATTACGCCAGAAAAATAATTAACTAGGAAAAAAAACTTATTGACTCTAACAAACAATGTTACGTTCAAATAATGTTTCCTTTGTAGTTTACAAGCGCCATTTTATTATCTGTAGTTTTCTATTATATTTAAACAAAGGAATGCAACCCATACAATATCCTTTGTGTAAGTATTTCGAATTACTCGCTAATGTAATGGCCAGTGAAACAAAGAACATCCATTACCCTGTTTATTGCTAGTAACTCCCTCACCCATAAAAAAAAAGGAAATTGATATCAATTATGTACCTATATCAAAAGTTTCGGTTATAAAACTTGATAGAGCAGTATTTCTCTCCGTGAAGTCGTAAACTGCACGTCCAAAATGATCAAACGGACGTCAATAACAACAAAAATACTTTTCATAAAAACTTCTTTGATGTTTATTCACATTCGTACTTTGAGAAGAAAGCACATGCGCACTGAAAAATCACCGCACTCTTTCGCTCGCGGCTTTACAACGGTCAAATGAAAGCGACAAATGCATATCTGTCCGCCGCACTGCGATTATATTGTATCAGCATCTTTATCAAATAAAAATAAACTGTAACACGTTAGTTTAAGGTTTGATTCCTAATGTGGGTGTCGGTTATTTTCATCATCCATTATAGGGCTGCTTCAGCCGCGTTTTCGTAAATACGGGAGTTCATTCGTCGCGCGCTCGTCGTCGAGTCAGTTCGAATTTCGAACGTAGCTGTCGCGCGCCGCCAGAACACGTGTAAGAAGTGAGTTTCTTCAAATTATTTACGTGTTTCTAAAAATATTTTAGTGATTTATCCCCGCAGTTTCAATGGTTTTTTGATCATTCAGTGGTTCTTAGTGATATATTCTATTAATTTCAGTGCGTTTTCATTCATGGATTAGTTTAACACGTGTTTTGAACTGGTAAAATGCGTTTTCGAAACGGAATGTGCTCGTTAGAAAGCGATTTTATTATAAATATCAAGGTTTAAGCTAAGTATAGTTTCGCATGTGCCGCACTCATTAAATACATGATAGTCGTATTTATAATAAAAAGCAATTAACACAGTTTTGTACTCACAAAAGTACGGTGAAATAATTTTGTTATTTACGTAATTTGATAAACTTTGACGTTGACATGAGGACAATGGACCGCAATGTGATGTGTCTATCTTTGTTGCTGGGTTGGCTACGGAAATTAATGATTTATAAGGCGCGCTTGATATGAAATGATGCGGGCCATTGTATTGCTTATCTGCTACGATAACTAATGCTAAGGACGTAATCAGTATTGTATTGAAGAATCGTTATGAATTTTATTGTTTTTTTTTTAGAATCGCCAGTTAATAATGTTTTCAATACTTATTAATAGTTATGGCAGCCTAGTATAGTTTAATTGCGGATCTGAAGTTCGACAAAATTGCACATCTGAGTTTTTGATTATTTATGTGCGAAAATAAACTTAAAATTTACCATGAGTTTTTCGATGAAGGAAAATCTTGAAAAGTACGAGACAATTAAATAGATTGTGTGAAATTCTCAATATGTATTATAGTCCAAGCCCTCTCCATCTGAGAGGAGGCCTGTGCCTATCAGACGTGTAAACTGGAGGTGATAATGATGATTTATTAGATTTGATTTGGGAGATATAAGTTTATTTTAAGCAGTAGTTTCGGTATTTTCTTCCTCTGGGAATCAAACCTTTTTCCGTGACGAAAAGTATCTTACGAATATTTCATCTAAACTTCGTTTCAATAGAATTTAACAATCTCTTAGATAATACGTATAGCCAATTCATATGGAAACTTAATTATCTAGATTCATAAAGGTAGGTTTATAATCGAAAACCAATAAGAAAAAATCATACTAAATAAGGACCTGGTCAATAGGGATGTTGACGCCATTAAAAAATAATTCGAAGACTCGACTCCAGTAAAAAAACGCTTTATTTTAGCACTAAAAACCATATTTATTTTCGATTAACTGCAAAATTTGATTTTTTGTTGCTTTAAAACCTAAGTTTAAAACAAATAAATGGTTAGGTTGATTGAGTTGGCGAACAAGTGACGTCATAAGTTGCTATTGCCATTGAAACTATGGGAGAATTGTGTTTTGACAGCTCATAAAAAGTACGTCAGTTGATTGGTGCTATCAACATCCCTATTCGGTGTCCATGTCAGTTAGCCATAAGAGTCTACGAGAATGTCTAGTTGTAATCCTCTAGTCCCAGTAGTTCGGTTGATTAGTCCGGGGCCGAACTACTGCTACACTATTGTTCCCTATAGTTCGGTTATGACGTCAAACCGAACTACTGAGAGTTAAAACGACTCAAAAGTACGGTTAAGGATGCAGCTAAATAAAAAATCAAAGAGGCATTTTTTTCATTACATTTTTTTAATAAAACAAAAATGTTAAAGTAACTTCTTCGCATTAAATATATTATAAACGGGTCACTCACGCTTTAAATGTAGAGAAAAAAAATCCAAAAATGATACATGAGCAATTTTTATTTTCCCACTCATATCTTTATTATTCACTCTTGTTTTTCACTGATGGTGTTGTTAAAAATCGCGTGCAAATATTAAATACAACAACAAATCACATAAACCGATACCTATTTAATAAGATCACATGATGATTGGAAAAAACAAACTTTTAGTTGGTTTGCTTAATCCTTGCTCTCTTGGTACAAAGCATGAGGAGTTTATTGTAGCAATGAAGACTTTTTCTGTTGATATAATGGCAATAAACGAAACATGGCTCAGACAGGGCGAGGACACTCGCGCACCAAAGCTGAATGGCTATAGATTGCGCCATGCGCCGCGTCCCGCCGCCGTGCGCTCGCGCGGTGGTGGGGTGGGCTTCTACGTCAGAGACGGCTTGCGCGCCCGTGTGTGTGCGCACCCTACTTCACACGACGCGGTCGAGCAGATGTGGCTCAACCTTACCGTCAGCGGTGCGAGGGTTGCAATTGGCACAGCATACCGGCCACCTTGGCTCGACGTTGACACATTCATTGATGCCCTTAGTGAATCCGTGAGTCACTTTGCTAAGAGCGACTTTGTTATTATATTAGGAGATTTTAATATAAATATTTTACGTTCCAATGATACGAATACAAAGAAAATAATGAATTTTTTACTACATTTCAATTTAGTCCAGTACGTAGACCAGCCAACTAATTTTACAGAACATAGCAGTACGCTGATTGATCTTGTTTGTACCGATGCTCCAGTTTGCGCCACAAATGTTAATTATATCCCAGATCTGAGCTCTCATGCCTTCGTAACTTGTCAGATGGATATTAAAATCGCAAAGCCCAAACCGAGACGGATAGTTTACAGACCACTGAAGGACATAGACCAGGATTTATTTCGACGGGACTTGAACGAAATACATTGGGAATATATTCTTACTTTGTCAAACCTCGATGAAATGGTAGCTGCCTTTAATCAACATCTTATCTCCTTGTTCGATGCCCACGCGCCGTTTAAAACTGTTTATGCTAAATCCCACGAGTGTCCGTGGATAACTCACACCGTGAAGCAGATGATGCGTTTGCGTAACGAGGCTCACGACAGGTATCGGAGGACGGGCTCTCCTGCTCATAGGAAATATTACAAAGACCTTAAGCATATCGTAGTGTCGGCTATACACAGTGAAAAGCGGGCCTATTTTAAGCAAAAAATAAATTGTAATATCAATGATACTAAAATTTTGTGGAAAAACCTAAAAAACAATGTTATCAGCGATAACCGCACGAAAGGGGAGTTGCCTGCGCATTTAAATGATCCCAATAAAATCAATGGACATTTTCTTGACCTGCCCGGTAGTGACCACGTATCAATTAATGATCTAACCTTTTTCGAATTTCATCGCCATAGCCAAACTACTTTTAGACTTAAACCAGTAACGGAATCTCATGTTTTCAAAATCATAAAAACTTTCAAATCAAATGCACAGGGGATAGATGAAATTTCCTTGGACATGTTGGTGCTTACGCTACCCCGTACCTTGACAATTGTCACTTCAATAATAAATATGTCAATAACAACTAATTCTTTTCCCGACTGTTGGAAAACAGCCTTAGTACGACCTATCCCTAAAGTACCAGACCCTGTAAGTACCAAAGATCTTCGCCCAATCAGCCTATTACCTTGTTTTTCAAAGGTCCTAGAGAAAATTGTTTGTGAACAAATGTCACATTATCTTGAAGTAAACAATATCCTACCGGCTGTACAGTCTGGTTTTCGCAAAAACCGGGGTACTGCTACTGCGCTACTAGACGTCACAGATAATATACTATCGGCACAGGACAATGGGCACGGTACCATTCTTACTTTACTCGATTTTTCTAGAGCTTTCGACACTATAAATATTTCTCTACTCCTGTCAAAATTATCGTACTACGGTTTTGATAATGACACCGTCAATTGGTTTGCTAGTTATCTGAGTAGCCGCAGTCAGCTGGTTGAACTGTGTAGACCGAACGGTGAGCGCGCGGTGTCTGAGCTGTGCTCAGTGCCCAGGGGTGCTCCGCAAGGGTCCATCCTGGCTCCAGTATTGTTTGTCCTTTACACCAGTGATATTACGCAAATGATAAGAAATTGTAACTACCACATTTATGCGGATGACCTGCAAGTGTACATTTCGTGTAGCGGTGACAACGCGTGCTTACAGGTCGACAGGCTCAATGAGGATCTCGACAGGATTAACGCCTGGTCGCATCGTAATTCTTTGATTTTAAACCCCAGTAAATCAAAATACTTAATCCTGGGGTCAAAACAGCAGATAGATAAATTATCCAAAATTAACTTAAAGGTTCACATTGACGACAAGCCTCTGGAACGTGTGCTTGAGGCTCGCAACCTGGGCTTGCTCGTGGACGGGGAATTGCGGTTTGAATCACATTTGCATAACACAGTACGTAATTGCTTTTACAGGCTTAAGCTGCTATATAAAATTCGAGAATACCTCGATGTTGAGCTTAGGATCAGACTTTGCGATGCTTTGGTACTGTCAAAGTTGAACTACGGAGACATCGTATATGGCCCGCGCCTTTTGGCACGCACACAGCGCGTAATACAACGCGTTCAAAACGCATGCGCGCGTTTCTGTTTTATTATTCCTCCCCGTACCCATGTATCTCCGTACATTAACCGGAATCGCATTTTAAATATGTCTTCGCGCCGAAAACTGCACATGGCCACCCTTATGTTTGGTATTGTTAACCAGCAACAGCCTTCGTACCTGTACAGTAGGCTGACCTGGTCGCGTAACGCCAGGTCTGCGGAAGTCCGTTCGGAGAGGTACCTTCAGCTTATTTTCCCTCCGCACCACTCAGCTGCATTTCGCGGTAGCTTTCGATACGCGGCCACAAAGTGTTGGAATGATCTGCCTCCACCGATCCGTGCCTTAAAGTCAAAGCATAATTTTAAAACAAAATGTAAAATTCACTTTCTCGCACAATGTATAACCTAAACAGAACATTTTTTTTACTTACCTCGCTCCAACAAGACATCTGACTGGCTGGGGTAACGCTCTCAGGGCAGCACGTACTTTGAGCGCATTTGACACAGACTCTTTAATTGTTCGTGTAGATAATAATATATATATATTCTTTTTGTTATTTGCTACGTATTTTTTGTTTTTTTTCACACGAAACGGCGGTAGCTTAAATTTGTTGTGAACGACTTTACAAATGGCCGGGCTGCGTCCCCGCCTAACTTTTAAGTCATTATAATGTTTTGTTGTTTTTAAGTTTGTTTTATCGAAGGTTGAGTGATGCGTCACAATATCAAAATTAGTGAAATTGCTGATTATTCACTACAGTAGCCAGAATAATCCTTGGCGTAATTTGTTGCGGTTTAATGGTTCAGATACGATTAAACTGTTCAAGTGTTGCCATACATACTTCCGGTTTGTACCTATTTAGGTTTTGTTGCGAACTACTTTCCGCTGGCGTTCGTGTCATCACAGTGTGTTGTGTTGTTTTTTTTATTTTTTTTTTCTGTGTTTAGTTTTTAAATGGGTCCCACTGAAAAACAGCGTTGCGGCTTGCCGCAACATTATGCTGAGTGGGGCCCAATTTATACTATTCGATGATTTATATTTGTATCTTTTCCTGTCAACTGTATTTCCTGTGTATCGAATATGTGTAAATAAACATCTCTCTCTCTCTCTCTCTCTCTCTCTCTCTCTCTCAAAAATGGTAATTTTGTAGTTACATCACAATATAAAAAGTTTTGTTTGTGATTACAAACTAAATTGCAGTTTATAAACTAACCACGACCTATGTCGATGTATAGGGACAACATTTTTCCAATGGCGAAGTTAAGTTTGTCTCTCAATCCAAAATACTGATTTTTGGCGTATCCGATTCGCACTTGGCCGGTATTTTTTATAATAAAAGTTGTTTGCACATCATTAACCGAACTACACACCACTTCCCAATAGTCCGGTTTGACGTCATAACCGAACTATTGGGAACAAAAGTGTGGCAGTAGTTCGGTCCCGGACTAATCAACCGAACTACTGAGACTAGAGGGTTGTAATGGAGTTTACATAAACTATGCACCTGATAAATTGTAGGTAAATAAAACAAATAAATAAAAGTAGTTATACGAATAAATATGGTATTCTTTGTTTGCTTGATTGTACCGTTCATATAAGTAATTGAACAATGATGGTCAGTAGTACAAATAGTAGTTACACATTTTATGAGTTCCTTCCTCATATTATTATTGTTAACAAACGCATGTATGAAAACAATTTGTGATGTAGTTTTTTTTAATCAAAATGCTTATTCTACCGTAATATATCTATAATGCCATTTTCTTGCAAAGCCATGTTTTAATGTAACAGTTAATGTTATTTTATACATAGTAGGAATAGGTGTAGGTACGAAACACCATTAACAGCGATCTAGAGAAGCAGCCCTATGAAAAAATTGAAACAAAAATAAATGAGTTAATGAATCTGAGCGGGTGTATAGATACACAAAGTGAATGAATGGCATTTTCATTCGAGAATAAAAATCTACTTATCGGCATTATTATTATGATTATTTCGAGAACTTAAAACCGCAAACACGGGTCGATCGTTACAGATTTTTTTCTCATTAATGTAGCATTAAAAGTTAACTATAAATTAAAAAATTAATAACCCCCAACGCAATTAGGTCACATACCTAATTACTAGCTGTTGCCCGCGACTCCGTACGCGATGAATAGGAGTAGGTATAAAAAATAGCCTACGACCTATTCTCAGACCTACTGAATATAGTCAAAAAAGTTTCATAAAAAAAAAACAGTCTAAGCCGTTTCGGAGGAGTTCGATAACAAACACCGTGACAAGAGATTTTTATATATTAGAACTACTTAGCTGTTGCCCGCGACTCCGTCCGCGAAGAATGGGGTAGATATAAAAAATAGCCTACGACCTATTCTCAGACCTACCGACTGTGGAGAAAAAGGTTTCGGAGGAGTTCGATAACAAACACCGTGTGACACGAAATTTTTATATATTAGAAGATTTCAGGGTTTTAAAAATCGCGCCCAGATCTCAACTTCTTCAAGTAATTTAATTATTTAAACTTCAATCTATTTATATTAAGGTTAGAAGATCTCCAATAAAATATATAAAGCAAAGTAATTAGTAGGTACATGATTCCTGAGCGTCAAATAATTCCGCGGCCGCGAAAACTAATCTGCCTACAAATGTAATTTAAGCTCAAATTCAATTTGAATTTTGTTAAGTATTCCCTTTAAGGCCTTGAAGATTTTTCAGACTCAATTTTATTTATAACTAGCTAATGCTCGCAGCTCCGCTCCCGCTGAAGTTTTTTTTCATAGTCCTGACAATTACAAAACCATCAAAAAAAGAATTATCCAATTTGATACAGTGGTTCTTGAGTTTAGCGCTTAGCAACGCATTTGGCGATTCATTTTTATTTATTAGAAGACTAGTGAGTATAGTCCGTTTTGGTCTACCATTCAGACTTAGGTACTAATAGGACTCTACGAACGAAATAATCCATTTAGTCCTACTACTTCTGGCACGAATTTTAATAAGACTAAACGGACGAAATAATCCATTTAATCCTACTAAGTACTTCTGGCACGAATTTTAATACGACAGACGAAATAATCCGTATAGTCCATTGGGACAGAAGAAAGAAGGAAGATTGGGGAGAAGTATTGACTTCTGGCACGAAATAGGGCTGGTTAGATAATTTTTACACATTAATAGGTAGGTTAGGTTCGTTAGGTATCTTCAGATGCCCGAAGGGCAGATCGCCCAGAAATAGGAGCGCCGCGTAGTGGGGTTCCGTCGATATAAGGCGTGGGTTGCCTAATGCAATCATTCCGTTTAGCTCTTCTAGTGAAACTAAACGGATAATTTTGTCCGTTAAGTCCTATTAGTAGGACTAAACAGAATTTTCTGTCCGTTTATTCCTACTAATAGGACTAAATGGAATTTTTTGTCCGTTTATTCTTATTAATAGTACTGAATGGTAGACCAAAACGGACTATATCATCTGTAGTTTCCTAACATTTTTATACGACGCCTCTCTTTACAGTCGTAATTTTCTTGCTACACCGTTGTAGAACAACCTACCTGCGTGTAGTTCTAGATGTAGATAACTGGACTTCTGGAATTACAGATTTGATCCATTTTTTAAAATCTTTTCAATTTTAATTTTATACTTAGTGCTTTCACACAAAATCGGCGATTGTCTATTTATAAATAATAAAATTTATAGCAGGGACTTAATTACGATTTAAAACTATATTATCAAAATCACTGCGACTTTTCGGCCATATTACAGCTGCAATGGTCACTAGTAGACTTTGTCATTAGTCATTTCAGAGTGGCCGTAATGTCTAAATATTTTTACCAATATATTTAATAACTCCTAAGTCCCGGATGTCTTATTAATACTAGCTGTTGGCCGCGACTCCGTCTGCGAAGAATAAGGGTATAAAAATAGCCCACGACAATTCGTAAAAATCGATAAAGCCGTTTTGGAGGAGTTCGATAACATACACAGTGACACGAGATTTTTATATATTAGGTGGATTAAAATAATTATTTAAAAAAACGAAACGAACTGGTTAAAACCGGTTAACGTTTTGGGGATGGAAACCGTTACCACCTTTTGTAAGAATAAACTAGTTTTCGTTGTCACTTCAAATGCTCTTCATTTTTTAAAGTCAAAGTTTAAAGTGAACAGTTTGATGAGTTTCTCAACTGGCTCTTTCGGTGAATAAAATATAACTGGAATGAAATTGAGACCAAGATCTAGCCGTCAGGCGAGGGCGCTAAATGAATGGTAATGAGCGCTCGAGCCAAGGAACTCGACGGGCACGAACTATGTATCTTCAGTGTAAATTTTTAAACGCAACAAACGTTTCGAATGCTTTCGGAAGTGGAGGTATGTGAAAAAAGCCGTAAAAAAGCTGAGGTAGCATAATGGCTTGACCTATGGCCTCTCAAGCTAAGGATCGTGGGTTCGGACCCCCGGCTCGCACATCTGAGTTTTTTTGGATTTCAAGTGTGAAGTTACATTTGTTTACCATGATTCATGAGCTTTAAGATGAAGGAAAGCATCGTGAAGAAACCCGAGGCCGTATTGTCTAACGCTTCTGACGCTTGCCTTCGCTTTCACCATCTCTTTCTGTCACCATCTTATACCATTTGACAGAAAGAAATAGTGAATGCGAAAGCAAGGGTTAGCTCGTTAGACAATAAGCGTACTGTACACACTTTCATGTCATGATGATGATGATGGTTGTGAGAACAAGCTCTAGTATAAGTTTTTCATCAAACTTTCGTTTACTATTCGAAAGCGTTAATCGATATCAGTATCACTTTTAACGATGAGTAAAGTTTGCCTTATACTTTGTGGTTCAAAATACTGTGACAAGTCTAGTGGCCTAGGAATTAAATTAGATGACTGCCTTAAGCTACTTAAGTCTTCATTAATCTCTAATCTTGAAATAAATTCCATTCCCACCCGAATTAATTAATATTTTTAAAGCCGCGTAATCTTTTCAGCGTTGGCCAACTTTGTTTATCAGCGAGAGCGCGTTGGCAACTTTCTTTTTATCCTTTGGTTAGTTCTTTTCTCATTTTAGAGGATTTAGCCGATGGCAGTGAAGTACAAGGGGTTTTTGTATTCTGCTGTTTTGTTATACAGGGTGTCCTGGAGACGTGGTCCGGATCAACCTTAATTAACTCTGTTAATTGTAGGATAACGTATCGTAGTAGTTATTAGTGAGATTAATGTTCTTTTGTTTTTAGTTTTTTCGCTATTTATCGGATTAGCAACAGTCCAGTTATATTCAATACAGAGCAAAAATATAAATCATCATCACCATCATTCTAGGCCCTTTTCAGTACGAGATGGCTAGGGCTGTCATTCCTACGCGGGCCCAGTGCGGAATGGCAATTTCACACATACCATTGAATTTCTTTGCAAGTGGGTGCAGGCACCGTAAAGCTAATGGTAAATTACAATTCCATCACTAAAAGAAAGATATACTATCCCTTATTAGAATATAGATCTTTTTATCTCGAGAAAATGCAAAAATCCCTCGGGGCTCAGATGTAAATATGCTTAGTAGATATCATGTTCTAAAGACTAGATATTTCCAAAATGTTCACGTTTCTCGTTCACAATATTCACTAACAACCTACCACAGGTACCTCAAAGCCCTACCTCTGAAACTCGATCTTGTTCCGCCCCTACTATACAGGGTGTTGTAGGGTGCGATAATTAAACTCGTCGAGTCCGTGCAATCGCTTTACGATCCTATAGTGTGCGGTCTGGCCGATGGGAGCCGTTTTACGGCTGGCTAGGGTTGCCGATTTTGAATTTAAAATTTACTTTTTGTTGCCCATTTCACCCGGAGGAGACCGATACTGGGTTTTTATGATGCGAATAAATCTAGCGACTTACTCGCTGTCAATATTTTTTGGCTCAGACTACAGAATCTCCGTATCTCTTCCGTAATCTGAGTATTTTGCCTGCTTTTAAGGTGGACAGAATTTTTTTTTCATTTTTTTCGGCGGTTTCGCCAAACAAATCGGTCCTGTGCCCTCCGCATCCAACGCGATCCCGCAACCTTAACCAGGTCATTGCTCCATCTTGTTGGAGGCCTACCTACACTGCGTCTTGTCGCTGTGCTTGTCGGTGACTTTAGTTCTTGCGCGGATTTCATCATTTCTAATGCGATCCTGCAGAGAAACTCCGAGCATAACCCTCTCCATTGCCCTCTGATCGATCTGATCTGATTGATCGTCAGTGTATACTGAAATAGTTTTTCTTTGTATGTTTGTGCAAGTTCTTGGTGAAATCGTAATTGACTGCAAACATTAAATCAATAAATGGATTTCAAAAGGGGAAATCCACTACACTCGCTGCTTTCAATATGGTCAACCGCATCATAGACAATGTTGATGATAAAATTAAAACGGTTTCTATCTTTTTTGATATGAGCAAGGCCTTCGATTGTGTTTCTCATGATCTACTATTGTTGAAATGTGAGAACTATGGAATGAGGGGTCTGGTCTTTGACTGGCTAAAAAGCTATCTTATGGACAGACAACAGATAGTAGAAATAACAGGACTAGACAAGAATATGATTGAAAGAACTTACAGATCAACAACAAAAGTCAATAGGGTAGGAGTTCCTCAGGGAAGTATACTAGGACCATTATTATTCTTGTTATACATTAATGATTTACCTTTAATTACAAAATTTGAATGCACTTTGTTCGCGGATGACATATCTATTATTATTCATGATGATAATATTCAAAATTATAATGATGTTATTAATAATACTATATCTGACATTTTGACATGGCTTAAAAATAACAATCTTAAAATTAATTGGAATAAAACAAAATACATGCAGTTTATAAACAAGGGTGGTAAAAAATCATTGCTTAAAATTACTCACAATAGCGAAGTTTTAACCGAAAGTAACTGCACAACTTTCTTAGGATTTAATATAGACAACTACTGCTCTTGGAAAATGCATGTCGATAAAATTGTCTCTAAACTAAATAGATTTTCTTATGCGCTGTGGCGCTTAGCTAGAATAACTGATACTAAGACAGCATTAAAAGCATATCACGGTTATGTAGCGTCTAATTTAAGGTATGGAATTTTGCTTTGGGGTAACTCTGTTGCAGTAAATCGAGCTTTTATTGCACAGAAACAGTGCATAAGAGCTATTAGTAATGCTAACCGACGAACTTCGTGTAGACCCTGGTTTCTAGAATATGGTTTGCTAACTGTCTACTCTATTTACATCTATGAGGTTTGCGTATTTGTAAAAATGTACCCTGAAATGTTTAAAAAAAAAAGTGACACAGTTTCATTTAATACTAGATATCCTGATAGGCTAGTTATACCTAGGATACACACTACAATGAAGAAGAGAAATAGTTTCGTACAATGCATAAAAATTTACAATAATCTACCAGAGTCCATAAAAGTGCTCTCATTGACTTCCTTCAAAACTCAACTGTTCCGTTGGCTTCATAAAAAATGTTATTACTCTCTGAAGGAATTCTTTGATAATGTGTAAATAATTTTATTTTTTTTTATTTTAGGGTAATTTTATTTTGTTTTGTTATTTAGCATAGTAAAAGCATGAACTAAATTCAATAAATTCAATATTTGCATGACTTATAAAGTTTAAATGTATGAGACTGATAAATTATCGAACACCATGTATACTACATTTAAGGCAAATAAATAAATTTCATTTCATTTCATTTCATTTCATTTCATTTCAAATGTTTGCTACTAAAAGTGAGTAATAAATAATGAAATAAAGAAGTGCCATTTTGGCAATATCATAATAATAATAATTAACATCAAGTTGGTAAGTATTTGTAACATTTATTATTACCTCAGGACTAAATCTGCCATATATTGTTTATTAATATTATCGTTATCTACATCTGATAGTATAAAGCTCGTTATAACAAATAACTACTAGGGTAGCTTTTGCTATTGTTTATTATTATTATCGTTGAATTAAAATTCGGTTCCCCCTACATTTGATAATATAAAGCAGCGCTGTAAGCTCGTTACAACAAATTCACGAAGTAACTCATAATGAGATTTAATTTAATTTTCAGCGTATTTCATTACCACAGGTTTCGTCCTCATTGTTTCATTGGGATAAACAGCGGCGGCGAAATTAATCATAAAATTCATAATAATTATAATGAGATTTCGGTTTGTCATAAATTGTTATTCGGTTTTGAATTTAAATAAATTAATATTTAGGAGCAACATTTATAGACGTGCTGTTCTTCTTTCATATCAATGAATTACATCAATTTTAAATGCTCTATACTCCATTTTATTTAGAATTATAAACCACAACAACATTATATTGCGGCTCGTGAACTGTAATCTCTTTACAATTTGTACTAGAGTAACAATTGACGACACGCAAATAAAGTGACATTAAAACAATTTTATTGTGCGGCTCCCAGATTATTGGTACTGTACTATATGCTAGGTAAGAAATAGTTGACGAGCCGCAATATAATGATGTTGTGGTTTTCAATTCTAAATTAAATGAAGTATACAAACGTTAGTTTACATAATGCAAAGACAATATTTAAATACGTACGTTATAGGTTCACAATTGACATAATAAACTTTGAAATCATGAACGTTGAAACTAAATATCTACTTCATCTTTGATACTAAAAGAAAAACAAAATTCATATGGGTTAGTATATCATAACATAACATTTAATATTTTTTATTGCAATTTTATATTTAGTTTCAAAATGATTTTACACATCGAATTTACTGTTTTTAGTAAAAGTTTGTAGTTATAATTACCTAATTTATACTCGTGTGTTCGCAAAATAAAGCAATAAGTAATAACAGTTTGATTTGATACAAAAATAACTACAACTGCAATTTGTGTTACCACTATCACAGTCAATTTACCCCTAAAATACTTCGCTAACAGACCTTAACATTTTTTACGAAATAAATTACTTACATTCATAAAACCGCGTCTGTGACCTTCGCCACTCGCATCTAAACAACGTTTAAAATTGTCAATAAAATATTTAAGGGCAGAGGCACCCCTACGAGCCCCAGAGTGCCATACGTCACATTAGCTATGGACCCTGTCTGCGCTGAATTACGCCCACCCCTCAAGGGCCGAGGGGACAAAAGAAACAGTTAACAATGCGTTCTCGGTTAACTCGATTGCTTTATTAAACGGGTTTTGAACACCCTGTGACGTTGAAGAGCTTTTCTTGCAAGAAGATTTGGGTCACAGCCTCACTCGCTTTTTACGAAACACATTGTATCATTTGGAAGTGTGCAGGAAGTACTTGAAGGGTGAACTTATTGGTAAATAATTTTCGTTTCTCCACTAAAACATGCGCATCAATTCACGCATGGGGAGTGACTCCATCCTCATGACGGTAATATTCTGACATAAAAACCACTTCGCTTCATCTTTTATATTGCGGATTGCTAAGGAATGGAATTCGCTTCCGTCGTCTGTCTTTCCGAATAAATATAATTTAGGGCTATTTCTAAGCTAACGCGAAGGCCTTTACTGAACCAATGAGCTGCATCTTTGACCTTATCTACGCTTTAAAAAATGTACCTGGATACCGCAAGCATAAAGGATGCATAATAGTAGATTGTTCAATAAGGGACTAAAACAAGCCATAATGACACAAGATATAATTCGCGTGTCATTATGGCAGTTTAGTCTCGCGTTAAACACTCTACTTTTCACTTTGAATGCGAGGAAAAAAAAGATGTTTTAGGTATACTAATCTACAATTATTACTTTTATAAAACGTACGCTCAATACGAGCAATGGACGTCTGTTCAGAATTCAAATAGCAATTTAAATTTGTTCCGCGGTTTTTTTTGTGAAGAGTGACGCTTTAAATGTTTGCATATTTAGCCAACAGATTCAAACTTGAAAATGATTTCATAGCTAATTGGACTAAGTATGCATAATAAAATGAATTCATCTATACATATAATAAATCTGTAACAAGTCGGTGTCTGTACATTGAAGATATTTGAGAAAAACTGTCACTAGGGCTATTTACTAGCGCAATAGAACCCAAAACAATGTTTTTTAGAATTATTGTCTGTTTGTCTGTTTATCTGTTTGTCTGTGCGTTTGTGCGCGCTAATCTCAGAAACGGCTTAACCTAGAAGGATGCGGTTTTCACTGTTAGGTTGGTATTTTCTTGGATTAACACTTAGTGTTTGTTTCATTTGAATCGGTTCACAAATAAGAAAAATACGTCTATTTTAAGAATTTATAAACAGTTTTTAGAAGTAGTGACTTGGGAGTAGGTACGGTGGTGAATGTGAACGCAAGTGTGCGGGGGGGGTTCGGTGGGGGGTCGGTGAGGGGGGGGTGCGGGATTTTTTTTTATATCGAGGAACTAAGGAGAGCCATAATTGATGAAAAAGCAAATTGGATTAAATAAATAAGCTGCCCAAATTACTAATTCCACGCGGACGGAGTCGCGGGCAAAAGCTATCTTTAATATAATTAAATAGATTAATATTCGTAATTATTCATGGTGTTTCACGAAATTGTTATTTTTTAAAATATTTTTTATACAGTTGTCATTTTGAGGTTATTTCCACGCCCTAAAGGCTTCCACAGACTGAAGCGCTTGGCGCTACGGAGCGCTACGGAGCGGGCGCTACGGAGCGCTTCGGAGCGTCCGCAGCGCGCTGCGGTCTGTGGAAAGCTTTAAAATTGTCTATGCCCAGTCACTGAAAATGGCAATAATCCTGCATCCGCAAACACCGTGATTGGCAGTTTAGGGGTTTCCAAAGTAAATTAAAAAAAAAATTACTTTAATCCCTAGAGATCAAAAAAGAGCTTTAGTCCCGATATGCAGAGACTAAAGTAACATTTTAAGAGCATGACAAGTGAAAAAAATATTTTTACATTATTATTAATTATTACTTAGCTTATATTTGTTCCTCAGTGTTAGGCAAAGGTTCTTCTCCTCTTGAGTTCCACATCTCCCTATACAGAGCTATATTTGGCCACTCCCTCAGTTCCGCGTCCAGGTCGTCTCGCCATCTCTGTCTCGGCCTGCCTTGCCGTCGGTGCCCGTCGAGCGGTACCCACCATGTGGCTGAGTATGCCCGTCTTTGTGGGTGCATCCGGCAGACATGCCCGGCTCAGTCCCAATTAAGCTTGGAGGTCGCTTTTCGAACATCACCAATATGAGTTTTGGAGGGCAATATGGTGTTCCGGATTCGATCAATCCTTTTAACTCCTAGTATGCGCTCCATAGCACGTTGGCAAACCTTGAGTTTGGGTTTCTGGTTCTCAGTCAAAGGCAGGCCAAGACAGGTAATTTATACATGTTGTTAACGAGTTTTTCAGTATCAAAATAAGGTCACTCTTCATGTGCTCATTCATGGATCAGTAGCATATTTATTTATTTAATTAAATCTAGTAGTGATATAAACTCCGGAACGCGTCTTAGTCGGACCCTACTATAGCACTTGAAATAAGACCATTTACTTAACCAACAATCCGCTACCTCTAACTGAATCTATTACTTAGCCAGTATAATAAACCCTTTGTTAAATAGACCGTTTTCCGTTTAATTTCACCTTCGGGGACTGCTTAGTCAGTCCCTTAAATTACTGTCTAGTGTCTCAGCTCGAAGCTAAGCCTAAATAGATACAAACTTCGTTCATTATTTAGCCTACGCAGGCTGTTTAAAAGGGTGGATTCACTGAGTTACCGGGTAGAGTAGCGGTTCAAAATCAGGGCGTAATTTCCCCAGAAAGGGGTAAAGTTGTTTTTCTCGAGGGGTCGAGCGATAAGTCATTAGATAACTGTAAATGTTACTTTATAAATACTTGATACAAGCTTTTATATAACTTGCATAGTGGTTTGAACTATGGTATATTCTATACTTTACATCATCCCGGAAAATTGCATAGTTCCGTGGGATGGCGATAAACTAATTCTTTGCAGACGGAGTCGCGGGCAACAGCTAGTAAACAAATAAGTCTAAATTAAAAGAATGCACAAAAACATAAACCTTTGCTGTGAAAAAACCGTAAACAGTGAAAGGTTACACACGTATTTAATACCTTTTTCTCTATATAAACTGGTCTCATTTGAATATTTTTACGTTCCCCGCGGGGTAGCGCGAGATTGCCTCGGTCGACTCCGTGGGGTAGCGCTAACTTGGGGCAGATAAGCATTGTTTGTGTGGCAAATTTCACGTGAACTTACCAAGTTTGACTTCAATTAGATAAACAATAGCAGCTCTTACTAACATAACACTCATTGACTTGATACTTAGCATCATCTTTTAGAATCATAAAGTACCGGTGAGAGGGGTTTTTGTAATTTCCCGCGCGTGATGCGCGCATGAACGGGAGTTGTACATAAACTTTATCTCTGTGCAGACAAAGTCACGGCACAGAATATATAATAGTACTAACGTACAGAATGGACACGCTCCACCCCGCACCGATTCGAGTTACCCCACCCCTCAAGGCGCAGATTGCCGGACCCCGCCGGAATCCAGAAGAGTACGCGCGCGATGTATGTAGGCGTACGCGTGTACAGACGTCGTCGTGCTTATGTAGATTCAAGAACGCGTATTTGTACGTCGTGTCCGCCGCGTGGTCACGGGTAAAAGCTACGGCCAAAAAGCAAACGCTAAAGCAACAAACATTAAAAAATTTATATACGGTCGAATTGAGAAACCTCCTCCTTTTTTGAAGTCGGTTAAAAAGCGCTAAGAAAGAGAAGATAGGAAGCAAAAATTTGGGGGCCACTTCTTTTTGAACCTAGGTTACCTAGCTGCGTCACATTGTACCTATCACACGCGGCCTAACCCAGATGCACATCCATTGTCGTCACCATTTCAGCCAAAAGACCTTCACTGCTGAACATAGGCCTCCCCCGAGGTTTGCCCAACCGACCGGTCCCGCAACATTGGCATCCAACGCGTACCCGCAACCTAAACCAGGTCGTCGCTCTTGTTGGAGGCCCACCACCACTTCCTCCTCCGTTCCGTGGATGCAATTCGATAACTTATGCCGCCATCGGTCACACACGTCCCTGGTCGGACTTTAATCATTAAATTACACAAAAAATACACATTTCGTCTAACTTTTCCAGCTTAATATCGCTACCACAAAGTTTGTATGTTTATGTCATTACGTGATACGTCAGACGAGACTCGGGAGACCAATAGACATAAAGTATGTCGCAGTCTGTCGCAATGTCAAACTGACAAAACATATGAAAGGATAATATATTAGTGCGGCGCACCTGTTATGCTGACAAATAAATCTTAGAAATCGTGCGAAATAACTACAAATCATAATAAATACGTGCATTAGTGCGAAGATATATATGCGATTGTAAGTTGGTATAAAAAATATAGAATTTGTCTGCGGTTTAAATGTAGCATTTGAACTGTAACTAATTACTAAATTCTCATTAGACCGTCAAACCGTTTTAGCGTGAAAGACAAACATCCAGACATCCTTACAAAAACTTCAACTTCTACAAAAAACTTTCACATTTATAATTATTAGTAAGAAGTAAGATACTACTCTATGCCACCAACCATAAGGTTGCGTGTTTACATATATTTGACGCTATAGCTGTAGGTATAGATATTTACGCTTTCGATTGTACACTGTACAGTCAAGGAGGTACGTATCAAATCACATAAAGTTTGAAAATAATAATGGACAAAATACATACTTACTCGTAATGGTCATTCCATATGATGCGATTTTCTTGGAAACTGTCTACTTTACAGGATCGTTATAAAGTAAACCTGACCTAACTTAAGACGCTGTCAACACTAACGTCGGCGCACACTGTCTATTTGTATCGGAGTAACCGAGATGCCGCTATTACTGAGCAGCCGGGTATATTGAAATTTATCGGGTAAATATTTAATTAAAAAAAAACTGTGGATTATTTGTGAAATATGACTCGTTAGCGGTTTAGGTATGAATATGTTGACTTCATGTTTCTAATTGCAGACGCATACGCCAAAAAAATAAAGACATAGAACCGTTTAATGATGATTTTAAGACCTATCTTTGCAATTATTTTCTATCGAGCCGATTTCGTCCAATTATGTATCGAGTCTGACCACGGTCTTTGAAATATGATGAATATTAACATATAATTTTTTTGTTGTGCTAGAACAAGCAGTTTTTCTTAAAAAACTGTTTAAATGACATCAATTTCAACAAAATTAGGAGTTGTCAGCCTCTTAAACCAATCTGTAGATTACGACGATAAAAAGACTTCGTTTAATTAACAGTTTAATGGAAAATTACATTATACCTTATGACTATTATGTACTTCGTACATTTTTTAAATTTTTTATGTACATTGATACGTTCTCGCTGCATACATTAAGTGCGTTTGCTTCGACAACGAACAAAAAACAAATCGTACCGCAGCCACTCTATAAGCTAACACCTGTCCCTTGCCCTTTCATCATCAGCCTAACCCAGCCCACTGCTGGGCACAGAACACCCTTAAGGCATGCCATTGAGCCAATCCTTCGGCTCTCCGCATCCATTCACTTCCAGCCTGTGGACGTCACTCCGTCTAGCCGGGGACTTTGTCCCTTGTAGCACTCATTAAAAGTTATTAAGCTTAAAGCCCCTTGCGATTCAATTATTTATTTAGGGCTGTTCTAATGAGGAGTCCACACATTGTCCCTCTTCAACGACTTGGTGCCTAATCCAAATGTTTTCATTTTAATGACGGTTGTTGTTCTTGGGCTCCTTAGATGGCAGGAAAGGGCGAATTAGGGAGTGTTTGAAAGGAGGTGCAAAATCTACTTATGTAAAAATATAGCTCATGTCATTTACAAATAGCAATAACTTTCTGTAGGTGAAATAACTTTTAAAATCGGTTCTGTAGTTTTTTAGTTTATCCATCACAAACGAACGCTCAATCAAACCTTTTCTCTCTACAATATTAGTTTAGAAAAACGTACGCACACGGTCTGTATGTCAAAGTCAAAAGTTTATTTTGCGAGTAGACTGCAGGCGGTACCTACTTTTACTATGTATTTTCAAGGTTCCGTACTTCAAAAAGAAAGAAGAAACCCGTATACATACATGATTATATAGATAAAATCACACATGTAAAAAAGAAGATATTTCATTGTACGGTGGGCTGCAAAAGTGCATGGAGATCTCGGGGCGATATTCGCGTGAGCGCGCGCGCGCGTAGGTATATTAATAACAGCAAACGATCAAACACTGCTCACGCGATTATCGCACCGAGATGTCCATGCACTTTTGCAGCCCATCGTACCTAAATGTTACAAAAGAAAAATACAATAGGTAAAGTAATCACGTACTTAATAATAAATGAATTGTTTTCAATTCGTTTTTTTCTAAAACACCTTTACCCAAAAGTCAGTATACATAGTAATACTGTTGCAAAACCGAATAAAAACTTAATAAGTACTTTGTTCCAAGATATAAGTACGTATGAAGAATTTGCCTTTGAATTGTTTCTAATTGAGCGTACGGATTGTTAAAACGAAATGGAAAACTTATTCTAAAAACATTAAAATTTAAACTTTTTTGTCTCCCAAATCGAGTCTAAATTTAAGGGTCACCGATGGGAAATAAGTCCCTCTAAAAAGTCACTTTTCGTTATACTCGTATTCCACAAGAGACAAAAGGTCCTATATCATATTTTGATTTATTCAAGATTCAACCAAATGCATTTAAGTTAAGGTCTATGTTTAACACGCGGCAAGAGCGGATGCGGGGCTTTGTTCGTCCCAAGTTGTATTTTTGTATTTTACCGAACGCTACCGTAAAGAGAGGTGTTTATTTGCGAAGGGACTCCCTCCGATTCGCCCCTGGATCGCATCACTCAATTACCCCCTACTTGATTGAAAAGTCCAGGAAGGCTATTCAATCAACCACCTTACTTATTTCAAATTGTTTTTCGCTTTCGGCCATATTGTGTAGACTTCAAACACAAGACCGGGAGACGGAATCATGTTGCTACAAAAAAGATTTTCCAAAGAATATAATTTTCATAGTGAAAAAAAAAGGATTTTTCACTTTGAGTGAGTCTCAAGGTAGTTTCATATTCAAATATAATGTTGTTGATGGTTAGTATTATAATATTCTCATCATAATACAACGTCATATAACTGCCACATTTCAGGTTTTATTGACTGTACTTGTATTGTCATCCAAACTACATATTCGTACCAAGTTTCAAGTCTATTGTCATTGACTGTTAAACCCAAACTGCACGACAGCTGTGATTGAATTGCACGGGCAGTCGGTAGCTACAGTTACGTAGCAGTTGAATTGCAGTCTTTTTATAACAGGCCTTAATTACAATGCAAATCAGTGTATGATGGCGCACCTCACAGTGAAAAGCAATTACTTGGTCGACACAAAGCCTCATATTTCAAGTTTATCGTTTACCGAAATATTGTTCCTGCTTCTGTTACCAAACAAATATGGGTAAGTATGTTTTGCTTCTTCCTATGGTTTTACCGTCTCATCGATTTCCATGTTGTAATTTGGCAGAGCGATAAAAGGATTGGCCGAAGCAAGTAGCTTTGCGCCATTTTCTACCAAACAATTTTCAATTTATCGTAAAAGCGTACGCAACCCTGCTACCCTCCTAAAACATTAACCCATCTTGGTTTTAGTATGATTTGGTTTTAGAAAAAAATTACCATCAAAGTTTATCGCTTATTTGGTTTAAAGATAAATCATTCGGAACGTTTGATCAACGAAATATAAGATTTTTTTAAAACCTCACGCCATTATAAGTGATCAAAGGTTCGGGTGGGTTAGAACACCAGTGCCAGTAGGACTTGTACATGCCAAGATGATGATGATGATGCTCATACTCTATGTCATTGTGTGTATATATACAAACCTCGTTATATAATTTGAACAATGCGAAATACACGCTCAATTCCAAGCAACGTCAAATAACAGTCAAATAAACAACTAAACAGATAAGCCAAGTTACGAATTACGCGGAATACCTTATTACGCTTATGATATAGTAATATAAGTTTGTATGTGTATTAGAAACGCAATCCGAGCGTTTTGTACAACAGACACGCGACACCCGACTGCGTAGATAAAGGGCGTATCTGCCGTTTAAAGTTGTAGTACATACGTCTTTTCTAATCGAACAAAACAAAATACCACGGTGAAACGATACGAGTAAATTAGGAGTAAGTAAATCACACTAATATTATAAAGGCGAAAGTTTGTGAGTGTGTTTGTTACTTCTTCACGCTAAAACGGTTTGACGGATTCTAATGAAATTTGGCACACATATAGTTTATAACCAGGATTAACATATAGAATACTTTTTATCCCGGAAAATTGCGTAATTCCCGCGGGATAGCGATAAACGAATTCTTTGCAGACGGAGTCGCGGGCAACAGCTAGTACTAAATAAACGTGATTGCGTGGTTTGCAAATGCAAGTATGCATTTTAATACCGACGATGTATGAAACTGAGACGTGGTCGCTTACAATGGGCCTCATAGGAGAGCTAAAAGTCGCTATAAGTTTTAAACTCTTTACAAGCTTTTATCTGACATGCAATGTTTGAATGCAAATATTTCCATTTGAAAATTTTAATCTAATTTTTAAACTACTTCCAGATCCAGATTCTTGATTATTTAACTTGGGTAAAAGCTTCTGTTGTGTACCTACTGTTATTGTCGTAAATATGTTGCAAAATTTAACTTTGCATGTTGTTTTAATTCAAACATCCAAAGATCTTCACAAACTTAACATTTATTACATTAAAAGCGCCAAGATCTTAAATAGACAACGTAGTACTTGACTTACTAAACTCTTTTTTTGTGGGCATTCCAGATTAAATAAGTCTTTTAACTGTAGTTAAATGGAATACGTGATCGATTTGTAAAAAGAAGACCACGTAATGATATCCATAGAAACGCATTGCAGTTCTATAGAGGGGTAAATCGGAGTTTGTACTTCAGCGTCTCGTTCGCTCACGTATTAAATGCTATTAGTGTGAGCGGGATGGCACGATACGAAGTACGAATTTTGAATTTCGTAGTATAAGGCCAGACTCATTAAAAAACCGGCCAAGTGCGAGTCGGACTCGCGCACAAAGGGTTCCGTACAAGTATCTATAAAAATCACGTTTGTTGTATGGGAGCCCCCTTAAATATTTATTTAATTCCAATTTTTAGTATTTGTTATTGTAGCGGCAACCGAAATACATCATCTGTGAAAATTTCAACTCTCTAGCTATGACGGTTCCCGAGATACAGCCTGGTGACAGACGGACGGACGGACGGACAGCGGAGCCTCAGTAATAGGGTTTCCGTTTTTACCCTTTGGGTACGGAACCCTAAAAACGAGATGCGAGAAAATATCGTGTCTGTTTCGTTCCATATACGGGACCACGCAGCCACGGATTCACAAGTAATCCATCGTGAACGGCAATGTATTGCAACTCGCTTGATATTTTACGTATCGTCTAAGTAGCATCGACTTGAATCTTGGTACGGACATGTAGTTTGGATGACAATGCAAGTACGGTCAGCAAAAGGTACGGCCAGTAAAAAAACCTATTGTAAAATAGTAAATATGAGATTCTATAATAAGTAAGAGATAGTGAGAACGAATGCGTTCGACAGCGTCGTGGCCTCCAATCTATTAAATAAAGAAAACGACTAGTTATGTTATGTACCACAGAAATATATCGAGATAGAAGGAAAATGCTCGGCAATTTGTAGCGAGACCGAGCCTGTAACATCTTGCGTAGCTACTTTGACGTCACGAATGTAATTTAGTGATGGGAAACATAAGCCGCGCGAAATCAATTCAAAAGCATCGATTCACAGATCGATTAGGGAACCGATTCTTATGCACAGAGGAAATGATAATTATTTTCGACAGAGGAAATGAGAAAGGTCAGAATTTCTAATCGAAAAATATAAATGTAGGTACCTTCCTAACCAATAAATTGCTTTACATTTGTCAGTACCTACTATAGCCGCTGCAGTTATTCATCATCATCATCATCATTTCAGCCGTAGGACGTCCACTGCTGGACTTAGACCTCCCTCATTGACGCCCAATCATTACGGTTGAAAGTGACTTGCATCCACCCTGAACCTGCGGCCTTCACCAAATCGTCCGTCCATCTCGTTGGTGGACGTCCCACGCTGTGCTAGCCAGTCTGTGGTCTCCATTCGAGAACTATTGGGCTCTAACGACCATATGTTCTGCATGCTATATGGCCTGCCCATTGCCATTTCAACGAGCTAATCCGTTTGGCTACGTCAGTGACCCCGGTTCTTCTACGGATCTCCTCGCTTCTAATTCGATCCCGTAGAGAAACTCTGAGCACAGTCCTCTCCATAGCTCGTTATTACCTAGCTACCTATAATCGTGTAAGTACTACACACACACACACACAAACGCACGCACATTTTTTAAATTAATATTTAGCTTTATGTAAATGTGTACCTTTTCATCATATGACATCATCACTACATCAATAGTCGGATAAGCTGTACTGATTACTCGTCGGTACTTTGATGGGCCAGTAAAGGTGTCTTCGTGGAAATATATAGAACAATTCTTGCTGTTTTTGTAGGAAACCATTTTTTACGACCAGTTGTTTTCAATCCATTTATTTTTAATATGAGGATCATTCGGAAAACTAAAATAAAATTGCAATATAGAAGTAACCATAACCTGTTTGTTAATAATATTTGATTTGCACTACGTACATTATATAGCTACATAATAATATAAAAACGTAATTATCATTTCCTCTGCTTTCAAAATCGATTATAATCGAGTAAGAACTGCGATAGTGTACTTGTACATCACTATTCTTACTTTTGACAGAAAAAATGATAAATTGACCTTGGACGTGACTCGATAGTTTGAATAGCTTATTTTTACATTGCTGGTTTTGAACGCACGCCATGTCTGGCTCGTCAAATTAAAGCCGCAATGGAAAGTTAGCGTGGACACACTATCGCCCGCTACTGTTCTGATGAAAATAATAAAATAAATCGTTTTTTAATTAATAACAGATATTTTAGGACAAATAGTATTTACCAATGAAAGGAAATACCTCGACTAACAGCTCCAACTTTATCTGTAGTATTTGAACAGTTAATTACTGAACAACGAGTCATTTTATTTTTAAAACCTGACGTCGCACGCAGATCGCGGTCGGGAGCAGACTGAAGTTCGCGGCGAGCATTGGGGCTTATAAACTCCATTTGGCCAGTCGGCGTACGTAAACTCTTTCCTTCTATCTCGATATATTTCTGTGTTATGTACCTATAGTTATGGCCTAGTGGTAAGAGAACCTGACTACGAAGTTTGAGGTCCCGGGTTCGATTCCCGGTCGGGGCAGATAATTATGTGTGTGAAAAATACGAATGTCTGTTTGGCTTGGATGCTTAATAAGTATTTAAGTACGTATTTATCTACATAAGTATGTTTATCCGCTGTGCAGTACCCATAGTACAAGCTTTGCTTAGTTTGGAACTGGGTCGATCGGTGTCAAACGTCCCACGTTTTTTTTTATTTTTTAGATCTAGGAAATAGTAGCTATAAAACTAACTTATAATATATATATAACTTATTATATGGTGCTAGAATCATGAAATTTGAAGACAAAGTACCTAAATTTTATACGGTTAAGATTTATTTGACGATGCTCTTTGATGGCGCACCTGGCATAAGAGAACAACGACAAAAAATTGAGAAACTTTCGAGGCGCTAGGCCTTCGGCCCGGCCACGACTACGCGACCGGCGGCAGCGACGAGCGTTTTATCAGTTCATTGCGTGTGCCGCCAGATAATCACAGTTCGGCGAGCGTCTCGGCCGCGCAATGAACGGAGGAAGCGCTCGCCGCTGCCGCCGGTCGCGCGAAGTCGTGGCCGCACCGTTAAGCCCAAGCCGCCCATTCCGCCGTCTCTGTTGATGGTGATGACTTTCTTAATATTGCCTTTGTTCGCAGAGGAAGCCGGGACCAACCCCACAGGCGAGGATAGCGACACAAACATGCCGCACAACGACGCCAACATGATTGTCGGTGAGTACCATCTACAAAAGTATATAGTTATTATAAACTATTTGTTGTGCTTCCTCAAAATCCGTCAAAACGTTTTAGCGTGAAAGAGTATCAAACATTCGCACATCCATTCATCCATACAAACTTTCACGTTTATAATATTATTAAGATAAGAAATATAAATATCCCTTAGCTAGACCTATTACCGGCAAGTGCCTTATATCAAGGTCGTGACGCGTCAGCTAATGGTTTTCAAAACGATACACACAAAACTCGTTATACGGCACTTGTGTGACAGACATATTAATTAAAGTAAGTACTGTTGAATTTTTAAGAGCATGTCGCTCACGGCGCGCTTTCAACATATCAAATAATCTTTTTGTTTTTTCTGAACTGAAAAATAGCCTCGAAATAAAAAAACGGCCAAGTGCTACCTATTCGTAATCGCGTATAGAGGGTTCCGATACTTTGGGTCATTCATGCACAGCGTAAGAAGAAAAGTTGTGTCTCCTGTGGATATAAAATTAGCGACTCTGAGTCAGCATACTTAACATTTATTGGGCCGAAGGTTTTGCCCCATACGACAATGTAGACTTGACCAAAAAATATTTGTTAGACCCTTAACTTATTCCATGTCAAAAAAAATGTGTATGACACAAGTAGGTAGGTACCTACAGTCATCAAAAAGTACGGTTAGATTTTTTTTTTAACAAAAACTTATTTTACTAGTCACGTCTTGGAATTATTATTATTATTTTATGATGTCATCAACTCTGGATTTTTAGCGATATACGAGTCTTTACAAAAAAAAATGTGCATAGTTAAGGGCTTAATCAAAACAAAATCACGATCGCTTCCTTTGTGTTACGAAAGTTAGTCATACAAAATATTTCGGTAACTTTCGTCACACAAAGGAATCAAAAGTTTTGTTTTTAGTAAGTCCCTTAATTGTGTACACTTTTTTTGAAAACGACTCATAGATGTTTTTAGTGCGCGTGACATTACTATTCTTTTGTTATTTGGGTCCGTGAAACTGCGCTAGTTTTATTTTTAGCATGTCTCTAAGCAAATATAAGTCTTTCATTAGTAATAAGTAAGTAATTTGATTGCCATTTTTGTATTTGTTTGCTGAGAATGGGTTAGGTGCACATTCTCGTTTTTCTTTTTCTTAGTCGTAGTTTTTTGCATGCATGTATGTTGCTTTTACACCCGTTAGATACCTATATTATCATTATTAAGAGTTAATAACCTGTGGCAACTTTGTTGGTTAATTTTTTAATGTAACTGTTTGTAGTATAAGTTTTATTGTACCGTTTGTGCCCAAAAACATAAATAAATAAATAAATAAATAAATAAATAAATAAATCGAAACAAATGGTAGTGTAAAAATCTCAGTATTCCAAACAGTGTCAAGTGGTCAACCGACTCAGTTTTATGCACCGCTCGCCAGCCTTTTACGAAATTAGTGGCTCGCTAAAGAACGCAGCCTGAAAGTTTCAGGGCCACTGAACCGGAATCAGGCTGTCTGACGATGTTTTTGAAATTAAATAGAGGTGGACTGAAATTTGTTAGAGTGCTATGATTAAAATACCTAATATTTTTTTTGTTAAAAAAACATTACATATTTGGAATGAAAGGAACATTTATTCGTGGCAACAAACTGAAATTAGGACCAAAATAAAATAAAAACAATAAAAATGTGCATATATTCAGGGTTCCGTACCCGAAGCGTTACAAACGAAACCATATAAATCTCGCTATACGTTTTCCGTCCGTCCGTCCGCCACAAGGCTGTATCTCAATAACCGTAGACAGCTGAAATTTATACATAAACAATAAAAATTAAATTAAATTAAAAATCAAATGTTGCATTTACCTCCGCAAACATCTCTTGGCAGGCCTGTGAATAAACATGTCGCTCTCACGACGGTCTAGTTAGTCAGCCACGAAATACGTTGTGCATAGGCTATCAGTGGCGGAGCGTGCAACATTTTGCAAGTAAAGCCGGAGCAAAAAAAAAACCTAAAAACATTATCCACTTCTTGAAAAGCAGTGCAGTAATGGAAGAGAATCGTTTGGTTACTTCGAAAGTTTAGTCAACCCGGGGGGAATCGGGTTGTTAGTATACGCCAAAATTCGGGTAAAACACGCATACGCCTAAATGATGATTTCATTAGACTCATAAGAGTCATAAATAAATTACGACGGAAGTTAAATAAGACCTTATTTCCTTACAACAATAGCTTTTACATTCACTGTTATACCAGCAAAAACTACAATAACGCTATAATAGTAACAACAACTGAAAGTATGAACGTATACATATTCACACTAAACTAACACCCTTGTCACCGTTGTATTTTTACGTAGTTCTCAAGAAAATGATAAAATTAGAAGATTCTACGTTTTTTATATTATAAGTACTTTTTTTATATATCTTTTTTTTCAGTCTTAAACTGTATGTTTTCTCGCAAAAAGTCTACATGGAACCTGGGTCAAAAGTCTCCATTATTTGTTTAAAATCATGCTTCAACTTACACAATATTTTGCCCGTCATCAGGCATATTTGTGGTCAAACACAAACCTTTTTCGCATAAATAAAGTTGCTATTAATTACAGCACAGAAAAAAAAAACTAAACTTTGCGAACGATAAATGACAAATGAGGCTTTGATTAGAAACTGTGTAGGTCAAACGGTTCAAGTTATAGTCGACAGTCAAGGTATATCGATTGCAAGACACGCGACACGCGATTCTGCGGTGGCATCGATTCGCGGGGTCATTACTCCTACTATAGTGTTTCTTAATAAGAATTCTTAGTCTAGAACTTTAGATCAGAACAATATATTTTCCAACCCCTTAAGGTTAAGGTAGCGGGAACGGTTGGATGTGGATGGCGCAGGATCGACCTGTTTGGCGAGCCTTGGGGGATGTCTATGTTCGGCTGAAATGATGATGATGAATGTATTTTCCAAATCGACTACTTTTCCCCCTAAAATGTTAGCAATATACGAGTGCAATCGAATAATAATTGTAAGAAAAGGTTCGTCACTTTTTGACCTTAACTCGTTGACATACCGTCGACTCAACGAGTTAAGGTCAAAAAGTGACGAACCTTTTCTTACCCCGACTATACATTCCCTAGTAGTTTGATTTGAATTAGGAAGGATGAAGCCAACCGTGTATCAAAGTCAAAGACAAAATATTTATCTTTATTCAATTTAGGGTATAACAAGCACTTATCAATATCAAAGAATCTACCAGGGTTCAGAAAAACCCTGTTGAGAAGAATCCGGCAAGAAGCTGAACAAATCATACACCGAGTTTTTTTTTGATTTCCGTTAAATTCGACACGTTGCTCGGTACGTTAACAGAAACTACCTGGTATATTGATTTTTGCTAAAATCGGATTTTTTTTTTGTTTTTCATACATAAACATAACACTACAGTGCAAAAGGTCCTTTAGTTAGTGTCAATTCTTAGTATTACATTGATGTGACACATAATAAAAGCAACAGTACCTATTTAATGTCGAACGAACTCGCCTCGCTCTCCTTGTAGCGTAAACCCTTTTCTAACGAAATTTAAAAGTTAAATAATAATATGACGTAATGGAGGACCTTTTACACTGGTTCAGCCGTTAAATTTAATTATTGAATATCTCAAAAATAGTAAGAGTTACTAGACACTAGTTTCTTCGAGAAATTAACTCTATTTAACCTGAATAATCTTTCGTTACAGTTAACGGAAATAAAAAAAAAAACACGCTGTATCTTTTCCAGACAGATCTAGAATGTTATTTAATCACAACACCTACTGTACTCGTATCTCTCAGATCGACGATGTGTTGTGTTATAAATTTTATCAAATGCCTTTGAACTCGGTTATTGTATCTGTATAAGTTATCTCAAACATGCATTTTCTTATAAGTTACGGATGCTTTACGAGTATATCCATAAATGATTTGAGCACTTACTTGTTCAAACTATATCTACACAAAGTAATTTAGCTACTAGCCTAACTATAAATAAAACAAACACTCACTATCTCAACTAATTAAAAGTTACTTTCTTCCCGGGCCTTCGGCAAAGGTAAGTGTTTATCAAAGCCCGGACAGGATACAAAGGCAACTATCCTAAACACTTGGACCGTAGCTGTTCGACCCTTGAGGGATCCATCGTAATTCATTACAAGACAAGGCGAGTTAGTTGAGATCACACAATCTTCGTACGACGATTGTCTTTGACATAGAACAAAATATAAAATGTGATTGTATCGACGAGTTCATTTGAGTAGGCACTTGTTTAGTTTAAAAGGTGTTCTAAATTTGATCTAGAATATTTCAACAGATGTTTGGGGTTAGAAAGCTGTAACCTAGTACGGTTAACGTCATAAATAAGTGATCAGTTTTGTACCTTGTCGCTTTCAGTCGTTACATAATTTCGTATAGCATTTCAAATATGACGTTGAAGTGACAAGGTAAAAAAGTGATCACTTATTTATGACGTTGACCCTACTTAGTTTGACCTAAGGCATCTAAAGCAGAGGACCTCTGAGTAGTTGCGAATTTACATTTGAAATTTACCATGAAGGAAAACATCGTGAAGAAAGTGAAGAAACCTGCACACATGTCATCTTTGAACATAAAACTACCATGAGACTCACTCATAGCGAAAAAGTACGGAAAACTCACGTTTGTGATCGAGTTTAGTATGGCTTCAAAAAGAAGGGCTACGGATTAGCCCGAAACATGTCGAGCTACTCGATCGATCATAGACGTGAGAAACCCTGAGCATAGATAGTTCTCTCCATAGCTCGTTGTATTCATTCGGCCTATAGTGAAGCACCACGTCTCGGATCCATATGTCATCACTGGCAACACACACTGGAGATTTCATTTATTTATAAGCTACTAAATTTATTTTAATATATTTTAGTTTTAATTTAGTTTCATAGTTTCATGATTAAATACATAATAAATAAGATCAATTTAATAACCGTCTTTTCTCAGCGGCCTCGTTCTCCCCATTATTGTAAACGTTACTTTAGTCCCCGCCCACTACAAAGGATGTCTATGCAAATTGCATAGCAAGAGTTCCAGCAAAGTTCCTGTATCCTCATCGAGAATTTCCCTTTAGACGCGTTTAAGTGTACGAGTAGGTAATTAAACAATTAACCGCGAAGTACAAGTTTGACCGAATAGGTACGTGACTGAGACCTCTACACATTCTGTAGAGGTCTCAGTTTTCAGTATGTTTTTTGTAAGCGGAGGATTGTCCCGTTTTTTAGGTTTCTGTACCTTATGATGAAAATGGAATCCTTTTAGGATCAGTTTGTTGTTCGTCTTGCTTTCAGTTTATCTGCTAAAACCCCTTTTTCTTCGGAAAGTGTGGACGTCTTAAGTTGAAATTAATATGAAGCGCTTGGAGTTATGGTTCCTTGTGATTTTTTGAAGGCACATTTTCATTTGAAAACTGTTGGAATAAAAACCTATAGGGCAATACCCGTTGAAATAGAATTTTGGCAAGAAAGGCCTCACAATACAAAATAAACAACGAACCACAAAAAATAAGTTTGTCTTTCATAGAATCAATTTACACACCTATACACCTATAAACATTTTTTTTGCCCCCTCCTCAAAATTTAAAGCACACGTTTTTTGTATTGATAATCAATAGAGAAGGGGACTTGTGACCGGATTTTTTAGTCCGTGCAAGTCGGACACTGTCTGGGCCATCCATTTCCAGTTCGTCCGAAGGGATTTTTCCCGTGCACAAGTCACCCTTCCTACCCTAAAGTAAAAAAAAAACCGGCCAAGTGCGAGTCGGACTCGCGCACCGAGGGTTCCATACAAATTTATATGTATCTATGAACATCCAGTCTTAGCAGACCCCTGCTCCTAAGCAAAATGTGCGCAGTGTAGGATCATTGTAGATTGGTTACTGATATAGACAGACAGACAAAAAAATTTATGCTTTTCGCAATTTTTCCTTTATCTGTGCTATAAGGCCTTGCTTTGTACCAAATTTTAAGATTCTGAGTTCACGGGAAGTACCCTGTAGGTTTTGATTCTCTTGCGAGTGTCGAAAATGTGCGTTGATTACTGATATAGACAGAAAGACAAAAAAATTTATGCTTTTCGCAATTTTTCCTTTATCTGTGCTATAAGACCTAGCTTCGTACCAAATTTCAAGATTCTGAGTTCACGGGAAGTACCCTGTAGGTTTTGATTCCCTTGCGAGTTTCGAAAATATGCGGAAATTTGCGTCATAAACGGCTGTATCTTTTGATTGCGTTGGCTTAGATGTTTGATTTTTTCACAGCTCCAAGGGACAGTAGACTTGAGTATTTGATATAAATTTCAGCTTGATACCTCCACGCGTTCCTGAGAAAAAGGGTCTTGACAGACAGACGGACGGACGGACAACAAAGTGATCCTATAAGGGTTCCGTTTTTTCCTTTTGAGGTACGGAACCCTAAAAACAGCAAAGACTTCGCATCTTTGGCCCCTCTGGCAACTCATTAAAAAAAAAACATTTTGCTGGGTTTTAATTTAGTATGGAGTGCGGAGCCCTCAGTGTGTTAGTCTTGAACCGAACTTGACGGGTTTTTATACCACGAAATATTACGCGATTTTCTAACAGAAAATTCACATTTAATCATTGAGTAAGAAAAACACGATGTTCCGATTTAAATGTCCTAAGGTACCTAACTAATTCTTCACCTGCCAAATCCAAACAACTGGCCGTCTAACTTTGCTTGTCCCACTTTGCCCGATTGCAGTGGACGGTCTAATCGGTATAGGATTTAGTAAAGCTTTCAGTTGGACTTTTGGAAACTAATTTTGAATTCTGGACTGGGAGATCGCCTTTAAAGTTTAAATGATTCCTATTCTACTAATATATTAAATGAAGGGCACACGGAAAGAACATTTCTAGTCACCTAAGCAATTTATTGTGTTATAGCTTTTTGATAGTTTAACCATTTCTTTAAAAGTGAAAAAAAAATATTATTATTTTCAGATATCTATATTTAATCATGTGGAAAGGAAAAGGGGAGGCATTTGCTCAGCAGTGGGACGTCAAATAAGCTATTAAAAAATCTAATGTTAAGTAAAAAAAGTACCTACTTTAAATAAAAAAAAATAAAATTAAATAAAATATCTTTATTCTCAGACAACTTTTAGGTCCATAGAGTGTTAGTAACAAAAATGACTTAAGAACTATATTAGTACCTTGTGTTAGAGTGTTAGTTAACAAGAGCAATCTAAGAACTATGTTAGTATAGGTGAGTGTTAGATAAAATAAATAACAAGGTTGTCACCGAGATGCAAGTACGGCGTGCAGCGTGTTGAACCTGCCTAGCACAGCACTGTCTTGCCTCTCCGGCACAACCTCCAGAATACTTTGCGAGCTCTAATCTACTACTACTTTGCAAAAAGGTGACTATACATTGACAAGCTCGTGCGCGGCGCTCGGCGGAACCCTGTCGCAGGGAGCCTCTGCTGTCCTTAACAAGATTGTTTTTAATAAGTGCGGCAAATACTCACTGCGACAGGGTTCCGCGGAGGGTCGTGCACGACCTTGTCGGACTATAGACATTTATGTTCATTCCGTGCATCCTTCAAATATGCTGCTGTAATGTGGCTGAAACATCGAGGTAAATATTGTTTGCGTGATAAGAGAAGTCCCGTTTAGTATGATAAGGAAGTGAAAATCACGAAAGTTTAAAACAGTATAATAGGAGAATGACCAACAATAAGTAGTCTGCTAATTAATTTCAATGCTAGATGAAAAAAAACCGCCTGTACAATTCCCGTTCCCATAGGAATTCCGGGAAAATATATACCCTATGTCACTCTTGGAACTGAGACGAATCTAATGAGATCTAACACTTCAATATCTATTGAGCCGTTTCGGCTGCAGGGTGTGCCAAATTATTGGGCATAACTGAGTTGACTCATTTAGTCGATGCGGTCGACAAAACGCCCTATATAGTCTTTGATGACGGAATTTCACGCTACCCAAAGCGATAAGGAAACGGAAGAGTATGAATAACGATTTTTAGCTAGGGTTGTCGACGGTCTATTCCCACTAGGTCTATGATCAGTTCTATTGATGGCACTATGTAATTGATTTTTTTTGTCCCAGTACTCAGTTCTTTACATTAAAATTGTGGATGTCATTGGAAAATCGGTCTTTCATATAAATTATTAGAAAGTTCTGCTTCCTAGTCTATGTTTACGTATGTTTGAAGTTAATATGTTTTTAACACAGAAAATTATTAAGAAGCGGAAATTGCCTAGATAGCAAAAAAAATCTTTTAAGAACAACGAAGTCATCAAAAGTTTTTTGGGAATCCTCCGGGCAATGTTGCCGGCAACTGTTGCTATCGGTTCAACTGTCAAAAAAGTGCTTGTGATATTTAATTTTGTTTTCTAACCATTTTTTAAATGAAATGTAAATAGTTTTTTCACTTCTCATGCTCTTAAAATGTTACTTTAGTCTCTGCATATCGGGACTAAAGCTCTTTTTTGATTTCTAGGGATTAAAGTAAAATTTTTTTAATTGACTATGGAAACCCCTAAACTACCAGTGTCTGGGTATAGACAATTTTAAAGCTGTCCACAGACCGAAGCGCGCTGCGGACGCTCCGTAGCGCCCTGCGCCTCGGTCTGTGGAAGCCTTTAGGGCGTGGAAATAGCCTCAAAAACCACTGTATAAAAATATTTAAAAAATAATAATTACGTGAAACACGATGAATAATTACGAATATTAATCTATTTAATTATAAAATATTAAAGATGAATTCATTTTATTCTGCATGTAAAGAAAGATTTCCTTTAGCTTAGGTGTTTTTTAATTTGTTTTTTTTTTTAAAGCGCTGTCGGCAAAGCAGTTCCCTGCTCTGTCGATAAAATAGCAATCCGCACTGTCGGCAAAGCAGTGCTACGTACGTACGTAGTACGGTAGATAGAGCAGTTACGTTTGAAAGTTAATATGGCGTGATTTCAAAATAATGCGATGTCAGTTGCATTTAATAGTAAATAGAAAGTAAAATTAGATATAATTTAACAAAGAATTGGCATATAGAAAATAAACTTAAAATGTCGTTTCTTTATTCACGGGTAAGTGTTTCAGTTAACAATATATTTTGTGTGTGAACTTAGTTAGATCAATTAGGTTAATTTATTTGCCGATTCTAATGAATGAACAATTATCATTCTTACATGCATAGTCCAATTAGTTTTAACATAGTCTTTAAGTTAGAATCTGTTGGCTAATTATGCAAGCATTTAAAGCGTCACTTTACAAAAAAATATAAAAGAAAAGAAAAGACAGCGGATTCTTTTTTTGCTATTTGAATTTTGAACAGATGTACATTGCTCGTATTGAGCATACATTGTAAAAAAGTAATTTTGTACGTCCTTTTTTTCCTCGCATTCAAAGTGAAAAGTAGAGTGTTTAACGCGAGACTAAACTACCATAATGACAACTCGAATTATAGCCTCCCTCGCTATCGCTCGGGTGGCTAAATATCTCGTGTCATTATGGCTTGTTTTAGTCCCTTGTTGAACAATCTACTATTATATCGTACGTGCAATTTTATTATCGATGTGAATATTTAATTTCGTTAAAGCGGTAAAAATAAACAATATTACGCCATGTATCGCACCACGTATGTGTGTAAACATAGCTTGGGAGTCTATTTTGACGTAATTTCAATGGTTATATACAATCAAATGTACCTTCCAGATTAATACAAGTTTCTTTTTATCTCTGAAAAGTTTAAAGTTTCCCGAGGCAGACGAAGTTGTAGGTAACAACCTTTTTTAAGTTAGAGTTGTATCCTACGACTAGGTCAGCGAAGAAATCTTTTTTATAGTTATCCCGCGGGAATTAAAGAGTGGGATAGAAACGCATTCATTGTATTAATCCAGAGGCCGTATTGTCAAACGCGCGGGTGCTTGCCATCGCTTTCACCGTCTCATTCTGTCACTACCTTATACCGTTTGACAGAAAGAAATAGTGAATGCAATAGCAAGCGTCTACGTAGACAATACGCTAGGTCGTAAACTGTGTGCCAAATTTTATTTTATCGGTTGAACCATTTTTTCGTGATAGAATAACAAATATCCAGCCAGATATAATTATAAATAAATATACACTCTTTCGTATTTATAATATTACTCGCCTTAATTCGCGGGTTTGCCCGCATTAAAATTTCTCCACGCTTCACGGGAAACATTTGCAATACATATTAGAGTTTTACCTGAAAAAAAGGTTACAGTAACATTTTTAAAGCACATCGTTCGCTCGGCCAACGCCATCTATTGATTGCATTCGAAGTTAACACGCGATCTTGAAATACTTCAATATTCTTGAACAGCGCCCTCTATTCTTGTTTCAAGTTAAAATAGTATCTCAAGGGATCGCATTACCGGGATATTGAGTATCTCAAGTCTCAGTACAGATCTTTGCATATCTGTAGCCAAGTTTCATCTAAATCCTTTGATCAATTATAACTGAAGATACACATTGCCGAACAAAATCCCTTTCAAAAAGTGTCCGAACTTTTTTATTTGTTTGCATAACAATTAAAATCATCACCTACACAGAAATTTGAACCTAGTCTTTACTTCATTACAGTCGAATTTCGGTTGACACTTGACAGCTAAACTTGACAATTTCACGCAACGTACTGAGAAAAAAGAAGGCCACTTTTATCAAAGTGGCGTTCATTTGGCTCGGACATTTTCGGGCGCGCGACTGTGGATCTACATTTATAATTGATCAAAGTCTAAATCCATTCAGCTCTTATTTGAGTGATTGACTAACAAACAACCAGACATGTTCACAAACTTTCTTATTTATTATATTAGTGGGTTAGGATAAAAGTAGGGTAAATATTAAGTATTTTAAACCCCCGACGCAAAAACGACGGAGTGTTATAAGTTTGACATGTCTCTCTGTGTGTGTGTCTGTCTGTGGTATAGTATACCCCGAACGGATGAACCGATATTGATTTTTTTTGTTTGAAAGGTGAATTAGTCGGGAGTGTTCTCAGCTATGTTTGATGAAAATCGGTCCAAGATGGCCGCCGCCACAAAATGGTGGATTACGTATTTTTTAGCGTTGGGGGTTTTTTTATTACTACTGTGTTCGTGTGACAACCCTATTGACTCGACCGTTTGGTTCCAGACATCGTGATCCCGTCGCTTCTGATAGCGGCGCTGTTCATCGGCAACGCGTTCATCGTGCTCATCATATACAAGTACAGGAAACGGTGAGATACTAGCCCAGTACAACCTTAGAGCACTTACATACTGCTGCAAAATTGGGTGCCCAAAATAATAATAATAATAATAATAATATCACGGGACAATAAAATTCACACCAATTGACCCAGTCCCAAAGTAAGCTCAGCAAAGCTAGCTTGTGTTATGGGTACTAGACAACGGATAAACATACTTATATAGATAGATACATACTTAAATACATATTAAACACCCAAGACCCGAGAACTAACATTCGTATTTTTCATACAAATATCTGCCCCGACACGGGAATCGAACCCGGGACCTCAAGCTTCGTAGTCAGGTTCTCTAACCACTAGGCCATCTGGTCGTCTAAATGACAGAAAGGTTTGGTTTTAAAAATATCTTATATATAAAATTCTCGTGTCGCGGTGTTTGTTACTAAACTCCTCCGAAATGGCACGACCGATTCTCATGAAATTTTGTGTGCATATCGGGTAGGTATGAGAATCGGCCAAAATCTATTTTTCATACCCCTAAATGTTAAGGGTACTTCGCCCCTTAATTTTTTCTAATAAATCGATGAATGCCGGCTGCATATACGAAAAAGGATGACGCAATGTAAGTACGGTCGTGTTCACCAATATATGCATCGCCAACCTGTCATAAATATCTATACATAGACCTTAATGTTACCGTAATAAGGTCTATGTATAGATATTTCGTCCCCTTACTGCTAAAACCGACTAACTGCATCAATGATAGTTTCGAGAAAAACGCATTTAAAGGTTTGAGTGGTACGTTCTCTAATAAAACCTAACGTTAATTGAAGTGTTTTTGTGTCTATATTTAGATTGGTTATCTGTAAGTAAAACAGTATGAAGAAATTTAGCCTATACCCAATATAAGTAGGTAAAATCACGCTTTGAGTAAAAAAAGTGGCGCAGATAGTCGGTTTTGCTTGTAGGAGATGTGTAACGTTTCGAAATTAAGCGCCATTAAAGTATTAAAATGTAATTAGTATGTTTTGTCACTTAGCTAATTTTACAAACTGCACAGATCCAATGGGGCGAAGCGAAATCCTTTGTAACGATTGCAGTTATTTTGACTCTATTCTATTTGTATATAAATTATCATGGAGTTATATTTACAAATCTGACGATTATTTGACTATAGAGCGACATTGAACATCAAACAAGATAAAAATGACCATTTAATAAATATTTAACAATTAATATTATAGAAATTAACCCAAAAAGTCCCTTGTAACCACAGGGAGGAATATAAAACCTAAAAAAAAATAACGTGTCATCGAATAATCACAACAAGGAAGTTTTTGTTCATTATCCGAGGGCTGGTACGGTTGAAAGAAAATAAACAGCTCATCTGTATCAAAACCTTGCATTTGGTATAATTCAAAATATAACTTTAATAATATTCAACATTATAGATAGAAATACACGTCATTACAATAAAATATTATTAAACACCAAAAATAATCATATTATAGGTATATCGTTAACCCACATAGTCATAGTCATTATTCGTGACTCGCCTTCGGCCACATCTGGCACGCGGTCTACGATATTTTCGCAGACAAGTGACTGAAACCAGCCATGGTACTCTTCAGGTATACCTAATACCCTTTTCGCAGATAGTCTTAAATAAGTAAGTATTCAATATTAAACGTTGTCAATAATGTCTATCAAAGCAAGACATTCAGTAATCATAAATAAAATAGTTCTCTTACATCCTTTTTATTTACCTACTTAAAGCGACCACAAAAAAATTAACCTCAAGCTGCGACAAATAAAACAAATAGGTACTTAAGTAAGTAAGTAAATACTTTATTGTACAGAAAATAAACAAACAAAGAAAAGTTACAAATGATGAGATACAAGTCGATATGAAACCATAAGAATAAATAATAACAGATTATTTATTTATTTATTCTTATGATGAAACACAAGTGTAGGTGGATTTAATACTTAATACGGTGTAATTCAATGGCCTGCTTGATTTTTTTGTTACTTTTTCTAAGTACCTCACCACCATCTGACGATTCGTGCTTATTTACAAAATCTGAAACAAAACAATTTTGTTACTAAGGTACGCTGAGGTGCGCTAAGGTGCGGTCAAGGCCGTGCGATTTGCTGTCATTTAACGCAAGAAAAAAGAATCCCGAGACTTCAACGCTCACTTTTAATTATTTTCACTATTTATTGCATCTAGATAAATATAATTAAGTAGCTTAAAACTATAATCTACACTCTTCAAAGTTTAGGTAGGTTAGAATCAGTAAACAGTTAATTTGTACTTACTTTTATTCGTATCATCGCCTCCAAGTCTAGATTTAAAAGTTTTCAAGATCTTGAACTCATTATGTACACATAAAGTATACGAACTCATTAGAAAATAAATTCAAAACGGGATGCGCGCGTGCGTGTGTAGTCTCGATCAAGGTTGAAATGCGACTAAGTGCGGGGAGGGGAGGGGCCGCTTACGCGCTCTTAAGCGGTTTTGCCTGTACTTCCTGTACTATATAATTCTGCCGCCGATAGGAGAAACGTTACATTCAAAATCAACTATACTACGTTTAGTTTGTTTTTGCAGTTGAAAATTTTAATCGATGCAATAATTTAGTACAGGAAAAAAATACTAAGGTTAGGTTTGATGGTTTTTTCAGACGTCCGAAATGCCATATTTGTTTTATAGTTTACAGCAAAAAACGACTATGTATGGTTTAGTCGCTTTATGCAGTAATACAATTGCTATTTTATTCATTAACATACACTTGGTAGCTTTTGCTTGTTATTTATTTCTGAAAATCACCAATAACCTACCTTAAGCTTGAGGTTAAATCAAGAACGGAGCGGCGTATCAAAAAACGGGTTTTACCACCAGAAAGAGCTTGGAAAGCGTATTCTAACGGTACGTATAACTCATTTTTGCCAAAAAGGGAGGTTAGTCGGTTTTAGCAGTAAGGGGGCGATTTATGAAATGTTGGCTATACAGATATTGGTGAACTCGACTGTACATGAGCGGCGTAGGCCAGTTGCAAGAGAGAGGCGAACGCGTTGCAAGAGGATGTATGAGGATGGGTTTCATTTTTTTTGCCTCGACTTTAAGGCGGGAACGAAGTTCGCCGGGTCAGCTAGTAAGGATAGGTATATAAAGTTTCAAAAACCAAATCTTTGTCTCATTTTGGGTACCCCATGGAACACACACAAACATACCTCTAAACTTAATGTGACCATACGTCCCGTTTTGAACGGGACTGTCCCGCTCTCAGGTACTCTGCCCGGGTGTCCCAAAGAGCAAATCGGGGACGAAAAAATGTCCCGTTTTCATAAGATTTAAAATAACGACACGGAAGCGGTAGTCGAACATGTATTCTCATTGTTAAAGATAATATTTCAAAAATCATTCCAAGAGTTTTACACATTTTGGAAGTTGTCACCCAGTACTAAAGTATATTTATATTTGCGCACCGGAAAAAAAAATACTAAATTGGGTGGTAAGACGTTTGTTATTTTATTGTAAAAAAAGTCAATTTCTGCCCAAAATCTCCTTAAAAAGTCATTCTCCCGTTTGAAAGTGACAAAAAATGGTCACGTTATCTAAACTACCTTATTACTATTAATGTACGATACTAGCGCCACCACACATTGTGTTCTATTTTAGAACTAATGAGGTGCATTGCATGGTGTCAACAGGCATCGATCATTATCATTAATTAGCAAGCCATCTAGTTCAGCAAATGATCTGTAAACGGCGCTGTATCGAACACTGGCTGAGTTGTTGATTTTTCGTAGACTGAGGTATCTCATTCGGTCAAAAATATGGTCTACCACCATACGGTTGAAGTTCTTTCGCACGTCATGATATAACAAGGTCGATTTTCCTTTGCAATAATATGATGACAGTGACTAATTACTTGACTCAGAAATGACAACCTTAGCGATATATAAATCTCAAAGAAACTTTTGTCAAAACTGGTAGACCACTTTCTTGGTCGACCGTACAGGGTCATCTTTAACCTATTGGGAGCTCTGGCCACTTTAGGATAAGGGGTCCCAGGGATTATGACCAACAAATACTTAGATGGGTGAAGACCAAAAAATTGCACATCTCTTAAAGCTGCATTAGCAGATATTTATAATTACTATTATTTTTTCCATTGTGATACGAAAATTATCCACACAAATGTATGGTTAATTTTCGTGTCACAATGGAAAAAGTTAATGGTAATTATAACTAGGTACCTGCTAATGCAGCTTTAACAGTGTGCAATTTTTCGGTCTTCACCCCGAAGCAAAAAGTGGGGACCGTGTTATAAATTTGACCGCTATGTGTGTGTGTGTGTGTGTGTGTGTGTGTGTGTGTGTGTGTTATTATATATACCTTAATTTTACTCTCTCTTGTATCGGCCAGTGTGAAAGCGCTCTAACTAAGTCATTCCGATTCATATCTACCGATAAACACGTCCCTTTCGCACCGCTCTAGCGTGAAAGGGACAAAGCAGTAGCCTCAGATAACGCCGGTTTGATTTACGACGTGCAATCTGTAATGTAAGATCTGTATAATGTAGTAAATAGCTACAGAAACGGCCACATGTTACGAAGTTATGCGTCAGTTTTGAGGTTAATTCTGTTTTGAATTGCGCTGAAAAGACTTTACCTTCGAAATTTAACATATTAACATGAGCTTTACGGAGATGAATAACTATAAACTAAAAAAAATAAAAACCCCTTTCGTAAATTAGGTCATTGCCCATTATGCATCTAAGATTCCTTCTGCAGCTAGCAAAAGAGCTGATAACTTTGAAACGGCTGAACCAATTTTGATGAAACATGTCTAAGAACCATCGCCAAGAAACCAGCTTTCAAATAGAAAGAACCGCATCCAAATCGGTTCACCCGTTTAAGAGCGATGATGCCACAGACAGACACACACACACACATACACACACATAGCAGTCGAACTTATAACACCCCTCTTTTTGCGTGGGGGTTTAAAAATATCGCGAAGACTGCATATGCCTATGAAGAAATTAAATGATGCGTGTGAAGTTCCCAATTCGCAACCTTTAACCTTTGAACCTTTGAAAGATTGACAGGACACCAGAGACAAGAGTAGGCATACAATGCAAAAGTGCAAAAGGGCCGAAAAAGAAAAATAAGTGAAAGGGCCTATATATTATCTGTAATATACAGGGTGGAAACGATAAGTGATCTCACTCGATTATTTCTAAACAATACAAGATGTCGAAAAACTGGTTACTGATCCTGAAAGTGCTTTAGAAGTTCTATCAAACGGTATACCTAATAAGTTATAGAATATATATTTCAAACTAAATACAAACTGAAATATAGATGCACATTATTATTATTAATCGTATGGCATTAAAAATATGAGGGCAATCAGAGAACAGCTTTGAGGTTGCTAAGCCAGGCAGCTACGTCAGGAGTCAGATCGTCCAAGTCTTCAGCAGGTCCGGGGTAGGAATGAAGGGGGCAGCGCCGGAAGATGTGCTCGATGGTTTGCTCCTCCTCACCGCAGTCGCAGAGTGGAGAGACCCTCCAACCCCACTTGTGTTGCAGGGAATAACAACGCCCATGCCCAGTTCTCAGCCTGTTCAAACGGCACCAGAGTTTGCGGGGCAGATCGAAACCTTTTGGCTTTTTTGTGGGATCAGTGTGCAGTGCGGATTTTCCCACCATGGCAGAAGACCATTCAGCCTTCCACCTATCCGCGAGACTAAAGCCGCTCAAAGTCTGAGCCGTGGAACAGGGCGGCCTCCGAGATTTCAGTCGGTGTGGAGGGGGGTAGCAGAATTCAGCATGAGCGGGCAGCGAGGGATTTCTCGTAATCTTCTCACAGATGCACAGAAAAAACCCCAGAAAAAAGACCAATGCTGGGAATCGAACCCAGGTCCTCAGCGTTCCGTGCTGCGTGCTTACCCCTACACCATCACTGGTCTAGAGGTTAGCGACGAATTTTTCCCATACATCGTACATTCCAGTCTGTTATAATCACCTTATGCAGTGTGCATCTATATTTCAGTTTGTATTTAGTTTGAAATATATGGTTTTCACGGGATGACCGTAAAAGTAATAAAAATGAAGTTGAAAAATAAATACAGAAAAAAGATACTTCATACCTAACTTGTTTTAAGTTATAGAATAAACTGGAGCTATCCGAAAATTCAATGTTTCTAGCTCCCTTAGCATTTAGTACAGTGATACAGTGTGGATGTAAACGTAGCTATCTTAAGGACACGCTTAAATTACATAATTGTTTCAGTTCATTGTGTGTGAAGTTCCCAATCCACATTGGGCCCGCGTGGGAACTACATCCCATGTCTTTTTATTCCGGTGGCCTGTGCCAAGTGGGATGTATAGTCGACCAAGAAATTCCTCTCTTAAGGTTCAATGTCAGTTGTAGGTACGGCTTAAAACGTCAGGCTATTTTCTTTTTTGACGTGACAACGCATGCACGAAAAAGGATGACGCAATGTAACGTACATACATGTCCCTTACGCGTACTCTTTGTGCTAGCGCTCGGGTAATTTTTAGTGGGGGGTGCGGGGGGGGTATTAAAGGGGGGATGAAAATTGATTGATTTTGCCGTAGGATGCACCGTTTTCAAGATATTTAGACATAGACATAGACATAACTTTATTCGACATCAAAAAAAGAAAAATACACTGACTAATACAGGAGAAAAATAATAATAATAAAAAAAAATAATACTAAAAATATTTGACAAAACACCGGTTCTCCTCCGATCACCGAGTTTAAGCAACGTCGGGCGCGGTCAGTAGGTACTTGGATGGGTGACCGCCTGGTTTCATTTTTGTTTTTTGAATGTTTTGTTATGACGTTGTCACGTTAAACAATCGTCCGTAAACCGACATTTTTAAAAGGCTTTTTCTCTTACAAGTCAATGTGACAATCAGCCTTATTGTTTTTATTTTGATATAGGAACTGTCATAAAAAATGGTAAAGCACTTACTTGGTCGACTATACAAAGGCCGAAATGTTATACAAAATATCTGTCAGTTCCATTTCTAACCTCATAAAGTCATCACGATCATGTTACAAGAAATGTTCACATATTAATATGTGTCTCTATTTCGACTCTATTTTACATTCGAGCACTTTGATTTCTTACTTAACTGCACAGAGTGACGTAACAAAGTCAATATTAATAAAGTTTCAACCACTACTGTCTGTGTATGTGTAGTCCCAAACAAAAAGTCATCGACGCGGGCAAACTAAAAGCATATGCGACCTTTATACTGTCAATCCAATAGGTATTACAACACAGCTATAATATAACATGTAGAGAATGCACCCGATGAAAAAACGAGCGTCGCAAACGCTCGCCTTTTGCCGGTGATGTCCAGTTAAATGCCTCTTTACTTGTCGAAAAATGCGAAACGACATATTTTTCAACATTGACATGCATGGTGACTTGTAAAAACGTTATTAATTTGTTGGGCTGAACTGAAACCACTATTAAAAAAAATGTTTTGGTACACTACCTACCTGATTCAATTCTCTCGTGAGCTCTTGATTTTTGTACACCGTAACAAGCTTACAATGTTGAGCTTGGTATGATTTATTTATATTTATATATATTTTTAGCGTGATTCAATATTAAAAATATTGCTCACGTCTAAGCAGCAAGACGCAGGTTGATACAAGTCATATTTCTTATCAAATTTATGATTACCATTTAAAGACTCTTTGCTCGTACGGTATTATTTTCGCATTAACTTCCGTGAAAAATCCATTAACTACCATGAAAAATCCTTCCTTTGCTCTCTTTTGGAGCAATTATTTCAGCAAAATTTAATCATTTCCTAATACTAGTCCTTATAGTCTAAGAAAAATAATAGCTAAACCATTTTTATTTAAGCCAACAAAACATTTATTTTGTTAAATGAAATCTAAGATTTTTTTTAAAAAACAATAATGTTATCCGGGTGTGCCACTATTGGCGTATGCAAGCTATCAATGTTTTCGCGTCGCTTGACTGGAGGCGGCTTCGTGCAATTGGTAGCATTCTTGGCACTGATGCCCAAGAGTTGCGGTTTCAAATCCCGTCTGGCGCACCTGAAATTAATTTCGTTTAAAATAAATTTTTCAATAACACGCAAGTTATTAGTACCTACTATTGAAGACATAACTAACTAACCATTAAAGATGGAACTGATATAAATTGTGTATGCTATAAACGGATAGGTAAAACGGTGATGAGGAACCAATTTTTCTAAATCAGTATTCGGTGGCTACCCCGTTTAAGTCGCAGTTACATGAAACAAAACGTTTATTTTTTTGAAAGAACGATTATTTGAAAAATCACTTTTTAATTAAAATCATTTTCACCCTGCACATGGTTTAGTCTATGAGCCTAGAACCTCTTTGACAAGTCAGTTTATTATACAAACTTTGACTTGAGCCCTGTCAAATTCCCTGCCAAAGCGATGACACTTGACGAAACTAGTTAACTTCAACAAATGTAAGATGACCATGCATTAGGATGGATGATTATGGTAGTTCGGTGGATGGAGGAAATTTTAAAAGTAATGTTTTTTAGGGTTCCGTACCTCAAAAGGAAAAAACGGAACACTTACATGATCACTTTGTTGTCCGTCCGTCTGTCTGTCAAGACCCTTTTTCTCAGGAACGCGTAGAGGTATCAAGCTGAAATTTATACCAAATACTCAAGTCTACTGTCCCTTGGAGCTGTGAAAAAATCAAACATCTAAGCCAACGCAATCAAAAGATACAGCCGTTTATGACGCAAATTTCCGCATATTTTCGAAACTCGCAAGGGAATCAAAACCTACAGGGTACTTCCCGTGAACTCAGAATCTTGAAATTTGGTTCGAAGCTAGGTCTTATAGCACAGATAATGGAAAAATTGCGAAAAGCATAATTTTTTTTGTCTGTCTGTCTATATCAGTAACCAACGCACATTTTCGACACTCTCAAGAGAATCAAAACCTACTGGGTACTTCCCGTGAACTCAGAATCTTGAAATTTAGTACGAAGCTAGGTCTTAAAGCACAGATAAAGGAAAAATTGCGAAAAGCATAAATTTTTTTTGTCTGTCTGTCTATATCAGTAACCAATCTACAATGATCCCACACTGCGCACGTTTTGCTTAGGAGCAGGGGTCTGCTAAGACTGGATGTTCATAGATACATATAAATTTGTATGGAACCCTCGGTGCGCGAGTCCGACTCGCACTTGGCCGGTTTTTTATTTCATTAAATAGAGACTTAATTGCTTGAGTCCTCATGTACTAAATTCCATTTTGGCTAGGGATTAGTATTTTTCAACTCCTGGTCACCGAGTAAAAATCATCTTACATCGTGTATCCCTTTCTACATCTGTCAATTTATCTGTTCCGTCTATAATATCCAGTTAAGTATGCTCTGACGGCAGGCATTGTGCAGCAAATACCGCCGTATAAAGCTATCGAATGGCCTCGCTGCTCTTATCTGTGACACAGCGGGTGGTGAGTTCACAGGAAGTGGGTCCATTAGCGTTGATTCGTGCCTCGTGCACTCGCTGTGTCGAGTTCGCTGTTTGGTTGGCTGGAGTATTGTGGCCGATATAATACGGGTTCAAAGTAAGGTTACGTTCGTTAGTATTTCAAACCAAGTAAATAGCAAACATTGAGGGTGGTGGGACCTTATGCAGTGTCCGTTCGGATTGCTATCACTGTTTTACTTGCTATTCCTAGCCCTAAGCAGCAGTGCTTACGCTGTTGTGTTCCGGTGTGGAGAGTAAGACAGCAGGTGAAATTACTGGCATATGAGGTATTCTATCCCGAAGTCGTGGACTAGTGTTTTGACCTATGGTCTCTCACGCAGAGGTTCGTGGGTTCAAATCCAGGCTCGCAGCTCGTGCGTTTTTCGGAATTTATGTGCGAAATTACATTTAAAATTTACTACGGGCTTTACGGTGAAAGAAAACATAATGAAGAAACCTGCACACACCAGCGAAGAAATTCTATAGTGTGTCAAGTTCCCAATTTGCACTGGGCCCATGTGGGAACTACAGCCCAAGCCTTCTCATTCTGAGAGGAGGCCTGTGCCCTGCAGTGGGATACATATAGGCTGAGATATGTGAGTTTTTCTATCTTGGTCCTCTAGACTGGCAACGCCTTTGCAAACCTCTGGTGTTCTGGGTGACTATGGGTGGCGTCACTTACAATCATGTGACTGTGTTACGTTCGTGCTAGTTTGTCACCTTATTTCATAAAAGATATATACTCAGTAGCTCCAAAACCAACTATCTATTTAATACATCATTTCATCCTTTGTCGCGCAGCCAAAATGTGCCGTTTGATTTGAAAAACTGCTTCTTTTGTAAAAAGAAGGTCGAGTCTTCTACTGCTCCCAAGAATCAAGCCAATTCCAAACAAGTTCTAATTTCCATCGTCCAACGGGACAGATCTGTCGAAAAAGGTATTTATATCACTAACAAAGAAGGTAATCCAACTGTTCGGCTCTGATTTGATTTATTTTCTTCATCTAATATATAAAAATCTCGTGTCACGCGTGGTGTTTGTTATCGAACTGCTCCGAAACGGCTGGACCGATTTTTGTGAAATTTTCCTCAACATTCGGTAGGTCTGAGAATAGGTTATTTTTTATACCCCTGTTCTACGCAGACTGAGTCGCGGGCAACAGCTAGTTTTGATATAATATTAGGAGTACTTACTACTCTAAAAAAGCACCGATGAGAAATAAATAAATATCACGGGACAATTCACACCAATTGACTTAGTCCCAAGGTAAGCTAAGCGAAGCTTGTATTATGGGTACTGAGCAACGGATAAACATACTTATATAGATAGATACATACTTAAATACATATTAAACACTCAAAACCCGAGAACAATCATTCGTATTTTTCATACAAATATCTGCCCCGACACGGGAATCGAACCCGGGACCTCAAGCTTCGTAGTCAGGTTTACTAACCACTAGGCCATCAGGGCCCAATTGCATAACAAAGTACAACTAATATTACAAGCGGAAATCTCGCTTCAGTTATATTAACTAGAAAGGGAGTTCCGCTTGTAATATAAGTTTGTACTTTGTTATGCAATTGGGCCCTGGACGTCTATGTACAAAACCTTAAAGGGTGCTTTTCTATGAAAGTATGAGTTTGAGCCGATATAGTAAAACACGTGCTCATTCTTTTTTTATGTTCTCAAACATGTAAGTAATCGAAACAGTAATAATTAACAACTTGCTTGAAAAAAAATCTACAAAAGTTAAGAGGGTTTAGTCACTTTTCAGTACTTATAAGGACAATATCTCTAGATAGGTTGAGATTGGGCAGCTAAAAAATACGTGTCTGTTATTCTAGACTACTCTCTAACATATATCAAAATAAATCAAATCGGTGCCGTACAGTTGGGTACGGTGGGCTGCAAAAGTGCATGGACATCTCGGGGCGATAATCGCGTGAGCGCGCGCGCGCGCGGTTATGTTAATAACGTCAAACGATCAAACACTGCTCACGCGATTATCGCCCCGAGATGTCCATGCACTTTTTCAGCCCATCGTACCTTTCCTTGTCAGTATATAGCATAACCCTTGGTAGCCTAGTGGTTTGACCTAGCCTCTCGAGCAGAGTATTGGGGGTTTAAACCCAGTTTCGCACAACTAAGTTATTCAAAAGTTCGGCGCGAAAATACGTTTGGAATTTGCCACGCGGAAGGAAAACATGGCAAGGAAACCTAGACACATCTGTGGCGCAATACAATGGTGTATGTGAAGTTCACGATCCGCAATGGGACCATGTGGGAATTATGGCCTGAACCCTCTCACTCTACAGGGTTATTTGTAATTCACTAGCATCCTTTTAACCCCAAACTCCTACCACTTAAACAAATGTTTTTTGTTTTACGGCTTTTGTCATAACTTAATATTTTTGGTGTAATAACGTTTTGAAAATTTGAAATTTCCTCTTATTTTTACGATACTCAGTGTATTTGTATGGGAAAAAAAGTGCTTCATTTTAAAAAGTCGTAAAACAAAAAACATTTGTTTGAGTGATAGGAATTCAGGGTTAAGAGGATGTCAGTGAATTAAAAATAACCCTGTATAAGGCCTGTGCCATGCAGTGGGTGGGACGTATAGTATAAATCTTCCCCGGTGAATTTTTCGCTTCGAGCCATCACATTAAATTTGAACCTTAATACTATGACGATACCGTTTGTTTTGAAAGATAAGGGCTCGAAGCGAAAAATTCACCTGGGAAGATTTATACTATATACTACAGGCGGAGAAGTAAGTTAATTCGGTTCTTGTTGCTCCATTAGTTTCAACAGCACTAATCCTAGTTTAGGACAGTTTTTCGTACTTATTCCGTCTCATCCAACTACTTAATCACGTATTAACTTACTTTTACTCTGAATTAACTAGTTTGCGACGTTAGAGGATTTTTGTCGCTTTTCTAAGTAGCATTATATAACAACAAAGTTGCCTGTGTTGCTTAATCAAAAGAGACTGGATTTATTTAGTCAGTAGTTAAATAGTCAAAGCCTCCTCTCAGAATGAGAGGGCTTGGGCTGTAGTTCCCACGCAGGCCTAGTGCGGATTGGGAACTTCACACACTTCAAATAAATTTTGTTATTATGTTTATACTTAACTCTACAGTAGGTAAATAAACTCAGTACCTACAGAGAATTATTTTTTACTTTTTTTTTATCAAACCAAGACGACCAGACGACCAGACCAGACCAGATGGCCTAGTGGTTAGAGACCCTGACTATGAAGCTTGAGGTCCCGGGTTCGTTTCCCGCGTCGGGGCATATATTTGTATGAAAAATGCGAATGTTTGTTCTCGGGTCTTGGGTGTTTAATATGTATTTATGAACTAAAGAACTAAAACAATTACTTTGCTCACCCGCGACCTTACAATTGTTACGTTTATGCAAGAAATGTGTGTTCATGCAGTTCCTCCACCTCCACACTGTACGAACACACACAAATCACACAAACACAACTATCACCACCACCAAGCTACACTGACGCGTTTCGAACTCAACCAGAGCTCATCTTCGGAGTTACCACAACCATATGCTATGCTACCAAATGTTAAACTAAAAAACCAAAACAAATGTTTTAACTTGTCACTGTAACTTCACAAGTACCCACTTTATTTTTCTTATTCTCAAACTACCCCACAAAAATTAACTTTTATTGACATATTATAAAACTACCTTGAATTTTTGTTTATTTATTTATAAGGCATATTTTATTAATACTAACTGTTCAAATTAGACCCAAGCCGCAGTAAAGGAGAAGATACTAAATTTACCTGTTCATTAATAATAGACCCCATAGTGTTGTATCTAATTATTTCCTTGCATTCCAGAGCATCCAGACGCAACCCCTTGCCGCAATAATGTAACACTTCATAAGAATCTGAATCTAACAATGAATGATTTGATTCCAACAAATGTTTTGCAAAATTCGATCTATCTGGATGCTCATTCCTATATGCCGAAACATGCTCTTTAAATCTAGTATTAAAACTTCGGCCTGTCTGTCCTACGTATATCCCATTGCAGTCATTACAAGTAAGCTTGTATACCCCCGATCTAGTTCCCTTATCTACCTGTTCTTTGTGGTTACATAGCCTAGAGTACAAAGAGTTGTTAGTCTTAAAGGCAACATTAATATTGTTTGATTTTAAAATGCCATAAATCTTATCAGACAAACCCCCAACGTAAGAGATGCTAGATCTATATTTGTTAGTAGACTGAGAAGGTAACGCAGCGTAAAGCATGCTATTTACTAACCGTGCCTGCTTCTTTTGAACTAAACTATCTACCATTGATTTTGTATAACCATTTGAGATCGCTATCTGATAAATAGTACTCAACTCTAAATCAAAATGTTCCTTAGAAAGAGGCACAGTCAGAAATCTATTAACATAACAATGGAAAGCAGCCAGTTTATGCTGCCACGGATGATTAGAAGATGCTGGTATAACAGCATCTGTGTACGTGGGCTTACGGTATATTTTAAATTGATGTTTACCATTTAATTTTGAAATCGTTAAATCCAAAAAGTTCAACGGACAATTTTCCTCCAATTCTTTTTTGAACTTTATCTTTACGTGCTTGTTATTCAAACCATTAACAAACACGTCAAGCTGTCTCATACTCCCCCTCCAGCATAGGATCAAATCATCAACATACCTAAAATAGTACACAATATTACTATTACCCACAATATACTGACTCTCAAAATGATCCATAAATATATCTGCCATTAAAGGACTCAGAGGTGAACCCATAGCTATACCCATAGTATTTAAGTATGTATCTATCTATATAAGTATGTTTATCCGTTGCCTGGTACCCATAACACAAGCTTTGCTAAGCTTGCTTTGGGACTAGGTCAATTGGTGTGAATTGTCCCGTGATATTTATTTATTTTTATTTATTTTTTTATCAAAGTCAAGTTAATAATTAGTAATTACCTGCCTCTATATAAAAATACTAGCTTTTTACCACCACTTCGTCCGCGCGCAAATAAAATTTAAGATAAACGTCCCGCGGGAAATTAAAAAAACCCTTTTTAATGTGCCTCTTTGATCTTTATTAAATTATTTTATTCCTGTTATAATCACGCTCTTGGATGCCAAATTTGAAGTCTATAATAATTATAGTTACGAAGATAGGGCCACTTTTAAGCGAAAATATAAATCCCATTTATTCCCTATCCAGTGGAAATTTGTTGCGTTATTTATTACAAGAGTGTAATAAACCCAAGGTGTATTTAGAAAAGTTAATTCAAGTAGGTAAGCTTTAAGAAGTTAAACGTTGAACCCGTCACTCCCGGAGTCCTCAAACAATTTAATTGCACATCAAGCTGACCTAATTATTAAATTGCGAAAATTCATTCCCATTAAAAACTTCTGAATTCATCTTTTACGTTAATTTATTAATGGGACTTCATGTTTGCGTATTAAAAGTTTGAGGAAAATTATGAATAATTTTAGGCGAAATTCGTGTTGCAGGTTAAAAGTGTAAATGTAAATGTTTGTCTTTGTTAAATTCTTTTTCTTGGCGTTATTTATTTTATTTGAAAAACTCGTGTCTAAACCAAACTTAACTTCATTATTTTTTGTGGGTAGTTTGTTTGAGAAAAATAAAGTGGGTACTTGAGAAGATACAGTGACAAATTAAAACATTTGTTTTGTTTTGTTAGTCTAACATTTAATTTGGTAGCATAGTGAATTAGCGGTACTCTGAAGATGAGCTCTGGTTGAGTTCGAATCGCGTCAATGTAGTTTGGTGGTCGTGATAGTTGGGTTTGTGTGTGTTCATACAGCGTGGAGGCGGAGGAACTGCATGAACACGCTTCTTGCATAAAAGTAGCAATCATAAAAGGTCGCGGGTGAACAAAGTAATTGTTTCAGTTCATTAATATGGATCTCCACAAAGTAACGCCTGATTCATTAAATTACTAGAAGTCGACATATTTTACAGACTTTTTAGGTCTACTACAGAAGAGCGTTTTTTAGAATCGAAACAAAAAATTGCAGTCTATTATTTGCGTAAACTTAAGTTTATTTAAACGTGGTTACATTATAATACATATTTATAAAATTTACAACCTACCTAACAAGACTTAAGTTTACAGCTGTTATTTAGTATTAATTTAGGGTTAGAAAGTTTTAATCGCCCGGGTTTTTAAAAGCCTGAACTCTGATAAATCAAAACAGCGATGGCGTAGTTTAAAGATGTCTATGAATAACTTAAATACTTTAAACTCTTTATGAATAACATCAAACGAGCACAAAAAGACAAAATATCATCTCGTAAAGTTTTTAACTGGTTGATGCTTATGTACCGAATTCATGTTCATTGTAGGGACGTTATAGAATTTTGTAAATTTTAGCATAGCTAGCTGTATTACCACTTTACAAGAGCTAGCATATTCAAATTATTATTCAACTATTCAGAAGTTTCATTTTACAGCGAAACAAAAGTGCTAAGGTCAGTTGCATGACTTTAAGAATTCCACCGTGTTGTAAAGTATCCTTTTTTGTAAATGATCAAAAAGTAAACACAACTAAGCGTATTTTATTTAACCCGCCTTAACCCGCGAATTTCCAACAATTACATCATGACATGATCTTCATTTAAGTTTTATGTAGAAAATCCGTGCAGAAGGTTGGGATTTCGGGATTTTACATACGTATTTCCCGATCTCGTGAGAACATCAGAAGAAATAATAGTATTATTCCCGCAATCCAGCTATCTATATACCAAATTTTATACAAATCCATCCAGCCATTTTAGAACGAAAGCCTAACAAACACACGCACACCTCGCAAAATTTCGCAATAATAATAATTTTGACCAGTGGTGGTGTAGGGGAATGGCACACGGCACGGAATGCTGAACACCTTGGTTCGTTTCCCAGCGCTGGTCTTTTTTCTGGGTTTTTTCTGTGCATCCATATTTAAGTTTGTAATTAGTATGAAATACGAGTATACCTCTATGGTTTTCACGGGATGACCGTAAAAGTAATAAAAAATGAAGTTGAAAAATAAAAATGCATAAAGATACTTCATATCAAACTTGTTTAAATTTGCAAGTAATGCAACACTCCGGGCCAAAAGTCTCCCCGCATGTTTTTAATACCCTCCCAATTTTGGGTGGACTCTGACCAGTTCTCAATGATCATATCTAAATTGTCATCTCTATCCTGCGGTACCCGTTTTGTGACTTTATTTCATATTTTGTTGCAGGAAATCCGACGACATCGATGACGAATTCAACACCATTCCACTGAGCGTCAACGGCAACGTACACAGTGCGGGAAACGCAGTCTAGACATACAATTCGACGAGAGATTACACATAAAACGGCCATAGACAAAAGAGATTTAGTTTCCATTTACTGTGAGAACCATCGCTTTATTACTTAGTTGTAAGATGTAGCCAATATAAGAGAAGCGAGCGGCAGTACAGAGGCACATGAACATATTTGGAAGAAGATACTTACACTTTTGGCTGATGCTTGTGGATGCGGAAGTATGTAGAACTTTAATGTGTAATCTCTCTATGGCTGCTGGTCTAACGCGTCGGTGATCGGTTAAAAAAACGATTCTAGTCGCCGCGTCTGCGTGCGGCCTTAGGCCTTAAGTTACCATATTTATCCTTTAATTACCTCAATTAGACAGTCCGAGCGATGGGTTCTTCAGACAGGCAGGAACGCAATGTCACAGGTCAATCTGTCGCTGTCAAGTTTAGGCGAAGCAACTGTAGCGGTCTTGAAATCAAGCCAGTAAAGTACCTATTAATTAAAATGACGGCTGTGAGTGCGGCGAGAACTTGTAATTTTACTATTCGAGAATATTCAGAACAGAAAAATATTTTTATTTGACCGTCCTTTCTGATACGCGAATTGCTAACTCCATACTCATGCTGTTGTAAAAATAATAAGTGAATTCGTCACTACTTTTAAATAGCTCGTATCTATACATCGATAATCTTGCTAAGTGAACTTTAATCCATGAGCTTTAAGGTTTAGTTCAGTTTGCAGATTGAATTGAGATATTATGAGCTTTTTTTTTCGCTAAACTTGACAGATTTCAGATTGACTAATATCTAGTGATGAGAAATTCGTTCGATTGATTCATCCAATAGCGTTTAGATAATAAGTAAGGACTGATATAATGTAAAATACTCGTTTATTTTCATTCGCACATCTGTCACTGCCTTGTTTCTCACATAGTATACGTCAATTACAGCGTTGTTGGCTCTAGCTATGCTAAGTATTTATTATAATTTCGTTTCGTCTCGAAATTGTTGATGTTTTTGTATTTGGCGAAGTCTGTATAGATTCAGTAATGAATAAAAGCACTTTATCTTTCGTTCTTGTGTCATTAATTATGCTTAATAGAGAACTGTCAAGTACGTGAAATACCTAGAGTTGTGAAGTAGTCACGTGCCTAGAACAAGTCTTCCCTAGACACGTTAGTGATTTATTATTCTGACCTACTATTCAAATGGGATCTAACTGAAATAGAAGGAGAGCTGACAGCTGAAGTTTTTGTTTTTGTAGTTTATGTCGCATCATCATCATCATTTCAGCCGAAAGACGTCCACTGCTGAACATAGGCCTCCCCAGGCCTCCCCCAAGGCTCGTCAAAGAGATCGGTCCTTTTTTTAGGGTTCCGGAGCCAAAAAGGCAAAACGAAACTCTTATAGTTTCGTCATGTCTGTCTGTCCGTCCGTCCGTCTGTCTGTCTGTCTGTCTGTCTGTCTGTCTGTCCGCGGCATAGCGCAGTGGCTATTAGTGCTAGAAAGCTGTAATTTTTTATGGATATAATATATAGCAATTACACCGATAAAGTGATAACATAAATTTAAAAAAAAAATTTTTTAGGGTACCATACCATAGACTTGTATTTCTTGTATTGGTGGTGATTTTTTTTTGTCGTCTAACTTTATAGTGTGGGGTTTCGTTAGATAGGTCTTTTAAAACGGGGTTGAAAGATGATTTTTCGATAAAGTGATTCGTTTGCAAAATATTCAACTTTAAAGTGAATTTTTTTGTTAAAATAAAGCTTTGCAATAAAAATTTTTGAAAAAATCAGGATGGGAGGAAATACCTCAAATCAACAAGAAAAACTATTAACTGCTAAGTTTTCTTGAGAATTATTAGTAGTTTAAGAGTAGCAGCCTGACCTATAAAAATATTGCTTGTTTAATACGGACAGTAAAATTAATAAGATTTGCAAGGAATTTTTCGTAAGAGCTGCGGAACCTTATCCTGGGCGTGTCCAACACGCTCTTGGCCGGTTTTTTTTATGGTGCGGAAAATGCACCTTATGCATTCGTGTTCGGGGAAACAGAGGGTATGTGGGGCTCTCCCACAAGGGACCTACCCACTAAAAACCGCACGGATTCCCTCGTTACCATGTGAACGCTACGGGAGCATGAAGAGACACCGCGACGCCCACTGGCCGCCCCGGGATGGGGCTCCTGTGTCAACACGTTCCGGCAACCTTAACATGTCACATACCTACTGTAAAGTAAGGTAGTTTGAATCCACCACGAAATATTCCTAACAGAACTATGTTTCTAAATTTGAAAAGGCAGCAACTCGTTCAAACTATTAGATCTGGTATTTGAATTCAAATTAAGTGATGTGAAACCTCACGAGAATTTGATGAGAGTTGCCAAGAGAACACCGTGCCAAATTTCATATGCCTAGACTTAGCGTTTGAAATTTCAAGATTTTACATGTGACACTGCCTATATTCCAATTCCGTGAGAATTTTAGGTTAAAAAGTAGCCCAAGTTTTATTTACGAAATACTATTGTCCATGGTCCAAATGTTTCCGGCTTAACAAAGAAAAGAAGTACATATATTCACAAAACTTCTTTTATTTTTCGATATATATAGTGGTAGAGCCATGTTGTAGCTAGCCGCTGCATCACGAATGGGCCGGCTCATCCGGGGCAGTACCACCCTCTCACAGAACACCGGCGTGAAGCAGCAGTAATCCTGCTTGCGTTTCGTACGGTCAGTGAGAGTGCCGGGGGCCCAATACTTCACCCCTTCCCTCTCCCCCTCCCTCTCCCCCTTCCCCTATTCCCTCTCCTTTAGGGCCGACAACGCACTGGCATCGCGTAAAGCGCTGCGGGTGTCTATGGACAGTGGTGTTCATTTAACATCAGGTGACCCACTAGTTCGTTTGTCTAGCCTATCTAACATAAAAAAAAAAAAAAAAAAAAAATAGTCTCCCTCTATTTCAATGCACTTTTCAGATTGAATTGAAATAGAGGAAGAATATCGAAAAATAAATATATGTACTTCTTTTCTTTGTTAGGCCGGAAACTTTTGGACCTTCCCTCGTATCTATATACCAAATTTCATCCAAATTCATCCAGAAATCGTTGCGTAAAGGTTACAGAAATGTTGCAAAACTTTAAATTTATGATATTAGGCACCTATTAGGATTAGTAGAATTCGCAAATAAAACACCCTGTTCTAAAATACACTTATGGTTTACTTAAAATTAATTAAATACATTGTCGACAATAATAATTAATCAACAAAAGCGCGAAGTTGGCGGAAGATACAGCGGGTAAGTAAATTCGGGATTAAAATTACCTTCTTAGATTGTACAGGATGAAAGATAAAAGAAAGGAGCACGGATTTAAAAAAAGAGGTCAAAAAGGCCCCTCATACTCGAGCTGCGAGTTAACACCACAAAAACCATCACATTAACATTAATAATAATAATCATCATCATCCCAGCCTATATACGTCCCACTGCAAGGCCTCTTCTGAGAAATGAGAGGGCTTGAGGCGCAGTTCCCATGCGGACCTTTCCGAATCGGGAACTTCACACACATTATTGAATTTTTCTTCCCGGGCGTGTGCAGGTTTCCTCGCGATTTTTTCCTTCACCGTTAATCTCATGGTAAATTTCAAAACAAAGTCGCTTCCCGCTGTCTGTCTGTCCCTATGTATGCTTAGATCTTGAAACTACGCAACGGATTTTGATGCGTTTTTTTTTAATAGATAGAGTGTGTTCAAGAGGAAGGTTTATATGTATAATACATGCATAAAATACCCCACCCGGTGAAGTCGGGGCGGGTCGCTAGTTTAGATATAAACTCCAATAAACTTAGAATTGTTTAGCCTGGGCTTGAACCCACGGTCTTCTGGTTGAGAGGCCATAGGTCAAATCGCTAGGCTACCATGACTTACAAGGGGTATGTATTACAATACCGAAGTACGAAAGACCGAATGTATTAAAACACCGAATGGGTCAAAAGACCGACACGATTTTTTTCTGAAACCGTTAACTTTTTAAGATTGTTATAAAACAAACCTAACCTAACCTACTTAATGGGTTCTGTATGATGCCGTTTTAATAAATTCTGAGAAGTTTACGGTTTCAGAAAAATATCGTGTCGGTCATTTGACCCATTCGATGTTTTAATACATTCGGTCTTTCGTACTTCAGTATTGTAATATATACCCCTTACAAGTTAAGGTCACGGGTGAGCAAAGTAATTGTTTCAGTACTTACAAGTTAGTCATTCAGTCCGACTTATCTTTTCGTCGGAGTAATGTTGTGTAAGGAACGCCGTGGTAGCATACTGGTTTGACATATAAGTAGCCTTTGAAGTAGAGGGTCGTGGGTTCGAACCAGAGCTCCCACCACCGAGTTTTTCGAAATTTAAGTACTAACGTGCGAATTTACATTTGGATTTTTCCGTGAGATTTACGGTGAAAGAAAACCTTGTGAGGAAACCTGCAAACACCTGCGAAGAAATTCAATTGTGTGTGTGAAGTTCCCAATCCGCACTGGCCCCGCGTGGGAACTACCTTTGCAATGGACGTATGATGATGATGATAAATTTTTGGTAATTTTGTAGCTTATAAAACCGTGTAATGATTTATGGGACTACCGTTTGCGTGAATTCGACTCTTTACAATACAATACAATACAAATATTCTTTATTGATCACCAAAAACAGTACAGTGACATTACAAAAATAAAAATTCAGGTACACAATAGGCGGTCTTATCGCTAAAAAGCGATCTCTTCCAGACAACCAATTACTCAGAAATTAATAAATATCAACAGACTAATGTAGGTGGCAGAAATAACAGACTTTCTTTACTACTCTTCATCGGGCCACTTGCATTAGAAACAAACAATCAATATTTGATTTGATCAAGTGCGGGTAGTTCGAGATACAGGTGCTGATTCTAATCGGAATCAAGTGCGGGTAGTTCGAAAGACTCGAGCCACATGAATAGATAAACGGAACAGAATAAATGCTTCAAACAACGCCGCGCACGCATTACACTACTACACGCACAACATATGTGTGCGTGACCTGTCACAGACAGGACGGGGGGGGGGGGCGTGCACCGGCGCCCGCTCGGAGACAAACCGGTTTGAACTAGCTCAGTTAGTAGACAAAGTTCAGGTGTCCCGCCAGCGAGGACGCGACCGTGTAGCGTTCAGCTACATAGTTCGGGTGTTCGGTTGTTTTTAAGATGCCTACCTATTGTAGTGTTGTAGATATACAAATATTAGATACTGAAGTACTTGTTTGAATAAAATATTTTGATTTTTAATTTTTTTTTTACCGAGTGACTATAATTTTGAGCTCTGTTCGACAGCTTTTATTCTGTTCCGTTTATCTATTCATGTGCTCGAGCGGCTAAACGAACTTGACACCCTACACTTTTGACCACGGCTGCTGCAATATGGCCGAAACGTCGAGGTAAATATTATTTGCGTGTTAAATCCTAAATTATATATAGTATAATAATTATTAATATATAGTATAATAATTATTAGTAGTATAATAATTATTAGAAAACTCTATAAAAGTGTTCATACGTTAAAAACTTGTTACAAAAGCTTTTATTTACGATCCTGGCTTCCGGCATAAAACCTGATATGGAAGCCACATCTAAGGATCCATGTACTCAGGGGAACTTGCTTCACGCTTTTGAAATAAGATACGAGCAAAGTATAACATAACTTTTACTCGTACCTACCTTGTTCCGCAAGTTCTCATGATAAGAACCTGATGTTAGGTTGTCTAAGGTTCCGTACCTAAACCTTTTCAACCAAAACGTAAACCTACTTTGAATCTTATGTCATTGTGTCAAGATCACTTTGACGTTGAAGCCAAAAAAAAACTGGACAAGTGCGAGTCAAACTAGCCTGGAGAGTAAGTTAAGATGTTTTTTCTTTAAGTAGTTTTTACTTGTAGATTGGAGGAAAGCCTTTAAGAAAGTGTGGTTTACTCGTACCTAAATATGGGGGGCACAAATCTGCAGAATTGAAGATTAAAAAACTTGCGTAACACGTTCGTGTTTTAATACTTAGCGTAAATTTATAGCAGCACAGACATACGATAAGGGTTCCGGTTTGTCACTCAAATGTTGAACCCTAAAAAAAAAGCTTTTTAGTCATACGACCGTCTCGCATTTTTAGCTCTTATGACATTTCTAATCCTCTTATTGTTTCTTGTTAGTTCTGTATTTGTATTATTATGGCAGAGAGAACTTATAATGTACTAGAGTTATTAATAAGTCTCAAGGCGCCTATTAATTTACAATAGCATATTGTTTTAGATACGAAAAAGCTATTTTATTTTACTGACAGTAGCAATTGAGCTCACAAATACTTACCCTTTATTAATTCAAAGGCGCTCCACAATCTATTTTGATATTAAACCATTTCGTCCAAAAGTTATTTAATCTCCATAAACTAAGAGTACCTATGGAACATTGGATATGAAAGTTAAAACACTAATGGTTTGTTTGAAGTTTCACGAATTTTCTATTGTTGGGGCGTATTAGCAACTTTTAGATACGTACTTGTTAGACTGTGAGTATAAGTATTGGCAGGTATACCGTGTACAATCACGGAAGAAAATACATTAAAAATTTTAGTAGTTAGGTATTAATATTTACGCTTAATTTGATTTCAAATGGGGGTATCGTGCAATAGTAGATTGAAAGAGCATAAAGAGATCCATTTCACCCGAGATGTTCGTATAGCCAGCCGAGCAGGTACGGCGAGGGTGGATAAACACTTAGAGGGGAAAATAGGTTTAATGCTCGAGTTACACTATGCTTTTAACTTCGATTGCAAGGAAATTATAAACAGCGACATTGGAAATAAAATTTACAAGCTCTTATTTTTCATGCATAGCATTGCTACCCAAGGAAGTTATAAAAAGAAACAAGTAACATATATTTTATAAGTTGCGTTTGTTTTTTGGCCTCTGCTAGAACTGAAAATGCTAATTGCGACAAGGAACAAAGGCGAAAAAAACGCAGTTTTTCCTTCCCTTCTTGTGAAGGAATTAGTGCGAATAAAATCCGCAATAGTTCCTTCGAAGGGACAGCCAAAGGAACTACCGCGAATTATCTCCAAATCTCACGAAACCTCATCAATGGTGATCGAAAACCGCCTTAATCGCCTCACGAAAATAGACGCCCCCTAATTATCGTAACCGTCTTGAGCGATAAGATCTTCAATTTTTATCATAATTGCTTGATTATAGTTATTAATGAATAGGGTAAACAACAACGATCAAAATCTTGGCTTTGTCACGCAGGGGGAACGGTGTACGAGGCTTTATAATAGGGCGCGTACACGAGAAGGCTCTTTGATCGACACGCGCACTAATGTTAGTATAAGGAGGTATTAGGTATGTATACTTACTTGTTACAGTAATGCATTATTAAGACAGTCTTTACGATAGAACTAATGAGGAATAGAAATGTCACGCGAGCTTATAATGCGACCACATAATTATGACTAAAAGGCCATTTAATTATCTATCCATTCCATATCAATACTTAATATTTTAAATGCAAAAGTGTTTCTGTCTGTCTGTTACCTCTTCAAGCTCAAACCGCTGAACCGATTTAGATGAAATTTAGTATGGATATAAAATAATAAATCAAGATCAAGTGCAGGTAGTTCGCTACGTAAAGGGAATAAACGTTGGAGCCGGTCAATCAGAGTGTAGCGATCGCCATGGTTTTGCGATTTTTTTTCAATCCTATTATATGGCACTAGCTTTTTCTAGCAACTTCGTCCGCGCAGAAATATAATGTTTAGTCAACTCCCAATCTATGTCCCGCGGGAAATTCCAATAATCCCTTTTTGATGCACCTCTATGGTCCTAAAGGAATTGTTACAAGCTAGGGTCCCGTTGAATTAAACATATAAATCCTGTTCCTTAACCAAAGAGTATTGTAATATTATATGAACAAGAGTGGCAACTCTATGGTCAAAAATGCATGTATGGAAGGTGCTGCCGCCCTACGGCAGCTCAAGAACTAATGTGACGTATGTATAGATATATACCTATCTATATTTATATGTTGGTAGTGATGTACAGCTATAGATACGCGTACCTATAGCAATGTACAGTCAAGGATTTTAATTGATAGGCTAATTGCCACTATTCGTATTTTAGCCGTCTAATTCAAATCAGCATATACGAAGTATAAGCGGCTAAACCCGATTTGCATTATACGGCTAAAATACGAACATTGGCAAGTGGCCTATCAATTAAAGTCCTTGACCGTACAATTTGGTACGCCATGGCCATGGCCGATGAATGACAACTGACAAGTTTGACAAGTCAACCAAGATGGCCGCTAATTTAGTTCTTTGGCAAACACCAGAGATCGCTGTAGTCGCATGAAAAGTGATGATATATGTAAGTGTGCCCCCCCTGTCAATAACTAAAAAACTGATCCTAAAATTAGGTTTTGGATCATTATTTTATTTTAGGGCCATTAATTTTTTGTGAAATATAAGGCATACCTGGTGATTTTTTCAAGTGTACCTAGGTAAATAACTTATATAAAAACTAAAATAACTTAATCTTTTAAAGCAAAAAACTTTAAATTTAAAGAAATCCTGTGGAAAAAATTGGTAACTCAGCGGAGAATACACCAATTTCCATACAAATGGCGGGGACATGCATGTCCACTGCGTTACCTACTTTATACATAATAATGATTACTTTTTATACTTAGTGATAATTTTAAATGTAAGCTTAATTATGTACCTATTTAAATGTTTAATAATAAAACCGAGCACTTTACCGTTTTTGTAAAAAAAATATTTGAAGAGCATATTACAAAAAATACTGGCCCTAAAATAAAAATAATGTTCCTTTTAATGACCCACTTGGATGCCAAATTTGAAGTCCCTAACAATTAGTTATGTTGTGTACACCACTGTCTGCGCATCGTGGACCCGCATCCCTGTTGCCGCCGGCAAACGCTGGCAATAGGTACCGGCGCGCGACGCCCGCGCCCCTCCCTCTCTTCTTTGCTGGGCTCGCGCACGCGGCGCTGCGCGTCCGCTGATCCGCTCCCAGACATTTTTACTGTAATATTATTTGAACCAGTATTATACCATTAATTTAGCATTCAATATTTTATTGAATAACTTCACATTAGGGCTAGATCCCACACCGCTTTGAAGCGAAAATATAAATATCGAAGAGGAGTTTCGAAGAATACCTTCTTAGCAGATACCTATCGTCATAATAGCTACATATAAGTGTGCCATAATAATATGCTACGGCTACACACATCGCGATAACGCGAATATTCGCATTATCGCGATGTATGTAGCCGAATATTCGCGAATACTTCGGCACTTCGCCCGAAGCCGCAGACCCTTCGCCCCGCTGTCGGTAAATTTAAATTGCGTGGCCGTAGGCCGAAGACGAAGTTTTATCGCGATAATTCTATCGCGATGTGTGTAGCCGTAGTATCAGTACAATCCGTTCAGTGATTTGAGCTACGCGTTGATTGATCAGTCAGTCACCTTTGCCTTATAAATATAGATTCCCAAATTATTAGGTTAATTAAATAATCTAGACACGCGGCAGCGTGTCAAGCCATTCAAGCAATTAAGTACTCTGTGATCATGACTACGGCCCAACACGGACGTAGCTATATAATATATCAGTCATTCAACCTTATTTATGTTGAGTTTATGTATTTTTTATAATCGCTTTGAACGCGACTGTACCTGTAGAGCCTCACCACACGCAGGCCGGATTACTTCCAATATTTAAGGCCCTTTGAACCACCCGCCCCAAATTGAGGCAACGAGTAATGCTTCTGTTTAAAACATATTTATAGCTCCTGGAATTAAGCTAACAAGCCAATTTAACGAGTGCAAAAAGTATAAGTACATTATTTTAAATATTACTTTTTATCAATCTTTTATACCTATCTATGAGGGCGTCGCGCATGGTCCAGGGGTAAAAGGATGATAGTTCGTTACATTTGTAACCCCCGACACGAAAAGAGGGGTGTTAAGTACTTATAAGTATGTTTGTGGCATCATAGCTCTTAGACGGGTGAACCAATTTGGATGCGGTTTTTTTTTCATTTGAAAGCAAGTTTCTTGGCAATGGTTCTTAGACTTGTTTTATCAAAATTGGCTAGCGGTTTCAAAGCTCAGCTCTTTTGTTAGCTGCGGAAGGGATCTAAGACGCATAATGGGCATTTACTTTATTTTCAAACATTTGTATGACCTAATCGCGTTGGGGGTTTTTAAAATATTAAATTTTAACAAGATTATGTTATGACCATGCTTAACTCAGAGTTAGCATTTGGAGTTATGTAAGTATCTAATTAACTCTTATTATAAAGCCGTGGTGGCTTACTGGTTTGATTTATGCTCACTCAATCAGAGAGTCGTGGCGTGGGTTCAAACCTTGCTGGCACCTCTTAATTAATCGGAATTTCTGTGCGAAAATACATTTGTTAACCATGAGACTTACGGTGAAGGTAAGCATCGTGCGGATACCCGTATAACTACACCTGCCAAGAAATTCAATGGTGTGTGTGATCCCTATCGGCACTAGTCCCACGTGGGAACTACGGCCCAAGCCCTCTCTTTCTGGGTAGAGGCGAGATGCGAGATGGTCGATCCATAACATCTATAAGCTATAAAGACTTCGAGCGAAATATCTAGGTTAACCATTTGCCCCGTGTGTAGATACGAGTATCATCATCATCATCATCATCATCATCATCATCATCATTTCAGCCGAAAGACGTCCACTGCTGAACATAGGCCTCCCCCAAGACTCGCCAAACAGATAATATACGAGTTCTGTTTGATACGATACGAGTATAATTAAATTATACCTTAGAAATAGATTTTTTTCTTTTTTTGTTAGCTATTTTTCAAATTTAGGGAACAGGGCAAATTACAAATGATCGGTTCTAAAGTTTCAAGATATTATTAAGTTTTGGATTACAACAGTACTGTGATAAGTGATGACTGTAGGTATCACACTTACTGTTGTTTCGTGCACTGTTGGCTGCGTCTTGCGCTTTAATATAGTGAGATAAGAAGTCGAAAGCTGGTTAATTTGAGAATTTATTAAAAAATTCACCGTTGGTTTAACCACAGCGCAATACGTTGAACTTTTAATATTTTTTCTTGATTCGGTCCAAGTCACATGTGAACCTGAAAGTGAAAAGCGCTAACTGCATAAAAATGAATAAGTTTTTTGACGTGACAACGTCTAATAAATCGATGAACGCCGCCCGCCGGGTGCGAACACGAAAAAGGATGACGCATTGTAACGTTACGTAACGGTTACATGTAACGTTACATGTACTTACAGAGCGGCGAGGGCCAGTTGCAATAGAGCGGCATAGGCCAGTTGCAATAGAGCGGTGAAGGCCAGTTGCAATATTACGTAATACAATCGTAGTACTAGCACTCGGGTAATTTTTATTGAATGTTTTGTTATGACGTTGTCACGTTAAACTATCGTCCGTAAACCGACTTTACAGGCACCCGTTTTTTTTTGCTGTAGTTTCATTTGCACTATTGGCTAGCTCCGTTACGGTATATAGCATGTACCGTAACAATACAACAATACAATACAAATATTCTTTATTGATCACCAAAAACAGTACAGTAACGTTACAAAATAATGTACGTATGTATGTATGTTACGTAATGGTGCAAATGAAACTAAGTACGGCTTTTTTATCAATAAACAAAACACATTTTTGCTCCCACAGCCGAAACCGTCAGAATTCGTTCCAAATCTTATCGTCATCTGAAACACGTGAAGTCTTATCAAACGTTAGTGACATGTGACATATTAAAGAACCTCAGGAACTTATCTTATTCCACCACAAAAGCCTGGAAGAAACGTTGTTGGATTTCTATTATGTTTTCTGCACTAGTGCAACTTAATTGAGATAGAATCGGGGGGAAAGAGGTACAGGGAGACTACGGAACTAATTTATTTACATCCCAGTCTATTTGCATTCCAGTGCAGGGAACTTAGATTCGTACCACGCGGCGGACACGACGTACAAATACGCGTTCTTGAATCTACATAAGCACGACGACGTCTGTACACGCGTACGCCTACATACATCGCGCGCGCACTCTTCTGGATTCCGGCGGGGTCCTTGTATCTTTCTCTCTGTGTACCTGTTTTCTGTATTGCTTACTATTCCTGGTGTACAATAAAGAGTCATTGTATTGTATTGTATTGTTGTCCGGCAATCTGCGCCTTGAAGGGTGGGGTAACTCGAATCGGTGCGGGGTGGAGCGTGTCCATTCTGTACGTTAGTACTATTATATATTCTGTGATTCGTAACAAACGAAAGGAACACGGATTAAAAATAAGAAATCGGAAAGGCCCCTCCCACTCGACTTGTATCAAAATTTGTGTAAATTCGAGTTCACACCACAAAAACCATCACATTTAACGTTAATAGTAAAAATAATAATCATCATCATCATCCCTGCCCATATACGTCCCACTGCAGGCCACAGATCTCTCAGAATTAGAGGCCTTGGGTCGTAGTTCACGCGGGGCCCAGTGCGGATTGGGAACTTCACACACACTATGGAATTTCTTCCCAGCTGTTTAGCTTAGTGTGTCTGTCCTATATTTTTCTTTATCGTAAAGCTCTTCCATGTTTATTTTTTAAACCGTGAACTTCACTTCCCGTTCGAACCGACCTGTTAAAAGAACCACGGATTGGTTCAAAATCAAAACATGTTCGGCATACCTCGACTACTAAGGCCCTTCGCACAAGAACAACAAAGAAGAAGCTACTCAAAGAGAACTAGTTACGAACTTAAATTACTAACGAGTTGCTTGAGCGTCACCGCCCATAAATATAGCATAAAATATGCATAATAGTTACTGACGTTAGTAACTAGTCGCGTCGTGTGCGAACTTCAATGCGAATGTATGGGCGGTGACGCGCAAGCAATTTAAGTTCGTAACTAGTTCTCTTTGAGTAGCTCCATGTGCGAAGGGCCTTATTTCAAAGATCATAAGATACTACTTATTTGAAAATCCTATATAATACGCGTATACTATATCTATTTACCCATTTGGGTACCGTAAACAGGCAAGGGATGATCGATTTTGCCATAAAGCAAATATAATCAAATGGGGGAACAAAACCGCTTGATCCGTTTCCTGCCCACGTAATATTCCAATTCTGCTAAGCTAAGCAATATTTCACTTATTCACGTTTCGAAGGTATAAGGAGTTCCCTGTTTACGTGATGAAGTTTGTATTTGATAATGAGTTATGGTAAAAACATAAACAAGGACTTTCTTGCATTAGCAGCGTATTTTTTATACAATATAGGCTTGCATTTGACCGTAATTACGCTTGATGAAAAGCGAAGATGAGGCCTACGATGGAGCACGCTAGCCTAGTGAATGCTCATTCACCCTAGACTTGAATTTACGGATTTACATAGTTCGATAGCCACGCATAAAGTATTTTCCCGTGAATTTCCAATTTTACTAGTGGTAATTCAACTGCCTGGTTTTGAATCCACGATCCTCTGCTTGAGAGAGCGTAGGTAAAAAAACTAATGGGATATCCCGGCTTCCAATGGTAAACATAATGTTGTATTGCATCTTAAGCGCAGTAGGAACCTTTGTTTCATCTCATAATGCTGATGCAAGTAGGACTTGAAAGCCATTGTCATGGTAACTCAAGTGAGATGCGAAAATGTTTGTTGACGCTAGTGAAGGAGCAAAACGACGAAGACGAAGGTATTAATTATTAAAGCACGATCGCGAAGTACGAAGGATTTCGTACAATGACCTGCCATTATGTGTCTCTGTCACTCGCACGTAAATTATTCTCTGGCGCGCTTGTAGACACACTTGAATTTGAGCAAAAGTGGCGCCAAATATTTACGCGTGTGCGGCAGAAACAAGTAGTGATGGTCATTGTACGAAATTCTTCTTGTTCCGCGACCATACTTTACAAATTTCTGATATTTAGCAGATTTATAATAATGGTACAAGAAGCTTAGTGTTTGGTGCTTGGTTGGTGTATTGTAAAAATAGTAAATCAATTTTAAAGAAACATAGGAGCTGAAAACCAAAATATGAACTTTTTAACAACCCAAAAATACGTTTTTGTATATCACAAAATGACAAACGAGCAAGTTCAGGATAAAAAGAAGGAAAAAACACACGGTATGTTAATAAATGTTTCGGCGAAAATGCCCGGCTCACCTCCACTGGTCTTTTGCATGCAAACTGCAACTGTCTGCGTTAACATCACAAGGGCAGAGTTCAGCTGAGGCCGGCAGTTTCTCGGCCCTTGTTTGTAGCACGCAGAACAGATGGCCGTTGGGGCCGAAAAGTTCTCGATTGGAGACCACGGACTGGCAAGCGCCATGTTGGACGTCCACAAACGAGATGGACGGACGATTTGGTGTAGGCCGCAGGTTCAAGGTGGACGCAAGCCGCTTCCAACTGTAATGATTGGGTATCAATGAGGGAGGCCTAGGCTGGTTAAGGTTGCGGGATCACGTTGGATGCAGATGGCACGGAACCAATGAATAAATGATGGAATGATAAGGTAGGCCTATGTCCAGCAGTGGACGTCCTGCGACTGAAATGATGATAATTCTTTACCTCTTTGATGGAAAACACAGGACAAAAAGAAGAAAAAAACTCTCGGTATGTTAATAAACGTTTCGGCGAAAATGCCCGGCTCGCCTCCACTGGTCTTTTGCAGGCAAACTGCAACTGTCTGCATTAACATCACAAGGGCAGAGTTCAGCTGAGGCCGGCAGTTTCTCGGCCCGTGTTTGTAACTGCGCCGAGATGGAATAAATTACACATTACAATGAGTTCTAAAGGTTCTATGCAGAAGCCGGTTTGGTTTAGCTTTGTAAGTTAGATTATGTGAAGTGCAAAAAGGCGTTGTGGCGTAGGTAATAAGGCATTTATTTCAGTATTCGCTCATTTATTGCTTTTACGAGTTCCATGCAATACATAATAGTTCAATTCAGAGAATTAAACTAATACACACAGTATTAATTCTATTCTTTTCTATTCAAATGTGTATGACCCACAAACACACAAATAATAATGGAAATAAAATCTTTATTTCAAAGCACACACAGATGTTAAAAATACGCAATATAGGTACAACAATTCAAATATTTAAAGTGAAACATAAAACTAGGTTAGGGTAAAACGCTACAAAGCCTAGCAGAACAAAAGCTCAACTCTAAGTTAATTAACTCGTCAACTAACTCAGCTAGCCCGTTAATTAGCTCGCTAACTTTAAGCTTATCTTACTAATATTCTAAACGTGAAAGCTTGTGTGGATGGATGTATAGATGTTTGTTACTCTTTCATGCTATAACAGTCTGACAGATTCTGTTGAAATTTGGTACACAGATGTTTTATAACCTGGGCCCAATTGCATAACAAAGTACAACTTATATTACAAGCGGAACTCCCTTTCTAGTTAATATAACTAAAGCGAGAGTTCCGTTTGTAATATTAGTTGTACTTTATTATGCAATTGGGCCCTGGAGACATAATACATAGAATACTTTTATCCCGGAAAATTGCAAAATTCCGCGGGATAGGGATAAACGAATTCTTCATAGACGGAGGTGCGGGTAACAGCGCGGGTCTTTTTATTAAATTACTAAAAATAAAACATCCGTATGGCAAAACTTCAAACGCCAAAAACAACTGCTTCATTCACATAAGTTCGCAAAATTTAAATTTTAACATACACGCGTAGTTCATAAACTCGCCAAAAACTTAGTTTGTACTATAACGCAAGCTTACTACCAGTTTCTAAATCACACGCTGATTTTTTTTGTATAATTCCCTCCCAATATCAAAATCAAATTAACAATCAATCACAACCCGTACATTTATAAGAGCTTTGGAAGTTGTTCAACCCACGTTTCGTGAGTAATTGATTTTCTTACCGAGACATGGGGGTAGTTTTGGATAGTTCGTTGACCTTAAGGGGTAACTAGACGGTCAAAATTGCTAGACAGATATTTACAATGCTTGACAAGCGCGCTTGATGAGGCTTCACGTAATGCATTCGTCATGCTTGTAGATAAAACATTTCGTCTTTATCGTCTTTCACGTATTCGCGGCCCCTTATAATAATAAGGAACATAACTTCAATATTTCATTGCATGTTTGAGAAAAATAATTTTATGTACCCCCGCGTGTTGGGTTATTAGCCATCGGCCAGTGAATATCCACAATTTTATTGGCCTGGAAATCATTGACTGATGTCTAGGGTAAACCTACTACTACTACTCTTTCTAGACGGATCCAGAAGGGAGCCGCAGCTTTTGGATACACGAGGTTATAGATCGCCATGATGACGCATTTTTCCGTGTTCAAGAGGCGAAACTTTCGATTCCTGTAGTAATTTTCAGGTGTCAAAAAATGAAATCTCGTCAATTGTTTTCAACACAATGTAGGTAAATTTGGTTATTCCTATGGAAATCCAGTGAGATCTCGGGAATTTAAACTCAATTGCCAAACCTAATGTTTCCCGCGAGTCTCACAAACTTTCGAATTTATATTATTGTTGGATTGGTGGCCGATGGCATCACGGAAGGGAAGGTTTATAACCATATGGACTTTCCGCCATGATTTTTATTGTCAATTTTCATACATCTACTGATATACAAGCATGGGCGTAGACTTAGGGCACTAGATGCCATTGTCATTGGGGGTTCTATGAAGAGATCGCTATTATAAAAAAAAGTGTGTTAAAAATGTGGGTATGTTGAATTTTCACAACTGTTACAACAGTGCATGATACACACACATGGTGCGTGCGTGGTTAAGTATAGGTACATCTGAAACATGGGGTCCAATTTAAATTATTTAATGTTTTTTTTATTTGCATCTTTTCCTTCCAAATGTTTATTTTGACCGTTTATCGGATATGTGTAAATTAATGTCTCTGTCTCTCTCTGTCTTTGTCTGATATCACGTGTTTTTCCAGATTTAAAAGTCACCCAACCGAATACCTTCTAAATTTACACGCCCAAAGTTAAACATTCATCGCGCAATTAATTCGACACCCACTTCGCACCAAATTTACATGAAAAAAAGTCAATTCGATTTCAATTACAGATACTCGCGCTCTGGCACACGGGCTGTCACATTGCTCCGTGTGAGATAACGATCGCATACCGCATTCTACCCGGATATTTATTGCAGCATTTAGCAATAAACGGTACCTTTAGCCGTAAGCGAACGGTTCCGGGATCCTGCCCTGCGGGCCTATTCGGGAAGAGCGGAGGAATAACGATATTGACTTGGACGGTCTTTATGTTATTAAAAAATGCTATAAGTATACTTGTAGAGGATCGAGCCGGGAAATGGGCGTACGATCAGCCCAAGCGCCAGCTTGCCAGTTTCAAAACAAATATGCTTGCAGCCGTTGAAGTTCATTGGTATGGATTGGTATGGACAGATGTCTAGCCACTGCACACAAACTGGGCCTTTAAGGTGACGACTGAGTGGACGTAGAGCGGTTGGTCGTCTCAGGACGCTGGAGGGACGAGGTCCAGAGGGATCTTTCGGATATCGAAGTCAAAGGCTGGCAAGACTGGCCCAAGATCGCGAAGCATGGTTTAGTCTGGTGTCGGAAGCCAAGACCTACTTCAGGTCACTGACCCAGCTAGTTGGTAAGGGTGTCCTCAAATCTATCGACGTGGAATCGGCTTCAGCCGATCAGAAAAACCTTTATGCCAACGCAATAAGAGCGAAAAAGACGTCGATCGGCTCGGCTACGCGGGCTGAATGGAGCCGAGCTGATCGACGTCTTTTTCGCTCTTATTGCGTTGACATAAAGGTTATTCCGATTGGCTGAAGCCTATTCCGCGTCGATAGATTTGGGGAGACCCTAAGTAAGTATACTCGTAAAACTGTTGCCCTGGTAGTCTAGTGGTTCGACCTATGGCCTCTCTCGTGTTCCCAATCTGCACTGGGCTCGCGTGGGAACTAAGGCCCCAGCCTTCTCATTCTGAGAGGAAGCGTATGCTTTGCAGTGGGACGAAAAGATTTTCTTAGTTCTCTTCCAGTACGCTTAGTATAAGTTTTACTTCACCAAAATACTTCTCGATCGCGTTTACGTAAAAATCCGCGGAGGCGCTGTCCATGTTTCCCTAGTAATTGATTTTTTTACGTAAACGCGATCGAGAAGTATTTTGGTGAAGTAAAACTTATACTAAGCGTACAGAATAGTGTCGTTCGTTTCGAGTCGCGTGCGAACAAACACACGGAGTTACGTTTGTAATAACGCGCGACTTGATGAGGCCGTAGGGCCACAACAGATGGAATCGTCTCAGAATTTCCATAGCCCTTAACGGGACCCAATAAACTTTGGGGAGTCAATAAGCAGGGTTCTGAGGTAGCTTGAAAACGGTAGGGATCACAAATTCAGTATGTTCCATTCAATAAATATCTAACAACTTTTTGTGAAACCTAGTACGAAGATCTAGTAGACCTTGAAGACCTAGAAAGCAAGATTTTTAACATTATTTCTTGGTTTAGCATTTATATTAACAACACTGAAACGTCAACTTGTCTAAGTACGAACAAGATGATGGGGTACTAGAGAGGTCTTCCATAGATTTATCTACCTACACTGAGGTCAGTGCCAAGCGTAGCTTTAGATTTTATGTTGTTTACCAATTTTTTTTTTTTTTAGTTTTACGATGACAATAAAAAGTTTTATTATTATTATTATCATTAGGTACATAGTATAAAACAGTCGCTTCCCGCTGTCTGTCCCTATGTATGCTTAGATCTTTAAAACTACGCAACGGGTTTTGATGCGTTTTTTTTAATATATAGAGTGATTCAAGAGGAAGATATACATGCATTATATAGGTTGCACCAGTGCGAAGCCGGGGCAAGTCGCTAGTTATTATTATAAGAAACTAGTGACCCACCCCGGCTTCGCACGGGTGCAATTATGCATTTATTATTATTCATATAAACCATCCTCTTGAAAAAAACCGCATCAAAATCCGTTGCGTAGTTTTAAAGATCTAAGCATACATATTTACAGACAGCGGGAAGCGACTTTGTTTTATACTCTTTAGTGATGTATAGGTATACATTCCCACATTCTTTTCTCAACAGGGTTTTTCCGTACCGGTGGTGCCTAAATTCTTCGACATTTATAAGCTTTGATAAAAGTATACTATCTACATAAGAAAATGTTCGAAATTTGCAAGAGATGGGGAACTAGCCTGTCATTTTATTCTCTCACGGGTTCAAGCTAGTTTAATTTGCGTTACTTAGTCAAATCGACCCATATTTTGTGTAGTTGGAATGTGCTAGCTTTGTAGATTACAGGAATTTGCATTAGCCGAGTATGCATATTTGACTACAATAATGTTCTAATTCCCAGAGCTCATTAGGAGTGGGGCTGAACTAATTGCTTGCTTACCGATATTGGCATTTGCCTACGTTACATACGTTCCTACTGAAACGGTGTGTTTATATGAAACACCTTATTTTGCAATGAGCTTTCTCCAAACAAGTTTCTATCACAGTATAAAAACAGACTTTACAGTAGCTTAGTAGTACACACTTTATGGCGCTTCGTGCATTTTTGGACGCGCAGACACGAACGAGCTAGGCGATGATAGCCGAAGATACGATTCAAACTTTAAATCAGTCTTGTCATATACAGTCAAAACCTTTTATAGCGACACCAATTACAACGACATATTGGATGTAACGACCAAGAAAAAAACCCAACACGATCTTATGTACCAAAGTAACACTGGTTACAAAGACCAACCGTGTTTAACGACCAAATATTGCTGTCCCTTGAATGTCGTTATAAACGGTTTTGTCTGTAGTTACAAAAAAAAATATATCAGTGCACCTTTTATCCGTCTAACTCACTCGGAAGTATGGCGGCTGACTAAATTGGCACACGACCACGCGGTGGACACGACGTACAAATACGCGTTCTTGAATCTACATAAGCACGACGACGTCTGTACACGCGTACGCCTACATACATCGCGCGCGCACTCTTCTGGTTTCTGGCGGTTTCCGGCTATCTGCGCCTTGAGGGGTGGGGTAATTCGAATCGGTGCGGGGCGGACCGTTTCCATTCTGTACGTCAGTACTATTATATATTCTGTGCACACGACACGACCCACGCTAACATGGCGGCAGCAACCCACCAATAGCGGCACAGGAAAAGGACGCGCCGTGCGTGGAGTATGCCGATTGATCAATTGCATTTCCAAAACGCGTCTTCTGCGAAGGTACATCGGTGAGCCATATCAGTTGTGTATTAGCCTCCTAAGGCCCAAGGTCCAACCCATAGTACTTATTAACTTTGTTATTCAGACCCAGCTCCTTCAACAGTTGTGTAGTCATAGCGTACCACGGTCCTACCAGTAGGACTTAATAGAAACCCGCCATTTTGGTTTCAAAGTTCTGGTCCTGTAAGTACATACAATTAAATAAAAAAAAAAGTCTTTTAAGTACTTGGGTCTGAATGAGTATTAAAACAATAGTACCTACTACTATGGTAGAACTACGTGCTGCTGTAGTGACTACATGCCGAATTTTTCGTTGGGCCTTAGGAGGTTAGGTAATGTACTAATCGTAATAAATATTATTAAAAAGTAATTCGAGAGTTTGTTTCGGATGCATTTCGTGGACACATTTTTGTAGAAATGGCAGAAGATTCTGATAGTAATACTGGCAGAAGTACAGGATCTCTAATAAATAACCGAAAATGCAATGAAAAACACAGTAGATGCGCTATTGGAAGCTAAGGATCGTCAATGCGGATAGGAATTATTTATATTATAAACATCCCTTGTATTTACAACATTTAATGCTAATAAGGTAAACGTCCCTGTGCTCGGCACTGACCCAATACATGGCAACTCAATCTTATGTCACAGTAAGAGAGGTGACAGGTAGGTTTCATCTACTGGGCGTTGAGATGTCGAGCATTGGTACGTTTACCTTATATAACTTTTTCGTTTCCATGTTAGATAAATTGTCTTACCAGAATGACGTTTAATTATACGAGTATCAACCGGGATGAAACGCCGCAAGAATCGTACGTCTTTCATAATGTTATTAAAAAGAAAACATTGCTAACGGAAATAATATTAGGTACTGGAGCTCTCGTGTGACATGATTTATAAAAATAAAAAATACAACTCACGATTGTAATTCAGGAACTACGGCTTAGTTCGGTCTTTTCGGAAGACCTTTTTCGAGGACGAGTGCGCTGCCTCACAGCTCATTGTTTTACTAAAGATAAAAAAAATCCAAAAGTGGGCAATTGAATTTTAATTTTAGAACCCATATTAAATTTTTATACAACATCGTCTAATCTCAAACTTAAATGTTATTTTCATTCAAATATTGAATTTTCAGAAAAAAATGTTTGCTGTTTCAATCGCGCTCTCAACTTAGGGTGGATCCACACTTGTATCATTCTACCGTATTGAATCTCCGTCGCTTGTCACCGACGAGTCTCATGATCGTTAAGGATGCGAAAAGAATTCGAATTCGTAGTTCGAATTGCTGCCTGCGGCTAAATTCCACTACCGCACTTCGAGGAACCGTTTGTCTTTCCATCCTCACCATCTTGATGATTGGCAGTCTAGTACCGTGCGTTTTAAGCGAAACTTCTTTCCTCGCACGACAAAGATCTGGAATCAGCTTACTGCGGCAGCATTCCCAGAGCGTTACAACTTAAGGATCTTTAAAAAACGAGCCTACCAATTCCTAAAAGGGTCGGCAACGCACCTGTGATACCCCCCGTGTTGCGGGTGTCCATGGGCGACGGTTATCGCTCTCCATCAGGTGACCCGTCTGCTCGTTTGCCACCTCTTATATATATATATATATAAAAAAAGATACCTACGCAATTTTGCAAAAAGCCGTATCCGTCGTGGTCCACGTGAAAACGTTAACTTAACACACTTGCTGCCGGCTGTCAGACAGGCTGTTCTTCAGATGCAGTCAAGGAAACTGAATCGTGTACCAGGGTGGAACCTTTTCACAACCAATTTTACGATGATTTCTTTGGCAGATGTATGAAATGTCATCAGAACATTTGCAATGAAAAGGGTCACCCTGGTACATGATTCAGTTTCCTTGTCTATACCACTTTATTTTTAATTTTACTGGACCATGAAGGATTTTACAACAATCGTATGTACATATTTTCAGCCAGTCATAACATTTGAAAACGGGTACTTATGAAATAGTCCTAGGAATCGCGAAAATATACGCTGTTAACTGTGTACTTCTTATTGTTTTTTATATCTTTTTTTTGAGTCTTGTCTGTTCGTTGAAGTTCTGTGAGTGAGTTTGTATGGTTTAGTTGGTTGATGTTAAATAATTTTGCCATTATTCAAGTAAAATCGTCGTTTCCATTACATTCTATTACAGTTCATTCCGTTTACATTACGATTTGTTATTATGATACGATACGCCCAAAGCGAGGGTCCATATTAAGGATACGTGTGCTCGTTACGATACGCTAAAATTACACAAATGTGGAGCCACCTTTATGCCTTTACATGTGTTTGGGGAAGTAACTAGTAATATATAGGTCGTATAAGTGCCGCAGCTAACTGGGGTGAATTTCACGGGGTAATTACGGTGGCCGCCGAGGCGTAACTGATGCGAGTGCGATTGTTATGAGACTATTAGTCGTGTAAGGCGCCTTATGTGTATTGTTATTTTGCAAGATCCGCGTATGAGCGTAGCGAATTATTAAGGTGAACGGTTTGTGTACTTTGTTCATTGTGGTGTGAGGCCGCATATAAAACCGACCTTTACCCATTTAATCATCATCATTATCATCATCCCAGCCTATATACGTCCCGTCCCGAGGGTCGTGGGTTCAAATCCCGGCTCAAACCTCTGAGTTTTTTGGAATTTATTAAAATTACATTTGTAATTTACCATGAGCTTTACGGTGAAGGAAAACATCGTGAGGAAACCTTCATACGCCTGCGAAGAAATTCAATGGTGTGTGTGAACTACGGCCCAACCCCTCTCATGCTGAGAGGAGGCCTGTGCCCTGCAGTGGGACGACTACAGGCTGGGATGATGATGATGACGCGACTGGAAACTGATAGCGGTTGAAACTTCTATACCGTTGGAGATTCTGGTAATGAAGTACAGAAATAGCTTTAGCACAAAATGAATATAAATTTCACTGGGAGCTTTTTTCCTAGAAATAAAGCAGAAGAGCAGGAGTAAATAAGGAACTTTTTCTGTGGGAGATAACGTCTTGTACATCCTCAAAGTGCGTGTTTCAAACTTTTTTACAAACGGGTCTTATTTAACTTTACTTGTTTGTACTCGTAGGGATCTTTAGCGATTTACCTATACATATACTGAGTGGAAAGAGATAGGATGGAGGGTAAGGTAACTACAGGTACCTTAAATTTTGCGTGACGGTTGAAAACAAAATGAACACGTAATTATTAGTTTTCGCGGTCTTCTGTTATTTTGATTGTTAATGCTATTTAGAGATAAGTGAACCTTATCAATAACCCTTTAGATCTGCATCATAAAATACGGCATTTTTACGGTTGGAAGCGACTTGCATCCACCCTGAACCTGCGGCCTTCACCAAATCGTCCGTCCATCTCGTTGGTGGACAGAATTATCACTTAGAACATAATGTTTGCTCCATCCAACAAATGATGTCTCAATAACAAGCTTGAAACATCAAAGTCAATTACAACGTTGTATGTACCTGTACTAACGATCCGATGTCTCCCGTATTTTTAAGTTTTAGTAGTTTTTGGTACAACAAGACAACCAATTATAGGGTTTTTGTAATTGTTTCTACAGTTGTTAGAACTCAAATACGACTTATTCTCCGCAGTCTGAGAGGAGGCATGTGCAATAATAATATAAGGCATGCAATAATCACGTGTGCAGTAGAAGAAACCTTTTATCCCACTCTAGATAGTTTAGTATCGACGCCAGAAAGTAACATTGTCGGTACTACAAATTTTTGGCAATTTTCATTTATAACCTACGTACAGTCAAGTGTAAAAATATGGGTGCACACAACTTGCTCATAAATATGCCCCATAGCTCTTATGTCGTCGAATTAAGGTATAGATATATAACGATGGGAGGATTAAATCGATACTTATTTTTGCACTTGACCGTACATTTAATGTTATATACTTACATCTCACCGTGCTAAGCCGTGGTGGCCTAGTGGTTTGACACATTGCCTCTCAAGCAGAGGGTCGTGGGTTCAAATCCCAGCTGGCACCTTTGAATTTTTCGGAATTTATGTGTGAATTTTTTTGAAATTTACCATTGTGAAAGAAAATGTCGTGAAGATACCTCCACGGTGTGTGAAGTTCCTAATCCGCACTGGGCCCGCGTGGGAACTACGGCCCAACTCCTCTGCAGTGGGACGTATACTTGTATAGGCTGGGATGATGAAATTTTGAATACACCAATGCCCTTTAATAAATTAATTGTGGTTGCTATTATAGTTGCCTGTTGCACCGTATGGTTGCACTAATTGGAATATGATAGGAGCTTAAAATGAATAATAACCATTAAAGCTCAAATTGATGTGAACATATTAATCAAAATGTGTCTGTTATTGCACGTCACAGTATCTACTTGCTACATATAATTTTAAAGAAAGGATTTTAGAATAGAAGAAGAATAGAATAATTTTATTTCAGGCTGCATAGGCCCATATAAAAATACCTTAAAGACTAACATACATATTTATATTGCACTTAATTAACAACCTAATTACAAGCACGTGAAGTCTGTGACGTGGGCACTTTTGCAATGTCACTTAACCGGCCACGAAACCGCCGGTAAGCGACACCTTTCGGCCAAAACTCCTCTCTTGTGAAGGTCGACAGTTGATCAGTGGGAACCCTCACCACAAATGAATTGAAATTCACGTCATGGCGGGACTCCAACCGCTCAACCCTCAGAGTGAGCTTGGTCTTCACACGCACATATTCCACGATGTCCGCGACCTTCGTGGAGTGATGCAGGCGGGACACGTACAGCTGCATCGTCGGTGTCGCGGGACGTAGCAGATGGTTCGGTCCGGTCAGGGCATTTTGATACTGTTGTCACAAACTAGCTGTTGGCCGCAACTCCGTCTGCGAAGGTATACAAAAAATAGCCTACGACCTATTCTCAGACCTACCGAATATAGAGAAAAAAGTTTAGTTAAAACCGGTCAAGCCGTGTTTCGGAGGAGTTCGATAACAATCACCATGACACGAGATTTATATATATTAGAAGATTATCAAAAACTAGCCTTCCGTCCGCAGCTTCGCACGCGATAAATTAATTTTCCCGTAGGAAAAGGTATTTTCCCGCGATAAAAAGTAGCCTATGTCACTCATCAGCTTTCTAACGGCAAAATAATTTTTGAAATCGGTCCAGTAGTTTTCAAGTTTATTCTTTACATACAAAAATACCAAAATACAAATCTTTCCTCTTTATAATATTAGTGTAGTTAGAATTAAAAAAAAAAAACAAATTTCAATCCTGTGTATAAAGTATATGTAGTGAACTACATATACGTACGTACGTATTACATTGCCATACAGTATTAGCGAACGGGGATCCCCGTTTTGACAGAAGAAAACTGTAATTGATGGGTAAAGTCATATAATATGTTACGTTCTAAACCAGGCTTTAAGGTGGAACGGCACGCTCTAGGCGCGAAATTCAAAATTTTTACAGGTTTTAATTTATTGTGGGTAAACGGTGTAACTGTTTAACTTCTTATGGTATTTGCGCTTGTAAAACAGTGTTCTTTATATTATTGTGTAAAGTTTTTTAAGAATAAAACTATTAGCTTGAAATAAAAGTTGTCAAAGCGTTGGAAGTCCGAATTTCTATGTTTGACAACTTTTATATCAAGCTAACAGTTTTATTCTTAAAAAGCTTTACACAATAATATAAAGAACACTGTTTTACAAGCGCAAATACCATAAGAAGTTAAACAGTTACACCGTTTACCCACAAAAAATTAAAAACTGTAAAAATTTTGAATTTCGCGCCTAAAGCGTGCGCTTCCACCTTAAACATACCATTTTCTACTACCAATCTTGATAAAAAGGTTATTGTGAAAAACCGTTTCGACCTTTCTATTTGTCAAGCTATGGGCTGATAGGTTATGGGTTACTTTATCGTAAATGAAATTGATAGCAAGATATCCTGGCATAGATTCTGGCTTCACACAGATATCCTTTAAGAGTATAAGGCAACAAATGATGTGGTTCTTGGATCCAATAATATAGGCCCCTCCGGTGATACGTGGTTAAATAAGGAAGTACGTTTTATTGTCTTTAGCACAGCCACTGTTTAGTTCTTGCCGTAATTGCAAACTCCTTCGTTTAAATCAATACTCAGGCTACATTCAGGCTCAGGCAATAATGTACTAATTAGATGTCAGTGTAATTCTAGCTTGTCCCGCTTTTTGACGGTTCGACGACTGAGAAAAAACGCTAAGGGCTGCCACAGATTAGCGTTTTTATCTGCGCGTACACAGTCGTTAGGGTATAAAAGTGGCGTAGCGAGCCTCTGTATCAAAATTAGTTGGAAGGGGTTTCCCGGGAAGCACGAGACAAGTGTTAAGTGATATTGTGGATAACATTTTACTAATTTTTGCTTATACACGTCAGGGGCCTCTGTAGCCCCGGGGCGCCGTATCATTGATACGGCTGATACGGTGGTAGCTACGCCCCTCTATGCATTAGGTACATAAAGCGAACGAGTTTGAAAATTAACAATTGAGCTCCCCAATCTAGTGCAACTTGCACAGTTTATCTTGCAAGTCTAAAATGAGCTTTACAAAAGTGAACCCTTCCAGTTACTTTAGGCGTCGGCATGTAAATCAAACATGAGTCAATCCTCGCCGTAGCGCTGATAAATAAAGACACGGAACCAATCCCGCAGAAACCTTTTTGTACTAAGTCTTTTTTCGCGTTCTAATCCGTCAAGGAGCCCTCGAAGGCTGTACTAATGTGTGCGGAATAAATAATGACAACGCCGGCACTCACACCGACGCGATACTTTAAAAGGATACGATGCGCACCATTTCTCCATACAAACGTAATCCCCTGTTTCCTCCCTGGATAATAGCTTTAGAGACAAATTTTTTTTACTATGTAATCTGTATCTACCACAGCTATGCCCCTAGGTTTCGTTTTTTTCCATATTACAATTAACATAAGAAATATGAGCTTTCAAAAACTGAAAAATTGCCCAATTTCAACGCCATTTTCAGACACTCATCAGAAAAGAATCCCTTATATAAACAAAAAAAGGAAAACATAGGGGCATAGCTAAATCTATCCTCTAATTATATTTGAAAAAAAAATAATTTTATTGGTCCAGTTTTCGAGAAGAAAACAGGGGATTACGAAATGCTGTTTTGATCCATTTTACGCGCCTGTTAACGGTCTGAGCTGCAGTTGTCCCGCTCTCGCTGTACTGACACGGAGGGGTTCGGGCGAGACAGCGACATTTCATTAAAATACCTATTTCTCAAAAGTCTCTCAGCCATCGTACCCTCTTAAGATCAGTGGCTACTAGTGTTACAGCCCGGCCACGATTTCGCGCGACCGGTGGCAGTGGCGAGCGTTTTAACAGTTCATTGCGTGTGCCGCCAGATAACCACTGAGCGGCGAGCGTCTCGGCCGCGCAATGAACGGAGACAACGCTCGCCACTGCCACCGGTCGCACAAAGTCGTGGCCGGGCCATTAAGTAGGAGACACAAGAGGCGATAGCGATACACGGTGGCTACATTGGCTATCGCGGGATTAGGGATGATGTCTCCATTTAACAATTTAGGTATTTATTTATTGTAACACAAACAGTCTTACATGTATATATGTGTCATCATCATCATCATCATCATCCCAGCCTATATACGTCACTGCAGGGCACAGGCCTCCTCTGAGAATGGGTGGCTTGGGCCATAGTTCCCACACGGGCCCAGTGCGGATTGGGAACTTCACACACACCATTGAATTTCTTCGCAGGTGTATGCAGGTTTCCTCACGATGTTTTCCTTCACCGTAAAGCTCATGGTAAATTTCAAATGTAATTTCGCACATAAATTGCCGAAGAAGTCAGAGTTGCGAGCCGGGATTTGAACCCACGACCCTCTGCTTGAGAGGCTATAGACCAAACCACTAGGCCACCACGGCTTTTTTTTATATATGTGTCATTGACAAATAATATTGTAGATCTGTTTAGAAAAAGAAACGCGGACGGTATAAAAATATTTTATGATTTACACTCAAAAGTGGTCCCATGTTTAAAATTTATTAACATTACACGACCGCTTTAGCCTAGTTGGTAGTGACCCTGCCTACGAAGCAAGAGGTCCTGGGTTCAAATCCCGGTAAGGGTATTTATTTGTGTGATGAGCACGAATATTTGTTCCTGAGTTATGGATGTTTTCTATGTATTTAAGTATTTATTTATCTATATAAGTATGTTTATCCGTTGCTTAGTACCCATAAACAAGCTTTGCTAAGCTTACTTTGGGACTAGGTCAATTGGTGTGAATTGTCCCATGATATTTATTTTTTTTATTTTATTTTTTTACAAAAATACAGGGTTATTTGTAATTCACTAGCATCCTTTTAACCCTAAACTCCTACCACTTAAACAAATCTTTTTTGTTTTACGCCTTTTGTCATAACTTTATATTTTTGGTGTAATAACGTTTTGAAAATTGGAGATTACCTGTATTTTTACGATACTCTGTGCCGTGTATGGAAAAAAAATGTACTCCATTTTAAAAAGTCGTATAACAAAAAAACATTTGTTTAAGTGGTAGGAGCTTAGGGTTAAAAGGATGCTAGTGAATTACAAATAACCCTGTATAAAAAGCAAGCTTCAGCTTAAATTAAATAGGAAGTTTTGAAATCATATAAGCACACTGCCTCGCACAGTAAAGCTCTGGAATGAAGTACCTGCTGCGGTATTCCCGGACCGATATGACCTGCAAGCTTTCAAAAAAAGAGCGTACTCCTACCTAAAAGGCCGGCAACGCACTTGTGACTCTTCTGGTGTCGCAGGTGTCCATGGGCGACGGTAATTGTTTACCATCAGGCGATCCGTCTGCTCGTTTGCCCCCTATACTATAAAAAAAAAAAAAAAGCAGTATTGGATATCCGTGTTTCCCGTGTAGCTGTGTACCTAATGGCCGTTCCCACGGAAATTCCGGGAAAACATACACCCTACGTCACTTTCGCTACTGAGACGAATCTAATGACACCTCACTCTTTAAAATCCATCGAGACGTGCTGCAGGGCATGCCATACATACCTACATACATAAATACACACAAAAACGTAACCCTAGGGCAGTCGGGTAAAAAGGGTAAAGGGGCGGCTACTAAGGGCTTTTTTCACCCGACTGTTGCAGGAGGGTTATGTTTTTCGAGCGTATGTATTTATGTATGTATCATTTTTTGGCACGCCCCTGCAGCCTAAAAGGCCCATTGGATTTTGAAGTGTGAGGTGTCATTAGAATCGTCTCAGCTCCGAGTGTGACATAGGGTATGTATTTTCCCGGAATTATACAGGCGTTTTTTTTTTCATTTATTATTATTATTATACAATATAGGCTTGCGTTTGGCCACAATCACGCCTGATGGAAAGCGAAGATGAGGCCTACGATGGAGCACGCTTGCCTAGTAAATGCTCATTCACCCTAGACTTGAAAGCGGCCAAATTGTAGTGTTCAGGGAACACAGCCGCAGGCAGGGAATTCCACTCCATAGCTGTGCGATTGATGAAGGAAGAGCGAAAACGCTTTGTGCGGAATTTGGGAATACTGACAACGTAAGGGTGGAGACCCCGCCTACTTCTGGTCGACCTGTGGAAGAAAGGAGCAGGCGGAACAAGGTCGTGCAGTACCGAAGCACATTCACCGAAATGCAGCCTGTAGAATACCGACAGAGAAGCCACTCTTCTGCGATGACGAAGGCTCTGGCGACAAAAATCCGCATCGCAAGCGGCGCCGATGAGCCTCTTCGCTCGCTTTAGTATTGAAATTAAAGTTATTTTAGTAAAGGCTAGTGGAAATAAATCGTATTCGTCGTATTCGAGTGAGGTGTTACGTCACGGTGTAACGGTCGGCCTCTAAGACGGATAGGTTTCCGGACTGAGGTATCCACACCGCTTGAATAACAGATACGCGCTTGTTTTCTTTATCTGTGTACTTAGTGCGGAGTCTTATAAATATTTGTGTGCTTCGTGGATTGAGGGCGATGGCGGTAAGTGTAGATGCGTGCCCTGTTTCAGTTATTTGTCGGCTACTTCAAACTGTCAATGTATTGAATTGCTAAACGTTGCTACGGACTACGCAACCATTTTATTTTTTTAACCCCCGACACAAATGAGGGGTGTTATAAGTTTAGCTCAAGGTCACTCAGAGGGCGATGGAGAGGGCTATGCTTGGAGTTTCTCTGCGGGATCGCATTAGAAATGATGAAATCCGCGCAAGAACTAAAGTCACGGACATAGCTCGAAGAATCGCTAGACTTAAGTGGCAGTGGGCAGGGCACATCGCCCGTAGAACTGACGGCCGATGGGGCCGAAAGGTTCGAAAGGTTCTCGAGTGGCGTCCGCGGACCGGAAGATGCAGTGTAGGTAGGCCTCAAACAAGATGGAGAGACGACCTGGTTAAGCTAGCGGAAACGCATTGGATGCGGATGGCGCAGGGCCGATCTGTTTGGCGAGCCTTGGGGGAGGCCTATGTTCAGCAGTGGACGTCTTTCGGCTGAAATGATGATGATGATAAGTTTAACCGCTATGTGTGTGTGTGTGTGTGTGTGTCTGTATGTCTGTGGCATCATAACTCTTAAGCGGGTGAACAGATTTGGATGCGAATTTTTTTATTTGAAAGCAGGTTTCTTGGCAATGGTTTTCATACATGTTTTATCAAAATTGGTCCAGCTGTTCTTTTGTAAGCTGCGGATGTGATCTTAGACGCATAATGGACATTTACTTTTGCCTTTAATTGTGTTGGGGATTTTTAAATTTCTTTTATTTATCGTGTGACTATACGTGAGATATGACAGTGTGTAGCCAACACAGTTGCATAGTTAGATAGCGAAAGCTATACCTACTTATAGTTTAGCTACGACGATGGTTTAACTAAATAACACTAAAGTGGTGACCCCGACGAGATAAGAGATAAGGTGAAAGAAATTTTGTCAGGAATAGATCGCTTGTAATTAAACCACCTTTAACTTGCTGATACTTATATTTTCTCTCTTTACAAACTGATAGCACTTTCGCTTATACTAGTTGTTCAACCCGAGGTTAGATGAGGAATGAATCGTCTGAAAAGGAGTCCGTTACTCGTGAGGCAGTTTATCCCCACCCAATTATAAATGCTGGGATGTTATTGGCGCGAGTAATGGATTCCAAGTCAGTCTAACTACTTATTTAATTGACTTAACCAAAACACTGTAAATTTAGTTTTTGATCAAAATACTAGTTATTATAAATTAACACAACATTACTTAGCTGAATATAAAATAACCAATTATAATCTAAAAGTAAATATGGTATCAGAAATAACACATTAGTTCTTAATTTGTACACTAGAGGGCTTAAGGGTTAGCTCTATTTACTTAAGGTGCATGATTAGCTTACAAAGGATTACCTCTACATATGAAATTCGGTTTATTTTCTTCATCATCATCATACCAGCCTATATACGACCAACTGCATGGCACAGGCCTCCTCTCAGAATGAGAGGGCTTCGACCGTAGTTACCGAGTGGGCCCAGTGCGGATTGAAAACTTCACACACACCATTGAAAATCTATTCACAGATGTGTGCATGTTTCCTCATGAAGATTTCCTGCACCGTAAAGCTTATGGTAAATTTGAAATATAATTTCACAAGTAAATTCCGGAAAACTCAGAGATGCGAGCCCGGGATCGAAGAATGAGAAGCCTAAGGTGAAACCATTAGGCTTATTTTTACGTATTTGTAGTCTAGCTCTTTGTTCGCGCAAGCAGAACAGCTGATTTCCTCAGCTCAGCCTCCTCACTTGCCGACAGATGCCGGGCGCATAGGACGTTTCAGTCTCGAAGGAAATCTGTCTTTAATTTTTATATTTCATTATATTAATTCTAAGCAAGTCTCATTTTATTTAAATTCTTAACACACTTGATTATATGGTATTTGGACATTTCTATTTTTCCTTGTAACCAATTTAGAAATTGTTAATAGGGAGTTAAAATTAGTCCGTTTCGTTGGTTTCGTTACGCACTTTTTCAAGCCTTACAATAAAAAAAGCGTAAAAAATCGGACAAGTTTTACAATGTTTAACAATTGTCCGGTTTGTTATGTTTTTTTTATTGTAAATTCTTGAAAAAGTGCGTAACTAAACGAACTAATTTTAACTCCCTCCCTATTAACAATTTCTTAATTTGTTACAAGGAAAAATAGAAATTCCCATTTACTCATATTTTAGTAAAGAATCATGTTTTATTTCATTTAACCCAATTTTAAAAAAAAACACGATTTATTTACTAAGATCTCGTTTCTGCCCCATGCATGTAAGATTGGGTAAGACTCGGCTTGAGGTAATTCAAGGATGCCCCAAAATGCGTTGTTAATTGTGTTTTTAATCGTTAATTAATGATTTGACGTATCTATTAATAAATTAAATCAAGCTAAAGATTGCCAGGAAAAATGTAAAGCCCTTGTGGTAATACGATTGCGGGATGTATCGAGAGATTAGGAGTTACGGACAGTTGGGTGAAGAGGATTAACAGACAAAGAGGACGCAATGGAATCCAATCAATTTAACAACTTCCCTGTCCAAGGAGTCATATATAATTCATACAAGTATTTTGGGATGCGCCTAAAATGTGGCTCGTTTTTGAAGGAAAGTTTGCGCATTTTTATTACTTTTTCATACATAAATATTGTTATACCTAAATAAATAAATTATCTACTATATAAAAATAAGTCGGGTTTTCCTTCCTGACGCTATAACTCCAGAACGCACGAACCGATTTCCACGGTTTTGCATTCGTTGGAAAGGTCTCGGGCTCCGTGAGGTTTATAGCAAAGAAAATTCAGGAAAAATTTCAACAGAAAAGCGGGAAAATCTTTTTTCACATACAGCGCCATCTCTGATACATAGCATGTACTACAAACCAATATACAGTGCCATCTCTGATACATAGCACGTACTACAAACCAATACTATTCTCCGCGGACGGAGTCGCGGGCAACAGCTAGTTATTATTATAAAAATCGAATTTCGTAAAAATCGAGTATAAGTTATCGAACTCCTCCGAAAGGGCTTGACCGATTTTTATAAAACCTTTTGTCAAAATTGGGTTGGTCTGAGAGTAGGTCGTATTCTATTTTTAACCGACTTCAAAAAAAGGAGGAGGTTCTCAATTCGGTTGTATGTTCTTTTTTTTTTAACGTGTGTTACCTCAGAACTCCGTCATTTATGAACCGATATGGAAAATTCTTTCGTTATTTGAAAGAATATGCTTCAAGGTTGGTCCCGTTGTTACCAGAATCCAGTTCTGATGATGAGATCAATGAGGAATTGAAGGAACTCAAAGTTCAAGGGAAATGTAAAGCGATTTTAGTATTTTCGGTCACAAATCGTGCATTTGCATTCAGAAAGTGTCATTTGGTAAACTAGATCTGATGAAAAAGACTGCAGATGGCCAACGGAACTCCTCAACGGGTCAAATCTTGCAAGTTGAATTTGACTCACTTCCCGGTTTCTGATTGAGTTCAAATTTTACATGCATGTGTAAATCAGGTGACAATGCAATATTATTGTGACATGGAGCTGATCTGATGATGGAGTTGGAAGGTGGCCATAGGAACTCTGTAATAAAACGACACAACCCCTTCGATTTTGGGCTCATTTGAATCATCTTGACGAGTACTTTGATTCCAGATGATAAACAGGGTCTGATGATGTAGCTGAAAGGTGGCCAAAGGTACTCCATAATGTAACGGCACTACCCCATCGAGTACGTACTCATTTGACTCGTCTCAACGAGTACTTTGATCCTAGATTTGATCTGACAATGAAGTTGGATGGTGACCATAAGAACTCCCTAGTAAAACGACATAACCCCATCAAGTTTGGTCTCGTTTGATTCGTCTTGACGAGTACTTTGGTAACCAGAGGCCAAAAGTACAGTCAGTAAAAGGTGCCAGTGCAGGCCATTAGAAACAACTAAAAAAGCAAAAAATAAAAATATTTAAATAAAAAATAAAACCGCCTTCAAAAACACCAAAAAAACTTGGAAATAAAAATTTAACCAACCACAATAAGCATGAAAATATTTTTCTACTAATCTGTTTGAAGTCGGTGCCTCAGCACGAGCCAGCAGGAGTGGTAGAAGCCCTATAGATTGTACCTACTATGCAGGTAAGTTAAATTACTAGGTTCACTCCTGCTGGCACGAGCTGAGGCACCGACTTCAAACAGATTAGTAGAAAAATATTTTCATGCTTATTGTGGTTGGTTAAATTTTTACTTTCCAAGTATTTTTGGGTGTTTTTGAAGGCGGTTTTATTTTTTATTTAATTTATAGGTACCCTTATTCTTTGCAGACGAAATTGTGAGCAACAGCTAATTTTACTATAATTAATTATACTGTCTGTATTAAACAAGCAATATTTTAGGCCAGGCTGCTATTTACTATTAAACTATGTACCGACAACATTTAGCTATCAATAAATTATATCATGATCATCAGTTCAAGTACCTAAACAATAATATTGTTACTTATACGGTATAAGTACGGTACGGTATAAGTAAGTTATACCCAAACTGAGTCTTTATCGTGTACGCTCGGGCGCTCGCCATCGCATTCACAATCTCTTTCTACCCTCATTTTACCTGTTATACATTATCATACTAGCCGCACGGCGAAAATCAACCCGTGTAAACCCCTCATTAGAATAAAGCTCATAGAAGTTTAAAACTTAATGTCGCAAAAAAAATCGTAAAACTCCGAGCCCGGGCTAGAACCCACGACCCTCTGTTTGAGAGGCCATAGGTCAAATCACTATGCTATCGAGCTACACGAGCTGTAGGCTGCGTTTCCACCAGAGATGTGCGAGGATGCGTTGCGAGGGATGTGTTTGTCATGAACCAATAGAAACACTTCATTCACTTAGGACCTTTTAAATGAAGTGTTTCTATTGGTTCATGAATCATGACAAACACATCCCTCGCAGCGCATCCTCGCACAGCTCCGGTGGATACGCAGCCTTACGGTAAAGGGCATCGCGAAGAAACCTGCACAGTCACACTGAGTGAAGTGTCTAAACCGCACTAGCCCCGCGTGGGAACTACAGTCCAAGCCCTCTCACTCTGAGAGGAGGCCTGTGCTCAACAGCGGGACGTAGCATGTAAAATTAAAATAAAACTAACTACAAAAGTATCTGTTTTTGTATTTTTAAATAAACATTACTTTTCTCGAAATTTTGACGTTATAGTTACAATAATCGCACGTCTAGGCAGCGAAATCTATTGTACCTACGTACCTAAATCGTACTCCTTACAAAATGTGCTTGGAAATATTTAAAAAGCTTCCTAAGTACATTAAAGATTTTCCTCTACGACAATTTAAGAAGAAATAACTTTGTATCGCTGTGCGAGTTGTGTTGTGTGTCTATTCTGTTAATGATTTTTTTAACATCCCAACTAAAAATAGATAATTTATGTGTACTTAGTCGTCTGTTCGAATTGCTGCCTGCGGCTAAATTCCAATACCGCACTTCGAGGAAGTCGTTTGTCTTTCCATCCTCACCATCTTGATGATTGGCAGTCTAGTACCGTGCGTTTTAAGCGAAACTTCTTTCCTCGCACGACAAAGATCAGATCTGGAATCAGCTTACTGCGGTAGCATTCCCGGAGCGTTACAACATAGGGATCTTTAAAAAACGGGCCTACCAATTCCTAAAAGGGTCGGCAACGCACCTGTGATGCCCCCGTGTTGCGGGTGTCCATGGGCGACGGTGATCGCTCTCCATCAGGTAACCCGTCTGCTCGTTTACCACCTCTTATATATAAAAAAAAAACTTAGTAATAGATATTTTTAGATAAAATAATTATAATCCTGCATTTGTCTGCTTTATGTTTTCAGCAAATACAGAAATATAATATTTTGCATGCTCATTAGAGCAGAGTATGGTAGAATAGAAATCACAATTGTATATATGTTACCCATATTCCGCAAATAAACATTTAATTTAATTTTCATTTCATATTATTTAGCTTTAAGTCATTATCATCATCATCATCATCAGAGCATAGGCTATAGTATATAGATAGGTTTAGTTTTATTTATTATTTATTATTTATTTATTTATTTATTGATATAATTTACATTTACAGGCTTACAGTAAAAACCAAATCGCCTATAAAGCTAGGGTAGTATACAAAAAAAAAGGAAAAGAAAAATCTAAATGAACAGCAAATAAAACAAAAACAGAACGGGATACAAGAGGAACATTACATACTAAACTAAGCATGCATGTTGCAATAATTACATATTTTTTGCAATAAAGAATGCCAGCTATCGGCAAACACGTCAGCATCTTGGATTTGTGCAATAAAATCATTGAGAAGCGACACGGCGCGTGTACCAGGAGCGTATAAAGTGGTTGCGTTTTAAGTGTATTACTTCAAAATAGGAGTCAAATCATCTACATCAGTGGTGCTGGCCCTAGTAAGCCAGAAGGCGCACGCAAAGGGGTACTTTCGCAAAGCTGTGAAAGGCCAAGGTTAACACCATGACCAAGGCAAGGCACGGGTGCCTGATCACCAGGGCTTAAGCCTGGCGTCCAAAGGCCCAGCACGTGAGCCGCGGACATAAGGCTCCCCACTCTAACACTCCCGTGGCGCCTCGAGAGCGATAAAGAGACGAGTACCTATGTCCGCGATCACTGGGTAAACGGAGACGCCACAACCGTGTCTCCCACGGAACGGGTCTGAATTAGGGCAGTTCTAACCCTGTGGACTGCTCCACTGTGTAGATACGGACTCCTAATAAATTAGCGTGATTAAATTTTATATACCAAAGTATTTGAAAAACTTTAATAGTGCGTTGTAGAACTATCAACTATTCTATTGGAGTTTTGAATTAAAATTCGTGATGAATTCATTAAATCGTTCTACCCAAGCTCACTTTAATTGCACTACATAGTTAATATTAATAATTATTATTATTAGTTACTTTTTTACCGTTTAAAGTTTGTTTTTAAAACAACGATCGTCAATGTTAATAACAGCGCCATCTACGATGATCTACCGTGACTAACGCAAGCATTAATCGTGATGATAATAATTATTGATATCATAGCTTACATGTATGTTTACTCGTTATAATATCGTCTCGTTATAAAGTATAACGTACTCAAAATGACTAAGTTGCTCATTTTGTAATAAATTATGAAAAAAAAATTCGTAAATAAAAATATTTAACTAACTAAAGCACGAGTTCTATTGATGGGGCAAAGTAAAGCCTCCTAAAAACTACCATGTACCTAATACATACTGTTTGGAATTAGAATCATTGTTCACAGTAACATAACTCGATCGTAAATTGACGGTAGTTATAATAATAATGTACCTACTTATTGTAATAACTACCCTCAATTTACGTTTACGAATTTTATGTAGTTTAGTTCGACTCAACTTATAATGCCTGGCCAAGAAAGTAGTCTACCAGTTTAGACAAAAGTTTATGTGAGATCTAAATTTTATTTACTTATTCTTCCATACATATAATAATTATCATTACAGGTTATTTACTAATGCGATAATTTATTTAATTTACAAAAGGGGCTTACAAGGCCCTACAAGTTCAATATAATAATGCATTCCGGGTGTTGATGGGGCTGCCGCGCTATTGCAGTGCCTCACAGATGTTCGCCGACGCGCGCGTATGTTAAGCTGCGTACGGACTGCGCGCACATTACGCGTACCCTACGCGAGCCCGGGTACGCGTAACCAGGTACGCGTGTCCTGGAACGCCATGTCCGTTCTTGCAGCTACGCGTACAGTGTACGCGTACATAGCGTACGGACATGGCGTTCCAGTACACGCGTATCCGGGTACGCGCACCCGGGCTCGCGTAGGGTACGCGTAATGTGCGCGCAGTCCGTACGCAGCTTAACCTGTTTTAAAGCGACAATGGGCCTGCGAGCCGCGTCGCTAGTGCGACGCGTGCGTGACAGCCCCAACACCACCCTATCTATGATTGCGTACAGGATTGACTGTCCGTACTGTCCGTACTGACTTCACAGGCTCAGTAACAACAGTGGAGTGTTGTGAATTACATTATATTGTCTTAGCACTAACATAGGTTTTAAGTTTTATTGTAACTAACATATTATGACCCACGAGTTTGAAATAAACGTTCATTTATTTATTTATTTATACAAAAAAAAATGTGCACACTCTATGGTAACAGATTTTATGCAACGCTATTTTAGTACTTAAAAATATGCCTGTCTCCTCGGCTATGATGTTCATTGTTCGCAGTGCTCTCGTCAGCGGCGCCGCCCGCATAAGCAGTGTGCGCGCGCGGCTGTGACAGCCCCGGACGCCGCCGACTACCCACCAGCCCGCTGGAAGCATAAAAACCCACCCGTTGCAATATAATATCAGCATTATACATTTTCCCCCTAAGAATCTTAAATATATTTATTATATATTTAAGATTCTTATATACTTATTATATTTCGCTGATTAAATATCGATAAGGTTGACTTTTCTAACTGAGTGAAGTCTTTAGTCTCTGTCATAATAATTATTATTGCAAGGGAAAATCGACCTCGTTGTATTATGACGTGTAAATGAACTTCAATCGTAGGGTGGTAGACCATATTTTTGGCCGATGTTACCTGCGCAGAAGACAGAACTACAACTAAACTCTACACTAAAATCTATAATACCTACTAATGTAGTTAAAATGAAACAAAAGCAAAACATGAAATATTTACAAGAATCATAACGCAATTTTCGACCATTTGTCCTAACAAATAAAGTTCAATATAAATTATTTATATATGTTCGGCTACTATCGGAGACGGTCTACACTACATTATTCTGCGCAAACGAAAACTACCGATCGGAATGTTTTTTAAGTTGAGTCAAACTGTAACTACATTAAATTGTTTCTGTAAACAATGGTTTAATGTCAAATAAATAAACATAGTTTACCGTATACCGGTTTAATACACATAGATGACTTTTAGGTGCCCTGAAAAAGCTCCATTAATAAACACCCGTGCTTTAGTTGCTTAAATATGTTTATTTATGAAATATTTTTTCCAAAATTCATTTGATAAAATAACACAACAAGTTAGTCATAATGTAATTAATTACTTTATGACGTCACGTTATTATAACGAGTAAACATAAACGTAACGTGTGAAATTAATATAATCAAGAACTTTGTTTGCTTTAGTTCCAATAGATCATAATAGATGGCGTTGTTAACAACATTGACGACCGTTGTTTTTAAAACAGATCTAAAAGGATAATAAAGTAACTAAAAATGCTAATTAATAATATTACCTATGTAGTACATTTAAAGTGAGCTTGGATAGAACGATTTAATGAATTCATCACGAATTTTAATTCAAAACTCCAATAGAATAGTTGACAGTTCTACAACGCGCTATTAAAGTTTTCAAATACTTTGGTATAAAAAATTTAATCACGCTAATTTGTTAGGAGTCCGTATCTACGCAGTGGAGCAGTCCACAGGGTTAGAACTGCCCTAATTCAGACCCGTTCCGTGGGAGACACGGTTGTGGCGTCTCCGTTTACCCAGTGATCGCGGACATAGGTACTCGTCTCTTTCGCTCTCGAGGCGCCACGGGAGTGTTAGAGTGGGGAGCCTTATGTCCGTGTCTCACGTGCTGGGCCTTTGGACGCCAGGCTTAAGCCCTGGTGATCAGGCACCCGTGTAGTCCACTGATGTAGATGATTTGACTCCTATTTTGAAGTGAAACACCTAAAACTAAACGTATAATTATATAGGCTCTGAATATGATGATGATGATGATGATAGTGAAAATAAACGGATCACTCACGTCTCAAAACGAGTTTAACTCGACATGTTTCGGGCTAATCCGTAGCCCTTCCTCTCGGAGTCGCACGTCACGGCGGCTGCCAAACGTGCACACGAGTGCGTTAAACTCGTTTTGAGACGTGAGTGATCCGTTTATTTTCACTATGAGTGAGTCTCACGGTAGTTTCATGTTTAAATATGATGATGATGATGATGATGATGATGATGATGATGATGATGATGATGATAATGACTTAAATCTAAATAATATGTACTTAGTTTTATTGTTTTCATCATCTGAGCCTACATACTACGTCCCGCTGTTGAGCACAGGCCTCCTCTCAGCACGAGAGGGCTTGGACTGTAGTTCCCACGCGGGGCTAGTGCGGATTGGGAACTTCGCGCACGCAATTGAACTCCATTGTAGGTGTATAAGTACAGGGCCCAATTGCATAACAAATTACAACTAATATTATAAGCGGGACTCTCGCTTCAGCTATATTAACTAGAAAGAGAGTTCCGCTTGTAATATAAGTTGTACTTTGTTATGCAATTGGGCCCAGGTTTCCTAGCGATGTTTTCTTAATTATGTTAGAGAGTCAATAAAATGCTGATTAAATCTAAGTTAATATTAATATTATATTGAATCAGGCGTTACTTTGCGTTGGACTCCCGCAAAGTAACGCCTGAATGTATATGCCTGAATGTAATGTATTCTTACGAGAAGGCAACCTAACAGTGATATATTATATATTATAGTTCAATTGAACTTCAACAGGTGGCGCTGCATTACAGATTCTTTGCAGTCCTACCGGTCTTTGCGGTCCTGGGACTGTGCACGACGGTAGCGCCGCGTAGCGTTGACAACATTTTCTCCTCATTTACTTCCAATTTTTGCCATGTTGTGCGCTGTGATCGTTTTCTGTACCCAACCACCCGCTTCGTACATAGCCAATAGAGACAGAAGGGCGCCATATACATATGTAAAAATGATTTTTTGTGCGACTAATGTTTTTAAAACCGGCCAAGTGCGAGTCGGGCTCGCCCACGAAGGGTTCCGTACCATTATGTATAAAAACAGCAAAAAATTAGGTTTGTTGCATGGGAGCCCCCTTAAATATTTGTTTTATTTTAATTTAACTATTTATATTTAAAGTGAATATATAACTTAATATTCTGTGAATATTTTAAGCGTCTACCTGTTGCCGTTATCAATATCGAGCAAAAACGAGCAAAAAAATCACGTTTGTTGTAAGGGATCCCTATTAAATATTTATTTTATTCTGTTTTTTAGTATTTTTTGCTATAGCGGCAACCGAAATACATCATTTGTGAAAAATTCAACTGTCTAGTTATCACAGTGCATGAGATACAGCCTGGTGACAGACGGACAGACAGACAGATAGACAGACGGACGGACGGACAGCGAAGTCTCAGTAATAGGGTCCCATTTTTACCTTTTGGGTACGGAACCCTAAAAAGCAATAAAATTTGATGTGAAGCGTCAGTGTTATAGTATATAACACGTAAAATGAGGGTAGAAGGTGATTGTTAATTTTGGTTGGTTGTTGAGGTTGGTGTTGTTGTGTTTTTTTTTTTGTGTAATTAGGCTAATTTTATATTTTTTTACATCCGTTTTGCGTAAGTTGTATTTAGTAAATCTTACAGTCACGTCACAGTGACCATGTCGTGCGCACGGTCTTTTAGGTTATAAATGTCTGAGTTTGTTCTGTTCGCCGCCAGACAGCGCTGCTCGTTGCAGTCGCAACGGCTGCGTTCAGCATACCGCTTAAGGCCGTGTTGCACGACAGGGTTTCTGTGACTGATAAAAAAGGGTCCCGCCGGAAGACCAGCGCTGGCTCCACCTCAGGAGTCCGCATTTATGCTGAGGCGGGACCTTTTTCACACACATTTTAATGTTTTTTTTTCTTCTTTCTTTTGTAATTTTATGTGTTTTGTTTTGTGTGTGAAATAAACTTCTTTCATTTCATTTCATTCATTTCATTAATGCGATAGCGAGCGCCCGAGCGTACACAATAAAGCCTCAGTTCGGGTATAACAATATTATTGATTACTTGAACTGTACTTATTGTTATAACTACCCTCAATTAACGTTAACGAATTTTAGATGTACCCTCGCAGAAGTCAGATTTTTTAGCGCGAAAAACTTCGATCTACCAACGGCAAAGTAGAATCCTACGCGCGCTAAAATCTTGCGCTGTCATTGGTTGTTCGATTACCTTCTCGACCAAATCGCGGTAGGCCGTCCGCATTTTGGACTCGTGTAAGTGGAGAAGAACTAAGATTTTCGACCATTTTGTCCTTACAAATAAAGTTCAATATAGATTATTTACATGTTCGGCTACTATCCGAAACGGTCTACACTACTTTGCGCGAACGAAAACTACCGATCGGAATTATTAATTGAGTCAAACTGTAACTACATTAAATTGTGTCTGCTAACATTGTTTTTAATATCAAATAAATAAACATGGAGGTTACCGTATACCGATTACCATACACATATATGTAATTTTTAGGAGCCCTGACATAGCTCCGTCAATAAACACCCGTGGTTTAATTGCTTAAATATTTTTATTTATGAAATATTACGTTATACGTTATTTTATTAGAGTAAACATAAATGTAAGGTATGAAATTAAAATAATCGAGAACATTGTTTGCTTTAGTTCCAAGAGATCATAATAGATGGCGTTGTTAACAACATTGACGACCGTTGTTTTTAAAACAGATCTAAAACGATAATAAAGTAACTAAAAATGCTTAATTATTAATATTACCTACGTTGTACATTTAAAGTGAGCTTGGATAGAACAATTTTATGAATTCATCACGAATTTTAATTCATAACTCCAACGTGCTAGTTGATAGTTCTACAACGCCGCTATTAAAGTTTTCCAAATACTTTGGTATATAAAATTTAATTATGCTAATTTGTTAGGAGTCCGTATCTACGCAGTGGAGCAGTCCAAGCAGGGTAGAACTGCCCTAATTCAGACCCGTTCCATGTGAGATAAGGTTGTGGCGTCTCCTCATCCCAGTGACCGCGGACATACTCGTCTCGTTCGCTCTCGCGGCACCTCGGGAGTGTTAGAGCGGGGAAGCCCAATGTTCGTGGCTTACGTGCTGGGCCTTTGGACTCCAGGGATGAGCCCTGGTGATCAGGCATTCGTACCTTATCTCGGTCTTGGTGGAAATCCCTCGACCTTTCCAATTTAGCAATGTCGTAGATGGCGCTTGCGAGTGGCCCTGGGGCATTAGGTACCACCGATGTAAAAAAGTAGATGAATTGACTCCTATTTTTTAGCGTATATATCCTCTAATATATAAAAATCTCGTGTCACGGTGTTTGTTATCGAACTCCTCCGAGACGGCTTGACCGATTCTTATGAAACTTTTTTTCTCTATACTTGGTAGGTTTGAGAAGTCGTAGGCTATATTTTATCTTCGCAGACGGAGTCGCGGGCAACAGCTAGTATATAATATAGGGTAGGATAATGATGATGGTGACGTAAAGCTAAATAATATGAAGCTAGTTTTATTTTAATTTAATTAAAATCCTTCCAATCTAATCTCATTTTTAATCTTTTTTCAGGTTCTCGAGTAGCGTCCACGGACCGTGGATGCGGATGGCACGGGACAAGCACGGGACCGATCTGTTTGGCGAGCCTTGGCCTACGTTCAGCAGCGGACGTCTTTCGGCTGAAATGATGATAATGAAAATCCTTCCTTAATAATATAATTAATATTTAATTTATTTTAATTTATTGTAGTTTTCACCATCGCGGCCATAAGTCCCCAGGAACGGGCCTCCTCCCATAATGAGAGAGCTTGGGCTGTAGTTCCCACGCGGGCCCATTGCGGATCGGGAACTTCACATACACAATTTAATTACTTCGCAAGTATGCGCAGGTTTCCTCGCGATATTTGTCCTTCATCGTAAAGCTTGTGGTAGCCTAGCTGTTTGATCTATGGCCTCTCAAGCAGAGGGTCGTGGGTTCAAACCTGTAGGCTTATTGTCTAACGTTTCTGACACTTGCCTTCGAAATCACTATTTCTTTCTGTCAAACGGTATAAGATGATGACAGAAAGAGACGGTGAAAGCGAAGGCAAGCGACAGAAGCGTTAGACAATACGGCCTCAGGGCTCGCACCTCTGACTTTTACGGATTTAAGTGCGAAATTATATTTGAAATTTACCTTGAGCTTTACGGTGAAGGAAAACATCGTGAGGATGCCTGGACACACCAGTGAAGAAAGCCAATAGTATCTGTGAAGTTTCCTATCGGCATTGGGCCCGCGTGGGAACTTCGGCCCAAGCTTTCTCATTCTAAGAGGAGGCATTGCGGTGGGAGGTATACATATACATAGATCGGGATGGTTATAGTTTAAATCTAATTAAGTTCTTATTGCAATATTTTATACCAATTTCTAAATAAATCTTATCCTATGTTAGACAGTATTGGTGTTTCCATTTCCACCTTTTTTAATAGGCTAGTAGTAGAAGGTAAATACCTTTTTTATTATGAGGGGAGACAAACGAGCAAGCGGGTCATCTGATGGAAAATTATCGGTCAATAGCATATATATAACTATGTACGATATATATGTATGTATCGTATATACTTACTCGTAGTGTTAACGGATATAGCGCACGTACTTAATTCACTTTCAGTTAATAATTTAATTACAAGATATAACTGAAAATATTACGGAGTCAGTCAGTCGAATAGTTTTTAATAAGAGTTGTAATTTTTAGTGTCTTCATTATTTAAATTTAATCACCATTTAATTGACTCTGTAACATAATTAAAAAAACATCGCTCGGAAACATACACACCTAAAAAGCAGTTCGATTGCGTGTGTGAAGTTCCCAATCCGCACTAGGCCTGCGTGAGAACTACAGCCCAAGCCGTTTCTTTATGCAAGAAGACAACCGTGGGACGTACTTATATATACGTATTATGTAGGTCGGAGATGATGATGATGATGCATTGACTCTTGAGTTCTTTTACTTTAATTACACATTACAAACCATTAAGGAGAGTAAATAAAACACGATATAGCAGTCGTTATCGATCGTCTTCAAAAATATCACTAGAGTAGCTAGTTACACTAAACCTCAACAGGTGGCGCTGCCCTTACAGATTCTTTCCAGTCGTATAGAGACACAAGGGCGCTGTACGTAAAAACGCTTTATTGTGCTAGTAATATTATTAAGAAGCAATAATTTTTAATATAAAACGTTAGTATAATAGTGAATCTAATGATATTGCTAGTAAACTATTGTAAAAAGCGCCTCGCTATGCTCGAAAATTTGAGTGTAACGTTCGTCGTTCTACATCGCGCTTACGAAGTTTCGACGCCCCTTGAGTATATATAGAGCGTTTACGGCTTGTGCTTGGGGAGTCCGTATCTACACAGTGAAGCAGTACCCTGGGGCTAGAGCTGCCTTAAATCTAGCCCCACTTCGGTGGTAAATATTTGGGGGTGTATTTGTCCGCCGGGTCAGGCTCTCACGCCTCGTCCGAATCCCAGGCCCATGCCTGTCCTCTGGCCTTGCGCCACTCTGCCAGACCGAAAGGTTTGCGCGTCCGATGCCACTCAATTAATGAGGTGAAAGTTCTTACGAACTAACAGGATTTAATCCTAACCCACTGTAGTAGATGCTTTGACTCTCTTTTTTTACGTTTCTAAAGGGACCAATCGGAACCTTATTGCTACACTATATTTTGGTGTTTTACAAAGATCACGATTCATCATGTCATGACGTGGGTCATGATTTGACTCTCATTTTAGTTCCGTGTATAAAGGGATCAAACGGACTAACAGGATTTCATCCTAACCCACTGTAGTAGATGCTTTGACTCTCTTTTTGTAGTTCCGTGTATAATGGGATCAATGCTGCGCTATATTTGGGTGTTATACATGAAGAAAAAAAATGTGTTGTTTCTTTTTCTAGAGTTTCGTGTATAATGGTATCAAACGGATCTCTATTGCTCTCCTGAGTCCATTTGTTTGATTGTTTTACTAGGGGATTAAGATGCTTTGACTCTCTTTTTAGAATTCCGTGTGTAATGGGACCAAACGAAACCCTATTTCTCTGGTACATGAGTCCGTGGGTTTGGGTATTTTACAAAGGAATCAAAATACTTTGACTCTCTTTTGTAGAGTTCCATGTCTAAAGTGCCCAATCGGAACTAAAAACGATAACAGAGCTAAAAACGCTGAAAAAACACGTTTTCCTGTATGATGACCCCCTTTAATTTTTTACTTTAAGTAAATCTTATTTTTGGTATTTTTTGTTATAGCGGCTACAGTAATACATAATCAGTAAAAAATTCAAGTGTCAAGTTCAAGAAATATATAATTACGGTTCAAGAGTTAGAGCTAGATTTCATACCAATAACAATGGATAGGGAAATTTTAGCACCGTTTAGTACTTTATCAAAACAAAGGGTTAAAATGTATGTATACGCAGGTACAAAATTAAAAGAGGCAGGTAGTTTTGCTAGTTTTTGTTAGTCTGTTAGTTGATAATAACGGCAAAAACTACCTGCCTCTTTTAATTTTGTACCTGCGTATACATTTTGACCCTTTGTTTTGATGAAGTACCTACTAAACGTCCGTCGCTATAATTTCCCTATCCATTGTTGTAATTTTTATTTTACAAAATAATTAAATAAAATATCACATGACCATGTTATGACATATTGTTAGAATAACACCTCACTATTGTCTGTCTGATCAATTGGTCTTAAGTGACATTTAGTGACATCTACACAAGCATCATTATCGATTTCTATATCTAATATTCACACCCATGCTGTCGTAGTTTTGCAGAAAAATAAAAAGTGCCGCTACCCTTAGTGAGTTTATGAGACTCTACGCAGAAACTAGGATGCCGTTTTTAAAACTGCATTTAAATGCGATAATCGTTTTGAAAGTGACAAAAATAGTACATAAAATGCAAGACGAAGTCAGTGTGGAGTGATATTCTTCGAAACAATCGGACAATATTGCTTATACTTTGTTGATAAATAGAAATCATTCACAGTTCGAAACGGAGAGTCCGTACCTACACAGTAAAGCAGTACTATATAGTACTGTGGTGACGAATAATTTGGAGGCTATTCGTTTACCTGGACTGGGCTTGTCTTGTCCTAATCACAGGCCTTTGTGCCTTTCCTCCGTCCCTTGGCTATGCCTTGGGCCTTCACGTTCGGACCTTTCGGTCGTCCACGAGTAAATTCTTCTGTACGTAGTTTGACTCTCTTTTTTAGGTTTGATATTCAAAAGGTGACAATGGAATCCTATTACTGAGACTCTGTCTGTCAGTCCGTCTGTTACAAGGCTCTATATCTTGAACCGTGATAGGTCAGATACTTGAAACTTTTTCGACGGCTAAATGGCCTAGTGGTTAGAGAACCTGACTACGAAGTTTGAGGTCCTGGGTTCGATTTCCACGTCGGGGCAGATATTTGTATGAAAAAAACGATGTCTGTTCTCGAGCCTTGAGTATTTAATATGTATTTAAGTATGTACCTATTTGTCTATACAAGTATGTTTAACCGCTGTCTAGTACCTACCCATAACACAAGCTTTGCTTACTTTGGGTCTAGTTAGGTCAATTGGTGTGCATTGTACCGTGATATTATTATTATTAATAATTTTCACCGATTATGTTTACTGCGGCCGCTGTTACAAAAATATTAAAATACCAACCATAAAAGTATTCTATGGTGTCAGATATCGATAAATGTTTTTGAAATCAAACCCATACCACGTATTTCTGAAAACTTGTTGATGTAAACATATTTTCAACGACCGCTTTAGCCTAGTTGGTAGTGACCCTGCCTACGAAGCAAGAGGTCCTGGGTTCAAATCCCGGTAAGGGCATTTATTTGTGTGATGAGCACAAATATTTGTTCCTGAGTTATGGATGTTTTCTATGTATTTAAGTATTTATTTATCTATATAAGTATGTTTATCGTCGTCTAGTACCCATAGTACAAGCTTTGCTTAGTTTGGGACTAGGTCGATTTGTGTAAGATTGTCCCCCTAATATTTATTTTTATTTTATTTTTTTTTGACGCTAACTGTGCCTAAATGTATCTAATCCCTAACAAAATGTTGACGCGTGTCAGAATCTGTCACGCAACAAGGCAACCGTAATGACTTCCATTCTAAAATAGACCCCGGGATTATGCCCGCGAACATTTTCCCTCGCGAGCCGTTTCACTCAAATCGCTTAGAAAATTCCATACCTACGCAATCATGGCCGCCGACATGGAAATTGAACAAATGATTTTAACGATAAACCTTTGCACGGGGCTCATCAGTCTCCTGTTAGGTAATTTGAAATCATAGGCAGAATAAAATCTTTATTTTATGATGACAGACATTTTTGATATGAAATTTATTCACGCTTTTGATGCGGTACACTTTAAAAACCAACATAGTCCTCTCATACTGAGAGGAGGCCTGTGCCTTGCAGTGGGACGTATATAGGCTGGGATGATGATGATGATGACTTTGAACATCGACCAATGAATGATTTTTTTAAATCAAGTGTGACGAAATTTCAGTCTCGGTTTAAACCTATGTATAAACAGACGACACAATATTTTGTGCAACATGCACACACAAGCTTACATTCAAACATACACGTACCTATAACCGTATGCAACACACAGAAATTTACATTTTTAGTTTGTTGTATGTATGTATGTTTCTAAGAAAGCAACAGTAGACACCAGCATGTAGGTATACTGCTATTTATAAAAAAAACCTGAATAAAAACATTATTATTTTTATTTGTCAACCACAATTAATAATTCTGAAAAATGTTTACAACATTATCCTTTCAAGTTGACCCCAACTACTGAAACGTTTCAAATTAATTTTAAAAGCATTTGTTTATTTCTGAAGAAAGCAGCTTGTACTTTGCACGTGCGTGTGAAATTTATCATAACTTTCGTATCTATTTTCTAACGTAAAATATTATCAAAATCAAAGCCCTTAGCTGATGTCAAGGTCAAGTATAGGACTTAAAAATAGGATTTAATTTCGAAGCTTAGTCCATTAAAGCGCGCTACGCGGTCGTACTCCGACCAAATCCAATATTTACTTTGGTGTAATTCCAGATCAGGCGCGCTGCTATTTTTACAACCTTTAACTCCTACGCATGTACTTGTCTACAGTTGTTAATCAATAGAAAAAAGTCATATGAGTTCTAAAAAACTCTTATACTTAATATATTTTACGTCATACTTATCAATTGATTCAACTAAATACGTATTCAACCTGTTTTGATATTTCCTAATTTCTATTTCGTCCATTGCGTTCGTTTCAGTGGTTACTAGAACTTGAAAAATTCTGTCTCTTTTGTATCAAAAAACAAAAGGGGCACAGCAAATTGTTGTGTCAATAATTAAACAAAGCTGTTTGAAATTTAATCCATCGTATTCCAGATGGTCGATTCCTACTAAAAACAAAAGAGAATCAAGACCTTAATCCAATCCAACTCCAAACGTCAATTGTTTCAAAAACAAAAAAGAGTCAATGCATCTACAACAGTGGTGTTCGGGATTTAATCCGCGTTTTTCGATTCCATTTAGTACAAGTTAGTTTAAGTTAAGGTGAGCTCGAGGGTTGAGCAGAATCGGTTTCAGACCTTGGGTCCTTAAACGAGGCACAGCCACGTCATTCACAGGGGCTCGATATAGCCTGGATTCGATCGAGGCCTAGGAAGCCTCGGGAGGCGCGCACACCACCCAATACTCGCCTCTCCAGAGTCGGTTAGATTTAAAGCAGCTCTATCCCTCTATTACTGCTTAACTGTGTAGATACGGACTCTCCGAGAGCATCGCGAGCGATTTGTATTTATACGAACGAAAGTCGAAAACTTCGTAAGCGCGATGCAGACCACTAAACTTTAAACGCCTAATGTCTATTAGTAATAAACATTTCTGTTAAAATATTAATACTAAAATCATTCAGGACACTATTTAACCTGTAATTTACGTACTAATTTTACTATTTTTAATACAGAAAATACATTTAATTTCAGTTTCGAGAAGCACTACCCCTTGATCTATATGGGGCCTCAGAACAACACTAAGGGTAGCGACACCTTTTATTTTTTTGCAAAACTACGACGGTCCGGCCTTGACTATTAGATAAGGAAACCAATAATGTCATATCCTTTCGTCAACAAAGTCTAATGGGGCAAACACTCTTAGCACACGAGATTAGAGAGAACTAAAGTAACGTCTGATACGAGTATCAAAAGAATTAAAAAAAAACTCATATATTTGTCAGCTTTTGTATATTTGAGTCTAGAAAATATTTTGTGTTCAGTCAAATTGAACGCAGTCCGCATTATGTATGAGCAACATTGTCAGATCTACATAATATATTTTTTGTACAGATATGCGATCTGACCGTGCGGGCTTCGTTCAATTTGACCTGACCGCGACCGCAGAACGTATCCAGTGTTTCAAATCCTTTATGCCTTAAAAAATTACCATAGCCATTTCTCATGGATTTCTATTCTAACACAGGCGAAGGGATTAAGCTAATTTGATATAAAATATCTACATACTTATTAGGAAATAGGTTAAGGCATGGGTTCCCAAAGTGGCGTTACCTATACTTACCTAACTTAAAAATACTAACTATTATTTTCATGTAGGTACAATCAAGGGCATTAAAATGTACGTTAACAAAGTGTCAAAAATGTCTATACAACTCTATGCCACTTAACGTAAGGTTACATATTTCACGTTATGGCTAACTCGGTTTATAGAGATGCATCTCGATTTCGAGGTTCCCTATAGAGATTATCTCGAACAATAACATTAAGTCATAACAAGTTAAGTTTAAAATAAGACCTATCTAATAATACCTCACATGACGGCTACGCTATATGTACGCAAAAAAATTTTTAATCACTCAGTTTTTTTATGTAAAATCTGACTACTTAATATTTTTTTTATACATGAAAAGGTATCGTGACCCGGAGCATATTAACGAATAGATTGATGCCGTATTTATTAAAATCAGATGAGGAATCTCGACGCTACGGTGGAACACACATAAATACAAACATACATAGACTATACTAATATCATTACTCTTCCTTTTGGTTTTTCCGTAGTCGTGTAAAAAGCTCGTATCTCAAAATTTATAATCTTCTTTAGTGAATTTCAACTGCTCAACTTTAAGGTACACTTTAGATTACACATCGAATTAAGATTATGGGCTTCTTGAATGAAAGTAGTGACGATATAGTGTTAACGGATAACGTGCGCTTACTTACTTACTTACGCGCGCACGTACTTAGTTCACTTTTAGTTAATAATTTAGTTACAATCTATATTATCTAACTGAAAATATTACGGGGTCAGTTAGTGTCGAATAGTTTTTAATAAGAGTTGTAATTTTTAGTGTCTTTATTATTCAGATTTAATCACCATTTAATTGACTCTGTAACATAATTAAGAAAACATCGCTCGGAAACCAACACAAAGCAGTTCAATTGCGGTGTGAAGTTTCCAATCCACATTAGGCCCGCGTGGGAACTGCAGCTCAAGCTTTTTTTTTATGCGAGAAGACAGCCTTTCAGTGGTTATAGTATAAATCTTCCCAGGTGAATTTTTCGCTTCGAGCCATTATATTAAATTTGAACCTTAATGCTATGACGATACCGTTTGTTTTGAAAGATAAGGGCTCGAAGCGAAAAGTTCACCTGGGAAGATTTATACTAGACGTATATTATAATATACGTATATATAGGTCGGAGTTGATGATGACGATGATGCACTGACTCTGAGTTCTTTTACTTTAATTACACATTACAAACCATTAAGAAGAGTAAATATAACACGATATAGCAGTCATTATCGATCGTCTTCCGAAATATCACTAGAGGTAGCCAGTTATAGTTACACTAAACCTCAACAGGTGGCGCTGCCCTTACAGATTCTTTCCAGTCGTATAGAGACACAAGGGCGCCGTACGTAAAAACGCTTTATTGTGCGAGTAATATTATTAAGAAGCAATAATTTTTAATGTAAAACGTTAGTATAATAGTGTATCTAATGATTTTGCTAGTAAACTATTATAAAAAGCGTCTCTCTTTGCTCGAAATTTTGAGTATAACGTTTGTCGTTCTACATCGCGCTTACGAAGTTTTGACGACCCTTGAGTATATATAGAGCGTTTACGGCTTGTGCTTGGGGAGTCCATATCTACACAGTGAAGCAGTACCCCGGGGCTAGAGCTGCCTTAAATCTAGCCCCACTTGGTGGTAAATATTTGGGGGTGTATTTGTCCGCCGGGTCAGGCTCTCACGCCTCGTCCGAATCCCAGGCCCATGCCTGTCCTCTGGCCTTGCGCCACTCTGCCAGACCGAAAGGTTTGCGCGTCCGATGCCACTCAATTAATGAGGTGAGAAAGTTCTTACGAACTAACAGGATTTAATCCTACCCCACTGTAGTAGATGCTTTGACTCTCCTTTTTATGTTTCTAAAGGGACCATGGACAAAAAAAGGTTCATTATTTTTTGCTTTTCTTTTAATTTTTTTGTTCAAAAGTTATTTAGAGTTCGGTTCCGTGTCTAAAGAATCCAAATGGAACGCTATTGTTTTGATACGTGAGTCCGTCTGTTTGGGTGTTTTTACAAAGGGATCAAAATACTGACTCTCTTTTTGAGAGTTCCGTGTCTAAAGAAAGGGTTCAAATGAAACGCCTGTGCTTTGCAGTGGGACGTATATTGGCTGGGATGGTGATGATGATGACTTTGAACATCGACCAATGAATGATTAAACAGACGACACAATATTTGGTGCAACATGCACACACATACTTAAATTCAAATATACATATACCGTGTAATTATACCGCATAATTATACCGTATGCAAATACACAGAAATTTACATTTTTAGTTTGTTGTATCTATATTTCTAAAAATTATTTGGGCAGTGTTCTCTTAACACAAGAAAGAAACAGTGGACACCAGCATGTAGGTATACTGTTTTTATAAATAAAAATCTTAATAATAATATTATTATTTTTATTTGTCAACCACAATTAAAAATTCTGAAAAATGTTTACAACGGTATCCTTTCGAGTTGACCCCAACTACTGAAACGTTTCAAATTAATTTTAAAATCACTTGTTTATTTCTGAAATAAGTAAGTAGCTTGTACTTTGCACGTGCGTGTGAAATTTAACATAATATATATTTACCGTGTTTTAATTTTTTATTTCTTTTAACTTTGACGGATGCTTCATCATCATCCCAGCCTATATACGTCCCGCTGCAGGGCACAGGCCTCCTCCCAGAATGAGAGGGCTTGGGCCGTAGTTCCCACGCGGGCCGAGTGCGGGTTGGGAACTTCACATACAACATTGAATTTCTTCTCAGGTGTATGCAGGTTTCCTCACGGTGTTTTCCTTCACCGTAAAGCTCATGGTAAATTACAAATGTAATTTCGCACATAAATTCCGAAAAACTCAGAGGTGCGAGCCCGGATTCGAACCCACGACCCTCTGCTAGAGAGACCATAGGTCAAACCACTAGGCCACCACAGCTTTGGTTTTGGCAGCTCGTACCATTTAAAATACAATCAACTTACGATAGTAACATATAAGATCATTGCAATCAACTATTAAATGATGCGATGAATGTGAATGATGCTGAATACAGAGACAAGGCGATAAGCTTACCTATTACCTGCTTCATATCATACTTTACTTGAATGTAAATTTTAACTCTACGAGTAATACAAAAGAGTAAAAATTTCAATGCCTTAGGAATCCCTTTGTTTGTTTTCTCAACATAAAGGGTTCCAGTCATTTCACCGAACTTATCTAAAACTCTAATACATTAGCACCAGATATTAATAAGTTTCCACAATTATAAGTTTGCGAAATGATAATAAAGGCCGTGCTAGGATAACCTAAGTGATTCCACCACCCTCGAGCTTGGGCTTCTGATTTTTATAGATGATGTGGCTCTACATTAGTAATTAATATGCAAAATTTCAGCCAACCATATTGAACAGACGAGGCACCGTATTCTAGTCAATTTTATTAATGCTATGGCAACATTTTTTAGCCATAACAAAGGTTGTTCTTTAAGACAGTTAGCTGTCAATACTATCAAAATAACAAATATGCAGTTTTAGAACCCCGAGGTTTTTTTTTTACGCTTTTCGTTTCCGAAATAAAGACAATTAGTGAGAAAACACCCCGAAAAAATGCGACATTTTTCGACATTTTTGCAGTTTTCAAGAAAAGTTTTTGACTTTATCAATTTTTTTTTTACAAACTTGCTTGGTGGAGAACGTCAGGTGGCGTTAAGTCCGATGTAAATTCAACACTTGAACTCTCCATTTTAATTTACTAACCAAAAATGAATTCACCGGACTGAACTCATGAAAATTACTTTGGCGGGTTTTCACGACAAGCGCAAATGAGTAACCATGGTTCTTAGATTGGTTCGTGATACGCCAAGCACGCGTATTAAAAGCTCTTTTGCTGAATTTCAAGTACTGGACTCAAGGGATTATTTTAGTACTACTTTTTTTTAAAAAAACTTTAGACAAAATTAAAATTTGTGTTTTTAATATTAAAACAACCTGTTTTATTATTTTATTAGTAAATATTCACTTGGTTGCATCAAACATTTTCTTATTTCTGCAAAACTGAATTATAAAGGCACAACTCATTAGTCTCATTTTTTGAAACACTAGTTTGGACACAACTTATTGAGATTTGGCAATTTAAAAAGTTACTTTTCCGCACGCTTGTGGAACGTAAAATCCATACAACTTTTTTCACACTTGCGGAAGCGTGCTGGGTTGACTAACTTTCTATAGATATGTTGACTCACGTCAAAGCACTTTCCGAGCATGTGCATTGGAAAACTTATGTCTAAATTGTTTTTTTTTGTAATAATAAATACCGTTGTCGACTATACGCTACTGGACCTTTACACATTGTAAACAACGCTATCGCTAGTTATTCAAATGGAATTCAATCCTCGATAGTTTCCTCATAACCCTGGGAATTTCACAAACATCCATCACTTGGCTTTACCGATGATCAAATTCCATCATAGTTCACATGTTTGCCACAGTTCACGAGATTGGCATAGTTCATGTTTTCACTGCTTCAGATTGACGTGATTTGTGGTGTTAAGTTATAATATGTGATAAATAGTTTATTATTGCGAATTCTACTAGAGTTGGAGCTACTTTGACTTGAAAGGAAATCATGGAAATAAGAATATCGATTGTTTAAATTAATATAAGTTTACTAGCTAGTGCCTGCGACTCCGTCTGAAAAGAATCCATTTATCGCTATCTCGCAGGAATTAAGCAATTTTCCTATGTTCTATGTCCTTCGCGGGGTCTAAAACAATTTCCATACCAAGTTTTTACCAACGGTTTAAGCGTGAAGAGGTTACATACACACAGACAGACTCTACATTTACAATATTGGGCGGCTGAAGGAAGGATTTTGGTTTATTGGGAAGTGGTAGTGTTAGTTTAGAAAAAAATCAACCCATGTTAATAAAGAAAAGCAACCCTGTATGGCCGGTAAAAAAATAAATAAATAAATTTAAAACTGTTTATTTCAGAAAAAAAAAATACACATTATTCAATTACATATATTAACTTTAATCCTTAAATTGTAGGATTGTTGCAGTTAATAATATTAATATTAGTTACCTACTTAGTTACTTACAGTTTGGCAAATCATCACTACCTTTTACCCATTAATATCAAAAACCTTTTTGTTAAGGAGGTTGGTCTAAGTGACGTACAAGGATACCCTTAATCTTGTTGGCTTTGTTATTCACAATTTCTTTAATAGTTTCTAGTGGAAATTTATTTAGTATGCAAGGCAGAATGGACGTCCATACTCTCCGGCTATATACATTATTAGATCTCGGCGTTATATAGTTTGGCAAGTTAGACAGGTTTCGTAAGTTCCCTGGTCTACTCTTCCTTTTCAACTGGCTTATTTTCTCACAGTACTGTGTTATAATAGCTAAATCGACCTTTTCAAATATATTCATTACTTTACAGTATCTAAATAGACTCTTATAATTGTCTCTGTATTTATATTTAACTTTGAGGGGAACTATGGTTTTCAACAATCGTATTTGTAAGTTATAAATATTATTCAAATATGTTTTAAAAGTTCTTCCATAACAGGCCAATCCATAACTCACCACAGAGTCTGCCAGCGACATATAAAGAAGCCTTAATGTTTTATAGGGAACCTTATTCTTAAGTATAGTTAACTTCGACAAAATGGATCTTAGCTTGTTGCATACATAGTCCACATGAGGACCCCAGTTAAATTTATTATCTATTTTTAAACCAAGATAAGTATGCTCACTCACAACATCAAGATGCATACATTTGCAAGAAGCACTGCCCAAGTGCATGCAGTCATGCTCATGGGCCTATAGGAATGTGTTTTGTTTCATGTGCGGTGAGCGTATATACATTAATTTCGTTTTGCGGTAATATCCCATCAAATCGTGGTGATTTCCCATCAAAGGAACTATATGCGAAAATAGCTGTCTGTCAGTAACCTGTTCACGCTGAAACTGCTGAATTAATTTAGACGAAATTCGGTATGGAGATAGTTAGAGACCCTGGAAAGGACATAGGACAGTTTTTATCCGGAAAATTGCATGGTTCAGAGATAGCGATAAACGAATTCCTTGGAGATAGGTCCATACTAATATTACAAATTCGAAAGTGTGTCTGTCTGTCTGTTACCTCTTCATGCTTAAACCACTGAACCGATTTAAATGAAAATTAAGAAATGAAATAGTTTGAGACCCTGGGAAGGACAGAGGATAATTTTTATCCCGGAAAATTGCATAGTTCCCGTGAAACGGCCGATAAACGAATTTCGCGCATGGAGTCACGAGCAACAGCTGGCATCCTATAAATCTTCTACAAGTGCCTCTCCGACTAGTGGAGGTTGGCAGTCAGCTCCGCATATTTAACTCGGTCTTTTGCCGGTTTGAAAAGCTCCGCGGCGCTCTTAAGAGCGTTTATACCTGCTGAGCTGGCAACGTTGCATTTTTGTTACTTTTCTCGATTCATCATCATCATCATCATCATCATCATCAGCCTACGTCCACTGCTGGACATAGGCCTCTCCCATGGCACGCCACTGAGCACGATCCTCGGCCACTCTCAATTATACCACGATCTCTCTCGATTATTCCATAAAACTTTAATGAAAATTAAAAATGTGGTCTATAAGAATTGTTCTAATACATAACTTTTATTTTTTTTTAAAAACTGTTAAGTAATAATTTTTTGTTTTTTTAAGAAAATAAAAGTCTATCACGAATAATTATTGCAGTAGACACATTAACTTATATATTAGAACAATTCTTATAGACCACATTTTTAATTTTCATTCAATTTTTATGGAATAATCGAGAAAAACTAGCAAAAATGCAACGTTGCCAGCTCAGCAGGTATAAACGCTCTTAATTCCCGTCCACTCCGGGATATTGCGCAGCCACGATTTCTTTCTACGACCCACTGATTTTGCCTGCCACTTTGCCCATCATTATCAGTATCCTATAAATAGAGACCTTTTTTTAGGGTTCCGTACCCAAAAAACGGGACCCTATTACTGAGCCTCCGCTGTCCGTCCGTCTGTCCGTCTGTCTGTCTGTCTGTCCGTCCGTCTGTCCGTCTGTCACCAGGCTGTATCTCATGAACCGTGATAGCTAGACAGTTGAAATTTTAACAGATGATGTACACTGACGAGCAAAAATAAAGGGTCGGCTACAGAAATGACGATAACTACAAAATCCGCTGTGATAGCTTCTTCGAGCAAAAGAGTTTAGTAAAGAGTTTTATTCTTAACAAGAAAAAGTTTAATTGGAGAATAAAAATTTTTACTAAACTCATTTTACTCGAAGAAGCTATCACAGCGGGTTTTGTAGTTATCGTCATTTTTGTAACCGATCCTTTATTTTTGCTCGTCATTGTATTTCGGTTTCCGCTGTAACAACAATTACTTACGAAAAAACAGAATAAAATCTATCTATCTATCTAATACCTTTAAACGAGCAATTCTTGTATATATGTATATATATATATGTATATATATATATGTATATATGTATATATATAATCAGGATCTCGGAAACGGCTCCAACGATTTCGATGAAATTTGGTATGTGGGGGTTTTCGGGGATGAAAAACTGATCTAGCTATGTTTCATTTTCAGAAAATCGCTTTTACTCGTGTTTTCCGGCTATTTTTGTTTGCATTAGAATATAAAGCTAAATTTCGCCGACTTCGAGCAGATCATAATGGCACATTAGAAATCGGGTGGTCGCGGATCCAGCCGACCTCGGTTCGATTCCACGTTTTTTTTCAAGATTTTTAGTTTTTTTTTTAAGTTTATTTTTCATGAGAAAACGTCAAGTTTCTTCTTTTGTGAGAAAAAGTTACTTTTTTGTGAGAAAAAGTTACTTTTTTGTTAGGGAACGTGCAGTAACTATAGGCGGCAGCACTAATGCGACAGAAGAGACACTATGCGGACAGTATAACAAACTTATCAAGGTAAAACATTCAAATTGATGGTACCCTTAAGGCACCAGTTGGCAGCACCGTCTATGTGCACGTTCCCTATTGGGAGCACAGAACAGGAAAAGCCGGTTGTCTGTAAAGTCGGTTTACGGACGATAGTTTAACGTGACGTTGAGGTACGGAAGGTTTTAAAGGAAATAATTAATATGTTATCTACTAACATACTCGAGCTCAAATTGAGGCGGCATTCCTTCCCCCAACACACCTAGCGTCGTCCACTTGAGCGCGAGCGTCGAGTTTTCACAAAGACATTTCCGTCTGTGGAATTTCAATTTGGAGTCGATCCGCCGTGTCGATGGGATTGCCTGATCGCACCCCGCGCTAGCTTTGTCGCATACACATGGCTTTCGATCACAGCGGCCCTATTATTGAATCGTTCGAGATTATGATTAAAATGATATTTGGTGAGTTTGTGATACTGACCAGATAGAAGATGCTGCTCGGTGGAGCGATGATCTTCGCAAGGCGGCTGGCAAGTGCTGGATGAGAGTGGCCGAGGATCGTGCTCAGTGGCGTGCCATGGGAGAGGCCTATGTCCAACAGTGGACGAACATAGGCTGATGATGATGAGAAGATGCTGTAGACTTAATGGATTGTCTAATAGGACCCCGTGCAAGCTTTCTCGCACAAACACGGCTTTCGATCACAGCGGCCCTATTATTGAAACATTCAACTATGATTAATGTGATATTTGGTGAGTTTGAACGATACTGGCCAGATAGAAAATGCCGTAGACTTAGTGGATAGCACCCCGCGCAAGCTTTTTCCGTTTTCAATCACAGCGGACCTATTATTGAATCGTTCGAGATTATGACCTATAAGTACATATAAAAAAACCGGCCAAGAGCGTGTCGGACACGCCCAAGATAGGGTTCCGTAGCAGGTACGAAAAAATCTTTGCAAACTTTATTAATGTGTTTGTTTTGGTCCCAACGTCGGCGGTACAGCGCCATCTATCGGCGAATTGGGTAACTAATCTACTGCAGTCTACTAGATAGAACTAGTATGTATGTTGATTGTTTTTCAGATGTAACATATTTTTTTTATTTGAAAGAAGATACTGTTAGCGTGATCTTACAGGTACTTAAAGAAAACAAATGCTTGCAATGAAGGTTAAATTACAATCTTAGTTTAGAAATATTTTAAACAAAAAAACTTAAAAACTGCTCAACTGATTAAGTTGAAAATAATTTTCCTAGAAAGTTTTTATTAAGTTTAACTTACGTGATTTTTTTCATATTTTTTAGACGTGCGGTTCAAAAGTTAGAGGGGGAAACACATTATTTTGAACTTTCGGAGTGAATATCTCCGAAAATATTCACTTTATCAAAAGATGGTTTTGGAAAACCCCTATTTATTTTCAAATACCTATCCAATGATACCCCACACTATAGGATTAGTCGAGAAAAAAAAATCACTCCCACTTTACGTCTATGGGAGGTACCATAAAAAAAAATTTTTTACCTTTTTTTATTTGTGCACTTTGTCGGCGTGACTGATATATATATCCATGCCAAATTACAGCTTTCTAGTACTAACAGTCTTTGAGAATAGCCGCGGACAGACAGACGGACAGACATGGCGAAACTATAATAATAGGTGTTGATGAGTCATTCAATTAGTGCATCAAATAGCGACTGAGTCAATCAGTCAAGACCTTCCTTTTTAGGGTTCCGTAGTCAACTAGGAACCCTAAAAAGGAAGGTCTTGACTGATTGACTCAGTCGCTATTTGATGCACTAATTGAATGACTCATCAACACCCAGACCAAACTCTTGACCCCAGGGGACTGAAATTTTAGCATAGTTTGCTTTTTATGATGTAAAAGTGGCAAGGAATTAGAAGGGATTTCTATTTCTAGAAATTCTCACGGCATTAACAGCATTTATATGTTCGATTAAGGGCCTATCTCGGTCATTATGATTATTATACCAATCTTGGCCTGCAACATAATGTCGATGATAATGATCAAAAAAGAGTCCACTCCTGATATAACCCGATGGGCCTCGCGATTTTTTTACAGATCCCCATATCAAGGAAGTAAGCTTTAGTTAAAGCCGATAAAAGGAGAAATAAAAAACACTTAATGCCTATACTAGTGGCCATAATTCGAGAGACAACTTTGACAATTAATTTTGCTCACATGTTGCCACAGACAGGGTAGTGCTGTTCGTGTCGATATTAAAAAAAACATTACGACTTTGGCTACCTGTGGTATGTTTGCATTACTTACGGTGATATGATCAAATTAATTTAACAATTTACTTTTCAGTGTAAGATATCCCTTACTAAATGCTCCTTTCATCCACTCAAAGGTTGACTGGTAGAGATCCCTTAAAGGGATAAGTTCGCCTTTGTACATGCATTTCAACGGTTGTCAATAATGTATTTCTTTTTTTCCCTTATTTTTGTACAATAAAGAGTTTACATACATACATATCATTAAAGGAAGTAAAAAAATCCGTCTTATAGTAAATCATATAGTTCAGTCGACACTGATTATCGATATCGGCCACATCTCTATTTAATTTCGTCTGACCCTGGTAACCCTTTAATTGTCAAGCTTGTCTCTTGAAATATGGCCACTACTATACTGATGTTTTTAATCCACTGTGCCAAAGGCTCGACGTAAAAAATATTAAAATTGTGCGCCTGTCCTCAAGCGGTGAGGCGTGCGTGGAGCGAATTACGGAGCGATCGGAAGTCAACGGGAAAGATCGAGTTGTCGTTTGTCTTACTGCCTTTCGTAGACGACTGATGGAACACTATGGTTTAATAAACATTTGAACCGCGATTTACGCAGTGTCTCAAATCAAAAGTCTTTGACCAGTGTGTGTTGCCTAGTGATGGATGACTTATGGCGCTGAGACATGGCCACTACCGATGAGCCGCATAAAGCCGGAGCCCCACTGCTGCGCACGCTATACACGTCGCCCACGTGGGTCCATTGGTATGGATACGTGTGTCAACAACTTCACAACAACCAATGCACGCACACGTTAAACGTGTGGGCCACGTGGCTACGTTGGTCAGCTGGATGGGTCTACATTCCCCACTGCGGGCCACGCACATGCACACACGCGCGCGCGGGGGTTGCGGGGAGGGGGGGGGGGGGGGGCGTTCGGGCTTTGTCTGCCACGCGCGCTAGCGTGTGCGTGGCAGGCACTTCAGAACAGATCACGCGTGTATCAGTGACGTCATTTCGTGCGCAGCGTGCTCGTGCACTACTGTGGAAGTATCTACCTACAATTTCATACAAAGCGTTTTTGTACCCACGTGTGTAGCTTGACCGTGCGCAGCAGTGGGGTTCCGGCCTTAGAAAGCTCAAATTCACTCAGAGGGCGATGGTGAGGGCTATGCTCGGAGTTTCTCTGCGGGATCGCATTAGAAATGATTAAATCCGGGCAAAACCTAAAGTCACCGAAATAGATCGAAGAATCGCCAGTCTCACGTGGCAGTGGGCAGAGCACTGCTCGTAGAACTAATAGCTGATGGGGCCAAAAGGTTATTCTTGAGTGGCGTCCACAGACCAGGCAGTATTAGGTAAGCCTCCAACTAGATCGAGCGACGAACTGGTTTAAGGTTGCGGGAACACGTTGGATGCGGATGTTGCAGATGGGTCTGTTTGGCGAGCTTGGATTCTTGACCGAATTGATCATTAACATCCATCGTTCCATAAACTCGAATGGTAAAGAAAATAATACTTTATTAATCTACGGCGCCATTTTTCATACGCATTTTTTCCCGTAACTGTTATGTCGTTAGCATTACTTCCAGATTACGGTTCCACTATCCTGGCTGGCTTCCAGACAACTTTTTACTGGGTTTTTCTTAGAAATACTTCTAAGAAACTCGCGACGTGAAAGTAATATATATTTAAAGTTGGGAAGAGATTTAAACACATACTAACTACGCTGGCTGTCGTTCCGTCGACGCTTCGTGGAGAAAGATACTTGTTTTTATGAAAAACTAGCTGTTGCCCGCGACTCCATCTGCGTAGAATTCGGTTATCACTATGTCGTGGGAACTATGGCCTTTTCTGGGGTAAAATCTGTCTCAAACTGTCTTCATACCAAATTTCAACTAAATCGCTTCAGCGGTTCAAACTTGAAGTTAACAGACAATACAGACAGAGTAACTTTCACATTTGTAATACATATTAGTAAGAATTGTGAAATAAAAATTGAACCAACACCAATAAATTTAGTAGTCCCGATAGCCAATTGTGGTCTTCCTGATCTATTCCACTTCACTAAAATGGTGATTGCTAAGAGCAAATACACGAGTTACTACAAATTATACCCAAAACACTATAGGTGTCCATAAAAAAATTGAAGACTTCCCTCGATCTTGACTTTGGTAACATTGGAACCTAATTGAAAGTATTCACTATCCCACCGATCCAAATAGGTTTATATCGGTCGGGTTTGTCGGTTTCACTGATCAGTTAACGTTTGAATTGTGGGTAAAATGGTTCCAACGGAAGACCAGCGTCAGCTGCATAGCCGACATCATGCTGAGTTGGGACCATTTTGTGATAATGTTGTTTTCACCTGTTGATTTAAGATTATGTCACGAATAAATATTTTTCCTTTCTTTCTTTTTATATGAGTACGTTTACGAATTTTGACGAATCTACCACCTTTTCGGAAAAACATTGTTGAGAAAAATCCGGTAAGAAACCCAACAAGGCATATTTTTTGAAACATATCTGTATACAATGTTATTTAATTACAGACATCTAAAGTATCTAGCACAACTGAATTTTGTAACACAGTTGATAAGTAAGGTAAAAGTCTCTCTGCTCGACACTGACCCGATACATGGCACCTTCAATCCTATGTCATAGTAAGAGAGGTGACAGGTGGGTGTCATCTACTGGGCGTTGAGGTGTCGAGCATTGGTTCTTTTACCTTATACGCTATTTGAAAACTAAGAATTGCCGTGATATTCCTAACAATTATCATTAAAATATGACGATGTTAAATATTAACAGCACCTTGCCGTAAATAAGCCATATCTTAAGGCATTTACTACTATAATATCATTCAGACACAACCAATCCCATTCACTCACGTATGTAGGTACATCATGCGATGTGAGTGAACCATAATGAATTCAGAACAAAGGCTACTAATCGAGTTCTGTAATTAAGATGGAAGTTATCTAAGCGTGCAGGTGCGAACGATCCGCTCACTCGTTCATTCCATTCGTTCCCGAATTAAATCCAATTAGTTTAAAGTTGGAATGAGTTGTGTGAGGTATGAAGTTGGATTGAGAAGCAGAATAATTCCAGACCATGTAATGTAGCAGATTTTAATTATTTTCAGAAAGGGTAAATGTAAATCAACAACTTGTTTTAGTATTTTTTTTTATGGTAGACTAGTGGATTGACCTATCTATGGCATCTTAAGGCCGAGGGTTTGAGGCCGGTCTCGCAACTCTTAGATCTTCAAAATACTTATATGTGTGAAATTATATTTGAAATTTACGGTCAAAGCAAACATCGTGAGCTACCTTGCATAACTGCGAAGAAGTTCAATAGCGTGTGGGGATAATTTGAAAATTGGTTTTCACAAAACGACCGACCACACCATGAGATGGAAAAATCAACCCCTGTACATATATGTGTAGGGGAGTTACTCTTATTTTTTTCCCCAAATTTAAGTCTTTCACTTTGACAGCGTGATTATTATGTACATCCATGTCAAATAACAGCTTTTTTGGGCTAAGAATCTCTGAGTTAAGTCACTAATAGACACACAGACAGACGGACATGGGAAAATTATAAAAGTTTGTGCGATTTGGTTCGCACACGAAATTCACGAAATTCCTAACGTAATACTCTAGTCTAGTGACTCTAGTCTTGTATGTCGACGACAATGTTAAGGACTGCAGCGATAAATTTGTAAAAACAAGGTAAACGCTGGACCGACAGCTGTTCGTACTGGTTAGACCAGCCCGCTCCCCAATTAAGGTTGTTCAGTCACAGTTATGAAGGTAACAGTAAGTCGGACTGAAACGTGGTTGACAAAAGAATAGCACATATCCAACATCTTCTTATTCACTTTTCTTCTCTCCTGTAGTGTTTTTAATAAAACGGAAATGATATTGACAAATGTATAAACTTCTACATCTAAAACTTGGATCATTTAACAAGCCACTAAGGGAAATAATAATAATAAGTGTTAAAAGAAACGAAGTATAGTGATTTTGAGGGTTTTCTGCCTTTTCCCAACTTTACTATAATTTTCTCAACTGAGTCATTTGCGAACTGTTTATTTTTTCTGCAGCCGTTAACTTTTCAGGATTGTTCTAAAATAAACCTAACCTAATATACAGAATAGTCCTGACATATATTCTGAATAGTTTACAGTTTCAGAAAAAACAATCAGTTGACAAATTAAACAGTCGGCAAATGAATCATTTCGGAAATATTTTTTGTCGAAAAGGCAGGATACCGATTTTGAGTTATATCTTAAAAATGTCAACTTCGCCGCTACTAAGCAACTGCAGAATCTGCTGGGACCGTAAAAGTACGTAAAATGTACTTTTGATGATCAGATTGAATTCAAATTTAGTACTGATGTGTACGTAGTTTGGACGACAAATGCAAGTTCAATCGCCAAAAAGTAAAATCAGCAAAAAATCTATTATTAAAAATTAAATTTATACAAATACTTAAAATGTATGGTATGGTGCCTTAATTTACCCCTGGAACAGTTAGCCTCAAAAGTCATACTGTGAAGTTAGTGAAAGTGACAAAGTACCTACTTAAAAGTGTTGAGTGACTTTTGAGTACCTAGGTATTTTACGGTATGCACTTAATATTGTCATTCTAGAATGTAGCAGATTCATCAAATATCGTGTCTTTCTTAAATAATTCACAGTCACTGCCGAATATATTTTTTTATCGATAAAGCAGTCCGCTACTACCGCCATCTATATTCTTTAGGGCAAATAGTTTAGCTAGGCTATGTTTGTGCAGGGAACGTATCAAAATATATAAAGTTTAAAACAAATAATGGACGAAATACATAAAGGTCATATTACATACTAAAAATTTCCATGAAACTATTCATTAAACGAACTTTTTTAATCGTGTAATCTATAAATAGATTGGTTTAGGTTAGGTTAGGTTTATTTTATGAAAATCCTGTAGAGTTGAGAATTTCCCAGAAAATTGCTTTATATCAAATGACCATTATGTTATTTCGTCCAATTATTACTTTTAAACTTTATATATTTTGATACGTATCCGTTTGTGCATCAATACATTTTGTAAATATTGCCAGAATTTTTTGCTAGATGACACCTAAATAAATGGTTAATTGGTCCCTTCTTTGTGATACTATTGTATGCGCGGACGGGTGGAAGCATTTTGGTTTTGGATAATAAGTATAGTCGGACTGCCAAGTGGTTAATAAGCGTACTGTATCATTATTCACTGTGCCAGTTTACACGGAATACAAACTTGTCTGAGATTTATCCCGCAATTAGCAGTTAGGAGTTTACTCCTAGAGCCGCCCAACTTCTTTTGGACCTTAGGTGTTTATTTACTGGGTAGATAACGAGCTTAGTTTGCTTGTTAGTACTAACTACGGTACTCTAATATTAAGTGTACAGGTATAAGAAAAAGAAGTCAAAAGCCCTTTTAACTAAATAAAGATTTAAAAAAAAGTGGAACTTCCTATTGGTAGTGAGTAATTACGACATTTGTGCATGGTATGGAAGTCCACAAATTAACGCCTAATAGTTATTAGGAGGGTTTTTTTTTCACAGAAGAGGCGGCAATTTGCCATGTTTTCGGCGTCAATTTTCATTGTTACTTCATTGTGCTAGAAACAACATGTAAGCCTGCACAAAAAACTACTTACTAATTGACTTTTAGCTTTATTGTTATGCTTAACACTGCTCGTAGTACCATTAAAAGGTAGTTTAAAAAACCGGCCAAGAGCGAGTCGGACTCACGCACTGAGAAGAGTTCCGTACAAATTTCTGGATATGTCGAAATATACGATATTTATCGTTGTTTAGCCGTAACTATAATTATTCAGTGCACTTATTCAGGGTTGTTGTCCGAGGCATCCGGTAGTGATGTAGCGAGGCTTAAAGCTGCAGTAGAACCCGAGTCTGGGGCCTGGCTACACGCTCTGCCTTCACCATATTTGGGGACTTTGCTGGATAACGATTCCTTAAGGGTCTGAGCATTGAGCCTCGGATGTAGGGTGTGCGAGCCTCATCAGTGCGTGTGTGGTGTGATGGTTGAGGCAAACGGGCATCACGGCCTCAGTTGCACGCGATGTGCGGGAAGGTTCTCTAGACACTGGGCGATTAATAACATTATACGTCGCGCTTTGGTCTCAGCGAATGTCTCATGTGTCTTGGAGCCGCAGGGTTTATGCCGTGTGGATGGGAGGAGACCGGATAGTCTCACTCTTATCCCTTGGGTGAGGGGCCGCAGCCTGCTTTGGGATGCGACTTGCGTGGGCACATTTGCTCCCTCACACCTAGGTTGCACGGGGCGGGTTGCCGGGGCGGCTGCCGAAGGGGCGGCAAAGTTGAAGCACGGAAAATACTCCGAGTTAAAGAAAATGTACGAATTCGTTCCGGTCGCTGTTGAGACTGCTGGGTCTTGGTGCGTTGAGGCTAAGCGGTTTATTAAGGATTTGGGACGGCGTATGAGGGATAGAGGGAGCGATCCGCGTTCTGGTGCTTATCTGGTCCAACACATATCTTTAGCGATACAACGGGGTAATGCGGCAAGTGTTTTTGGGCCGTTTGGCCCGGGTTTGAATCAGGTTTGAATGCTTGGGTTTAAGTAATATGACGAAGCTTGTAGCGGATTTTATATTTTTGTTTAGCTGACGAAGCCTGTTGCGGATCTCAATCTGTTGCTATGACGAAGCTTGTTGCGGATAACAAAATATTTTCTTTTTTTTTTCTTATTGACGAAGCCTACGCTGCGGATCTGATTTTATAGTATTTTTTTTATTAATTTCTGATTAAAATATATTTATATTCAGTGTTATCAGAGCCCTGCTTCCAAGTAAAATGTACGCATGGATCATTTTACTTTTTAGTTAGTCGGGTTAAACGGAATAAATTTAAGTGTATTTTTTTTCTGTTGTAGCGGCCACAATAATAAATAAGTAATCGGTTTTGATTTCGACTTGACTTGGTCAGTTACCTACTTCTTTAGCGAAAAAAAAACAAATATCAAAAATTATAATTTTAATTCGAAAAGAAAGGTATATTCCAAAGCGTGAATTTTTTCACACGCCCAATATTACTTTGAACATTTATTCAACTCAAAACATGTTTAGATCCCAGCTGCCATCTGACAGCTGACATCTCGAATACCTCTCGATTGATGCCTGTATTATAATTCCCATTCTCGACAACTAGTGCTAAAAAAGCGGGGATCAAAAAAGGAATAAGCTGAAATATTGCTTTCACTTTGTGACGACCTGTTTCTGACAAGATTATATTTCGACGCAGGAAATTTCTTTGAGAGCCCAGTCTTTGTGCGGCGCAGAATAAGTTCCTGGGATTGCTTTCGGTTTAAATAATCGAAATACTTTTGTCTTGGTTTGGAGGTGTAATTACTGTAGGCGTGTGTAGGGAGATGCTAGCTTACTGTCAGGGCTTTGCTTCATGAAACAACAACAACCAAGTGTATATTTCGAAAAATCCAAATTGTGCTAACAAAAAAGCTGATAACTTTGAAACGGCTGAGCGAATTTTGATGAAACATGTCTAATAACCATTGCCAATAAACCTGTTTTCGAATAAAAAAAAAACCGCATTCAAATCGGTTCACCCGTTTAAGAGCTATAATGCCACAGACACACACACACACACACGCACACACACGACAAAGGGGTCAAACTTATAACACCATTGTTTTTGTGTCAGGGGTTATAAAAAGAAACTGAGTGGATATGGATTATGGATTGCCTAACACGCTTGAAACCTCACTAACATTCACAGTTTTATTTCTGTAGGTCACAGGTATATTTAATATGTACGAGTATGTATGCAAAGTTCAAGCTTTGCTTAGATTTGGGACTAAGTGTCAATCGTCTCATGATTTATTATTATTATTTTATCAATTTCCTAGCCACAGACTAGTTTGTGGCAAATAACTGCTACGACAACCCCGCCTATTTGATGTCTATCCCTTAAACGGGTAGGTACGCTAACACCAATTCTATTGGGATATTTGGCCTAAGCAATAATGGGGTCTGATCTGTAAATCAATCAGTCACAATCATCATCATCATCATTTCAGCAAGCCAAGCCCTCTAACTCTGAAAGGAGGCTTATATGTATAGACTTGAATTACGATCGGAAATCAATGACTGATCACTGACAAGTCGAGCTGCTCTACGTTGAATGCTGCAGCAGTATTTTGGGAATCAGGGAATAATAATAGCCGGCAGCGCGTGGACAGCGGCAGGGACTGAATGCGAATGTACCTACTAATATGACGGAGAGCGCCAACGGGACCCTACTCTTAAGGTTCCGCTATTAGTACGTCCGTCTGTCACATGATTGTATTATAGGCCAAAAGGGGTAGGCAGAGCATATGAAACTATAGTAAGATCGACAAAATGTGATGTTGCAGTGACAAGTTACTAGCCCATCGCCCAGAACATATGAATCCACCCTTATTCGACTCTTATGACAATATTGGCAATGGCAGTAGCATGAGAAGTAGGTATCGTGCTTACACACTCGTTCTGCATACTTCCCTGCTCACTTTGTGATGCGGCCCGTGCCGAAGTAACGAGGAGGTGGACTTACCCTTCTTCGCCGCCGACCTCGCTGACTGGCCACGGCACGGGTGAGTTTATGGAAGGCACTGCACGCACACGACACCGCTATTTATTTGTAAGTAATTATGGGTTTATAATGCAGGAGTTCTTTTTGCACGCGACACATACAACAGCTTAGTTTTTTTTTATGAAGGAATATGACGTGACAGCGGATGACGTATGCCGTGGCATCAGGGGCTTATGGCCAGCGATAACCAGGCTTGCCCACCTCCTTGCACACGGCAAAACGGCGCAACCATTCTCCCGGCCTTGAGAACCTATCAACAATCAAAGACCTTACATTGAGGCAGAAGAATGATATGCATGAAATGGAAGCAACTAATATGAATAACTTACATATACCTAATTAAGATATGTATGTACTATTTAATCTACTTAATATGAAATAAAAGCGAAAGAGAAATAACTTATAAGAATCTCTAACATGGATCCAAAGAAACTTATTGGACAAGTATTATGCGTAAAAGAAAATAAGTATTTACTATGTTGGCGTTAGAAAATGTGTGAAATTGCTCTTATATTTCCAATATTTACTGATAAGAGTCCTGGGAAATCGTTGAAATTCTGTACGATTTCTCGCATGGGATCACTTTGGGTCTGTTATTTTCTTTATTTGACAGCTTCTCAAGCTTCCGAAACCGTGTTAAGTTACAGTTCATATTATTAGTGATGGGACCGAAGGACCAGGCCGTGTCTTGCATTGCAGAAAGCGTAGGCACTCTGCCCATGATGACATAGCCAAGCGTAGTTTCTAGAGCTGGAGGCGCGGGAATTGTCGATGTGCTATCTTCGGATGAAGGAAATACGCGGCCACCAAGTAACAGATGCGGAAACAACTGTGCCCCTAATATGACTTCTATTTCACCTGGAATGTACCAACTGTCATCTGCTAGTGGTAACCCAGCTAGGTGTCTCATTTTGGAGGTATCTACCAATGCCATGGGCAACTTCTGGGTAATTGAGTCTACTACAAGCAGCTGCAGATCATAAGTGTCATCCGAAAAGCGCGATTTAACTTTGAGCGAGACGTAACCAAGCACATTTGTGGCTAATGAGCCTAATGTTGTGATGGTGGAATGCATGAGCGTTTTAACATCTAACTTCAGCTTCTTACAGCAAGCAGTCGTAATCAAATGATTTTGAGATGCGCTATCCAATATGCATCTTATAGATATAGGGTAACCCTTATCTGTCATGGCATGAACTTTTGCAGTAGACAGAAGAACTTCGCTGCCTTGCGTTGCTGACTGCATTTGGCACGTATATGTGACAGAATCACCAGCGAAAGCTGGGCCTGCCGGCGGGCGCGGATGCGTTGGAAGCGGTTGCTGCGGCGGCAGTTGTGACGACTGCATATGTCCGCAGGTTGGCTGCCCGCATGGCGGTTGCTTGGAAGGCAGTTGCACGCAGGGCGACTGAGTGAAGGGCGACTGCACGCAGGGCAGCATGGCGGCGGGCGGGTGCGATGACGACAACTGCGCTGGCAGCAAGGGTTCTCCTATAGTAGCTGCGGTCAAAGGCGCGTTATTTTTAACCGAGTCAAAATGAATCAATGAGTGATGTTTTTGGTTGCATAACTTGCACCGAGATGATGAATTACAAAGAGAATTAGTATGCTTGTAACTTAAGCAATTAGTGCAATATTTATTATTTCGTACAAAATCATACCTAACCTTAACTGGCAAGGATTTAAATCGCGGGCATTCATACATGTTATAATGATTAGTATCATTGCACACTAAGCACTTTGAGCTGGAACTTAACTCGCCGTTAGTGATAGCAAATGAGTGGGATGTCAAATTTTGATGATGTGTGCGCGGTTTGTTATGAGAATAATTCGACTGTGACGTATTAGCAGTCGTATTAGGAGTAGCGGAATGAGAAGATGAGACCGTGGTAGATCGTTCTAAAACCTTGACCTGATGCCTTATGTATTCGACTAAGTCCGAACAATGAGGCATATCATTTGCGCGAACATGAAGTTCAAATGCCTGGACTAATTGCGGGTCTAAACGCTTCTGCGCAAAATGCATGAAAATAAAATCGGCCAGGTCACTTATATCGAGCTGCTTTAACGCACTGATCGATGCCGAAAAACGTTCGATGAATTCGTTCAGTTGAAAAGCCGTATTGGAAACTTGCTCCAGGTCTAAAATTTTACTAAGGTACATTGTACCCAAAGCTCTCTTGTCCTGGTACTTAGTAACAAGAGCTTTCCATATTTGCGGATAATTTTCAGCGTTGGGGACAATACCTGCAAACACTGCCAGTGCTGTGCCGCTTAGCTTTCCCACAAGGTAATGTACACGTTGAGCGTCACTCAGCTGTGGGTTGTCCTGAATGTTTATTTTGAAAGATTCGTAAAATAAGCTCCACTGTTCAGGTTGCCCGTTAAAGCTCGGTATCTCTATGGGTGGTAACTTAATACGTAAGTCGGTACTCTTAGGGCCTGTAACTTTTGTCTCCACACTAGACACGTTGCTCTTCGCAAGTGCGCTGGAGCGCACATGTGAGACATAAGAGTATATAGTTTCGAATGCCGACCATGTTGAAAAATTTGGAACGAATTTCGGATTTATTTCCATTTCCAAGAAGTTTGCTTCGTCACACATGTCGTTGAACTGAGAGTACAATTTATCCAGATTAGAAGTATTTGCTAAATATTCTTGCATGCTGTGCATTTCTGAGAAATTTACTTTTTTAGAGATGTCATATAAATTATTCATCTGTGCAAATATTGCCTGTTTTTTAGCTACAGTTATGTTTAATTTCTTTGCCAAATGCATTTTTTATAAAAATTTTAACAAGAAGCGAAAAGTAATTTAAAATGTCGAACTGTCAAAAAAAATTTTTGTATCAAATTTTTTATGATTATATTACAATGTTAATACAAATTCTAATTATGAAGCGGTAAGGATAAAGCGATGCGAGATGAGAGCAGTAACTTTGCTATACACAAAAGCGTTGCGGTGGTAAAGCGATGACGTGCACGTTTTTTGCGACTAACTGTACTAAATGACTATGTACATAATATGAGCGATAGCGCAATGTAAGGTCTCTGGTTGTTTACCGGTTCGATCTGGACCAAATGATGCGGCCCGTGCCGAAGTAACGAGGAGGTGGACTTACCCTTCTTCGCCGCCGACCTCGCTGACTGGCCACGGCACGGGTGAGTTTATGGAAGGCACTGCACGCACACGACACCGCTATTTATTTGTAAGTAATTATGGGTTTATAATGCAGGAGTTCTTTTTGCACGCGACACATACAACAGCTTAGTTTTTTTTTATGAAGGAATATGACGTGACAGCGGATGACGTATGCCGTGGCATCAGGGGCTTATGGCCAGCGATAACCAGGCTTGCCCACCTCCTTGCACACGGCAAAACGGCGCAACCACTTTGGCTGAATGTAAATGCGGCATCAGGGTTTATCGCTGTTCAGTTTTTGTAAATAATACCCATTCGCTATGATTTTTTTAAATTACTTACATACGCTTTAAAAAGCTTTTTAAGTTACCCACCCAGGCTTCAGTTGTTTTTAAGCGTAAGTTATCCTATTAGTTTTTTCGGGTCGCAGCTTTTTCTAATCCGATTTCAGAGCTATCCAATTTTAATTAACCTTTGAGGCGCTGATTCCAAAAGGTTTCACTTTAATTACTTCGTGCAAGAAAATTATTAATTAATTTTAAAGGAATTCTCATTTCAAAATGGCAAGAGTGTATCGGATTTTTTTTAATTAATTGAAAGGGCACTTGAAAGCGTTTTTGTTTCTGCTTCAAAGGTATTGAATTAGAGGACTGTTGTTCTAGGAATTTAAAAGATTAGATTAGAGGATAAAAGGATTTTAATTTATTTTATATTTATTGTAAAACTAAGGACGCTTTTATTTATAAAGGACAAGACAGATGTTTAGGACAGATGTCTTCTTGGATTTTAAACTTGAGTTGACGATTGTTTTTACGTTCTGTATTTCATATTCTGGTATTATAATTATGTAATTAGTAACTCAATCATTCATCATCATTTCAGCCGAAAGACGTCCACTGCTGAACATAGGCCTCAAGAAAGGCTCGCCAAACAGATCGGCCCTGAGCCATCAGCATCCTATGCGTTCCCGCCATCATCATTTTGAAGGCCTTCAAACTGGACTGCGTCTTCAACTCAATCAATATTTAAATATATTTTGGACTTTTACTTTTACTTAGCTACCTCGTAAGGCCCACACTATTTTTAGGACGTTCGTAATAATGACCCAGTGTCCTATTTATAGGCATTTGTACTGGTTGTTATTACAAAAACATTATATAAGTACTTTAATATATTTTATAAAAGATGGCAATTGCAAATTAGTGCATATCCTTATTTTGGGACATCGGGGCGCTAAATATTTGCTGAACTTTAACATTTACTTGGGCAGAAAGGATTATATTTCTACAGTCCTAGATTTGGGACGTTGGGCCTAACGACCTTAAACCGTTGCTTCGCCCGCGTAAGAAATACCTATACGACAAACATTTTACAATCTTTGAGTTTTTAAAGCTCAACGTTCGCGGACAACGCCACCTATTAATAGCAGATGAAGTTAACGCGTCTTCTAAAGCTGAGATACCTCAACGCTCTTAGACAGCGCCCTCTATTCTCATTCAAAGTTAAAGGAAAAAGCAAATTATCCTTTCTTTTTTATGTTAGATAGGCCAGACAAACGAACTAGTGGGTCACCTGATGTTAAATGAACACCACTGTCCATAGACACCCGCAGCGCTTTACACGATGCCAGTGCGTTGTCGGCCCTAAAGGAGAGGGAATAGGGGAAGGGGGAGAGGGAAGGGGTGAGGTATTGGGCCCCCGGCACTCTCACTGACCGTACGAAACGCAAGCAGGATTACCTTCCCTATCCTTGCCTTAATTATCCTTAATTTTCCATACAAAATTTATTAGTCAGTTTTGTGACGTATGTACAACATGTATGATTAACTGCGTCACAAAACTGACAATTAAAAGTGGGACACTTTTTTATTGCTTAAATCGATAGTGCTTGTGATTCTGAGTAGAAATAACCCAAAACTTGTTAGGTTTTTAAAAAGTACAGGGTACACTTTTTTCTGAAAATGCCCTTAAGTATTCTACGCGTCTCAATCCAAATCAATGATGCCTAAATTGAATAAAGAATTTTGACTTTGACTTTGACTTTTGTAAAACTCTATAGTTCGTTACATTTCTTCGCAGTATAATATCGCTTTAAAAATGCGGCTAGGAGCAATCAAGCTAGAAAGTATCCGGACTTTAGCGCGGTACAAAGAAATAAATTTCCCGTAATTCTGGAGCTCTTTTACGGTCTTTATTCCCTAACCTGTACCTACTATGCTATAGGAGTATCTAGACGAGAAGTGGGTTGCCCGCAACTTCGTCGGCACACGTGGCAATTTTACCTTTTTTTAGTGTCTTGAGATGAACAACAGCCTTTGTTAATCAACAATAGTGTAGTTTCCCATTGGTAAAATAATTATTAGGAGTGGTCAAACAGTTTCAAAAGTAATCTTATTTACAAACATGTAAACAAACAAAAGTCTAAGTTCCATCGGCACCATCTCGATGAATGGCAGTCTACCACTGTACGTTTTCTTCGGCACTTCCTGCCACGTACGGTGAAACTGTGGAACCAGCTTCCGGCAGCAGTGTTTCCAGACAACTGTGACATCGGGGCTTTCAAGAAAAGGGTTTATAATGTACTTACTTTAAAGCTTTTTACTTACGGCAACAGATTGGTTACACTCTTTGAGTTGCTGATATTTATGGGCGGTGGTGATCATTTTCCATCAGATGACCCGCTTGCTCGTTTGCCTCTCTCTCATAATAAAAAAAAAAACAATATTTTTAAGTCCACTACCCACTTCTGTGGCTGTTACTTTGTGGAACTCCTATTTGTAAATTAGTCCTTTTTAGGGTTCTGTATCCAAAGGGTCTCAACGGGACTCTATTAACGAGACTCTGCTGTCTGTCACAGGCTTAGAGCAACACGGGCTTCGTAGGAAGCCGTGTTGCTCTAAGGTCACAAGGCTCTATCTAGAATCTTGAAATATACATCGATTATGTATTACTGTGGCCGCTATAAAAAATACTAAAAATAAGCTAAAGTTAAAAGTTAAATGGGGTCGTCATCGTCATACATCAAACTTCTATTTTTCAGAGTTTTTAACTTGATCTTTATTAACTTTTTTTTGGTTAAGCAAATGTGATGGTATTATATTGGTGTATGAGATCTTTATCTACTAGATATCTGTCTATCTTTTTTTTTACTGAACTATTTTTAAAAAATTGTACGGAGGTACGGGACCCTTCATATACGAGTCTAACTCGCACTGACCGTTTTTTTTAATAGCCTATTAGACGTCCCACTATGGAGCAAAGGCCTCTTTTTCTTTTCGCCCATTACTATACTTCGCAAAATCTTGCCAAAATGGGTCAAAACCAGTGAGCTTACAAATACTAGAGAAGTAACGTCTTACAAACAAATCTCAACAATGCGTAACCACTTGTGACTTCAAAAGAAGTAGCTTTGAAACCGACACATTATGCCAAAGTAAACTATATTTGTCTCGTTTCTTCCAATACCCAACTAATTACCGTTGAAGTGAGATAAAACTTTGCTAGCTTGAAAACGGACAGAGTTGCCAGTGGTCAGAAATTTTCCCCAAAATGTATTTAATTGCTTTAGCGTGATTAATGGTGTATATTCTGAAAAGAATTTAATACAACTTTCAATCTTTACTATTATTATAAAATTGTAATAGAAACGTGTCTATACCTTGAAAATATTTAGAAAAAACTATTAGTACTTAGGTAGTAAATGGATTTTGATATGAAAAAATGACCGAGGATTTAATTTAAAAAGCTAGTAAATAATAAAGATCTAAAACACTGACAAAGTATGTTGATAGAAATTAAAAAAAACGGTGCGTAAAAGTATAATTTATTATTTAAAAAAAAAATTACAATTAAAAAAAATACAAAAATACTCAAAGAAAAACCAATCTTGATTATAATTTATTATTGTTAACTGAACTAAAAATTTAACTCCGTAAAGTACACGCTTACTTTAGCTGATATCTATAAACAAAAGGTAAAGGTCTCCACAGTTGCTGACCATCTGTGTGGATGTAAACAAAAGATAAGAAAGCTCCTTGTGTCTTTGGCGGCCAACTCCGGTCGCAATATCTGCATGGGATTTCTAGGAATTTGTTAGAAATGATTCATTAAAAACAGTTGCTATACTCTAACTCGGCGTTACATCCAAAGTCGCTATAGCCACATGGTCGCTACAACCAAGGTTGTAATAAATGAAATCCACTGTATATTTAAAAAATAAACAAATAATGGCGCACACTTCCACCATTCATTCCTTCATTAACTTGACTAAACTCCCGAAAATGTGGGAAAATCATAATCGCTTTACTGGCAACACCGATGGCAAAAACAACGCACGATATATTTATTTTATTTTATAATATTATTTTACACAGCATGATCAAAATTATGCAAACTTACTTGTGAAAAGTAACGCCATTTGCTTTGTGATTCTTTTCGGACCGTGATACACAACTTTTAATAGCACATTTCACCATATTTAAAAACTTTAACGGGTGCGTCACGCTCACTCAATGTCAAACAGCCAACTGAGGCCAGATAAGCCTGCAGGCATCTTCGAAGTGGCAACGCATCGGTGCCGTAAACTGCCAATCTAGTTACGATAGTAACATATAAGATCATTGGTCAAAACGGTCCAAGTCATCCCGACATCTCCGTTCTTGCCTGCCCCGGGTACTATACGTCTCTTGGAACTATACGTCAGGATTTGTCCTGACATGTCAGGCTTTTTGACCCTTTGCCACGAACTTAAAAATGTCACTTATAAACTTACAAAGTGCGAACTTAAAAAGTGTCAGGGTTTTTAGAAATGACCTCATTTGTTACAAAGTTTAGGCACAAAGTTTTAATTAATGAAATAATAAATGTAATTAGTAAGTACGAAATCAACAAAACTTATAATATTCCTTTCAAAACAATCTAAAATAGGATTAATTACAGGTAAATAGATTTCAATATTTTTTATTGCTTAAAACTCTAGTTACAATCTACTTTTGTTATTTGGTACCTACCAATTATTAATTAAATTGCACAATACAACAGGTACTGGTAATCAACAAAACTGAAATGTCCGCTTTTGTTACGTTATAAAGATATGTCAGAACTTTTAGGGCGATGTCAGGATTTTTATCAGGACATTTAATTTTCCATATGGCAACCCTACTTGGAACCCAATCGGAGTAGTCCCAAAAAACTTAATTTTTGTCTATGCTGCGTCTAAAAAAAAATAAACCAACCTTCACCGGCTGACGTAGTAATGAATTTCTCAATGATTCGCTCAACTTTGTCTGGATTTCTTTTACTTTGCTCTTGAGTCTTTTTCCAATAATGAAATTGTACGATCTAACATTCAACTCGGCTCCGTGGAACTTCATAAATTAATATTTTTATTTTTCTTCAATAAGAAGCGGAGATGGTTAATTTTTATTACTGTGCACTTTGAGTCCGCTTTGAAATGCGTTTCGTGTCTTGGCTTGAACTTTATACTCTGTTTGTTAATTGGTTCCTTTTGCGCTTATTTTAAGTTTCTCAGCAAAGATCTTTAGTAGATACAGAAGTTAGTTGTTCATTAGGACCAAGTTTTTATTTCATTTTACGCGTTCTGTTTTTATGCGTTTTTAAGATATTTTTATTTTTATGTCATCTGATATAATCTTGACAATATTGTTAGTATTTTGGGTCATTGTAAAAAGAAAGAACTTGAAAGGGTTGACACATATAAATATTTAGGACACGTAGTCACGTCGGACCTCAAAGATGATAAAGACATAGACCGTGAACGGAGGGCTTTGTCGGTCCGCGCGAATATGATAGCTCGTGAGTTCGCACGCTGTACCAAGGAGGTGAAACTTACACTATTTAGAGCGTACTGTACCTCCCTGTACACGTGCAGCTTGTGGCGTGCGTATACGCAAAGGACCTATGGAGCCCTCCGCGTACAATACAACAACGCGTTCCGGGTGTTGGTGGGGCTGCCCCGCTTCTGTAGCGCATCAGGGATGTTCGCCGAAGCTAGGGTGGACTGTTTTTACGGAGCCGCATCCCTGGTGCGCCGGGTGCGCGACAGCTCCAACGCCATCATGAAGATGATAGGGGACAGGTTGGACTGCCTCTACTTGCTCCGCTGCAGTCGGCTACATGCGCCGTACTCAGCTAATGTATCTTAGGTATTATGTAGTTAAGTATTTCAACTAACATTATTAGAAGTAAGCTTTACTAACAATCTATGAGTGTACCTTACTTGAAATAAAATGATTTATTATTATTATTATTATTAAAACCATTCTGTTATTTATATGTGAAAAGCCCTTTCATTCTGCGAGGAGGTATGTGCACTGCAGTGGGACGTATATAGGGTGGGATGATGATGATAATGATGAAATGGTGAAATGATTAGCTTTTAAATATTTCAACAAACTTTTCTACCACATTATAGAAAAAATAAAGATATTGTCATCATTCATTATCACCATCATTTCAGCCGAAAGACGTCCACTGCTAAACACAGGCCTCCCCCAAGGCTCGCCAAACAGATCGGTCCCGTGCCATCCGTTTCCAACGCGATCCCGCAACCTTAACCAGGTCGTCGCTCCAACTAGTTGGAGGCCTACCTACACTTAACGACCAGATGGCCTAGTGGTTAGAGAACCTGACTACGAAGCTTGAGGTCCCGGGTTCGATTCCCGTGTCGGGGCAGATATTTGCATGAAAAATACGAATGTTTGTTCTCGGGTCTTGGGTGTTTAATATGTATTTAAGTATGTATCTATCTATATAAGTATGTTTATCCGTTGCCTAGTACCCATAACACAAGCTTTGCTTAGCTTACTTTGGGACTAGGTCAATTGGTGTGAATTGCCCGTGATATTTATTTATTTACACTGTGTCTTCCGGTCCGTGGACGCCACTCGAGAACCTTTTTGTCCCATAGGCCATCAGTTCTACGAGTGATGTACCCTGCCTACTGCCACTTGAGTCTGGCGATTTTTCTGGGGAAGATATTGTATAAGTGACTTTTTTTTAATAGTTAGGCTGGTTCTTGTGGCAGTAAAGCTAACATTAGGCGCTTGTATTTGGCTGTACCTACGCATGTATGTAAGGCGGTCCCTATTCATTAACCGCGTCAACTTAACCCGAGGTTTCTTAGCCGTCTGTTAGAGGCGCTGACAGGCCACAACTTTTTGATTAATCACCGTGGTGTCCGGAACACGCAGCCATTATTTCGCTCGTTAATACCAACGCATTACTGTCTGCCAAATCGGGGAGTGAGAAGTTTGTTTTAGGACAATGATACCTGTTGGATGGGTTTAATCGGACACGCATCCGAATATCTGTAATAAAGTGAAAATTACGGATCACTCACGTCTTATAACGAGTTAACTTGACATGTTTCGGGCTAATCCGTAGCCCTTCTTCCCGGAATCACGCGCCACAACGGCTGCCCAACGCGCACACATCTCTAATATACATCGAATGTATTAAAATATCAAATGGTTAATATGTATAGGTGTAGAAAAGTTTTTTTTCTGAAACCGTAAGGTTTTTAGGATTGTAATAAGTAAAACTGACCTATGTAACCTTTATGTAACTAAACGGGTTCAATAAGATGCGTTTTAATAAATCCTGAGAAGTTTATGGTTCTAGAAAAAAAACTGTTCGATATAAATAAATACATAAATCATGGCATAAATCATGGCACGATTGACCTAGTCCCAAACTAAGAAAAGCTTGTAGTATCGGTACTAGACAACGGATAAACATACTTATATAGATAGATACATACTTAAATACAATATTAAACATCCGAGACTCGAGCACAAACATTCGTATTTTTCACACAAATATCTGCCTCGATCGGAAATCGAACCCGGGACCTCAAGCTTCGTAGTCAGGTTTAAATAAATATAAGGGGACAATCTTACACAAATCGACCTAGTCCCAAACTAAGCAAGGCTTGTACTATGGGTACTAAACGACGATTAACATACTTATAATAGATAAATAAATACTTAAATACATAGAAAACATCCATAACTCAGGAACAAATGTTCGTGCTCATCACACAAATAAATGCCCTTACCGGCAACTAGGCTAAAGCGGTCGTTAAATCTATTAACTTTCGATATTTAGCATCGTGCCCGTTTAATCAGAACGATTTTTGTTTCGGTTGTAGAATAGTGGCCGTTGAAGCTGCAAGTTAAAACAAATGAAACGCATGGGTTCAAATACCCAATAATACCCAAATAAATTTATTTCAACTCGATCAATCCACAAACTATTTCCGGACGATCATAATATAGGGTTCTTATTCTAAGTCCCCTATTATAAGGCATTTTATCTGGCCAGGAACTTTGACCCGATATTGTGCGGTATAAAAATGTTATGTATGGCTCACTGGGCCTATTCTGTTTGCCCAGCCAGTGCGATGCTCGGCCGAGTGTTGCTGTGCTTACACCGCGGAAGCTGGGATACAGTAAACATAGGAAATGACAGTAAAGCAGCCCATGATTAAAATAAATATATGGCTTACTTACTGGTAAGTACTATTCTGTTCCCAGACAGTGCGATGCTCGACCGAGTATCATTATGCTTACAATGCGGAAGGCACAACCAGCCAGGCTTATTTTCTAACGTTTCTGTCGCTTGCCTTCGCAATCACGATTTCTTTGTGTCAAACGGTATAAAATGATGACAGAGAGAGATGGTAAAAGCGAGGGCAAGCGTCAGAAGCGTCAGACAATACGGCCTCAGGCATGATAGAAAAACAGCTATGCCTACACTCAAAGTTAACTCGTGCGTGAAATAGCAAACGCTACCTGCTAAATCGTTGGTTTCGATTATTAACTGTGCTATGTGAGGGTTAAAGAACAAGATGCCGTTAAACAAAACGTGCACAAAATGAAACGAAAAAATCACAATGCGCATGTTCTAAAGGAAAAATTACAACTTAATAGAAGTTTCAGAGATAGATTCCTAAAAAAGTTAGGAATCACTGCGCTAAATAGTAAGAGAGGACCACCTCCTGTCGACACGACACCTACAATACTAGCCTAGAGAGAGAACGATTCGTGGGCCGCTAATTTCACCGGCTTTTTTACACACAGCGGCGCATGCGTTGGTACTTGTCATCCAGATTACCGAGTAAAATGGTTGGAACCGCTTTTATAACTAAGTGAGCATGCTGTTGCTACTAAGTTTACTGTGTTTGGGAGTTGGGTATGAAGCACATAACCGTTGCCTTGCCGCTCGGATGACGTTGGGCTCTGTTCACATTCCTTTTGACCTATCCTGTGAATCGTTCGGCTTGTCAAAATGTACCCCTTTGCCTTTTGCAACTGGTATCTGCGCTAAAATCGTCCTTACCGATTTACGAGCACATTTCTGGTAGCAAAATGCAAGTTTTTTTATGATAAGTTTTAATTGAAAGTGTCAGTGGGGGATGAATCTAAAAGAAACAGAGGCTAAAAGATAACTTATTTTATTTTCTTTTTATTTGCAATGTGTATTTGTTTAGGTTACATGCCAAATATCATTATTATTTCTGTCATGAAGAATACCTAATAAAAACAAACAAATAATTTCAATGAAATATCGTAATTTACATATATTCTATTCGATCATGTAAATCTATAGTATCGATAATAACGTTGAACTTTTTTATTTCCCGTCTAAAATGGCACAATCAATTAACTTCAGGTAGTACACACAGCTACCACCAAGACTTTCTCATGACTGTCTTCACGAGAAGTAAGTAAAGAAATAAACAAATTTAATCGAATAACCAATTAAAATTGCATGTAACCATCGATATAGGGTATTCTATATCGATGCATGTAACGTCACAGGCTCTCACTTCCGAACTTACGCGCTCTATCTTTGTAATTTTTTGTTTGATTTACAAAAGGAAAAATATGTGTCCAATAACTGTCGGACTAATAAAATTATAATATTTTTTTACCCATGAGTCCCATGAAACTACCTAAATCCACTTCAAGTAGTTGTATTGTCTTAATATTTGATCCACTACTTCATTACCTGCACTAGGTATATACATACATGTAAATTGGATGACATTGTAAGCAGGTAGGTACAGTAAAAAAAATACTTTTATCCCAAAAGTTATTTTTAAAAAACAAAGGTTACTACTCAACACAACACCAAGGTCAAGGGCATGAATGAGCAAAGTAATTGTTTCAGTTCATTAATATTATGGACCTCCGCAAAGTAACGTCTGATTCAATAAATTAAAGGTTACTCGTCAAATATATTTTTAGTCTTATGTTTTCATAACAAAAAAAGACGATAACCTCATAATATCTTTCACCCATTAAAACCCCCATGTACTAAACATACTTACTTCCGCATTTATAATTAAACATTAGTAGAACTAACAATAAGTGAGTTGAATAAACGAATATTTTCGCTTCCTTCCTTTGTTTCAGACGATACCCGGAAAACGAGAACTTCCAACAAAATGTAGTTGAAATTTACTTCACAGGTAAAGTAAAACCTTACTGCATCGCATTTTAGATAACTTTAGCATGCGCTTACACCGATTTTAGGTTCGCTGCAACTTGGAACTATACCGCTTTCGTTTTAAGGTAACATTTGCAACAGTATTTTAGAATGAGACACGAGCGTGGTAAAGTTACGAGGAATGACGACTTTGTATGGAATGAAATGCAATGGCTGTAACTTTTCTTGGGTTCGAACGTGTGTTTGAAATTGGATAGTTTGTATAGATAACCGTTGTTGGGAAACTCTATAGTAGGTACAGTATATTATTTAGTTACAATCGTTTACCCGCAGCTATTCTTACTTAAACCCGATTGTGTTTAGGTTCACTTCGACCATATTCTCATTTGGACAACATTCTTATTTCGTCCACATTCCCACCTCATATACAATCCCATCTCGTCTACATTCTCAACTCGTCCACATTCCCATGTTGTCCTTATTTCCATCTCGTCCACATTCCCAAATCGTCCATATCCGTACTCGATCGCTGTGGGAATGTAGAATGTATTTTTTAACCGATCTAATAGAAGGCGGTGGTTCTCAATGCGGTTGTAAGGTTTTTTTAACGTTTTTGCCTCCATGGGAATGTGGATAACTTGGGAATGTGGACGAGTTGGGAATGTGGACGAGCTGGGAATGTGGACGACTTGGGAATGTGGATGACATGGGAATGCGTACGAGTTGGGAATGTGGACGAGTTGGGAATGTGGACGAGCTGGGAATGTGGACGACTTGGGAATGTGGACGACATGGGAATGCGTACGAGTTAGGAATGTGGACGAGTTGGGAATGTGGACGAGCTGGGAATGTGGACGACATGGGAATGCGTACGAGTTGGGAATGTGGACGAGCTGGGAATGTGGACGACTTGGAAATGTGGACGACATGGGAATGCGTACGAGTTAGGAATGTGGACGAGTTGGGAATGTGGACGAGCTGGGAATGTGGACGACATGGGAATGCGTACGAGTTGGGAATGTGGACGAGTTGGGAATGTGGACGACTTGGGAATGTGGACGACATGGGAATGCGTACGAGTTGGGAATGTGGACGAGTTGGGAATGTGGACGAGCTGGGAATGTGGACGACATGGGAATACGTACGAGTTGGGAATGTGGACGACTTGGGAATGTGGACGACATGGGAATGCGTACGAGTTGGGAATGTGGACGAGTTGGAAATGTGGACGACATGGGAATGCGTACGAGTTGGAAATATGGACGAGTTGGGAATGTGGACGACTTGGGAATGTGGACGACATGGGAATGCGTACGAGTTGGGAATGTGGACGAGTTGGGAATGTGGACGACATGGGAATGCGTACGAGTTGGAAATATGGACGAGTGCGAATGTGGACGACTTGGGAATGTGGACGACATGGGAATGCGTACGATATGGGAATGTGGACGAGTTGGGAATGTGGACGACTTGGGAATGTGGACGACATGGGAATGCGTACGATATGGGAATGTGGACGAGTTGGGAATGTAGGCGAGACCTATCTCGTACTTCCTAAAGTGGACGATTTAGGAAGTTGACAAAATGGGAAGATGGACGAAGTGAATCTAAACGAACCATTGGAATGAAATTGTTGTATTCAACTAAATTCCCATGGGACTCCCAAGGATGATGATTATGGCCTTCATTTACGGTGTGTGAAAATTCCATGTGTTTAGACTTAGGGCCTAGGACTCCAAAGCGTTATCTATGTCTATATGTATATGCGCCGTAGGAGTAACAATTTAGGTGAAGTACGGTGGGCACTCAACTTGTTAATAAAAAAGCAAAATGGCGCGTTCCACATCCTTTCAAATAGCCTGCAACAAAGCAGCTGCACAACGGAATGCTTTTTGGGCGGAACACTGCTCAAATTACGGTATGCACAAAAGTGCACAAAGCGCAAAGTGGGAATAATAGTCAAGTGATACTTGTTAACTTTTATAAAGCAAATACCTGTTTTACTGGTATACGTTTGAATTTAAATTTAAACATAATGCGTTCTACTGTCGATACGACATCAAAATACATAATAAAAATAAAATATAAAAATTAGAGGAGAGTACAGCCAAGGTCATAAATATAACGATAATATCTGATAATAGTAAAAGGATTTTTATTTAATTTTACTAATGGATGCTGGATTCGATTTGTAGCATTCGAACATGGCGGATGTAGACAGTACTTATATAATTTTGGTATTTCTGTTCTTTTAGCTAGTTGAAGTATAATTTTGATAGTGTTTTATGCGGTGATTAACCTTAATTATCAGTGATCACAAAATTCTATATTGCTCTCGTGTCTGACATTTTTCAATGTGCAAGTTGTCTCCATGTGGTTTCTGGAATTTTACTATCAAGTTGCAAAAACTACAATCACCGTACAACGTCGCTCCCAAAGAGAGCTTACTTTGACACTGGCGAAATTGTCCTAAAATAGGACAGAAGCCATATTTTTAAATAATAAATAAATAATGGATGCTGGAGCCGTGGCGACCTAGCGGTTAGACCTATGGCCTCTCAAGCAGGGGGTCGTGGGTTCAAGTCCCGGCTCGCACCTCTGAGTTTTTCGGAATTTATGTGCGAAATTACATTTGAAATTTACCATGAGATTGAGTGAAGGAAAACATCGTGAGGAAATCAATGGTGTGGTGTGTGTGGAAGTTCCCAATCCGTACTGGGCCCGCCTGGGAACTACGGCCCAACCCATCTCATTCTGAGAGGAGGCCTGTGCCCTGCAGTGGGACGTATATAGGCTGGGATGATGATGATGATGATCTTTTTTTCTACATAAAACTGACCCGTGATTGACTATATCTCACCTAATTGAAAGTGCAGATGAGACTAAAGGTGTATCTCACTGGTTCAGTAACAGCCAATTCACTCTAGCATTGAAGAGCCCTAGGTTAATAATAAAATTTTTTTTCACTTTCAACGAAATGGTTACCATAGTAATTGTTCGTGATGACTAAATTGTGTATAAATATCAAGTATCTATCTATTACAGTAAAATTACATAAAGTTTACCACTGACAGATGGTTTGCCTTCATTTCATATTCAACTTTAACGACCTACAAATAAAGCCAATTTTAGAATACTGTTACCCACGTTTGCAAATTTTGTAATAGCTACTTTATTTGTATGGTGTTAAAGTTGGAAATGAAATGAAGGCAAGCCATTTGTCAGTGGTAAACTAAAAGTAAACAAGTGGGAGAGTCCGAAAGACCCCCTACTGCCTCGAGCAAGGGACATGCATGCATAAAGTGCATTTTCCACACGTAAAAAAACAGTATCTCTCTATTGCAATTCTAGATACAGCCCTATGGCAGACAGACGGACGGCGTAGCGACAGTAATAGGGTTTCGTTTGTCACTCTTTGGAACTCCAAAAACGAACGTTTGGTACGGAACCCTAAAAATTAAGAACGAACATTTTTTACTGGTATGGGACCTCTCTTCACAAATATTTTGAGATAAATTTTGTTTGCATACCTATTTATTTGGCTTTTGGGTTAAAAGACATAAATAGTGTATTGGGTCATATTGATGAAGACTACAGCTTCAACGCTTCAAGCGAACCTTCTTCTAAAATATCCAGATAGACTGCCTCACGTAGCAAAGCAATAGGGCTCCGTTCGAACCCTTTAGACACGGAACTCCAAACAGAAAGTCAAAGCATCCAGGAACTCTAAAAAGAGAGTCAAAGCATCTACTACAGTGGGGTAGGATTAAATCCTGTTAGTTCGTAAGAACTTTCTTCACCTCATTAATTGAGTGGCATCGGACGCGCAAACCTTTCGGTCTGGCAGAGTGGCGCAAGGCCAGAGGACAGGCATGGGCCTGGGATCCGGACGAGGCGTGAGAGCCTGACCCGGCGGACAAATAAACCCCCAAATATTTACCACCGAAGTGGGGCTAGATTTAAGGCAGCTCTAGCCCCGGGGTACTGCTTCACTGTGTAGATACGGACTCCCCAACCACAAGCCGTAAACGCTCTATATATACTCAAGGGGCGTCGAAACTTCGTAAGCGCGATGTAGAACGACGAACGTTACACTCAAATTTTAGAGCAATGCGAGACACCTTTGATAATATATTACTATCAATATCATTAGATACACAATTTTACTAACGTTTTACATAAGAACATATTGCTATTTAATAAGATTACTCGCGTACAAAAGCGTATTTACATTCGGCGCCGTTCTGTGTCCATAGGACTGGAATGAATCTGTCAGGGCAGCGCCACCTGTTATCTTTTTAAGTAACTACAATACCGACCGCATTTTGTGATATTTTGATATCTCTACTAACTGGATTAATGTGTGTATGCAATACAAGTAATACAACACACAATCTAAAAAGTCAATTAATGAATGATTAAGGTAATTATTTATCAGTTGTTTGAAATACTAAAAATTATTGAAAATTAATGAAAATGGTGTACTACCTAACTTTAATAAATAAGCTAATTAAATCTTTATTACATATTTTACATAATTTAAGGACCTTTTTGGTTGATAGTGAATAATACGGCTAACTCATACGGATAACTCGATCATAGACGTGAGTTATCCGTATTTTTGACTATGAGTGAGTCTCACGGTAGTTTTATGCTCAAAACCTTTTTGAATATTTTTTTTCTCATTTTAAGACTCTACAATTCTTTACACCATACTTGCCGTGGGCGTAGATGAAATTGCGGGAAACAGATAGAAAAACCGTGGTGGCCTAGCGGTTTGACCTATGGCCTCTTAAGCAGAGGGTCGTGGGTTCAAATCCCGGCCGGCAGGAAAATATCGTGAGGAAACCTGTATTCACCTACGAAGAAATTTAATGGTGTATGTGAAGTTCCCAATCCGCACTGGGCCCGCATGGGAACTACGGCCCAAGCTCTCTCATTATGAGAGGAGAGAAGGCCTGTGCCCTGCAGTGGGACATATAGAGGCTGGGATGATGGATGATGATGAGTAGAACAACAGTAATAAGTAAGTAAATCTTAGGTAAAAAAACTTTTTTTTATGTTATTAAACTTTACCCTAAAATAAAATCAGGGTTCCAATGTTTTTTGCTTCAACGAAAGATGCCTGTTGTAATTGTCATTTATTTGAGCAAAACAAGGTTTTGTAATTTAGAGAAAATTGACGTTCGCCGTAAATTTGATCTGTTGTGAAATATTTAATAACGTCGTCGAAAATGTTGATTGCTTTTTTATAAGAAAAACTTCATAGAAATAAGGTCAACACAATTATATTAGTTTCGGTAAAAAACAAATAATATTGACCTTCACAGATTTATTTTTGAATTCCGCAAAATATGGTAATCATAGAACTACCAATAAGGGACAAGAGAGTGATCGTATCTATTTTTACTTCTTTCTGCTGTAAAAGGTTGCCTGGAAGACATCGCTTTGAAGCCTTTAAGCCGCCTAATTACTTACCTTTTAGTTTTCTCAATTTAGGTACTTCATCATCATCATCATCATCATTTCAGCCGAAAGACGTCCACTGCTGAACATAGGCCTCCCCCAAGGCTCGCCAAACAGATCGGCCCTGCGCCATCCGCATCCAATGCGTTCCCGCTACCTTCACCAGGTCGTCGCTCCATCTTGTTGGAGGCCTACCTACACTGCGTCTTCCGGTCCGCGGACGCCACTCAAGAACCTTTCGGCCCCATCGGCCGTCAGTTCTACGGGCGATGTGCCCTGCCCACTGCCACTTAAGTCTAGCGATTCTTCGAGCTATGTCCGTGACTTTAGTTCTTGCGCGGATTAGGTACTTACATACCTTGATTTCTGTATTGCTTACTATTATGGTATTCAATAAAGAGTTATTGTGTTGTAAGAGTAATAAAAAAAAACTTATTTAATCCTTTTTTTCCGATTTAAAAAAGATAAGATTGTCAATTCAGTTGCATATTATTTTATTTTTTGGTTCGACAAGGAATGTTTTGAAATTAGGTCCCATTATCTAGGGAAAATCGAACCGGGAACTCTCAAATAAATGGACCTAGATATCATTTTTAACCCCCGACACAAAAAGAGGGACGTTATAAGTTTGACCGCTATGTGTGTGTGTGTGTGTGTGTGTGTCTGTCTATGGCATCATAGCTCTTAAAGGGATGAACCGATTTGAATGCGGTTTTTTTTTTATTAGAAAGCAGGTTTCTTGGCAATGGTTCTTAGATGTGTTTATGTTTTTTAAATTTTATATCGTTTGACAGAAAGAAATAGTGATTGCGAAGCCAAGCATCAGAAACGTTAGACAATAACCCTGCTGGACCGAATTAATCCCAATAAGTACCCTTCCTTATTGTACCTATGTACCGTCTCTGGCGTGTATCTACCTACATAGTTGAATTTTAAAAGAGCGCAGTCACGATTTGGTTTCATTGTATACGACAAAAGGAACACTCGAAAGCAAATTTTAGCGCCACTCATCTCCAGAGCTTCGCGAATGACTTCAATCCCAGATATTGGCGATATTTATAATACAATAAACTGAGTAAGGGAAATGACAGATCATTCCAGACGCCATGCCCACTGAGAGAAATGACGACCAATTTGGGTAATGAAGTTTGGGCTCAGCGAAATGTCTTCGATTTTTGCGATTTGTACGCGTTACGGGTTGACAGGATTTTTAAATCAAAGGGATTAGTAATTATTAGAATCTGGTTTTAAGAATCAAAAGCCTTTTTAGAATAAGATAAAATAATTAAAATGTGGCTGTAAGCTTTTATGAATAAAATGGCTGATTCAAATTCTTCTTTTCAAAGCATTGACAATTATTATGAAAACGCGAAGAAATCATTATTTTTTTTGTAGTACCTACTTAAATCGGAGTGGAGAAATCTGTCAGTACTCTGAGGTCAGTTGCTATCAGATGAACGCATATTGGTATACAATTTTATTTTTACGGGGACATATCTTCTTATTTTTAGAAGCGAGATCATGAACTTGCCAGTATCATCATTCTTCATTATAATCGTACCTCCCTTACACGTATTTCAAAATCATCTCGTTATATCATTGACTAAAATTAAATGGCACTGGCTATCTTTATTCACAGTTTCGTACGAGCAATCAATGTTCATGGAATCACAGCCCACCTCTCTAGCGCGGACTGCCTCGAACAAAATAAAAACAAATGAAAAATACGTAAAGTGGGGAGGCATTTTTTTCTCTCTTCTAAATCCATATAGAGTCTGGTATTGTTGGGTAACTAACTCTTCTAAAAACATTTTAGGTTGTCGACCGCTTTAGCCTAGTTGGTAGTGACCCTGCCTACGCGAAGCAAGAGGTTCTGGGTTCAAATCCTGGTAAGGGCATTTATTTGTGTGATGAGCACGAATATTTGTTCCTGAGTTATGGATGTTTTCTATGTATTTAAGTATGTATTTTATCTATATAAGTATGTTTATCGTCGTCTAGTACCCATAGTACAAGCTTTGCTTAGTTTGGGACTAGGTCGATTTGTGTAAGATTGTCCCCTAATATTTATTTATTTATTTATTTAGGTTTGCTACAACCATTTTTCGATTTAGGGATCCATATACAAAATATTAAGCTTTAAATTGCTAATTTTGTAATGGACAAGAGTCCTCCTCTTTAGAAGCTGAACCGTTGGCTTTAAAAATTGAAAAAAAAAATCGTAATCTGTTACGAGTAAAGAACGAGTTTAAAAGAAAAACAATCACAGCTTAGTAGACTTTACAAGTTAAGAAGAGCGAAGTTAATTGGTCAAAAATGGGCTATGTACTGCTATACCTAATACGTGGAAAAAAACGTTATTAAGTTTTGATCGATTATTGCATATCCCATTTTTGATCAATTAACTTTGCTCACAGGCTTAGCCGAGATAATGTTTGGTTTTTAGGGCACATAAGGCGTTTTTCGCCCTTAGCTCGTTAGACATTTATAATTATAATATCTCGTATCACTTCTGTGGCAGGGCCCAAGTTTTTAGGCCAAAAAGAGATACCTGAATATTTTACAATCACGGGAACCATTCATCAGCATCAACGAATTCATTGACAATCCGGAGGTCAGCGGAGTCCAAAAACTGCCCGGACTGTACCCTCGTCTACATAAAGGTTCTACGTTTAAGTCAAGAGTAAAAAGCGGAAGATAAATTTGAAAGAAAGAAAGAAAGAAAAATATTTTATTTCAGGTTACAAGAGTACCACCACCAAACAGTAGAAAACAACATTAACAACTAATAACACAAGTTTGTAAAGGTAGTGACACCAATTGTCACCGAAAAAGGGTCTCTACTCAGCATGTGTTGCTGCACAGAGAGTGTAGCAACGCTGGTTTTCTGTAGAGCCCAGATTTGAGCTACACGACAGCTCCACCTGTTACTAAAATACTTATACACAAACAAGGCCAAAGCATTTGTTATAAAATAAAGTGAAGGGAGCCAAGCAAAAGGTGTGGTGCAAAATAAAATATAAATTTTACATCATATATATACATACCTACACAACAATATATACTATTACATATCATTAGAAGGATATAGCACTGCACGGACTGACTGAGTGTGATTTTTTTGCACGTCCAGCAAATACTTCTTGAATTTAAATTTGAAAGAACCAATCGTACTTGAATTCCTTATTGGCGGCGGTATATTGTTCCAACATTTCGTGGCAGCATAACGGAAGCTACCACGAAAAGCAGCCGTACAGTGCTTAGGAAATATCAATCTCGTGGCAGCCCTAACCACGCGCCGAGAAATGATGAGCCTCTCAAACAAATACCGAGGCCGCTGGAAGTTCACAACGTCGAAGAGTAGACCAGCCAGGTGAAGAGAGCGCCTGGCATCCATTCTAAGTAAATTACTTTGGTCAAGGTAATTTCTAATTACGCCTGCTATAAATACGCCTCTGGTATCGGTTTTAGCTAACTAAATAATTAAAGCACAGAGAGCTGTCGATTGTACATTAGAAAGTAAAGCTACGACCCTCATCATCGGTGACACTGGCAACTACTGATCAGTTATTTAAAGTCAGATAAATCAGCACGGACTCTATTAATAACATTGTGAACTATTAATGTCAACGCTTCGTCTTAGACTGGAAGAATCGTAGCAGGGTAATTGTGGAAAAATAAATCTATCGTTATATTGTCAGTTACAAACAACGCAATCGATGTAAATAAATTTAAACCCCGTGTCTAAATTCGTTTCTGCAACTATAAACGGGGCAACCTTTGCGGAGTAGCAAGTTAAAATATTGTAGATTATTGATGTGGCCTTCTGCAAGGTATTGATTCAATGAATCAATCAGTCCGTTATTCTGTAACCTTTAACTGCCAATTAACACATAAAAAAATACTGGACTCGCTGACTTATCAACGGCCAGCCCAAACCGTTGTGCTTAAAATGTAAAATTTTAGTATACAGGGTAATTTTTTATTAAGTGCACGAAATTTAAAAACCGGCCAAGTGCGAGTCGGACTCGCGCACGACGGGTTCCGTACAATTATCTATAAAAATCACGTTTGTTGTATGGGATCCCCCCTTAAATATTTTTTATTTTAATTTAATGATTTATTTTTAAAGTCAATATATAATTAAATATTCTGTGAATATTTCAAGCGTCTACCTGTTGCCGTTATCAATATCGAGCAAAAACGAGCAAAAAAATCATGTTTGTTGTATGGGAGCCCCCTTAGATATTTATTTTATTCCATTTTTTAGTATTTGTTGTTATAGCGGCAACCGAAATACATCATCTGTGAAAATTTCAACTCTCTTTCCCGAGATACAGCCTGGTTACAGACGGACAGACGGACAGACGGACGGACGGACGGACGGACAGCGGAGCCTCAGTAATAGGGTCCCGTTTTTACCCTTTGGGTATGGAACCCTAAAAAGGGATTCAGTATCGTTAAAATATCAAATTTCAGTATTTTTCGTTATAATATTATCACTTATTTTTTTGTTTTTCATAGTAACTCGACCAATTTATTGGATGAATTACTATGAAAAACAAAAATATCAAAATTTAAAAAAAAATCTTGAACAGATAATCGTGATCTACCTTTCAACAAATCAAAATTTGTGCACTGATTAAAAAATTACCCTGTAGACACAATAATTAAGTACACTACCTATTACTTAATATTATGAATAAGAATAATAAGAATAAGAAATCTTTATTTCGCATAAGCATAAACATGTACGTACACGCTAAGAACAAAAATATAACCAATAATTAAAATTAGAAAGAAGAATTATTTATTTATTTATTATTAAAAAGGAGTCCAGTCAGCACTCGTCGGGTCACTAAAGGTGGCTGCACGCTGATTTTATGTGGATCCTGGTTAGCATCCGATACAGAACCGCGCGGCTCGCAGGCTCCCGCAAACTCTCCCAATATGTATGACTATAAATATCTATATCTGTCTCTCTTATTAAACATCAATTTCATGGTTTTATATACAATAAAGAGTTTCACATACATACGTAACGCAATTCGCTCAAACAGCACCCCACACAAAATTATTATAGCCTGGTGGTGGCGACTTGTGTATAGTCATATTATTAAATAATTATTAGTTAGCCTGGAGAATTGTCCCAGTGCTGGGCATAGGCCTCCCCCCATTTTTGCCATTCATCCCGATATTGAGCAGTCTCCTTCCAGCCGTTATGGTATTTATGGTGTATAGTCATATTTTTTTTCAATTCAAGTTTAATGTTTCAAGCCATACGCCCCTCGCTCGCGTCCTATTATACACCCCAGACATTAAAAAGTAAAGCGGCTACGACCCTCGTCATTGGTCTGGCGCTGGCAACTACTGATCAGTTATTTAGGGCCGGATAAATCAGTGCGCGCTCTATTAATAACATTGCGAACTATTAATGTTAACGCTTCGCCCTGGACTGGAAGGGTCGTGACAGGGTAATTGTGGAAAGAGAAGTCTATCGGTATACTCGTAATGCCTGTTATTAAGGAACAACACAATCGTTATGTTGAAGAACAACCTTTTATCTGGCTACTCCATTATTGAGTGGGGCCGTGAAGCGTTTCAACTGGCCTATTAAGGAAACCCTCTTCGTTGAATGTAACTACTAGGAAAAAAAGTTAAACTAGTTCCATTAATAGAACTAATAATGGAACTAGTTGGAATAGACCGAGAGTTCACCATAAGTACATGGACAAAGGATGAAACTATGGGCTTAAAAATATGTCAAGCCAAACACAAGAGCTGAAGTAACTAGGTCCACGTGTGCTATGTTTGTCTGTCCAGAGTACAATAGCAAACATAATCATCATCATCATTTCAGCCGAAAGACGTCCACTGCTGAACATAGGCCTCCCCCAAGGCTTCCCAAACAGATCGGCCCTGCGCCATCCGCACGCCGCTTAACCAGGTCGTCGCTCCATCTTTTTGGAGGCCTACCTACACTGCGTCTTCCGGTACAAGGACGCCACTCGAGAACCTTTTTGCCCCATCGGCCAAACTGTAATTGTTAGAGACTTTAAATTTGGCATGTAAGAGATTATAAAAGTAAATAACCTAATTTATGGATTTTCGAAACGTCCCACAGGATAAGGAGAAAATGAGATTTATATGTTCAATTAAATGGGACGGGACCCTATCTCAATAACCATTCCTTTAGGATCACAGAGGTGCAGTAAAAAGGGATTTTTGGAATTCTCCACGGGTTAGTGATCGAAAGTAAATAAATTTTATTTGTGCGCGGACGAAGTCGCGGTAAAAAGCTAGTATTGGCTATATGCAAAGCGGGTGATGGGGGTACAGAAAACGATCGCAGCGCACAATATGGCAAAAATTGGAAGTAAATGGGGAGGGATTGTTGTCAGCGCTACGCGGCGCCACCGTCGTGAACGTAGCCAATAGCATAAGATGTAAGTCGGAGTGACTACGCATCTTTATAAAACAATATACACATCCTGCCCTTTTATAACCTCCGCCTTATCTTAAACATTTAAGTGGGTGCCATGGAAGGAACCACTATAGGCCGACAAGGTCGTGCGCGGCTCTCCGCAGACCCCTGTCGCAGTCAGCATTTGCCGCACTTATTAAAAACAATCTCGTTCAGGACAGCAGAGGCTCCCTGCGACAAGGTTCCGCCGAGCGCCACGCACGAGCTTGTCTATAACCGGCACTTGAGCATGCCTTGCCGCGCTTGAGACCTCCCTAAAAGCTTTATGAAAATTTAATTTGTGTGTAAAGGATATTGTAATACTGAAAACTGACTATTTATTACGTAATAATTTGTATGGTGATTACTATTTTAATAAACGACTACCTTTAGGCGTCGGAATGTATAGCAAGCACTTGTTACCTATAACTATAACATTTGGTAATGCTACATCTTACCTTACTAATATTGTAAACGCGAAAGTTTGTATGGATGTATGTTACTCTTTCACGCTAAGATCGTTTCACAGATTCTGATGATATCAAATATAATACCTGTTATTAGGTTTGTAGGATTGTCTTTTATTGTTCAATTTCATATCAGAAGTCGATAAGAGAGAACTCACAAGGAGAGTTCGAAAGTACTGCTGAAGATTTCAGACTCAAGACTTGAGAAGGTATACATACATAATAACCCCCTCGAGAACTTTTAAAAAAGCATTGTATAAAGAAAAGCTGAAGATAGACTCTCGTCATAAAAAAATGGCGCTTAGAATCATCTATGATTATAATAACGCTCATAAAAATTCCAGACCCGGTAAGCAAAATACTTATTTAAATGCAAATAAAAAAACATCTGACGTGACCTCAAAGAATCTCAGTTCGGAATCATGAATAATTCGGAAACTTGATGAATTTAAAATAGCTAACACAAACATTTGGACGGAGAGTTGAACAAAACGTTGTGGTCGGAAAAATGCGCGCCGCGAATTACTGACCCGCGTCGAGGCGGGCAGGCAGAAGTGGGTAACTGAAACAATATGAAAATTATTATAAGTTAATGACGCATAAGGTAAACGTACCAATGCCCAACACCTCAACGCCCAGTCGATGACACCCATCTGTCACTTCTCTTACTATGACATAAGACTGAAGGTGCCATGTATTAGGTCAATGTCGAGCACAGGGACGTTTACCTTACATGCCTGTATGGGCAAACTTACTTATTTGCACCGCTTGGGGTAGAAGCTCTAAACCCAAGGGGTCCAGACGCGAAGGAACTCGCAAAAGATATTTCTTCGCGCATTTTGTTTTTTATTATGAGAAGGAGGCAAACGAGCAAACGGGTCATCTGATGGAAAATGATCACCACCGCTCATAAATATCAACAACTCAAAGAGTATCACTGATCTGTTGCCGGCCTTTAAAAAGTAGACGGAATAGGGAATGGGAATAGGGGGAGGGGGAGAGGTATTGGGCCCCCGGCGCTCTCACTGACCGTACGAAACGCAGCAGGAGTACTCTGCTTCACGTCGGTGTTCTGTGAGAGGGTAGTACTACCCCGGACGAGCCGGCCCATTCGTAATTCAGTGGCCAGCTACAACATGGCTCTACCACTACAAAAATCGTGGTTAAAACTGGCTATCAAAAGGCAGTTGGCTATTTCCGCCAGCAATTAAGCCTGCCCATTCAACGCGACAATGCTGCCTGCCTCCTGGGATGGGAAACTTTGCCGTAGTGAGGTATTTTGAAAGATATTTTTTTTTTGGAAATTTTTAATTTTAGGTTTTTTTAATGCTTTATGCCATTTAAGTAGGGTAAATAAAATAATAAGTATTTGTTTTTTGTTGTAATTTTATTTATTTATATAGGTACAGAGTGTAATCGTTAAGTGTATCAGAAACTTAAGACTGATACCGAAAGTACTTACGTTACTTAAGGAGTAAAATGACATCAATAACTTGTTATAAAGAAAACGAAATATCCAAATTTTTGACATTAGGTCCCATAAATTTAGTACGAGATTAGTAGAAAGGTTTTAGTTTCCTTATTTTAAGCGGTGGTATAGCTGAACCTTTTATAGAGTAAAATATAAAATAGTCCAAAATAAATGTACAAAGCCGAACTTATCTCTTTAGGGGATCTCTACCAGTCAACCCTTGAGTGTATGAGAGCATTTAATTAGTATATAGGTAGGTAGGTTAGTACATATTTTGGTAGTTAAGTATTATATTTAGTTTTAATTTTTTCTGAGTTACATTAGTCTTTGCGACCGGCGGCGGCATGTTTGTGGTCACGCTGATTTTTTTTGCTAAGGTGGACCGGGTTTTGCTTGTCATTTTGCTCGTTAATACTCTTGCAACTTCTACCCACAGAAGAAAATTAACCTTTAATTTAATTAGCTACCGACTTGCCCATACTAACCGATCTAAATGTACCACCCTGTGTAGTTTCCGCATATCAGTTAAAGCTACCCTACATTGGGTCAAATTACCCTAACCTTCGGGTATTTTTTAAGATCTTCATTTAATAGATTTATTTTTAAAGGGTTCGATTCCAGGTCGGGGCAGATATTTTGTGAAAATTACGAATGTTTGTGCTCGAGTCTTGGATGTTTAATATGTATTTAAATGCGTATTTATCTAAATAAGTACCAATGTTTATCTGTTGTCTAGTACCCTTAGTACAAGCTAAGTACCCATATTTTGATAGTTAGGTAAGTATTATATTTAGTTTTAATTTTTTTCTGAGTTGTACAGTTTTCTACAGCAGCGTGCGATTCTGCCCGGGAAAGTTGCGGGGGTCGACCGCGACGCATTAGTCATTGCGACCGGCGGCGGCATGTTTGTGGTCGCGCTGATTTTCTTGCTAAGGTGTGGCCGGGTTTTGCTTGTCATTTCGCTAGCTAATTCTCACAAGGTTATCTGTAAAATAAAGAACTTAAAAACTGCAACTGCATTGATAACAATGCAATTTTTGTAAATTGTTAAAAACTACCGTAAGGTCGGGGTAGGTACTTTGACTTTTTTTATTTTATTTTTTAAATGTTCCCCTAAAACTACTAGACTACCATGACTAACTACGAGTAAATACGACTAACAAACATAACCTTTACGACTACCTATCCAATTTCTTGAGTGCCCCCTAAAGAAAATCTATTACCTAATTTGCTTAATTTGACATAATTTTTCAGCTCATGTCTCGACCCCTGACTTGGCAGGTTTTTGTCGACCGAATCTAATTTAATTGGGCATATGATATTGAATATGACATAGCTAACGTAGGGTAGCTAAGAGCATACGGGGTGGAATTTAAAACGTGACACAAAATTAGTATTTCTAACCCAGTTATATTGGACAATATAATGCACTAATTCAATTGTCATAATTGGTCTTATTTGATAGATAGATAGATAAAGACGTTTATTTGGTACTGCAAGCACACACAATCAAGATTAACAAAAATACAAAAGTCAGTACAAAACTTAAAAGTAAAACATTATATATTGTCTATATGCGCTGCAGTAGTGCAAAAGGGCCATGGCTCAGTGGTCAACATTGCTCATAGGAGCAAAACACTGATATTCTGCCACAAGCAAGAGGATCGAGAACAAAATATTACTTACTAATTCAAAATAATTATACAACAAAAGAAAAACAAAACAAACAGTGCTAAGGATCATTAATACCGACAATAAAAAGCAGATTACACTTACAACAAAAGCACAAAACAAGCCATGCCACCCGAGACGTCCCCAAAACTACCCGAGCCGGTACGGCGAGGGCAGACAGACACGTCGAGGGGAAAATGGGTCCAATGCTCGACACTCTGCTCTTCACTTCGATTACAAGGAAAATAAACAGCAACATTGGAAACCATTTATTTACAAGCTGCAATTTTCATCCAATGTATTATTTATAATAATGTACCAGATTTGCGTAATTTTATTGATTTCGTAATATAAAACAATAGTTATATATAGCAGCTACCGAACCACCCCAAACAAACATGCAACCGCCATATAGTTCCTTCACCCTACCCTACCCTATTTAATACTAATATAGCTGGTGCCCGCGACTTCGTCCGCGTTAATCGTTGATACTCCGCTCCTGTTATTCGTAGCGTGATGTTACATAGCCTATAGCCTTTCTCAATAAATGAACTGTTCAACACAAAAATAATTATCCAATTCAACCCAGTAGTTCCTGAGATTAGCTCGTTCCACCAAACAAACCAACTCTTCACCTTAAAATATTATTTAATTTAATATGAGGTGTCCATACATTGAGTTTGTGATTTCATGTCAACAAAGTATCATCATCATCATCATTTCAGCCGAAAAACGTCCACTGCTGAACACAGGCCTCCCGCAAGGCTCGCCAAACAGATCGGTCCCGTGCCATCCGCATCCAACGCAATCCCGCAACCTTAACCAGAACAAACAAAACAACAAACAAACAATCAATGTGACGACCAGATGGCCTAGTGGTTAGAGAACCTGACTATGAAGCTTGAGGTCCCGGGTTCGATTCCCGTGTCGGGGCAGATATTTGTATGAAAAATACGAATGTTTGTTCTCGGGTCTTGGGTGTTAAATATGTATTTAAGTATATATCTATCTATATAAGTATGTTTATCCGTTGCCTAGTACCCATAACACAAGCTTGCCTAGCTTACTTTGGGACTAGGTCAATTGGTGTGAATTGTCCCGTGATATTTATTTATTTATTTTATTTATATTTAATGTATGAACATCCTAAATTTTATCAGACTTATTTGAACAATTGAGTTAATGCAGTAGCCCAGAATTAATGAATTATATCGCGTTGTTAATGAATTAAGTAGAAACGCTAATTTTGTATCACGTTTTAAATTCCACCTTGTAAATACTGTAGTAAAGTAGGTACACGCGTTTTGCTCTGCTCGCTTAGGCATATCGTAGGCAGATGAGCGATCCAATCAGCAGCGATTGGCAATTCGTTTATTACTGGAGGGCAATGACCTCAATCATTATGCTTGTATATAGACATGCTACGGGAAATCAGGGTTCGTGTTGTTTGAAAATAACAATATTTTTTCTTAACGACGCTATAACCCACGACGACCACTTTCGTGCGTTGTCTAATCAGCTAGTTCCGGACTCGATCGTCACAGAAAAGAAAAAAGGAGCAGTAGAACGTCTCGGCAGCGTCCTTGATTATAATTACCTACGCCGGCTCGGTACACAAACTCGCGATAGGGCTGCCACACTTCAGTTATGTTTTGCTAATGTCACATGAAATTTAAAGTAGAGAAAGGATTAAGAGCTTTTGGAAATTATGGAAGGAATGAAGTAAGTGACGTTTAACAAAAACGCATTTTACGTTATTTTAGTAAACCACAAAACGTAATATATGTTTTAAACGGTTTTATTTAGTTTCATCGCTACGTATATTTCCTACCTACAAATTAGCCACGGAGAAGTATTTGCGCCTCTTCTGGGATGTGCGACTGAGTTGGTAATCTAAAAAATTACAATTCCGGTTTCGATATAGATGAATTTAAAACATCCGTACACCGAACAATACTGTTCATATCTTCGTGACATAGTTAATAGGTACGTAATAAATGCGCGTGAGTCCCGCGCCGACCGAACGTAACCGCGCAGCACCCCTGACTGATGGTTGCTGAGGTATGCTGAGATTTCGTAGCGCGTAGGTATAACTCGCGTTCCGGCCGTGTGTATGGAGACGTTCTACTGCTCCTTTTTTTTCTGTGCGATCGTGCAGCGTAAGAGCCATATCACACTGCCAATTAGCAAACGTATTAGAAGCGGAGCGAACGTGCAACGTATGCGCCGCGAATACGCAATGTTTTCGTCGTAAGCGCGTAGCGAATTCGCCGCGTCCATAAGGCTGGGACGCCATGATGTACAAAAACTGAAGTGGGTAAAATAGAGGTTAGCTGACGTACGTGAATGTACTATCGCCCCAGACGTCAGCTTGCCATTTTCAAAACAAATTTGCTTGCAGCCGTTGATGTTTATTGCTATGGTTTGTTATGGACAGATGTCTAGCCACTGCACGCAAACTGGGCCTTTAAGGTGCCAAGCTGGCGTCTGGGCCGATAGTACATCTTGGCGACCCAACCCTACAGACGCGGTTACCAGTGTTGCAGAACTATCTATAGTTTGACTATCGATCGTTGACCTCGCAAACTATTCAGGAAATCGATATTACTATCGATATTATCGATAGTGATTTCTAAGCAATACTATTCATAATGGCAATACTATCGATACTATCGATAGTTTTATGTCCAATACATCTATGTAAATAGTAGAGGCACATGAAAAGTGAAAGACGTCAATAACTATTCAGAAATCGAAAAAAAATATGCCAGTGTTTGATATGCCCAATAAATCGTAAACTAATCGAGATTTATCATTTGGGACCACAAAAAACATAGTACACTTTGGATTTATTAGGTTTAACTAAAACTTACCAACTAAAGCAAGGTATCCAGCAGACAAATTCAAATAAACTGACGCTCGCTCATCCTGAGTCACCGATTCGAAAAGATTGTCGCCATATTCAAAAACTCGTTATATTAAACGAATACGGATAACTCACGTCTATGATTGAGTTTACCCCGACATGTTACATGTTTCGGGCTAATCCATAGCCCTTCCTGTTGTAGCACACGCCACGGCGGCTGATACCAAACACGCACTGAACTCGACAATAGATGTGCGTTAGCAGTTGTTTATTATGAGTAAGTCTCACGGTCGTTTCATGTTCAAAAACTCGTTACTTGATCAATAAATAAAAAAAAAATATCACGGGACAATTCACACCAATTGACCTAGTCCCAAAGTAAACTAGGCATAGCTTGTGTTATGGGCACTAGGCAACGGATAAACATACTTATATAGATAGATACATACTTAAATACATATTCAACACCCGAGAACAAACATTCATATTTTTCATACAAATATCTGCCCCGACACGGGAATCGAACCCGGGACCTCAAGCTTCATAGTCAGGTTTGCTAACCACTAGGCCATCTGGTCGTCAAAATGAAATGAATAAAAGCTTTAACATTGGAATCATTAAGTATGTAGATGTCCAATATACCGCAATGTCTCAAGTCTAAAGTTGACCAGTGTGTGTTGCCAGTGATGACTTATGGCACTGAGACGTGGCCGCTAACGATGGGCCTCATAAGGAAGCTCAAAGTCACTCAGAGGGCAATGGAGAGGGCTATGCTCGGAGTTTCTCTGCGGGATTGCATTAGAAATGATGAAATCCGCGCAAGAACTAAAGTCACCGACAATCTCGAAGAATCGCCAGACTCAAGTGGCAGTGGGCAGGGCACATCGCAGAACTGATGACCATGGGGCAAAAAGACCGGAAGACGCAGTGTAGGTAGGCCTCCAACAAGATGGAGCGAAAGTAGTAAACTAAACACGGTTCCACCGTTATATCTTTGTTCGTTTTCTTGATTTTTCATAACAACAGCAGATAAGTCAAGGTTGATCTCGACAGTTGGAAAATTTACCTTAGCAGCCTTTACCTTACCTATGATGCGCGTTGTAAGTAACTTATAAGTGGAAGCACTAAACATAATGTTCGGGTTAAAAGCTTCGGCGTCGCGGTTTACAATCATATTATTGATGCCATTCCCGGTTCTCTGTATAGACACTACAATACACTATCCACTTTGATCAATTATAACTGTAGATCCACAGTCGCGCGCCCGATAATGTCCGAGCCAAATGAGCGCCACTTTGATAAAAGTGGCCTTCTTTTTTCTCAGTACGTTGCGTGAAATTGTCAACGTTAGCTGTCAAGTGTCAACCGAAATTCGACTGTAATGAAGTAAAGACTACGTTCAAATTTCTGTGTAGGTGATGATTTTAATTGTTATGCAGACAAATAAAAAAGTTCGGACATTTTTTGAAGGGGATTTTGTTCGGCAATGTGTATCTTCAGTTATAATTGATCAAAGACTATCCATATAATATTAATATTGCCTACTTTTGAAATGGTTATGCACCATTAACACAGTCGGAAAACATCCGGAACAACTTTACAAAAGCACCTCGTTACTACGTGTCCGTACCGTATAGATAAGACATTTCAAATTTAAATTACGTTTTTGTTATTTTTTTATTATAAGCGAAGGGTACAGGGCAAGAACATGTCTCATCATTTTTTTCATTCAAATATAAGAGCTCGCGAAGTACTATAAGTTACCATTGAATTAAACATGAATATCTGAAAATGTCTAAAATATAAAAATCTCGTGTCACGGTGTTTGTTATCGAACTCCTCTGAAACGGCTTGACCGATTTTTAAGAATTTTTTTTTCTGTATTCGGTAGGTCTGAGAATAGGTCGTATGCTATTTTTTATATCCCTTTTCTTCGCAGGCGGAGTCGAGGACAACAGCTAGTAATTTATATGCAAGTGAGAACCTTTTTTGTAAGTTTTTACCTACCTACGTCTATGTATATGACAAAAGAATTTATATGAGCGGAGAGGTCAACGAGCTAGTTGTATCTATCTGATGGTAAAATATCAATGACCACGGATGGAGCCATCACTCTAGAGTTATCATATACACGTCTCACTGCAGGGCACAGGCCTGTTTACAAGATGAGAGGGCTTGGGTCGTAGTTCCTACACGGGCCCAATGCAGATTAAGAACTTCACACAGCACCACTGAATTTTTTGATAGGTGTGTGTTCTGAACTAGAGTGCTAAAGATGGAATTTTATGGGAATAATTTCTTCGGCTGGCTTTTTCTCCTCATCGAAACAGAAGCGTAAGCCCTGCTGCTTAACATCAGATAAATAACGCGGGCAAACAGTATTCAGTATTTTTTGTTTCTTACCCCTTTTAATACGTATAAATAAATACTTACGTCCGACACCGACATGATATACTAACAAGCGTAAATTTTCAACAAAACCCTTCTGAAAAACCAGCTAATCAGATTACTCGAGCATAATTCTGCTGAAATATAGCAGCCATCTTGTCACCTCCACTCATTTTGTTGACTTATGTCCCGCATATTTGTTAGGTGCACTACCAAATTTCAACCTTATCTGTGTGTCATAAAGTTTTAAGTTGTTTTAGTGGAATAAAGACGCCATTTTGTGCAGGGAGTGGTCATTATGTTGAGTGCAGTGGCGTCAGTGAGATTGCCATTTTGCATCGATAGGGGTTTATTTGCTGATTCAATATGCTTTGATGCTTGTGGTTTGATATCTAGTGTTTGATTTATAAAAGCCTCGTATTCAGTTAATTTTCGACTCTCGTGTACTTATTCGACTGTCAAAATTTACCTAGGTACACATTTGTGAAATAGTAGGCTATCTAAAATCAACTAATTTCAACATCCAACCAGATATGAGAGATGGTGTACCAAAAAAAAAACACCAATAGGAAAGCAACAGGAAAAGTTCGTGGGTTCGACCCCGGGCTCGCACCTCTAAGTTTTTTGTAATTACTATACTACTAAGTAATTACATTTGTAATTTACCATGATCTATTTAAAAAAGGAAAACATCGTGAGGAAATCTGCACAGCTGCGAAGAAATTTAATGGTAGGTATATGTTAAGTTCCCAAACCATTCCATTCTGAAAGGAGGCCTGTTCCATGCAGTCGGACGTATATTGGCTAGAATGACGATGATAGGAAAGCAGGGCTAAAATAGTTTAAAAAAAAATTAAGAAATCGTTAGCTATCTTGCAAAACTTTAGTGCTGTGTCCAGAAGTAGGTTTGAGTCTTGCCAAAAATTGTCTATCATGCTTTACAAACGTATAAAATCTAATATTAGAGCAGCTCGGACTTATCTACCTACATACCCCGAATCCAGTTTATACGATGTTTTCCACTTCGCATATAGTTTCAATTGACCTCGTCACTTGACCAGAGTTCTCCAAACAAAAGAACTCTACAAATAGCCCAAGATCTTGCCGTAAAATTGAGGATCTATGTGTTAATTGATAGAAATGCGACTTAAATACGTGGGGTCATACAGCGCCGTAGCGCCTAGCTAAATCTAGCCACATGTAGGTACTTTTTTGTATAATTATTTATGGTTTTTTTTGTATTGCACTTATTTGATTAGGAAGTGAAGGAAGCTGCAGAAAAGATACAGATCTAAATGACCAAAAAAATTTGCCACGATCTTAGAATCTCGAAATGCAAGCTTTAGGTGGTAATGTATTTATTCACATATACTTAGATCCGTCTCTTTCCTTTTGCACATCATTTACCTTCCATAAAAATGAGTGTAACTGTAAAAAAATTAAATTATTAAAATAATAACGTAAAAATATTTACGGCAACATTTTACTCGATTTCCCTGAAACGTTGTAGCGTTTACGTGTAGCATTGCGGCGTTGTTGTGACCCCATGTGTTTTAGTTCATTTAAGTATGTTTACGTCACATTTTGATCACAGAAATCTACAATACTCAAAATGTACACTACGCATATTTTTAAACACGTGGAACGTAAAAAAACCGGCCAAGTGCGAGTCGGACTCGCGCACCGAGGGTTCCGTACAAATTTATATGTATCTATGAACATCCTGTCTTAGCAGACCCCTGCTCCTAAGCAAAATGTGCCCAGTGTGGGATCATTGTAGATTGGTTACTGATATAGACAGACAGACAAAAAAAATTATGCTTTTCGCAATTTTTCCTTTATCTGTGCTATAAGACCTTGCTTCGTACCAAATTTCAAGGTTCTGGATTCACGGGAAGTACCCTGTAGGTTTTGATTCCCTTGCCAGTGTCGAAAATGTGCGTTGTTTACTGATATAGACAGACAGACAAAAAAAATTATGCTTTTCGCAATTTTTCCTTTATCTGTGCTATAAGACCTTGCTTCGTACCAAATTTCAAGATTCTGAGTTCACGGGAAGTACCCTTTATTTAGGTTTTGATTCCCTTGCGAGTTTCGAAAATATGCGGAAATTTGCGTCATAAACGGCTGTATCTTTTGATTGCGTTGGCTTAGAAGTTTGATTTTTTCACAGCTCCAAGGGACAGTAGACTTGAGTATTTGATATAAATTTCAGCTTGATACCTCCACGCGTTCCTGAGAAAAAGGGTCTTGACAGACAGACGGACGGACGGACGGACGGACAACAAAGTGATCCTATAAGGGTTCCGTTTTTTCCTTTTGAGGTACGGAACCCTAAAAACAAAAAGTACATTCTCAAAATGTACAAATCGTAAAATTTATTTACTTATTCATTTTCCGATTTGTAAATCCTGCGTGCTTTTTGTACGTCCTGTCTGTTTCAAAATATCCGTTGTGTACATTTTGCCATTGGTTACATTTTGCGTGTAGTTTTGTTTTGCGTTTTGTGCATTTTGCTCCGAAGCGAAAATGGACCAATGTTTTAGTCTGAAATAAATTGGTTGATTCATTCATTCATTGATCACATAACATATGTAATATAGCTGCAGAATTTGACGGTGGGATCTTAGCTTAAAAAGTCGAGCCCGCAAATGAAGTGCCGTTTTCGTTCAGAACGAGTTGAACAGACACGAGCAAAGAGTCCAACGGACGTTGGTCTCAAAATAAAACGATAGTTTGATGTGGCCAGGGTTTCAAAGCGACTTTTTACGTGTCAAGGGGAGTTAGGTCCACATTTTGATATAATAGAGGTTTCGTACTAGAAAAGACCATTCAATAATGGATGAAAAGAATTTTATATCTAATTTAATGTTTGTATTAAAAAATATATCTCAAGTAGGTTGGCTAAAAAAATCCTGGCTAAACTATGATTAGATAAAAAAATTAAAACAATAAATTAAAAATTTTGAAAACTCCCAACGCAATTAGGTCACATACATGTTTGAAAATAAAGTACTTAAATGCCCATTATGTGTCTAAGATCCCTTCCGAAGCTAAAAAAAGAGCTGATAACTTTTTAACGCTTAACCATGTCTAAGAACCATCGCCAAGAAACCTGTTGTCAAAAAAAAAAACAACGGGTTGCACTCCGGGAGTGCCGGCAGAAGTGAAAACTTGAACATTAACGTTGTGCAGTCTTACGAACCCCCCCCCCCCCCTGTCAAGCCGCTACTTGAGACTAAATAAAATTTGTCAAGGTGTACTGCTCTGGGACGAGTAAAAGTGGTATTGTAAAAAGTTGGTTGATGTTTGTCGGTGTGAGACTGAGACAAATAAAAAAATACTCTTCTGTAGTGAAAGTTGTTTAATGGCAGTGAAGGTGATGTTAAACACTGGTTCTTACATGGTTTAGCTTAGATGTAAGGTCAGACTCCCAAGACAGAAGAGAAACAGGGTCGCGTTAACAGTTCGCGTTGTTTGGATAAATTGTTGCTTCCTAACTTATTTGAAAAAAACTACAGTATTAAGGGTTGCCGAGAGATTGAATGTTGACTTACAGGAGGGCTCCTTTCAAACCTGACAGATCACACTCACTCCGTGCTTCTACCGTCGGGTTATCCCGTGCTTTCTCTCCGCACTCTCAGCTTCCACCCAATATTGAAGACAGAGACAGATGTAGCAATGTAGCAAAATATAGCATGAAGAGCACAGCAGTAAAGAAGTGCTTCACCCAGGAAAGTGATAAAAGATAAAAGGAAAACTCAAAGCACAAAACACTCTCTCCACCCTGAAACAAAACATTATTTGATACAACCGTCATCAACACATCTACGGGTTACAGACTATATGGAAAGGCATAACCAATATTCACCTCGAAGGACTGGTCTTAGCCTTCTCCCACCCTTAGATCTAGTGCTTTATTAGGGCAAAATTCCTGAAACAAAACGTCAACATTTAATATCAACTTTACAGAAATGTTGACTGAATCTGCCAGTCTTCATGATACTCACCAGTGTAGTGTTGACGGCTGAACAAAATAGGGTTCCAGGCGACACAAAATTTAGGGTTCCATATCCTGAAAGAGTAAACTATTGTTACCACCGAAAGTTCCAGAAAAAACACTGAACTAACTTCAGGAATGAAATACTCACTACTTTTGAAGTTGTTCCTCTATAAAAAATCAGCCATTAGGCAATAAAAAAATAAGATGCCTCGGGATTCCAAGGCGGAGGCCTATTTGCCACGCAGCTCCCTTCGCTTTGCGTACGTCGGCAGCCATCCTTGATGACGATGAGGAATCAAGCTGTCAAACTTCAAACTCGAAACAAACGTCACTGTCACTGTCACTCGCTGTTGTTTAAGCTACAGTAAAAGAATCCCCAAAATCGATGCTTCCAACGAAGTGACTATGAATCCCGACAGATGCCGCCAAACGTTCCGTTACAATACCCCCCCCCTTACGAAAAGTTTCGAAAGCAATGAGAAACTACGCTGTCCCCAGCGTCTCTAAAGGATATTAACAGAGCCTCACTTCGACTCATTGAAAAATAAAAGCCTAACTAAAGGAAAGCCAAAGATATGCTTTACTAAAGTTAGCCTAGTATTGAAAGAACTAAACTGGAACGGAACCTTCTGAAAGTAAAAGAAAGCTAGACCAATACTAACTACAAAACTCTTAACTTAATCTAACTATAATGTCGTCCGACCATAAGTAAACGTAGCCAATGTGTGATAACTTTCAACTCAGGACATCACTTCTACTATTCCTTGCTGAACTTCCTGCAAGTCCGGAGAACCTATGCACAAAATCCCCACAATTTCATACATCCACTTCTAATCATCAACTTTCAGTGTACGACATCAGCTTTAGTTCTACTGAATGTCGCCTACTATCACACTAACCCTGAGTCACTCCTGTAATCCCAGTGCGACTCGTTATATTTACCCCAAGATAAATAAGTAACTATTTTAATACCAAAAGCTACTCTTTAGTTATGGTCTTACACAAATCATGTAAGTACCCTTTGCGTGCAAAGACCTTAAAACATCTTAAAACCTACTAAACAACTCTTATCCTACTTTAATAACCTTGGCGTCGTTGGTGGAACACAAGTGTTACCACCAACACGTGAAACACGTCCTACGGCTGAGAAAAGCAACTAACACAAAACTAGGCGAATTGATGACTCAAGCTAGAAACTATGAGGAGTAAATCTTGATATCCTTAATATGCCATGAACCAAGATCCTTGCCATCATAACCAACGAGTTCGTAGACCAACGGTGAGAGTACCTTTTTTACAATACATTTCATATACTTGGGCGCTAATTTGGATGCTTTGTACTTATCTGCATCGCTCTGAACATAAGTTTTACGCCAGACTTCTTGGCCTTCGGATAGTTTTACATCACGCCTCCTTAAGTTGTAATACTTAGTATTCGTCGCGTGGGCCTTATCTAAGTTTGATCGTACTTTTGTAAAAATCTGTTCCAAAGCACCAAATCCACCCGCATACTCTTCTCTAGGCATTGCCACCATATACTCAGTGTCACTTGAGTCTTTATAAAAATCACCGTTAATTATTGGCTCTCTGCCGTGGACTAAGAAAAACGGAGAGAATCCGGTCGTTTCATTTACCGCACTATTTAGGGCAAATTGTATTTTAAATATGTTCTGATCCCAGGACCTATGATCATCTTTTACATATGACGCTATCATTGTTGTTACCGTCTTGTTATATCTCTCCACCATGTTCATTTGCGGCGCGTACCTTGGGCCATAATGAATACGAGGAACCCTATATGTCTTCAACAGGTTACGGAACTCTGATCCAGTGAATTGAACCCCATTATCGGTAACCACTGTTTCAGGAATGCCGTGTGCTAAAAACACATAGTTTTCCATACTTTTAGCCACATTTGCACTTGTAGCACGCCTTAGAGGAAATAACATGGTATATTTGGAGAAGCAACATGATACTACCAAAAGATGTACAAATCCCGATCGCGACTTCGGAAGTGGTCCTACTAAATCTACAGAAATCACTTGAAATGGTCTAAAACATTGTTTAGGTTTACCCATTTGACCTGGAGTAAGCGTCGTTTTATGTTTGTATGCTGAGCATGTCGGACACTTTTTAATGAAATTCAGTACATCGCGGTACATGCCGGGCCTGAAAAATCGTAAACTAAGTCTCCGGTGTGTTTTGAAGACTCCCATGTGACCTGATGTTGGAGGTTCATGGTTCTCGGCAATGACCTTAGTGCGATTCGACTCAGCTACAACTTCTTTCCACGCAAACTCCTCAGTCAAAGAATATTTCCCCTTGCTATATCGGTACAATGCACCGTTTTCTATTCGATAGTTCGGGTAGTTCTTTGGGTATGAAATGCAACCTTGGTAAACCTTGTTATACCACACATCTGTCGCGTTTGATGACGTTTGGGTATTAATGACGTCTACTTTCATCAAACGTGACAGAGCGTCAGGTATGACGTTGTCTTTGCCCTTCCTGTGCTCTATTGAAAAATTAAATTGCGACAGGCGGCAACCCCATCGGGCAAGACGTCCCGTCGGGTTTTCTAAATTCATAAACCATTTCAGCGACGCGTGATCAGTGACGACAGTAAAAGGCCTAGTACCTAGGTATGGTTCAAATTTTTCGACAGCATACACAACCGCTAGTGCCTCTCTTTCTGTTGCACTATAATTACGCTCATTTTTGTTCAATGACCTGCTTATATAGGCTATAGGATGGTCGTCTCCATCAACGTTTTGCGTCAAGACGCCACCAATGCCATAACTCGAGGCGTCACAATGAACTGTGAACGATTTATCAAAATTTGGACATATTAGAATGGGTGCTGATACTAAATGGTTTTTTAAATCCATGAACGCCTTTTCCGCGTCTGTGGACCAAACAAACTTTGTTTTTGTGCTAGTAAGCGCGTTCAGAGGTGCAGCTATCGTGGAGAAGTTTTTTATGAAACGTCGGTACCAAGAACACGTACCTAAAAACATTTTTACCTCCTTCGCATTTTTTGGTGTTGGGAAATCAATAACCGCACGTACCTTACTAGGATCAGTCCGTAAACCGCACTCGTCTACAATATATCCCAAGTATCTGAGTGACTTGCGAAAGAAATTACTTTTTTCAAAATTTATCGTTAAGTTTGCATCCTTAATACGTTGATAAACCCTGTTAAGCAATAATAAGTGTGTATCATAATCTTCTGACACTATTATTACGTCATCAACATAGCAAAAAACAAGTCCCTTATCTACTTCACTACAAAAAGGTGTACCAAAAAGCATGTCCATAAGTCTCTGTTGACGCGCTGGCGCACCAGTAAGACCGAATGGCATGACGTTAAATTTAAACAAACCTTTGCCTGGTACAATGAAGCTAGTTTTTTCTTGTGACTGTTCATCTAATTTTATTTGCCAAAAACTTGATTTGAAATCGACTGAGCTAATAAATTTTGCATTTCGTAGACTATCTAATATTTGGGGTATATAAGGTATTGCATACGCATCCCCTTTGGTAACTGCATTTAATTTACGGCAATCTAAACAAAATCGCCACGTACCATCCGACTTAGGAACCATGAGGACTGGATTAGACCATGGACTTTCACTGTGGGTTATCACATCTAAACTCAGCATTTTATCCACTTCCTTATGTAATTCTTTAAGCTTTTCCGGTGACATGGGATATGGTCTGCACTTAATCGGTAGTGAATCGCCGGTATCAATCTTGTGTTCAATTAAATGAGTTCTACCCAAACCCCTAGTCTCGAAAGATATTTCGTAAAACCTTTTTATAACAATTTCTGCTAAATCTTTTTGGTCTGAGGTCAAATTGTCATAAGATGATATATTATTCAATTGTTGATCAATCTGAGCCGCATTCTTAATAAATTCTGTTGGTTTCTGAATATAAGCAATTTTTTCAAAAATTTCTGGTAATAACGAGAATTCTTTCCAAAAGTCAACTCCTAGGATAATATTCGATACTATAGTCGGTATGACGTAAAATTTTATCAATCTGGTAACTCCCTTAAAAGATAGTGGCAGTGTAATAAATCCTATCGTATTACATACCGAACCATCTGCCACTGTGACAGGAGAAGCAGTTTCTATCATTTGATAGCCTAAATTGACAAAACGCTCGTGTGCACCATTTCCTATAATAGAGACAGCAGCTCCAGAATCTAATAATCCACAAATAGTCAAGTCCATAATATTAATGTTTAAATAAGGCCGAATGTCGTTGTTGTCGGGTTGAAAAAGGACCGTGGTGACGGCATTGTTTTTAAAATATTCAGATACCATTTTTAACCATTTTGTACTATCAGTAGGTACGACCTTACCTACTGAAGTGCCGCCACGACCTTCACAAACTAGTTTTTTGGCTGCAAATTGAGTCTACACTTTGGGCACGATCGTGTCGTATACCCCAGTTGACCGCACTTAAAACACATAATACGCTTGTCGGTACACGCCTTAGTATGATGTGTATCTACCTTGCACCTATAGCAATACATACTGCCGGTATTAGTCGGTTTTTCATTGTGAAACCGTGATGGCGTTTGGTACTGTCGCCGCTGGTCAACGAACTGTCGTTGTTGTGGCGGTATAGTTCGACTACTAGCACCATGACTAAAGGTGTTGAACGGTCTCTTGTGCTGCATGGATGTAGATGCGACGGCAGTGAGATCCTGTTTCGGGCTTTTACCTTTATAAACAAAATCAGGATTCAATGAAGATTGTTTTGGCGGTTCCGTAAATAATTTTCCCTTTTGTCGTGCAGCCTCAATTATCCTACAACAACGGCGTAAATCTTCCACGGAGTTAATTTGCTGCAATGCCAGCTGCTCCGAAAACGATGGCCTAATATTATGAAACAGGATTTCCAATTGCTCCTTATCACTTTTAGGATTCGCAAGACGTGAAAACATACCACTCATAACCGCGAAATAAATATGAGTCGGCTCGTCCTGACCTTGTGTTCGACAATGGATTTCCTGTAATAGTCTATAATCAAAATCCGTGGGTGCAAACTCCTCTAATAACAAAGTGCTCAACCCCTTCCATGACTGAAACCTGTGTTTATTTCCCCTATACCATAAAAGACCTTGATCGGTAAACAAACAACAAGCTGAATTAAACAACTGCTCATCAGAAATACCGAACGCTTGGGCTCGCTCGTTTACCGCTTCTAAAAATGAATGAACACTTGACAAACCATTGAACTTGTTGTTGACATATTTCAGAAGATTGAAACCTGTAGACTCCTTTGTGACCTCATTAAAGTCTGCACAGACACCAGCACCGGTACTACCAAGACTGCTATGTTTTACCAAGAACCTATCAATAACTAGCAAACATTGTTCCAACTTAGACTTCAAGTTAGCACTCATTTCTTTTTCTACTTGTAACTCAAATACGGTTAACCTATACAGTCGAAAATAAAGGTGACAGTACAAAGCTTTGGCACGAACTAACAAACGACTGTCTTTTGTTTTCTCCAAAGAACTTAGCTTAGACTGTAATTCCTTTATTTTCTCTGTAATTATAGGTAACTCGTCACTAGCTCGCAAGTCTTCCCCTATAATTTCTTCAGGCAGAAATTCTGTGCATAATTTCTTAAGTTGTTTTCTCATAATGCAAACTGTATCTCCCGGTGTCTCTGACCTAACATTAATTTCATATGTCAACTCATCCCGCAGCAACGAATGATAATTTACCTTCTTTAAATCCATCTTTAAGATAAGAAACCACAAATTCCAAGTGCTATTCTATTTATGTTTGTATTATTTATATGTATTTATGTTAAACACTCAACACTATTTCTCCTCTGTCTCAGGGGTTGGCCTAAGAAACTTAGTTAACAAAATGTTTAATAGGTACTAAAAGTTTACACCAAAACTCAATTTATGTAAATACTTTAAGTTAAGTAAGTATTTTTAGTTTAAAAGTACTGCAATACAGTAAATACAAAAATATGTTGGGTACTAGAACTCCAGTATTAGTTTTATATAACTAATTTATTAAAATTTGTTACTTAAATGCATTACCTAGGCAGCTAGATTTTACTTCAAAGTAACTCTTAACTTAACATGCAGTTTACTTGTTTATATAGATAAAGATAAGATGGCAATTTAGCAGAAATACTGCTAAACAAAACACTAACACCTAGTTTAGTATTTGCTAACAAGTAAATTAAATTTTTAACCGGAGGTCTGTACTACAAAATTATCAAGTAGGTAATAGTAATTGTCTAAGTTAAAACTAACCTCTTGGCTAGTATACCTAGATATTATTAAAATTAAACAATAGGTACCCTTATTTAGGCACTAAAAAGAAATAATTTTAGTAATTTCTTAAAAAAACTTTTGTAATACACTAAGAATCTACTAACATTTATGTTAGAAGTATTCTACTATAGAGAATTGAAATATAAGCTAAGCTTAGTTAGCTTTTATAACAAAATGAAAATAAATCCCCCCGAACAACTTCAGTATAATATGGAACCCCGCTTAACCTAATTATTTATCTTAAAATGGTCACCTAGAACACTACAAGCACATCAAATACACTGTTTTAACTGAAAACAGTTAGTAAAATTTGTTTAAATGTTTTAGTTCACTATAACTAAAAGTCAACTTGTAGACAAGTTTGATTGTTATGTTGTTTTTTCACACTTTACCAGTTGGCACATTATCTTATGTACTTAAATGTAAATGTAGGTACTCATATAAGTTTATTTCACTATGTTCAACAATTACTCAAAGAAAAGTATTCCTGTAATTATTTAATTAATTGGTTTATAAATTTTGAAAATAAGTTAAATTATGTTGTGGCAATTGTTTTGTAATGTAGTTTTAATTAATTTCTGTACTTTAGTTCATTGCATGTAAGCCAAATAAGCAAGCACAAGATAAGAAGAACACAAGATTTTATGACATGCAAGTTATTCAGTTATTGTTTTATGTAAAAAGTTGTTGTGAAATATATTGTTTTAATAGAATAGTTTCACTGAATTTAACACTTTTATTTATTGTTCTTAGATAAATTTAACACTGAAAGCAATAGCTATGATGAATTTTGCAACCAGAAAATGCCTTATACTATACAGGCTTAAAAAAATGCTTTATATATCACTCTTATATACCAATATACCTGTTGAACACAGTAACTCTTGTGAAAGGAACAAAATAGTTATTTTATTACACTGGCCAAGAAAGGGTCAAGAAATGAAAGACACTAACAGCTACAACACAACAAGTACATCACTACTTTGAACTTGGATCATTTAAGAAAGTATATGCCAGCGTGTCCAACGCTTCTTTTATTGACAATCCAGTCTCAAATATTATCCATAAGAAAGCAACAATTATTCAAACCTAGTGGGCGCCATTGTCAAGCCGCTACTTGAGACTAAATTAAATTTGTCAAGGTGTACTGCTCTGGGACGAGTAAAAGTGGTATTGTAAAAAGTTGGTTGATGTTTGTCGGTGTGAGACTGAGACAAATAAAAAAATACTCTTCTGTAGTGAAAGTTGTTTAATGGCAGTGAAGGTGATGTTAAACACTGGTTCTTACATGGTTTAGCTTAGATGTAAGGTCAGACTCCCAAGACAGAAGAGAAACAGGGTCGCGTTAACAGTTCGCGTTGTTTGGATAAATTGTTGCTTCCTAACTTATTTGAAAAAAACTACAGTATTAAGGGTTGCCGAGAGATTGAATGTTGACTTACAGGAGGGCTCCTTTCAAACCTGACAGATCACACTCACTCCGTGCTTCTACCGTCGGGTTATCCCGTGCTTTCTCTCCGCACTCTCAGCTTCCACCCAATATTGAAGACAGAGACAGATGTAGCAATGTAGCAAAATATAGCATGAAGAGCACAGCAGTAAAGAAGTGCTTCACCCAGGAAAGTGATAAAAGATAAAAGGAAAACTCAAAGCACAAAACACTCTCTCCACCCTGAAACAAAACATTATTTGATACAACCGTCATCAACACATCTACGGGTTACAGACTATATGGAAAGGCATAACCAATATTCACCTCGAAGGACTGGTCTTAGCCTTCTCCCACCCTTAGATCTAGTGCTTTATTAGGGCAAAATTCCTGAAACAAAACGTCAACATTTAATATCAACTTTACAGAAATGTTGACTGAATCTGCCAGTCTTCATGATACTCACCAGTGTAGTGTTGACGGCTGAACAAAATAGGGTTCCAGGCGACACAAAATTTAGGGTTCCATATCCTGAAAGAGTAAACTATTGTTACCACCGAAAGTTCCAGAAAAAACACTGAACTAACTTCAGGAATGAAATACTCACTACTTTTGAAGTTGTTCCTCTATAAAAAATCAGCCATTAGGCAATAAAAAAATAAGATGCCTCGGGATTCCAAGGCGGAGGCCTATTTGCCACGCAGCTCCCTTCGCTTTGCGTACGTCGGCAGCCATCCTTGATGACGATGAGGAATCAAGCTGTCAAACTTCAAACTCGAAACAAACGTCACTGTCACTGTCACTCGCTGTTGTTTAAGCTACAGTAAAAGAATCCCCAAAATCGATGCTTCCAACGAAGTGACTATGAATCCCGACAGATGCCGCCAAACGTTCCGTTACACCCCCACCCCTCACCCCTAAGCCCTAAGCTACAATAGAGAAGTTTTTCTCTAGGTAGATCTTACGAATTTTCGATCAGGGTCACGTGTCCTGACGCGAGTTTAACATTTTTTACCCATCCCAAAAAGTGCACAACGCCGCTAAGGAAGTTTTCACTTCAAAAATCCACATCCAAATCGGTTCACTCGTTTAAGAGCTATGATGCCCACACACGCTCATATAGCGGTCAAACTTATAATACCCCTCTTTTTGTGTCGAGGCGAGGGTTAAAAATTATTTTTTAATAAATATAGTACTTACTCATGTCACGAGTTTAACGAATAAATTTCATACTGACCGAAAGTATGAAGCCTATAGTATATACAAACGTAGAACTGTCAGTTGTTTTCGTGGCGTAACTGCTGGGTTGGCAGGTGTAAAAAGGTAAATGGATACTAGTTATTTTCACCTTTTTGTTTAATAAATATATCTTATGAACTAAAACAATTACTTTGCTCACCCGCGACCTTACAATAGTAACTATTGTAAGGTCGCGGGTGAGCAAAGTAATTGTTTTAGTTCATTAATATGGACCTCCGCAAAGTAACGCCTGATTCAATAAATATATCTTATATCAAAATAACCGCTATTTAATTGCAAACACGATGATATAGGGTTGTCTGTAAAAAATCTGGCCTAAATGACGGTTGTCAAGTTTTGAAAGGTGAAAACTTTATGCGAGTGGAAACTTTCCTTTCAATGGGTATGTGTGAAGTTTCCGCACCAGGCTCGCGTATAAACTACAGTCCAAACCCTCTCATTATGAGAGGAGGCTTGTATCATGTAGGCTGGAATGGCGGATGTTAAGTCATCAGCTTGCGCTGACGGTCCCAAAATGACTGATCTGTTCACAAAGAAGCATGAAACTATGTTTGGGTAATTTGACTTGGCAATAGTATGCGCCTCACGAACGTGCAGATTTCCATTTTATTATTACAAATAGGTAAAGTTTCCGCATCTCAGGACCCGCGATAATGTCTCGCCGTTACTCAACGTTCTATCAGAACTGATAGCTACGACTTTCACATTAGTTTTGTAAGTCAGCTAGGTTATTTTCTTGTCTAAAATACTGCCGCAAATGGCCTCGATTTACTATTTGATCCGACAGGTTTAAAAATGGTTTGATATTACAGATATGAAAGGGATAAGAGCACGTGTAGCAGTCCCTAGAATATTTTACTATGACAACTATGTATGAGTATCTCATCTTACTAATCTTTTTACTATACATATAATATTATAAACGTGAAATTTGGTACGGATGTACCTATGGCAACTTATGAAATTTGGTAAGTAATACCGTCTTAAACTATACGTAGGTACAGGGAAAAATCTGAAACTAGACATTTGTGATTTTGAAAGGGGGTCCCAACTTACCAATATAAAATTATCCCACACTGCGTAAATTTTACTTAAAAGTAGAGCTCAGCTAACACTGGATAAAATAGATACGGCTGTTTACATAGGTGTTATTGTTTACATAGATATTTTGACATAGTTCGAGTGCGGCGTGCGAGTCCGACTCGCACTTGGCCGGTTTATAACATCACGAATAAATGCTTTCTCTACTTTTTTCTTTTTTGTTCAACACTCGCTCATAATTTTATTGCCATTTTTCGTTCACTCTTTCTTTATTCGCCGTTTCAATGTATTTATTTTGTTCGGGTTTGTGTAGGTACCGAATATATTTCCACCACGCACTGATACTAAGTGACAAATAGTAGAGGAGACGTGGAAGATCGACCTTCACCGATCTGATAACTCCATGAGACATATTTGGGAAATTATATTTCCGAAGGTTTAGAATCCCGAAAACGTCATTTGTCCGAAAGCATTTTTTTTCTGAAACTGTAAATATTTCAGGATTTATTTCAGGACCATCGTGTAGAACCCTTTAGGTTAGGTTAGGGTTGTTTTATAAAAATCCTGAAATATTTACAGTTTCAGAAAAAAATGCATTGGGATAAATGAAGCATTCGGGATTTTAAATATTCGGAAAAAAATATTTCTAAATTTTGATAGGTAACCGACATATTTTTTATCAAATATAATTTATAAACAAATATGCCTATGATAACTTGCCTATCGAAAAGTGTTCATAGGCAAGTTATCATAGGCATATTTGTTTATAAATTATATTTGATAAAAAATATGTCTCATCGAAAAGTGTTCATAGCTATTTTATTTTTGTTTTTTTGTGGAGTGCCTTTAGCCATCTTCCAGCTCCATCATCAGACCTTGGTTACCATCTGGGATCAAAGTACTCGTCAAGACGAATCAAACGAGTCCAAACTCGATGGGGTTGTGTCGTTTTATTGTGGAGTGCCTTTAGCCATACTGAATTAATGAAATTACGAATTACCCCATTGAGTTTGGACTCGTTTGATTCGTCTTGACAAGTACTTTGATCCCAGATGGTAACCAAGGTCTGATGATAAAGCTGGAAGATGGCTAAAGGCACTCCACAAAAAAAACAAAAAAAATAGCTATGAACACTTTTCGATAGGCAAGTTATCATAGGCATATTTGTTTATAAATTATATTTGATAAAAAATATGTCTCATCGAGTTATCAGATCGGTGATGGTCGATCTTCAACGGCTCTTAGACCAAAATGGTCGTCGTTACAACACCCATTGATTCCTCGATCCCATAAATATCTGACGTAACTTATACAGTGAAACCGTAATGCCCTTTAGTAACTCTAACCGAATTATATTTATCAAACGGCGAATCAATCACGAAGGCAATTGTACGCGAACCGTATCATGTTATTAAAGTAAGTAATTTCCTTATTTCTTTGATGTTCGAAGCAAAATAAATCTTTATTGGATACCGGAGACATTCTTGTTGTATGTTAATTAAATTGGATAGATTGTTCTTGATTCAATGTCCTTAATGAATGCAAAAATACGTTTGTCTTGTACCTAGGTACTGAATGGTTGTTCAAAGTTGCTAAAGGTAACAGATAGCTAGAAAAACATGTTTTAAGCCCAGTTTAGACCAGCAGGAGAAATCGTGCAAGTTGCACTACATAGCGGCGGTCGATTGACCACTTCTCAAACTCTTTACGGCACGTAATGTAATACAACGTGCAGGTCTAAACTCGGCTTAATGCTTATTTATTTGTTTATTTAGAATACAGCTTTGGATAACTAAACTAATTCAGCAAATCAAGCTGGTGCAGCAGCAGAAGCGGCAGAAAAACTTAAGAAAAACAAATACAAAGGTCTTGGCTCTGAATACAACTTTGTTCCATTCGGGGTTGAGACCTTTGGTCCGTGGGGCTCCAGCGCAAAAAGTCTTTACAAAGATATTGTGCCACTACAGGGGACCGAAGAGCTGGCAGCTACCTCGCACAACGTATCAGCATTGCTATACAGCGAGGTAATGCTGCCAGTGTCTTTGGGTCCATGCCACGGGGGGAACCTTTTGTTAATTTTATTTAGTTTTAGTTAGTTTTATTTTATTTATAGTTATAGTGTTAATTTATTTAACTATATGCATATATTCTTTGTCTGAGGTAGCTGCCAGCTCTTCGGTTTCCTGTGACGTCGACTAACCTTTTTGATATTTCCTTAAAATAAGTAGGTAGTCTTATAGCGCTAGAACCTCACGGACCAAGAACAAAGTCGTATTCGGAGCCTACACCCCTGAATTTTCTTGCTAGCTTTCGCTTTTTCAGCCGCTTCAGAAGCTATGGTTTTTATATGGGCCGAAGTTATCTTCCACTGGGCCTAAGTACCCCGAGTTTAAGGTAGGGGACAGGTGCCATGAAAGGGACAATTCAAATTTAGGAAGCGTTTATTATTTAAACTATTTACTCAAATAAAATACAATAATTATTGTCATTAATCAATTCTTAGTTGTTTAAATTCGCATCTTTAAAAATGCGTATTTTCCCTTTCATAAATGGACTTTTATTTTAGATAGTCCCTTTCAATACGTGTCCCATTCATACCAGCTCTCCCCTACGTTCATTTCATCAATCAATTAGAATACTAAAATAATAAGTAGTCATAAAATGTTAAAGACTGTGCAATACTTACCACAAAACGTCAAGACCCTGTTGACCGAGCGCAATAGATTATGGAAATTAATACCGACTTCATTTGCCTTACATTTGAGTACTTTTATGAGCGAAACTTGGTAATGGCTGTAACCTTATTCAGGCAAGTTTGTTTACGAACAAATTACACGAAATTTGTAGTACTTGTAAATTTTGTGGAGAATTTTCTCTGCTTAATCACAGTAACAAAATCAAGAGGTACCAGCAACTTCGTGATTGATTTTCTGCGGACGAAACGATTTCGTTTAAGGATATAAGTTTAGGTAGGTCTAGAAGTAGATTGTACTTGGAGTTGAGTTGATAAGGGATAAATTATAAGTTAGTTTTTTGGAGGCTTATTATATTATCATGCGGTTCGGGGGAACATGATCGCTCGCAGATTTGCCAGGTGTGGCAGGCTAGTAAAGTTGACATTATTTAATGCCTACTGTCTTTCCTTCTAAACCTGCCAACTCTGGGTGAGGCACAGAAGAAAAGCGTATAGCGCCATCAGGGCGCAGTATAATGACGTATTTCAAGCGTTGATGGGGTGGGGTTACCACGATTCTGCAGTGCCTCGACTATGTTTGCCGAAGCCGGAGTTCCGGATTTTTGTTGCCGTAGTGAGGGCGCGCATTGCTTCATTCTGGGAGAGACTGCGTTGCTAATCCTACCTTAAAGTAAGTATTGGCTATCTGTGCACCAGAACGAGAATCGCAAATGAGGTGATTGATGACACCATTTATTTATTTTAGTTTTAACATAGGTTTAAGTTACTCGCTTATTTGTAATTTGTATCTTCATAATATGGGTGTCACACCTGCAAACTAAAACTTTATTATTATTACTTCACTGACTAACAGGTGTCGTTATACTTAAAACGAACGTATGGTTGACCAAGAAATTCCTTTACCACCCTAAGGTTTAATTTCAAACCTTATGGCTTAAAACATCAAAGGCTATTTTCACTTGCAAGTCAATGTGACAGTTATTGTTATTCATCTGACGTAGGAACTGTCATAAACAATGGCAAAACACTTACTGTCTTGGTCGACTATACAATCTATACATATGTAGGTACACGAATTTGAAAAATTAATAGGTGCCCGGATTTGACCTCATGATCCTCTCCTTGCAAGACAATAGGTCAAATCTCTAGGCTGGCACGGCTGTTCACAATATGTACGACCTGTTAATTCACTCTGATGGAATTGCCACAAGGGTGTAGGTATGTTACATACCAAACGTAAGTATACAAATCACGGATGCGGTTACATATGGCCCCGTATTGTAAAGTCGAGGAAACTGAATGGCGTACCAGAATGGAACCATTTTGTTGCAAATTTCATGTTGAAATTTCCTACATCCGCCAAAGAAATCATCGGGAAATTGACTGTGAAGAGGTTCCAACCTGGTACGTGGTTTCCTTGACCTGATGGCCGACGTTTTGTGTTAGAACTCAAGAATGGATTGTTTTCGTATGTAAGAAATTATCTGCTACTCCCACATTACATAATATTGATGGGCAAAATACAGGGAAGACGGCGCTCTGGAAGGCGGAAGAAATCATGGCTACGGAACATTAGGGAGTGGACCGGAATCAGAAGTGCAGAGCAACTATTCCGGATGGCTCAAGACAGGGAGAAGTTTTCAGTGCTAACGGCCAACCTCCAGTAATGGAAGCACTTTCAGAAGAAGAAGACTCCCACATTAACAACAACACAACTTAAACGACAAACGTGCCTTCCTTCCAAAAACCACTTAACATCGACGAGATAGCCTCTAGACACCTTTTGTTATTGAATTACTTACCTTTCACCTTGCTATTTCGCTACTACACATGCAAGACACATCTATCTAATACTTCAATGAAGGAAACATGGAACTTCTTTGCCGGTATATGTCCATTACTGTAAAGCTTATGGTAAATTTCAAATTATTAACACAAAATTTCCATAAAACTTAGGGGCGCGAGCTTGGGCTCTCAGGCTGAGAGATGATATTTCATTGGTGATTACCTTAATTAACTAAAAATTCATGAAAACACAAATAACGTGAGATGAACAAAATTACACACGATGGCATTTTTTAAACATGAAACTATCGTGAGACTCACTCATAGTGAAAATATACGCACTCACGTCTTAAAACGAGTTTAACTCGACATGTTTCGGGCTAATAACGATAATCATACTCAATCAATGCGTCAATGGTGAATGTGAATGGGCCTTTACAAGGTGATTTTGTTAGTGTTGTGCGCTACCCTAAAAATGACGATAGAGCGGTAGTTTGGCAGCTGTCGTGACGTGTGGCTCCGGGAAGAAGAGCTACGGATTAGTTAAACTCGTTTTAAGACGTGAGTGATCCGTATTTTTAACTATGACACTTTTTTATTAGTTCTGTAATTAAGTCTAACTTTAGGCCTCTATAGGCTGTCTTGTCGATGCCTCATAACAATAACAACCATTATCATCGACATATTTCAGAGCTAATGGCTCTCTAGACAACGCTTCTCTTCATTGAATCTCTTATAGCGTGTACGAAAATAATCTGAGTGCTTAATTCCATTGAGGGTCATAAAAAGAAAACTTTTAAGCGAATTCATAATTCTGTTCGGGATTTAAATCTTACCGAAAGGGCCTTGTTTGGGTAAAGTTAAATTAACCTTGATGTCGGAAAAATTGGGTGTAACCATAGAGCACTTGTGACGGGAGTTGGCACTAGAGCTTGAAACTGGTACCGAAAATATCGGTAGATATTTTATGGTTTGCAGAAGGCCCAATGACCCAAATACGCAACTTTCCTTTCCGTCTATGACAATAGTTATAGTTTCTTTATTGCAAGTCACATTACAGAGAAGGATCTTATAGACAAATTGGTATACATATAAATAGAGAATAGAGATGTCGCTATTGTGTTAAGCAGAGGTCCTAAGTAACACAGAAAAACCGGCCAAGTGCGAGTCCGACTCGCGCACGAAGGGTTCCGTACCATTATCTACAAAACGGCAAAAAAATCACGTTTATTGTATGGGAGCCCCCTTTATTATTAACTTATTTATTTTTAATGGGAATATATAACTAAATATTCTTTGAATATGTCAAGCGTCTACCTGTTGCCGTTATCAATATCGAGCAAAAATGAGCAAAAAAATCACGTTTGTTGTATGTAATGGGAGCCCCTTAAAAAATTATTTTATTTGGTTTTAAGGGCATTTATTCGAGCGTGTCAACCGTCTCATTTATCTGGGCACGTTTTTTAAGAAATAGCAGAAGTTCTGATACAGTTACCATTTATATGGTAGACGCAGAGGACTTCTAATATATAACCGAAAGCCCCGTCAAAATCTACAGTCATTTCTTAAAAAATGTGAGCAGATAAATGAGGTGATTCAAACGCTTGAATAAATGCCCTTTAGTATTTGTTGTTAGAGCGGCAACATCATTTGTGAAAATTTCAACTAACTATCACGGCTCATGAGATACAGCCTGGTGACAGACGGACGGACAGGGGAGTCTTAGTAATAAAGTCCCGTTTCACCCTTTGACTACGGAACCCTAAAAATGATCTACCCAACACCATCTAAAAAAAGGCGAAATTTTAAACCCGATACAAAATACCCTTGACCGCACTATAAACATTTCCATTGTCCAATGTGATCATTCCTTCGGCAGAGGGGCGAGTTGGCAGCTCCTGTGGTAACTGCTCTATGGCCCGTACCCACGCTGTATAAACAGTCCCAATGCATGAATGTTTGTTTTGTCTGAATCAAATAAGTGGTCTAGATTCTAAGGGTTTTCGCAAGCGGTTTTTTGCGTGATTGCAAGCAAGCAAAGGTAATAAATAATTATATAATATAATACTAGCTGACCCTGCAAACTTTGTTTTGCCTTATATCACCTAGGGGTATAAAAAATAGCCTACGACCTACTCTCAGACCTACCGAATACAGAGAAAAAAGTTTCATAAAGATCAGTCAAGCCATTTCGGAGGAGTTCGGTAACAAACACCGTGACACGAGATTTTTATATATTAGAAGATATGTCAATTGGGATAACCGTGGTGGCCTAGTGGTTTGACCTATTGCCTATCAAGCAGAGGGTCGTGGGTTCAAATCCCGGCTCGCACCTCTGAGTTTTTCGAAAATTAGATTTGAAATTTACCATGAGCTTTACGGTGAAGGAAAACATCGTGAGGAAATCTGGATACACCTGCGAAGAAATTCAATGGTGTAGGTGAAGTTCCCAATCTGCACTGGGTCCGCGTGGGAACTACAGCCCAAGCCCTCTCGTTCTGAGAAGAGGCCTGCGCCCTGCAGTGGGACGTATGTAGGCTGGGATGATATGTCAGTTTATTTTAATAGACTTTTCGGCAGACTCGGTAAAATTTTTGAATGTTTGCGAGGAGCACTCCTTGGTTTCGGCGCTCGATACCTACAATCAGCTGACAATGAGACCCGGTGCGAACTGATGGTCGGACGGACTAGAGACTGCGAATCAGCGTACCACGTAATTACCCTGTTTGGACGGCTCAGTTTCCTATCCACATCATTCATTCATCATCATTTCAGACGAAAGACATCCACTGCTGCACATAAATTCCGAAAAACTCAGAGGGTGCGAGCCGGGATTTGATCCCACGACCCTCTGCTTGGTCAAACCGCTATGCCACCACCATTTTATCCAATCTAATCAAATTTGCTATTAATTCTGCTCATTTGAGTTTGTAACTATCAGAATGAACGCGCGATCGTTCCGAATTGAGGTCTGAAATGCTTTATTTCTTCGATTGAAACTAATCCTTTAGCAATCCGTAAATGGATTCCATTGAGATAGACTAAACGCGGAATAATTGAGTTAGCTTAGCGTCAAATCATGATTTTGAGATTGAGGTGTTACGCAGAACACAAGAACTTTAATTTCAATACTATATGAAAAAACCCGCCTGTATAATTCCCGTTCCCATGGGAATTCCGGGAAAATATATATCCTATGTCACTCGCGGAACTGAGACGAATCTAATGACACGTCACACTTCAAAATCCATTGCGCCGTTTAGGCTGCAGGGCGTGCCAGAATGATACATACATACATAAATGCATACGCTCGAAACACATGACCCTCCTTCGACAGTCGAGTGAAAGAAAAAGACAACAGAAAACGAGTAGAACTGAAGGCTACTAATAACAGTTCAGCTTAAAACTCCATTTTACAGACTGGCTATCACCAAAAAGACGATTTTTCAAAAAAAAGACATTATTACATTCTTGACTGTTAATTGACGACTGGATAGCCAAGTGGTTAACCTGCAGGCTTATCGTCTAACGTTTCTAACGGTTGCCTTCGCAATCACTATTTCTTTCTGTCAAACGGTATAAGATGATGACAGAAAGGGATGGTGAAAGCGAAGGCAAGCGTCGGAAACGTTAGACAATACGGTCTCTGGCTATGAAGCTTGAGGTCCCGGGTTTGTTCTACGGTCGGGGCAGATATTTATATGAATAATAGAAATATTTGCTCTCGAGTTTTGCAAAACGTTCTACAGTACAAATATTATTTATTTTATTAGCAGTACGGCTGCTTACCGAATCTAAGATTATTTATAAGCGAAAAAGTTTTTCGGCACACGCCACTGTTGGCGTATGTAAGCGATTAAGAATTTCGGGGGAGTCGGTTGGATGCGACGCGGTTCAATAGGTAGAACACCCGTTGGGGCGCATACCCAGAAGACGTGGGTTCGAATCCCACCGGCGCACCCGAAAAACTTTTTCGCTTTTAAATAGTTTTACAGTACGTTTAATATGTATTTAACTATGTATTCATAAGCATGTTAATCTATTGAGTCAGGTGTTACTTTGCGGAGGTCCATATTAATGAACTAAAACAATTACTTTGCTTTGCGGGTGGATTTGCGGGTGAGCAAATTAATTGTTTCAGTTCTTGTTAATCTGTTGCGTAATATCCATAATACGGTCAGCATCAAAAGTAGCTGGTCAGTTTTGTACTTAGTCGTAATAACACAACTGTCAATCAAGTATGACGTTTTGCACCTAACTGTAGAGCGATAAGATACTAAAGTGGCTACTTTTGATGCTGACTGTAGGTACAACCATTGCTTAGTTTGGGACTAGGTCAATTGGTATCAATTGTCCCAATATTTATTTACTTATTTACTGTCAAGAAGATACTAATATTTTATATCTAAGGCCAGGGATGTTTGAAAATAATTCCGATCCGCATTGGAGATCCCTAGATTCAAATAACGTATCTACTGTGCTAAAAAATCAGTTACTAATTTAGTTACCTACTGTTGTTTTAAATACTTTAGATGTAGGTAAATAAGTGATTAAACAACATTGTAGACATTTTTGAAAACAAATAAGTTTCTTGCCGGATTTTTACCCAATAAGCGACGGGCACCGGCGCAGGGGCAGACCAAAACGGAGATGGCGGGATGACTTGGATCGTTTTAACCTATTTTGGCGGGAATTTGCGAGGCACAGAGACGGGTGGAAAGAAAAAGGGGAGGTCTTTGCCCAGCAGCAAAAAAAAATAAAAAAAGGTTTTTCTGAAACGGTGGTAAATTCTAAGACATTCATAAGTGCTTGTTATAGCATAAATTTGAATACCTGGGCGACCGAGCTCTGCTCGGGCAGAAACTCGGTACCAAGCGTTTTCCCAGAGATAAGACCAAGCTAGATCAATTTTTCATCCCCGAAAACCCCTTAATACCAAATTTCATCGAAATCGTTGGAGCCGTTTCCGAGATCAAAACATCGGTGGGTTGGGGGGGTGAGAGGGGGGAGGGGATGCGGGGAAGGGAGCGCGGGGGTGTTAAAGGGGGGATGAAAATTTCATTGATTTTGCCGTAGGATGCACCGTTTTCAAGATATTTGACAAAAACACCGGAGGGGGGGGGGAGGGTGAGTCACGTTAAACTATCGTCCGTAAACCGACTTTACAGACAACCGGCTTTTCCTGTTCTGTGCTCCCAATAGGAAACGTGCACATAGACGGTGCTGCCAACTGGACGTGCCATAAGGGTGCCATCAATTTGAAAGTTTTACCTTGATAAGTTTGTTTTACTGTCCGCATAGTGTCTCTTCTGTCGCATTAGTGCTGCCGCCTATAGTTACTGCACGTTCCCTATAATACTTTTTCTAACAAAAAAGTAACTTTTTCTCACAAAAAAGTAACTTTTTCTCACAAAAGAAGAAACTTGACGTTTTCTCATGAAAAATAAACTTAAAAAACTAAAAAAATCTTGAAAAAAAACGTGGAATCGAACCGAGGTCGGCTGGATCCGCGACCACCAGATTTCTAATGTGCCATTATGATCTGCTCGAGGTGGGCGAAATTTAGCTTTATATTCTAATGCAAACAAAAATAGCCGGAAAACACGAGTAAAAGCGATTTTCTGAAAATGAAACTTAGCTAGATCAGTTTTTCATCCCCGAAAACCCCCACATACCAAATTTCATTGAAATCGTTGGAGCCGTTTCCGAGATCCTGATTATATATATATACATATATACAAGAATTGCTCGTTTAAAGGTATTAGATTAGATAAAGATAATTCTGACTAGACCTGACTTGACTTTACTTGAAAGGCCAGGTTGACTAACTTTTAGAGACATTAAATGTTACACGGCCATTCTTCATGCAATGTAAAAGATCCCGATGTTTTTTTTGGAAATTCCTGTGATTTTTAATATCCCAACAAAATTAGTAAACTCACACGCGCAAAGCCGCGGTTAAAAGCTAGTTACGTGTATTTTTTCCATTATATTGAAAGGCCAAATAAGAAAAGTAATTGCTTCCAAATCCAAAATCAATCCTCATAAATAGCTTACAAAGAAAGGTTATTACTTATTATAATACTGAAATTACATTTCACTTTCTGGGAGCAATTTGTCGCAACTATTCGAAGAAATTTATCATATTTATTGCTTATCCCAAAAACAAATTGCTCCGCCATAGTGTTGTTGCGATAGCGATAGTCTATCGATAGTATCGTGACACTATTGTGGCCTTGAAAATCATTCATACTATCAATAGTCCTATCGAAACTATCGACCCTTGACGATACTATCGATAGTGAAAATTAGGCGACACTATCGAACTGAAAAAACAAAGCAATTAGTAATCAGTTCAGTAACGGCTGATTCAATAAATAGATACTATCGAACTTGGTTGATACAATCCATAGTATCGCGTCTAAGAAGACGTTACTATCGATACTAACGATTGTTGAAAATAAGTAATACTTTTGCTATTGCTAAAGATCAACTAGTAGGTACCTATCGATCATAAGTAATTACTTATTTATAGTAATTATTATTATTTATTTTCAACAATCGATAGTATCGATAGTATTGTCTTTTTTGACACGACACTATCGATAGTATCAACCAAGTTTAATAGTATCGCCTAATTTTCACTATCGATAGTATTGCAGCATGTCGATATTTACGATATCGACTATTTCTCACGGTCAAACTATCGATAGTGACACTATCGCTATCGCAACAACACTGCTCCGTCGTTCGGCCTAGTTCAGAATTCAATTCTAGTCCTTCAATTCCATGAATATTTAATTTGCCGGGGATGGTTTTAACACTTTTGACTTTGTTAGTTTTACTGAATATTCAAGGGGATTTGTGTTGGAACTTTGGTAAGATTATGATAGTTTTCTAGTACTAGGTAACAGCCTCTAAACTAAACCGTGAATGGACAGACAGGTGGACATGACGAAACTATAAGGGTTCCTTGTAAGACTACGGATCCCTAAAAGGCGTACCCATGCGTGATTACACAGGACAACATAAAACGAAGGTGGGAGATGAAACAAAAAGGCTTAATGGTGTCACGCGATTAATGTCAGGAAGATTGTGGAAAAAGGAGAATTTCTTGTTTTTATATGCAATGGTATAAAACGTACCTAAGGTTTTTTTGAGTCGGTTGAGTCGGATAATTATAAATGGGGAATGAAACGTGAACGTAACGGTGACGGTAACGGTGACGGCTACAGTGTAAAGAAACGGCACGGCACACCCCACTGCAGGGCACAAGCCTCCTTTCAGAATGAGAGGGCTTGGACCGTACTTAGTTCTCACGCGGGCCCAGCGTGCTATGGGAACTTCACACATACCATTGAAACTACTAGGTAGGTACTAAATAAATTTAAAAAAATGTATCAAATAGATAGCTACCCTACCCTGTTCTTTATTAACATGGACTCCATTTTTCCAAAAAAAGCAAAATTCACACGGAACAGAGACGAAGTTGTGGGTAAGTTTTTAATATAGAAAAAGAAAAAATTAGACCGACTTAATCATCAATGCCTGGCTTTTAAACCCTTTAACCTAGAAAGCCTAGGTATACGTGTTCAAACACATACAAACAAACTTAAACTTAAACATTTATAACATTAGTAGGATAGAACATTCTATTCTAATATCAAGAGTAGAAGACATCGGCATTTTCCAGCTTAAAAAAATACATATCAAGTGAAATAGCATTCCGGCTGTGTTGAAAAAAGTGCAACAGACGCAAACCCTTTGTGTCGGTGTCCTGCAGCTAACCCATGTGAAAACGATGGCCACGAACACAGAGGTTACAACGGTTGATATTTACTTATTATAAACCCCAGTTAAGACCAGCAAGAAAAAAATAAAATTAACATTTTTAAGTACCTAACCCTCGCCAAAAAAACACTAAAAAGTAAAAAAAAAAAAAAATTTGTCTTGGTCTTTTAAATTCAATAAAAGAATCTTTTAATATTTTTAAGATGAGTGTCGCCAAGTCAGAGGACCGCTAAAATATAACTAATTATACTTCTTCGCATAGCGGTCGCTTGACGCGGCGACACTCATCTTAAAAAATATTAATAGATACTTTTATTGAATTTAAAAGACAAAGACAAAAAAAATATATTTAACTTTTTAGAGGTTTTTTTTAGCAACAACAAATTTCATGCGCGTAGGTAAATCGCTATTCTCCTAGCCCTTATGACAAAGAGCTCTCTAAATTCAGGAAGTACAGATGGCATGCAGCACGATGTTGGCATTGTTCTACCGCTACTCGCTATATCTGCCACTACCTCTATCCCTACCCAAGTATTAATTATGCAGCTAGAATACGGCGGAGAATATCAAGTTCATTTGCTGCAAACTCGGAACATTAAATCAACTGGAGAGATCAACGAAGGATTTACTCTACCCATCTACCAAAGGGGTATGACCAGCGCAGTAGCGTGGCGTGAATTTTCGTTAAACAAACAGGAGCAACTGAGACGTGGTCACTTACAACGAGTCTCATAAACAAGCTCAAAGTCGCCTAAAGAACGATGGAGCTTCCCGAAGTTTCCCTGCGTGATCGAATTCTGATTCGAAGATGAAGAGATCCGCCGAAAAACCAAAGTTACTGACAGCTTGGAGACAGTGACAGTGACAGTGACAGTGGGTACCCACCCTTGATTTAACCACAGCCTGCAGCTCGGGTTGATATAAACGCTTGTATAAAATGACGCGTTTTATGCACTTGTTGTATAAGCTACTGCTGTTTGCATGCTAACAATGTGATCGAGAATAGCATTTGTATTGATATTTCTGGCGTATGCTGCTTCATTCTTCGTCGAGAGAGCGAGGCTTTATTGTACAAAAATTAGTAAGCAGGTCGCCTCCATTTAGTTTAATGCTATAAGGCTGCAGAGCCTCATTGTGGCACTTGTTTCTTGTGAATGCTCGTTTTTGTTTTACTGCAGGGACTTGTATCTTTTAACTTGTGTTTGTTAAGTCTGCGCGTGTGTGTGCATATGTGCCTACTTTTGCTGAAATGTATGCTTAAATAAATTAGTAGTTTCATAGTTTTATGTGCATGAAAATTTTATAGAAGTTTGTTTCTCTTCTATAGGAAGACAAGCTATAATCAGTAAGAATACTTACCTACTTAGAAGGATGTATTATTATGTTCGATAATAATTCCACAGCCCCCCTAGATTCTTAATGTGCGTTGGTTACTTTTATTGTTAGTCTTTATTACCAAACAAAAAAAATGTATGAGCCCCTTTTATTTTTAATTTTATGTATTTTCTTTGCATTATGTGTCACTGTAGCAGCAATAGAAATATACATTATGCAAACATTTCAGCTGTCTATCTACTACGGTTCTTGAGATACAGCCCTGTGACGGATACAGACGGACGGACAATGTAGCGAAATTAAATAGGGTTTCATCTGTCACCTTTCGGAACCTTGAAAAAGATTTAGAGCCTCTGACTTAGACCTTGAAGAGAGCCCTGAAGGGTCATTAAGGAAATCTATCCAATTATGTCAGACCCTTTTGTAACAGGAGCACGGCTGTGATAGAAGAAATAAACTATACGCGTGTAAATATTTTACGTGGTTTGGCATTAAACGTACAATCTATATCAATAAAACAGTACCATGATTGGCTGGCTGACTGACTGACAACACACAGCGACAACCGTCGGAGCTACGTAGAAAGTTTGACAAATATTACATACCTTGAGTATCATATAAAGGATTAAGAAATGTTTTTTCAAAACTCTCAGGAGATTGGAGATAGCCTGTTTTTTCTTTCACGGGACGAATCTTGGGAAAAATCTAGTTTTATTTATGAGTTTGTCACTTTCGTAAAAACTATGAAGCTACCCTTTTGTGCGAATATTTTATTTTTATTGTTACTCTACCCATTGTCATTGAAGGAATACACTTGGACATTTAACTTATTGGCTACGTCTAAATTAGAAAAATAATTGATTAATTCTGGCGCTAATTGTTCTATATTAAGGATGATGAAGAAGCTGTAGGCCTTTTACCTTGCTATTCCACTAGAACACGAGCAAAACAGTTGCGCGTGTGCGACATATTTTCTGCATGAAAACACATTTCATGTCGTAGAGACGTAGCTGTCTTTAGCAGCGGTGTTGAAAATAAAAGTTTTACTTTAAACAATAACTTAAAATAACTGTAATACCGACTGGGCAGCGTTCGGGAAGTTCGCAATATCTTGTCATTACATCCAATATACCGCAGTGTCTCAAGTCAATAGTCTTTGACCAGTGTGTATGGCACTGAGACATGTCTCCTCATAAGAAAGCTCAAGGTTACTCAGAGGGCGATGGAGTACATCTTAAAAAAAACCGGCCAAGTGCGAGTCGGACTCGCGCACGAAGTGTTCCGTACTGTCTAAAAAAACGGCAAATAAACACGTTTTTTGTTTGGGAGCCCCCCTTAAATATTTGTTTTATTTTAATTTAATTATTTATTTTTAAATATATAACTAAATATTCTGTGAATATTTCAAGCGTCTACCTGTTGCCGTTATCAATATCGAGCAAAAACGAGCAAATAAATCACGTTTGCTGTATGGGAGCCCCTTAAATATTTATTATATTCTGTTTTTTAGTATTTGTTGTTATAGCGGCAACCGAAATACATCATCTGTGAAAATTTCAACTATCTAGCTATCACGGTTCATGAGTTACAGCCTGGTGACAGACGGACGGATAGACGGACGGACAGCGGAGCCTCAGTAATAGGGTCCCTTTGGCTACGGAACCCTAAAAATACCTTCTACATAAAAATAGTAACAAAACAAAATTAACCTCTATAGGTACTATATTAGTAGATATAGATTATTCAATTGCATGTTCAGAGTAGACACAAAACATATTCTATTTACATTTGTCTGCTGCAGCGTTCGTTAGCATTGTTTGGATGTGAATTTGTAATGCGTGATGTTGGGGTTGCGATGTGTAGGTAGGAAGAATTATTAATTTTAACAGCCTCAGCGGTTTTATTATAGCTATTTACTAGTCTATACCCGTTGCTTGAAAAAATATTTATTTGGTAACGTTTGATTACGCAGTACAATGTCACAAAATATAATAGATTATAACTATAAATTCAAAATTTTAAAAACACCCAACGCAATAAATCCTATATCCCTTCCGCAGTATACAAAAGAGCTGATAACTTTGAAAAGGCTGGACCAATTTTGATGAAACATGTCTAAGAACCATCGCCAAGAAACCTGCATTCAAATAAAAAACAACTGCATCGAAATCGGTTGACCCGTTTAAGAGTTATGATGCCACAGACACACACACATAGCGGTCAAACTTATAACACCCCTCTTTTTATGTCGGGGGCAGACAGAAGAGACAGTAAAAAAGTAACTGGCAAATGGGGGTTGGAGGATGGGTTACAAATTCTTTTTCAGAACAGAATTCTTGCTCCGTCTTCTCATTCGAAGGTCTTTATAAGTCTTCTAGTGTCTCTCACCCTCATGGAGACAGCTCGTATTACCTACGGAGATTCGTAGGTACTTTAACTTTTAACCAAAATAAATATTTCGTCACTATGAAAAAAGCTCGCATCTCAAAATCGATAATCTGGCTAATTGAACTTTACTGAATGTGCAATGAAGTTCAGTTTGGTTTAAATTATTAATTTGAGATACGAGGTTTTTTCAAAGTAGTGACGATTTGTGAGTATGGTTTTCTGTTGCTTTGCTCGCATTAAGCACTAGATTAGGCTAAGAAGCTTAGGTAGCCTAGTGGCTTGATTTAAAGCCTCTCAAGCAGAGGGTCGTGGGCTCGAGCCCCACCTCTGACTTTTTCTAAATGTATGTGCGTTTGAAATTTACCATGAGCTTTAAAGTGAAGTATAGTGAATGATTGGGTATCAATGAGGGAGGCATATAGACTTCCAGCAGTGGACGTGCTACGGCTGAGATGATGATGATGATGATGGTGAATTTAATTTAATTTTAAAGTGAACTAAATGAAAAAATATTGAAATTACATAGTTTCTTATAATTGACTTTTCTATACAAAAAAAAATATTACAATAAATCTAATATATAAAAATCTCGTGTCACGGTGATGGTTACCAAACTCCTCCGAAATGGCTTGACCGATTTAAATGAAACTTTTTTCTCTATATTCGGTAGGTCTGAGAATAGGTTGTAGGCTATTTTTTATACCCGTAAATCCTCTAATATGGCAAAACAACGTTTGCCAGGTCAGCTAGTCTCATCATCATCATTAATTTAAGAGCTTAGCTCTTGTCGGTGGAGTAATCGCCACTCTTTTCGGTTCTCTGCCAGCGTTTTCAGCTCCTGATACGACATGACATTGACTTTTTCCTTTGCTTGTTCTATAAATGACCGTCTCGGTCTTCCCCTGCCTCGCCTGCCTTCTATCCGCCCTTCCAAAATAGTTTTTATGTAACTGTCATGTCGTATCAGATGCCCCAGCATATTCCCTCTCCTATTTTCAATCGTCCTCAACAGCCGCCTTTCCTCTTCCACCAACCCTAAAACCTCCTCATTAGTTCTCTTTTCAGTCCAGCTAATCCCCTCCATTCTCCGCCAGCACCACATCTCAAACGCACTCAATCTGTCTCGGTCCCGCTGAGTCAATGTCCAAGTCTCGCTCCCATATAATGCTATACTCCAGATGTAGGTCTTAATAAATCTTTTCCGAATGCTCCTTGAGATTTTGCCTTTAAAAATGTGTTTTTTATCATTGAATGCTTTCTTAGCCATGGCTATTCTTGTTTTCACATCCGTGGTGCATCTGGAGTCACAGGTAATCACGCTGCCTAAATATCTAAAACTATTGACCTGCTCAATGATAGAATTTCCTATATGTATTTGATCTATGACTTGGGTATGCTTTGACGTTATCATAGTTTTTGTTTTCTGAATATTAATTTTAAGTCCAAATTGTCTAAATACGTTGTCCATTTCTGTTACAAGTTGTTCCAGTTGTGCGGAATTTCCTGCTAAAACTGCGATGTCATCAGCAAACCGTATGAAATGGAAACTTTCTCCTGAAGCTAGTCTAATATATAAAAATCTCGTGTCACGGTGTTTGTTACCGAACTCCTCCGAAATGGCTTGACCGATTTTTATGAAACTTTTTTCTCCACACTCGGTAGGTCTGAGAATAGGTCGTAGGCTATAATTTATTTGGCAATACAACGTTTGCCGGGATAGCTACTAATCATATAAAAATCTCGTGTCACCGTGTTTGTTACCGAACTCCTCCCAAACGGCTCGACCGATTTTTATGAAACTTTTTTCTCTGTATTCGGTAGGTCTGTGAATAGATCGTAGGCTATTTTTTATACCTCTAGGTGATATATAGCAAAACAACGTTTGCGGGGTCAGCTAGCTGTAATTGACTTATCTATACAAAAAAAAATATTACAATAAATAATGGTATTTTTTTAAACATTCCCAATTTTTCCTCCCTAGACCTTGGAGAGCCTAATAAAGACAAATTAACGCACCATTTTTTAGGGTTCCGTACCCAAATGGAAGGGTAAAGTTGGAGCGACAACGCGGCATCGCGTTGGATGCGGATGGCACGGAACCGATCTGTTTGGCGAGCCTTGGGGGAGGCCTATATTCAGCAATGGACGTCTTTCGGCTGAAATGATTATGATGATGAAATTAAAATAAAACAAATATTTAAGGGGGGCTCCCATACAACAAACGTGATTTTTTTTGCCGTTTTTATAGATGTACGGAACCCTTCGTGCGCGAGTTCGACTCGCACTGGGCCGGTTTTTAAATTTGCCATCGGTCATGTACAGAATATAAAACCTAGTCTTATTTTAGGACGGTATATATAAAACCGGACCGAAAGTATGCCTTGCATATTTGGAATAAAATGGCGGGCAAACAAGGTTATAATCAACGTTCATTACACTGATTGTGTTCTAATGAACATCCTGTGAATGCGAGCTAACTCGGATACCGAACCGTGATTGAAGCCAATTGACGTATCCGGCACACCCTGTAGCAAAGTTCGGATCCCACTTCTGATTTGATATATTATGTTTGTTTTAGTGTAGGAGTAGATGGGTAGAGTCAGACCAAGATAAGTCTGCAGCGATTTTGATAGCACACGCAGTACAATACAATACAGAAAAACAATTACATGAAAAAAAAGAAATAAGGTAAACAATGGGCGGCCTTATCGCTTCGAAGCGATCTCTTCCAGGCAACCATTAAAAAAAGAAAGAAAGCAAGGAATGCATTTCAGCAGGTGGTGCAATATAAAATAAATAATAATAAGAAACAGACATTTTATTAAACAACTAATAACATCCAATAATACACTTCATAAAACATACATAGATAAGTGATACACAATATACTTGTAAATAAATGGAACGTAACGTATGAAACTTCTATGAAATTACGACGTATAAATAACACATGCGTGTGCTATCAAAATCGTTGCATACCTACTTATCTTGGTTTAACTCTATTAATAAAATAATATTTTTCTAATATCGCAACTTAAAATAATCCACCATTTTAATTTATATTTAATTGAGTTTCTGGTTGCATAAAAAAACTGGCTAAGCGCGAATCGAACTTGTACATGAAGGGTTCCGTACCTCCGTACAATGTTAAAAAAACAGTTTAGTAAAACATCGCCGAAATGTAAACACTAAAATCGCAAACTTATCGGTAGATGATGTGTTAAGTCCATGTCTCTAAGCGTTCTGTGTTCATTGCGCCGCCAATACACGCCTCGCGCAGTGATGACAAAGCAGCTCACGCAATAAACGAAGAAAATAGAAAACACTCGCCGCGTACCTGGTTACGCGTAGTAATGGCCGGACCATTAAGCTCATCAGCAGCTTTCGCTTGCAATGTAACAATCAGAACCTGATTCTAAGCTTTACGTACAACATTGCCTCGCCGACTTTAATGAATGTAATGCTCGTTTCTCCTCAATCACCGATGCAATGCTCGTTAAATGTTACATTGTAAGGAATAAGGAGCAAGGGATTTAACGTCATGATAACGGACTAGCTATCGCCCACAACTTTGTATGCGCCCCGCGGTAACATTATACTTTCCCGAGATAAAAAGAAAGCTATGTTAATCTGGAATAGTCTATCTCAATGGTTCTCAAAGTATCTCCGACCTAGACTTACTGAAAAAATGTTACTATGTTTCAGACTTGCAGGTAACCACCTGATATTGTTATGTTATGAGAATGTCTTTTTAGAGATCTTTATGGTTTAGTAGTTCCAGAGATTTCATCTACAAAAAAAGCGCTTAAAAATCCGAGGTAAGATTTCAAGCAGAGGATCGTGGGTTCGAATACGGGCCCTCATCTCTGAGATTTTAGAATGTGCGAAATTGCATTTGCAATTCACCACGGTGAAGGAAGACGTCGCCACGAAACCATTGCCAACTTATGAAGCAAATCCATGGTACGTGTGAAGATTTCAGTTTGCACTGTTTCGCGTGAGACGTACACAGCCCATGGCCTCTTACTCTGAGAAGATGCCTGTACCCAGCAGTGGGACGTATATAAGTCAGAGATGATAAAAATAAACACCCAAAATTTAACTCTTTATTTTTTTTTTGCACATATACAAAAAATACTCGTAGAAGTCGGTACAGTCCACGCATATACAACTTAAATTACGCTATCATTTTTTCCGTCCACAAAATACTGCCAAATAATAGGAATGAGTTTCCCTGCCCGACACCCTTGGGGATGTCTAAAATATACCCGTCCAGACACCCCTAATACCTCTAGACCGAGAGCCAAGGGGTTAAAAGTTTATGTAAAAAAAGAAAGCTTTATTTGCTTTTCACTTTTTATTGGTTGTTAACAACTTGCGTTCTCATCTAAATTAAAAATACGTACCAAATTACAAGTCGATCGTTTAAAAAATACATATCACGAGTCACTTGACACGAATTAGACCTAGTCCTGAAGTAAGCAAAGCAAAATACTAGACAGCGGATAAACATACTTAAAAAGATGGTGACTTACTTAAATACATTGATATTAAACACCCAAGACTCAAGAACAAACATTCGTATTTTTTGTACATAATATTACCCCTGGATCGAATTTGGGACCTCAAGCTTCGTAGTCAGGTTCACTAACCACCACTGGACTCCGGTCATCTTTATTAGAAGTGGGTGAAATTCGACTTGCAAGATTTGAACTTAACAAACATACCAAACCAACATCGCAAGTTTAATGATTTTCTCACTATACTATAATTATATTAGTAGCGGATTTGCATCTGTGAACCATAAACCGAAATTTCACTGCATTCCCAAGGAAATTTAACAAAAATTATGTCACTAACTTCATTTACGTTGTATTAAAAATACCCATGCAATTCATGTCACCAATTTTTTGCGTTTGTGATTAAAAATTAGCGGAATAAAATATTACTTTTGTGTTATTGCAGTAATAATTCGTCCAGCCGCCTTAGTGTGAAATAGTAACAAACAAACTTACGCGCTCAAACACTTTCGTGTTTATAACATCAGACAAGAATTAACGTAGAAGTTGAAACTGTAAAAAAAATACGATCAAGTTATTGACATCACGCAGGTGTTAGATCTTTGCAAAATTACTCTACCTATAATAGTGCCGCTAGCTCTTGGTGTATACCTTCAGTAGGTACAGATCTATGTTAGAATTTTATTATAATTTAAGCAGAGACGGCGCCCAACTCTTTGTGGGCATGATAATAAGAAAGAACCTGCCAGGTTTTTGTTCAAATATAATAGATATTACATGTGCGTTATGACCAAATGTATTATTTCAGTGCTATCGTGAATCCTTTTCTAACTTATTATTATCATAGTAGGCCGTGGTTTGATGTATAGCAACTTAAACAGAGGATTGCAGGTTCAAACGCACCTTTGTGTTTTTCAGAATTCATGTGCGAAATTAAATGTAACCTGCACATAACCGCAAAATAATTCTTCCGATCCGAATTAGGCCCGCATGGTAACTATAACCCAAGCCTTTTCATTCTGAGAGAAAACCTCAGATAGGACAGAGATTAATTTGCGTATGGTTATCAAAATTGCGAAGGAATCATCAATATATTTTATATCATTAATAATCAATTATACATTTTACCAAACATTTAAACAAAACAAATAACCAAATCTACAGGTTTCACCAGGTCTTTGAGCAATGTTGCAAGTGATGATGTACGGAACTGAAACGTGGTCGCTTAAAATGGGCCTCATAAGAAGGCTCAGTCACTCAAAGAGCGATGGTGCAAGCTATTCTCGGGGTTTCGCTATGTGATCGAATCAGAAATGACGAGTGCCTTAAAATAACCCAATTTACTAACAAAGTCAGAGAGTCGCCAGAATTAAGTAGCAGTGGGCAGGGCACATTCGTTGTGGTGAGGGAGGCCTTGTCCAACAGTGAACGTCTTTTGATTGTTTTTTTTTTCTTGATTCGTCCGTTCGGACAGGCTAAGGTCCGAGACCATTATCGCCTCGTCATCAGTTGATAGTTGTATTTATCGTTATTTTAACGTTTGTATGTATGTATGTATGTAAAACTCTTTATTGTACGTAAAACATGAAAAATAACAGTTAACAAGAAAAACAGATGTACAAAGGCGAACTTATCCCATAAAGGGATCTCTTCCAGTTAACCTTTGAACGATTGACAGGACATCAGAGACAAGAGTAGGCATACAATGCTGAGTAATAAAAAAGAGTCGAAATCAAAAGTAAACCCAAACCAATATACTTAACATAAACAATACACATACATACAAAGAATACACGCAACTACACACTAATATATTATATACTTAATGAATACAAGTTTGTTTTATTTAAACATCTCATACAAGAAAACTTCTTTAGTATTTTTTTTTCTACGTTGTCATATATATCCAATTAAACTTCTTCAGTAAGTATTTCTTCCTATGTTGTCACTTCCTATTAAACTTCTTTAATATTTGATTTCTATGTTGTCTCATTCAATAAAACTTTTTCAGTTATTGTCAAATCTAGTGTTTAAATATCAAATCCAGGAAATACGAAATATTTGTATACTAAGTACACCTAAATACATAAAAATTATCGCTGAAAGGAAACGGTGTGCGATCCGAGGATTGATATATTAATGACGATGACACATTTTTCACTGTCTAACATTAACATAAATACACCTATCTTCTACACTTTCGTGTCATTCTTCCGCAGACTTAAATTTAAATTGCCAAAAAATGCGACCATTATATCCATTAATTGAGGACAACCTTTGGAAGGAAACGTGAATAATTCATACCAGATGAAAATCGGCGGAAAGGGAAAAAGCACACTTACATATTTTAGGTGCTAAGAATAGAGATTTTGTGGTGTTATTAATATGATTTTGGATTGTACCAAAGTTTGTAACGAATTTTTATGACGCTGTTTTTGGAAATTACTCTGTAGGCACTAGACTTCATGTGCAACGAATTTGTTATTGTTTCATTATCCCGCAACAATTGTATTAACAGTTGTATATTGTTCGGTTGAAAGTCAGCATATAATTGTTAACCTCCTGAGGTCCGATGTCCTATTATTAGGACTTATTCTAATGTGAAATTGAACTCAACTCATTAGTAAAAAAGTTTAAATTTCATTGAACAAAATTTGACGTGGGCGGCAGGAGGTAATCCAGGTTAAAAGTCAACATGCGTCAAACAAATTTCCTTCAAATCTGTCCCGGTGTATGCAAAGCTGTTCTAGCGTGAAAGAGTACCTAACTAATTTGCAATATTACAACAGATAATTGTGGATTATCGAAATCGACAAAAAAATGCTTAGAATTTGAGTAATATTTGTGTAAGTACCTGGGTGACCGAGCTCTGCTCGGGCAGAAACTCGGTACCAAGCGTTTTCTCAGAGATAAGACCAAGCTAGATCAATTTTTCATCCCCGAAAATCCCCAAATACCAAATTTCATCGAAATCGTTGGAACCGTTTCCGAGATCCTGATTATATACACCGGAGGGGTGGGGGGTGGGGGGGTGAGAGGGGGGGAGGGGATGCGGGGGAGGGATGAAAATTTAATTGATTTTGCCGTAGGATGCACCGTTTTCAAGATATTTGACAAAAACACTGGAGGGGGGGGGGGGGGGTGAGTTACGTTAAACTATCGTCCGTAAACCGACTTTACAGACAACCGGCTTTTCCTGTTCTGTGCTCCCAATAGGGAACGTGCACATTGACGGTGCTGCCAACTGGTGCCATAAGGGTGCCATCAATTTGAATGTTTAATAAGATAAGTTTGTTTTACTGTCCGCATAGTGTCTCTTCTGTCGCATTAGTGCTGCCGCCTATAGTTACTGCACGTTCCCTATAATACTTTTTCTAACAAAAAAGTAACTTTTTCTCACAAAAAAGTAACTTTTTCTCACTTAAGAAGAAACTTGACGTTTTCTCATAAAAAATAAACTTGAAAAAAAAACTAAAAATCTTGAAAAAAAACGTGGTATCGAACCGAGGTCGGCTGGATCCGCGACCACCCGATTTCTAATGTGCCATTATGATCTGCTCGAAGTCGACGAAATTTAGCTTTATATTCTAATGCAAACAAAAATAGCCGGAAAACACGAGTAAAAGCGATTTTCTGAAAATGAAACATAGCTAGATCAGTTTTTCATCCCCGAAAACCCCCACATACCAAATTTCATCGAAATCGTTGGAGCCGTTTCCGAGATCCTGATTATATATATATATACATAATATATACAAGAATTGCTCGTTTAAAGGTATTAGATAGATAAAATAATGGATGGTAACAGAGTGGTAGCTCCCTACAAATACTAACAGAGTGTTCTGCGCAAAATTTGAAAAGATCAACCGATATCGATGAAATTTGGTATGAAGTTAGTTTGAGACACTAGGAAGTACATAGGATAGTTTTTATCCCAGAAAATTGCATAATTTTCGCTAGCGCTAAACAAATTCTTCGCAGATGGAGTCGCTACAATAGCTAGTTGCTTATAAGATCCCTGCGGAGGAGCAAATGCACGGTTTACTACTAAATATATAAATATACCTCAACCGGTATAGGTGTCTATACAATATTTGAAGAGTTCCCTTGATTTCCTCGGATTCTGCTCATCAGATCTTAACTTTGATGACATGGAACCTAATTAAAAGTATTCCCTGTCGAACCCAAAAAAAATAAACGATAAACGGCGATTGGACTCATTGGATTGTGTAGCTTTTTTGACACTTCCGCTGTCTGTGCGTTTCAAGCTAAAGGATATCCAACGAACAGAAAAATCGCTTTTCGCCCCGCTAATCGCTAATACTTGTGGCATAGCCGTATTCCCGACGATTTATTGTAATTACCACTTCACGTTGTCACCGGCAAACTTGAGGAATTTCTTATAAGACAGAAATTCCTGCGGAGGCAGCACGTAGCCGTTATAAACTACTGAGCAGCTTATAGCTTATGGCTTATGTACGTGCAGGATTTTATTGAGTTTATAGCGTAATGGTTCACTAAAATAGGCTTGTTACGCCAGGGAAGAGTTCAGCCAAGTTTAGACCTGCAAGAAAAATCGTGCAAGTTGAATTACATTGCGCGGCCGCAAAGCAAACTAGTTTGAAGTGGGCAAACGAACGCTGCAATATAAAGCAACTTCCGCGATTTTTCTTGCTAGTCTAAACTGGGCTTTCTGATGGTTTTTCTATCATCATCATCATCATCAATTTAGACGAAAGACGCCCACAGGTGAACATATGTAGGCCTTCCCCAAAGCTCGCCAAACAGATCGTTCCTGCACCATCCGTATTAACCAGGTCGTTGCTCCATCTTGTTTGAGGCCTACTGACACTGCGTCTTCCGGTCCGTGGGCGCCACTCGGGAACCTTTTGGCCCCATCGGCCGTCAGCTCTACGAGCGATGTGCTCTGCCCACTCCCACTTGAGTCTGGCGATTCTTCGAGGATGTCGGTGACTTTAGTTCTTGCGCGCATTTCATCATTTCTAATCTATTGATTTTTATATGTTTGCCCTTAGTGTGGCATAATGTATTGTTTGCCATAATTTTTATTTCTATCTATCTATCTACAGCCATTGTCCGTCCACTGCTGGACGTAGGCCTCCCTCATATTGCGACAACATTCGCGATCCTGGGCTTCCCTCATCCATCCACTGCCCGCTGTCCTCCTAAGGTCATCAGTCCAACGTGTCGCAAGGCGTCCCACACTACGCTTTCCTAAACGTGGTCTCCAGGACACGTCTGCTCCAACAATCGTCAGTTGTACGGCAAACGTGACCAGCCCATTGAAACTTCAGCGTGCTAATCCTTCGGGCTATGTCAACGACTTTCGTCTTTTGTCTTATATGCTCGTTGCGGACCCTAGTTCTCAACGAGATACCAAGCATAGCCCTCTCCATAGCACGCTGAGTGACTCTGAACTTATGGACGAATTTTTATTTGTCATAAAGTAATTTATTTCTACGCGTTGGATGCGGATGGCGCAGGACCGGTATGTTTGCCGAAGCTTAGGGGAGGCCTTTGTCCAGTAATGGACGTCTTTCGGCTGAAATAAATGAATGTATTTCTGAAACAGTATTTTCTTCAGGATTGCAATTAAACTAACTTAACCTACTATATTTTATAAGATTACATTTCAAAAAATCCTGAATACAGCACATTCCTATATATCTTGTGGCAAACGTTGATGTGGCAAGTAAAATTATGACAAACGAAATTACGGGAAACGTATGTTCGGTTTTAATGGACATGGTTGATATTTTTGGTGATCCTTGCTTAAGTTTTATAGTCAAGTAAGAAATTCCTTTACCACCCTAAGGTTGACTGTCAGTTTAGTTGTCGGCGTAAAACATTTACCCCCTTGTTTCACCATCCATTGATCAAATTTATTTGACGGATAAATGTGATGCCATCTCTGTTTGTTTTGTTCGAATAGACGGAGACAGCATCATTTATCTGTCAGTTAAAAGTAATCAATAGGTGGTGAAACAGCCCCTTAGTCATGAAAAACGGTAAAGCTCTTACTTGGTCAACTATACGTACCAAGACTCTCCCTGACTTACTAAGCTATGATTAAGTACCTACCACGTGACATCATCGTTCCTATAATTTTTATTTTTATTTTGAACCATACAAATGTTTGACTAGAGAAAGTTCCAATGAGACATAAAATTTAACAACTTTATGGTTGATTGTCTTTCGTCAACGGAATTTTCACTATTTTTATTTCCAACATCCAGATTTTAAAACTACACCCATTAATTTAAGGTAAGTAGGTATATTTTTTGTGTTTAAAATCGACCTTAAAAGTGTCCGTATTAAAGTGAATTAGAACATAAATACACTATTATTATTTAGCGACGAAAATTCCTAAAAGCCAAAAGTTAACGTCTCCCAAGATTTCTGGCTCACAAAGGTGTTTTACAAATGGATGCCTGCGATCATCGCTTACCGTGTCACGGAGCGTTTTTTAAATGCTCCCACAATAGGCAGAGGACTGGCCGAAAACATTCTCCCTGGCCGTTTCAAAGAGGTTGCCTTAATTTATGTCATTATGAAAAGGTGCCAGAAGCCAGATAATGAAAAAAAATGCTTACGTTTAAAAATAGAACGTTTTCGCGAATGCAGCGTTAAATTAAAGCATTAGATTTAAGAGTTCGGTTGGAATTTTGTAATTATAATTTTGCTCAGTAGGTATTTGTTATTTGGAAAGAGTAATAGGAGTAATAAAATTTTTAAGACTGCTTTTGCTAAAAATGGACTGTTTATCTCAGTTGACATAACAGATCACACCCAATCTTGAACTTCTGAGTTTTCTGGAGTTCATGTGTGAAATTATATTTTAAAATTTGCCACGAAGTTTTATGAGAGAAAGCGTGTGCCCAGCAGTAGAATGTACTTTATTGTTTATTGTCCGGAAATGATGAACGGATGAAAGAAAAACTTTTCTTTTTCATGTCAACAAAGTTGTTGTCATAAAGTCAGAATCCAGTGTTTTACATCAAAAACGTGATAGACACGAAAAAAATGTCGCCTTATTTATTTTTTACTGTCACACTACAGTAAAATGTTTTTACTAGTTGGTCACTCAAACGGAGCACGAAACTGAGCTGCTAAATAATGTCACGAGAGTTACTCACTTCTTTTATGTTTTCTCTCTTTCACACCAGCTTTGCGAGAAAAGGGCAGAGAGAACGCACAAGCAACTTAATTTTATAGTCACTAACGTATGACCGCGCGAATCCCATAGGAGCTTGTTAGCGCCTAACAAAGTAATATTAGTTAATTCTACTAAACAGTACTGCCTATTGTCTTACCCACTAAGTCAGCTCCCCACGGGGCTCGGCACAAACAACCCGGGGTGAATTTGTATTTGTTGTTCATTGGAACATGAACAAATTGAATCAACATTAAATGAAGGTAGGGAATCAAACCAAAAGCGGGAGAATACCGAACTAGCGGCCATGTCAATATTGTGAAAATTTGTTAGTGAACAACGTTTATTTTGCGAAAGTTTTTGCGCGAATTGGTTTGAAATCGTAATAACTTTGCGGCGAAGTTAATGAAACAATGGTGAATAAACAAAAGCTTTCGTTTATTTATCAAATAATACCTAAAAACGAGGTGAAATTTTAATGGTGGTACAAAAGTAGTGGTTTTAGCTCAGTTACGGCTGGAGTATATAATGCATTAACTAAAATTATTATTATTATTCTAGTCTTAGTAATTTGAGGTGCCCATAAATTTAGTATGTGTTTTGATAAAAAATATGAATATCCCCTAACTTATCAGACATTTTAAACTATTGAGTAATGCACTATATTGTTCAACTAGCTGTTGCCCGCGACTCAGTCCGCGAAGAATAGGAGCAGGTATAGAAAATTGCCTACGACCTATATTCTCAGACCTACCGAATAGGTATAGAGAAAAAAGTTTCATAAAAGTCGGTCGAGCCGTCTCGGAGGACTTTGATAACAAACGCCGTGACACGAGATTTTTATATATTAGAAGAAGACTAACACTGTTGCCTGCGACTCCGTCTGCGAAGAGTAGGGGTACGAGTATAAAAAATAGCCTACGACCTATTCTCAGACCTACCGAATATGGAAAAAAAGTTTTATAAAAATCGGTCAAGCCGTTTCGGAGGTGTTCGATAACAAACACTGTGGCACGAGATTTTTATATATTAGAAGAAGACTAACTGTTGCCCGCGACTCCGTCCGCGAAGAATAGGTATAAAAAATTGCCTACGACCTATATTCTCAGACCTACCGAATATAGAGAAAAAAGGTTCATAAAAGTCGGTCGAGCCGTCTCGGAGGAGTTCGATAACAAACACCGTGACACGAGATTTTTATATATATTAGACGAGATTTTTATATATTACATATTAACTGAGTTAGAAATACTGATTTTGTATTATGTTTAAAATTTCACCTTGCATATACATAACTACATAGGTACTATCGCCCCAAGCGCCAGATAACCACCTTAAAGGCCCAGTTTGCGTGCAGTGGCTAGACATCTGTCCATGACAATCCATAGCAATAAACATCAACGGCTGCAAGCAAATTTGTTCTGAAAATGGGTATCTGACGTCTGGGGCGATGGTACATACACCCCAAGCCGTGGTGGGCTAGTGGTTTGACCTATGGCCTTTCAAGCAGAGGGTCGACGGTTCAAATTCTGGTTCGCACCTCTGTGTTTTCCGGAATTTATGTGCGAAATTATACTACTGGAACTACGGCCCAAGTCCTCTCACTCTGAGCCTGGGCCCGTACCCTGCAGTGGGACGTATATGTATAGGCTGGGATGATGATGATGATGATCGCACCCCAGTGGCGCCATCTTAATTTGAAATTGCGTCGCGTTCTTAATTTAAACCTGACAATGCTCGAGACGCATAACAATCCGTTTATTAATGCAAACGCGAAAAAGCTAATAAGGGTGCAAACAGGCCATTAGCTCGCTTCAAATTTCATAATTCATCGGGACTTAACGTTCTCGTTGATAGCCTGTCGCGGAGTTACTACGGATATGATAATTTGGTTCAATATCACGTAACAAACGAAGTTGAGGCGCCATTTTGAAAGCCGATATATTTGGGTCATACCTACGCAGTGTTATAGCTCATTTACACTCGCGTACGAGTGGCGAGACGAACTGCGAGACGAGCAACGAGACGGGAGTGTGAATAGACGCTCGCGGCTCGCCTCGCGCCTAGTCTCGTACTTCGCAACGCTTGCGACGCCGAGCCGAGACACGAGACGAAGCACGAGGCGAGGTACGAGGCGAGAGTGTAAATCAGGTATAAGAAAAAAAGTTGTCTCTCTGTGGACAGTATTAACGACTCCGAGTGAGCAGTCAGGTTTGTTTAAATGGGGCGAAAGGTAATACGCCGATGTAGACTAGACTGAAAAATATTGGCTATAGATAGACCTTTATTTTACTTTAACTTTTGCCATGTCCACAGAAGAAAAGCAAGCAAAAAAATGTGTATGACAAATTGACATATTACATGATTATAGAAAGAACTGCTTGATGTTAAAAATGTAGCCAAGGCACAGAATATATAATAGTACTGACGTACAGAATGGAAACGGTCCGCCCCGCACCGATTCGAATTACCCCACCCCTCAAGGCGCAGATAGCCGGAAACCGCCAGAAACCAGAAGAGTGCGCGCGCGATGTATGTAGGCGTACGCGTGTACAGACGTCGTCGTGCTTATGTAGATTCAAGAACGCGTATTTGTACGTCGTGTCCGCCGCGTGGTATGACGCTACCTGAACGTTCTGGATAGCGCTCCCTGTTCTTATTTATAATTAAAATATTGTCCCACTGTAACGCATTACCGGAATATTAAGTATCCTATGTCTCGAACGGTGTGTCTGTACGGTAAAAGACAGCATCGTGAGGAAACTGCACACACCTGAGAAGAAATTCAATGGTGAGTGTGAAATTTCTCATTCCAGGCCCTTTCATTGTGAGTGGAGGCCCGTGCCCTGCTGTGGGACGTTGATGCTGGGATGATGATGATCTAATTCTAATATAAATACGGCCGACTACTGAGATATGCGAGTTTGTTCCGAATTTGCAGCAAATGGTAGCGGAGTATTGTTGAAATATTAATATTTGCATTACATCGTAGTAAATAGCTTCTGCGATTCGGATACTTTCATCGAAAGCGATTATAATAACAATGGCAATGAATAAGATATTCATGGGTACTTAATTAAAGAAAACTAGGTCTCCGAAAACTTGATGAAAAACTTAACCATGATAGCATCATTTTTGAGTGTCTGTCTGTCCGTCTGTAACAGCCAATTTATTCCGAATCGGGGCTATTTTTTTTTTGTATGTTTTGACTTCTGTATTAATTTGGGAAATTTTATGTGATTTTCTGCGCAGAATCACGAGCTTTTTCGACCCTACTAGAAGAAAAAAGTGTCCCATGTTTTTTTCCGTTGAGTTACCATTTTTCATGGAAATGGAAGAATTGAAAATTACATTGAAGTTTTAGGACACTTTTTTTCTTCTAGAAGGATCGAAAAGCTCGTGATTCTGAGCAGAAAATCACATTCAATTTTCGAAATTAAAAATAAAATGAAAACATATAGGTAACAAATTAAAAATTGGCTCTTATTTCAGTCATCATAGAATTCTTAAAAATAGTGTTAGTAACGTAAGTTAATTTTGTATTTACTAACCAATGGATCTACGTTATCTGCAATAAATTATTATTAATATTAAAACATACAACCCCGTAATGAAAGTAACGCACAAAACATGTAAAGCCAAGTTTTATGTATGTAGGTACATTCAATTTTAAAAATTTCAGAGGTACATTATAACAAACAATGCCATGATAGTACAGACAGGTTCCATTGTTTGTCGTATAGTAATCTATCTTCTTCTTCCTAATATACCTAGTTATAAAAATCTCGTGTTGTGATGTGTGTCGTGTGTTTTGTTATCGAACTCCTCCGAAACGGCTTGACAGATTTTTATGAAATTTTTGGTCTATATTTGGTAGGTCTGAGAATAGGTCACAGGCTATTTTTAATACCCTTAGGTGACAGATATATGGCAAAACAACGTTTGCGGGGTCAGCTAGCGAAGATATAATTCTGGAATTCCAATACAGCTGCCAGGCGGGTTCTCGTGATTGAAACTGCGTGTAGAAGCGTTTACTAGCTACTTATTACCTGCTTCTTTATAATTGTATTTTCAAGGCACACCGTGCAAGAACGTTCCTTATAGGTAGTAACATTTTAAAATAATGTTTTCATTTCGTAGATACTAACCAGTTTACATTCGATAAATTATTCAATAGAATTACGTCCAAACAGCAAACAGCGCAGAAATAGTTTTAAAATATCCAGTCCTCAATGGATGCATTTGTTTTTACACAACCCATCTCTTTCCCTCTTACAACACAAACTGAGGGCAAAAGGGACACAATATTTAGGATTACTGAGAGTGGCTAAAAGCGTTTGTTCTGTTAACCGTATAGAAGTGCATGTGTGTTGGAAGGCTTAACATGGGTTTATAGAAGATGTACTTTTTACATTATACAGGATGTAATCGATTGCGATTATTCTGTAACTATTAGAGATATCAAAAAACATTAAACTGATATTAAAAATACATTACCTAATTAAGTAATAAAATCACATCAATAATTTGTTAAAAATAAAACGAGTGATTATGTACACATTATTACGAGTACATACGAGAAATATTACAAATATTACGAGATATGACTGCAAGTTTACCTAGGCGAAAGGTAAGACATACAATAAAAAATCTTGTCATCATCATCTATCTATACCTACATATAGGTAATAAATTTGTAACAAGTCGGTATCTGTACATTGAAGATATTTGAGAAAAACTGTCACTAGGGCTATTTATTAGCGCAATAGAACCCAAAACAATGATTTTTAGAATTATTGTCTGTTTGTCTGTTTATCTGTTTGTCTGTTTGTCTGTGCGTTTGTGCGCGCTAATCTCAGAAACGGCTTAACCTAGAAGGATGCGGTTTTTACTGATATGTTGGTATTTTCTTGGATTAACATTTAGTGTTTGTTTCATTTGAATCGGTTGACAAATAAGAAAGATACGATACTTTCAGTGTTAGAAGTACGGTGGTGAATGTGAACGCGGGTGTGCGAGGGGGGGGGGGGGGTTCGGTGGGGGGTTCGGTGGGGTGGGGAGGGGTGGGGGGGTTGAGGGGGGTATTTTTTTTTATATCGATGAACTAAGGAGAGCCATAATTGATGAAAAAAGCAAATTGGATTAAAAATAAGCTGCCCAAATTACTAATTCCACGCGGACGGAGTCGCGGGCAAAAGCTAGTCTTAGATATATTTATACATACATACGTCCCACTTCAAGGCACAGGCCTCCTCTCAGAATGAGAGGCCTTGGGCCGTAGTTTCCACGCGGGCCCTGTGCAGATTGAGAACTTCACACCCACCATAGAATTTCTTCGCAGTTGTGTTCAAGTTTCCTGACACCTTCACCGCAAAAGCTCATGGCAAATTTCATGTGATTTCACACATAAATTCCGAAATACTTATACTTCATTTAATTTAGAATTGAAAACCACAACATCATTATATTGCGGCTCGTCAACTATTTCTTACCTATCAAATACTACAAGTACAATAGTCTGGGATCCGCAAAATAAAATTGTTTTAAATGTCACTTTATTTGCGAGTCGTCAATTGTTACTCTAGTACAAATTGTAAAGAGTTTACAGTTCACGAGCCGCAATAATAATGTTGTTGCGGTTTATAATTCTAAATTAAATGGAGTATAGAGGTGTGAGCTGGGGTTCGAAACCACGATCCTCTGTTTGGCAGGCCATAGGTTCAACCACTAGACCACCACGGCTTATCTTCTTCACAGCGGCCTTCAGTACTTTTAGCTATGTTGACGATTGAAATAAAAACACTAGTTTACAATGGTTTTTTATCTATATTATGAAGGGAATCAAAGAGCAGCTGACTTCTTGTTCTCTGTCAGACAGATTGCAGTGGATTTTTAGTGGATTGAAACGTGTTTTCCCGTGGGAATGAGATATTTTCCCGGAGTAAAAAGTAACTTACGCCACTCTCCAGCCCTTCAATTATATCCATACAAAAAATCACGGCAATCCGTCGCTCAGTTTCGACGTGAAAGAAGGAAAAACAAACACACTGTCACATCTATAATACTAAAGTATGAATAGACAAGGATGCTTTTTCCCGACCAGTCGCCAAGTAACATCTGCCTAGAGAATATTTATCTACTGTAGTTACAACACATACGCCCGACACCTTTTAAACCTGATACATATTTTGTATCAGGTTTAAAATTTCGCCATTGTGTAGATGGTGTTGGGTATGGCTACAATTCATACCTTGTGAATAATACACCATAAATATTCCTTGCAATTGACGCTCCAACTGCGTACAGCTATAATCAATGCAATTATGGAGCTGCACCTAAACTAATTATCAAGGATTCCCATCTAAAAGCAATTACCACGAATAATTCCATGGACAATCAACACGTTAGTTACATTATTATGACAAGTCTTAATTGGATTTAAATGAAAAACCTAATCAATATTGTTAAAAATTAAAATTTTAATGTAAGTTTGGTTGGCTGACTGTGCTTTTTGTTGATTATACTGGATTTGTTATTCTATCAACATATCTGTACCAAACTTTAATTTAATGCGATCACAAGAATCGGGCGATATTTAACTTGCAGCATTTGACCATAACAAACATACAGTAGAATATTCTACTATCACTTTGTTGCATAACATTTACAACGTGACAGACTACAGTAACACGTCGTCACAGACGTGGCATCACTGACGCGGGCGGCACCAATGCGGTGTCGCTAGCGCGGCATTAAAGGCCAGCGCAGACTGGATGCGTGTGCGTGTCACGCACCAGTTGTAATACATGAAACTGTAAGAAAGATGGCACACTATGTGCTCGCATATAGGACGCCATCTTTTTTACAGTTTCATTTATTACAACTGGTGCGTGTGCGTGACGTGACCAACGTACGTAGCACCGAAGACGTGGAATCTCTAACACTGGATGTGCTTTGCTGGAAATTTGCCTCGTTATTTTATATCACATCACACACTTAATAGGGTTACCTATAATACAATACAGTAGCAGGAATATTACTCAATTTTGTTGCTAAATCCAAATAAATTCCTTTGAAGGCGCTTCAATTAGCTCCTTAACCGAATCTTGTCTTAAGGGCCACGAAAACGCCCTCCTTTTGGCAATAAGGACAAGCCCACAAACTAATTAATTAAGGACCTTAACGCAATAAGAATTGCGAATTGAGAGGGTTCGATCAGGCATTTTGTGGCCTCTGTTCTATTAGGGACGGCAATTGTTTGTCTACGATTGTTTATTTGTCTGTTTAATCTATACTAATATTACAAAAGCCAAAGTAGCTTTGTCTTTCTGCCTGTTTGTTACTTCTTTATCGATCTTTATGAAATTAGGTTATATTATATTAAACGCTAAGGAATAAAATGGTTTTTTTTTATAAACTGTACCACAACTGGAACGTACAGAAAAATAACGGGTCTTCCAATCGAACCCAATTCCCCATGATTTCGTGATGCGTGTTTCACCATACACTCTACCTATTCAAAACATAATATTTCACAAACAGATCGCTTAAGCAGGAGAAGTATTCTTAAACAAAAAATATTTTCAAGATTTAATTTTTCCGCTATGTCCACGTGGTTATTATGTATATCCGTAAAAAATACAGCTTTCTACTACTAACAAGCAATATAAAAGTTCTTTGAATAGTCCTCTAAATAACGCAACCCTAAAAATAATAAATGAAACGTACGCGAAATGGAATGAAATAAAAAGGCAAGTGACACAATGAAACTCCACGAAGCTTGCAAATAATATCATTATATATTCAATACAAGCTTTTAGCTTTGTGTTTTCCAGCGCTTTTTCCCGCAGACCACGTCCGCAAAAAAGCTCTATAATAAAGCTGGGATCTGCAGTGCTTCGTTGCAAATCGCATCGTTTTGATGGAAACGTTTCTAGCTTCAGAGAAAATGACACTAAAGCCACTAAGGATACTAAGTAATTTAATTTCTCATTAAAATTTGTTTCATCATCCTTTTAATCCTAGGACGTACATTGCTGGCCTCCCTCATTGGTACCCAATCATTATGGTTGGAAGCGGCTTGCACCCTTAAACCTGCGGCCTTCACCAAATCGTCCGTCCATCTCGTTGGTGGACGTCCCACGCTGCGCTTGCCAGTCCGTGGTCCCATTCGAGAACTTTTCGGCCTCAACGGCCATCTGTTCTGCGTGCTACACATATGGCCATATTGCCATTTCAATGAGCTACAGTGTACGGTCTGACGTTACCAAATATAAATCAGAGGGTTAAACTTTAAACTATTTAAACTTTCCATACAAAACATTTCAGGAATCGATAAGAGATTCAAATTGATATCGGGTTATGTATGAGTAAATTCAAAAGTGGAACCAGAAAGCGGACAATTTGTTCGATTTAAAAGCAGTTGAGTGAGATCTAAATCCGTTGACAGCAGATATTCCAATATGGAACGAAAAACAATATTTTTATTGTTAAAAAGAAAAGTTCTGCCTGACTGACGTGCTCGTCAACACCTGGTCCGAACCCTTAGGTCTAGAGCTGAAATTTATCAGGTTTTTTTTCTATGATTTTGACAAGGCGTATGTATTCATAAATTCGAAATAAGAAATCCTACAACGGAACTACTTTTTTAAGCCTTTGAACATAAAACTACCGTGACTCACTCATAGTGAAAAAATACGGATGACGTCTAGGTATGCCTCTATTTAGCAGTGACCGTCTTTCGGCTGAAATGATAAATGACGATTATTTTAGCAAATGCTTTGGTTAGTTTGACTTACTTACTTACTTATTCTTTATATTGTTTTGATTGTGGTTGATTAATGTGTCCATATATTGGTCGATGCCCAAAGTATACCGCAACAAAGGCGTGACTACATTTTGAATCAAAAATTCCGATGAAACACCTTTAGAGGGGTGTTTTTTCAAAATAATCTAACAGCTAAAATATTTCTATCGTGTGTGTAAAGTTCTCACTGGTTTCGCGTTGGAACTACGGCCGAAGCTCTTTCATTCTAAGAGGAAGCATGTGCCCTGTAGTGGAACATATAGGTTCCGATGATGATGATCAGTAGCCAAAATAGCTTTGGATGCTGACTGTACAACATCCTGAATGTATGCATTTCATATTCACGTCGAGTCTGCGTTTCAACGCTCGGATTGAATCGTGATTTAAGTGGACAGGGGGCTGGACGCGGCTGTGGAATCATGTTACCTTTGTGTTTGAGTTGTATGGCCAATTGGTAATGCAATTGTTAGGGTTCCGTGGTAAAAATGGCTAAGCGACACCCTAAAGTTTTCACGCGATCGATGTAACAATTCACCGCAATAGCCATAACAAATCTTGGCCTAATTGGTCTCGGTTTAACACGTTAACTGCGAAGCGAGGCCTAAATCACCCCTGATGCAACTTCCCTGTGGTGCGGCAAGCAAAAAAGTGAATTTCTCTGTCGTGCGAATGGCATAGCTTTGGTTTGGTCCAGTGTAGGAAAGAGATAAATATATATTTGAGATCACTAAATGGTTCCGGACTCGGTGGTGTACCTACCTTGGTACCGGATGTCTTAGGCCTCGTGCCGCACTGAATTAATATAATTTTAATGCAGTGCGGAACGAGGCTAAAACGTCCCATATCCCCCCTGACCTCGTACCGCACTGAACGCGAGCTTCCCGCGACCAGTGTTGTGCATCACGTCGATTGGAGAGCACGTCCTTTTACAGCGCCGAACATGTCTAAACGATGTCGGAAGAAGTTAATTTTAAAAAACCCAGAAACAGAGCCAAAACAGGTAAGTTTTTAATGAAAAAATCTTCAGTAAGTACCTAGTTTTTTCTTATCTTGGTAGCTATGTACCTAAAGTAAGTGTAAGATATTATTACTTAAGTATATTATACCTAAAGATATTATTGGTAATAACGATTATTGACGTACCTAATACTTTGCAACATATCTAGAATTACCTATTATTCTATATCGTGATAATAATGTTATTATTATTAGGACTTAACACTTAATTGATATTTTTGTAGGTAGTGAAAAACTCCACAAGAAACGCAAAGCAGCTGTTGACAAAACAGGTAAGTAATATAATTAATCGGTCAAGTCGTTGCGTAGTTAAGACAGTTTAAAAACGTCGATATTATTTTTCCCATCACTAATCGCAGCGAAAATTTGCCCTATTTCAGTGCGTTACGAGGTGTATAAGATCCCATATTTTGTTTTGCTAATAATTCCTAAACTAGCCATCAGATCCCGGGGCGACGGTGGATTAGGGTTCATCAATTCACTGTCTATATCAATAAGGACCAAAATTCTCATTTATCTTTGATTTCGCGCCAGAAAATGGATTTTAGTCTGTAAAAGGAGGTGGGGTCTAATAGACCGCGTGTCGCCCTAACGTCTGGTCACGGTACGGGCCGATTATACCTCGTGCCGCAGGAACGGAAAGTATGCAAAAATTGGTGCCGCAGCTAACGTGTTTAAAGATGATTAAGCTGATCATGTGTTGCCATACATGCTTTGGGTTTGAAATTAAGTTTTTCTCGAAGTACAGTTTCCGCTAGCGTTCGTGTTGTCGTCAGTCATCAAAAAAAACATTTAAAAAATTTAAATTTTAAGCTGTTTATTTCAAGCAAAGAACATTACAAAACATGCAAAACTAGTCCTTAATCCTAATTTTAAGGATTTTGCGTGGCCTCGGTTAGTGAAAGACTGAGTTGCTCACGCGTAACTAGTCTAAGTACTTATACAATACGAGTAGATATTGAATTTATTATATAAATCATGACTTCCCATGCATGCAGTTTTTTTGTTTTAACTTACATATAACCTAAGTCTGAGTGCGCATCCGTCCCTTCCCTCTTAAATATATCTTTCATAAAATATCTTTTAATCACGCTTTTAATTTGTTTACTGTTATCACTTTCTAATTTTTCCGCAATAGACAACGGTAAATTATTTAATAGTTGGGGAAGGATGCACTTCCAGACCCTTCTGCCATACTCATTACATTGTTTGGGGACCCGATATAGCGGGCGGTTGGGTATCAAAGTGTCTTTGTGCTTTAATTTCTTTAAATGGATCCCATTGTAAAACAGCTTGCAGCAACATTATGTATTTTTTATTTATGTATCGAGTATGAGTAAACTATCTCACTCTCTCCTTCCTTCCCTCCCTCCCTCCCTCTTTCTCTCTCCTTCTCCCTCTCTTCATCTCTCTCACTCACTCCCTCTCTCTCTTCCTCTTTCCCTCCCTCCCTCTATCTCCCTCGCTCTCTTCCTCTCTCCTTCCCTTCCTCTCTCTATCTCCCTCCCTCTCTCTCTTGTACCAAATAGCACGGTTGGAAACAATAATTTCGATGAAAAACTTTTCCATCCAACTTATTAGACTATCTATTGAAAAACTATTCCCGACTAGCATGTACTATCGGCCCAGACGCCAGCTTGGCACCTTAAAGGCCAAGTTTGCGTGCAGTGGCTAGACATCTGTCCATACCAATCCATAGCAATAAACATCAACGGCTGCAAGCAAATTTGTTTTGAATTTTGAAATTTGTTTTGACGTCTGGGGCGATAGTAGGTACGTACGCTGTGCGGTTGCGTTCAGACGTCGTCGATCGGAGCGTTGACGCTGACGTCAGACGCCGCGTATAGCATAAAATAGGAGACCGTAGCCTCAGACTCACACGCTGGAGAGAGAGCCGCCACTATCAAGTTTCTGCGCCGGTTCGAAAAAATCGTAGATCTAGAGTTAAAGAGTAACAAACTCACACGTATACATACATACATACTCACAGACCTTCGCATTTATAATATTTAGTACACTTAGGGGCAGTTTCACCACCCTTTGATTAATTTTAACTGACGGATAAATGTGATGCCGTCTCCGTGTATTCGAACAAAACAAACAGAGACGGCATCACATTAATCCGTCAAATAAATTTGACAAATGGATGATGAAACAGGGGGTTAATCTGATTTCTGAAAACACCTTGCAAAAAGAGTCCAAAAATTGTTACAACATAATTAAACTTCATTTATACTATACAGTTTTACCCAACTTGTACTTATACATTTATCGCACGTTTCTATTCGAAACTCCTGTAAAGCTGGAACTATTTCCAAGTACAACATCAAAGCACTGTATAACAGTAAACTTTTCCCACAAGGGTAGTTGCACGCCGAATACTAATACTTTGGCCTTTGCAATTCACAGCCGCTTTGCTGTATATTATTAACTTAGTCACTTTTTAGGTGTCCTTACCGTAAACGAATAAGTTTTTGTACAAGGGGCTTTCACTTATAAATACCGCAGATTTTTTTTAAACGAGGAAATTTTGGTGGTTACTTACTCAGAATTTAGAGCGCTATTGCTTTTGATGATAAAAAAAGTGTCCCTAATTTCCCATATAACTATTTTGTGATCGTTTCGTAACGAGCCATACCTACAAACTATACGGAAAAAGTATTAAGTCTTTTTACCCGACTGCCGAAAGAGAGTTATGTTTTTCTTTTTCTTACTTCTGGCCGGAGGGTTCCGTCGTTTTGTTTTTTTGTGTGTGTGTTTTTTTAATGTATTTTTGCTGTATTTTTTAATGATTAATAAATAAATAAATTTATAAAAAACAAGAATAAGGCCCGATAACATAATTTGTAAAATATCGAATGAGTAAATAGATCACATCTTTTTATTTCTTTATTTAGCCAAGTACAAATTAAAAACCTTATGTTTTTAAATTAAATACAGAACCCTTAGTACGCGAGTTGGACTAGCGCTTGACCGGCTTCTTCTATCTCAAGATTTTTTAATGAGAGTGTGTGTTCCCAATGATGAGATGATCTATGGCATTACGACGTGACCGCTAACGATGAGCCTCATAAGGAAGCTCAAGTTCACTCAAAAAGCGATGGAGAGGGCTATGCTCGGAGTTATATAAATAACGACTCAAGTGGCAGTGGTCAGGGCACATCGCTCGTAGAACTGATGGCCGATAGGGCCAATAAGTTCTCGAGTGGCCTCTACGGACCGGAGGACACAGTGTAGGTAGACCTCCAACAAGATGGAGTAACGACGCGGTTGCAAGGCGCAGGACCGGTCGGTTTGGCGAACCTTGGTGGAGGCCATTGCTTAGCCAGTTGACGTCTTTCGGCTGAAATGATGATGATGATGAACATTGAGTGTATTAACAAAATTGTTCGCTTTAATAGCCTTTAGCCGGTTAATTAAACACAATAGTTACTCAAAACTTATAGAGGTAATTGGCATGTAACTACTCCGTTTTAGGGACGGATTTCAATAAGGGACAGAACAACTGACTAATTTGTATCCTTCGTCTTTTGCTTTATTGAATTGCAACCTTTATATCGTTTTAGGGTTAATTTTGGACAAAACGATATTTTAGGTTATAGGTACAATCAACCAATTTGATTGAACCTTGTCGCGTTAACTACTAGATAATTACAACGTCAGTGCGGTCAAAGGATTAGCAACTTTCCGATTACAACAAGCAATAAACGTAAAAGACTTATAAACTTTTTCGCTCTATGACATGAGACGAAAAATATTTTTTGACAATTCAAGTTATTAATATATACAAGCAAACTCCTTTCCTATTCATTTTCATTGACACATGTTCCAAAAGATTGAAATGTTATCATGATATACATCACACAATAATCACAGTTGTTGAGTAGAATATTAAACGAATTGATTCATTAAGACATGGTTCTATAGTGGCCTGGTAATCAAATTAGTTGACTGTACAGTCGAGGAAACTGAATTGCGTACCAGGATGGAACCTTTTTGCTCCAAATGCCATGTTGATATTCCCTAGATCTGCCAAAGAAACCATCGGGCAATTGACTGTGACTTTTTAAACCTACTGGAAGGAAAAGTAGAAGGAAGACGAAGCAGAGGAAGACCATGATTGGCCTATTTTGACCAAGTGAAGAAAAAAGTGGGTATCGTGTCGTATCAGGAAGTCAAACATCTGGCCGGAAACTTTGCGTAGTGGCGGTTACTCCACCGACAAGAGCATAGCTCTTAAATTTAAGAAGAATAAGTAGAGAGAGGTGAGATTTTAACCATATTCATAGTATAGGTGGTGGTACAGGTATTTCACTAATTTATCTTATCTGATTTTTAGGAGTCCTCTCGGATACACTTCGCCCGTAGGGATCTATTGTGTAATTACCCCAGAACAGATTGGTGACTCTCTTTGAGTTGTTGATATTTATGGGCGGTGGTGATCATTTTCAATTGCTCGTTTGGCAACCTCTCATAATAAAATGACTCCTCCTTCGCACTTACTCCATCACTTTTGTCACCTCGTCCACAAATTGGATGATTATGATGAGTAGTACCTTGAAGTATCCTAGTGCGGGGTATCCGTCGCCAAAGAGTCTCATTCTCAATTTGGCGAGGGCATCACATTCACAAATGATGTGTTCCATTGTTTCGTCTTCCTCGCCACATATTCTACAATCTTCATTGTCTTGTAAATAATCCCATCTTCACTAGTATGTGTTTAGTATCGAAGTGACCTGTAAATGCCCTGCTGATGTGTGGGATTTATTTAGATAATTCATTAGTTGCATTCTATGCTCTCGCTCTCCTTAAAGTATGACGTCGATATGAAAACGTACCCTTATAAGAAATTCAAGCGAAACGATACATCGGATAATGTACTATAGCGCCGATACTCAGCCATTATAGGGCTTACAAGGATGACTGTCGATTCCCGTAATGGCGTACACAAAGTGCGCTCTAAAACGCTGAACAGCGAATGCTCCCACAATCGGCGCTATCTTGATCCTATTGTGCCTTTGAATGAATAGCGTTAAGTCACTCCGTAAACCGCGAGTCACTGGAAACAGTTGACGGCGTTAGTGCGAGCGATTACTGTTGGCACAGCCATGACACCGCCCGGCCACGACTTCGCGCGTTTGGCGGCGCGGCAAGCGTTTTCTGTGTTCATTGCGCGGCCGAGACGCTCACCGTACAGTGGTTACCTGGCGGCACACGCAATGAACTGATAAAACGCTTGCCGCGCTGCCAGACGCGCGAAGTCGTGGCCGGGCGGTTAGCGCGACCAGCGGCGCAGCGAGCGTTTTCTCTGTTCATTGCGCGGCCGCGACGCTCGCTGCACAGTGGACACCTGGCGGCACACGCAATGAACTAATAAAACTCTCGCCGTGCCACCGGTCTCGCGAAGTCGTGGCCGGGCCGTTCAGTAATAGGTAAGCCTACCACCTAGTATGGTTTGACTATGGCCTCTCAAGCAGAGGCTCGTGGGTTCAAACCCAGGCTCTTACGTCTGAGTTTTTCAGAATTCATTTGTGAAATGACATTTGAAATTTACCATGAGCTTTACGGTGAAGAAAACATAGTGAGGAAACCAACATCACCTGGGAAGAAACCAATCTGCACCCGGCCCGCGTGGGAACTACGGCTCAAGCCCTCCTGTCATCCTGTGCCGGCGACAGACTCCGGCAGCTTCTTACCCCTGATGATGGCAGCGGGCCAGGCAACGGAAGAGCACGGGCTCTTAAGAATCTTCAGGCGATTCCCCGCTGCCTTACGTAGTCCTTGATTATTGACCTTTTGGAGAGACTCAGAGTCACGTAACGTAATATTATTATAGAGAGAGCTAGCTATACTCGGAGTTTCTTTGCGCGATAGAATGCGGAATACGAAGCCGAAGAACTAAAGTCACTGATATAGTTCAAAGAATTTACAAGTTGAAGTGAAGAAATGTTCTCAAGTCGAGATGAACTATACTTCGTTTTTTTAGCATTAGAAAGAAGGTAAGCGATATTGATGTGTCTTTTTATTGAAATACACTTTTGAAAAATAAGTCACAGCTAATATGTAACAATTAACAAGGAAATATGGTTTTAATAAAAGCGTTTTTCAATAAAAAAGACTCATCAAGATTGTTTACCCTATTTCTAATGCTAAAAAAACGAAGTATAGGTAAACTGGAGACATCGCGTCATTTGTTTATTTTACTTACTTTCTCGCTCGCACTCAGCCACAAGGCAGCAACATTGTGAAAAACATTATCTCCCGCTTTTGTCTTCGGTTAGCCACTGTGCCATTGTGCTGCCATCTGGTAGACGTTAGATAGAACTAGTCGGGATTTATTGTTGATGATGTTAAGCTTAAGGTGAGGGGGTTTCTTGAATTTGATTAAAATAAAATAGTACGTAGGTAATTATAATAAAATATTAATATTCTAAGCCCGGTTACTATACTAAACGCCGTATATAGATTCCAAAAAAGTTACCAAAGATGGCCGAACGTAACTGACACAAGTGTCATTGTCATTGTGACCTTCCAGATGTAACCAACCCATGCACATTAATAAAAAATAGTCATAATAATATTTTGTTGTTATTTAAGTATAAAGATTATCCCAAGTTTTTGATGTTTCCTATAATTATACCTACGCATACCGTATTGTGTACAATGTGTGTTGCACATGAATACCTTGGTTTTGAACTATCCATGTGCCAAAATTTATCACAATCAATTGACTTGAATTGACATTCATATGACTTCTAGGACGCTTCCTTGGTGGAGAAGGAGGAAGATTCTCGTCCCTGTGGGAGGGACCTGAGGCCGTATTGTCTAACGCTTCTGACGCTTGCCTTCGCTTTCACCATCTCTTTCTGTCATCAACTTATACCGTTTGACAGAAAGAAATAATGATTGCGAAGGCAAGCGTCAGAAGCGTTAGACAATAAACCTGCAGGTACCGGTTCCATGTTACTTGCTTAAATGCAAAACCCACGAACAAAACATAAGAACAAAACTTAACAGGAAACAAAAACTCAACAAAGAAAATTATCACGAGTACAGAAAGCATTCGATCAATCCAAACGTCAGATGCCGAATGAAGTGACAATTGGAGATGTCATGGTGGCCCTGTGGTCGCCATGTTTACCATAAAGTTTGACATACGTGATTTGTTGTCAACATTTCTAAGTGCATATCAAAAATATTTGTAAATAGTATATAGGTACGCAAATTATAACATTAATGGTATCCAAATGTTGTTTAAACCTGAAGTATTACCACTGTAATATGAACTTTTCTTCTACAAAACAGTTTCAACCAAATATCTGTAGGTGAAATTAATATTGATATTAAATTATTTATTTATGCGGTTGCATTTAATTTTAACTTTACAATTACATATAAATAAATTACTTATGTATTATATTTAGAAAAGTTAAAACTTAACGATGCAAAACTTTTTCATTTTATTGGCAACACACTGGTAGTTTTTTTGGAATCTATATACTCGTATATATATATCTATAAAAGCTCGTATCTCAAAATCGTTAATCTGGCAAAGTGAACTTTATTACGCGTGTATCAAGTTTCAGATTTGAGATACGAGTTTTTCAAAGTAGTGACGGTATGTTTAATACCTTAGGCTACTATTTACTCTTAAACTACAAATAATTCCCAAGCAATCTTAGCCGCTATAATTTTCCTTGTAAATTTAATATATTTACTACCATTTTAAGTTCACTCTTTATATTGTGCCGTTTTTTGCCCAAATAAACATTAAACATATTAAACATTAAACATTTTGAATTTTTTTTAATTTTTCCACCCAACAGTTTAGATTTTAGAGGGGGGGGACGGTCGATTTTAATGAAAATTTTCACTTTAAAGTTGAATATTTCGCAAACAAATCACTGAATACAAAAATCATGTAAGCAACCCCCCAATGGTTTTGAAAGACCTATCCAACGATACCCCACACTAAAGGGTTAGTCGAGAAACAAATAATCACCCCCACTTTACGTCTATGGGAGGTACCCTTAAAAAAATTTTTTTAGTTTCTTTATTTCACCACTTTGTCGACGTGACTAATATATATATATTCATACCAAATTACAGTTTTCTAGTACTAACAGTCTCTGAGCTTAGCCGCGGACAGACAGACGGACAGACATGGCGAAACTATAAGGGTTCCTAGTTGACTACGGAACCCTAAAAAGTGACATCTAAAAGAGCCCTTTGCTGCCTACTTTGATTTGATTTTGACTTTACCTACTAGATCATCTATCCATTTTGTTTGGGACCGTCCTAAACCACGTCTTCCGTTTCGCGGTCACCACTCCAGCGGGCTACTCCAACATTCGAAAATCGAAGTTCGTATCGTAGCGTCTTGCTCACTCTCGTATTAAATGCTATTTGCGAGAGCGGGATGGCACGATACGAAGTTCGAATTATGATCTTCGTAGTATAAGGTCAGCACCGTTGTTTCTACAAGCAATGCTCCTCACTTACTCGTTGTTTTATAAACCAATTTTCGAATAACGAGCTATTTTAAAAATGCAAAAATCGGCCGGCCCGCATGCAAATACGAGCCATTTCACGCAGTCGACTTTAAATCAATCACGCCAAAAATCACTCTACAAATTCCGCCATTTTATATAAACGGGACGCTGCGTGCAATATTCATACAAATTTACATGGGTATCTCATCCATAATAAATATGCGTCGTCATATAATAGGAGTGCCATAATCATGCAGATACGACACTGTGTCGTATCTGCATGATTATGGCATGCATGGGCGGGCATTGACTTTAACGTGTCGTTCTGGAGTAACAAGGGAGAACATGTCAAATTTCACCCACTTCTAAGGATTGACTTGGAATTTGATAGGTATGGATATGTAATTCAGGGATCCATAATGGGTTGCAAAAAATTGAAGTCCGAATTCATCATTTTGTCAGAATTCATTATTTCGCTGAACTCTTTTTACTCTGAATTCATTAATTGTAGAGAATTGTTATAAAACAAACCTAACCTAACCTATAGAGTCCTACGGGATAACCATTTCAATGTTCCTGAATAATTAATGGTTTCTGAGAAAAAAAGTTCGGGGAAATGATGAATTCTGACTTTAACTTTTATGCCAATAGAGCCGTTCCCATTATTTAGATTTAAGATGATAATGCATGAAAAGTGAACAAAAGTACAGTTAAGAAAGAAAACTTATATTAAAAAAAATACGATTTAATTTGGTTTTGCCAGCCATCTTCGTTCCCACCCCCGGAATCATCAAGCATCGCCGTTAGTCAGTCTCACGTCAATAAAGTGCTCTGTCTACGTCAAAATATTCTTTAACATGCTCGATTCCCTCAAAATAACGTGGATGTGCCGCGTATAACTAAGAATAAGTGTTATCGTACAGTTTATGCGGCCCGATTTACGGAATATGGCTTCGTTTACCAGATAAATTGGATGTGGTCACGTGACAGATGACGACGTTGGCTGCTGGAGGAAGTTGAGCAAGGGCGGAGCGATAGAGAAGGTGGCATTTTTTATTTATTTAATACTAGCTATTGCCCGCGACTCCGTCTGCGGAGATTTCGTTCACCGTCGCTATCCCGCGGGAACTATGCAATTTATTGCATTAAAAACTATTCGATGTGGTTTCCAAACCAAATCTCATCTAAATCGGTGCAGCTGTTCAAATGTGAACAGGTAACAGTCTGACAGACACAGAATTATTTTCGTGTGTATAATCTAAGTACCTGGGCGACCGAGCTCTAGCTAGTCTAATATATAAAAATCTTGTGTCACGGTGTTTGTTATCGAACTCCTCCGAAACGAATTGACTGATTTTTATGAAACTTTTTTCTCCACATTCGGTATCGGTAAGTCTGAGAATAGGACGTAGCTTATTTTTTTTGTACCTACCCCTATTCTCCGTGGACGGAGTCGCGGGCACAGCTAGTATTAGTATAGAGATTCCAGAATTCTACTGAAGTCTTCATTAACGAGGCAATAACGCTACTTGGTTCACCTAAAGCAATCGCCGAACTTATACTCACTTTAAAATTAGGAGAACCTTTTAACAAGGGAATATAATTTTTATGTCCTTAAGTATTTCTATTTCTACAGAAATTCCTTTTTTGTTCTGTTGCCCTTAAGTAAAGATATAAAACCTTAGAATTTAATTTAAACTTCGCAGACTTTTTCATGAAAGTCATGAGACTATTCCGTTTTATTTTTAAGCAAACTTTTAAATCCTAATTCTTATATTTTGCGTCAAAGTTCAATTTAGTGTCTCTCCGCTCAGAGTAAAGTAATATATTACACAAAGCTAGAAACCATAGGGATTTGAGTTAAAAGGGATGACTCCAACTTCTTGCGCTCAATTTAGTTGCGAGTTTTTTTTTACTATTATGTTGCAGCTTATACGAATACGTCCAGCCAGCATCAAAAGTAGCTGGTCACTTTTGTACCTTTTCGCTCTACAATTAGGTGCAAAACGTCATACTTAATTGAAAATTATGTTATTACGACAAAGTACAAAAACGACCAGTTACTTATGATGCTGGCCGTCCAAAGAAACTTAGAAAGGTAAAGCATTCATAGAACCATTTGGTTGCCATGTTAGTTAACTACACGTAATAATAAAATGAGAAAGTTTGTGAAATTGTTTGGATGTTTATATGTTTGAATGTTTGTCACTGAGTGGATTTAGATAAAACTGGGCGTACATATATACAATTACGGGCCGTAGGGTGCGGAATGTGGTTCCGCACGTACGCACAAGGTCAGCATTTGCTAGAAGACAGCTGGCTGCTCAACCATCAAGACTATATAACTTTCTTAATAAAGAGATGAGTATTATGCTCCGTGACCTACTATGAACTGAAAAATAAAGTTAATTATTGGTTAAAAACCAAAAACTACTATGAAATTGAAAACTTATTCCAAAACGTTCAAAACACTGACACGTAGTGTGACCGGGGCCACTTTCTGAACAATAGTTATTTTATTTATATACACCAACACACACACACACACACACACACACACACACACACACACACACACACACACACACACACACACATACACACACACACACACACACATACACACACATAAATTCGATTGCATGTTAGTCTAAGTTATATTTTTGATGCTTGATTTTATTTGTTTTTATTGGTTTTTTATTTGTAGTGGTAGAGCCATGTTGTAGCTAGCCGCTGCATCACGAATGGGCTGGCTCGTCCGGGGCAGTACCACCCTCTCACAGAACACCGGCGCGAAGCAGCAGTAATCCTGCTTGCGTTTCGTACGGTCAGTGAGAGTGCCGGGGGCCCAATACCTCACCCCTTCCCTCTCCCCCTCCCTCTCCCCCTTCCCCTATTCCCTCTCCTTTAGGGCCGACAACGCACTGGCATCGTGTAAAGCGCTGCGGGTGTCTATGGACAGTGGTGTTCATTTAACATCAGGAGACCCACTAGTTCGTTTGTCTGGCCTATCTAACATAAAAAAAAAAAAATTATATTTTATTTTTATTTTTATTTTCTATTTGAGCTTGCTATTTCAAGTAGGTATATATATACATAGTAATTTTAATGTTTATTAATTAATTAATTTGTACAAACTGTAATAAAATAACTCTAACTGTAATAACGGAAGAAAGGAGCCTCTTAATACAGGTATTTCATACTTAAAAAGAGGTGCCAACCACTATCAACATTCTGTACTTTTGATACCATTAAATGATTTTGGTTTTAAATATATATATTATATATATCGATCTGGATTGATACTTTCGTTCAAACTTTGGTTTTTGTAATATTAGTAGAATCTAATATATAAAAATCTCGTTTCACGGTGTTTGTTATCGAACTCCTCTGAAACGGCTTGAGAATAGGTCATAGACTATTTTTTATACCCCTATTCTTCGCAGACGGAGTCGCGGGCAACAGCTAGTATGTATGTATGTATGTATGTAAAACTCTTTATTGTACGTAAAACATGAAAAATAACAGTTAACAAGAAAAACAGATGTACAAAGGCGAACTTATCCCATAAAGGGATCTCTTCCAGTTAACCTTTATTAGTAACCTTTGCTAGTATTAGTAGAATAATTTATAGTTACAAAAATTCATAAAAAAGTTTAGTTAAAAGATAAGGCAGGACTTCGTTGTTACAGTTACTTAATGGGGTACCGCGTTTTTCGCGCGAATCGATTTTGGGTGGGCGATTTTGGGCGTGGGGCCGCTTGGGGGAAGCACGATGGCTCAAGATAGGTTGGTTGGACTGCGCGTGTTTTTGGGTATTTTCATCATATTACTAAAACAAATACATATTTTAAAAATGTAGCAAAACTACGCCCTAGAAAACATCTTGTTTTATTAACATTCAAAAAGTCATGACCTTCCGTGCAGGATATTAGCGTTGTACTACGAGTTTAATTTATTTTTTAGAGACGACTTTGGATTTTTTTTCTATCGAGCGAACTACAAGTAATCGTGGTTCGAAAAATACTGGTCGCCAGAGTGAATCCTCAAATATCTTACATATGAATTTCAGGACTATAGCATTGCTAGTAATGATACAGCACGAGTTTAAATGATTGCAATAAATGCGCCAAAAACACGGTGCTCCCTTAACTACTACTTTGTTAAACCCATCAGTTCTGACGCCAGTAGTAATTAGACAACAATGTATCGCACAAGGATATAATAGCTTATTATTCCGTACTTATGTTATTTACGCGGAAGGGGTCCATTTCCGTATCACGCGTGATTGATAGGGGTTTTCTATTAATAAGGTAAGTAATTAGTTTCCTGATTATACTTCTTGTTTTTTCTTTTCTTAGCAAAGATAGCGGCAGTTGTGATAAGAATAACGCAACGGGACTTTAAAAGTACCAATGAAAGCCGTGGTGGCCTAGTGGTTTCACCTATGGCCTCTCAAGCAGAAGGTCGTGGGTTCAAATCCCGGCTCGCACCTCTGAGTTTTCGGAATTTATGCGCGAAATTACATTTGTAATTTCCATGAGCTTTATGGTGAAACATGCATACACCTGCGAAGAAATTCAGTGGTGTGTGTGAAGTTCCCAATTCGCACTGGGCCCCCGTGGGAACTACGGCCCAAGCCCTCTCATTGAGATGAGGCCTGTGCCCTGCAGTGGGAGTGGGACGTAAATAGGCTGGGTTGATGATGGATGAGTTACCAATGAAATATATCTATCTCAAAAATTTGTCATCGTCATTCTTCTCTTCTTCTAGTGCCCTTTCAATTCTGAAGGTTGGCCGTTAGCTTCCTGTACTCCTCCTAACTATCAGCAACCTTCCAGAACAACTCTCCGACGAAGACGACGCCCGTCCACTCCCGGATGTTCCGCAGCCACGAGTTCTTCCTTCGCCCAGCGCGACACTTTCCCTCCACATTCCCCATCATTATCAACTGCACATTATCATCATGAGCTGTATCTTGAGCACATTATCATCATGAGCGTCATCGTCATTATAAGCTACTAGCTGATGCCCGCGGTTTGGCCGCGTTTTATTTTTTCTTTCATAAGAACCTTCTCCTGACAATAACAAACGCAACAAAAAAAGAATTATCCAATTTGGTGCAGTCGATCGGAAGTTATGCGCGTGCAAACATTTCGGTGATTCATTTTTATTTATATTATAGATTAAATTAAGCGAATTTGATCTTGATGACAATTTTATAGCTGCTTATTTTTTTTTAAAAACTTTGTTTATTGTGTTTAGTATAAAATTAACATCTCTCACACTATGAAACTCTCATCAAAATGATATTAGCTTAAATAATCATAAGAACGCGACCAAAACGAAGAGGAATGATAGAGTAAATTATAAACTATAGAGCTTATAAGCTGCTCTATCATTCCTCTTCGTTTTGGCGTTGATTTGGGACACCAGTGAATATGGCTAGATGTAAATGACAAGCATATTATACTCGTACATCTTAACGTCTTAGTAACAATCGATCGATGCGATAGCCTATTTCAATGGAATACGTCACACGGGTGTCTGACAACCCCCTAACCCACCCCCCCTCCAAATGCGGACTCAATACACCACAATTAATATCGCAACCTATTAAATTGAACTATTTGGGCCGAAGAGTGGGAGAAAGCGATTATAATAAAACTTTACTGCGTCAAAAAACAACGGGAGTGAATTTCTTTCTTTAGCAGTTTGTATAAAGAGCAAGCCACACAGAAGAGACGTGGGACGGGGGCGCGTTGCAGTGGCGGCGCCCCTTGAATCAGTTTTCATACTAAATGTATTGGCTACGTGCACGACGGTGGCGCCGCGTAGCGTTGACAATATTTACTCCGAATTTACTTCTAATTTTCGCCATGTTGTGCGCTGCGATCGTTTTCTGTACCCCTACCCGCTTTGCACATAGCCATGGCTACGTGCACGACGGTGGCACCGCGTAGCGTTGACAACATTTCCTCCGAATTAACTTCCAATTTTTGCCATGTTGTGCGCTGCGATCGTTTTCTGTACCCCTACCCACTTCGCACATAGCCATGGCTACGTGCATGACGGTGGCGCCGCGTAGCGTTGACAACATTTCCTCCGAATTAACTTCCAATTTTTGCCATGTTGTGCGCTGCGATCGTTTTCTGTACCCCTACCCGCTTCGCACATAGCCATGGCTACGTGCATGACGGTGGCGCCGCGTAGCGTTGACAACATTTCCTCCGAATTAACTTCCAATTTTTGCCATGTTGTGCGCTGCGATCGTTTTCTGTACCCCTAACACCCGCTTCGCACATAGCCATGGCTACGTGCACGACGGTGGCGCCGCGTAGCGTTGACAACATTTCCTCCGAATTAACTTCCAATTTTTGCCATGTTGTGCGCTGCGATCGTTTTCTGTACACCTATCACCCGCTTCGCACATAGACAATACAGGGTTATTTGTAATTCACTAGCATCCTTTTAACCCTAAACTCCTACCACTTCAACAAATGTTTTTTGTTTTACGGCTTTTGTCATAACTTAATATTTTTGGTGTAATAACGTTTTGAAAATTTGATTCTGCCTTTATATTTACGATACTCTGTGTATTTGTATGGGAAAAAAGTGCTTCATTTTAAAAAGTCGTAAAACAAAAAACATTTGTTTGAGTGATAGGAATTCAGGGTTAAGAGGATGTCAGTGAATTAAAAATAACCCTGTAGAAGCGACAAACGACGCGGACTGCGACGCGCCCCCGTCCCACGTCTCTTCTGTGCGGCTTGATGAAGCCAACCGCTTCGAATACTAACCATATGAAATTGAAATTGAATTGAAGGGGGTAGCACCCCGCCTGGATGTTCATTGGTTAAATGGAGATGGAGGATAATCAATGTGTTTAAATAAGGCTGAGATATCCCTACTCACAGAAGAATGCGCTGCTATACCCACATTCGAACAAAATACCCGTTCGTAACAACTGCGCTGTCGGCATTGCCTGCCGGCTTATAACTTGCCATGTAATAGGAATTCCTATGGAAGGAGAACCAACTCTTACCTAATGCCCGTGACACTGAACACCCTCCCAAAGGAATTGCTAAACAAAGTTAAAAACACTGCCACCAACCCCATAGAATGTAAAGAAATACAAAAAAAAACTACCTGGAGAATGACAGTAAATATGTATATCTATGCACCTACTTTAGTTTAGTTAGTTACTTAAAACTTATAGTGAAAATATACGGATCATTCACGTCTTAAAACGAGTTTAACTCGACATGTTTTGGTCACGTCAGCGAGGTTAATAAAAAAAAAGGGAACCCTCTATTATTTTTCATACTTTTTCCAATCTTTCTAACGAAGAATCCCCGAAGTACAAAGCGTAGCTATAACAGTCCCCGCGCTCCCCTCAACCCTTGCACTGCGCCCAATCGCGCGGCACAAACAAACGACAACTGACCCCAATTAAAGTCCAATGACGGGACAAAAACAACCTCACGTTAACCCTGCACGTGCTGGCAACCCCAATTTGCATTATGGTCGTAATGGCCCGCGTTTATCTGACCGTTACCCGTCTATGATAAGCACTTGGGGGGTTTAGTGTGATTAGGTTTTAAAACGTCGTGTACCTATACTAAATCTAATCTTATCTTAATCTAGCTAATTGATCGTTTTGAAAAGTCGCTGTCTCGCTCCAACTCCTCTGTATAGGTTCAACAAGAAAGGGTCAACTGCAGCTCGAACCATTTTTAGGGACATAAAATTGATCAAAACAGTATTTTGTAGTCCCCTATTTTCTCCTCAAAAACTTGACCAATAGTAATATTATTTTCAAAAATACTTAGAGGAAGGCTTTAGCTATGCCCCTATGTTTTCGTTTTTTTCTTATTAAAAGTAATTTTTTGATGAGTGTCTGAAATGACGTTGAGATTGGCTAATTTTCATAGTTTTTGAAGGCTTATATTGTTTATGATAGGTTGAAATATGGAAAAAAAACATGGTCATGGTCATGGTCATGGTGGTGGTGGTACGGTCATGGGCATGGGCCGATAATAGTAGAAAAATATTACAGTAGTAGATTTTACAGTAGAAAAATATTTGCTTTCATGCCATTACTAGGGAGAAAACAGGGGAAGTACTACCTACGTTTGTATGGAGAAATGTTTTTCGTCGTATCCTCCACTGCACGCTGCGTAAGTCTTAGATCAGTTACTAAATGAACTGCATACCAACGACAAAGTGACCGCAACTGCCGATCACCCATACATTTTCAATGCAGTTCCATTGTATATTTAAACATTATTTGTAATTAGTTGGTGCAAGTATATTTTAGTAACTAAATAAACAAATCACCGGTTGAATCATACTGAACCGAATCTATCAAAGCTTCGGAAAGGTCTAAGATATACTTTATGAAACTCCACTCTAAACGTACTCATAAAAATATTATATTGACAGTGCTCTCAAGGCAAGCCTTCCTACGTTTTCAATACTTTTTGTGACAAATCAAACACACCCATGACGTAAATATTTACCTCCAGCAAAAATCGGTTCCGAGCTCCAACATAATAATATGATAAACATTCTCGCACTTTTCAGGGTTTCTTGCCCGAAAAGTAATAAACGGAACCCCATTATTTTCGTTACTCTGTACGTCTGTGTGTTCGTCTGTCACAGAACTGTATATCAAGAACCGTTACAGATAGAAAGCAGAAGATACACATAATGATTTTCATAAAAGTGCGAAGGAAAACATGCAAAAAAAATAAATTACTTATCTTGTCTCTAAACACTTAAATTGAATAAAATAATGGCTACCCGCCAATACAGATTGTAACTTTTTTCGAGTCGTCTACCATAGATAATAATTTGCTAAGACCTGTGTGTATGGTCATCATCATCTTAATCAGGGTAAACATGATAAAAAATAATTATTAAAATTTTGCAAAACAATTTGATATAAATTTAAAATATAAAAATAACGAAGTTTATGAATCGTAGATAAGTTTTGTGTTGTAAAATTGGGGTATAGCTAAATTTTAAAGATAATAAATAAAACGTTGGCTTACTTGTAACCTTCTTAGTCTGAAACCTACTAAGTTGTTTGCAAATTTTAAAACTAAAGTTATAACTCCCTGGGGAGGAAAACTATTCGTAAATCCATAACTCCCGTAAGAACAATTTAGGCGATTGTCCTTTAGTATACAGGCACGGAGTGTGATGAGATGAAAATAACTACTATAATATTGGTAAGGATAGTAACGATTATTTCAACCCATGTTTTAATTATAATAATTTTGCAACCTACACACAAATACTTTGGCACCTGTAAAACTCAGTGTAAAACGCAGTGTAGGTAGGCCTCCAACAAGATGGAGCGACGACCAGGTTAAGGTTGCGGGATCGTGATGGATGCGGATGGCACGGGGCCGATCTGTTTGGCGAGCCTTGTGGGAGGCCTATGTTCAGCAGAGGAGGTCTTTCGGATGAAATGATGATGATGTAAAACTCTATTCTAGCAACATTTCTGATTAAGATAAATAAAATTTTCGTAGCAAGTAATCATCAATCTGGCTATTGGAACAGTAAGCCGCTGATTACACCACTGACGTCCTCCCACCCCGTGAAACATTTATAAGATGCGGGCTCGTATCTGTCTCGTTCTTTTTTCTGTGGTTTAATAAAATTCTAGCCAGTATGGAGTAGAATGCTCATTTTCACCTTACTTCGTACTAATCTTCTTACTTTTACTAATATTATAAATGCGCACGCTCATTTTTAACCCCCGACACAAAAAGAGGGCTGTTATAAGTTTGACCGCTATATGTGTGTGTGTGTGTCTGTATGTCAGTCTGTGGCATCATAGCTCGTAAACGGGTGAACCGATTTGGATGTCTTTTGTTTTTATTTGAAAGCCGGTTTCTTGGCGATGGTTCTTAGACATGTTTCATCAAAATTGGTTTAGCTGTTTCAAAGTTATCAACTCTTTGATAGCTGCGAAAGGGATCTTAGACGCATAATGGACATTTACTTTATTTTCATACATTTACGTGGAATCAAATTGCGTTGGGGGTTTTTGAAATTTTTAATTTAAGTTATTTTGTACTCTGAATGCTAATATTCTGTCTGTGCTGTTGTTCCTCAGTTATCCGCCTGTTCCGAAAATAGTAATATAAGCTTTTAAAGCGCCGTTTTAAAATGACTATTTTTTGTTTAAATCTCAACTTCCTTCATCACGAAAGGAATCATGTCTGCAATGAAAAGTTATACCATCAAAGATTTTATTGGTCAGACTCTCACTGTTAAAATTTTATCCCTCCGCATATTCCTCAGGAAAATACCTAACGAATTCACGGCACTTTATGATAAGGAGATCATAAAGGAAAATTAGTCGAGAAAAAAAGTGTCACACCAGCAATATAAATGTAAAGCACCCAGTCATTTGAGCCGGGCAGAAAGCTAATTTTGTCTTATGTATATTTCATGAAAACTGAATAACATACGGACACATAGATTATCCGCCGTCTACGGTGTGCTTTGCATCTTTTTGTACTTTCTTCTGATGGTTTCCCGGCTGCTACATAAAATATGAGTGTTAATTTGGGCGTGAATTTCGACCGCGGAATTAGGTTTTGCGTGATCTTTACTCGACCTCGTTTGAACTTTATCATGGGCAGGGCGATTTTTTCGTACTTAATAAAGAGAGGAGAAAAACTAGTTTTTCGTACGCTGGGTCTGAGGATACGACATAACAAATGACTGCGGAAAAAAAAGTCAAGATCGCGTCCTTTCCGTTGACCAGTAGAAGGTGACATTTTAAACGTAATACACTAGCTTTATTTATTAATGCTATACATTTACTCAATTGTTTTCAATAGTCCAATATACATTGAGTTTGTAACTTAATTTCAACGAAGTATGATAATCCTAAAATTTTGCAGACCGATTTTTCTCTTATAAAACTATCCAACCGTTGTGCGGAAAAAGGTTTCACTTGAAAGTCAATATAATACGAAGATGGTTTTAAACCACTATTTAAAACAATCCATTACGTAGATTCAGTCATGAGTCGATTGCGCGGACGAGGTTGCCGGCAAAAGCTAGTATTCTTCTTCTTCTTCTGTATAGAGTACTTCGATAATGCGACGCGTGAAAGTCAATTACAAATATTGCATTGGGCTGGTTACCCCGAGGCCATAACTGTTGGTTGTTCATGTTTGTTTACATTTAGTTAAGTACCTTAACATTTCTAGTATAGGTACTAGATTATTGGATTATCGCCGGACTTCCATAAGTATAATAAATACCAGCTCAATCAAATACCAGGAAGTAGTCGAAAAACAGTTTGCAAATTTTAAAACCACAACATAATTACAGTTTAAAACATATAATAAAATAAAACTTGTGTTCTTTTTATTTTTATTAAAAATTAACTATTCATATTTTAGTCTGTTCTTCTCTGCCTTTTTAAAAGCTGGTATAAGTAGGTAACTTTTTGTTTATGTAAATTAATGTAAATGATAGAAATCTCAGTTCTCGACAGCAATATGTCTCCTCAATTAGTACCGAACAGAACGCTAGTTTCTGAATTTGTCGAAATAGTACGTCGCACTATGAACGATATCCAACTCTCGGACCTGTCCCTATACAAGACGTGCGTCATACAAATACATACAAATCAAAGCGATTGTATGAAATTTCAATCATGTCCCAAGACATTATGTGTATGATACAGATGGCGCTCATGTAATATGCATGCGGATCAGATTGAACTACATATTGGCGTAGGCATTACAGATGCATACACACTATATCTTAGAATGTTCGAGAATAGGCAAACTAGGTAATCGAAGAAGAGAAGAGCTCAGCTGTTCCATTACAAAAGCCTTTGAAGTTGCTTCATAAAGATAACAAATTACTGACTGGCACTTGGCCGGTTTTTCTCCGATCCGTGATGTCATAGATACGTCAAGGGATATCCATTCCAAAATTAACCGTAATAAAGTCCACCCACTCAATTGCATCAGTTGCAGCTTTAGGCAACTTATCGTATTTAGACACGTTCGTTCTACACGACCATTTCCAGACGGTTCGAGCTAAATTAATTTAACTTAGTTTTGTGAACGTTCTAGACGTGTGGCGACGAGTTTTTCGATGTAGAGTTTTATAAAACATTGGTCATCATCATTCATCATGATTTAATAATTTAGCTCGAACCGTCTGGAAATGGTCGTGTAGAACGAACGTGTCTAAATACGATAAGTTACCTAAAGCTGCAACTGACGCAATTGAGTGGGTGGACTTTATTACGGTTAATTTTGGAATGGATATCCCTTGACTTATCTATGACATCACGGCGACGAGTTTTTCGATGTAGAGTTTTATAAAACATTGGTAATTGAGTGCATTTAGTTTCAAAATAATGTAACTTGATGACCCGAAGATGGACGTGTAACGTAAATAAGTGCATTTTAAACATAAGGGCCACTTTTGGGGGTGAATAAGAAAATATTTTTACGCAGCGGGGTTTTTTTCATCTAGTACCTAGGTATTGATATTGAAGTTTTACATGTCTATATTTCATACTAAAATACGAACTGAAACAAGGATGCACAGAAAAAAACAGAAACGTGCTTTTACCCCTACACCACAACTGGTCAAAAACAAAAAACAGAAACGTGCTTTTACCCCTACACCACAACTGGTCAAAAACAAAAAAAACAGAAACGTGCTTTTACCCCTACACCACAACTGGTCAAAAACAAAAAAACAGAAACGTGCTTTTACCCCTACACTACAACTGGTCAAAACCACCACACACACCACCACCACCACCACCACCACCACACGTAGCACGGTATGCTGAGGACTCGGGTTCGATTCCCGGAGCTGGTCTTTTTCGGTGTTTTCTCTGTGCATCCATGTTTCAGTTCGTATTAGTATGAAATATATGGATTTCACGGGATAACCGTAAAAGTAAAAAAATTAGAGTTGAAAAATAAAAAATAAAAAGATACTTCATAGGTACCAATGTTGTACTTGTGTATTTTTATACTAGGTACCAGTGCTTTTGGAAAGACCACCGTCGCCAAAGATTGCGCCGCAAGAAACTTGGCAGAAACTATTTTTTTCCAACAGTTATATTCTCGTGAGTATGTACTTTATAAAGAACAAATAAATTGTAAGAGTTACTGCCAAATCTAATGTATAAAAATCTCGTGTCACGGTGTTTGTTACCGAACTCCTCGGAAATGGCTTGACCGATCTTTATGAAACTTTTTTCTCTGTATTCGGTAGGTCTGAGAATAGGTCGTAGGCTATTTTTTATACCCCTAGGTGATATAAGGCAAAACAACGTTTGCAGGGTCAGCTAGTATACTATATAAAGTACAAATTATCTAATGAATTTGAACCTTAAATATGCTTAAATAATTTCTAAAATTACAAAACTTATGAGTTTCATCAGGCTCTTACGCACTTAGAAAAAGTCGGGGCTCAGGGGGATATTACAATTAACTTAACTATTAGTAGAACTATTGTATCTCCTATTTATGTTGTACCCAACAGTATCATTACTAACATCAATCTATTCAAATACTTCTTTCACAACCTTTGCAGGACCTATTCCTTTGACTACCGTAAGCACGTCCAATGTAAACATCAAACGTATTCAGACTTCATTAGTGACAAGAACCGTTGGTATTGGTACAAAGAAATATAGCTATTTTAGAACTATGTGCTTCCAACAGGCTATGATATCGTTACTGGGTGAAGCGAACTGGAAACTGGGTGGCAAGCTTTGTAAATTAACTGGGATGTAAAGGTTTTCAAAAGTTTTTTTTTTACTTGAAAAAATATGTTAGTTTGTTTAAGTCAAATTTGCAAATTCAATTTGACCCACTTGCAGTAGTCGGATTGACTTGAAATCTGATATTCACACATAGGTTAACTAACAACAATAGGTTAATAGGGTAACTATAACATCGGGGCTTTTAAGAAAAGGGTTTATACTTACTTTAAAGGCCGGCAACAGATTGGCGACTCTCTTTAAGTTGTTAATATTTATGGGCGGTGGTGAACATTTCCCATCAGATGACCCTCTTGCTCGTTTTCCTCCCTCTCACAATAAAAAAAAGGTTAGATCAAAAATACGAGTAGAACAACAAAAAGTACATTCAGCAGAAAATTTTGTATTAAAAAATGTTTTTTACAAAACCTTATTTTTGTTCTAAATAAAGGACAGTTAAATGATATAATTTGTAGAAGAATGCGTCTAAAGTCCGATAAGAATATAAATAATAAGATGAGGGTGACGTTTTGTTTTCCTCGTTGCAGTCACATTTTTATGTGAATTACGTGATTGTGGTAACATCGAACTGATTCTTTATCATTTAAATTTTAAAATAATTTAGATCAGGCTTTTTATAAGCACAACTTTATCGACGAAGTAGATTTTATACAGCGCAACGCGGAACCGATCACGTTTGAGATCTTTGCCCAACAGTGGGCGTCTTTTGTCTGATGTTATGATGATGATGATCAGCTTTTGTACAAATTTAAAACAAATTCACGCTTATTTCTTCAAGTTACTAACTAACTATTACGATTTTACAAATCCAACTTCCAAGAATAATAGTTTTTTTCTGTTTTAATCAAAACTTTAGCACGGCAATACTGTTAAAAAACAGACATCAAGTTCTACGCGAAACAAACTTATCTATTCCGACAAAGCTGGCTCCACTTTCAATACTTCTCGTGGAATTTCCATTCCACAGCGGTAGTTCCGGAGTTCGCCAACTGCACGTATATCTTGGTTTTGCATCGTTTGTGCTACCTTTGGTACTTGTATAGATGTATCAAAGGCAGATAGGATCCTTGATTACAAAACGTACAGGTTCATTTGCAAAGGCGCCTTTATATAGCCTCATCAAGCGTCCGAAAGCCGATTTGTGTTCTTTACGAAGGACTATAGTTTTGTTACAGTCTATACCGATGAATGATTGACAAAGATTGATTTGTAACATAAAAATAATACTCTAACATCAGTTTCTAAATTTGGATGACTACGATTTGTAATTTTTAATTTTGATTCTATTTTATTGTTACAAATTTCATTAAAAATATTAATCTAGACACGCGGTAGCATGTCAAGCCAATATTTTTCAATTCTTTCTTCAATTCTCTCCCTCTCCCTTTCTCCCCCCTCTCTCAAAAATGTTGCGCCCTTTCGATTTCAAATTATGTTTGTGTTGTAAATATTGACATGTTTAACTTTTAATGTTTTCCGATAAATCCTGTTTGAACATAATAGTTAGTAAGTAGGTAGTCTTTAATTGAATAAAATGTTTTATCTTTAAGCCAGTGATATAATTTAAGTCCTAATTTACTCTGGGGTCGAATAATAAAATAACTTCATATCAACGACATTTCGCTAGAGATATCGAATTGTCATTCACACAAACTATAAATAGATCAACTGACAGCCCGAAGCCGAGCCGCAATGTTTCCACGGCTCACACGTCGGCCGCCTTAGACTAAACAATAAAACAGAAGCCCACCTTTATCCTCCGGAGGCCCACGAAAATTTTGTTTCAATGAACTTTAACCTTTATGTCAGTTTTGAGTGAGTTCGATATCACATTAGAAGTCAGTCCTATATAAAGGACTAATTCTAATGTGACATCGAACTCACTCATAAGTGACATAAAGTTTAAAGTTCATTGAAACAATATTTTCGTAGGGCTCAGGAGGTTAAATTGGATGAGCCGTTCTTGAATCAATTCTTAGGTATGTTCTCTCCGCTCATGTCATGTCTACCAGTCTTTATAGGTCGCACACACGCATGCACGCCGCATGGAAAGACCTCAACAAGATGGACCGACGATCATCGGTCGATCGGTAAAGGTGCGGATGGATATATCGGGTGCGGGCAGCGTAGGATCGATCTTTCTGGAACACTTTGAGGGATGCTTTTGTCCAGCAGTGGACGTCTATTGGCTAATATGATGGTAATGATTCTCACACTACGTGGTGCATAAATTTGCTCGGTTGTCGCTTTGGTTCTGCGCACACTTCTCTCAGTATCCGGAGATTGTTACGTGGCTTCTGAGGCCGTATTGTTTAACGCGTGGGCGCTCGCCATCGTACTCACTAGGTATAATCTTTCTACTCTCATCCTATACTGTGTGTCAGCAAAAAGTGATGAAAACAATTGTGATTCCAAGTGTGTTAGAAAATAAAGCCTCTGTACGCTTATGGTCTAACGCGTGGGCTTTTGCTATCGCATTCACTATTTCTTTCTGTCAAACGGTATAAGCCGGTAACAGAAAAAGGTAATAGATTAAACCACTTTTTTGTGTTTTTTACTCTGCCCGCGGTTGTTCAAGTGACGTCTTCATACTGTTTTATAGAATAATGCTTAGGTTGACCAAGGGACAAAATTTGTGTAACCATAGCAACGGGTGATAGTAAAAAGTCGATTCACCCAAATGCGATCCCGAGCGTCTGTGCTAGACAATACAGCCTCTGGTTTATTCTATATCCTAAGTTAGCGGCATAACTGGAATACAACCACAATCCATATTTCAGTTTTTCAGTTCACGTGCGCCTTTCAGATGCCACTGGGGTTCCGTCTGGAATCCACAGTGGGGCCATCTAGAAACGTGCGGGGAAGATTAGGGATGGCTTTTTTATAGTACTTTTTGCTGTGTTTTGATGGAACCGTTGTTATTAAAACTATTACTATAAGTAGGCGGCAGAGGACTCCATTGCATTTTTTTTCATACTACATCACGCCTCCTTCCCAGCAAAGGGATAGGCAGAGACTATTTGTTTCCAACTGCTACCTCCTGACATAGATCTTTCGCTTCTACAACACTCAGTCTTTTCATATATGGTTTCGGGACTTTCGGGTACTCTTGACTTGACCTGCTGTTTCTTCAAGACATCCCCAATCTGATCATGGCATTTTTTTATATTAAGTACCAACGAATTAAGAATGTGCTGCTTGTAAAATGTGCAACTTGGAAGGACAGTACTTGGTTAGTACTTTTTTCCTACAAAAATTCTATGACAAATTTCACAATTCTCTTAACTATTTATACTTAAGTTAAAAACAAAAATGTTTAATTCGTAATGACACGTATTTTAATACTAAATAAAATAAGAACACTACCAAACAATTGAAAATGTCTAAAAAAAATTGCCAGTGGTTTTATATTTTTTTTTTGTATAGAAAAGTCAATTATAAGAAACTAAAAATTAATTATTGAAACTATTTTGGTTGATGACGTCAGATTGTAATTGAGGGCTCCCACACTGCCAAATTTCTAAATCTATCTAAATGCGTACGATAAGGCAGCCCCTTTAATTATTTTTTGCGTAGTGGTACACCGTAACTAGTGTCACTTTACTGGCGCTGTCAAAGTACTAGATTTCAGACAGCGGGTCCAAATCAAACTCCGTAGTATAATCCACGCGTAAACAATTCTAACCCCACAGAATAAAGTACGACTTGGACCGGTCACGCAATTTACACCAATGTCAAATGAAGGTTATTGCTTATTTGGTATGTAATAAATTCATTACATATTATTAAAATTAAATAACTACAGAAAACGGGTTGAAAAGCATTTATCTCGAAATGGTTTTCGATTTACTATATGTTGCAAAAAAATAGACATCCCCAATTGTTAATTTTTTCACTTTCGGGTAAAACATCGATATTTTTTATTCAGTGTATTGTATACCTATCAATGTAATTCTTTCCATTTGCCCATCTTTATTGCTCGCAGCCGAAGCCAGATGTAAAGGCTAGTCACTTTATAGAAGCGAATTAATAAGCGCCTCCTTTTTTTTGAAGTCGGTAAAAATAATATTTTTCACTTCTCATGCTCTAAAAGTAGGTCAATATAGCCTTACGAGGCGGGAGTAAAGTGAGTGGTTTAGTCCCTAGGGAGTAAAAGTAATTATTTTTTTAATTCATTTCGAGTGACTTAGATAAACTCAAACAGCCAGTACTTGCTTAGTAGCAAAACAAAATATATAAAAAAAAATAAGATTGTGTGGACCATTTTAAAGACGAAAATGTTACGTTCCTAGTCTACGTGGTCTAGTTCTATGCTTGTTCCGCATAGAAGGTGGCGCCATTCTATTTTTTCCAGTTTGTGTATGGACCATTTCGCCGATGCGATTTTGTTATATCTGTGTCTGGTTGGAACTTTACCTACCGCAAAAACTTTGAAATTGTTGTAGAGCGTAAATCGTAAACGATTAAAATAAATTGATTATTCTCACAATGTCGCCAAGTGATAGTGAAAATTATGATGTCGAGCAAAGAGCAAAATACGTAATTGATAATCTTTTGCCGCCGAAATCTAGAAAGATTTATTTAAAAACCTATGAAAGTTTTATGGACTAGAGGAATATGAAACGCATTAATTCTTTCACAGAAAGCGTTTTTTTAGCATATTTTGACGAGATGTCCAAAAGATATCAATTTCTTATTTCTTATTTCTTAATCGCCAACATTGTGGAGTATTTATTCAATGTTAAAAATTATAGTAAAAATTAAGCACGGAGTGCAAATGAAAACATATGCAAATTTGATTGCATTGCTAAAGCGATTGTCCAGTGGACATAAAGGAAAAAAGTCAAAAGTTTTTACGTCTGAGGAAGTGGATTTTTAAATAACGCTCCTAATTAAAAATATATTTAGCGACCAAGGTATGTTTATGAACAATTTAAACACTTTTAACAGTTAAAGGCAACGTAAGGCAATTAAAAGTACGTTACATAAAATATATTTTTAACAATAACTTATTTACTTACAGGTTGCCTTGATTTTTGGCATAAGTGGCGCATGCAGAGGGATGGAACTGATGAACATTACTCTGGCAGATGTCGAAAGCGACAATAAATTACAGGCTGTAAATTTGCCTAATACGAAGACAAATAAACAGCGAATGTTCGTAATATCTGGAGAGTACTTGAACAAACTACTACGAGTACGCGTGTCAATATTCCCGGAATGACCATGATTTTCAATATTAAAAACAATTCAAATTGTACATTTAACTTTAAGTAAACATTTATTTTTTATTTTTTTATTAAATCTTTTTGTACTAAACTGACTATTTTTTTTTTCACAATCGAAGTGACTAAAAGTCAATATAAACCCTCGGATAAATAGACACCCTCGCTAAAGCTCGGGTGGCTAACACCTCGGGTATATATTGGCTTATTTTAGTCCCTCGATAAAAATAAACTCTTATTCCCTTTCTCCAGTCTCATATATATACATTTCTAGCGATGCCGGCCATCCATCGCGCGATACTGATTGAGATCAAAGGTGTTCAAACTTGTTACGACTCGGAACTCAAATAACATCGATACATCAGGACTCTTCGTTGCAAAACTTTTAACTAAGCAAGTCTTGTGAACTAAGTGCGAGGAATTGTATATTTGTGTTAACATAGCCGCGATTCTGATTTTAAAACTAATGGTGGTGGTAAAAGAGCCGAGTTTGTTTGAAGACTCGAGCTCAATAACATTGGATTAATTGTAAGAATCTAAGCTCACAGTTTTCAATTTCACCTAGTCCCCTCTTCACAAAATTAAAAGTCCATTAAAGGATAGATAATTCGTGTTCACTCTGACTGAAATATGTGTATATCAATTCTGCAATGGAATTCAACTTGTTGCCCATAGAATGAAATGAAGTAGATTAACCCCGTGTTTCACCATCCATTGATCAAACTTATTTGACAGATAAATGTGATGCCTTCTCTGTTTGTTTTGTTCGAATAGACGGAAGAAGAAGTAAACACACGCCTGCACGCATGCACGCACGCACGCATTCTCGCCCATGAGGCATTTAAGGCCACAACAAACCGAGAGCGCGGGGCGCCGACGGAGCGTACCCATCGCGGTCAATAACACTGAATCATATACGGTGTGCCGCGCTGCAGGCGTGTGTCACCGTAATATTTGATTCAGTGTTATAGAACGCGCTGGGCACGCTCCGTCGCCGCCCCGCGCTCCCGGTTTGTGCTGGCCTTTAAGATAAGAGAATTCATTTTATTTGTTCCTTCTCCCCGTCACAACATTTCAACTTCAAGCGACACATGTCAAAACAGGAATAAAGGAAAAATATTCCATACAAACGAAGTTGTTGGCGTGCAGGTAAATAAAATAAAACGCAACCACGATATACTAAATAAGAATTCAGATCCGTAAAAAAGTTATTCTTATAACAATCTTTACACAGCGTAAAAAAGCGTAAGAAACAAAACTCTTTGACCAGCGTGTGTTGCCAGGTGGTTGCCAGTGATGACTTATGGCACTGAGACGTGGCCGCTAAGGCCTCATAAGAAAGCTCAAACTCTATAGAGGGAGGGTGGGAGGGAGAGGGCTATGCTCGGAGTTTCTCTGCGGAACTAAAGTCACCGACATAGCTTGAAGAATCGCTAGACTCAAGTGGTAGTGGGCAGCTCGTAGAACTGATGGCCGATGGGGTAAAAAGGTTCTCGAGTGGCGTCCTCGGACCGGAAGACGCAGTGTAGGTAGGCCTCCAACAAGATTTAGCGATGACCTGGTTAAGGTTGCAGGACCGCGTTCGATGCGGATGGCGCGGGACCGATCTGTTTGGCGAGCCTTGGGGAGGCCTATGTTCAGCAGTGGACGATGATGATGATGATGACTTTAGAAACAAGTTATTTAACATGGACGGATAGACAGATAAGTGAAAACAACTGAGGCAACTTTAAATACCGCTTCATCCCATTTTTATAGCAGTGTCGTCATTGTTATGGCTATATCAAATCTCACTATCTCGCATTTGATCCCATAAACTCGCATAACGTTCAGTATAAGGGTACTCTGTACGACAAAGTCGTACAGCGCGTGGTACATAAACAGGTTTACGATCTATCCAGACTGACGGCAACCGTTGTAAAATGTTTAATACATCTGCCTTTTGATATTATAACTCATTTGCATATTCGAGCGGGAAAATGTTGTTGACACCTGAGGCGCCACCGCCGTTTGAAACAAGTGGGTTACCTTTAACGTTACACCTTTACCACGGCTAACCTCCCCAATGTTCATTGGTGAACTGAATCAATTACTTTGCCCACCCGCGACCGTACGATAGTTACGCTTATGTAAGACATGCGTGTTCATGCAGTTCCACCTCCACACTGTACAAACACACACAAATCACACAAACCCAACTATCAGCGTAGGTACGGTTGTGGTACCAACTCTGAAGATGAGCTCTGGTTGAGTTTGAAACGCGTCAGTGTAGTTTGATGGTGGTGGTTTGTGTGATTTGTGTGTGTTCGTACAGTGTGAAGGTGGAGGAACTGCATGAACACGCATTTCTTCATCATCATCATCATTTCAGCCGAAAGACGTCCACTGCTGAACATAGGCCTCCCCCAAGACTCGCCAAACAGATCGGCCCTGCGCCATCCGCATCCAATGCGTTCCCGCTACCTCCACCAGGTCGTCGCTCCATCTTGTTGGAGGCCTACCCACACCGCGTCTTCCGGTCCGCGGACGCCACTCGAGAACCTTTCGGCCCCATCGGCCGTCAGTTCTACGGGCGATGTGCCCTGCCCACTGCCACTTAAGTCTAGCGATTCTTCGAGCTATGTCCGTGACTTTAGTTCTCGCGCGGATTTCATCATTTCTAATGCGATCCCGCAGAGAAACTCCAAGCATAGCCCTCTCCATCGCCCTCTGAGTGACCTTGAGCTTCCTTATAAGACCCATCGTTAGCGGCCACGTCTCAGTACCATAAGTCATCACTGGCAACACACACTGGTCAAAGACTTTTGACTTGAGACACTGCGGTATATCGGATGACAAGATATTGCGGAGCTTCCCGAACGCTGCCCATCCGAGTCTAATTCGTCGATTGACCTCTTTCTCGAAGTTGCACCTACCCAATTGGATTGTATGTCCCAGATAGATATAGTCGTCAACAACTTCGAGCAAAGTATCTCCGACGCATTTCTTACATAAACGTAACTATCGTAAGGTCGCAGGTGGGCAAAGTAATTGTTTCAGTTCATTAAGAGGGTTTATACCTGCTGAGCTGGCAACGTTGCATTTTTGTTAGTTTTTCTCGATTATTCCATAAAAATTGAATGAAAATTAAAAATGTTTTGAATACAAATTGTTCTAATATATAAGTTTATGTGTCTACTGCAATAATAATTCGTGATAAGACTTTTATTTTCTTTAAAAACCGTTAGGTAATAATTTGTTCGTTTTTAAAGAAAATAAAAGTCTATCACGAATTATTATTGCAGTAGACACATTAACTTATATATTAGAACAATCTGTATTCAAAACATCTTTAATTTTCATTCAATTTTTATGGAATAATCGAGAAAAACTAACAAAAATGCAACGTTGCCAGCTCAGCAGGTATAAACCCTCTTAATATGGACCTCCGCAAAGTAACGCCTGATTCAATAAATTGTTCATTAGTAATTTGTAACACACATTGGCGCGGACTTTCGAGTTCAAGAGTGGACTTTTTACTGCGATAAAACAACACTGATGTGAATTGTGCGCGTAATTCGTCTAAATTTGCCAGAATGCTCCATAACATTTTTTCAGGTTAACACCCACATTACCGTTCTTAATTACAGCATGTAAAGTAATTTCCTTCTCGACTTAATGGCCCGTCATTTTCTCTTGAAACATAAATGAATTCGTGACGACTATTCGTACGTTTCACAATAGGTGGCGGTGATTTAGACTGTGAGTTCGTTGCGTCCGAACACAAAGGTACGCCATAATCACGGTTGAAAGGGCAGAGTGTATACACCGTGTGACGTTTTCAGTGTTGTGAGGGCGTGAAACTTTAATGAAATTTGGTGGTCATCATCATCATCTCAGGCTATACAGTGTGTAACTGAGCGAAAAGCAAAACTGACACCTGATTGATGGCCAAGTGGAGTATGACGGAATGGCACACTTCACTACATAGTATAAAACAAAGTCGCTTCCCGTCTGTCTGTCCCTATGTATGCTTAGATCTTTAAAAGTACGCAACGGATTTTGATGCGGTTTTTTAATAGATAGAGTGATTCAAGAGGACGGTTTATATGTATAATACGTGCATAATTGCACCCACTCAGTTTTAGACTCAAGTCGCAGAGGGCAGGCCACATCACTTGTAGAACTGCCGGCCGAAAGGGTAAAAAGGCTCTCGAGTGGCGTCCATGGACTGGAAGACGCAGTGTAGGTAGGCCTCCAACAAGATGGAGCGACGACCTGTTAAGGTTGCGGGAACAAGTTGGATGCGGATGGCACGGGACCGATCTGTTTGGCGAGCCTTGGGAGAGGCCTATGTTCAGCAGTCTTTCGGCTGAAATTATAAAAATGATGACCGTTGTACATTTCGATAATGAGACATTTTGAACCATTGAATATTTGGACTTTGTACCAAAATGACCTGTTACCCAAACACCGTCCTTAAACATCATTACTTGAGTACTCGACATTAATCCCACCGACCCTTGTAGCAATTTCAAACTAAAACGAAACATTATATTTTCCCCTTCATTTCACGGGATCGATTAATAACGACCAGCGGGAGACGTCAACTCTATTACAAAGAGGCATTATTTAATGCCGTCTAAACGCTAGGCGGTATGGATTGTACGAGGACGCGCCTGCGGCGGGAACGCTGGAAAATATGGTTAAAACTAGTCAAGTGCGAGTCGGACTCTCGCACCGAATGTTCCATCCTAATTGGTAGATGGTGTCTATAAAAATCCAGTGCTAGCAGAGCCCTGCATCTAACGGCACTTTCACACGGGCAACGTGACACGTTTGAGGATACCGCAAACCGAATGCTCGTGTGAATGTTACCACAGTAGCACGTATGCTACTAAACGGGATCCTGCAAAAAACCGAACCCGCAAAAAACGGGACGTTGCCCGTGTGAAAGTGCCGTAAGGAGGGTATTTTCTAGTAATAGTGAGGGTTGTGAAAAACATGCTGGCACTGCACGATGGGTTATCGCGATGGTCCACTATGATGGGCCAGTGTGTGGAGGGCGTAGTGGTGTCGGATGGCTCATGGCGCGTGTGATTGTCGTGGGATGGCGTCGGCATCGGTTTTTTGCCGCACGCGTTAAGATCACAACTGAACGTCGCCATCGTGTACTTAGATGCGTTGCAGCCATCGCTGAACCATCGCACCGACTATTTAATGGCCCATCGTGTAGAGGAGCTATAAAAGAGAAGGCATAAAAACGGCCGATCGTTCTGAGCGATTCTTCGATCGACAGCAGCTGATGATGCTTCGGAGAGAGGCGAAACACGTGTCGAAATTTTTATTTGTGGTGGTAGTGCTTCTCTTGGTTGTAGATTTAGTTGAGTTTGCGATGGTTAATTCTTTATTTTTTTATGCAGAAGGACGGCGAGAAAATCGCATGAAAAAGTATAGGTATTTTCAACGAAAGCGCAGCTATTTTGCTTGAGTTAACCTCACTACTTCGTGAAGGAGAAAAATATAATATATCTATCTAATACCTACCTTTTAACGAGCAATTGTTGCATATAATTATACTTACAATCAGAATCTCGGAAAGATTTCCATGAAATTTAGTATGTAGGGATTATCAGGGGAGATAAATCGATCTAGCTTGGTCTTATCTCTGAAAAAAACGCTTGTTTTTGAGTTCAGTCGCCCAAACTAAGTACCACAGCATAAGCATAAAAATATATTAGCAGCTAAAAGCATAAGTTTTGTATGTACAAAACGCGTCGTCTAATTCCGATTAAACTGTCCGTATGTTTCCACCGAGGACAACATGAAAGTTCTCTTAAGAGCTGTGATTCCATGACGCCTATTCAGCACTTTCTTAACTTAATTACAAACTCCGAGCGTATGGTTACAGATTAAAATATCTGTCAAATCTAAAATAGTTTAAGCTAAGCTAAGTAAATTAAGTTAAAAAGTTGGAACGCCTTCTTAAGCAAATTTTGGAGCCATTTTGAAAGTTTTGGTCCTTAATTTTATATTGTCAGTGTTACTCAGTGCCTAAGTTTTGTTCTAGATTGTAATTTAATTCGAAATTGTCTCTTTTCTAAAAGTGACAGTTTGAATCGGATTACGAGTAGATTGTTTTTATGAAAGTGACTTTGATATTCAATGGGAAATACTATAAAGATAGGTATAATTTACTTGCGAGTATCAAAACTAGACAAACTTTTAAAGATTTAATAAATATAGACACAAATGTCTAAAATGAAAATGAGCATAACGCCTCGCGTAATTCGAATAAGGTTCGGAAATATTTGCATTTAATCAAATACAAAACACAAACGTGTAAAAACTGTAAAAGACAAAGGGAATCCATTTTAATTTTAATCCTGGATTAACCCGATTGAGAAAATTGTGAACAAGTACTTTTGCTCGAATACGGTTTCGAATTTTCAATCCATTTTATTTCCAATATTTTAATGGATTCTGCAAAAATGGAAAGTGAGAATCCGTTTGTATAACTAAAAGGACAATGAATACATTTTAGATTTGTACGAGAGATTTGTTTTTAATTTCATAGCCTGCTGTCTACAATCGAAGTCAAAGATATTTACGCCTTAATACCTACCTGGTATGTATGTACAGTAGAGGAAACTGAATCGCGTACCAAAGTGGAACCATTACACAAAAAAAAACTTGATGATTTCTGTGGCAGACGTATGGAACGTCAACATGACATTTGCAATGAAAATGGTTCAACCTAGGCCCAATTGCATAACAAAGTACAACTACTTAATATTACAAGCGGAACTCTCGCTTCAGTTATATTAACTAGATAACTATAAATTGAAAATTTTTAAAACCCCCAACGCAATTATGTCACTCGTAGGTATGTTTGACATTAAGTCAATGTCCGTTATGCGTCTAAGATCCCTTCCGCAGCTAGCAAAAGAGCTGATAACTTTGAAACGGCTGAACCGATTTTGATGAACCATATCTAAGAACCATCGCCAAGAAACCTGATTTCTATTAAAAAAAACCGCATCCAAATCGATGCACCCGGTTAAGAGCTATGATGCCACAGACAGACAGACACACACACATAGCGGTCAAACTTATAACACCCCTCTTTTTGTGTCGGGGGTTAAAAAGGAGTTCCGTTTGTAATATAAGTTGTACTTTGTTATGCAATTGGGTCCTGGTTCGTGATTTAGTTTCTTCAACAGTACACTGTATGCAAAATGCACTGTGTAAAATGACGTGGTAGCCTATACTTCATTTAATTTAGCATTGAAAATCACAACAACATTATATTGCGTCTGGTCAACTATTTCTTACGTAGCAAATAGTACAGTACAATAGTCTGGGAGCCGCAAAATAAAATTGTTTTAATGCCACATTATTTGCGTGTCGTCAATTGTTACTCTAGTACAAATTGTAAAGAGATTACAGTTCACGAGCCGCAATATAATGTTGTTGTGCTTTCCAATGCCAAATTAAATGATGTATAGTGGTTTGACTTGACCTATGGCCTCTCAAGCAGAGTTTTTCGGAATTAACGTGCGAATTTACATTTCAAATTTACCACGGGCATTTACGGTGAAGGAGCAATCCATAACCAAAAATCCGGTCACGTGTCTCGCTTAGCTCTCCGGTGGTGGTTCTCTTAGTTGTAGGTTTAATTACGTTTAGCGTAGGCAAATTAAATTTTTAATGTGGATGAAGGACGGGAAAATTGCATGAAAAAAAACATATTTTCAAAGGTAACTTAGCTATTTTGCAAGACTTGGCCTCACTACGTACTTCGCGGAGGAGCTTAATTATTCTATCATGGAACTACGCAAAGTATCGCCTGAATCTATACTGTTGACTTTGTCCATTCGTTCTTTCTTTGCATCCAAACCAGAAACCACTTCCTGTGTTGATACTATAGTTAACGTATGTAGTTTCTCCCCCGTTTGCTATATTACGGTCCAGAAGAGCAGTCAATGTAATCTCGCCGCTTATCCGCCCGCTAGAGCTAGCGATACCGCCGTACTTTAGCACAGCGCGGATACCGAGAGCGGATAACAAGCGGATACCCATAGCTTTATTGTTAATCGCGTAATATTTCCGCGGCGGATATTGGATGCAGGGTTTTGCGCTGTGCTATTCTATTACTATTGCCTTAACTCGAGGTTTCGCATGCGTAATCAATAGCCATCGGTTACACTTTAATTCTGGCGTCAGTTCAGTCTATCATTCTGGTTTCCTATCATTCACAACTTAAAGTCAGAGGACGATGGAGAGGGCTATGCTCGGAGTTTCAATGCGGGATCGCATTAGAAATGATGAAATCCGCGCAAGAACTAATGTCACCGACATAGCTCGAAGAATCGCCAGACTCAAGTGGTAGTGGTCGGTGGGGCGGCCTCCAACAAGATGGTGTTAAAATAGTATTTTATACAATCGTTGCATAATGAAGGCTCTTAAAGTCGAGTACCGTGTTTAAGCAAGTACGAGATTTGAGATTTTAAGAGCTAATTATGTAACTATTGTATCCAATACTTTTTCTACGAGTCATCATCATCATCGTCTATCGAAGTACATACACGATCGACAGTCGGTTCGAATCGGTTCGAAGTGGTTCGAGTCGGTTCGAATCGGTACGAATCGATTCGAATCGGTTCGAGTCGATTCGAGTCGATTAAAGTCAGTTCGAGTCGATTAGAGTCGGTTCGAATCGGTTCGCGTCGGTTCGAGTCGATTCAAGTCGATTCGAGTCGATTAAAGTCGGTTCGAATCGATTAAAGTCGGTTCAAGTCTGTTCGATTTGGTTCGAATCGGTTCGAAGTGGTTCGAGTCGGTTCGAATCGGTTCGAGTAAATTCGAGTCGATTAATGTCGGTTCGAGTCGGTTCGAATCGGTTCGAATAGGTTCGAGTCGGTTCGAATAGGTTCGAGTCGGTTCGAGTCGATTCAAGTCGATTCGAGTCGATTAAAGTCGGTTCGAACCGATTAAAGTCGGTTCGAGTTGATTCGAATCGGTTCGAGTCGGTTCGAGTCGATTAAAGTCGTTCAAGTCGGTTCGAGTCGATTCGAGTCTGTTCCAATCGGTTCGAGTCGTTTCGAGTCTGTTATTATTTATTTAACACCATCGATTTCGCGTCAAATAAGAAACAAAACTTTTAAATTTTCGTAGCACAAAAAAGAACTAATGAGACGTCGTTATAAGACTGTTTCTGATTGGCCAATTACTTCACTTACTAACCAATCACGTAACAGAAGAAAAAAGTTAGTGTGTTCAAATGGAAGCAAATTTGCCAGATATTTCCAACTTTACATTGGGTGCGTTCCAGTAAGCGCTCACGACGCTCAATCGAAGTACTAAGTTCTAATTTTGAAATTATTATAGTCGTCTAGAGCGTTGTATAATAATCATTATAGTTGAGTCCGAAGTGCCATAGACTATCCAAGATTAAAAAGTATGTGATTGCAATTTTGTCTATATAGGTAAACACACAATTGACAGATTAAAATCAACGAGTAGAAAAATATTATTTTCAATACAAGCTTTTTTGCAAACTGTATTTTTTGCCCCTACTTACCATCTAGGACCAAAGCACTCCTCAAGCCGAATCAAACGAGCCCAAACTAGATGAGGCCGTGTCGTTTTATTACAGATTCCCTATTCTAGTATCAGGTATTCCTGTATCAGGCATTCAAAATATAAATGTACAGGAAAAGACACAAAATAGACACAAAAATAGAATAAAAAACTTTCGCACGCCCTCATTTCCGCACGCTTGCACGCACGCACGCACAAACTTCTCTTACATGAATGGACTAGGGGACCTATTTCTGAATACAAATACAAATACAAATACAAATAACTTTATTTCGCTTGAAATATGGTACAGAAGATGGCAAAACAATCATATATAATGGCTCACATATTTCGCCAGAATCTGGCATGCAAAATTTTACAATAAATATTACTAAACATTACAATTAAACTACGGTTCATTAAAGTGACATGTAAATTTTAACAATGATTTTAACAACTATAACTAAGCCAATTTTAACAATAATCCGCTGGTAAATCATAACTAATGTCAATTTTAAGTATTCTAATCTAAGCAAGTATGCATTCATTATTTGTCAAAAAAGGAAAAATATTCGGCTACAGAGTAGAAAGCATTTTGCACAAGCCAAGCTTTAAGTTTACGTTTGAACATTATCAAAGGCAACTGTTTGATGTCATCATTTAGCTTATTATAAATATGAATAGACATCCAAAACGTGTTCTTACCATACAGAGCTGTTTTTTGCGGGGTACAAACAACCTTTCAGGGTACCTCGTATTGAAGTTGCATACATCTCGATTAGATTTGAAGAGATCTGGGTTCGTTTTGACAAATAGACAGATTTCATATATGTAAATGCATGGTACCGTCATCAACTGCAGATCCTTAAACAACGGTCTACAAGATGTCATTATATCAACGTCACAGATTGCTCTGATGCATTGCTTTTGAGCTATAAGAGCTCGATTTGCGTGCTGCGAGTTTCCCCATAAAAGGACGGCATATCTTAGTAACGAGCAAACATATCCGTGATATGCCCGAATGGCGGCCATTTTACTGCAGATCTTTGTTAGTCTCCATAAGGCGTATGCAAAGGAATTTATTTTATTACACAATTTTTCAATATGGCTGACCCAAGAACATCTGTCATCCAAGAGAATACCCAAAAATGTTGTCTGACAGGATTCTTCAATAACTTCATCATCAAAAGATACTTTTAAGGACTGTTTTCTACCATTCCGGTTTACAAATTGAATGTATGTTGTTTTATTTATATTTACATGTAAATTGTTATTGTGTAGCCACACTATAACTTTACAGATTGCGTTATTTATATTATCATTATATTTATTTATGTCAGTACAAGGGATTATAATAGAAACATCATCAGCAAAAAGCGTGCAGTCAAACTCTGTGATATCAGGAAGATCATTGATATACAATAAAAAGAGCAAAGGTCCCAGAATACTACCCTGTGGTACCCCAACTCTGTTCACTTTAGTGGAAGACTTACATACAGTAACAGTGTTTTTGGAATTGACATGCGCTATCTGTACAAACTGTGTCCTATTACATAAATATGTCCTCAACCACTCATTTGCAGTGCCTCTGATTCCGTAAAGCTCACACTTTTTTAAAAGTATTTCGTGGGACACAAAGTCGAACGCCTTACTCATATCCAAGAAGACGGCAGTCATCGGCATGCTCTTGTCCATGTAGCCCAGGACTTTATTTATTAATGAAAAGGCAGCTAATGTTGTCGATTTACCTCTTTGAAACCCGTACTGTTGCGGCTTAATTAATTTAAATTTATCAAGAAAGGTAGTTACACGCTTATGCATTGCCCTTTCAAATATCTTTGATATCACCGGTATCAAAGAGATTGGTCTATGATTTTCTATGCTTTCTTTATTATTCTTTTTGTGGATTGGCTTAACCAGTGACATTTTTAAAGGTTCTGGAAATATACCGTTTGTGAACGACATATTTACCAAGTAACTCAACACTGGTGAAATTATAAACCACATCAAGTCGAGTGCCAAAGTACCGTAGGTACGTCTGTTCATTGATGATGTCATGTCATCATCCTTATTCTAGTGCACATTACCTGTGGCAATTACACTCAACAAGCTACTCGGAAACCGACGCACTTGCAAAATTAAAATGGCTGCGGTCTAGTGTCATTTCTTTTTGTCCACCGCTTAGGGTGGCTATGGTAAAAATGTGAGAATTACGCGACGTGTAATCCAGATTTATAGCACCAGGTAACATTGATAAGCTAAATAAATGAGAAAGGATTTTTTGGCACCCACAGTTAAGTTATATGGCTTTAATTAAGTTGATTTTTTACCGGTTTTTGGTCAGTTAATAATGTACTCAGCTACAAATTATGACTTAGTGGTGTGATAATAGTTATTGTTATATTTTAAACACGCTCAAAACTTAAACAAAGTAGACATTAAATGAGAGTGCCACTTTTCATAACTGTAACTTTTTTAACGTAAAATGCGTACTTGTACGTGGCAACAACTTTGTGCGTCAAATTTTAGCATTTTATCCAATTTCTCCATTTGAATGTCGTCACCTATAGTCTCTCTACGTCTTATTGCTGGGTACAGGCCTCCTCTCAGACTGAGAGAGGTCGGTCTTTAGTTTTCACGTGGGTTCCGCACTTATTAGAAAATTCACACACACCATAAAAATCCATCGCAGGTTTGTGCAGTTTTCCGATATGTTCCTTTACCATAAAGCTGGTAATTTTGAAATTTACTCTATTATTTTGTTTATTATTCCCAAAACAACCTTCAATTAATTTACAAACGATACAAAGAGTAGCACTGTGTTTGTTTACGTGAGTGTGTGTGCTTGTGCGTATAGGTGCGTTTGCGTGAGTGTACCTATGTGTGTATGTGTCACGGTATCGTTCATGTAATCACATCAAAACCGGGCCCAGTTTTTTACGCCCTTGCATTTTTTTTAATGTTACCTCATTAATCTTATTGCCTGGGCTTTCTACTGCGCAGGTTGGCAAGGGTTCTCAAACGCGTTCATCTTAATTGGCAGAAATAACTTGCTTTTAATTAAATTTGCCTTTGTGAGGCGCCTGTAAATGCAGCTGCGGCAGGCACAGAAAGAGGCTGTGTGAAAATGACAACATTTTTTTGAATTCGGCTTTATTTTAAGTATTACTTAGATCTTAAGTATAAAAACGAATATAAAAAAAATGATGGGAATTCGATCTAGGTTTTACAACTGTTTGTTTTGTTAATGTATTTATTTCTTTTATTGAATTAAAATTAAAATTTAATTTTTATTTTTTTTAGGTAGGGTAATTCCGGGTTTCAAGTACCGCGATCCCGGGATTCCGTTATTTTTTTAAGTATAAACCAATCCCGGGATTGAAATCTCTAGTTAAAGATTAATCAAAAGAGTATGTTTTAATTGGAAAAAATATTAATAATATAATATCTATTTTTATAAAAAATAATTCTCATTAAACTTGGTCACGGCATTAGTTGAGAATGACTTTACGGATTTCATAAATTTTTCATGTTGTTGCCTGCGCTAGGGATCCTAGATGAAATAATGGATATTTTACTTTAAAAGAATTAGAGTCCGAGAGTGATTTCAAAAGAATGAAAGAATGAAATAAAATTAAAAAAATTAAATTTATAACTCCCGATACAAAAATCTATAAAAAGTAAAAAAAATATCTCTGCTTTTTAACTTCAATAAAAGAATCTATTAATTTTTTAAGATGGGCCTCACCGTCGAAAGACCGCTAAAATGAAGAAGTAAGTACTATACATAATATAGTATATTATAGTTTTTTTGGGTCCGGGATTATTTAAAAATAAATATTTTTCATTATTGATATAGCTACTGCTGACCGTCGGGCGAAGATTAGGTACATCCAGCCATTAATTTGTGAGTATACTGACTGATAAATGAAACGAAAGCGTCATAAAAATAAACTACATAGGTATATATTTCGTTTTAATAATCAAATCAATCAACGTAAGCTCAAGCCTTTATTTAAATTAAAGCTAGCACAGCACTGCCTGATCTCCGAGGACCAAATTCCATCATCAATATCATCCATCATCATTGCATCACTGAGGGCACAGGCCTCATCTCAGAATGATAGGCCGTAGTTCCCACGCGGGCCCAAAGAGGATTGGGAACTCCACATACACCATTGAATTTCTTCGCAGATGTTTTCCTCCACCGTAAACCTCATGGCATGGTAAATTTCAAATGTAATTTTGCAGATAATTTTTGAAAAACTCATAACTTTGGTTTTAACTGTTAATTCGCTTTGTAAATAAATAAATAATAAATAAATAAGTAATTAAATAAGCCCGGGCTCGAACTTACCCTAATAAATAATTTATGTTCTCCTAAATATTCATTTTTACCTAAAACATGTAATATTATAACGTAGCAACGCCATTTGCCTGTCAGGTGTTGTTTCAATTGAACCTGTCAAAATGGCGGAGCGACAATGACAGCTGTCAGTCAGAGAGCATATTTCCGATTGTTTCGTAATTCGATCGGAAATATGTCAATGTGGGAGTTCGAAGCTGCTAGCGTGTCTTTCTCAACCTCGAGATTGGCAGGACTAGTACTGATGGAGCTATATTATTAAAAAAATTAAATTGAAATATGGAAATTGGAATTTGGAAATTATTTTACTATACACCGTGGTTAGGGCAAATGCGCCAGAGTCATAAACCAGATTTCTGAGCCCCTCAGAAGTAAAAAAACACATGAGCCTGGAGTTTAATCAGCATAACTTTCCTTTTTTTTTCAAACAAAATAATACCTACTTATTAGTAATTTCGAACTTCAAAATTCTATAATATCTCCCAAACTTTGCTGAGTGGAGACCATTTCGGCTTCACATCCTTATTTGTTTGTTTTTGTATTCTTTCTCATTTTGTAAATTATTTTTTGTTATGATGTGTTGTCTGAATAAACGTTTTTAGGGTTCCGTAGTCAACTAGGAACCCTTATAGTTTCGCCATGTCTGTCCGTCTGTCTGTCCGCGGCTAAGCTCAGAGACTGTTAGTACTAGAAAACTGTAATTTGGCATGTATATATATATTAGTCACGCCGACAAAGTGGTTAAATAAAAGAAACTAAAAAAAATTTTTTTAGGGTACCTCCCATAGACGTAAAGTGGGGGTGATTATTTTTTTCTCGACTAACCCTTTAGTGTGGGGTATCGTTGGATAGGTCTTTTAAAACCATTGGGGGGTTGCTTACATGATTTTTGAATTCAGTGATTTGTTTGCGAAATATTCAACTTTAATGTGAAAAATTTCATTAAAATCGACCGTCCCCCCCCCCCCCCCCCCCCCCCCCCACCCTCTAAAATCTAAACTGTTGGGTGGAAAAATTTGAAAAAATTCAAAATGGTAGTAAATATATTAAATTTACAACGAAAATTATAGCGGCTAAGATTGCTTGGGAATTATTTGTAGTTTAAGAGTAAATAGTAGCCTAAGGTATTAAACATACCGTCACTACTTTGAAAAACTCGTATCTCAAATCAGCATGTGATCAAAACTGAACCTTGATATGCGCGTAATAAAGTTCACTTTGCCAGATTAACGATTTTGATATACGAGCTTTTTTCAAAGTATTGACGATACCTAACTTGGAAGATTCCGTACACATACGAAATCCTTAGAAAAATATTATTTGATTTTTTCGTAATGGCTACGGAACCCTATCTTGGGCGTGTCCGACACGCTCTTGGCCGGTTTTCTATTCTATTCTATTCAAACTAAGTTAAATCGACCTGACTTTTTAACTGGCTACATTTTTAGCTTGAAATAACATCAGGAATCTATGTTTTAAATTTGTCGGGTTACTTGCCGGCCACGATGTATAATAAGGGACCTGGTAAACCGTAACAAAATCGTCCAAATAAATAACACGCACAGTTCCTTGCATGAAACAAACGCACAGTGGGTTGAAATGTAATTAGGTGAATCAACTTTTTTGTGTTGTTTACTCGGTCCCGGTCCAAGTTAGGTTGTCTAGGAGACAAAATTGGTGTAACTCTTTCGTGTTTTCTATGTAAACACAGTGTTTTAAAATACATATTTATTGATTCCGGAATATTTCGGCAGATGATTAGACAAGTTTGAATGAACCGAGGTGTTTTTTTTGGGTGTGTTTTACAATACCGAAGTACGAAAGACCGAATGTATTAAAACATCGAATGGGTCAAAAGACCGACACGATTTTTTTCTGAAACCGTAAACTTTTTAGAATTTATTAAAACGGCATCATACAGAACCCATTAGGTTAGGTTAGGTTTGTTTTATAACAATCTTAAAAAGTTAACGGTTTCAGAAAAAAATCGTGTCGGTCTTTTGACCCATTCGATGTTTTAATACATTCGGTCTTTCGTACTTCGGTATTGTAATACATACCCGTTTTTTTTTTAATCTTAAAATTTGGTTTCGGTTTGTTTCAAAATCAAAATAAAAAAAAAATCAAAATATCCGGCGTCAAATGCGTTACCACCATCTTGAATAAAAAATTTAGTTAATAACTTGTACGGGGTTCAGTTTATTTAAAACACCAATTTTATGTGGATATTGCGTACTTATTCATAGATAGTGGCGCCGCCTGTCATGTGTTTTCCGCACTCTCGAGCACTGTACGAACAACTTCCAATCACAAACAAAACATTTCAAAATACCCAAGCAAACAGTTCTATAAAAGCCTTTATACTCAAAGCATTGCTAAGATGAGACGTGCCTTATTAAGACCGTCCTCATTACTATATACGCCGTAAAGGTGTCTTATGAAAGAACTCAACACAGGTACAAATAAAAGTAGTGAAGAATATACCAACTTATCCATTCCGGTGGGTAAGCTCGTAACTAATACCTCCAGATACTGATTTGACGTCTTTACGAAGACAGCAGCGCCGCTGTCAGTGAGCACCGTAAGTTTGTAGTACCATACAAAGAAACAAAAGACTAGCTTCATACTTCGATGGGTCCCCGTTGTGCGTGCGTGTGTCAAAAGGAAAAAGCGACGTTCGAAATTTGAAAGGCTGTTTTTAATCATTGTCATTTTTGCAGCCATTTTTGTGAGGTTTTTATTTGGGGTTGCCGGTTTTTTACTACAAATGCTTTGGTTACGTAATGTCAGCCTTTTTTTAGACCTGGAATGGCTCAAAACTTGAAGATTTAATAATTATTATAACATTATTTCTATAGTTTTCATACTCTCAGCACATGAGCTAAGTGCCAGTTATCTATTGCGATTTTTTCTTTATTTTTGTTTAATTTTCTGGTCATGGGTGCCAAATCTTCTGGCCGTTTTTAACCGACTCTTAAAAACGAGGAGCTTCTATATTCAACTGTATGAACTTAATTGTTTCTTTGCTATATTATTAGCGTTGTGGCTTGCCACAACATTATGCTGAGTGGGGCCCAATTTATACTATTCGATATATTTTTTTAATTTGTAAATTTCCTGTCAAATGTATTTCTTTTCTGTGTTTGTATCGAATATGTGTAAATAAACATCTCTCTCTCTCTCTCTCTCTCTCTCTCTCTCTCTCTCTCTCTCTCTCTCTCTCTCTCTCTCTCTCTCTCTCTCTCTCTATTATAATGTATATTATTTTATTTTAATTAGTGTGTGTCTTTTTGTAGTTTTTATTCTCCGTATTACTTTGATTCTCATTCTACATGTTCCTTGATTAGATTCTCAAGACGCCAGGTGCATTGGTGGCGTCGGCACCATTCATGTCACGACTGCACTGTGGGACTTGGATTAGAGAAAATCGGACATTATAATTATGGCGGAACACAATAAACTATAAATAGAAAGAATAATAAAAATGGGTTTTGTTCAGCAGTGCCACACTCAATACAAGGCTAAATAAAAAAACTGCACAAGTGCGAGTCGGGCTCGCGCACCGAGGGTTCCGTTTGAACTTTTAAGTAAAATAAATCGTTAGTGATCGCAAACAAAATTGTGATGGAACAACAAATTAACGATTTTTGGATTTTTTCTTTTACTTGTGCCGTAAGACCTATCTTAGTGTCAAATTTCATGATTTTAGATCTACAGAAAGTACCTTACAAGTTTTAATTTCCCTGTGAAATGATAGAAAATAACGCTCATCTTTTGTTTGCCTTGAATTAGAAGCTTGATTTTTTTAAGCTTCAAGGAACCTCAAACAGACATAATTTAACTAATTTCAACTTGACTCGCCACGCGTTCCTGACAAATAGGGTATTGGCAGACAGAAAAACAGACAGACAACAAAGTGATATTATAAGGGTTCCGTTTTTCCTTTAATGTTACGGATCCCTAAAAAATACTAATTTAAATTTCATCATCATCATCATCATGGAAGACGTCCACTGTGGAACACAGGCCTCTTCCTTAGACCGCCACAATGAACGACATCTTATTCTTATTCACATTCATTTAGATTACAGTTCATTACATTATTAGGTGGTAGTTTTACAACATGTACAGTATTAGAATGTCAACCTATCATAAAAGTATTCATATTTTTTTACAACGCATTTACCCTATGGCGTCTATGGTACTTGCCACCTATGTATCTATGTATGTGTTCACCTGTTGCCCGCAAATCTCGCTATATCGTGAGTATGTTTCGTGTAATGACACAGGTGACCCACTTTGGAAGTCGGAATATAACACTGTTTTATAGCTGTAAATATTTTTTTCATTGTAAAATTGCCTTCAATTTTTTTTATAAAGCGACCAAACCAATGTCCCCTTTCTCAGACAAGAGAACCACTGTGCACCACAATGCGGTTAATTTGGACCTGAAAGGAGCGCTGCGTTCTGAGTGACGCTAGACGTGACGGAATATTAACAGTGTGGTTTGCATTTTAGTTACTTGTCGATAAACTAGCGGCATCGAGTGATGGCAATTTTGACAGCTGACAATAATGTTGTGAAATACTCCATTATACCAGGGGGGTTTCACTCCGCAGTTTAGGTACAGTCAACAGCAGCAGTGATCATTTATGTACCTTGTCACTTTAACGTCATGTTTGAAAAATCATACAAAATTTATTGTCAAACGATTGAAAACGACAAGGTACTGAAATGACCACTTATTTATGCTGTTGACCCTACGTTCGGCCGGCGCGCCTCGGGCAGGCGTATGGCAGTAGGTTGTCGCTCGGCATTCGGTTCACACGCTAGCCGCGTCGCTCGGAATTATTTTTCTGTGATTTTTGCAACAAACAATGACTTCTAAACGATCTTATAAGCCGTATAAAAGATACTGTTGCGTATAAAGGGAGTTTACTGAATTAATACACACTATTATCTTTCTTGATTTATATACCTACCTAAATATCGGCGAGTGGGAACCCTGTGCTCTTGGTTTCGATTCAGCGGTGGCCAACGGAATATGAACGCTCGTATCACACGATAAGTTTCAATTTCAGTTAAGGTGGTGGGGAAGCATCGGATGCGGATGGCGCAGGGCCGATCTGTTTGGCGAGCCTTGGGGGAGGCTTATGTTCACCAGTAGACGTCTTTCGGTTGAAATGATGATTATGACGAAACGAGCAAGCTGGTCATCTGATGGAAAATGATCACCTCCGTACATAAATATCAACAACTCAAAGAGAGTCACTGATCTGTTGCCGGCCTTTAAAAAGGAAAAGAAATAGGGGAGGGGGAGGGGAGGGGCGAGGCATTGAAAAGAAAGAAAGAAAGAAAGAAAGAAAAAATCACAATAGATAACTGGCAGTTAACTGATATGCTGAGAGTATGAAAACTATGGAAATAATTTTATAATAATTATTAAATCTTCAAGTTTTGAGCCATTCCAGGTCTAAAAAACCGGCCAAGAGCGTGTCGGACACGCCCAAGATAGGGTTCCGTAGCCATTACGAAAAAATCAAGTAATATTTTTCTAAGGATTTCGTATGTGTACGGATCTTCCAAGTTAGGTATCGTCAATACTTTGAAAAAAGCTCGTATCTAAAAATCGTTAATCTGGCAAAGTGAACTTTATTACGTGCATATCAAAGTTCAGTTTTGTTCACATGCTAATTTGAGATACGAGTTTTTCAAAGTACTGGCGGTATGTTTAATACCTTAGGCTACTATTTACTCTTAAACTACAAATAATTCCCAAGCAATCTTAGCCGCTATAATTTTCCTTGTAAATTTAATATAGTTACTACCATTTTGAATTTTTTCAAATTTTTCCACCCAACAGTTTAGATTTTAGAGGGGGGGGGGGGGACGGTCGATTTTAATGAAAATTTTCACTTTAAAGTTGAATATTTCGCAAACAAATCACTGAATACAAAAATCATGTTAGCGACCCCCCAATGGTTTTAAAAGACCTATCCAAAGATACCCCACACTATGGGGTTAGTCGAGAAAAAAAAAATCACCCCCACTTTACGTGTATGGGAGGTACCCTAAAAAAAATTTTTTTAGTTTTTTTTATTTAACCACTTTGTCGGCGTGACTAATATATATATTCATAATGACAGTTTTCTAGTACTAACAGTCTCTGAGCTTAGCCGCGGACAGACAGACGGATAGACATGGCGAAACTATAAGGGTTCCTAGTTGACTACGGAACCCTAAAAAACGGTACCAGATACAACATTATTACGAATTGGTCCCAACACAGCATGATGTCGGCTATGCAGTTCCGAATCCGCACTAAGCCCGCGTGGGGACTACGGTTCAAGCCCTCTCATTCTGAGAGGAAGCCTGTGGAATGTTTACGATGACTTGATGGAAATTATACTAATTAGAATTTAGCGACGACCTGGTCAAGGATGCGGGAACGCGTTGTATGCGGATGGCGCAAGACCGGTCTTTTTGGTGAAGTTTAGAGGAAGCCTATGTTCAACAGTGGACATGTTTCGGATAAAATGATGTATATTTACAATGCAAGTACAATCAAGAAAAAGTACAGACAATTTTTTTTTAACAGTAACTCATTTTCTTGTCTCAAACTTCGCCTCATCTATACATATAATAAATCTGTAACAAGTCGGTGTGTGTACATTGAAGATATTTGAGAAAAACTGTCACTAGGGCTACTTACTAGCGCAATAGAACCCAAAACAATGTTTTTTAGAATTATTGTCTGTTTGTCTGTTTATCTGTTTGTCTGTTTGTCTATGCGTTTGTGCGCGCTAATCTCAGAAACGGCTTAACCTAGAAGGATGCGGTTTTCACTGATATGTTGGTATTTTCTTGGATTAACATTTAGTGTTTGTTTCATTTGAATCGGTTCACAAATAAGAATGATACGTCTATTTTAAGAATTTATAGAACAGTTTTCAGAAGTAGTGACTTGGGAGTGTAGGTACGGTGGTCAATGTGAACGCGGGTGTTCGGGGGTGGGGGGTCGGTGAGGGGGGGGGGGGTTGCGGGGAGTGCGGGGGGGTAATTTTTTTTTTTTCGAGGAACTAAGGAGAGCCATAATTGATGAAAAAGCAAATTGGATAAAAAAAATAAGCTGCCCAAATTACTAATTTCACTCGGACGTAGTCGCGGGCAAAAGCTAGTCTATTAATATATTAATTGTCCGCTGTACCGTTTAATCCCATTAAAACTTCAGCGTGTGGTCACCGCAGGATGATGAATGTGTTCCTCATTTAAGTAATAAAATTAAGTCATCTGATGACAAAATTAAAGCAGTTTGGAAAATAATAAACACTGAAACCGGCCGATGTAAAAACGCGCAGTCCTCAATATCATTAAATATTAATAACGTATTAACAACAGACGCGGTTAAAGTAGCTAACGAATTTAACACATATTTTTCGAAAATCCCCACCGAAACTACTAAATGTCTCGCTTCTTCTTCAAAAATAGCAGAATCCCTCTTAAAACAAAATGTTTCTTTTCCAAACATAAGTAATTTTAAATTTACGCATGTTTCTCCCTTTGACATTATGAAGACTTTTAAATTGATAAAAGTAAAGAAAACGGAAGACTTGTGGGGCGTTTCAGTTAAGGTTCTACAATCCGTTTTAGATGTCGTTGCTCCAACTTTGGCTTTTATATTTAATAATTGCATAGATGAAGGCGTATTTCCCGATTTAATGAAATATAGTAAAGTAGTGCCCATATTTAAATCAGGTGATAGGGATAATCCTTCTGATTATCGCCCAGTATCCATCCTATCAGCGTTTAGCAAAATATTCGAAAAAATAATGCTAACGCAAATAATGTCACATTTCAATTCACATAAAATCATGCATCCACAGCAGTTCGGATTCACGAAAGGTAGATCTACTACAGATGCGGGCTACAGTTTAGTTAAATTCATATTACAAGCTTGGGAGGAATCACATGATGCTATAGGTGTATTCTGCGACCTTTCGAAAGCTTTTGATTGTGTGGATCATGACACTTTAATTCGTAAATTAAATTTCTATGGTATTCGTGACCTCGCTTTAGAACTCATCAAATCTTACCTCACACAGAGAAAACAAAAGGTAGCGGTTAATGGAACGGTATCGGAGGGATCTGTGGTCGAAATGGGAGTGCCTCAAGGATCTATTCTAGCGCCATTCTTGTATTTGGTTTACGTAAATGACCTAATTTATACCGTGAGTCAGAAATCAGGGATAGTTATGTTTGCTGACGACACCTCTTTACTGTTCAAAGTTAGTAGAAAAGACACCAATTTCACTGAACCCAATGAAACTCTGTCCATGATATCCGCATGGTTTGCTGCCAATAACTTGTTACTAAACCCTAAGAAAACAAAATGTATTAAATTTTCATTGTTAAATCCGCCTCATTCAAATTCGGTCTCAAATATTAAACTTAACGGTCAAAGTATTGAATTTGTAAAATCTACGGTATTCTTAGGAATAACACTGGACTCTAAATTGCAGTGGGGATCGCACACCACAGCAATTGCGAATAGGTTGAGCTCTGCTGCGTTTGCAGTCAGAAAGATACGGCAGCTAACCGATGTGGCGACGGCACGGTTGGTGTATTTTTCCTACTTCAATAGCATCATTTCATACGGCCTTATTTTATGGGGATCTGCTGCAGACTTGGAATCAATTTTTATTTTGCAAAAGAGGGCTATCAGAGCGATATATAACTTAAGGACACGCGATTCTTTAAGATCTTTTTTTAAAGAAATAGGTATCCTAACCCTGCCGTCGTTGTATATATTTGAAATAATCATGTATGTAAGAAAAAACATATGTGATTTTCCCACTAACGTCGATAAGCCAAAGGTTACTAGAAACACAGGGAAGCTTAAAGTTCCATCTTACAGACTGGCTAAAACTAAAAAGTCGTTTCTGGGAAGATGCATACGTTTTTATAATAAAATTCCGAAAACAATAACCGAACAAACTGATACAAAATTCAAATCCATTGTGAAGAAGACATTAATATCTAAGGCGTACTATAAAATTAATGACTATATCATGGACAGGGATGTTTGGAAATAATTCCGATCCGCATTGGTGATCTCTAGTCTCAAATAGCGTATCTACTGTGTTAAAAAATTTAATTGTATTAAATACTTTAGATGTATGTCATTTAATAACAATGTAGATCTGATTGAAAAAAATATACCTTGTTGAGTTTCTTGCCGGTTTCTTCTCAACAGGGTTTTTTCCGAACCGGTGGTAGATTTTTCGACGTTCATAGGAGCATCAATTTGATGCCTAAATTGAATAAAGAATTTTGACTTTGACTTTGACTTTGAATATCGGGCCAGTCTCTAATGGCCTCCCGATACGTCACATTGAGCTGTAATAAATATGTCCCGTTTTTGTACCGAACGTGTGAACGCAATAACGCGAGCGAACAAAAGGTTTAGTATTGTACGGATAAGTGATACAGTGCTCTAAAAAAACTGGCTAAGCGTGATCCGAACTTGTTCACTGAGAGTTACGTATAGTGGAGGAAGAATGTGTAAATAAAAAAAATATTACGGCCCGTTGTTTGATCAATAGTTAAACTTACAAGTCAAATTTCCTTTGAAATGCGTTAACTATTGTTATCTTTGCCATACATTTTAACAATTAGTTTATTTAACTATTGATCAAACAATGGGCCCAAACTAAGTAAAGCTTGTACTATGGATATACAACTCATAAACAGACTTATATAGATAGTTACATACTTAAATACATATTAAACATCTGAAACTCGAGCACAAACATTCGTATTTTTTCACACAAATATCTGCTCCGACCGGGTATCGATTTTTTTAGGGTACCTCCCATAGACGTTATGTGTGGGTGATTTTTTTTCTCGTCAAAATTTATAGTGTGTCTTTTGAAATCAAGTTTGATATGAGGAATCTTTTTGTGTTTTCATTTTTCAACTCCATTTTTTTTTACTTTTACGGTCATTCCGTGAAATCCATATATTTCATACTAAACACGAACTTAAACATGGATGCACAGAAAAAAACACAGAAAAAGACCAGCTCCGGGAATGGAACCCGGGTCCTCAGCATATTTACCGTGCTGCGTGCTTATACCCCTACACCACAACTGATGTATTTTTTGCGGGGTTGTAATGACGATTTTTCGATACAGAGATTCGTTTGCAAAATATTCAACTTTAAAATCGAGCGTCCGCCCCCCCTCTAAAAGCTAAACTGTTAAAATAAAATTTCGAGAAAAATCAGGGTGGGAGGAAATATCTCAAATTAACAACGAAAACTATAACTGCTAAGTTTGCTTGATAACTATTAGTAGTTTAAGAGTAAATAGCAGCCTGACCTATAAAATATTGCTTGTTTAATACGGGCAGTATAATTAATAGCAAAATTAATAAGATTTGCAAGGATTTATTTGTAACAGCTGCGGAACCCTATCCTGGGCGTGTCCAACACGCTCTTGGCCGGTTTTTTTAAAACGTTTTTCAATAAAAATCGTTTCGTCACGATTATTTACCCTATTTATAATGCCTGTTGCCCGCGACTGTGCTCGCGAATAATTCGTTTATCGCCGTCGGCACTTCCCTATATGCTAAACAACTTTCTGAATATTTTTTTTTATTAAAACAATAATACCTGAATTTATTTGAATGGTATTTTAGCTTTCACTATTTCTGACTTTTAAATTACTTAGGTACTCTTTGTCGGTCTCTAACTAAATGCTTCTCTCATCTACTCAAAAGTTGACTGATAGAGATCCCTTAAAGGGATAAGTTCACCTATTTACATGTATCTCAACGGTTGTCGATAGCGTTTTTGTACAATAAAGGGTTTAAAATACATACTAACCAACCAGCCTTTTAGTACAAAACGCCTTTTTATTTGCACGAAAAATAAGATGTAATGTCGGAATAGCCTCCATTGTTGTCTACAGAACATCCATTCTTCCCCACAACTTTATTTAAGAAAAAAAAATTAATCCATTATAGTGGTTCTGTTCAACCAATGTTCAACGGATTGGGTGCGCCTGATTTATTGGTTCGTAGCGGCTACGCGTGCTGGCGTAGCACCATTGCTACGTCGTAGGAGTCGTAGCCATGTGCTACGAAAATTTGGGTGCCGCATCTGCAGGAATGAAAAAATGATGAGAATTCGAGTGAAACGGAAAAGAATAGAGTTTCAAATATTATTTATTTTATTAGCAGTACGGCTGCTTACCGAATCTAAGATTATTTAAAAGCGAAAAAGTTTTTCGGGTGCGCCGGTTCAATTGGTAGAACACCCAGGTTGGGGCGCATACCCAGGAGACGTGGGTTCGAATCCCACCGGCGCACCCGAAAAACTTTTTCGCTTTTAAATAATCTTAGAATAGAGTTTTGATTTCATCCGATGCCGGTGACACCAAATGGATATATTAATAAGTACAGTCAACCAATTTGATTCCTAGGCCACTATAGAACATAGTCGCATTAACTACTAGACAATTACAACGTCAGTGCGGGTCAAAGGATTATCAACTTTTCGATCACAACATGCAATAAACGTAAAGAGTTTTCAAATGTTTTCTCTCCATGCCATGAGAAGAAAAAGAAGTTTTGACAGACGGACAGTGACAATTGAAGTTATTAATACACAAGCAAACTCCTTTCCTTTCCTATTATCGTTGACACATGTTAACAAAGATCGAGATGGCATCATGTTGCATCATGTCATACATCAAGCAATTATAATTGTCGTAAAAGATAAACAAAATTGACTAATTATGACATGATACTATATTGGACTAGGAATCAAATTGGTTGACTGTACTTAATTCTAATTTTATAGTTTTATACGTATTAGTTTTAAACTTGTAAATTGTACTCACCGGCAAAAAATTTGGCCCACAGTCCACCTTTCATACAAACGAGGTCACTTTGATGTCTTGGTTCTCCACTAGGCGGTGCTTTGGCTGTGATCTGATGATGGCTACTCCGAGCATTGATAAAGGATATTCAGAGTTTCTAACACACACAACTGATTCATCAACAAGTTTACATCACAGCGAGAGAATTTGTACAGCACTGAGATTTTCATTCATTTTATTGCCATTTTAGCTGTTTTTCTAAATGTGTATAATTTCCGTGTTAAACGCAGATTCAATCAGGTGGGTATCTTAGGAACTCTGAATGTCCTTTATCAATGCTCGGAGTAGCCATCATCAGATCACAACCAAAGCACCGCCTAGTGGAGAACCAAGACATCAAAGTGACCTCGTTTCTATGAAAGGTGGACTGTGGGCCAAATTTTTTGCCGGTGAGTGTATTTGTATACCTGTGGGCGAAACATAGTGATACTAATTACGTTACTACACCTTGTGTATTATTCAACCACCTACTTATGTTGACAAATAAAGATACTTCACTTTGACTTAAATGACTCCAAGAGTGTGCTCTTAATTTCTTCATCATCATCATCCCACTCTATATACGTCACAGGCCTCCTCTCAGAATGAAAGGGCTTGGGCTGTAGTTCCCACGCGGCCCTAATGTGGATTGAAAACTTCACATACACCAATTTCTTCTCAGGTGTGTGCAGGTTTTTATCGCGATGTTTTCTTTCACCGTAAAGCTCATGGTAAATTTCAAATATAATTTCGTACATAACTCAGAGGTGCGAGCCCGGATTCGAACCCACGACCCTCTGCTTGAGAGGCAATAGGTCAAACTACTAAGCCACTACACCACGGCTTCCATTTCCGCCATCTTATAATAACTTTAAAAAAATATATAAGACACCTTGCCGTAGGCTATATTCGATTAAAAACGTGAGTTATCCGTATATTCCACTATGTGAGAGTCTCGCGGTAGTTTCACGTTCGAAGTTAGCGCCAAAACAATGTTATTTATTAAACTACGGTTAAAACTAACAGCGGAAGCTAAAACCCCTTTCAAACCCATGTTCAATTGTCCACGCCAGCTTTCTCGACATAAAAAAAAAAAACCTTACTACCTACACGAAATTCGATTTCAAACATATCGTGCCATCCCATTCACTCACAGAAGTAATAAACAAAAAAGTGAAAAGGATGGCATAATACGATCTTCGAATTTCGAATTTTGTAGTAGCCTCCCAGAGCGTTGGATCTCGTCAATCAACGCTGCGAACCGTAACAACTGAAAAGATATATTTCCTTCTCGCTCTGAGACGGCAAACAACTTTGGCAGACTGATGTCTTTGCTTTTCTTGATTGAACGCTTAGGACGCAGCTGTATCTTTGATCTTAAACAAGGTTTTGGGTTAGATATCCTGATCTTTTTTATTTAGAAAACACTAATATTACTCATTCATGAAATTAAATGATTGCCGGACATTGTACAATACAATACACTACAAATATTCTTTATTGAACACAAAAATCCATTACCGAGTTATTAAGTACCCTACGTCTCTATCCCGATTTTTGTCTGTCTGTACGCGAAGTTTTATCTAAATCCGTTCAGCCGTAACTAACTAATATCCAAACATCGTCACAAACTTTTTTTTAGTAGAAACCTACTTAGATAGAAAAAGTGTTGGCAAGTTTATATTCGAATCCATAACGAGCACACAATTCAGGTAAGGCTAAGAGTATACAAATGAAATATTATACTATATAGATACGTTATACAATATAATAAAAAGCCGTGGTGGCCTAGCGGTTTGAATCATGGCCTCTCAAGCAGAGGGACGTAGGTTCAAATCCCGGCTCGCACCTCTGAGTTTTTCGGAATTTATGTGCGAAATTACATTTGAAATTTACCATGAACTTTACGCTGAAGGACACCATCGTGAGAAAACCAGCTTACACCTGCGAAGAAATTCAATGGTGTGTGTGAAGTTCCCAATCCGCACTGGGCCCGCGTGGGAACTACGGCCCAAGCCCTCTCATTCTGAGAGGAGGCCTGTGCCCTACAGTGGGACGTATATAGGCCAGGATGATGATACGTTATACAACTAATTATGATCTCCAGATTTTTCCCAGGTATTTTTAGCAACAGGAAATTTTTCAGGCAAAAATGCCAGTAAATATCAAAAATTAAAATAATAAAACCTGACAGGTCGAACGTGACCGTTTTTCCTAAAACTTTTTCTCTACCTTTCTAATTATCTTGCTAACTTTGAACTGTCCTCCAACTGTTCAAGATCAGTCTACCCACCTCACGAATTTTTAATCCAATATCAAGCTACTAGACGCGCCTTCCACAACTTTCCTAACACTGAATGTCATTGAGTGACAACGTAACTTCTGAATTTCCAGGGATGGCACGTTGTCGATAATTTTGGTATCGATGTTGAGTATGAAAAAGATATAAATTCAAAATTTTAAAAACCCCCAACGCAATTATCTCACTCGTAGGTTTGAACATTAAGTCAATGCCCGTTATGCGTCTAAGATATCTTCCGCAGCTGACAAAAGAGCTAATAACTTTAAAACGGCTGAACCGATTTTGATAAAACATATCTAAAAACCTTTGCCAAGAAACCTACTACATTCTACTAAAAAAAAACCGCATCTAAATCGGTTGACCCGTTTAAGAGCTATAATGCCACAGACAGACAGATAGACAGATAAACAGACAGACACACACTCACACACATAGCGGTCAAACTTATAACACCCCACTTTTTGTGTCAGGGGTTAATTAACGAAGAAGACAGTTAAAACAGCGTAATAATTCCTAATAGTGAGCGCACTTTGTTTCAGTTTGCAGAGCTCTGGAGCACACTGAAGATCGGACGATCGAGTGGTGACCACGTCCCACGAACCCGAAGATGCAGCGTTGGCAGGCCTCCCACTATGTGGATTGATGACATCGTGAAAGTCGCGGGCAACCGGTGTCGTTCATTGTCGCGTTCTAAGGGCGAAAGGCTTTGTTCAACAGCACTGGATGTTTCTCGACTGATGATGTCCATATGAATAATCCTACCTATATTAAACATCATCATCATGATGAGCTGAGCTAGAATGATGATCCCAGTCTATGTACGTCGCATGCAGATATTCTTTCTGAGTAAAGGGCTTGGGCCGTAATTTCCACGTGCGCCCAGTGCGGATTGGGAACTTCAACACACACCATTTAGTTTCTTCTCAGGTATGTTTTACGATGTTTTCCTTCACTGTAAATCTCATGGTAAATTCGAAATATATATTCGCACATAAATTCCGAAAAACTTAGAGGTGCGAGCCCGGTTTCGAACCCACGACCCTCTGCTTGAGAGGCAAATAGGTCAAACCACTCGGCCACCATAGTTGTATTGATTGACTATCGACATCGGTACTCCTTTATCGAGCAGCAACCCTACGAATTCCCTTATCGAAGGTAGAGGCCACCGTACGCGACTCAAGTTTTTTCATAACGCCTCGCCACATGTCCCATGGGTTATTATTATTACTTTCTGCCTATTATAGGGTTCCGTACCAGCGAACCACTGGTAGAACGTTTTAATTTCTCACCTATGACGTACTGTTCATCGTCGATGTGGAAAATCATCATCATCGTCATCATCATCATTTTAGCTGAAAGACGTCCACTGCTGGACATAGGCTTCCCCCAAGGCTCGCCAAACAGATCGGGCCTGCGCTATCCGCATCCAACGCATTCCCGCATTCACGGACATAGCTCGAAGAATCGCCAGACTCAAGTGGTAGTGGGCAGGGCACATCGCTCGTAGAATTGACGGCCGATGGGGCCGAAAGGTCGAGAACCAGTGGCGTCCACGGACCGGAAGATGCAGTGTGGGTAAGCCTCCAACAAGATGGAGCGACGACCTGTTTATGTGGAAAAAAGATGATAAATAAAATTATTTACTACCGGCTACTACTTCGCTCGCAAAAGGAGAAACATTTATAATTTTAGCGTTGGATCTGAAAAAAGGTTACGGATTTTTAAACACAAGGTTCGCTCGGATCACGCCCACGTCATGCGAACTGCTGACAATGTTAACTACATTTTATTAAGCGCCCTTTATTCTTGTTTAAAATTAAAATATCATCCCACGGGACACATTACCGGGATATTGAGTATTCTACGTCTCAGTCCAGATTTTTGTCTAACTGTACTCCAAATTCCACCCAAACGTCCAAACATCTGCACAATCTTAATTACAATATTAGTAGGGTTAATCTGTTTAGATAACAAGTTACTAAGGTGGCCCAGCAATCAAATTTGTTGACTGTACAGCTTCAATGGTACAAATAGCAATAAAATGTTTGGTAACAGAATAAATCAGCTGTAAGCCCACCCAGGCAGTTTTATAAGAAAGAAAGAAAGAAAGAAAGAAGACATTTATTCACTTTCACAAGACACACATATACAAGAAAGTACACACAAAAAAAAAAAAAACTAAGATAACAAACAATGGAGGAATAAACATGTACAATACACAGCTCAGCATGTGTGTCCCCGCAAAAGTGAAACGGTCGCTGACTCAGCATTATGCTGAGGCGTTAGACGCCTGCAGCGCTGATTTTCTGTCAGAACCGTCTGTGACTCACGGAACGATACACAAATATACTATAATGAACCACTTACCTATATAGAAATAAATTAATAAAGTGATAAAGAATTGATAAATAGTATAAATTTATTATAGAGTAGCATAATAAGTTAATAAGTAAATAAATAAATTAAAATAAAGAAAAAGTAAACGGAGAAGATGTTTAAAAACAACAGGTTGGCATATCAATGTGTAGGTGCTGGTTTTTACGGATAGGATTTTTGGAGCGTTAAGAAGTGATCCTTCAGCTTGCGCTTGAAGGTGTACCTACTTGACGCTCCTTGGATAGGGGGAGGAATATCATTCCAGCACTTGGACGCCGCGAACTTAAAACTTCCACGGAATGCCGCTGTCTGGTGTTTAGGCACAAGAACCATAGCTTTCCTGCGCTCGCTCTTCGACCAAACAATTTTATTGAAGAGGTACAAAGGTGTCCTGTAGCGTCTCACACCGAACAGCAAAGTGGCGAGGTGCATGCGCCTGCGTGCAGGCATGTTCAGCATGTTAGCGGCGTTCAGGTACGGAGTGATGTGGGACCGGGGAGGGACACGGAAACAAAAGCGAGCGCATGCGTTTTGCACTCGCTGTAGAAGCCTCTTGGAACGACCAACAATGCAGCCGTCATAAACAACATCACAATAGTTTAATCTGGACAATATAAGCGATTCACAAAGGTTAACACGCAAATCAACACTAAGGTAATCGCGTATATTGTACAGAACCTTGAGGCGGTAGAAGCAGTTACTCACAACCTTTAGGATGTGGTTCTCAAAGCTCAGCTTGCCGTCCATAAGTAGACCAAGGTTATTGGCTTCTACTACCCGTTCTATTGGTTTACCCATAACGGCAACATTACCGGCAGTCAGAGCATCAATAGTATTCCGGATTTGATGTCTCGATCCAAAAACTATATACTTCGACTTGCCGGGGTTGAGAACCAAACAGTTCCTCTCCGACCAAGCTGAAATACGATCGAGATCTGCGTTGATGGCGTCTACAGCAATGGAAGTTTCCGACGGCGCGCAGGAGACGTACAGCTGCAGATCGTCCGCGTAGAGATGGTATCCACTGCTCTTTATACTGCTGACAATATCAGAACTGTACAATAGAAAGAGCAGAGGACCCAGTATCGAGCCCTGCGGCACTCCCCGTGTCACAGGGCAAAGAGAAGACCGCAGAGCACCACCATCCACCCCACGCAATACGATAGTCTGCGCACGGTCAGTCAAATAACTGCTAAACCATTTTATCGCCGTGACATCAAATCCGTAATACGACATCTTGGATAATAGCAAGGGGACGCTAATGCAATCAAAAGCCCTGGAAAAATCTAAAAGCACTAAAATAGTACTTTTTCCAGCATCCCTAGCCTGCAAAATATTATCGACTACATCGAGTAACGCAGTAGCTGTCGATCGACCCTTGCGAAAACCCGATTGCAGTTCAGGTAGGATGCTGTATTTCTCCAAGTATTCCGACAGCTGTTCGCAAACTACCCTTTCCACTATCTTCGACGCACAGGGAAGGATACTAATAGGACGGAGTTCGGACAGATTAACAGGATTAGGTTTTTTAGGTAACGGGGTCACTTGAGCGATTTTCCAATCAGTCGGGAAAGTCATAGTCTCAATACTCCTATTGATAATGAATGTCAGTATCTTCGAAGTCACTGGAAGAGTCATAAGTAACATGTCAATAGCAATGGAATCATGTCCCTTTGCAGTTGTTTTAATAGAGGTCATAATTTTTGTTACAGTTCCTATTGTTGTTGGTAAAAGAGTAAATTTTTTGTCACTATGTCTATCGAATTCATACCGTGTCAGGTCAGATATAGATACGGCTGGTTTACCAGGTATATTTAAGAAATGCCGGTTTATTAAGTCGGGGTCGTTAAAGTGTGTCGGGAGGTCAGTCTGTGTCTGTGGGTCTGGAAGGACAGTGCGCTTTAAGTTTTTCCAGAGAGTCTTTGAGTCGGTAACGTCATTGATGTGGTGCTCGAAGAAGGCACGTTTCTCGCTATGGATGGCTGCGATTACTAGGTGTTTCAGGTCCAGGTAGTATTGCTTATGAACATCAGCTTTGGTTCGTTTGTATTTGTCGTGGGCTTTGTCCCTTAGACGCATCATAAGCTTTACATTGCTCGTCAGCCATGGTTTAAGAGCCTCCTTCACCACAATTGTTTTTTCAGGTGCGTGTTTGTCAAACAGTTGGAGTATAAGTTCATTAAATTTTCGAACCATATTATTCACGTCATTAAGTAATAGTATTTGGTCCCAATTTAAAGATTCAAGGTCATTGTCGAAGTCACTTAAGTTAATGTCTTTAAGAGGTCGGTAAGTAATACGCCTCGGTGTCGGTTTCTGTTTTTTATGTCAAACTCGGCTGTGATGAAAGCGTGTCTGCCCAGGCTGGGAATGTGCTTCACATCGACATTCACAACGTGAGCGTCAGTGCAAATCAGGTCTATGGTCGTCTCGCTGTGGTCAGTAAAATGCGTTGGTTCACGTACGTGTTGAGTTAAATTAACTGATGTTAAGAAATGCATCAGACAATCAAACTTTGTGTCGGTTTTGTCAGTAAAATTTATGTTAAAGTCACCAAGTAAAATCAAACGGTCGTAATTAACAAAAGATGTAATTGAATTCGTAATGGCGTCAAAAAAGGTGTCAACGTCAAGCCACGGAGGACGGTATGCGGTTCCAATTATTAACCGTTTACAGTTAATATTCAATCTTAACCACATTTGTTCTACAAGAGCGGCCGGCGGATGCGCAAGAGTGCGGGTGGAGAGCTCACGACGGATAAAAAAACCAACGCCTCCCCCGCGACCCGCCCGGATCTCGGCGGGACGCGCCACTTGCTTCAGTCGATATCCAGCGATCGTCGGAGCACGCGCCTCCTGCCCGGCGCGCAGCCAGGTCTCGTTAATAGCAACTACGTCGGCTTTTGTCGTAGTCACAATCGCGATCAACTCATCATGTCCCGTACCAAGAGATCCAGCATTAAATAGACCAACTTTGAAGTTTTTAAAACGAGGCATGGAAAGAAGAAAATAACATTACACAATTAAAACAATGGTGAGAAAATGGTTGGATATTGGTGAAATTAATTTTTATATATAGTGTTCCGAGAACGTTATGAAATTTATGCATATAATACGTGTTAGATAAATATATTGCTTTGCTTATAGGTAAATCACAGAGCGGGACAAAAATAATCAGTTGTTTCACTTTTGCAATGACACAACGCAACAAAAACGACACGATTGAAACACACGCGAAGATCACAGAAATACGGTAAGCATGGTTATACTTGTATATATAGTTAATAGTAAACAAAATTTGGACAGAAGAAGATAACATGACATTTTTATTACAGGACTCCACAAACAATAAACAATAACTACGCCTTAGGCGGGGCAATGGTGACCGAAGTAAAAACACCTAAGTCGGCCAAGCTGCGCAAGCAATGGCCCGGCTGGCCGTCAGATCTACGGGCAAAAATCCTTCCGCCCCGGGTCCAGACGAAGCGCCAGGCGGCCGCGCTCGCGGCCTCGCGGGCGCGCTGGAACAGCTGGCGGTTGGCGGCCGTCAGCCGCTCGTTGGCGTAGAACCGCTGAGGCGCGGCGGCCAGGCCCAGACCCTCGGTCGTGGCGCCGCGGCGCACACGCGCCTGCCGCAGCAGCTCGTCGCGGACATCGCGGCGCACCATGCGCACCACCAGCGGCCGCGGCCGGCCCGCCGCGCCCGCGCGGCCCACGCGCACAGCGAACACCACGTCCCTCGCGTCCAGGTCCACGCCCAGCTTGGCGCAAACCCGGGCGACGAGCCCGACCGCGCTCTCGCCCGGCTCCTCCGGCACGTTGGTCAGCTGCACATCGTTCGCCAGCAGCTCCTGGTCCCGGTCGTTCAGCTGTGTCTGGAGGGTCGCGACAGCCTCCTCGAGCACTTTGGTGGCTGCCGACGCTGTTACGTCAACGACAGCTTTTTCAACAGCGTCGACGCGACCCTCCAGATTATCAACCTTTGCGCTGATGTCAGCCATGCACGCCCTAACATCTTTAAACTCCTGGCGGAACTCTGTGAGCTCATTTCTCAGTGCGCGCAACTCCTCCCGGAACAACCGGATCTCCTCTCCAAGCGTAACTTGTGCCGCACCCCCGCACTCCGGAGACACCACCTCACCCGACGAGATCACCGTCCCCGCATCCGACGGAACCCTCCCAGCGGCTGGCGCCGCCGGCTTGGCGGGGGCCGCTGGCACAGCAGACGAAGTGCCGGCGGAACGGGAAGTGGCGGCCTGTACATTAACCGGCTTTGCGGGCACGGGCTTGGCGGGGGCGGCAGCGGCGGCAGGCTGGGTGAGCAAGCCCTTCACCGGCGTGTCGGCGTTGTTGTCTCGCGGCTGGAACCGCTTGCACGTCGGGCAGCTCCATTCTTGAGGGACTGCCGTCCCGGCAGGAATTCCCACGCACGCGCAGTGGTAATGGCCGCTGCATTTTGGGCACATGATGGTGCCAGTACGCCCGATAAATTTGGCACAAGCCGCGCATTTTGTGGACATGGTGGCCAGCTATTTGTTTTTTTTTAAGTGGGTACTTATACACAGTGATATTTATAATTGTTTGACTTTAGGTAAATACACTGCACTAAACACTTCGCGAACAATAAATGTTATCAATTAGCTTGTTTATATTACATCTATCGAACAAACAGAGTCTAACACTACTTGTTTTTATTTTTATTGCGAAAAGTCACTTGGGCGCGTATTCCGTGTAACGATCCGTGAGGGTATATAAATACCCATATAATTAGTTTTTAATGAGCAAAGTTTCAATTCAGCCGGCGATCATCGCTATTTAATTAAAATATGTTGGCGGGATAAAGTCGTTTAAGTTGGCTTGGTGTTTAACGGGACAACACAAACCTATTTTTCCCGTATCCCAGTAGTTCCATTCTCTAGTTCCATTATGGGACTACCGGGATTTTACTCTCCCAATAGTTCCATGGAACTGGCATCCTGTTTATGCAAGAGAAAATTAGTCATATGACATTATTTACTTGTACTATTGGCTACGTGCACGACGGTGGCGCCGAGTAGCGTTCACAACATTTCCTCCCCATTTACTTCCAATTTTTGCCATGTTGCGCGCTGCGATCGTTTTCTGTACCCCTACCACCACCACCCGCTTTGGCTACGTACACGACGGTGGCACCGCGTAGCGTTGACAACATTTCCTCCCCATTTACATCCAATTTTTGCCATGTTCCGCGCTGCGATCGTTTTTTGTACCCCCACCACCCGCTTTGGCTACGTACACGACGGTGGCGCCGCGTAGCGTTGACAACATTTCCTCCCCATTTACATCCAATTTTTGCCATGTTCCGCGCTGCGATCGTTTTTTGTACACCCACCACCCGCTTTGGCTACGTGCACGACGGTGGCGCCGCGTAGCTTTGACATTTCCTCCGAATTTACTTCCAATTTTTGCCATGTTGTGCGCTGCGATCGTTTACTGTACCCCCACCACCCGCTTTGCACATAGCCAATATATTATTGACTTGTATATTATGCACTAGGGAACGGTGTAGTATTTTTACTCTTAAACACCGTGTATCTTAGTAACTTGTGCAATAAATATAAAGAGCGAACAAACGGCGGCGCGAACTTTCTTTGTCGCCTGATTTATCGCCACGAGTTCATAACAGATATATTTCTCGGACTTTTCATACAGCTGGAGGAGTAATCTCAAGACATTGAGAAAATAACTATTGATTTTCAAGGTGGTATTTGCGCAAATGGATTTTATTAATGTTTGAAATAGTCGTCAATGTTAACTACTTATCATAGATAGATAGTTCATTTTACTGAAAATTTGATTTTTACCGAATAACTTAATAGGTACAAAGTAAATATCACGGGACAATTCACACCAATTGACCTAGTCCCAAAGTAAGCTAAGCATAGCTTGTGTTATGGGTACTAGGCAACGGATAAACATACTTATATAGATAGATACATACTTAAATACATATTAAACACCCAAGACCCGAGAACAAACATTCGTATTTTTCATACAAATTTCTGCCCCGACACGGGAATCGAACCCGGGACCTCAAGCTTCGTAGTCAGGTTCTCTAACCACTAGGCCATCTGGTCGTCAAAAGAAAAAAAAAAGTTTCCTTATAAATCTAATTAAGCAACTCATGAGTCCGAACTAGGAAATCCTGTGTGTCGGGCTGGAAGCTAATCGTAATCGGGCATCAGAATATGAAGTGCTCTTCTAAAGGTGAATCAAAAATAAAAAAAATGCTGGCGTGTTTAACTCCCCAGCAATGTTACATACAAGTTCCATTGTCTAGTTAACAACTTTAAAAAAAAATAATGAATCTGGCGTGACTTTACGGAGGTCCATATCAATGAACTGAAACAATTACTTTGCTCACCCGCGAGCAAAGTAATTGTTTCAGTTCGACTAACTTTAAAAAAGTCTATAAACATAATGACGGCACAAGAAATACTCCAAATTAAAATAAGTTCGTACAACGTCTTTCACCTGTGTGCGAGTGCGTGTGATCGATAATCCCACAGGATTAGGATAATACCTCGTAATCTCGACCTTGAGGTTTACACACATGAAATTTGGCACAGGGGTTCCCAATCCACTGTATGTAAAGTTCTACAGCCCATTTAAAAAGGCCGTGGCAGCATAAATGGTGTGTGTAAAGGTCCCAATCCGTACTGGGCCCTCGTGAGAACTAAAGCCCAAACCCTCTCATTCTGAGAGGAGGCCTGTGCCCTGCAGTGGGACGTTTATAGGCTGGGGTGATGATGATGATGAAAAATATACTTATACTGTGAACGTACTACCTTCACAGGATGATGTTGTTAGTGTTGTGTGCTACCCTACATTAGACAATGACAACAAAGATGATGATGAAAACCAGGATAGTTGTGCGCTAGTATCAGTTTCGTCGAGCAGCCGCGCGAGCAGTGCGGTGGCGCGTAGTGCGCGTTTGGCAGCAGCTGCCGTGGCTAGGAGGAAGTCTACGGATTAGCCCGACACAGTCGAGCTTAACTTGTTCAAACACGAAGAGTTATCCGTATTTTTTCACTATACCGTAAGGTTGGGGTATAGTCGGGGTAAGAAAAGGTTCGTCACTTTTCGACTCTATGTCAACGAATTAAGATCGAAAAGTGACGAACCTCTTGTACCCCGACTATACTTTGACCCAACCTTGTCTTGTCTTCACAAAAACCTTGTGTAAGTATTTAGTTTTGGACTCCGAATTGCATAGAAATTTAAAGGTAAGTAGTGGTAATGTATCATAGCCGAACACAGCCGCCCAAAATGTCCTGATTGTATGGAAATTTTACTTTTTGCTACCCATCACGAACGTGTGTCATGTTGCTGAAGCATTTCAACCGTCTGACTTGTGTACGAAAATCTAAGGGCAATGTTCTTAAACTAAAACCAATTTCAATTCTGCGATCACACTTCACACCACGCATGGTGGTGTGGTAGTCATTAGGATTTATAGTTGATGGACATATAAGTCGATTTTCCTAACACACCATGAAATTAATGGATGGACTGCAATATAGCGAAAACGTCGGGGTAAATATTACTCGTTTAACGTGATATATCCCGGATGCGTTAATAATTATGAGTGAATATCACGAAATTTTAAAACATTGCACTAGATACGGGCGGTTGAAACGTTTCATAGATGTCCCACTGCTGGGCAACGGCCTTCTCTCAGTGCGAGAGGACTAGAGCTGTAATTCTTATGTGGGCTTGGCACTGTTTTTATAGTACCTATAAATTAAATCACGATTGGTATTCTACCTCTAAATTCATGGCTTTTAAGTTAGAGTAAAATCAGCGATGTTGAGAATTATCTAATATTATCCATTTTATCTCTGACGTCTGGCTTCCTTTGACCTTAATACAGGTAACGTAGGGCTGCCAACAATCAGGGTGAAATCAACTTTGTGCCAATTGTGCCACTCGAAGGGCGGAAATTTGCGAATTTAGGTCGGTGCCAAATCACATCTACAATCATAAGAAATACTGACATTTTGAGGGATGGAAATTTGCATTTTAGATGATAAAAATGGTGGGTGTTGGTGGTTTTGGTTGTGGGTTTTGTTGTGTGTGCGTTGTATATTTTAGTAGCCTTTAGCCGTGACTTTGCTTGTGTGATATTGGGAGTAGTAACCACAGACTGTCGAGTAAAAAGTGTCTTAAAATGTGGCGACTGACATGAGCATTTGCTTGATGTGAGCTGAGCAGGTTACAAATCGATTATTTGGCAGTACAGCGAGCAAAACAGCTTGCTAGCGAGCGGCGAGCGTTCAAACGAATGTTACATTACACATCACATCAGTCGCTAGCGCTAGAGGATGAATTGCATGGAACACAGGCGAACATTCAAGTGTGATGAGCATTTGCTGAGAACGAATATTCACATCGAGCAAATGCGCACGTTAGTCCCCACCTTAATAATACAACGCTTAAGATTATCTACATATTGGGAGAATGTGTGTGGGTCGCAGCCCACACTACACTCGCGTTATCCATTAGATCTGTCATTTGAATTGACATTCCGGGATTTACCGAAAATTCGCGGTAATTCCTAAAATTTAGAACGTAGTCTTCATTAACAAATTCAAATTGCCAAATTTCATGTGTTTAAACCTCGAGGTTGAGATTACGAAGTAAATATATTTTAGGCTACCAGAGATTTGACAGTTAATTTGACATTGCCTATCGTTATCGTAACTTAGTGCAAGTTGCACTTTTAGCCACAAGAAATCTCGTCTAAAAATAGATAAGAAACGAGATTTTTACGACACGTTTAACGTTCCGTAATTTATGGAGTAGCTTGCGCCTTTGATTTATTCCACGTCTTCTTCTATTTGGCATTCCGTCGACATGCGTGGGTGGCTCAGATAAATGGTATCTGCTGTAGGTGTAGTTGGAATAGATATTCCAGATAAATGCGAAAGGTACGTTTCAGTACGAACAAATCTTGTAATGCAACTAGCGTAAGCCCGCGGCTCTCCTGTGGGAAAACAAAAGATAGACTAAACTAGCTAGGAAACTCATCATCATCAATTCAGCCGAAAGACGTCCACTGCTGAACGAACATAGGCCTCCCCCAAGGCTCAACAAAAAGATCGGTCCCACGCCATCTGCAACCAACGCGATCCCGCAACCTTAACCAGCTCCTAGCTCCATCTTGTTAGAGGCCTACCTACACTGCGTCCTCTGGTCCGTGGACGCCACTCGAGAACCTTTTTGCCCCATTGGCCATCAGTTCTACGAGCGATGTGCCCTGCCCACTGCCACTTGAGTCTGGCGATTCTTCGAGCTATGTCGGTGACTTTAGGGAGGGAGGGATAACTCATGGTGAGTTATAATTTCGGAAATCGAGGTACCAAGTTAATCCAGAATTCAAAACTCTAACTCCACTCCTCTAGCTCCAGTAGATTAGGCTGTGTGTTAAATTGATTATACTGGTGGGTTTGTGTGATTTGTGTGTGTTCGTACAGTGTGGAGGTTGAGGAACTGCATCAAGACACATTTCTTGCATAAACGTAACTATCATATGGTCGCGGGTGAGATAGGTAATTGATTCAGTAGTACATTTACTTGTGCTGTAAGACCTTCCTTCATGGCAAATTTCATGATTCTAGGTCTATGGAAAGTACCCTAAAGAGTGTCAAAATAAACGTTTTTTGCGGCATAAACGGCCGTATCTTTTTTTACGTTAACTTAGAAGATTGATTTTTTTACAACTTCAATGGACTGTGCATAATGTTCTTTATACATAATAATAATAACGTTCAAAATGTATGTTAACTAGTTAGTTAAACAGTTGTTTTTAATTTTAATTTAATAACCTCCACGCGGTCTCAAGATTTGATTTGGTCTTGACAGACAGATTTTTTAAGCCTGCGAACTGTTCTCCTAATTTTTTTTTATTTGCATTTTCGTCTACACCTGATAATTTAAAGGCAATGATTTAAAAGAAAATATTATTATTAATTTATGACACTAAATCCGTATCCATACTAATGTTATAATTGTGAAAGTGTTAGTTTGTCCTTTGTCATGTCGAAACTGAGCGACGGATTGCCATGATTTTTTTGTATGGGCATAGTTGAAGGGCTGGAGAGTGACATAGACTACATTATACCGCGGGAAAATATCTCATTCCCACGGGAAAACACGTTTTAACCCAATTCAGTGGGGGCGAAGCCGCGTACATCAGCTAGTACTTCATAAATAATATCTGCTATAGCGCTATATAACGTCAAGGAAACTTAACAATTGAAAGGTTGTTTCGTGTCCCTAGCAAAAGTGGATTTTCCTTTTTACCCCCGGGATAAGTGCAAAGTTCCCTTGGGATAAGGTTGAAAGTTCTTCGAGTAGAAAGATAACCGTCATATGCCACTAAAGTCCGTCCGATTGGCATCGAATTTTTAAATAGGAACCAATGTTTTAAATGCTCAAAATGTTTTCGACAAAAATACAAAAATATTGAAAAATGAACTTTGTAAAAACTGCTGACTACTCGTAGACTTCTATCATCCCCTCTTTAACAACAATGAGCTGTCCATAACCTATAATTGTAAATTTAACTGTTGTAAAGATGTCCTAGGAATTCGTATATTTATAACTAGCTGTTGCCTGCGACTTCGTCTGCGAAGGATTCGTTAATCCCTATCCTGATGCAATTTTCTGGGACAAAATCTATCCTGCGTCCTTCACAGGTTCTCAAACTATCGCCCTGCCAAATTTCATCTAAAGCGTGAAGAGGTAACAGACAGACATACATACAGACGGGTATGTATTACAATACCGAAGTACGAAAGACCGAATGTATTAAAACATCGAATGGGTCAAAAGACCGACACGATTTTTTTCTGAAACCGTTAACTTTTTAAGATTGTTATAAAACAAACCTAACCTAACCTAATGGGTTCTGTATGATGCCGTTTTAATAAATTCTGAAAAGTTTACGGTTTCAGAAAAAAATCGTGTCGGTCTTTTGACCCATTCGATGTTTTAATACATTCGGTCTTTCGTACATCGGTATTGTAATACACACCCATACAGACAGACAGATATACATACAGACAGGCCCGTTTTTGCATTTATAATATTATAGTAATTAATAAATTAATTCCTACTAACTATTTAATGGGTGAAACCACTTTTTTGTGTTATTTCCTCTGTCCCCGGTTGTCCAAGTGACATCTTCATACTGTTTCATAGAAAAATGCTTAGGTTTTCCAGGAGACACAATTTGTCTAACAGTAGCTACGGGTGGCAAGATAAAATTGATTCACCCATTTAGTATAAGTAGTAATTAATTAGTACCTATGGATAAGCATTAAAAGTACCCCCATATCATTTCGATGCTTAGCAAAGTGTGCTTCTTGGACCCAATTCACGAAAAAGAGGAGATTATATACTTATTATGATTATTATCCGCTTCCTGTTGTTTCCTCCTTGCTTTGCTCTTTTTCCCCCATCATTGCCATCAGCAACCATTCATGTAGATAACCAAATTTACGCTCAATTTGTATCACAGCTTCTCACTCTAATTTTCTATGAACCATCTGACTCAGACATAAACCTCCATCAAATCAAAGGAACATAAATACATAACATTTCCATTTATCTATCAAACAGATACGTTCAGGATATGAAATGATACGGCGAAACAAGACGTCCTAACAAATACGCGCGCCGCGATGTTTTTCAATAAGCTATAGCAGAACCATCATTGCAAATACTATCATATCTATTACAGTCAAAGTCCTATTTCCAACGCCATTCGCCTACAAGCCCAAGCTGGTTGGATATCTTGAACGTATTAGATTGTTTTACTATGGGAATTCGGACTACGGTCTTTGGAATGAAGGTTGGTTTTGCTATGAGGAGTTGTCTTCTAGAAAATACTCTGGATTGAAAACTATGGGTAAGCTCGAACCACAGTTCAACTTTGTCGCAGTAAATCATCTTTGTGTTCATGAATATTTAGATCAATTTACCAAAATCGTTAAGAGGGTTTATACCTGCTGAGCTGGCAACGTTGCATTTTTGTTAGTTTTTCTCGATTATTCCATAAAAATTGAATGAAAATTAAAAATGTTTTGAATACAAATTGTTTTAATATATAAGTTAATGTGTCTACTGCAATAATAATTCGTGATAGACTTTTATTTTCTTTAAAAACGAACAAATTATTACCTAACGGTTTTTAAAGAAAATAAAAGTCTTATCACGAATTATTATTGCAGTAGACACATTAACTTATATATTAGAACAATTTGTATTCAAAACATTTTTAATTTTCATTCAATTTTTATGGAATAATCGAGAAAAACTAACAAAAATGCGACGTTGCCAGCTCAGCAGGTATAAACCCTCTTAATTCCTAGTAACAAAATATCCGTTCGCATTTATTCCCTAATGCTTTTTTTCTCAGTATAGTTTTTTATTGAAGCTTATTGAAGTGAAACTTCTAATGCGACTTCCAACAAGCGCTGCGTTAAATGCGTTAAATACGCAACGCAACGCAACGCAAGTTGACGTTTACGAGACGTTCGCATTGTATATATGTCATGGACCAAGTGATTAATGCGGGCATTATTCATAATGCCCGAGCATTATGAATAATGTCTAGCTCTATCGGGCAGAGTGATTAATTACTATCTAAACTTCATTATTTATCACATTGCCCGGTCATCATTATACTGCTACGTGACAAATGGGCAATTTGATAATAAAGCTAAGTTGCCGTTGCTAATGCCCGGGCATTATTAATAATGTCTAGCTCTATTGGGCAAAGTGATTAATTACTACCTAAACCAAAGCCAGGGAGCGAGCGAAGCGAGCGAGCAAGACCTATCGGAGCGGAAGCGACTGGGTATGGTTAGGTTCAAAGCCTTTGGTGTTAGTTATTTTTTTATAATAATAATAATAATAAGCATTTTATTTCGGACGGTGTCCATAGGGGTTAGTGTACAAAGGAAAGAACTTAATACCTAGTGTTAGTGCTTACACCTACTAAAACATTTATACATTAACTGGGTGCGTGTAGCTTCGTCCATCGCTGGAGCAAAGACGAATCCCATCTGTCGGATAGCGCCGCCAGGATGCCGTTCGGGTTGCCGCGCCATCGGCTCAGTAGGGAGGCGCACCTTTTTCGCATAATAGCCGCGAAGCCGTCAACCTGCGCCTCCGCAAACATCGCCGAGGCACTGCAATGACGCGGCAGCCCCATCAGCACCCTGAATGCGTTATTGTACTGAATACGCAGATCGTTGTACGCACGCTGCGTAAAGCCCACCCACAGACTGCATGTGTAGAAGGATTGGCAGTAAGCTTTGAAGAGCGTCACCTTTACATCTTCATCTTCTTTTCTTTTTTTTATGACCACCCGGAAAATCTTCTGCCCAAAGGGCATTATGTATAATGTCCGGTCAATATGATTATTTATACAATTATTATCAAATTGCCCTCTCATATTGGGCATTTTTCATAATGACTGGGCATTATGAAAAATGCCCGATTTATCACTTGGACCATAACATCAACCAATTAAAACTTCGTCAATGCGATCCGGAACAATTGCGTGGTTTAGTATGAAAACTTGTAAAAATCAAAACTATTTTAATGGTAGATCGTAGAATAAAGTATTTTAAACGTATTTAGTAAAAAAAAAGTATTGAATATCTTTGAGAATTACGAAAAATCAAGATGTGCGCACGAGGAGCAACGCCATCTAGCGACGAGTTATGTAACTAGTTTTGCTAGCGCTGTAGTTGGTTGCTTGCTAGCCGCTTCTTTGGTTTGGGTTATTGCAATAAGGTTCATATTGATGTATAAGTGCCGTTTTAATTTCCACATTACGAAGTTTCACTTCAACGGCGCGGAAGAACTGCATGCACTATTATTTTCACAGTAGCCCCAATACTCCCAATAGCCCCAGTAGTCCCAATTTGTATTGACACAGAAACAGTGTCGACGGAGCTCTAAGGCGGAGCTCCTTTCTCTGTGTGCTTTTGGCCCTTCGGGCCGATGCAAACTTAACATAATCTAAACCTATCTATGTTTCTGTGTCGATTGAAGTTAGGAAAAAACGCGATTGTGAAAATAAGCTTCAGTAAATAGTACATTACTGCAGAGGCCGTGAAGTAAGGGATTGATGGACGAGATTTGGGGTATACGGCCGAGTCGTAGACGAGGCCGTATAAAACGAGTCCAGCAATCCCTCTTCCGGCCGAGGATTGTATAGAGCTTTTCTCAAACATGCATCATCATCATCATCCATCCATCCATCCATCCGTCCATCCATCCATCCATACATCCATCCATACATCCATACATCCATCCATCCATCACCAGTAGTTTAGGCGGTTTTATAGAAATAAAAGAAGATAGATTTTTTTAATGTCGTATGTTGGCTGTATGTAATTTTTCCTTTGTCAGTTTAATGCTAGTACGCAAATTTAAAAAGTTACAGCAGCGGACAATAATGGTTTTTCATACTATCTTTTATGGCCTAGGCCAAGAAGTAATGTAGGGAGCCATAAACAACAAACTTCATGGCTTCATTTCGTGACATTAACGCATACATTTCAAAGCATGTTTGAGAAAAAACTATAATGAGAACAAAAAGCACTTGGGAAAAAGTGCGAATAGAAATTTTGTTACTGGGAAATAACAAAATTATTACTGCGGATTGAGCTTACGATGGTATAACGACCGCTTTAGCCTAGTTGGTAGTGACCCTGCCTACGAAGCAAGAGGTCCTGGGTTCGAATCCCGGTAAGGGCATTTATTTGTGTGATGAGCACGAATATTTGTTCCTGAGTTATGGATGTTTTCTATGTATTTAAGTATTTATTTATCTACATAAGTATGTTTATCGTCGTCTAGCACCCATAGTACAAGCTTTGCTTAGTTTGGGCTAGGTCGATTTGTGTAAGATTGTCCCACAATATTTATATTTATATTTATACTAGCTGTTGCCCGCGACTCCGTCCGCGGAGAATAGTATTGGTTTGTAGTACATGCTATGTATCAGAGATGGCGCTGTATATTGGTTTGTAGTACATGCTATGTATCAGAGATGGCGCTGTATGTGAAAAAAGATTTTCCCGCTTTTCTGTTGAAATTTTTCCTGAATTTTCTTTGCTATAAACCTCACGGAGCCCGAGACCTTTCCAACGAATGCAAAACCGTGGAAATCGGTTCGTGCGTTCTGGAGTTATAGCGTCAGGAAGGAAAACCCGACTTATTTTTATATAGTAGATTTTTATACCTGTAAGTATGCGGATAACAGAAAATCTTTGGAATTATTTAAAATTTGTTGTGCTCTTAACTTAAGTTTAGACGAAGAACGATTGAAATCAAAAGCGCTAGGTACACAATCTCGCGTTATTTTAAAATAAATGCATGACTTTAGTAAATTTTCAACAAAGTATAGAAAAAATGTGAAAACTGTATAGAGGTCCCGCCATACCAATAAAACGATCCCACACTGCGTACATTTTACTTAAAAGTAGGGCTCTGCTAACACTGGATTATAAAGATAAGACTGTTCACGGCGTATATTTTGACATACCTACACTACAAAGGCCGTGGCAAGAGAGGGACCATCTTGTGCCTTAATAAGTAGCTTTTCGGCCTGATTTTTTTTCTGATGATAGGTCACGTCGTTAGTAAGTGTTATACTCAAGGAGCGGAATTTCTCATAGCAAAAATTAAACATCAAAGGGATTGAACATAAGTTTTATCGACTATTCCAGTTATCGATGTTATCGAATCGACTCGTCGCTAGTTATCGCTTTTTAACATTATTTGTAACGTTCGACCTCTTTGATAAGCGACTTGCACTTCCATATTAAAATAAATCGCGTCAACGTCACATATGACATTTATGTCGCTTGAGTTTTTCTAAGTCATTCCCGTGTTATTAAAATGGTTTATCCTAAAAGAAAAACGATTAACAATGGATAAAAAACATCCCTTACTTACATCAACGGAGGTAGAACACTCTTTCTCAAGCTATAAATGGATCTACAATGATAACAGGATCAATTTAAAGGGTGATAATATACGAGTAGAAAAAATTATGACAATTCTCTATTACTACAGAGAAGATGAAGAAAATGCGATTAATACAGAAATAGATTTCGATTCTTATTTTGAATGAAGGTTATATTTTAGTTTCGTTGCATTTCCGTTTAAGGTTATATATTTTAATTGTAATTAACTTAAAAAGTGCTATTTTAAAAGTACCTAGTATTTGCTGAAATATTTATCGATAGTCGATAAAACTTATGCTCAATCCCTTTGATGTTTGATTTTTGCTATGAAAAATTCCGCTCCTTGGTATACTACCTACGTTTACTGTTTATTGTGATAGTATTGTTGAATGCATTAAGCTATGCATGGATCAGAGAATCTACATATAATACTTACTTGGCTAATTTAAATGTGGAAGATTTGATTCACACGGTATACCAGTTACCAAGAACATTTTATTTTGAAATTTCTTGGAACCAGATACATTTGAAGAAACTATTTTCATTGAGGTAAGTAAAGGAACTATCAGATTGAATATGAAACTACCGTGAGACTCGCACATAGTAAAAAACCGTCCAAGTGCGAGTCGGACTCGCGCACGAAGGATTCCGTACAATTATCTATAAAAATCACGTAAGTTGTATGGGAGCCCCCCTTAAATATTTTTTTATTTTATTTTATTGATTTATTTTTAAATTCAAATAATTAAATATTCTGTGAATATTTCAAGCGTCTACCTGTTGCCGTTATCAATATCGAGCAAAAACGAGCAAATAAATCACGTTTGTTGTATGGGAGCCCCCTTAAATATTTATTTTATTCCATTTTTTAGTATTTGTTGTTATAGCGGCAACCGAAATACATCATCTGTGAAAATTTCAACTGTCTAGCTATCACGGTTCATGAGATATAGCCTGGTGACAGACGGACGGACAGACGGACAGACGGACGGACAGCGGAGCCTTAGTAATAGGGTCCCGTTTTTACCCTTTGGGTACGGAACCCTAAAAATACGGATAACTCACGTCATGATCGCGTTTGGCAGCAGCCGCCGTGGCGTGTGCTCCAAGATGAAGGGCTACGGATTAGCCCGAAACATGTCGAGCTAAACTCGATCATAAACGTGAGGTATCCGTATTTTTTCACTTACTTTCTTTCACTCACTTACTTATCACGTACTTATCTTTAAATCAGTGTTTTTACTGGCTGTGGCTGTGCCTGTCCGTCGCGACCCCTAGGGTGGTCGCGAAACCTTATCCAGGGGGTCCTGGGTAAAGAAAAGGCAAGTAGCAATCAATTACTCTTGTCAGTTTGAAGTCGACTTAGATTTTATTTCGTATTTGACCCTAGTACCCTACTTTAAGTTGTATGTATTCAAAAAGATTGAAAAAATAACTGCTCAAATTGAACAATTTGAATATCTATTTTGGGGATCTCAAACGACTCGACGAAACGATTTCAACGACTTAAAATTTTGACGACTTTCATTTATTTACTTTTGTAATTCTACCTTTTTCACCATTTATTTTTCTAAAGCAAAGTTTAAAAATAAATAACACAATTCATCTACAGAACAGCGCAAAATGAAAACTTAACAATCATTACCAACTTTTACGACTTCGTAAATAACATTTGGTCCAAGTTGCCCTATCAATCCCGGGCTAGCTGGGGAACAAATTAATTACGGGATCCCGATCCCGGGGTCCCGGCAAAACATCGCGGGATCAGCCGAATTTATTAAACTTTCCATTCGGTTTTTGCTATAATTGGTCACAACGTGGAATTTCTTGACAACTTCTTAATTAAACATTTTGGTGCGGTGTTTAGGGTTTCCGGGAACTATTTAATAATCGGGATGCAGATGATGAAAAGAGACGCCGTAACGTAAATTTATTAGAACATATTAAATGTGTGTGTGTGTGTGTGTGTGTGTGTGTGTGTGTGTGTTTGTGTGTGTGTGTGTGTGTGTGTGTGTGTGTGTGTGTGTGCGTGTGTGCGTGCGTATGGCTGCGTATATAATAACAGACTGCAATGTTAAGGATATCTCGACTAAGGACTGTTTAATCATAGTTTAGACTCATTAAGAGGGTTTATACCTGCTGAGCTGGCAACGTTCCATTTTTGTTAGTTTTTCTCGATTATTCCATAAAAATTGAATACAAAACATTTTTAATTTTCATTCAGTTTTTAAGGAATAATCGAGAAAAACTAACAAAAATGCAACGTTGTCAGCTCAGCAGGTATAAACCCTCTTAACCAACACTAAACATGTATTTTTTTGCTTTTTCTTTGTGAAATTCTTCATACGTAACAGGGTAGGGGAAAATAAAGTAATACTTCTACAGCTAGGTACCGATAATCTTCGCTAAACGAATTTTTTAAGGACTATTTAACCCCTTTGTAATTATTTGCTAGGTGTCTATATAAATTTATTTGTGTATACGTCTTTAAAATTCTGCCGATTAATAAGAACATAAACTAAATTAAGACTATCAAATATAAACAAAAGTACCGATCTAACTAAAAACTTTTACATTTACTAACTATTCATAAATCTAATATTTATTCAGTTTTAACTTACCTATACCTAGGTAAGTTTGTTAGCTACGCCAGCACTTTCTCAAATCTTAATAAAAACTTTTAAAAGTAATGCAAAACTTTTATTAAATTTTGTACAAGATACAATGTTTCGTCATAAAATTATCAATAACGTTCCCCCGTAATCACGACAGATTGGTCAAAGGAAGCTATATTACCGTAAAATTGAGAACTTTTTCATATTTTATTAAATTATGCATTGACCTGAATCTGCAATCGTTATGATAATTCATCTGTTGTCCATATTTTATTCTGTATAATAATAATGAGGCCGCCCATTGCTTACCTTACGTGCAAACTGAAAGTTTCGGGAATACAAAAAATGGACCAGCGTAAAGAGTTCAATGTACATTTATTGTTTTTTAAAGTATTCTCCAAGCATATTTATACATTTTTCATTCGCTTAGACCAATTATTGAAACAGTTATTCCACTCCAAAGATGTAGTCCCCGAAATGGCACTAATGAAGGTGTCTACTGCTGCTTCGAGTAAAAGAAATCGCTGAACGCGTAGCTTATCTTTAATTTTAGGGTATGTATAGAAATCATTAAGACTACAAGTCGTGGCTGTATGGTGGATGGGTCATTAATTCGGCGTTATAATAGTCCAAATACTCATTTGTTTGACGAGCAGTGAAGTCGCTAGCGTTGTCGTGATGAGAATAATGCATCGGTTGGAGTTTTCTATTTTGATTATATCAACGATTTCAGGCAGACTATTTGTGGTACATCAGTCTGCATTAACCGTTTCGCGATCCTCAAGTGCAATAGTCGCAACTTGCCCTGATTTCGAGACAAAAGTGGCGACCATCTTTTTCGCCGTGCTTCGGGAGCGATCAATCTTGGTCGGTCGCAGTTCGTTTTTGAACACCCAAACTCGTGATTGGTTTTTATTTTCAAGTTCGTAAGCATGTATCCACGTTTCATCACCCAACACGATTTTATATACTGCGTTGGAAGTTCCTGTGTTAAATCTTTCTAAATTTATTCGGCACCATTGACCCAGGCCCCCTTTTGTTCATCAGAAAGTTGGTGTGGGACCCAACGGGAAAATAGCTTTCTCACGATCAGTTCTGTTTGCAAGGTAGTTTGGATTTGACTCATTGCAATCCCTAAACATGACTGAATTTCACGATCTTTGTTGATCAGGTCCCGCACTGCATCGACATTTTCTTGAGTAACCCCAGATTTGGGCCGCCCTTCACGAAAATCATCACTGAGTTTCACACGATCGCGATAAAATTCGGAAAACCAGCGATACACAGTCGTCTTTCATGCAACTCCCTCCCCAAATGCATAAATCATCCGATCAAGGCATTATTTTTGAGATAAACCACTCTCAAAATCATAAAAATTCATAGCTCTTAAAATTTCTCGCGTTACTTCAATTTTGGCTGCAACAAGTCCGTTTTAAAAAACAATTACTAAAAAGTGTCTACTTTTTTTTTCAAACTGCCTGATGTAATAAGTTGACAAGACCTCTATGGTTATAAAAAGGTTAAATTTGAAACACTATTGTACCATTAAATGATCGATTCCCGAAACTTTCAGTGCAGCCTAGTATACAGGATGTCTCGTAAGTAGTGCGACAAATGGAAATGGGATATATTAACGACGACTTTTAACGTGCGACTTTTACTGAGATAATTTTTTGATATTTGTTAGATGACCTGTTCACCTATCTCCCATTTCCGTTTGTCGTACTACTTACGGGACACCCTGTATATTTATTCATGGACTTGTTTTTCTGTATTGTATTAAATGACGTGTACCATAAAGAGTCATTGTACTGTATTCCTTCACGATGTTTTCCTTCGCCGTAATGCTCAAGAAAAATTTAAAATGTAATTTCGCACATAAATTCCGAATCAAGTGAGCCCGGACTCGAACCCACGACCCACTGCTTGAAAGGCAATAGGTCAAACCACTAGGTCACCGCGGCTTCCGATCATGTCCCCAGAATAAACGTGTGCTCAAAGTTTGTCAAACAAAATTATTTACCTAACTCCTCATTACCGTAAAAAAACTTCAGAACGCGGCTAACCTGAGTAAGTACGGCAAACGTACAAACATTAAATTAAGGCAGGCAAAGCGTAAAAACGTAAATTAGGAGCTTAAACACGTGATACTTTAGGCAATTACCGCCTCAATTACACGGCTGGAAATGTTTAAAATTTCGCCTTTGAATCTGCCCACACGTGTAAAAAGTCTAACATTTTCGAAACGCACTGTAAACTTTTATGTACGTAATTATTAAAGTTAATTGGTGGACCTAAAGGCTCTAGTTATTTTTGTTCTAATGCTATCTTTTAAGGTTTCAAACATCAATAAGAGAAGACCGACCGAGTGCGTTTGAAACATACCTACCTAAGTATTTCTCAAAACAATGCCATTTTTTTTTAATATTCCCAACAATTTTATGTTATTCCTACTCAGAATCACGAGCTCTTTTCATCCCTGTAGGAGATACATAATATCCCGAAAATTTCATACATTTTTTGTGTTCTTCCTTTTCGTTACGCCACACAAAGTATACATATGGAATAGTAACAAAATAGGAAAAAACAGGAACATTTTTTTGTCACATTAAGATTGAAAGAGCTTGTGGTTCTGAGTAGGAATAGCATAAAATTATTACAATATAAAAAAGTGGCATTTTTTTTCTCACCTAACTGTTTTGCTCATGTAGTAGCTAAAAAAAGGTAATTGAAATTGAAATTGAAATTGAAATTATTTATTTCAGATTAGATTAAATCAATCCATCCATAGGTATTAAATAAGTTAGTAACAATAAAACTTAAAATTAAAATTAGTAAAAAATAAAATGTTCGTTCGATTTGACATGCATAGACATCCAGTGAGCAATAATAGGACTGTCTGTCCTTCCTGCCACCACTTTCAGGAGAGTGTTGGTGCTGCGCCGTACACGCTCCCACAGAGACGCCACACGCTTGCGCAGCACGGCCTGGAAGCCGCTCGTGCTCCACGCTGCGAACATCCCCGACGCGCTGCAGCGCCAGGGCAGCCCCAACAATCCCCTGAAGGCGTTGTTGTACTGGACACGCAGAGCATTGTAGGTCTTTTTGGTGTAATTGCTCCACAAGCTGCACGTGTACAAAGTTTGACAGTAAGTTTTAAAGAGAGTAATCTTCACCTCTCGAGAACATCGTGCGAACCTGCGTGAAAGCATATTACCCCTCACCGACAATGCTCTGCGTTCCCTTTCCAAGTCTACGTCATCCTTCAGGGTATCTGTGACCCAGTGACCCAAATACTTGAATTCAGTAACAGTCTGAAGAGGAGAACCACTAAGAGTTATTGACGGAATTGGGTATGTCTTAGTACCAGATTTGAAGACTAATATCTCACTCTTTTTGACATTATACTTGAGTCCATGTGCCACAGCAAATCTATCACAAATAGCTAGCATTATCTTTAATGCGTTGACTGAGGGGCTCAGCAGCACCATGTCGTCGGCGTAGCTGATGTTATTCATACAACAGCCGTCCACCGAACAACCGACTCCGGCGCTGCTGAGCTCCTCAATCAAAGCGTTTACATATATATTAAATAGCGTGGGTGATGTAAGCCCTCCCTGTCTCACTCCACACTTCATCCTATAAGCTTCCGAGTATCCCCCTGCCCATCGAACCATGTTTGTTTGATTATCATACCAGTACCTGAACATATTTATTATTTCAATCGGTAAACTCGTGTCACAATTTAACTTGTTCCACAGTACATTATATGACACCAAGTCAAATGCCTTCGACAAGTCCAAGAAGCACGCATAAACTGGCGTGTTCCTGCCAGTGTAATACCGAACAGTGTGCTTAAGACATAATAATAAGTTGTAGTTTAATTACATATAATAATAGGTCTATATTGGTAAATAATTGGTCAAAATTCTTAGTCTCATTTTCACCCGACTGTCGAAGGAGGGTTATGTTCTTTGTTCTACTACCAATTTCTGTTCATAATCATCAGCACCCTTCACCATTTTTTTCATTGTATTTTTCATCAATCAGTGCAATAAAAAACCTGAAAAGAGGTAAAAATTCTTAAATTCTTTCTTACTTGATTAAAGAAGTTCAAAAGAGACCAAAGAGCTGGCAGTTACCTATCTCAACGAATCTCCATCGCCATTCAACGAGGGAATGCTGCCAGCCTTTTGGGTACGATGCCACGGGGGCCTTTTTTAGACTTAGGTACCCCCTGTTTCTCCATTGATCAAATTTATTTGACGGATAAATGTGATGCCTTCTTTGTTTGTTTTGTTCGAATAGACGGAGACGGCATCACATTTATCCGTCAAATAAATTTGATCAATGGATGGTGAAACAGGGGGTAAATCTAGTAGTTTTTAAGTTAGATATTTAATTTATAGTTAAGTTCTATTCATTGTTATTTTTACTTAATATTTGTATTCTTAGTTTCAATAAATTGAAAAACATTTCTAGATAAATGCTTTATATAATAATCTCTAATTGAATTTTTTCATCATTTTCCCGGACACTCGACAGCCAACTAAGACCTAGACTAAGCTCTTAATTACGGAACTGGAAGTAAAAGTAGACAGTTAGCTCGTAATCCGATTTGTCCTGCACGGCTATTATGAGTTAACCAGTCATGGAACAGATAAATCCGTCTCTGTTTAGCACCTTCGTGTAAAAAGAAAGGGACGATCCTTATAGAGGAAAAAGATACTGATGCAATTATGTGGTCACCGTGGTGCACTGTTTAAACTTATACTTTTTATTTTATTAACTTTGCAAGAGATCAGCACTGGCTCGAAGAATAGTTTTAGCTGACGTACAATATTTTTGAAAGAGAAAATGTTGCGGCAGGCTGTAATGCTCCTACTAACCATCCCTTATAGCTCCTAATAACCCTAACCCACTATTGTTACTGTACCTACAGTCGCGGAATGAAAAGGTTCGTCACTTTTCGACTCTATGTCAACGATTTAAGATCGTACCTCTACAGAAAAATACCACCTTGTCAGTGTGATTGGTATCATCCAAGTTAATATTTCTTAATAATACATAATACAAAAATAGAACTAAACCGAGAACAGACGAACAGAAGAACATAGCGAAACTTGGGTTCCATTTTAGCCATTTTGACTTTTACAAAATAAAATACTTTTTCCACTTCACTGTCATATGAAAAACATGTAAATCATAGACTATGCTGTTTGTATTTTTAGGCACTTTTCTTAATATCGAGAGTTCATATATCGAATGGGTTAACTTATAATTATAATATAACACCGAAACGTTATTTTCTAAAACCATAAATTTTCAGGATTTATTAAAAAAAACGGCATTATATAGAACTTAGTTCTATAACAATCTAAGTACATAACGAAATTTACGGTTTTAGAAAAAAAATCTTTTTGATCTTTAACCCATTAATTTTTCCTATTCCTTCCACGCATCGATTATTTTATTCAGTTTCACAATCTCAAGAAAATTGCTTTAAATTCCATGTTTTTTTTTGCAAAACTTCTGTGAATATTGCGCAGAAGGGAGTTTTCCTTGAAAATTTCTGTATAAAACACTGGCCTTAAGCCAAAACATGACTCCTTAAGGCTCAACTTTGTACTCCGTAGTTTTTATCGCGCGCATTACACCCCCGAACACTTTGACGATGTCCTAAGAGCTGCTAAAATATTCAGATAAGTACAGAGTCATTATCCCTCCTTAATGTATCTTGCCTTATAACAGGCCCTTGGGTTACCATGGGTTCTCGAAAGTCGTAAGTAGTGGATGGCTTGGAAGATGCTAGATTACAGTCTTCTATGGTTCGATGCGTCCATTATATAAATGCTAAAGTTTGTGAATTGTGATTGTGCGTGCGTGCGCTTGCGCGTCCGTGTGAGTGTGTGTATGTGTGTGTACTCTGTTGGTATCCCGATAAAAAATACGAAATGAAGACTTTTAAGTATTGGCTTCTCGTACACAAAAAATATTCATTTTATTTCCTGCAAAATACATAGCCACTATAGCGATAAAATAAAACGGTTGCAGTTTAAATGCAACCTGTATTTGTCAACCTTCATTGAACGGCAATGTACCACGTGATAATTCAGACCATAATGTAATCGACATAAGGGCTTCATTCAGGACCGACACATGTGAGATCGTATAAATAAGCCACACCCACACCCACGAACGTTTTGTAATGATAATGAACTAAAACAATTAAGTACTTTGCTCACCCGCGACCATACGATAGTTAAGTTTATGTAAGAACTGCGTGTTCATGCAGTTCATCCGCCTCTACACTGTACGAACACACACAAATCACATAAACTCAACTATCACCACCACCAAACTACACTGACGCGTTACGAACTCAACAACGCCTGATTCAATAAATTATGAACGTTGTGTAATCAAACGCAATATTACTACGTAGGTAATACTTAAATATCTAAGAAAATACTACAAGGATGATAGTTTTGTTGGGTTCAGAGGGTCTCTTTAGGATACAGGAACCGTCTCCTGAATCGCAATAAGGAAGTATCAAGTCAAAACTATGTGATCGATTACATTCGGGCGGAAAAAGGCCATCATATCAGTCATCGAGTGCCCAAAATAGGTAAAATTGGTTTACACGTTTGATGGATACCTAAAAATAATCCTAATACGCTGTCCACAATTTATACGAGTGTTTTCAATAAAAAGTGTACATTTTTTTAATTGATGAAATTTTTGTTTTTTTTTTTTTCAGAATCAAGAGCGCTATTGATTTTGATGGTTTAAAAGTTTCGAAGTTACTTAAGAAAATAGGCTACAATTTATTTATTTTACTTATAAATTACTGGAAATCCTATTAGAAGTTTGTTGTTTGTATATGAGGTGCAGAATTAAAACGAAAACATAATTACCGAAATTTTATCGAATATGGGGTCATACGTATTTTTTTGTTCCTGTGGACATGGGAAAAGTAAAGTCTCTACAGTAAAATTACATAACGTTTACGACTGACAGATGGTTTGCCTTCATTTCATATTCAACTTTAGCGACCTACAAGTAAAGCCAATTTTAGAATAGTGTTACCCACGCTTGCAGATTTTGTAATAGCTACTTTATTTGTATGGTATTAAAGTTGGAAATGAAATGAAGCCAAGCCATGTGTCAGTGGTAAACTAAAAGTAAACGTATTGTATAGCCAATATTATTTAGTCAAGTCTATCGCTACATCGGCGTGTGGGATGCCTGGCCAGCTTGCGTCCCGTTTTAATAAATCTTAATTTTGCTGACTCGGAGTCACTAATTTTATGTCCACTGGAGAGACAACTTTGTTTCTTACGGTGTGCATGACCCATATACAGAAACCTCTCCACTCGAGCTCGACCCGCCTTGTCCCGTTCTTAGGGTTCCGTACCCAAAGGGTAAAAACGGGACTATTACTGAGACTTCGCTGTCCGTCCGTCTGTCCGTCTGCCACTAGGCTGTATCTCATGTACCGTGATAGCTAGACAGTTGAAATTTTCACAGATGATATATTTTGGTTGCCGCTATAACAACAAATACTAAAAAGCAAAATAAAATAAATATTTAAGGGGGCTCCCATACAACAAACGTAATTTTTTGCTCAATTTTGCTCGATAATGATGACGGCAACAGGTAGACACTTGAAATATTCACAGAATATTTAGTTATATATTCACTTTGAAAATAAATAATTAAATTAAAATAAAACAAATATTTAAGGGGGGCTCCATAGAAAAAACGTGATTTTTTGCCGTTTTTATCGCCGTACCCAAAGCCCAGCAAAGCAAAGTCGTCCTAGTAACTAGTTACCTTTCAAGACCTCACTGGTTGGTCATCAAGCAAAAGAAACCAGCTTTCACATCAAAGCCGCGGAAGTAAATGCAAGGAGCTTTGATTGAAAGCCTAGAGCTTTCCTTTGAAGGCACGTGCAAGCTCACAGTCACTGAAATTAATCAGAATTTTAATTAAACACACAGATACAATGCCGTCCGATGCGGGAGTGGTAAGGTTTGCAGTCCATGAGCTGAAAATATTTTGAGGTTTACTCGTTCATTGTTTTATTGAACGTGCATTTTAACAGTTTAGATTTTAGTATGGATGTTTTTGTTAATAAGTTGATAACTATAAATTAAAAATTGGAAAAAACCCCCAACGCAATTGGGTCACACATATGTTTGATAATAAAATAAATGGCCGTTTTGCATCTAAGATCCCTTCCGCAGCATACAAAAGAGCTGATAACCTTAAAACGGCTGGACCAATTTTGACGAAACATGTCTAAGAACCATTGCCAAAAAACCTGCTTTCAAATAAAAAAACCGCGTCCAAATCGGTTCACCCACACACACACACACACACATAAAATACAAACTCATAAAAAATACGTCTTAATACGACCAAACAAAAGAAACAAACAATAAAAAATAATTAATAAATAAATAAAATAAATATTCGGGGACAATCTTACACAAATCGACCTAGTCCCAAACTAAGCAAAGCTTGTACTATGGGTACTAGACGACGATAAACATACTTATATAGATAAATACATACTTAAATACATAGAAAACATCCATAACTCAGGAACAAATATTCGTGCTCATCACACAAATAAATGCCCTTACCGGGATTTGAACCCAGGACCTCTTGCTTCGTAGGCAGGGTCACTACCAACTAGGCTAAAGCGGTCGTTAAACAATATAGGCTTGCGTTTGAACTATGACCACTATCACGCCTGATGGAAAGCGAAGATGAGGCCTACGATGGAGTACGCTTGCCTAGTAAATGCTCATTCACCTTAGACTAGAATTTAGGGAAATAAGCAGGAAGAAGGCAGTTGAGCGCGGTGTTGCGCAAACCGTACAAGAAATACACTGTAACCGCCCAAAAAAGTAAAAAGTCCATGCCACTTACAAGAAGTACTTGAAAAAATATACCTTGTTGAGTTTCTTGCCGGTTTCTTCTCAACAGGGTTTTTTCCGAACCGGTGGTAGATTTTTCGTCGTTCATAGGAGCATCAATTGATGCCTAAATTGAAAAAAGAATTTTGACTTTGACTTTGAAGTAGCGTTTTTACTACATAAGGCTTGTATATTAAACCTTAATAACAGAAAGAAATACTTAACGATAACGCAATCATGAGACGCACGGCCACAGTACAATGCCAGTTTAAATTAAAGAGATAAGTACTTATTACAACGACTAGTACTAAATCTTCTGAACATGAGCCAAAACGTTTGCTTCAACACACAAACAACATAAAGACCATTTATTCCTTGATCTCATTCAAGCTATCATTCTGATATTGCGACTCCAACAGTATAATTTCGCGGTCCTAAATCTTTTCCTCGTTGGCTTCGGACAAAAAGCAAGCGCTTTTTCCTCCCGTTCTCGGAAAAAGGTGGCTCACAAAATGACTAGTTCCAATGAGAATGTGTGTGTAAAGCTGTAATTCAAACTTTTATCATCATCATCATCATTCCAGCCTATTTACGGCACAGGCAGAATCCCCTCAAAGCCATGGTAGCCTAGTAGTTAAACCTTGCTTTCTATAGGTCGTGGGTTCGAGCCTGGGCACCTCTGAGTTTTAAGGAATTTACGTGCGAAATTACATTTCATATTTACCATGATTTTCACGGTGAAGGAAAACATACCTGCAACCTGCACATAATCGTCATTATTTCAGCCGAAAGACGTCCACTGCTGAACATAGGCTTCCCCCAAGGCTCGAAAAACAGATGGGTCCTGCGCCATTTGCTTCCAATGCGTTTCCGCAACCTTAAGTGTCTGTATAATAACGCCTTGATGTCCGTCCGACTTCAGGACCAGCAGGCTTATTATCTAACGTTTCTGACGCTTGCCTTCGCAATCACTATTTCTTTCTGTCAAACGGTATAAAAGGATGACAGAAAGAGATGGTGAAAGCGAAGGCAAGTGCCAAAAGCCTTAGACAATACGGCCTCTGATGTTGAAGCACTCGAAGCCGCAGCGGGGAGTCACACAAGGAGTTGTTATTCCTCCGAAACTGTACACCGCTGCACTAGCCCGTCGCGCGATCGGCGACTATTTTGGGTAATTTTTTCTAAGTACCCTATGTTAAAAGGTGATCGAAACTAGAAACAAAAATTTGCAAATTTTGACAGTTAGTTTAGGCACACACGTGTGTGCCTAGGTCGCTCGAGGGGCTAGAGGATGCGTTCAAGACTCTGGACTGGGAAGGGCGTGGCATCAATACAAATGGCGAATACATACCTTCGAAGAAATTCAATGGTGCGTGTGGAATCCACAATCCACACTAGGCCAGCGTAGGTGAGAACTACGGCCCTATCCTTCTCATTCTCTTCTTCTTCTTCTGAAAGTGCCACTCCATTACTGGAGGTTGGCCGTTAGCTCTGAAAACTTCTCCCTGTCTTGAGCCATCCGGAATAGTTGCTCTGCACTTCTGATCCCGGTCCACTCCCTAATATTCCGCAGCCATGATTTCTTCCGTCTTCCAGAGCGCCGTTTTCCCTGTATTTTGCCCATCAATATTAGTTGAAGCAGCTGATATCTGTCATGGCGTAACACGTGCCCCAGATATTCGATTTTGCGCTTTTTGACGGTGTGCAATAATTTTCGGGTCATACCAGCACGCTGAAGCACCTTGTCGTTGCTGACTTTCTGGGTCCAGCTTATACGGAGCATGCGACGATAGCACCACATCTCAAACGCTTCCAAGCGCCGCCTGGTGACTTCCTTTATGGTCCACGATTCGCTGCCGTACATAACCACAGGCCAAATGTCTCATTCTACGGACGTATTATAGCCTGAGATGATTATGATGTGTAATAATCGATATAAGCGTCGCCCGACACATACTCGACCGGTTTTATATAACGAACACTCTTCATTCTAATTCTTACGTATTCGTGAATATTGAATGCCTGCTAAGTGCAGTTTACGCTCAAGATCTTGACCATTTTACCCCTCGCTACCCAGAACTGTTGTCGGACAAATATTGGTTCAGACTTCGTCGGCTACTTCAGGAACTTGGCTTTAGCAACTTTACTTTATCACGTGGATGGCTTCTACAAGTTTTAAGGCTTCGGTTATATGGTTCAACAGGGACTTTGTCTGAAATAAAATTTTTATTATTATTATTAAGTCTTTTCTGAGAATATACGGGAATGTGCACACATAAAGTTTAAAAAGAATAATCGACGAAATACATAATGGTCAATTGATAGAATATTATTTTCGGTGAAACTGTTAATTAGACTCACTTTTTAAGCTGTGTAAGCTACAGACTCGTTTAGGTTACCTACCTATACCGTAAAATTGTCAGTTTCTTTGAAGATCATGTATTTTTCCGTTATTCTTTTTAAACTTTATACAATTTGATATTTACTTGAAGATACAGGTGAATCAATATAGGCAGTTCTACGAGCGTTTCCACTTAGTCCCTTTAAAAATATATAAATAATAATAATAATAATAATGATGATGATGATGTTACACACATGCGCTTATACACACACTCACACTCAGTTACGCACCCACCCCGCCTCTAGTTTGCCTTTGTTGGCCGCCTAGAGTGGAGCGCAAGAGCTAAATGCTCAAAGGATGGATAGATATGTTTCCGTAAGCGGCGAGTTGGCATTTTGAAGTTTAAAGTCCAGGAACAACTCTTCATCCTTAGCCGTTCACACTACTGTTGCCACCTCGTTGCCCCAAGCGGGCAAAAGTTTGAGGGTCCCATTTAGTGAAAGGCGAGTCATCGCCCACCAAAAGTTCAGTTTATGAGATACTGAAATGGTAGGTTTCCCGTTATCTCAGTGCATAGCCCGGTATTCCTGTCCAAACCCCATAGCCAATTCCACGTCGCTTCCTGCCTGGCAATAGTTTGGCAACTGTGGAGGTCTGTTCGTAGCACATCCTCATGGTGTATTAGGGGATAATTAGACCTCCATACGTTGCGCCCATCTCATTTATATTATATCGTACCAAAGGCATCTGCATGTTGGCTTCGGCCCCATGAATGCCTTTCAAATGACCGGGTCCCCATGAGCCCGTGATCGGAAATCCGTACCAACAATAATGATGATGATGAAACTTGTATTTTGAGCAATGGACGAGTGCCTTAAAGCTACCTTTTAATTAAATTTGAGGCAGGTAGTTTTATCTTGCTGTTTTAAAATTCCCCAGTTGCGGCGTCCAATCTTTTTAATGCATGGCCGGGGTGCAGCCGCGGCTTTTATGCAATGGAATTAACATGCGCTGGAGTGGGATTTACTTAGATAAAATGAAGAATACACGTGTTTAAGTACGGAAGAATTTTAAAGTAAATTATGGTGAGTTCTTCTTTCAATCCGACACTGGATAGGTACTCGTGTAGTTAACAGGTGTTAACTATAGTTGACAACAAATCAGTGGCGTTGGGTACTAACAACCCGATTCCCCCCGGGTGTAGTAAACTTTCGAAGTTACCAAACGCTTCTCTTTCATTACTGCACGTTCAAGAATATAATAAATGGGGTTTTTAGGTGTTTTTGCTCCGGCTTTTCTTGCAAATGTTCACGTCCCGCCACTGCAAGAAATTTAAATAAATTGAAATGACCTTCCCTACGGTCCCATTTGTTCTATCATCGTCATCATCATTTCAAAGGATCTCGAGTGACGTCCGCGGACCGGAAAACGCAGTTTAGGTAGGCCTCCAACGAGATTTAGCGACGACCTGGTTAAGGTGGCGGGAACGCGTTGGATGCGGATGGCGCAGGGCCGATCTGTTAGGCGAGCCTTGGGGGAGGCTATGTTCAGCAGTGGACGTCTTTCGGCTGAAATGATGATGATGAAATTATAGAGCAAATGGGACTTACCCAAATTGTGCCGCACTTTAGGTACTGTTTTGGAAAAAACTTCCGTTTGGAGTGGCTCATTTCTTCATTCTAGATTCTAGATTTCTTCGTTGTCGCGTTTAAGATTAAGATTGAAAGTGTCGGCTATTGGGGTAGCGCCGGGCACTGGGGTATTTACCTTATGAAATAGGATACTGGGTAGCGGCTGAAGCGCTAGAAGGATTACCCTGGTAGAGTCGAGTGCAAAAATATGTATCGATTAAATCCTCTCATAATTATGTACCGATTCCCCAATTCGACGACATAAGAGCTATGGGACATATTTATGAGCAAGTAGAAAGCATTTATTTACGCTGACTGTGCCAAACAGATAATTTCCGAAATTGGTTTTGTATGAAAAAAGTGACGAAATTATGTTTATTGAATAAATTTAAAAAAATCGTACGAGTAGCTTTAGTGTTGGCTGACATAACTATGAATTAATAAAAAACCCCAATGCAATTAGGTCACACATATGTGTGAAAATAAAGTAAATGCCCATTAGGCGTCTAACAATAAGATCCTATCCACAGATAACAAAAGAGCTGGTAATTATGAAACGGCTGAAAAACCGCATCCAAATCGGTTCACCCGTTTAAGAGCTATGATACCACCAGAGACACACACACACACACACACACACACACACATAGCGGACAAACTTTTCGTGTCGGGGGTTAGCAAATACCAAAAATTACCCGTCATTTGCTAACGTTTAGGGAAGGGAATTGGAAACCATTTTCACCGTTTGTACAAGCCGCGACTACACAACCCTCCTAAGTCAGTGAAACATTTTATTCAAGCTAAGCTAAGAACGCGCAGACTTTTACTGCTAGCTCTACTTTCAAAACATCCAAACAAATTGCCCCATGAATAAAAGATTGTTTGTGACGTGGTCCTTGTTATGCAACCTTTGACTTGTTTATCTCAAAACTGGGGGCAGCATTTTAAAACGATTGGATGCTTTTATATTACGCTGTACACCGGAAAACTGGGTAACTATTTCTCGCCAGTTCTGACGGCAAATAGTACCTGCGCTGCCGCGCTGGCTAGTAGCTAAACCTTTTTGTATTTTATCGTACCCTCGAAAAATGTATTTCCGAATATTAAAATCCGGAAAACGAAACGCCATTTTTTCATTTTCCAAATTATTATTTGTCCGAAGTTTTAATATGCCATATTTCCTTTTGCCAAATATTTTAAATGTCCACCTTTTTATTTGACAACTGATTCAAAATCCAAATGCAAAGGGCTACGAGACAATTTCGACAGAGCTCCGCATGCGGAGCTCCTAATCCGGGTAGTTTAAGCGCTTCGCGCCTTGACAATACTTTAATCTAACCTGTTTATATCATTGTTATAAAAAAGATGGCAAGTGATTGGGTTGTCAAATAAAAAATAGCTATAAATTAAAAATTTTAAAAACCCTCAACAAAATTAAGTCTAAGATCGCTTCCGCAGTTAACAAAAGAGCTGATAACTTTAAAACGGCTGAACCGATTTTGATGAAACATATCTAAGAACCATCGCCAAGAAACCTGCTTTCTATTAAAAAAAACCGCATCCAAATCGGTTCACCTGTTTAAGAGCTATAATGCCACAGACAGACAGACACACACATATAGCGGTCAAACTTATAACACCCCTCTTTTTGTGTCGGGGGTTAAAAATGGTCCCAAAGGAAGATCAGCGCCGTTCGCAAGGTCAGCACTTTGCTGTTTTGGGACAATTTCGTGATATGCGCTTTTTTTATTAATTCCTGTTACCGATTTTCACAGCCCTTAGCTCCGAAGTCCCTGGAAAACAGTAAGTGAATTGCCGTAATCAAGTTATTGACAAAGCCTATTTAGCCTATTTTAGCCGAAACACAGCAATCTTGTTACCTTTCTGTGTTAATTTGTAACACGTTTAAGGAAATCTTATTTACATTGTATTGTGTCACTAGCTGTTGCCCTCAACTCCGACTGCGATGAATTCATGTATCATTATCCCGCGAGCACTATGCAATTTTTCGGGATAGCAAGTATCGTATTAATTTATAGTATACTGGGTGGCCTTAGCCTCTGGACAAATACTAATACTACTGGTTTAGCAAGATATTTAAAACCAAACTGCAAAGTATCATAACAATCAGTCCAATATTTTCCGAAAAACTAACGGTTTTCAATGTATCACTTTGGAGGAGCCTGTTTATTTGGATGATATGAATTCATAGAATTTTTTTTTGTTTTCTTGTCTAATTAAGTAAATAACTATTTTACGATATTGCTTAGTATTAGCAAGGATGATATAGACTGGATTAGCAGTCGCCATTTTACGGATCGGCCGCGGTTTTGTAGTTCGATTATTAAATCTAGATGGCGCTGAAATATATCCAGAGGCTTTGAAGGCAAAACAATAAGACTAAAGATATTTCATATCACTGCAAATGTATTATTATGCAATATTTTTGAAAAATAATACATTTAATATAAAACATCTGTAGTCTTATTGTTTTGCCTTCAAAGCCTCTGGCTATATTTCAGCGCCATCTAGATTTAATAATCGAATTACAAAAACCGCGGCCGATCCGTACTATGGCGACTGCCAATCCAGTCTATATCATCCTTGGTATTAGTCTTATCCATGGTTTCATTATTTGTTCAGAGGCTAAGGTCACCTTGTATAAAAGTTATAAAATTTATATGTGCCAATTTTCATCAGAATCTGTCAAACCACATCGGCAACTCAACTTGTGTTGTGGGTGTGGGGCGGCGGTGATTGCTTTCCATCAGGTGACTCGCCTGCTCGTTTTCCCCCTAACACATGAAAAACCGGCCAAGTGCGAGTCGGACTCGTGCACCAAGGGTTCCGTACCATTATCTATAAAAACGGCAAAAAAATCACGTTTGTTGTATGGGAGCCCCTTTAAATATTAATTTTATTCTGTGTTTTGGTATTTGTTGTTATAGCGGCAACCGAAATACATCATCTGTGAAGATTTCAACTGTCTAGCTACAGCCTGGTGACAGACGGACGAACGAACGGACGGACAGACGGACAGGCGGACGGACAGCGGAGCCTCAGTAATAGGGTCCCGTTTTTACCCTTTGGGTACGGAACCCTAAAAACCGTATCGTGTGAAAGAGTAACAACACTAACAATATCCACACATCTATCCATTCATCCATACAAACTTCACGCTTATAATACTAGCTATTGCCGCGATTCCGTCTTCGAAAAATTAGATAGATATATATACTAGAGGTCCTGTCGTCTGCCATGTAACTAAAAACTGCATCAGAATCTTCTGACATTTCCTAAAAACTGTGACCAGATAAATGAAGTTGAAAGTTGAAACGCTCGAATAAACAGCCTCATATCAATGACTCCACTTTCCTATCCAATAATCGTTATGCAGCTAAAAATTTCATGCTACAGGTTTAGGATAATGAGATACTTATTTTAATCTGAAAGTACCTTTAAAATGACCATTATGCAGCTTCACTTCACGTCTAAAATAGCCCCTGTAAATTGGATTCACGCCATCCACCGATAAGGCGATAATAATAGACGTTAAACTTACTTTCCGAGTAAAAAAAACGTTTTAAGCGAAATTACACGGCAGATATTGCTTTGGTTCTTTGCAGAATAGCCGGATTATTTTGTATTGAATTTTAAGCCAGTTTACAGACGGTAATACGGTACTTTAACTAAAACAACAATGTTGTAACAATAAAGGACGAAAACTTGATTTCATTTATAGCGCGGAAGTCGAGACAGTTCACGATTTTAACGCCATCTAACTTTGAAAACATCACTTAAAACACTGCCATCTAGCGCTAAAATATAACATTATTTTGAAATTGAGTTCACTGCTATCTGACGGAGTTCTTTTAAACTACGGAGCCATCCCTAGAAGCTGATAGAATCATACTTTGAGACAGCGCTAAGGGGTTTGAGAAATATATTATAGATGTCGTTATAAAGCAAGCGTTCGAGTGGCTAGTGGTTTTGAGTTCAGACTTCTAAACTAGAGTTTTCAGGTTCAAATCCCGAAGAGCTTAACTTTTTTTTGTTTTTTTTTTTTTTCATATTTCCACTAGTTACAAAAGGGAAGCTATATAATAATAACTTTTTAAAAATGATTGTCCTGGACGTGAATATTAAAATACCCGAAAAGACGCAAAATATGACATTAGCAAGATCATTTTAAGCAATAGATAAATCGTGTAATCGTTTCACACTGTCTCACTGGACTTATTATTATTATAGTTAGGAATACAATGCAATGACTCTTTATTGTACACCACAGAGAAAACAATACAAAAGAAAAGTACATGGAAATAATATAAGGTAAGCAATAGGCGACCTTATCGCTTTGAAGCGATCTCTTCCAGGCAACAGGAAGCCAGGGAATATCCTAGGAATAAAAACAATTTTTATAAAGTTCGTTCATAGTATTTTTAATCGCTTAAAACAATATAAAATTAGACTTAGTAACAAGTTGTTCTTAAAAATATTTCTCCAAAGGCTCGCCAAGAATAGTTTCCAGTTTCCGAATGGCTTCCTTCGTGGTTGCCTCTATCTTAGAGTCGCCATCTTCTAGGAGTTCAGCTAGGAAAGGTACGCTCTCAGCTAGGAGAGGCAACCAACTGCTGCCTAGCTGCGTTGCCATGGCGACCAGGCAGTCCAGAGCCAAGAGTCTGAAAGGAAAGGTAAATAGAATAAAAATTTTGACATTGATAATCACCAAATAAAATAAAATATCAAACTCCAATATGTTCGCAATAAATGAAATGAATTGACATTATTTTATTATATTTTCTTTAAAAATCAAGAAACACCATAGGACCATACTGGACTTTGAAATTTATCAACTCATATGTTAACCCTTAAGGATTTGCCACACTGGATGCGTTCTGCGGTCGCGGTCAGGTCAAATTGAACGCAGCCCGCATTATGTATGAACAACATTGTCGGTCTCTATATATTTTGTATTTATAATCTGTATTGAAGCATGATAATACATGGAAATACTGATACACACAAACACATACACATGCACACACACACACACACATTCACACACACAAACACACGCACGCACGCACGCACGCACGCACGCACGCACACACACACACACCTACTATGCTTTGCTTGACTCGCTAGACCCCATGCACTATGTTGGGCATGACTATATATAAAAGTAGGTATGTAAAAGTAGGATAACTTCGCCTTTGTACATCTGTTTCTCTTGTTAACTCTTAATTTCATGTTTTTATTTACAATAAAGAGTTTTATATAATTTCTACATATAGAGTAGTTTGTAGGTAGTTAAGATACACAAAATGTAATGTCGAGAAGGAGGAGGAGCGGTGCCTCCTGACACAGGCTTTTTTAAGCTTACAAGGAGGCTCCGGCGACTATTTTGTATAATCTTATTATCTAACTAATAAAACATTTTTCATTTTTCATTTTTCATTTTCATTTTGTATAGATATGCGATCTAACCGTGCGGTCCGCGGGGTCAGGTCGCACGCACGCGCAATATATAGAGACCGACAATGTTGTTCATACATAATGCGGGCTGCGTTCAATTTGACCTGACCGCTTGTCCGTGTCTATATATTTTGTATAGATATGCTATCTGACCGTTTTTTTAATGTGTTAGAAAAGTAACCGAAGTGCCGAAGAAAAGGTTAGATCGAAATAACTAGAAAAATATGTTGCTAAATCTCAGTCTGCCGACATTTTAGCGCTTCGCAATCAAAGAGGAACACCATCATTTCATCCTATACACGTCCCACTGCAGCCTCCTCTCAGAATGAGAGGACTTGGGCCATAGTTCCCACGCGGACTCAATGCGGCTTGTGAACTTCACATACATCACTGAATTTCTTCGAAGGTGTGTACAAGGTTACCCCGCGACGTTTCCCTTCGCCGTAAAGCTTATGGAAAATTCCAAATCCATACTAATATTATAAATGCGAAAGTGTGTCTGACTGTCTGTATGTCAAGAGGTAACACTTCAGGTTTAAACGGCTGAAACGATTTAGATGAAATTTGGTAAGGAGATAGTTTAAGACCCTGGGAAGGACATAGGATAGTTTTTAACCCCGGAAAATTCAATAGTTCCCGCGGAATAGCGATAAACGAAATCTTTGCAGACAGAGTCACTGGCAACAGTTAGTGTAATATAAAGAGTTGAACATAACTAACCTTATCTCAGCATCATTATGTCTCGTTTTCAATAGCACTTGATAGTTCAAGAGCTTCCACAGTGAATCGTCCGCTGTGGCTACCGCAAACTGAGCTATGCAGGGTATAAGCGACCCTGTTACTCTCTCTTTAAGGCTCACTATCCCGTCTAGTGGATTCTCCAGCTGCAAAAAAAAATTGGTAAGTATATGGTTAACCCTTTGGACACCGTGAAATAAAAAAAAAGAACCTGCGTTCCTGTCTCGTTTGTCCCAAATAGTACCAATGTTACAGATTATAATAAAAATACAAAAAGATAGCCTTAATTTGGCGCAGATCTGCGTCCCGGCGTCTGAGATGTAACCAGTTACCAAAAAGGTTTTTAAATTATTAGATAAACAGTTGTGTAGTCAAAAAAATAAAGGGCGTTCAAATATCACTAAAAAAAACATGTCGCGATCCTAGAGCAAGACTCCATTAACTCAAAATAGTTCATCATTTTAATTTAGACCTTACAGAAACTCAGTTAAATCTAAATTAGAATGGCGGATTATTTTGAGTTAATTGACTATTGACCTAGGCACAGAAATATATCGAGATAGAAGGAAAATGCTCGGCAATTTGTAGCGAGACCGAGCCTGTAACATCTTGCGTAGGTACTTTGACGTCACGAGTGTAATTTAGTGATGGGAAACATAAGCCGCGCGAAATCAATTCAAAAGCATCGATTCACAGATCGATTAGGGAACCGATTCTTATGCACAGAGGAAATGATAATTATTTTCGACAGAGGAAATGAGAAAGGTCAGAATTTCAAATCGAAAAATATAAATGTAGGTAGGTACCTACCTAACCAATAAATTGCTTTACATTTGTCAGTACCTACTATAGCCGCTGCAGTTATTCATCATCATCATCATCATTTCAGCCGTAGGACGTCCACTGCTGGACATAGACCTCCCTCATTGACGCCCAATCATTACGGTTGAAAGTGACTTGCATCCTCCCTGAACCTGCGGCTTTCACCAAATCGTCCGTCCATCTCGTTGGTGGACGTCCCACGCTGGGCTAGCCAGTCTGTGGTCTCCATTCGAGAACTTTTGGGCTCTAACGACCATATGTTCTGCATGCTATATGGCCTGTCCATTGCCATTTCAACGAGCTAATCCGTTTGGCTACGTCGGTGACCCCGGTTCTTCTACGGATCTCCTCGCTTCTGATTCGATCCCGTAGAGAAACTCTGAGCACAGTCCTCTCCATTGCTCGTTATTATAATCGTACCTATAATCGTGTAAGTTCTACACACACACACACACACACACACGCACATTTTTTAAAATAATATTTAGCCTTATGTAAATGTGTTCCTTTTCATCGTATGACATCATCACTACATCAATAGTCGGATAAGCTGTACTGATTACTCGTCGGTACTAAAGCCAGTAAAGGTGTCTTCGTGGAAATGTGTAGAACAATTCTTGCTGTTTTTTGTAGGAAACCATTTTTTACGACCATTCCATTTATTTTTAATATGAGGATCATTCGGAAAACTAAAATAAAATTGCAATATAGAAGTAACCATAACCTGTTTGTTAATAATATTTGCTTTGCACTACGTACATTATATAGCTACATAATAATATAAAAACGTAATTATCATTTCCTCTGCTTTCAAAATCGATTTTAATCGAGTAAGAACTGCGATAGTGTACTTGTACATCACTATTCTTACTTTTGACAGAAAAAATGATAAATTGACCTTGGACGCGACTCGATAGTTTGAATAGCTTATTTTTACATTGCTGGTTTTGAACGCACGCCATGTCTGGCTCGTCAAATTAAAGCCGCAATGGAAAGCTAGCGTGGACACACTATCGCCCGCTACTGTTCTGATGAAAATAATAAAATAAATCGTTTTTTAATTAATAACAGATATTTTAGGACAAATAGTAGTTACCAATGAAAGGAAATACCTCGACTAACAGCTCCAACTTTATCTGTAGTATTTGAACTGTTAATTACTGAACAACGAGTCATTTTATTTTTAAAACCTGACGTCGCACGCAGACCGCGGTCGAGAGCAGACTGAAGTTCGCGGCGAGCATTGGGGCTTATAAACTCCATTTGGCCAGTCGACGTACGTAAACTCTTTCCTTCTATCTCGATATATTTCTGTGGACCTAGGAGTGCGATGTATCAATCATAAATTCATAAAAATAAGCAAATATTGCTGACGTATTTGTCCCTCATGTCATCAATGTCATTATAAATAAGCAAAGCAGTCTAGAGACACGAAATTTGACGCGGTTGGTCTTCCCTTACGTAAATAAAACAACAACAATAACAACAACAACAACAATATAATTTTTGAGAATTTGCAAAGTAACTTATTAAATCCCGCAATTTTAATCCAACTGTCGGACGCAAGCAAAGCCACGAGTAAAAGCCAGTACATAAAACAAATTACCTGATCAACAACTGGCTGCATGAGCGTTTCGAAACGATCCTTATTCAAGAAGTGCTGGCTGTCATACATGAACACGATATGGAGAGTCTTGATGATGTAGTTAACTAAAGTCACGCATTTATCCTCCGTATCGAAGTACAAGTCCTCAGTCTTGCTCTTGTTGCAGGCATCGAGCAGCTCTGCAGCGTTCTTGATGAAATGGCCGGCGAATAAGACGAACAAGCCTTTTAGTTTATCGGCAATGGCACTGCTTACTCTGTAAGAAACAAATGGTTTTATATTTAGATAATTCAGGCATCTTGGGACACAAATTTAATGATTTCGCTGAAATTTGCTATGTAGGGGGTTTCATGGACGTTTTCTAGTTGTGGCCCGAACAAAGCTATTAGCCTAGGTATTATAATTAAAAAGTAAGAAGAGTATTTCGCTATCTTTAATTTAATCTAAACGAATTTTATTTTTACTTCAAATACATTGTTATTTTGTCCAAAAGTTCGCTCAAAACTTATTTGAAACACTATTGTGGGATTACGAGCAACAATAAAAAATCTCAATCGGCGAAATTGAGGATAAAGGGTACTCATAATCAAAAAGTGCTTACCTGTAGAACGTAATAGCTCTGTCTCTCTGTCCCTCAACATTGGTCCGAATCGCCCAATCGTAGATCTTGAAATAGAACGGCCTGAAGCTAGTCTCCGACAACTTGAGCACTAGAGACACTAAAGCATTAACAACTTCGTCTTCCGCCGCATCTATCGTAGCCGCATCTGCCTTGTCTACTGCGTCACTTCGCAACTGCAACGCAGCTAAGAAGAAAGCAGTCAAGTCTTGCTGCAGAGCTGTGAAGTCACTTGAAGTAACATTAACAAAGCTTTCTGCTAAAACTGACATCACAGGCCCCACAGCATCGTATTTCTCTTTATCCAACATTAACTGGTACGTCGCATTGGCAATAGGAATCAAAACTCTAGGGGGTATGGAGCTCGCAATCTTCTTCTTAACCGTCGTCAATTTGGACACAATCGCAGCTACTTTCGCGCTCTCCTGATCAAATGACTGCCATTTCGCCAGCAACAGCGCGTATTCGTACAAGATCTTCTGCAAATACGGGCTCAGAAACAGCGGCAGACTTTCTACAATCTTCGACAGAGCTGTCACTGTGCTTATTAACACCAATTCTGGAGTTTCTGCTTTACGTTGCATTTTTAATACCTTTATGAGAGCTGGCATGAATTTGTGTAGACTTGCTAGAGCATAAGCCTTCATGTTTCCACATAACTCAGCTAAGGTTAATACAACTGAAGCCATGACGTTACCAGATATGTTCGGACTGCATGTGTATTCAGTAACAGTTTCGAGCACAGTTCCGAATAGTGACGGGTCGTCTGCTGCTAGCATTTTAGCCATTAACTTCAATGACAGCAAAGCTGTTTGCTGATTCAATTCTAATTCTTGTGCAGCTGTTTTGTTCAAGTCCCCATTGTTACCGCCGATAGTTTTAACAATGTCCAGCAGCTCGGGTAGCAACGAGTGGAGTAAATTCTTATCAACACCCTTGAACATTTCTGGGCTGTGCTGGATTTTGGAGTTGAGTAGCTCCATCGATTTCCTTCTCACTGTCTGTAGCGTGTGTTTCAACAATCCTCTGACTACGGATAAGAACATTGGCGCGGAAAGCAAGTTGTTGGTATGGTCTAACAAATCATAACTGTGGTGTAACATTACCCTGTAATACTTCACGGTTTTTTCGTCAGTGATTTGGGAAATGCTTTGGATGAACGTCAATACGTTTATGATGTAAGTCTTGTAATGGTTTTCCATCGCCTTTATATCCGTCGCCTGTCTGCTATGGACGATAAATCGCGAAGAAGCTAAGAAAGTGTTCATGAATGTAATGATGATGTATTTGTAGTGGCGTAGTTGGATAGCCCTATGTCCGTTGACGCTAAATATCTCACTAGGATCCACTTCAGTTTCCATAGCATTGTCATCTTTCTGCAAAGGCAATGTCTTAACGTAAAGCATGAGCTTGACAAAGTTTTCCATACAAATCTCTGGTGAAAATTCAAGAAGAATGTTTTGACCGAAATCGAGTCTATTCATTGGAGATTCTCTCTCAGCCAGCGTCCTTTGCCGATTGCTTTTCTTCTCCTTTTCTTCATTAGCATGTGACACATGTGTTTCTAACAATAAAGCGAGGAACGTCCAAAGGAACTGGTTGGGTCCAAGAGTTTCCAGAAGTTTCTTGTACAATGGCAACCGCCGGTGCTCAGGTACATGCAAGACCACATCAGCAAATATGCGTAGCACGGGAACAACTCGCTTCTGCAAATGTTGTATTTCTTTATCGCTGTACTCCTCCACGCTTTTCTCCATTCGGACCAATATAGGAATAAGTGTTTCGATAATTTTGATGATAATTTGGAAGCTGTAAGCATCATCGTGCCTTAAGACAGAGGATCCCATGAAAGTGAAAATTTCCATGGTGTGATGGAGAACTTGTTCAGGCAGCATATAAGCTGCGTGGAACATGAGAATCAGCGCGTGGTGATGGGTTTGAGGGTTCTGTGTGCCTCTGATACATTGGACGACCAATTCAATATCAAACATGGACTTCAGACTTTTCATTTGATCCTTATTTTTCTCATCTACAAACGTCTTGCAATAATACCAGAGAGATGAAAGTACAAGCTGTTTAGGGTACTCGACGTATGACTGCTCCTCAAATCGCAAGCTTTTGTTCAACACTTGAAATAAAATTGATACAAATTTATTGTCCACTGTCATTTTCTTCTTGTTCTGTACGTATTCCAAAAGAGTGACGCCTAAACGCCATTCATCTGTTTCAGTTAGTTGGTAAGACAACATGGAAACTGAGGTAGCTTTCTTTTTTTGGCCAACAGAAGCTGGGTCATTAGCATTCAACATGTTTTCGAGTATTGATTTGAAGTCAGCGAAATTGAGATGTAGTTTTCGCATTACTTTAGAAGCCGCGCTAGAAATAAGAGGGTTATTACTGAACGCGCCAGCACTAGCTATTAAATGGACTAAATCTTTAGTTTTCTCCTCTGGTACTTTCTTGAATACTTCTTCATCTATCTGTTTCATTACCAATACTGAAGGACTTATGTATGTTTCATCATCTTCCATGATACATTCCCGATATTCTTTTAAAGCGAATTCAACTGAGTTCCATACATTTTCCTTGGAAAGTGTGGAAATGGTCGTGGAATCGATACGACTGCAAATGTTCCTGAAGATTTTCGATTCATACATGCCAAACGTAAATTTAGGATTAAATTCATTTTCTTTAAGAACCAGCTCAAACTTGTTAAGAGTTGGAAAGATGAGGGAAAATGCAGTGCAATTATTAATAGTCGACATTATCTTCAGCAATTCACAGGATACGTGAGGCGGTGTTTCTTTGATAACGATATCTATCAGCTTCGCCAGGCAATTCTTCCTGAATATTTTATTTCCTGGAGAAGAATGGGTAAGAACTGTACTTAAAACTTGCGATATTTGCTCGGGATCTAGCAGTACTTCCTCTTTGTGATCATACAGCTCTTTTAAAAGCTGGACATATGTAAAAGTTTTATTTGCATTTGTCTCTAATAGTTGCTCAATAATGTTTAAGGTGTATGACCTAATCAATGTTATTGGATTGTTCAAGTTGAAAATAATCATCAGGATGACAACATCACTTTCATACATCCATTTAGCATGTGGCTGGAGTTTTATGAAACTGTTCAGTAATTTAAGACTCCTCAGTTGCAGCCCCGGACTTATAAGGTCTCTAGGATCAGTGGCATACAGAACGTGTCCACAAGCAAAGTTAGCTATGAATTCGAATCGGTCTTTTGTACTAGAAAAGAACTTATCAAGCAGTGTTTCAAGAAGTTTAGAATAGTTTTCACCATATCTTTCAATGTTGCATCCTGTAACAAAAATCTCAAACAATCTTCTCACAATAACTGATTCCACATCTTTCAATAGATTGCACCAAGACTTTGACATATTCTTTACATTCATTCCTTCAATAATCCTTTTAAAAATGTATTCCATAACTTCAAAGACTATTTTGTCTTTATGAGACATTTTGATAAAGCTTGGCATGATATTTTTGGAAAATGACTCTCCATTAGTCACTGGAACTATTACCCGATTCTCACAAGAATCTAGAAGCAAGTTCAATATGTCAACAAGTTCTGAAGCTGGAGTTTGTTCGAACGAGCAGGATTTTAGAAGCAGATACATAGAAATATCAAGTATGTTGCTTTTGTTCAATTGTAAAGGATCAAGAAAATCGAAATTCATTGTTTTCTTTACAAATAGCGCGTTGTACATCATCTGTGTTAGCACCTCGCTATTGTCACTGAATGATTCTTTCAAATTGAAGTTTTTAGTCAACTCGAATCTCCGTCCCCAACTTGACGACAATATTTTCCAGGAAATCAAGGCGCTTTGTTCATCATTTGGAAACAGGTAAGGTGACAGTGCCAATATGGTTTCTTGGTTTACTGGTAGAGCATCTAAAGAACATAATTTGTTTATGGCCTCATTTACAACAGGCTTCCATTTCTTAGATCCCCTAGACAAAATAGTAATAAAGGCATCAGTCAATTCGGTTTCATTAAATACTTCATTAAGGTCTGCAGTGGAAATTTGTAGCACTGAAGCCACAACATCAGGGTCATCATCGCGGAGTCTATCCAGTATGGCATCTCTGACAAAATCTTTGTTGTCTTTCTTTAAACTTTTGAACTCCTTGTCGATATATTTGACACCTTTGATGCGCAATTCGGGATTCACGTGGTTTAGATTTTCGAAAAGGTATGCGCCGCCAATTTTATGAGCAATTGCTGGGTTGAATCCTAGAACTTGAGTCAGATTTCGGTTTCTTGCATTTGATTCTTTATCTTTAGACATAAGTGCGGCTTTGACGACTTTGTCAAAGGCTACAGGGTATTTTGTTTCAATGCTTTTCAGAAAAAGGGAGTACCAGTTGAGTACCTTGTATGTGAACGAGGTTTCATCAACCATTGTAATATCATCATCAACTTTTACATGGCTTTTCGAATGTTGTGGCTTGTAGGAGTGTAGGACGACCCTGGAACATAAAAAAGTATAGATTATAGTACAAAACTATGCCAGCAAGGTGGAATTGGCTGCTACAGCTAATTCCTTACTTATAGTAAGTCTGTCGAATTAAGTCAGAATGTTGGACCAAAGTAAATCCCTAGTGATGGATATCATAATAGAGACAGACTGAAGCTTAGATGGAGGAACAATCTAGATATTTATCACTTGAGATGGCAGGAGCTTGCGTTTGATAGGAGAGAGGTGAGGCATTTGCCAAGCAGTGGAACACAAAATCAGGCTAATTAAAAAAAATAGAAAGAGTCTGTAGTTAAGTACTAATTTGTAAAGTATAAGATAATTGTGGTTTACATTTTGCACATAAATTCTGAAAAACTCAGAGGTTAGCCTGGGTTTGAAGTAGGGATTGTAGAACCGATTTTATTTAATACCTATAATATAAATTGTCAAATTATTACTGCTAAAAATAACCCATATTCTAATTAGAGGTATTATTGTCATTCCGCTTTTATCTTTATTGCTATACTATTTACGATATTATCATCATTCATTAGACATTACTACTAAAACGCAACAAATAGATGCAATAGTGTAACAATACGAGATATGGGTCAATCAACTTTTTCTTGTAAATTTCTATTTACTCCTTTACAAGTAACTCTGTAATCTCTGGTTAGTGAAGCCATGATTTTGTAGTAATTAAATAAACTGTTTATCATAGTGCGTATGTGAAAACCAGAAAAAATAAGTAATTCTATGAAAAAATCCGGTCACCCAGGGGACATACCACTATTTTCATACAAATTTCGGGGACATCATTGTCCCCTGGGTCACCCACGAAATAGAAGCTAAGCAAAATAAAATAAATATGGCAATTATACCATTATTGACTACAACAATCTAGCGTTTTGAAAAGTATACTTTAAATAAGGAAAAATAATCAGTTTTTAAATTATTTCGGTTTTCATAGAAAGTAGCAGAAAATCGTTGACAAAAAAAAGTTGATTGACCCGATAACATTGTGCATGGCTGAAGTGTCTAATAGTACTTTACTTGACATTGACAAACTAAGTACATATTAACGGTAATGGTTTTTATAGATAAAACCATTACCGACGACGACCAGATGGCCTAGTGGTTAGAGAACCTGACTACAAAGCTTGAGGTCCCGGGTTCGATTCCCGCGTCGGGGCAGATATTTGTATGAAAAATACGAATGTTTGTTCTCGGGTCTTGGGTGTTTAATATGTATTTAAGTATGTATCTATCTATATAAGTATGTTTATCCGTTGCCTAGTACCCATAACACAAGCTTTCCTTAGCTTACTTTGGGACTAGGTCAATTGGTGTGAATTGTCCCGTGATATTTATTTATTTATTTTTATTTTTTTAAAGTATCTAATAGAGGTATTGTTATCAATTGGCAAAACCTCTAATATATTTGAAACCTGGAATTGATTACATTGCTAGGCAAGACTTTAGTTAATAGCAAAATAAACTAAATAAATTGAAAATTGAAATAACATAATCATAATGAATATAATGTAATGTAATAGTAAATACATGATTTTAATATAGATACAATACAATGAAATGTTTAATTTAGTTAAGTATTATTGTGTGCCCTTGCAGGGTGTTGTGGACTGACTTATACAACTATAACATCTTTTGAAATGTACATGACTTTACAGTGAATAAATAAATATCACAGAACAATTCACACCAGTTGATCTAGTACCAAACTAAGCAATGCTTATACTGTGGATACTAGACAACGGATAAACATACTTAAAACAAGTTAGCTTAGCTATGAAGTATCTTTTTGTATTTATTTTTTCAACTTCTTTTTTTATTACTTTTACGGTCATCCCGTGAAATCATATATTTCATACTAAATACAAACTGAAATATAGATGCACAGAAAAAACCCCAGAAAAAAGACCAATGCTGGGAATCGAACCCAGGTCCTCAGCATTCCGTGCCGTGTGCCATACCCCTACACCACCACTGGTCTAGAGATTAGACACGAATCTTTCCTATACATCATACATTTCAGTCTGCTAAATCATCACCTTATGCAGTGACAAGCGCTCATCTATGTTACACCCTCTGTCGAGAGATTTTAACACTCCTTCGGAACTAATCGCTCACCTGGACAAGAGATGGCGCTACTGTGCAACTTTAAACAAGTTAGCTTAGCTATGAAGTATCTTTTTGTATTTATTTTTTCTACTTCTTTTTTTATTACTTTTACTGTCATCCCGTGAAATCAATAATAAGGTGATGATTTAGCAGACTGAAATGTATGATGTATAGGAAAGATTTGTGTCTAATCTCTAGACCAGTGGTAGTGTAGGGGTATGGCACACGGCACGGAATGCTGAGGACCTGGGTTCGATTCCCAGCATTGGTCTTTTTTCTGGGGTTTTTTCTGTGCATCTATATTTCAGTTTGTATTTAGTATGAAATATAAACATACTTATACAGATAAATACATATTGAACACCCAAGACTCGAGAACAAACATTCTTTTTTTTCTAGAAATATCTACCCCCAAGCGGTAATCAAATCCAGAACCTCAAGCTTTGTAGTCAGGTTCTCTAACCACTAGGCCATTTGGTCAAATGCAATTATAACCGGTTATAACTTATTTAAAACCGGTAATAAATACTGGTAACAATCCCCTGAGGCCGTATTGTCTAACGCTTCTGTTGCTTGCCTTCGCTTTCACCGTCTCTTTCTGTCATCCTTTTATACCGTTGGAGAGAAAGAGATAGTGATTGCAAAGGCAAGCGTCAGAAACGTTAGACAATAAGCCTGCTGGTTTGAAACCACAACCCTCTGCTTATAGCCAATGGTTAGGTAATAGCGGGCTATTTTTCCCAACTTGATGTCTATGTGGGCCTATTTTGTGTACTATAGCCAATCGTTAACAGTGACTCACAAAAAAAAACAGCCAAGAGCGAGTCGGACTCGCGCACAAAGGGTTCCGTACAATTATCTATAAAAATCACGTTTGTTGTATGGGAGGACTCCTTAAATATTTTTTTATTTTAATTTAATGATTTATTTTTAAGACAATATATAATAAAATATTCTGTGGCTATTTCAAGCGTCTACCTGTTGCCATTATCAATATCGAGCAAAAACGAGCAAAAAAAATCACGTTTGTTGTATGGGAGCCCCCTTAAATATTTATTTTATTCCATTTTTTAGTTTTTGTTTTAATAGCTGCAACCGAAATACATCATCTGTAAAAATTTCAACTCTCTAGCTATCACGGTTCCCGAGATACAGCCTGGTGACAGACAGACGGATGGACAGACTGACGGACAGCGGAGCGTCAGTAATAGGTTTAAATAAAATTAAAATTAAATTGTTTGTACACTTACTTAATAATCTTTTCAATGTTCTGCTGCGACAAATCCACCATGTCAATTAGTATGACCGGCATGTCACTGTACATCATCAACACCTCAGCATCTTTCTGCAGCTCACCAAGGATGCTGCTAAGGAAAGCTGTCACAAACGCTTGCACGTTAATCTTTTTCTCAACCAGCTTCTTCAAGCACTCGCTGATGGTAGTCACAATAGGAGCAGAAATGTTATAGAGAATCGGATCCAGAAGCTCCTTTGGATGCTGCGTATTGTAAATCAAATTTATAAGCACAACAGCATCATAACCTACATCTGAGTTTAAAATTTTATCCACAATTTCGTTCAGTACGTTACGTCTTAGAGAAGTCTTTGTCGATAGATAGCCAAGGATCACATAGGCTGATGATTTAAAATCAGGTATTTGAGAATCTAAGCCTTTCATTAGCGCTGGTAAAATAGCATTGATTATTGGTTCAGTTACTTTTTTACTTGAATTAATGGTGCCTATGATGGTAGAGCAGAAGAACACAAAGACTGTGTTGAGTTGCGTAGCTCTTTCTCCGAATTCTTCAACACACTTGTATGAGTTTCTTGATATGAACACCAATGTGGCGGTGTCGGAAACACAATGATTGTACAAAACTTGTTTAGCTAAAGGGGTGCCTGTTTTTTGAATAGACCGAAGCCAGGCCCATCGGTGCGTCTTCGATTTTAAGTCCAGCAATTGGACAATACGGACAAAGATCTTTGTCTCATGGTACGGCAAAATTAAAGCCATGATGGCATCCTGATTGTACTGGTGTATGCTGTATCTGTTCACGAGCCATTCCAGTGCTTTATGTGCTGATTGTAACAGTAAATACGGAGAGAGCTGTATGAGGAATTTTTGAATAGTTTGATCTAAATTTTGGTTAACCTCTTTATTCTCAACGGCTCTTTCGAAATCTTTTGATGATTTGCTGAATAACGTGTCTTCGTAAAATTGAAAGGTTTGATTGATCGCAATGAGTTCTTTGAGACCGCTGATTCCTATTTCGTAGAATGTGTCGCGATCTTTTAAGGCGGCTTCTTTCGGGTCAAATAATAAAGATGCTTTCTTCTTATCATCCTTGTATATAGCAGTTTGCGGTACAGCTAGCTTTTGCAGCTGCTCCGCTAGTGAAGTTGTAGCCATTGTGGTTTCTGCAATTTAAAAGTAATAATGAATGAGAATATTTTTATCGGCAAATAACCTGCGAAATTCGTGAATAGTATTTGCATCAGTTATTAGACACTTACCAAATTCTTATAACACTAATACGTTCACCGATAAAGCATTTATTTTGTAATAATATAAAAATTAAATAAACTCGAGGGAACTTTGCATTTTACACGTGCGAATCTTCACAACTATGACAATAGACATCAATGACAGACAGCATCTGTCATTTACTTTTTTTTTTTTTTTTCCTGTTTCGTCCGTTCGGACAGGCTAAGGTCTGGGACCATATCGCCTCGTCATTAGTCTCTGTCATTTAGAGGTAACGCCACCAGAGTTGAGGCCACGCACACAACCACATCTCATGTAATGACAGCGGGATTTTGACGTTGTGTTGACGTTTAACGACAACACAACGTCAAAATCCCGCTGTCATTACATGAGATGTGGTTGTGTGCATGGCCTCAACTCTGGTGGCGTTACCTATACTACCGTGACCGTGATGTAACCTCGTAGAATGGTGTCGCTAGTATCGTTATTAATACGATGTAATGTTGCAATTACATATTCGCGCAACTCGTGAGTCGAACGGCGAGGCCAATTGACTACACTTCTTACACTCGTGCTCGCGTTAAAATAGGAGGAATCGGTTTTTCGGACTAGTATAGAGTTAATAAACACGAGTAGCAAATGCAAAACGTGCTTCGCTGCCAGTGTTCGTCAACGTAAATGATTAAGGTGTTATATAACGCGCTGAGCCCACTTCCTAGGCGGCGCGCGCACGCCCCGCGTTGCGGTCTGTGGTGGCCTTTATGCAGGGGGGGGCACACTTACATATATCACACTTTTCATGCGACTGCAGTGACCTTTGGTGTTAGGTGTTTGACGAAGAACTAAATTAGCGGCCATCTTGGTTGACTTGTCAAACTTGTCAGTTGTCATTCATCGGCCATGGCCATGGCGTACCAAATTGTACGGTCAAGGACTTTAATTGATAGGCCACTTTGCCACTGCCAATGTTCGTATTTTAGCCGTATAGTGCCAATCGGGTTTAGCCGCTTACACTTCGTATATGCTGATTTGAATTAGACGGCTAAAATACGAATGGTGGCAATTAGCCTATCAATTAAAATTACGCGTATTTGCAGGGTTATTTTTAATTCACTGACATCCTCTTAACCCTGAATTCCTATCACTCACACAAATGTTTTTTGTTTTACGACTTTTTAAAATGAAGCACTTTTTTTCCCATACAAATACACAGAGTATCGTAAAAATAAGAGGAAATCTCAAATTTTCAAAACGTTATTACACCAAAAATATTAAGTTATGACAAAAGCCGTAAAACAAAAAACATTTGTTTAAGTGGTAGGAGTTTAGGGTTAAAAGGATGCTAGTGAATTACAAATAACCCTATATAGCTGTACATCACTACCAACATATACATATAGATAGGTATACATCTATAGATACGTCATATTAGTTCTTGAGTAGCCAGCCGTAGGGCGGCAGCACCTTCCATACATGCATATTTGACCATAGAGTTGCCACTCTTGTTCATATAATATTACAATATTACAATACTCTTTGGGTAGTACCTACATCTTGATTGGCTGTGGTGTAGTGATTCCTTCATAAAGGCAAAGAGTATTGAAATATTATATTAATAAGAGTGGCAACTCTATGGTCAAATATGCATGTATGGAAGGTGCTGCCGCCCTACGGCTGGCTACTCAAGAACTAATATGACGTATCTATAGATGTATACCTATATATATGTATATGTTGGTAGTGATGTACAGCTATAGATACGCGTATCTACAGGGTTATTTGTTATTCACTAGCATCCTTTTAACCCTAAACTCCTACCACTTAAACGAATGTTTTTTGTTTTACGGCTTTTGTCATAACTTAATATTTTTGGTGTAATAACGTTTTGAAAATTTGAAATTTCCTCTTATTTTTACGATACTCTGTGTATTTGTATGGGAAAAAAAGTGCTTCATTTTAAAAAGTCGTAAAACAAAAAACATTTGTGTGAGTGATAGGAATTCAGGGTTAAGAGGATGTCAGTGAACTAAAAATAACCCTGTATAGCAATGTACGGTCGGCGACAAAAGTGCATGGACAAAGCAAAGCAAAAATCCTATGAAGGGAAAACGAGTGCCAGTAGCTACCATATAAGCCGTACTAGTTCAATCGAATCTTACGAGATGGCGTTGTATTACCATATTATATGAAAAAAATACGTTCGCTCGGAATCTTCCTTCTTCACAATTCATATTAATTTATAAATATTGTAATAATTCGGCATGTCAATGTTTAACAAATATTTGAATAATTTGCTTAACGCTGTAAATAACCGAACTCTCGTATGCCGAACGCGGATTGCTCAGGCTTATCTTTTTGTATTTTTTTGGAATCTGTAACATGGGTAATCTAAAAAAAACATTTTTCTTAAACCTCACACAAGCCGGGGGATCGATCCCGATTCACTCTGGCCAATTGCATCCGTTAGCATCTTCGCCTGCTCTGTTAGCCACTCGGCTATCGAGACATTATGATAACTAGTGAAACCAACAATCGTATATTTTACTTAATCTTTGCATCCTTGTCTAGCTAATGCGTAGATACAGCTAGATAGATTATGTTTGTTGCCGATTGTTGGACTACCGTAATTTAACTTCAGAGATTTTTTGAAGGCTGCTGTATTGAACTGCAACATTAGGTTGAATGTTGAATAATATACTTACTTGGATGTGCCTCATTAATTAAACTGAGGGTAATCTTTATACTAACTTTACAAAACTATTCGTTACGTGCTGATCTTTTTGTATAAATATCTCAACCGTAATATTATCTGATTAACTATGTTCTCAAAAAGTTTTTATTTAGGTTCGATTAACGAATTTTTTTAAGGAGAAACGCAGCTATTAGGCTAAAAATATTAAATACAATAGAAATATAATATATATAAACAAATTAACATCCACGGACCGGAACATGCAGTGTAGGTAGGCCTCCAACAAGATGGAGCGACGACCTGGTTAAGGTTGCGGGATCGCGTTGGTTGCGGATGGCACGGGCCCGACCTGTTTGGTGAGTCTCGAGGGAGGCCTATGTTCAGCAGTGGACGTCTTCCGGCTGTTATGATGATGATGATGATGATGATGATGATGATGAAACAACTACATTAAATATAATACTTAGGTATACACTACCATACGAGTATACTACTTATAAAAAATATCAATGGAAAATGTCAGAAGGCCGCACGTGAAAAAACATTGACATGCATGGACAAGCATCGCATCATCATCACCATCATCGTCATCCCAGCCCATATGCGTCCCAATGCAGGGCACTGGGCTCATCTGAGATTATAAGACCAGCTTGGGTCGTAGTTCCCACGCGGGCTTAGTGCGGGTCGGGAACTTCACAGACTATTGAATTTCTTCGCAGAAAGCTCATAGTAAATTTCAAATGCACTTTCGCACATAAATTCCGAAAAACTCGGTGGTGCGAGCCCGGGCTTGAACCCACGATCGTCTGCTTGAGAGGCCATCATATTAAGTGAAACCACTCTGCCACCACGGCTTTTTATCACAAGCCAAGTGTCAAATCTGACAAAAAGCTTAAATAAATATTTTTGCCAAATCTCGAGCTCGGAATCGAACCCGATTCATTTTGGCCGTTTGTAAGCATATACAGCCACTCTGTTAGCAACTCGGCCATCGAGACATTAGATTAACGAGTGAAACTAAGAATTGTATATTACCTTATATTTGTATCCTTGTCTAACTTACGTGTAAATGTGAATAATTAGAATTTTAATATTTTGCTAAGAGGGTAGATTGAAAATTACTTAACACCAGACCAATTTCAACAAAGAATTATTCTCATTCGTTTGCTTGCTACCTAGGTATTTGTGATTCGATTTGCTTTCTTTGTATTTTTCCACACTTACTCCATTATTTCATTAACATGAGTTCTCGATGTAACATCAGTTTAGTTAAAAGATCACAAATTATTGCTTTGCACGGTGAAGGAAAAACATTGTCGGAAATCGCCAGAGGGACTAGTTTAAACGTAAGTATTTTTTTCTACTAACTATGTCAAATTAATATTTTTTTAATACTTTAATCATTTACCTACCTTTATAGTTTAATTTAATTTATTTTTATTTTTGTTACAGAGGAAGACAGTTGTTTTATGGGTGCACCGTTATGAAAGCGAAGGGAATTTATTACACCGTGCAAGATCAGGTAGACCACGCCTCATAGACTCAACACAACGTCAAGGCATGGTTACGGATTATGAGGAAAATGGTTTCCTCTCAACCAAACATTATGCCTGTGTTTTTGACACGAGTGTGGCCACTGTTCGTCGTGCTCTGCATAACGAGGGCATTCATCATCGCAGGCATGTAGTTAAGCCCTTGCTCACAGATCGCCACAAAAGGGCAAGGTTAGAATTTGCCATGGAGCATTTGGATTTTGACTGGAGTACCGTCATATTTAGCGACGAAAAAACATTTAAATCCAGCCAACATGGGCGTCTGAGTTTATGGCGTAGGAACAACACACGATATAATAGCGACCACATAGTGCCCAATACGGAATCTGGTCGTATTAGTAATACGGTATTACTATAAACATGTGGGGATGGATGAGTGCAGCTGGGCCGGGAGAACTGGTGCGGTTGCCCAATCGAGCAAATGGTGCTGATTATACGCAAATGCTCGAAGAAACCATGTTGCCCACTGTTCAAACTGTGTATCCGGAGGAAGAATTACCATCCGTAACGTTTGTGGAAGATAATTGTCCCATTCAACGTTCACCTGTTGTGCGGAACTGGTTTGCCCAGCACAACAATATTAGTACAATTCCTTGGCCCGCTAGGTCACCAGATTTGAACCCCAACGAAAACTTATGGGGAATTATAGTCCAACGTTGGGATAGTCACAATGAGCGTACGCCAGAGGCGTTAGTGGCTCATTGTGTTAACATATGGGATAATATTCGAGGTTCAAATTTGTGTGAAAATCTCGTGAATTCCATGCGTTCCCGCATGCAAGCTGTTATTGAACAGGGAGGAGGTTACACTAAGTATTAAGTAAACTGTTATTTGACATTTAGTGCAGACCGGGTTAATATCTAGCCATTATGTTAAGTAGGTATAAGTGTATAAAATTGAATGAAATTTAGTTTTCAATTCTTTATGAGTTACTTATTTGTTTCCTATTTTTTAACTGTAAATTGTTTTTATTGCTATTTTTGAAACACAACACACTATGATTTGAAGTTACTCGAACTTAAATTATCGCCTATTTATAAGTTACTTCATACAGAACATAAATTACATAAATTAATATTATGCATTCATTAATTATGTTAACCCGGTCTCCAGTTTAAAGATCTAGTTGCTAATAATATTATTTATTTTTATTGTGGTGAAGCTTCAATCTTCTTTCCAATTTTGGAAACGAATACTTAAGCTAATAATACCTCAATAATTATTTAGATGGCTGTAGGGAACGTGCACATAGACGGTGCTGCCAACTGGTGCCATCAATTTTGACTTGATAAGTTTTTTTTACTGTCCGCATAGTTTTTCTGTCGCATTAGTGCTGCCGCCTATAGTTTCTGCACGTTCCGTTACATCAGTGAAAACGAAATAATATTACTAAGAAATTGCTTTTATGTATTTAAATAAAATTTTTGATATCAAAAGATTGTATTATTTTATTTTCTGATCAAAGATATTTTTTAATTAAACAGATAATTAAATACATATTTGATATATATTTAAAAAAAAACAAGTAAATGAAAACCAAAATAGCACTCTGGGGGGTTACCACGAAATCCGAAGTTCGAAACGAAGCCCGCAACGAAAATGGCACGAAGTTCGTCGGTGATCGCTACTACGAAGCAATTTCGGATTCGTGAGTTTCGTGTCGAAACCATGGGGGTTACCACGAAATCCGAAGTTCGAAACGAAGCCCGCAACGAAAATGGCACGAAGTTCGTCGGTGATCGCTACTACGAAGCAATTTCGGATTCGTGAGTTTCGTGTCGAAACCATAGACCACTTTCGATCGAACTTCGTGAGTCGTCGTGAATGGAAATAAATGGGAAAGACCGAATGGATAAATAAAGCGTCTTGCACAATTTCATTTAAAAACCGGTAAATGGATTATTAGCTTCAAATGGACCTAAAATTCCACTAAATAATTAATATTATACATTTCCAACATTCCGCTTCATCACAACATAGTTTTGAGCAAGTTTTAATGCTGAATTCAAGGAAATTTTGTGCTTTTGTTATTCTCATACATACCCAAATGATACAAACGTCAAACTAAATTGTCAAACGTCAAACTGCGTGTGCGTACTTTAAAAACTTTAGCGAGAGAAGTAAATAATCAAAATATATTTTTATTTTATTTAGTCATGTATTATAGTACATTTTTAAAACTTTGTCCATATATGTATAATAACAAGTAGCTAATTGTGTGCGACGAGTATTGTTACATGTAATGAGGAGTAATTAATTAATTCATTTGAGACTTTTCTTCAATCTAATCTTCTTTTAATATTTTATGACAAAAAGTGTATACTGACTATGTTATCTCAATTTTGAGTGACTTGTGGGTTGGAACGCTACTGCATAACTATGTCTATATATGAAACAAACACTGGGAAAGTTCAGCCAGATCTGCCCACTAAGTCGGGGTTCTTCATATCGTCAAGGACATCACAACCACTATTATCCAACTTATGATTAGCACATGTCTGCACTCCAGTCTTCCTTTCTGAAATATGGGTCCGAGACCATTCCATATGTGAATGTGGCTTGGACGAGGATATCCTCGAACACATGTTTTTATACTGCCAAAAAATTGTTATGGCCTCCCTTCCAAATTTCCTCTCACTGTAAACTTAACTTCCTTCTTGCACTAGCACACACACCCACCTTATAAATGTAGGTATTATGTAAGTTTATAAAAATTTATTTATGTTTGTTAGTTTAATAAAATTTATGTTTCTGTTGTCTATTTCAGGTTCTCAGCCGAGTATCACACACCAAAGCTACCAAACACTAGCCAACCAATATTGTCTTTCAGAATCATCAATAGTATTGGTAGAGCTATATTTTTAAAAACTGAGGTGAGAGTAGTAAGTAATAAAAATCAATTTTATTTTAGTTATGTTATAATATAATAATAATACATCTTTAAACCTTTGTCTATATATAATAACAAGTAACTAGTTGAGTGCAACAAGTATTGTTACATGTAGGTAAAGAGGAGTAATTAATTCATATGAGATTTTTCTTGAATCTAATATTCTTCTTCTAATATATAAAACAAACATTTATTTCTTAATTAGGAACTTGTTATCAAATCAGCATTGTTAAGAGATCAAAAATACACAAAATTAGTTCCGGGCTTTGTTTCAATGAAAACAGTGAGCCTTCTAAGCTATAGTACAGTTCTAGAATAACATAAAACAATGTACCTAGGTAGTGGTATTTTAACAAAATTGATGTTTGTGTTGTCTATTTTAGGTGCACAGCCGAGTACTAGAAGCTACTGAACAAAGGACAGCCAATAGTGTCTTTCTCAACCTCAATATTGGCAGAATCATCGATAGTATTGATAGAGCTATATGTATTTTTATAAATTGAATTGAAATTGAAGTGAGAGAAGTAAGTAACCAATATCTATTTTTAATTTAGTTGTAGGCACTATAATAGATTTTTAAAACTTTGTCCATATCCATACTCTAATAGTATAAATGGGAAAGTGTGTCTGTCTGTCTGTTACCTCTTCACGCTTGAACTGCTGAAACAATTTTGATTAAATTTGTATTTACAGATAGTTTGAGTTTGCGGAAAGGATATAGGATGGTTTTTATCCCAGAAATCACCCTTCAAAGGAGTGATAGTTTTTGTAGGGAATCAATAACCGCTGAACCAGTGTAAATTAAATTTGGTATAGAGATAATTTGAGATGTGAGAAGGGGTAAAGTATAGATTTTATCCCCGAAATCATCCCTTAAGGGGGGTGAAAATTAGAAAAGGGAGTCAATTAAAAAGGACTAGAACTTTTATAATTTATATGTGATGATTGTCAGAAGTGTGAGGACTTGATCCATGTATTGTTGGAGTGCGTCCAGGATTTGGAATTGAGAAGAAGAGTTCTTGGAGGATTGGGTTCCATGTACAATGGCCAGGTCAATTGTTGGCTGACAGAGCCGTTATCGTGTGAGGCAGTCAGCATATACCATTTCATTGATCTGTCCCTTGAATAGGGAAGTGAGTAAGCTCTCATGAGGCTGACATGATCACCTGTTCAAAGCCTCAACAAAAATTAGAAAAAAACTCATAATTTAACTTTTCATTTGAAATAAAAAATGTTTATGTATTTTCGACCTATTCATCAAAACTTACAACTCAACAAAAATTAGAAAAAAAAAACTTGTGTATAATTTAACTTTTCATTTGAAATAAAAAATGTTTATGTATTTTTTGACCTATTCATCCATTCTAATAATTATTATAAATGTGAAAGTGTTTGTCTGTCTGTTACTTCTTCACGCTTAAACCGCTGAACCGATTTTGACGAAAATTAGGTACAGAGATATTTTGTATCCCACAAAAGAACATAGGATATTTTTTTCCAGAAATCACTTTGTTAGAAATATAAAGAATGTTTAAGTATGTACATATGTACCGGTAATTCAATACATCATCATCATCATTTCAGCCAAAAGACGTCCACTGCCGAACATAGGCCTCCTCCAAAACTCGCCAAACAGATCAGTCCCGTGCAATCCACATTCAATGCGATCCCGCAACCTTAACCAGGTCGTCGCTCCATCTTGTTGGAGGCCTACCTACACTGCGTCTTTCGGTCCGTGGACGCCACGCAAGACCCTTTTTGGCCCATCGGCCATGAGTTCTAAAGACGATGTGCCCTGCTTACTGCCACTTGAGTCCAGCTATTCTTCGAGCTATGTTGGTGACTTTAGTTCTCGAGCGGATTTCATAATTTCTAATGCGATCCCACAGAGAAACTCCGAGCATAGCCCACTCCATCGCCCTCTGAGTGACTTTGAGCTTTCTTATGAGGCCCATCGTTAGTAATACACACTGTTAAAAGACTTTTGACTTGAGACATTGCGGTATAAGTATTGGATGACAAGATATTGCGGAGCTTCCCGAACGCTGCCCACTGCCCAGCCGAGTCTAATTCGTCGATTGACCTCCTTCTTGAAGTTGAACCAAGTTGCCAATAATACCAGAGGCCGGGCAGCAGCGTCCTCGATATCTTTCGGTATCCCACTGCGGTCGCCAACCCGCCTGCCAAGCGTGGCGACTATGGCAATAACATAACCCCCTAAACCCCTAATGGCTAGTCAAGCTAAAATTCAATACACTCAATTAACTCTTTTCTCAAGATTTTGGTTTTGTTAGTTAGTGATGTTATTCAATACAATCAAAAGTTATACTTATTAGGTAAATGTTTTCTCAAGATTTTGGTTTTGTTAGTTAGTTAGTGATTTCTTTCTTTATTGCAGTAAGCCGACGAATTATGGGCTTGATGGATGTTTGAACGCAATTTGTTCGCTCTTGTTTTGCTTTACGTACGTAGTGGGTTTTGGGTCCGTGCTGCGGCCCCACAGCAAGAGATTTAATTGTTGTCAGACTGTAAGATGGAACTTTAAGCTTTCTTGTGTTTCTAGTAGCCTTTGGCTTGTCGACGTTAATGGGAAGGTGTTAAGGTCGCGGGCACGGCTTAACATATTATTTATTTACTGTTAATAATACATGTTGTAACGTTTCCTTCAGGCAGTCGAGCCCGACGTGTGGTGGAGCTCACAGCGCCGCGGCCCCGCCACTTGGATTAGCGAAGCCGGCTGCTGGACAGCGAGGGGCAGCAGCCGGCGGAGCTGGCAGTCATTCGGGAGGAGGGGGCAGAGCTCCGGACAGACTTGCAAGACATGACTCGAGCCGTCACTTTGCTCGCTGAGGAGCTGAAAAGAAGTTAGTGCCACGTAACGTGTTTAGTTGCACACACAGCTCTAACTTTATGTTTTTGCACTAAGTATACTTTTTTAGCATTAGAAAGAAGGTAAAGCGATCTTGACTTGACATTAGTTAAATTTATATTTGTAGGTACTTTTGGTTTCACCATCACAAAAGAAAGTAGGCACTTGTTTTTATTAAAGTTTTAATTCAACTATTTAAGTTAGTAAAAAGTTTTTCGTTTCACTACCTAAGTTGCGTTATGAAACGAAAAGGTGATTTACGTTGATTAGCTCAATTTTATAATTTTTATAAGTAGTGTACTTATTTACTCTAGTTTCTCTTCTAACCTTATAGTGTGGGGTATCGTTTGATGGGTCTTTTAAAATCATTTCAAGGTTGTGCAGACGATTTTTCGATATAGTGATTATTTTGGAAAATATTCAACTTTAAAATACAATTTTAGTTACCATATAGGTACTATAATGAACTAAAGCTCAAGCCTTCTCATTCTGCAGTCGCCATATTAGGCCGAGATGATTGATTTTATAATCTAGTCGAAAATTTATGTAGCGTTTTAGTTTTAGGATTAGGTTTAATACATAATAAGTACGTATTTAAATGTAAGTTTTAAAGAAGGAACTGATTTTATGTAATTTTGTCCAAGTTATATTATTATAGTGTACACATTAAAGAATGAAAACTCATTATCTTTTTTTATTATAGCTTTTAAGTATTTCCAAATAAAACCCTTGTGTAAGATAGATAGGTATATGTATCTAATTATACCGGTGTAAGTATAATTTATATTGTTTTGGAGAATTGCAGTTACCGGGAAAGATGCTGAAGTATTTTTAGCAATACAAAACTGTGTGGCACTTTTAGCGGGGGGAATGCACATATTCCTAGTGTTCCTAGTGTACATCTGCACGTAAAATGTCACTATGTCTCAGTGGCACTCCCCGGTGGTGACCCATTCAGATGAGGCCCGCCCTTGTGCAACTCTGACAATTTAAGACAGTGTCTTATGTGACAAAAAAAAAATACATATCCATGGGAATTCCGAAACTTACATCGTCGTCTACGACTTTTATAATTATTTTGTATGAAGAATACTCTTGTGCAAGATTTCATGTCTCTGCATTTACTTAATTTAGTTAAGATTTTGGAATTTAACATGGATCCATGGGGACAAAAAGTAGCCCAAGTAGGTATGAGTTATTCCAGAGATAAATACGTCAAGCCGTTTTAGGGCGAAAGTAAAAAAACAAGCCCTCACACCGACAAGCTTTCACATCATCACTATCCCAGCCTACCTACGCGGGTCCCGTGCGGAACTGTACTCGTAGGTATGTTATATGACATAATATTTTTACTTAGGCACTACCAGTAGAGTGAAGGGAAATTTTAATTTCCCGTGACACAAATATTCAAATTGGCTGATTAAACGGATATTATGAAATCTCCCGTGGATTACCTCATTACCAATGGTAGGTATAGTCGGGGTAAGTAAAGGTTCGTCACTTTTCGACTCTATCGAAAAGTGACGAACCTTTTTCTACCCCGACTATACTATTCAATACTAAGTATAAGTAAGTATAGCAAAGCAAGATAAACTACATATTTATTTCATAGTGAAATACGACGTACGAATTAAATACTCACGTCTTAAAACGAGTTTAACTCGATATGTTTCGGGCTAATTTCCGTAGCCCTTCTTCCCGGAGCCACACGTCACGGCGGCTGCCTAAAATGCACCACGAGCTACCGTCACTTTATCCATGTTCAGTCAACGTCATGTCATGAATCAGTGATCACTTTTGTACCTTGCCGCTTTCAGTCGTTACATACTTTCGAATGACTTTTCAGACAATTTAAAATGACAAGGTACAAAATCACGTGATCTAATTTCGTTTACTTACGTCCATTAAGAAAAAAAACTGCTTAATTTTAGCACAAATATTTTAATAAGACTAGGTACATACTACATCTAAGGATTGGAGGTGTAATAAAATACAAATCACACTGCATAACATTGACATTGTCATTTTCTACTCACCAACTTCATCTGAAGTCCCAGTACAGTCAAACAATTTAATTCCTAGGCCACTATAGAACCTTGTCGCATTAACTACTAGATAATTACAACGTCAGTGAGGGTCAAAGGATTATCAATTTTCCGAACTCAACATGCAATAAACGTTTTCGCTCCATGAAATAAGGGGAAAAAAAGAAGTTTTGACGATGGACAGTGGCAATTCAAGTTATTAATACACAAGCAAACTCCTTTCCTTCCTATTCAATATTGTTGACACATGTTCGAAAAGATAGAGATGTCATCATGACGTACATCATGCAATAATCACTGTTAAACGATTCATTACGAAATGGTTCTATAAGATAGTTTTAGTTACTATGAGCTTCTCGATGAAGAAACAGCATCGTGAGAAAACCTGCAGCCATCTGCGAAGAAATTCAAAGGCGTCCGTATATGAAGTCCGTAATCCATCTTGGGCTAGAGTGCTTACTGCTTAGCCCGTTCCCTCTAGCCTATGAGATGAGGCCTGTGCCCACCAGCGGGACTTATATAGTGTGACTAAAATGGGATACAAGTTAAATAAAGAATTATCATTAAATATCATTCCAATATACTGAGATATATCAGATGAGTAGGTAAGTAGCACATGTTCAGCAAGTTGTGATTAGGAACATACATAACAGCGGATTTATCCAGTCAGAGATACTTCGTTTTTTTTAGCATTAGAAAGAAGGTAAGCGATCTTGATGTGTCGTTTTATTGAAAAACGCTTTTGAAAAATTTTTTTTAACAAATATAATTTAAAAATGCAATTCAGTTAACCACTAACGACTAATGGGTACCACTTACAAGCAAACAATGCAGTTGATAAATATATGTAAATGATATGTAAATCATCTTTACAAGTTAAAATAAAAACTAGATGAGATGTTTATTTTCTACTTTCTACCGCACTCTCTTTCACGTGTGTCTTCCCAGAGTGTTAAACTATCTCTATATCAAATATCATCTGTGTGTATCAAGTTTTGCTATGGTTACACAAAGTTTGTCCTTCTGACAACCTAAGCATTTGTCTGTCTATGAAACAGTATGAAGTGTCACTTGGACAACCGGGGATAGAGTAAACAACGCAAAAAAGTTGATTCACCCATCTAAGTCGGTTCAGCGGTTTAAGCGTGAAGAGCCGAGGTAACAGACCCTACGCGGGCAAAGTGCGGATCGGGAACTTCACATACACCATTGAATTTCTTCGCAGGTGTATGCAGGTTTCCTCACAATGTTTTCCTTCACCGTAAAGCTCATGGTTCATGGTAAATTTCATATGTAATTTCGCACATAAATTCCGAAAAACTCAAGAGGTGCGAGCCGGGATTTTAACCCACGACCCTCTGCTCGAGAGACCATAGGTCAAACCACTTAGTCCGGGGGTTGGTGACACAAAATATTACCTAGGTCATTTGTACCAGTATGGCGGTTCTTCAGGGGTCTAATTACCTAATGACAAAAAGGAAAATGATGGTCATAGCGCTGGTACCGGCGGCCCAATCGCGTGGGCGTTAATCGAACGTGTCGGATAAATAACGAGCGTCGAACGATTTGTTCCACAAAAATTCTTGTATTTTCCGATAGTCGATAAAAAATCAGAAGGCGGTAGCGTAATGCCATACTTCTCCGGTGTGGCTTACAGCCCGCCATACCGACGCAAACACATTAATTTAAAAACAACATTTCAACCATTTGTACCAAGCTAATTTTTGCACAGCTAATCATCGTCGAGTAGCCATTCGCGAAAATCACCATGCCATACTTTTCTGACGGTTTCAAATGGGCGCCATACCGCCGCAAAGAAATATTTTTTTTTATGCAAAACGATTTGTACCACCCTAAAACTTTTTTCAACAGTTCTCCGTATGATTATAAATAGAAGTCTGATAATGCCATACCTGCGGGAGGTGGCGAATGTGTACAATATTTTTTCAAAATTCTAAGTTTTTATTCGTATTTCAAACGATTTGTACAGTCAGCATCATATAGATAGTGACAGTCAATGTCTCCAAATATATCGCTACATCCGAAATGTCCATTAATACCTACTCATCCAATGTGATCAAATTGTTCAGGTCATCCACCGTGTTCAAATTCACCGGAGCGCACAAAGCGCCAAATACTTGGTAGCTGTCAAGTCGCCGTTGATACCGTAACACCCACAACACCATTGGTATCCTAGCATCCAATGTATCCAAAAATATGGAACACATTACAAGTATGAACTTTATTTTCAATGTTATAGAGCTCAAACATGGTTAATACGGGAATATATAATATATGTTGTAGGTCTAATACCTTCTCGAAGTTTGAATTTTGACAATCACTGAGAAGAGTACCGAACTGTCAAGTCATTTTATCCCTTTCATGATCTGAATGACATATACTTGTTTTGTATTATTTACGCCGTCTGCATAAAGTGTAGTATTGCTTGGTCTGATTGACAGATAAGTTGGTTAGTATATTGACGGCAAAATCAAGTTATTTTTTATTTTAAGAATGATTTGTAACAACCTTTTTCATTTGAATTGGAAAGTACTAAAAACCCACTTTGAAAAAAGAACAGTTTTAGATTTTCCACCATAGCTGCGTGCACGGTAGTGCTGCTGGCAAGACGAGGCAGAAAATTACCGCTTTACTTAATAGGTAATTTGATTTTATGAATAGAAGAAGTTACTTCATCCCTGAAGTATTATCAACCATCAATGTGGTTTATTTAAATATCAAGGTCTCATCAAATACCTTGGACATTTTATTGAAAATTGTTTAAAATATAATACCTAGTTGTGCACAAAGCAAAGTTACCTTTTAAATTAGTCAGCCAAAAACAGCAACCTATTTGCAGTGATATTCAAACTCATATTAAAAAATACGGATAACTCGCGTCTAACAAACGAAATAAGACTAAACTCTAGACTGTTGAATAAATTAATATGCTGTACTTATTGACTTCGCAAGATTTCATATCTATATTTTTTCTTAAATAATACTAGACCTTAATAGTAGACCTTGGCTACATTTTTAACATCAAGCAGTTCTTTCTATAATCATGTAATGACTTCTTTCCACAATTTTACATTTAACAATATATTTTGTTGTGTTAATATCAAAACATTCTGCTTGAGCTCTATTACGTTTAACATAAAGTTCACAATTGTAGTGTGTTCCATATTTTTGGATACTTTGGATGCTAGGATACCAATGGTGTTGTGGGTGTTACGGTATCAACGGCGACTTGACAGCTACCAAGTATTTGGCGCTTTGTGTGCTCCGGTGAATTTGAACACGGTGGATGACCTGAACAATTTGATCACTTTGGACGAGTCGGTATTAATGGACATTTCGGATGTAGCGGTATATTTGAAGACATTGACTGTCACTATCTATATGATGCTGACTGTACCAGTATGGCACTAATTTTTCCTGTAAGTTTGAGGTTTGAAAAATATAAATACAAAATTTCAAACATCTAGGTGGCGGCAATCTTATCTTATAACCAGATGTTATGTTGTATAATATTCTGAAGAACCGCCATACTGGTACAAATGACCTAATATTTTGTGTCACTATCCCCCGGTCTAACTAGGCCACCACGGCTTTTTTAGTAGTATGAAATACAATCAATCAATCAAACAAAATAAATATAACAATTTGTGATCCATCAGGGCTATCAGCTATCGGCGATTCAAATCGCATATGAGTTGCGCGCGGGCCTGTCCGCGCTGAGCGGCGGGGGGCGGGGGCCGGGGGGCGGGGCGGCGCTCCTCAGCAGGCTCCTGCTCCGTGAGGCCGAGCGGCTGGAGGCAACATATCTGAAAAGCAGATAAATTTATACAGTGTGGTTTAAAAAAATCTACATTAATCATTAAACATTCAAGTTTCTTTGAAAATCACAATAAATTAATTGTTAGTTCCAAGTGAATGTTTAACCCTTTCACCGACGCGCCTCGACAAAACGTAAACCTGCTTTGAATCTTATGTCATTGTGTCAAGGTCACTTTGACACTGTACTTTGTGACACCTATATGTGTTGTTGGCGTTGAAAAGGTTAATGGTGTCAATAGTGATTTAAAAGAACTAATAAATAAAAATAAAAAGCCTTTATTAAGCCCCGCCTCTTTAAAGTACAGAACTAATAACTATTTGTTAAAGATTTCTTTAAATTGGACTTTCCACAACATATTATGAAAGCAGCCTAAACTCTAACAGCTATACTATTGACCACTAAGGAATTCCACTGTGTATCATCTGGCTCCGTCATCAGATCATCTAAGGCACTAAATTAATGTATTGTAACCCAGATTTGCAATGTTTGAAATCAATATGAAAGTACCTAAGAAATTATATAATTACTTTGATCTCCACACTTTGTTTTGTTGTCAGTTCAGAAAGTTTGTTAAATTAAAAAGTAATTGCATGTACATTCCCCTAGTGGTATGGTGAGTATTTCTTTATGCCCATGGTACCATCACAGTGCTGAAATGCAACATAAATTGTTATTGATATACCTAGTATGTTAATGACTGACCTACAAGGTCTTATTTTAAGTTATCAATGCATCGCACTGGCCACAATTTATGCACAACCATTCAATGCACATAATATATAGCATTAAACCTTAACACCCCTATTTTTGTGTTGAGGATTGAAAATAGGCAGAATATTGCCAATTTGCCAATGCATTACAGTGATTAATTAATACAAATTCGTGAATAACAACTTTTCTATCAACAATTTATTTTTTTAAACATCACTATAATCAGGGGTATTGTTTTGTGAATAAATACCAACTGTACCAGGATGATCATGATGATGATGGTATTTTCTTAACCCAGTAAATAGGTACCAGCAATACTAAATTACAAGCTGTATCAAATTATTACCTCTTTGTGACAAGACCCATTCAAATGCAATACGATAAACAAATTCCATGAAGACAAAGTATGTATGTATGTAGAATGGCCAGTTTGCAGGCCATTTGCAGGTCAATGTAATAAGTATAATGATTCTTTGCCGGGGATCTTTTACAGCAGCGGTTCTTAACCTTTTTGGCTGGCGACCCAAATTATAAATATTTTTGACGTCCGCGACCCAAATTTTTAAAAAAAAATAAAATTTCGGGAGAATTTCGATTATTTAAAACTCCTTCCGGGAGCCGGGAGATTCCAGGAGAGTGTGGAACCGTACCCGCGACCCATCCCAAAAGCGCCCGCGACCCAAATTTGGGTTGCGACCCGAGGTTATGAAACGCTGTTTTACAGTATCTATGTGTTGTATGGTACATCAGAGATATCAGAGTATAATTCTCTGTGTAATTTTTCACATTTGTAACCATTTTTGTTCCTTAGTTGATATTTATATAAGCTACTAGCTGTTGCCCCTGACTCCATCTGCAAAGAATTCATTTATTGCTATCCCGCAGGAACTTTGCAATATTTGTGCATAAAAACTGTCCTATGACCTATACAAAGACTCAAACTATCTCCATACCAAATTTCATCTAAATCACTTAGGCAGTTTAAGGCTGAAGAAGTAACAGACAGACAGACACACTTTTGCTTTTACAATAATATAGTATGGATACAATAAGGGCTTACCTTTAAGGCAGGGTCAATTCCACGGTTATTTAGTTTGGGACGAAGTAAGGGCACCACCTCCATGCAGAGGGCCTCAAACACCTCCAAAGTCAGTCGGAAGGTATTTTAAAACTCTCTGTCCAGAGGTACAGGGAAATAAATAGTTCACGAGTCCCGCGTCTTTGACTTTAACGCTCTGTTAGCTCTTCAGCTAAAGCCTCTTCTACAAGTTAAAATCTTGCAATTAGTTCTAATCTAAAAAACAAATTAATATAAATTAAAAAACTAGTGTAAGTACATAGGAATTTCATACAATGTTTCACCCATTAAATAAACGAATTTTCAAATCCTTTCTAAATGTCTGCTACAAACAGGCAACTTCTGTGCAAAATTTCATGCTTGTAAGACTTGCTTTGCTTGCAGAGAGTGTAAGTCCTCTATCAGTTATATTATTCTCTACACAACTGCCCAAAGAAAAAAAAGTTTTGCCTTGCTTTAGTAGACTAGCCAACACTCTGACATAATTTACCAAATTCACTGCTTAGCTTTCTTTAGAAGTGTACATTTTCAAAGTATTTTGCGGTATTTTGATAACTTCTCATATACTTTTGGGTAGGTACTTAATTACATATCTCAAAAGAAATATACGGTTGTAACTTAATGAGAACATGCCTTAAGATGACTATTTTAACTAAGAAACTTTCAAAATAAAATATCAAAGGTTAAAAGTAAAAACTGCATGTTACTTAGTAACTTTTGATTTAAGATACCTATTTGAAATTGATATTAAACAAAAATACTTACATTGAAAAAGCAGGCTCTCGAACTGTAGGATGGCACAATAACATAAAACCAAATCAATTGAACACTGAAACTCTTTCGAATTAACGAATAAATACGGCAAATCACAATACCTACTCAATATCAATCAGCAATGATACGTCACAAGTGTTACAACAAACAAAAATAACAAAATCGTCCACAAGGTCGCTTTTCCTACAAAATTCATCGAAACGAAGGCAAAACGACAACTATTTAGTTATCGTGTGATTTTGACGTTTCTACGCGAAAAACTTTACGTCAAACTCCGAAATCATTCACGAAGTTTGACTTTCGTGGTAGGCCAAATTCGATATCAATCTCGAAGTTCGTTTTTCGTAGTAGACAACACGTGACTAACTTCGAATCGAACGAATGGAAACGAACTTCGAATCCGTAAACGAAACGAAGTGACTTCGTGGTAGCAAATCTTCGATCCGAAGCCCGTAACTTCGAACTTCGGATTTCGTGGTAACCCCCCAGATCTGGGATTCGAACCATAAACCAATTCCATATACCAGTTACTTGGCTAATGCGTGTAACCCCGGCGCCACACATAGCACAAATGTATCAACATATATTTGAACACATATTTGATCTATGGTTGATTGTATGGTTGTTCTATTGAACAAATAAGCAAATACCGGTGCTACACATGTGATCAAATAAATAAGTGCAAACATTTGTGCTATGTGTGGCGCCGGGGTAACCGTTTAGCCACAGCTGCTAATAGAAGATGGTTCGAAATAGCGGTTTAGTTTGCTATATAAACTAGATGCAGAAAACTGCCACTTCGCTGCATCAATTCACAACGCCATCTAGTTAATTCTCATCGAAACATGAACACAAACGATCAAACACTGCTCACGCGATTATCGCCCCGAGATGTCCTTAATTAAAGTCCTTGACCGTATGTACAATTTGTTATAGGTAACGCCACCAGAGTTGAGGCCACGCACACAACCACATCTCATGTAATGACAGCGGGATTTTGTCGTTGTGTTGTCGTTAAACGTCAACACAACGTCAAAATCCCGCTGTCATTACATGAGATGTGGTTGTGTGCGTGGCCTCAACTCTGGTGGCGTTACCTTTACGCCATGGCAATGGCCGATGAATGACAAGTGACAAGTTTGACAAGTCAACCAAGATGGCCGCTAATTTAATTCTTCAGCTAACACCAGAGGTCGCTGTAGTTGCATGAAAAGTGATGATATATGTAAGTGTGCCCGGCCTGATATGAGAACTATAAGGCCCATACTATGTCACAATGCAATTGGGACAATATAATTCTTTGGTTTTGTTTTTGGACTTAATTACCGATATCCTAACGAAGTTAGTTCGATTCAATGCAACGAGCCTTTCCCCGTGAGCACTAGATGGCGCTATTATCAAACTTTCCGCTGCTATGATTTTTGGGCGTATTTATTTAATATAATTAAGTAAATACGGACAAAATCTGAGCTCTTGTCCTTCCTAAATATTTAATTAATTAAATAATGAGGAAGGCCAAATAAATTAAGTACATCGTTTTGTTGCGCAGAGTCTTCTCTGTGGCACGAACTGTCAAAACACATCACACAAATTACGGTTAGCGTTATCTCGAGGGGCGTGACCTAATTTTGTCTTTAAAACCCAGTGCCGCCAAAAATTTGGCACATTTTGAATCTGAACACCACTGTCAAGAAAACAGTCTACCTATACTACTAAATAAATCAGCCCAGTGGATACTCTGCCCGATATTGGTAAGTTCTCTCCAAAAGCAAATATCAACATTTTACCTTGTCTAATTTTATGTGTTTATTTCTAGCTTTCTATATACAAAATTATTCTATTACTATCTCCTGTTTCTTTACCTAGCTAACTCCAACGGTCTGCATTTATTGTAAATTAGGTTTAAACTTCTTAGACCGTTAGGCAGTTTCAGTTAGTTCAAATTTAAATTTCAAAAAAAAGAACAGTTTTCGTTTTCACTAAATCATTTTATTCTTTTGTATTACATTTAGCTTCATCTTTCTCTTTTTGTAAATTCCGTATGATTGCTCTGCCACACAGCCAGCGTTTAAATTCGGACCTATGGTCAGGAACCGTTATGGACGTTGGGCCGGTGGACAGAGCAATTGTATGGGCCCCTGCTGACATTAACCAAATTCCAGGGCAACCAAGTCGGGGTTAAACCGCCGAACGATACTGCAGTCTCCGCCTCTTGGCTCCTCGCCATCAGCACACTCCGAGCCCTGAAGCACCCTGGCCTCAGCTCTGCAACACAGCAAACGACCTTGAAGATCCACCTGCGACGCCCGCAGCGCGTCCTACGGTCTCCTGAATCCAGGGCAGTGTCTGTCCGGGGAAAGCGTATCCCACTCAAGTGCTTAAAACCTACGACCCTCTCTAGTCTCTTGCTTGTTCACAGTTAGCGTTCTAATAAACGTCTAGACTTGTTTTTTATGTTTTAATTCCTCTCCGCAAGGCCTAAACCTAAACTGTGACAAGTGGCGCCTCTTAACGTGGTCTTGAGTTGGGAAACGTTTTTTCTGGTTTTATTCGTTGTGTTTGTGTTGGTATTTGTGCACTTTCCTACTACTTGTGTCTCGCAGTAAGTAATATTCTTTTTATCACTTTTCTAATCACCGTGTGGTTCCGGTTAAGAATAGTGCCACCCTTTTGCACCTAGGTTTCGTAAGAGGCGAATAAAGGGCATTTCGTTGCCCAGTGGTTGTCATCTCAACGGTTTTTTTTTTTTTTAAATTTGTAACGTTTTTTTTTTTTTTCAAATTTAACTGCCCAATTTTAAATTGAACTACCTACCTAATTTTTAACTTAACTGCCAACCGTTATTCTACAACGGAAAATTTCATACAAAATCGGAAGTTAATAACCAACGGTTATTTAACCTACAACCACTGCATGCTAAATTTCATCCAAATCGTTCTAAAATAAATATAGGCAACACTACTCTACTTATTTTTCTTTAACTTCTATCTACTGCGAGGATATAATTGAGTGGGAAGGTACATACTTAGATTACTCCTTGTTTGTAACGTACGGAATAGTCAAATCACTTGATATTTGCTATTGGAGACTACCCCAGTAGGCATTTTACTTAATCACCTAAAACTATACCTTAAATTTTAACGATCACTATCACAAAGTATCGTTAAGACTGTTTTTTTTAGTAAATTTAACTTCAGTACAGTACTACATTCTTTTTATAAGCTGTCGCTTGGCACGCGCCTTATAATTTGTTATTTTTCTAAATTTCATTATCAGCTAATTATTAACTTCAACGCTATCACTTAATCTAAATATCTAATATGTACGAAATCAAGTATTTGTCACTTCAAAAGAGTGAGCTAACTTATGAAGTCTTAATTCGTGGTTCTACACCCGCAGACTCTGTGCAAGAATTACGTAAACAAATAGTAAAGCTAGCGTCATCTATGCCCACGGGAGATATTCTGGAATCAGGCCTCGAAATTTCGGAGGATATTACCGGGGTTAGGGTTAGTTTACTTAAAGCCCAGTCTAACATTACAACACTTAAATCTACCTTCAATGAGGGATTGTATGAACGTACCGAAAATCTATTAAACCATATTTACCACCGTCTAAGGAGGATTTCACCAGAATCTGCCGAGGATTCCGTCACGTTAACTACATGTTATAGTTTATTCCAGGACTTAGGCAAGGACTTGGCCGAAATGCGACCTAGTACGGCCGCGTATAATAATTTAGCTAGTCACAGCGATGCGCCTTCGCAGTCGATGCAGCCTCCAACAAATATTCTGGTTACGTGCGATCGCGGAGTAACTTCTGATTTTTCAAAATTGAAATATAACGGAAAAACTTGTCCGCGCGCTTTTGTTCTCAGAGTACAAGAATTTATGCTAGCCCGTAATATTAATTCAGAAAAATTCCTTTTATTTGCAACCGAAATATTTGACGGAGAGGCACTGCATTGGTTCCGTTCCGTTAGAAGCACAATCAATAGTTGGGAAGATTTAGCGTCGCGTTTAATTAGCGTTTTTAGTCAATTAGATTATGACTACCGACTTAAGGCTGAGATCCGTGCTCGTACTCAAGGCGAGTCTGAGAATATAACTATCTACCTATCTATAATGAACGGCATGTTTTCAAGATTATCGGTGCCCTTTTCTGAGGAAGAAAAGCTGGAAATAATTCTTCATAATATACGGCCTTACTATGCTACCATTATGGCCACTGCGGGTATGATTGAAACCGTAGACGAGCTAAGGGAAAGATGCCACAATTATGAAATCGTTCACGCACGAATGTCTCAATTTAAAGAACCACCTCGTCCTAATTCTGATACTCTGGCTCCGGAATTTGCCTATAATAAACCGGTTTCTTATAACCATTCCCAGTTTAAACAGTATCCAAGTAACAACGCTAATAAGAGTTCGCATCACAATTTTAAATCTAACTATCCCGTCAGCGCTTTAAATTCACAATATAATAATAATAATAAACCATTCTGTCCGCGTTGTCGCACTAATGCACATTCTTTAAGACTTTGTCGCGCTCCGCGTACACTACTGTGTTTCCGTTGTGGCTTGACAGGTTACAATGCATCTAACTGTCCGCAATGTTTTAAAACTACTCAACCGCAATCAACTACAAACCCCAATTCAAAAAACTAGTAGCGGGGCGGAATACTAGCCACTTTAATAAAAATGACGACTGGCTAAAGTGGGTAGACTTCATAAGAAACTTTTTTAACTCTTATAACTTAGCTACTATTTTGCCCCCTCCTTCCTTATCGGATTCACGACCTTATGCTACTATATCTTTAGGTGGTTTAGAGGTATCTGGTCTCTTGGACTCTGGATCGGCTGTAACATTGATGGGAAGAAACTTTCATACGAATCTAATTAAATTAGGCCATCGTATGTCAGACGATGATTCTATACAGATAGTCGCGGCTGGCGGTCAACATTTGAGGAGTGTAGGTTATTTTGATCTCGACGTAACTTTTGAGCGTGTGACTCACTCAATTAGGTTTCACGTGGTTCCGGGGATCGAGACCTCACTCATTCTAGGGGTTGACTTTTGGCGCGCTTTCAAAATTTGCCCTAAATATTTATATAGTATTAGGGTAAATGAGTGTACTACTAAGCACTCAGAGGGGGTCCCAGATACTCAGAACTTACAGTCGTACACCGGGTTGAGTCAGTCACAGCGCATTCAAGCCGATAACGTCATTTCCCAATTTAATAATATTTCTTACGAGAGAAAAGGTCTCGGACGTACTACGTTAATTACACATCGTATCGATACTGGAGACGCTCAACCGATACGTCAACGTTTTTATCGAATGTCACCTGAGAAGCTCCGTATAGTTAACGACCAGGTCGACGAAATGCTCAACCTAGATGTCATTGAGCCTTGTGAAAGCGCGTGGTCATCTCCAGTACTCGTTGTTAATAAAAAGGATGGGAAACCTAGATTCTGTCTGGATAGCCGTAAATTAAATTCAGTAACTAAAAAGGATGCCTACAGCTTACCTTACATTTCAGAAATTTTAGATAACCTAAGGGATGCTAAGTTCTTATCTAGTATTGATTTATCAAAAGCTTTTTGGCAAATTCCTATTGATAACGCGGATAAAACTAAAACCGCATTCTTTGTGCCTTCTCGAGGTACCTTCTGTTTTAAAACAATGGCCTTCGGCCTCACTAACGCTCCAGCCTCCCAGCAGCGACTGGTTGATAGAATTTTCGGAGTTGAATTTGAAATGAAGGTTTTTTGCTATTTGGATGACATAGTCTGCGTCAGCAATTCTTTCGAAGAACACGTGACCCTACTTTTACGCGTTCTATCTAAGCTTAAAGAAGCGGGTCTCACTATTAATTACGAAAAATCACAATTTTTTAGAGACTCGTTAAAATACCTCGGTTACGTAGTAGACTCGCGCGGTTTACGCACCGATCCCGATAAAGTAAATTCTATCGTAAACTACCCTACACCAACTTCACCGAAGGACGTAAAAAGATTTTTAGGTACTGCTTCCTGGTACCGTCGTTTCGTACCAAACTTTAGTACGCTTGCTGGTCCATTAAACAAATTAACTTCGAATAAAAAGGGCGCACCGCCATTTTCTTGGACCAGCGAAGCTAATGAGTCGTTCAAAAAACTTAAACACTGCCTCGTAACAACACCGGTTCTTTCATGCCCTAATTTCGACTTGCCATTCGAAGTACACACGGACGCGAGTAACTATGGCGTCGGCGCTATGCTTTGTCAAGTCGTTAACAACGAAGAACACCCAGTGGCGTATATGAGTCGGTCATTAACAGCTTGTGAGAAGAACTACAGTGTAACGGAACGTGAAACGTTAGCCGTACTCGCGGCATTAGAACATTGGCGTTGCTACTTGGAGAACGGCAAAACATTCAAAGTCTATACTGACCATTCATCTTTAAAATGGTTCTTAACCCTTAATAACCCTACCGGCCGCCTAGCCCGTTGGGGTATTCGTTTATCGTCTTTTGATTTCGAAATATTACATCGTCGCGGAAAAGACAATGTCATTCCTGACTCGTTGTCCAGAGCCGTTCCGGTGTCTGCAATAAATATTGCTAATTCATACTTAACCTCAAAAGATAAATGGTACGTCGATCTATTTAACGGTTGCATCAATACGCCTCAAGGTTACCCTAACCTAAAAGTAGTTAACAACTCCTTGTATAGATTAACTAAGTCCAATAATAACTTAACTACGGAGTTCCTATGGAAAGAGGTCGTTCCTCAAGAATTAAGGAATCAGGTCATAAAGGAAAATCACGCAGAACCTACAGCCGGTCATCTAGGTGCCTTTAAAACCTATCACCGTGTAGCACTTAAATATTACTGGTTAGGCATGTATAAGGACATAACGAAATTTATATCTGCTTGCGATACATGCTTAGCTTACAAACATCCTACACATGCAACGTTAGGTCATATGGGCCGCCCTAAACACTGTGCTAGACCGTTCCAGGTCCTGTCCATAGACTTCGTAGGCCCGCTTCCAGTTAGCAGAAAACGAAACAGTTATTTATTGGTAGTAACCTGTTGTTTTTCTAAATATTGTTTTTTATTTCCCGTTAGGAAAGCCACAGCCTCTATAGTCGTAAAACACTTAGAAGAATCGATTTTCTTGGTGCACGGTGTACCACAAACTATTTACATGGACAATGGTTCCCAGTTTATTAGTCGCGAATTAAAAGTATTACTAGACAAATATAAGGTCCCAAACCAGTTTTTCACAGCAAAATATTCTCCACATATAAACGATTGCGAACGATATAATAAAACTGCCTTGACCTGCGTGTCGACCTTTGTGGAAAACGACCAGAGGTCTTGGGATACTAATTTACCTAAGATACAATTTGCGATGAATAACTCGGTTAACGAAACCACAGGTTATACACCAGCATTTCTAGTACACGGCAGGGAGCTCGTGACATGCGGCTCACACTATTTGGAAAACGACCTAGGCGATGAATTATTGTTCCTTCCACGCGATGTTTACGCTCAGAATGCAGGTTTCCTCACTAATATATTCGACAAAGTGCAACATTCATTATACTACGCGCACCAAAAGAATGTGCGTCGCTATAACTTACGACGTAAGCCTGCAAACTTTGAAGTAGGAGACATTGTATGGAAGCGAACCTTTTATTTAAGTGATAAGTCGCAGTATTTCAGTAAAAAACTTGCACCTAAATTTATGAAATGCCGTATTTCCAAGAAAAGGTCACCGTTAATATTTGAACTACAAGATATGTCTGGCAAGGATTTAGGCGTATGGCACATAAAGGATCTGAAATTAACTCCAGGCAATAAATAGTAATAAACTTCAACATAACCTTTAAATAACGTACGAATAAATAACCTCGTTAAGAACGATTTAGCAACAATTAGTACTATTCCTACACAGAAGACTTAATTTTCATCATAATTATAAAATGTACTTTTATTATTGTAACAACGTTGCACTCTTATTACGTTAATGTCGTGGGCTCGGTCCATGATACCTTAAGTTAAAAAAGAGGGTGGCAGTAATTGTCGCGCCGCGCTAACTACCCTGTTTTATGTTCTCAATCGTATCGTCAAGTTTGTTTACCTTAAACAACGCTACTGCATAGCAAGGTCAACGACTTAACATTACTTATAAATATTTTGCGCCTACTCGTAAAATACTCTTCTGTATGTTTTAATCTAGTTTTAAAATGAAAACGCATCGACTCGTTCGTGATCGTTGTGACTACCTTAGCGTCTACCTCGACAGAGTGAGACGCACTAATTATAGTTAACTACTTAAATTTAACAAATTCTAGCCGCGTGTTAGGAATAAACTATACACATGGTTCCCGTGTTTAATATTATTTATCTCTAAGTTATAAAAGTTCTAGTTGCTTTGTGTACGTACACTAGTTCCTTAGGTCGACACAATTACTTCACTACCAATGCTAGTCTTAATCCAAAGCCTTTGCCGGAGCGGTCTTTACTAATTTCAACTCCTTAAAAATGCCTAATGAAAGCTATATCTAGCGTTGCGCGGCCAGGCAGCTAAACCTTGCGCGTAGTGCTGGATAATCTTATAAGGGCGGTTGGCAACCCTTGTCTAGATTGGCGGCTGTGTCTCCTAATCACTACCTCTTTACCATCTCGCCATTTTCTCGTAGCGTAGGGTCTTGCAGTGTCTTAAACGGCAGACCTGCCTGTGTTAGGTTGAATGAATAAAGTATGTTAGGAAGTATGATAGGATTGATAGGTTATTTTGAATGTGTTACGTTAGGGATTTTTCTCAGGCGGATTTTTTCGCTAAGACGAAAAAATCCTCCGCGGAGAGGGAGGTACTGTCACAATGCAATTGGGACAATATAATTCTTTGGTTTTGTTTTTGGACTTAATTACCGATATCCTAACGAAGTTAGTTCGATTCAATGCAACGAGCCTTTCCCCGTGAGCACTAGATGGCGCTATTATCAAACTTTCCGCTGCTATGATTTTTGGGCGTATTTATTTAATATAATTAAGTAAATACGGACAAAATCTGAGCTCTTGTCCTTCCTAAATATTTAATTAATTAAATAATGAGGAAGGCCAAATAAATTAAGTACATCGTTTTGTTGCGCAGAGTCTTCTCTGTGGCACGAACTGTCAAAACACATCACACAAATTACGGTTAGCGTTATCTCGAGGGGCGTGACCTAATTTTGTCTTTAAAACCCAGTGCCGCCAAAAATTTGGCACATTTTGAATCTGAACACCACTGTCAAGAAAACAGTCTACCTATACTACTAAATAAATCAGCCCAGTGGATACTCTGCCCGATATTGGTAAGTTCTCTCCAAAAGCAAATATCAACATTTTACCTTGTCTAATTTTATGTGTTTATTTCTAGCTTTCTATATACAAAATTATTCTATTACTATCTCCTGTTTCTTTACCTAGCTAACTCCAACGGTCTGCATTTATTGTAAATTAGGTTTAAACTTCTTAGACCGTTAGGCAGTTTCAGTTAGTTCAAATTTAAATTTCAAAAAAAAGAACAGTTTTCGTTTTCACTAAATCATTTTATTCTTTTGTATTACATTTAGCTTCATCTTTCTCTTTTTGTAAATTCCGTATGATTGCTCTGCCACACAGCCAGCGTTTAAATTCGGACCTATGGTCAGGAACCGTTATGGACGTTGGGCCGGTGGACAGAGCAATTGTATGGGCCCCTGCTGACATTAACCAAATTCCAGGGCAACCAAGTCGGGGTTAAACCGCCGAACGATACTGCAGTCTCCGCCTCTTGGCTCCTCGCCATCAGCACACTCCGAGCCCTGAAGCACCCTGGCCTCAGCTCTGCAACACAGCAAACGACCTTGAAGATCCACCTGCGACGCCCGCAGCGCGTCCTACGGTCTCCTGAATCCAGGGCAGTGTCTGTCCGGGGAAAGCGTATCCCACTCAAGTGCTTAAAACCTACGACCCTCTCTAGTCTCTTGCTTGTTCACAGTTAGCGTTCTAATAAACGTCTAGACTTGTTTTTTATGTTTTAATTCCTCTCCGCAAGGCCTAAACCTAAACTGTGACAACTACACGGGCGGTTTCCCGCTCGACGGAGCTGCGCAGTGTAGTTTGCACCATACAACTTCCATATTAAATCGAGGGGTGAAAGGCTAATGGCGTTAAGCGACACTATGGGTGATATTGAGTATACAGGGTTATTTTTAATTCACTGACATCCTCTTAACCCTGAATTCCTATCACTCAAACAAATGTTTTTTGTTTTACGACTTTTTAAAATGAAGCACTTTTTTCCCATACAAATACACAGAGTATCGTAAAAATAAGAGGAAATCTCAAATTTTCAAAACGTTATTACACCAAAAATATTAAGTTATGACAAAAGCCGTAGAACAAAAAACATTTGTATAAGTGGTGGAAGTTTAGGGTTAAAAGGATGCTAGTGAATTACAAATAACCCTGTATAACTCAAAATGACTCAAATTGAGTATGTAACTCAATATCACCCATAGTGTCGCTTAACGCCATTAGCCTTTCACCCCACGAAATTGTGTCTAGTGGCGGTTCAGAAGCGGTTTCCCGCGGCGGGAGAACCGCCCGTGTAGTATGGGCCTTATACTACGTAATAATGACAAGACAAACAAACAAAACAATAACAGACAGTCAGTAGTGACGTACACTGATAACTAACTGGCGTTTCGTCGATCGACCTTTTCGTCATAATATTGAAACCTTTGATCAATTAATTGAAACTCTAAATTAGTCGTGGTTTCGAGTTTTGCGTAATAATCGTCCTTCCGCGATATCTAAATAAAACAAACATGTGTTTGCGAAGATAAGCAGAATCATACGATTCATTCAATATAATGCGCAAGCAAACAATTTAAACTTGAGCCCATTTAGTAATAAATCTGCAGTTATAGCGTTACGTTGTCTCTTTGTTCTCGCGCATAAATACGATAAAGACAATGGGATCGTGGCTGTTCGCTTTATTTTTATTTATAAGTCCATGTTTAAGTTATAAACCAGTAGTTTTAATACACGGAGTAATGACTGGAGGTGCAAGCATGGAAATGATCGGACATAGAATTCAAGAGGTAAACAAATCTTTGTTTACGTATTCTACCACTTGAAGGGATTATATATAGCGAAGTAAGATAATATGATTTTTATAATTCCATTGGAATGGGTGTAAGATACTTTTCAAAATTATGTTAGTTGGTAATATACTAAAGTTTCTCGTTCTTTGTTTTTTTTTTAACGCTTCAGACACAGACACATAACAGACAGAAACTTCTGGATCAAAGAAAAAGAACTGGCTGAATTTTACACTCCACTTTGCTTTAAAATTAAAAAAAAAAATGCCGTTGGAGCTGATAGTTGTAAGAAAATATTTTTTTTCCTATTTTCATTATTATTTCCAGAAACATCCAAATACAACAGTGTACAACTGCAACAGGTTTGAAAGCTGGTCAAGTTTGGAGACTATGTGGCACCAAGTATTGGAGATCGGCCAAGACTTGGCCAACATTTCTTCACAGCATCCTGAGGGCATTAATCTTATAGGTATAATAACTTTTAATCTAGTTTATTTTATCTTAACCCCTTGAGCGATTTTGGCACACAGTTTTCTAACTTAACTGTCTATGACTGTGCGTAGGCGATCACTTGCAGGGTTAATAAGATGTTTTCAATGTAGCTACATCAAGTCCATCAAATTATATTGTGTGATCAGATAGTGTATTAACTAGAATATTTACAAATTTTCAAACACTGCTGACTGCTTCGTCAACTTGATGGTGCAATTTTTTATACTTATTTACTTAGTGTTTATTTGATATGGGATAAAGGGAGGCACCATGCAAACTAATTTCCAAACAAATTTTCAAAAATCCTAATATGATTTGACTGTCACTAAAAGTAAAAAAAATATCTATGAACATTCCTCATTTTCCTTGTAAAGCTTAGTTTAATGATAGAAGTATGTCTAAATATAACTCTTATCCTATTTTGTAATTTTTCTTCAGGTTATTCCCAAGGAGGCCTGATTGCCCGCGGCATCATACAGACATTTCCAAATGTATCGGTCAGCACCTTCATATCCTTAAGTTCACCGCAGGCTGGTCAATATGGAGGTAAGATAAAAATGATTCACAAATTTTAAAACCACAACTTACATATAAACATACGTACAAAGTTAAATAAAAACTTGTAAATTGATTGATATTGTGTGATACTGATTATTTTTTTTGTGATATAGAATTTAAATTGTTAAATATGACAATGATTTATTTCTTCAGGGATCTTTTTTTCAATTAACATTATCCGGCATCCAATCTTTTTGTTATTAAAAATGTCTTTATTGTGCATTTTTTACTTAAATTTTTATTCGAAGTACTGTTCTTGTTTTTTTCTTTATTTGGCTGGGGTCATTGTTCCTTGCCTTCCAATTGCTGCTTGTTAAGACGATTGTGTTTGAGTATTATTGAACAATGACAAATGAGTTTAAATGACCCCAAGGCGTGTATGGGTTGGGGTGATCTTTGTTTGAACATGGTTTGGTTTGATTTTGCAACTTTTTATATGAATGAATATTTGTTATATTATACATGCTGACCTAGCAAATCCCTCAAATAATTAACATTCAAATACCTCATCTTAAGATCTATTAGAATCACTCTCATAACAATTTTCATCATTTTTTTAGCCTAGCTACGAGTTACAAATTTTATAGTTAACCAACTCAACTCCGAGTTAAATTAAATAATCAAGAAACAGCTTAATATTTTTTTTGCAAATGTATCTTGTTAATTGAACTTCTCAACACAGTTTTTTTAGTAACTCGTATAGTTCATAAGTTTCAGTTAGCAAAAGTTTCATGGGTTTCTAATTATCTTCTTTTCTTCCAGCTGGTTTCCTCCACCTAGTATTTCCTGGTCTGGTAAAGGAGAGTGCCTTTGAGCTGTTCTACTCTAGAGTAGGACAGCACACTTCAGTAGGGAACTATTGGAACGACCCTTATCACCAGCCGTTGTATGAAAACTATAGTGTGTTCCTGCCTTACATTAATAATCATCTTGAGTAAGTACATACACATTAAGTACATAACTATAAAATCTAATATAAAAATAATTATAACTGGATCAATGTCATTGATTATGAATTATTATTAGCAAATAATACCGTAGTCAAAACAAATGAGTAGTTGTATAGGATTGCAAATTAGATAATTAATATTTTATCACTTGAACAAACATTTTAAAACTGAGTAGAGCTTGTAATGAGTAAATTCGATGATTAGCTCAGCCGGTTCCATGGTGTAATGGTTAGCACTCTGGACTCTGAATCCAGCGATCCGAGTTCAAATCTCGGTGGAACCTGATCTTTTTGCTTTTATATTTTTTGTTTTTGCACACTTCCTTGTACTATTTTTAAATTGAATTTAATGAATTATTAAATAATAAGAAAAACACATTTTTGATATTTTTTTTTAGTTTTTAATTTAAACACAATTGCTAACGTTTCTTCCAGGTCACCGAAAACAGCTGATTTTAAGTCTAACTTGCTGAGGCTAAAGCGGTTCGTCCTTATTGGGGGACCTGATGACAACGTGATCACTCCGTGGCAAAGCAGGTAAAGGTCTCAATTAAATAACTAGGGAAGGGAAAAAAACAATAAAAGAAATCACGAAAAAAAAGGTGTACTTTCTCACAAGTCACCCAAAAACAACTAAATGAGTTGATTTGGAATTTAGCGGACAAAATGACATTGTGACCTAAAAACCGTAATAAGACTTGGTTTGTGTAATTTGTGACTCTATTGTAGATTACGTTAACAATGTTATGTTTGAATTCCAGCCAATTCGGATACTACGATACAAATGAGACTGTCATTGAAATGCGCGATCAACCTGTCTACAAGGACGACAAAATCGGCCTAAAATCCTTAGACAAGAAAGGTAAACTTCACGTTGTAACAGTTCCTGGTGTCAATCACTTCAACTGGCACATGAATGTTAGTATAGTTGACGATTATTTACTACCGTATTTGGATTAACTAAATCATTAGCGGATTGAACAAATATTACGCTCCAAATAGAATAATCACAGCCTTGTAGTTTTATGGTTTCCCGTTCTGACACGGTGGCGCTGCTGTCTCTAGTTCAATATGATGTCAATAGATGTCACTTTAGTGAAAGGTTGTGAAATATTTTTCGTACATTTAAATTTGTTTTATTTGCCTTCACCTGTTAATTTGGTATTTACATATAATTTATTACGTGTGTTGTCAATCATATAAGTGACTGACTCGCTTCCAGCAAAGAACAAATATTGTACAGGTGGACAAATTTGGAACTAACAATTTTACATAGTAGATTACTTGTATTCGTTTGACAGTAGCGCCACCCTTGTGCGCATATTAGTTTTTTTTTTATAGTTTTCATTAAATAATTGAGATTTCAATTACAAAAAGGAAGTTAACTACATCGTACAATAATGTAGCCATATTTTACTCAGTTTAGAATAAAATTATAGTGTCAAAAGTTATTTCTTTTGATTCTTTTGTGGGAGTACCTTATTGTGTTAGTTTAATTTCCTATTTATTTTATATATGGGTTTTATTATTTACAATATACCAATAATAGCAGAATTTTAGATGTTTAAGTTTAAATGTTTAGTTTAAATAATATCTTTGTGAACTTTGTGATACTCGTTCGTTAGAAATCATTACATTACATAAATTAATCTCCAAATACTAAGTGATAAATTATACTTATCCTGACTCTATTTTATATCCTGTAATGCGAAGATTATGAAATAATAACGCTCAGTGATATAGTTTTTAGTAAAAATGATCTTGAATATTTTTAGTGTTTTTATTGAAGTTATAATGAGCTTTGTGATTTTAAAAGCGTGATCTAAATAATAAAAAAATAGTGCGGCGAATTAATGAGCTAGTAACAACGCCATCTATCGTGACTTATTGTCGACATCAATACAATAATTATTTTGACATAACCAACTTTTACTTTGTTTAACTGTTTTTATTTTATTGTGATTTTATAGAGGGTATCAAGAAAATTATTATTATTTTACTATGGCCCTTAGAAAATTAATTAAATTAACTAAAATGTGTTTGTGTGTACAATTTAAATTGAATATAATGACAATGCAACCTAGTCAAACGATCTGACTTCACGATATATCGATTTTTGTACATCTGTGAAATATATATTTGTATTGCGCACGTTGTGTCATTATTTATACAGATTATCTTGGCTTTTCCATTGATTATTTTTTTTATTAGTTTATGAATAAGATTACGACTAAGTATGCGTCATAACATTTTTCACAGAATTCTGTGTGAAATGTTCAATGAATTTCACTGGTCGGTCTGATGTTTAATAGCTACCTGTTCAAACAAGGTACACTAATCACCAAAAATCCGGCTTGAAAAATACCATAAAGTTTTGTATTTATTGTGCGAGTTGCCTTATATCTTTCACAGTATGATGGTGATAATGATATGATTAAACATCAGTTGGCGAAGATATTTGCTTAAGTATAATGAAACTCGCATGATATATCTAGTACCTATCTTGAAACAAGACTAAAAATTAAAAGCCAAGACAAGACTAAATTTTAGTAGTGGTAGAGCCATGTTGTAGCTAGCCGCTGCATCACGAATGGGCCGGCTCGTCCGGGGCAGTACCACCCTCTCACAGAAAACCGGCGTGAAGCAGCAGTAATCCTGCTTGCGTTTCGTACGGTCAGTGAGAGTGCCGGGGGCCCAATACCTCACCCCTTCCCTCTCCCCCTCCATCTCCCCCTTCCCCTATTCCCTCTCCTTAAGGGCCGACAACGCACTGGCATCGCGTAAAGCGCTGCAGGTGTCTATGGACAGTGGTGATCATTTAACATCAGGTGACCCACTAGTTCGTTTGTCTGGCCTTTCAAACAAAAAAAAAAAAAAAAAGCCCCCACCCAACGCAATTAGGTCTCACATGTTGGAAAGTAAAGTAAATGCACATTAGGCGTCTAACAATAAGATCCCTTTCGCAGCTAACAAAAGAGCTGATAACTTTGAAACGTCTGAATCAATTTTGACGAAACATGTCTAAGTTCCATCGCCAAGAAACCTGCTTTCTAGTGAAAAAAACGTATCCAAATCAGTTCACCCGTTTAAGAGCATGATGCCACAGACACACACACACACACACACTCACACAACTAGACAATAAATTGGATATACTTAATTTGTAAAAATTTAGAAACTTGACTGACCGAAGTATGATTATGACTAATGCAAGTAAAAGGGTGTTCTCGGAAACTCTTTTGAAGTGACAATGATTGATTTCAGTAGCTTTGAATAGACTAAATATGGATTAGATAAAGTGAGCACGATAAATGGTAAGTTTATCTAACAGATGTGTCAAGACAAGAGACAAAATGTCATCTCTTGAGGGCTGTCAGTCAAGAAGGGGGCGAGGTATTCACATATATATTGTACACGCCTTTGATACGGTACTACTCGTCATGCTAAAAACTGTCGTACATACGAAACACGTGCACAGCATGCACTCTGCTAAGCATTTCTCATGTCCAATGTGTTCATAGCCTTTAATATTGGGTCTCTATGGTTTCTCATAATTTAATATGTCATTCATAACCAGACTCCGTTATCAGTAGAGCAAATTCATTGAAAATGTTAGGGTTGTAAACAAAATGTGACATGGTGATCAATGTCAAATACATTACATAATTGATTTAAAAACCGAACATCTCGTTTCTTTGCACAGTAGCAGCCCTAGTATTTATTCAAATTCAATGAATTTGCTCCACTGATAACGGTCGCTTGCGCGGACCTGGGTTAGCTACTTAACTCCGAGTTAACTGCTAACCCAGGGTTAACAAGTGTCAAAATGTATGGAACTCCCATTCTTAACCCAGGATTACCGATTTAATTTTTTAACCCTGAACTGTGCAAGTGGCCCTTAGTTTTCATTATTTTTGAGAAAAATTCTAAGTACTAAGTGTACTATCGTTTAACAAAGCGACATGTTTTTTTCTTCTTTTTTTCCAGGTACAAGGTTATCGTTGATTTTTAGGACATCCTGTAAATGCACATGTAACATGCATTGGTCATGCATGCCTCAAAACTCTTGTACCTAACGATCAATGTACTTACAGATGTACTTAGTGCAAAATAATTTTTCCATCGGGAAAACTCTGATCTCAATCGGAATACGATGGCACCCGTACTGTCAATCAATGATTGTATTAAATGAGTGGCGTTTTCATATCCATTAATGTGGAACTTTATTGTTTATTGTCAAATTAATGTCAAAGTGAAAAATGTAAGATGGCTACTGAAGCTAATTGAGAGAGCACGATAAATACGAACTTTTCCGTTAAAGTACGAAGGAAGATCATTTTCTGTACAAACATTTTGTCGTTCATTCAGTACATGGCGAACGATAACTATTAGCAAGGATGATATACATAGACTTGATTAGCAATCGCCATAGTACAGATCGTCCGCAGAAAAATAGTTCGATTATCAAATCTAGATGGCGCTGAAATATAGCCCGAGGCTTTGAAAGCAAAACAATAAGACTACAGATGTTTCATATTACTACAAATGTATTATTTTTCAAAAATATTGTATAATATTACATTTGCAGTGATATGAAATATCTGTAGTCTTATTGTTTTGCTTTCAAAGCCTCGGGTTATACGTATGTCAGCGCCATCTAGATTTAAAAATCGAACTATTTTTCCGCGGCCGATCTGTACTATGGCGATTGCTAATCCAGTCTATATCATCCTTGCTATTAGTCACCTCAAAGACACATATTTTAGATGTTGATAAGTGATAAACGGACGTTCAACGCTATCTACATCCGTTTTAAATATCTTATCAAATTGCTTAGAAATAGATTAAATATAAGTGCAAAGTTTTTAAGATACTACAAATACGCAATATTTTATTGGTTTATCAAATTATTAAAAAACGACAAAGATATAGATCATCAAACTTCCGGAGTGGGGGCTTGTGACGTCACCCTTAGGTAAAAATTGTACCATATAGTGACGTCACTCGAAACTTCTAAGCACTGTATCCTACTCATTTTTTGTTTGTCAAACAAAGGAAAAAATACGTGTACAATATTTTTTAATAATCTAACTGACGGACTAAACAGTTTTTTTTAGTCGTCTAGCCTATTGTCTATGCTTTATGATGCCGTATCATTGATCATACAATCCAATTAGGTACCTACTTAGGTTTTAGGTTTAACTTCGAGAAAGAGGTCAATCGACAAATTAGACTCGGCTGAGCAGTGTTCGGGAAGCTCCGCAATATCTTGTCATCATACCGCAATGTCTCAAGTCAAAAGTTTTCGACCAGTGTGTGTTGCCAGTGATGACTTATGGCACTGAGACGTGGCCGCTAACGATGGGCCTCATAAGAAAGCTCAAAGTCACTCAGAGGGCGATGGAGAGGGCTATGCTCGGAGTTTCTCTGCGGGATCGTATTAGAAATGATGAAATCCACGCAAGAACTAAAGTCACCGACATAGCTCGAAGAATCGCCAGACTCAAGTGGCAGTGAGCAGGGCACATCGCTCGTAGAACTGATAGCCGATGGGGCAAAAAGGTTCTCTAGTGGCGTCCACGGGCCGGAAGACGCAGTGTAGGTAGGCCTCCAACTAGTTGGAGCGACGACCTGGTTAAGGTTGCGGGATCGCGTTGGAAGCGGATGGCACGGGACCGATCTGTTTGGCGAGCCTTGGGGGAGCCCTATCTTCAGCAGTGGACGTCTTTCGGCTGAAATGATGATCGTTGATTAATTGACGGTTTTTTAATTGGGCAAAGAATCCGGACGAGGCCGTGGGTGAGGGACGGGCCGCTTCGCCTACGCTTAGCTACTTCGTCGCCTTTTAAGAACTAAGTACATGGCAACTTGACTAGTCAGAACATCTTTATAACTTTACAGTCAACCTCACAGGTATATTTTTGGGTATGTATTACAATACCGAAGTACAAAAGACCGAATGTATTAAAACATCGAATGGGTCAAAAGACCGACACGATTTTTTTCTGAAACCGTAAACTTCTCAGAATTTATTAAAACGGCATCATACAGAACCCACTAGGTTAGGTTAGGTTTGTTTTATAACAACCTTAAAAAGTTAACGGTTTCAGAAAAAAATCGTGTCGGTCTTTTGACCCATTCGATGTTTTAATACATTCGGTCTTTCGTACTTCGGTATTGTAATACATGCCCATATTTTTAGAGTACTTGCCTTACCTAATCATGCTTCGACAATGAAAAAAGTAAGGTTCTACGGAATTTGAACCGCAGGGCTTTCCTTATAGGACTGGGCTGCATTTTGCAGATGAGTCAGTGCCTTATCACACGTGCCATCGTGAGTCATGTACTCCAGTGTATCTAATAAACGATGATTATGTCAATTTACAAAACAAATGCATGCTGGCATTAAAGAGAATCCGCCCGAAATTGTCGTAAGCATGTGGTAAAGTAGATTTTTTTACCTTTTTTTTTTTAATTTCTCGAACACAGTGTATGAAATTTTTTCTCTATAATTGGTAAGTAGGTCTGCGAATAGGTCGTAGGCTATAATTTATATGGCAAAACAACGTTTGTCGGGTCGCTAGTAATATAAAAAAATCCAGGAAAAAGCCGTGGTGACCTAGCGGTTTGATCTATGGCCTCTCAATCTGAGGGCCGTGGGTTCAAAGCCCGGCTCGCACCTCTGAGTTTTCGGAATTTATGTGCGTAATTACATTTGAAATTTCTATGAGCTTTACGGTGAAGGAAAACATAGTGAGGAAACCTGCATACATCATCATCATCATCAGCCGATGTTCGTCCACTTCTGGACATAGGCCTCTCCCATGGCACGCCACTGAGCACGATCCTCGGCCACTCTCATCCAGCTCTTGCCAGCCGCCTTGCGAAGATCATCGCTCCACCGAGTCTGAGGACGTCCCACGCTACGTTTGCCGATCCGTGGTCTCTACTCAAGAACTCGTCTACCCCAACGGTTATCGGTTCTTCGGGTTATATGGCCTGCCCATTGCCACTTCAGCGTGCTAATGCGGTGCTAACCTGCATACACCTGCGAAGAAATTCAATGCTGTATGTGAAGTTCCCAATCTGCAGTGGGCCCGCGTGGGAACTACGGCCCAAGGCCTCTCATACTAAGAGGAAGCTTGTGCCCTGCAGTGGGACGTATATAGGCTGGGATGATGATGATGATGATAAAAAAATCGAGCATGAGGGCCTTTCCAACTTTCCTTCTATTCTGCAACTATGACGAACAGTTTAAAACAGTGGGTCAGCACAAGCAGTTGGCAGCTTACTAATAAAATCCTACGCACTCCCGTCTAGACGGCGGCCGTCGTTCTATTAAACCAATAATAACATGTTCACTGACTGCCGAGGCGCCGGTGACTAGCTTAGTCAACTCATATTATAGATAGCCTCGTAAGACCCATAATCATTAGGGTTCCGTAACCGAAGCAAACCATTATTAATGTCGCTATACCGTTCCTCTGTCCGTCTGTGCATCGCAGGGCTGTATCTCTGGAACCGTAATAGACAGCTGAAATTTATACATAACTATACCGACTCCGACTTCAATATAAATTCGCGTGACTTGACTTCGTACAATTTATGATGTAATCTTATATTGAAGGAATAAATAACCTAATCTAATCTAATCTAATCTATACTTCGTTATTTAGCATTAGATATAAGCTAAACAATCTTGACGAGTCTTTTCAGTGAAAAACTCTTTTAAAAAAATAGTACTATTACTTATGAATTATGAAACCAAAAGAGTTGGCGCTAACAAACATTTAAACATCCAAACATCTTAACAAACTTTCTCTTTTTAATAGTATGTGTATCTATTGCCGCTATAATAACAAGTCCCTAATAAAAATAAGGGGTCCCAAACACCCAATATAAAATTACCCCACATTGCGTAGATTTACTTTGAAGCAGGGCTCTACTAACACTGAATTATTATAGCGCATATTTTAACATACCTACGGAACCCTCGGTGCGCGAGTCCGACTCACACTTAGCCGGTTAGTTAAAAGCAGAATTTGAAACTTTTAGTAAGATGACATTTTTATTTAGACATTTATGCTCAAAATTTTGTACGTGGGCCTTAAAATTTAGAGATTTTATGAATAAGGAGGTAAGAGTAGAAATTCATCTACAACCGCGGTTAAAAATAAGGGTTAGGTAACATAAAAAGCGTGTAAAAAATACTATAACCCAAATAAATATTTATTTTTAAAAGTAACTATATAATTAACATTTTATACAAGAACAATTAACCTAAAACTAAAAACCTTAAGACATATAATAATAATAACTAAAATATATTATGAAAAGCAGTCACTTCCCTTTAGGGCCTAAGCACACGGCGTTTTTTTAACGCGCCGTTTTTCATTCCATTAGAACAGCCTTGGCTGCGTATCCACCGGAGCTGTGCGAGGATGCGTTGCGAGGGATGTGTTTGTCATGAACCAATAGAAACACTTCATTTAAAAGGTCCTAAGTGAATGAAGTGTTTCTATTGGTTCATGACAAACACATCCCTCGCAACGCATCCTCGCACATCTCTGGTGGAAACGCAGCCTAAGGCCCCTAGCACACGGCGTTTTTTAAATAACGCGCCGTGTGTTTAGGCCCTTAGGCAAGGTTCCGAAGATACTGGCAGCGTTCCCCCTTTGAATAGCTAAACTAATTCTTTGTCCGAGGTAGCTGCCAGCTCTTCGGTCTCCTGTGACGTCGACTACCTTTTTGTTATTTCCTTAAAAAACCTTATAAATAATTAAGTAGGTATCGATTTACCTTGTCGACTAATCAATATGGAATAGGTCAGTTCGAGGAAAAATACTTTCTAAAATCCCCCGCAAATTATAATAGACAATATAAGGTAAATTACCCCTGTTATCGATGATAATGCACTTGACTGTCACTGAAACTTACTCGTATCATGAAAACAATGGATAATTCGTATATGCACCGTGTTTTTAGTGTTCCGTACCTACTCAAAAGGTAAAAACGCGACCCATTACTAAGATTCCCACTGTCCGTCTGTCTGTCACCAGGCCGTATCTCATGAACCGTGATAGCTAGACAGTTGATATTTTCACAGATGATGTAACGTATTTCTGTTGCCGCTATATCAACAAATACTAAAAATAAAATAAAGTTAAAAATTAAAGGGGGCCGTCAAACAAGAAACGTGTTTTTATTCAGCGTTTTTAACTCACACACTAGACACTTCAAATTTTCACCGATTATGTATTACTGTGGTCGGTACAACAACAAATAATAAAAATTAATATATTAAATATTAAGGGGGGTCCTGACTAACCAATATAAAATGATCTCACAATGCGTACATTTTACTTAGAAGCAGGGTTCTGCTAACACTGGATTTTTATAGTTACGGCTGTTTACGGCGTATATTTTGACATACCTAAAAATTTGTACGGAACCCTCGGTGCGCGAGTCCGACTCGCGCTTGGCCGGTTCTTTGTTTTCCGTCAACTTCGATATACAGGGTGGAAAAATTAACCTTAAATATCGGAAATAGAACATTCTATGTAAAGGTGACTTTCTTTTATTTTTGAAAACAATAAATACTATATTTATGGACTTTTCAAATATCCCTTGTCTTAGTCGGGACTCGAACCGGTCAAATGCCTCAAAAAATAACAGATCGGAAAGTTTACTGATAAGGTTTATTTATCTGTAAATAACATACACAACCAAAATAACATAAGACCCTGGAAAAATTAAGTGTCCATTCTGTTTTCACCCGTCATCGTCACTGGAAATGAACCACATAATTTGACTTGTTCAATTCCCGGATAAGGCAGACGATTTTGAAAAAATCCCCTTTACACTTAATTTGCTATTTCCATTAGTTGACGTTAACCGCCAACACAACGTCAAAATCCCGCTGTCATTACACGAGATGTGGTTGTGTGCGTGGCCTCAACTCTGGTGGCGTTACCTATAGCTGCGGTCCTTAACAAATAAATGTTTGCGCATTAATAGCAGGAGAGGGGAAAATGTGGCGACGCCGATTTTGAAAGGAACATTTATTTGTTCTAAAGTCCCCACCCTTCCAGCTCTAACTCTAAAACAAAAGTCTGTGTTAAATGCTCCCATTTTTTCCCTTTCAGTTCTGAATATTTTTTCAATTCTACAAACTCTCTTCAAGCATAATCGTAATCCCGAGAAATAAAATTGTCAACGCTGATTCACAGTGCAAGCAAAAATATCGGTTCGTTACATTTTTCTTGCGCGTGCGGCGTGGTGCGGCGGCGGCGCGTGCGTGAGTCATCATTGCCTTGGTTCTGTGGTCCGTTATGTCATGTTAAGGGGGTACCGTGTTTTTGGCGCATTTATTGCATTCATTTAAACTCGTGCTGTATCATTACTAGCAATGCTATAGTCCTGAAATTTATATGTAAGATATTTGAGGATTCACTCTGGCGACCAGTCTTTTTCGAAATACGATTACTTGTAGTTCGCTCGATAGAAAAAAATCCAAAGTCGTCTCTAAAATATAAATTAAATTTGTAGTACGACGCTAATACTGCACGGAAGGTCATGACTTTTTGAATGTTAATAAAACAAGATGTTTTCTAGGGCGTAGTCTGGCTACATTTTTAAAATATGTATTTGTTTTAGTAATATGATGAAAATACCCAAAAACACGCGCAGTCCAACCAACCTATCTTGAGCCATCGTGCCTCCCCCAAGCGGCCCCACGCCCGAAATCGCTCACCCAAAATCGATTAGCGCGAAAAACGCGGTACCCCCTTAAGGTTATTTTGTAATTTAAATTGTTCATAGGTTTCTAGGTCATTGCCATATTTATTATAATATTAGCTTTTAGCTGTCGGTTGATTTGAAATTCCAGGAATTTACTACGTTCCCATGGGAATCATCAGCATCATTATCATCATTTCGGCCGAATGACGTCCACTGCTGAACATAGGCCTCCCCCAAGGCTCGCCAAACAGATCGGTCCTGCGCCATCCGCATCCAACGCGTTCCCGCAACCTTAACCAGGTCGTCGCTCCATCTTGTTGGAGGCCTACCTACACTGCGTTTTCCGGTCCGCGGACGCCACTCGAGAACCTTTCTTTTGTAAGAATTTTGACAATTTACGTGAAATTTACCATTGTATCTATTTTAGGTATATCAGAAAATTTCTAAACCTTCTAATATTGTATACAAAATCTAATATATAAAAATCTCGTGTCACGGTGTTTGTTATCGAACTCCTCCCTTTAAACGGCTTGACCAATTTTTATGAAACTTTTTTCTCTTTATTTGGTAGGTCTGAGAATAGGCTATTTTTTATAACCCTATTCTTCGCTGACGGAGACGCGGGCAACAGCTAGTATTAATTCAAATCTCAAATATTATGTCGGAAGCTAATTACATTTTCGGACAGAGTATAGGTAACGCCACCAGAGTTGAGGCCACGCACACAACCACATCTCGTGTAATGACAGCGGGATTTTGACGTTGTGTTGGCGTTTAACGTCAACACAACGTCAAAATCCCGCTGTCATTACATGAGATGTAGTTGTGTGCGTGGCCTCAACTCTGGTGGCGTTACCTATACCATATTGCGAATTTTATTACTGCAAGTTAATTATTCTACTTATATCCTCTGAAAAGGAGTGTATTCAATAACCAGCCATCTCGTATGTTGGTAAATGTTCAGTAAAACAAGTACTTTTAAGAAATGAAAAAGACTCTTTTTCCTGCTCTCACTCAACACCTGTTACTTCACCCTGTCCAATGACCCCTGTTATACTGGATCCAAACCCGTCACATACCGCCCTGCGACCGCGCATCCAGACGGGTGACTCATGCGCCGTAGATCAATTCGGTAAGTCGATGAATCATCAGCCGTTGACTGTGATTATGACATGAAAACAAACAGACGTGACATAAAAGTTGTAGTGTCACGCGACGGTGTGAATAACTTATCGTTTACTATGATTTGTGTGTTTTGAAATTATAACCTACTTTAATCATCATCATCACTGCTGGATATTGGCCCAAAGAACGCTACATAAAATAGCCATGGTAGCCTAGTGGTTTGACCTATGGGCTCTCAAGCAAAGGATCGTGGGTTCAAGCCCGGGCCGGCTAAGTTTTTCAGAATTTACGTGCGAAATTACATTTGAAATTTACCATGAGCTTTACGGTGAAGGAAAATATCGTGAGGGAACTTAAACTCACCTGCAAAGTAATTCAATGGTGTGTGAAGTTCCCAATCCGTACTGGGCCCGCGTGGGTACTATGGCCCAAGTCCTCTCATTCTGAGACAATGTAGTGTAGTGGGGCGAATATAGTCTGAGATGATGATGATGTAAATACGCCACACACAGTACATCCATCCCCTGGATGGACTCTTGCGCCCTCAACCAGAGGCTACGCGTTGTCTAAAACACTTGGAATCATAACCGCTTTCACCTCTTCTGTCAAACGCTACAGTATGAGGGAAGAAAGAGATGGTGTACGCGATCGTCAGGGCTTGTGCGTTAGATAATAAAGCCTTAGGATATTTGTTCACCTTGAGGCCTACCCACGCTACGTCTTCTGCCGCCACTCAAGAACACATTAGCCCCAACGGCGAACAGTTCTTCAAGAGATGTGCCTTGCGCAATTTGGATGAAGTTTGGTAACAGAACAATGTCAAGAGCAACGGTCTGTTTTATAAACAATAGATTTTATTATTAGGTATTGGACAAGTTAAAGCAAAGCGTTTCGTTCCATCTTTTTATTACGGACTGGTAAGGAATGGAATTCGCGCCCATCGTCTGTATTTTCAGATTGACACTACCTAAGTCTGTTCAAGGCTAGAGTGAATAGGCTGTCACTGAACCAGTGAGATACACCGTTGGCCTCATCTGCACTTTTCATCAGGCAAGATAGAGTCAATCACGGGACAATTTTACGTAAAAAAAATGTGTACTTAATGAAGCAGGATAGTAGCAAATAGTAGCCAAACGGATTGGCTCGTTGAAATGTCAATGGGTAGACCATAATTCACACAGAACAGACGGCCGTTGGGGCCGAAAACTTCTCGGATGGAGACCACGGACTGGCAAGCGCAGCGTGGGATGTCCATTAACGAGATGGATGGCCGATTTGATAAAGGCTGCAGGTTCAAGGTCGATGCAAACCGCTTCCAACCGTAATGAATGGGTATCAATGAAGGACGTCCTACGGCTGAAATGATGATGATAATGAAAGTAATCATAACCGTATTTTACCGGATATTTCCAATAAAGTCCTTCGCTTGTCGAAAATGAAACCTCCGACATTATTGAAGGAAGCAAAACATCTGGTGTCGTAATATAAAAATAAAAATAAATCTACTATTAATAGCATTTTATTGATCGTGAGAAGTACGTTAAAGTTACATCCTTATTGGAATGTTGGTCAAGGCGAAAAGTGTGTGTCATATTACGTAGTTCCCAGAGATTTTAAAAACAGGATCTCAAGATGGATTCTTGGGGTCTAAATTCATAAAATAATCAACTACTTACCATGATTACGACATGTTGAAATAAATGGGTCACTCACGTTTTTACAGTCGACTGTACGGCCCCGTTGTTCGAAAATGTCAAACAAACCTGCCGTTCAAGTATTACGTGAGCAAATTTTGTACAATTATTGTCCCTCCCCCATGACAACAAAAGTAAGCAAATCTCTTACCCCCTTCCCATGCTTATGTAAGAATAGGTATCTCCACGAAAGTTGAGGTCACGCACACAACAACATAATGTCATGTAATTACAGCGCGACAGCGGGAATTTGACATTTATTCGTACCCATAGCAAGTTCAACGGACTCAACAGTGAATTAATAGATTGACTAAAAATTCTTTCAAACCTATTTCGTTAAGAATTATTTAGGAAAATAAATCTCAATAAAAACAGAAAATAAAATATTTTGATCTATTTTATTTAAATCAGATAAGCATATTTTTCGATATTTATAAAATATTGTTTTTTTGTTGCCAGTATCTTCTATAATATAAAAATGAATCGCTGAATGTGTTGCTAAGCGCATAACTTCCGATCGACTGCACCAAATGGATAATTCTTTTTTTGTTGCGTTTGTTATTGTCAGGAGAAGGTTTTTATGAAAGAAATTAAAAAAAATATAACAGGGGCGAAGCCGCGGGCATCAGCTAGTTTCTTATAGTTTCAAATTGTTTTAAATTTCAAAAATAGGTTATATGAAAAAAATATATATGCAATATATTTCAATAAGGTATTTCGTCATATGATCATATATAACTCACATTTCCATTCACTCACTCATTTAATTCATTGATCATTCACTACTTTTTTGCAATCAGTACTTTTTGTAGCTGTGTGTGTAATCATTCGCCTCGACTCTCGTGGCGTTACTTATACAAAAATCTTTTTTTTTAATCTGTTTTGGCTTATTTATTGATTCATGTATGACTAGCATTTATCACCTAGAAATTAGCATAGGATGGAGGAATTTGTGCCGAGCCCGCATTGCACGGTGTCGACAGAGGAGCCCCATCCCGGGGCGGCCAGTGGGCGCTGCGGTGACTCCTTGTGCTCCCGTGACGTTCACAATGGCAACGAGGGAATCCGTGTGGTTTTTAGTGGGTAGGCCCCTTGGGAAGAGCCCCACATACCCTCCGTTTCTCCGAACGGAGACGATGCATAAAGTGCATTTTCCACACCAAAAAAAAAAAAAAAAGGATGGAGGAATTTCACACATAATATTAATCAAGGAAATTATTGGTGGTAGTTGGTTGCCACGTGTGATCAAATCAAAGTTGACTGAATTTTGAAAAAGTAAAAAATAAATATTGCTGACGCAACCTCCATGTCATCAAAAAGAAGGAAAGAATCTGTATCAAAATAGAAGTAGGTACTTATACGAGCTATAAATTACGTGGCAACAAGAAGTAAGTACGTAAACAACGTTCTCATTTGATCCATATTCCAACGTTACATCAGGCAACATCAGGCACTGATAACGATAGCTATACGACTTATGCTCAACCTAAATTACCGTAAAATCAATTCTAATCGCTTATCTAAATCTACTCTACATCCGTCTCCAAAACTGCGTGAATGCTATTCAAATCGGCTTCTATGAATTCCCTATTCTAAGATCTACCTTATCGTAAATATACATAACATTCTTCAAACCAGCCAACAATGACGATTACCTACCAGAAAACTGTAAAATAATCTAAGATTCAAATCCAAGTGGCAGTAGATAAGGTTTCGTAGAAAATGAACTTTTTGAATGAGACTGCATTAGACATTGAAAGTGAGGAAGGAAGGAAACGAGGAAAACTTGGATTCAATTGATGCCTCACAATAAAAATAGTACTTACCCATTTCCTGCACTGTACATTCCCGCTAAATAATTATGCAGTCGCTTTATTTATGTTATAGCTTATTCTTATTAGGAAGTGGAATAATGATAATGTCGCTACTAGTAAGGCTCGCTTACTGTCTGGTACCGAGTACGACCCAGTAAGCCACTTCTCTACAACAACTTTTATGAGCAATTCACTCGAACATTTCTACGTTATCGAGTGATCCTTACAAATAAATATCTGGCTTGTTAGCCAGATGGGCGCCTTGCCTTTTCAGCTGACTTGAAGTTTCTTTACCTCTTATGAGCCATAACGTACTCAATATGATTAGATATTTTATTCATCAGATAGGTGCACCTGCCGGTCTAATCAGATACGGTAGGTAAAGTAAATAACGTCCATTTTATAAACCACTAGCTGAGACCCGCGGCTTCGTTCACTTAATTACCTAGAGTTAATCGATAAATTACGTCACACTAGATTAGAAAATTTTTACACCCCTCCCCCTACTGTCAGTCTTATGAAAATCGCGTTTAATTTCTTTTACCGTCACAAATCGCCAGAACGCCCCTGTTCCCCCTAAATCATCATTATCATTTCAGCCGAAAGACGTCCACTGCTGAATATAGGTTTCCCCCAAGGCTCGCCAAACATACCGCTCGTGCGCCATCCGCATCCACCCTTAATTAAGTTATTTCTTGATTGCTCCTTTAGGTGTAGCAGTCGAATCGAAATCCCGGGAAAATACTAAATTCTTATGAGGATTCCCAAAAACTTTATTAACGCTGTATAAAGAACAACCGCTTTAAACATGAAACTACCGTGAGACTCACTCAGTGAAAATAAACGGATCAAAATTTCATTTCAAAGCACTTAGCGGTTATGATTTCGGGATTTTTTTACACGAATCCCGTGGGAATATCGGTATAAAAAGTAGCCCAGGTGTTACTCGTATCCACATGAATCAGCTAAATACAAATATGAAATTTCATCGTGAAGGAATAACAAACGAACAGGTAGGATTACGCAGTTGCTATAGGAATTTGTTGTATGTATAATTACATACAACGCGCTTGTTAGGTTGCAATCAATGTCACGGTGATTCCCTGACATTGTGCTGCGTAACTTATCTACTATTAATATTTATTACGGATTAAATCACGGTAAAATTATCATTCAAAACATGCTACCTACTTTGATTGCACTTTAAACTGTCTTATGTTAAGATATGAATCTTAAGTCGGTGACGTAGGCATAAGTGGCTTTTGTACTAGTTACCGCTGTTTTGGAAAACATGCTAATCCAATAAATAAGTCCTGAATCGCTGACGTTTTGCTATGTTTATATGAGACGGTTTTGTATGTATGCAAGCAAACTTTTGATTGCGCACATCTACAACAGTTAAAAAACTGCCGACAAGCCTTTTTTTCAGAAGCCGCTAGAAATATTGATAAAATCGGCAGTTTGTGGGGAATTGATTTGCAAGGAAAACTGTCAAGAAAAGTAGCTAATTGTATGAAATTTTGGAAAAAAATCACTTGACGTACCTTGTCTTAAAAGTCGCTAGGTAGATCTAAGTACTAAGTCGCTAAGGTGGACACACTGAATATTTGCTAGACAGGTATCTTGATTACGGAACGAAGCATTCAGATTTTTATTACACATTTATTTTGATTACAGATTACGGGGAAGAGCAAGTCACTAACCTACATTGAATCTATTTCCTCTTATTTTATTTTTATCTCTTTGTTTTCTTGTTACAACAATATCGTATCGAACTGCTCAAGGAAATGTCCTACTTCTCTCTCAGAAAACACTTTCTTTATAAAATGAATTTTTATGCCTTCTTACTATTAACTATCAACGTTTAGTCATTCGATTTGTAATCATTTTGGAGGATTGCCAAGAATCATAACGTAGTTGCCTGAAACGATGACTGTAGTGATAAAAATCATTGACGCAAGTTATATTTACGTGTACCGTAGTAACAAGTTTAATTTTATATAACACCTTGTTTATTTTTTACCACTTAACTTAGATATTGCAACATACGAAATACAATTATTAACTTACTTAACTGGTGTCCTGCAAAACACATTTTTCTTAATAAAGACAAAGCAGATATTTGTTGCTTAGGCAAGATACGCTCTTTAAAAATAACATAATTATCTACATAATAATGAAAAATGCTAAAGACTTAATATCAACCATAATCACAGGAAGAACGTACTACAAACGATTAAATATTTATAAATTGTTTGTAAACAATCAATGAAATCACAATTAGATCCATAAAGCCAACGTTACACCCAAAATATAATCTACTTATTAGCTGTATTTTAATCTAAAATAACTCTTAAAAACCAGTTTACAATTTAAATCTACCCTGATTTTATTTAGGGGAATAACAAAACAGTTGATTTTTTACCTCGCTTACAAAACACGAAACTCGTGCTATGAATGAGTGACGCATCTACGAGGGGATTCCTTTGCCGAGGCAAGCGGGGGGCGATATGCGCAGGCGCCTATAAAAGCGACCACGCGCCGCACTAGAATCATTCCGATACATTCTCCAGCCAGTAAAAGGCGTTAGAACTCGCAAAAAAAAACAAAAAAACCCATTCCAAAAATGAAGGTCTATTCCATCGTTGGTAATAAGAAGAAAGTCACCATGGAAACAAATGCCACGCGTTTGAAAGTCGTTGGCAACAACTGTGTCATCATTGTCAAGTACAACCACGGGCATATCGAGGTGATCGGCAACGAGTGCAAAGTCGACGTCGTGGATAACTACGGGACCATCAACCTCGTCGGTGGCAACGGGCTCGTCACTATCTCCAAGCGGTTCAAGAATGACGACGTACAGATGCTTGGTCACTCCTGCCACTTGCTGGTGGATGGGAAGGAGAAGTCAGCATTTGACGCCGCTTTTACGTCACAACTGTCTCCCTTCAGCAAGAACTTGGACGATGTCATCGAGTCTATCTTTACATTCGTCATGCGTTGAAGATTTACATCAAAATTTAAGTGTTTTCATTTGGAACTTTTCGAAAACGTGCCCGGGAATGCACCCTTGTGGGCCGCTAGGACGTGACGACGTAACGCTTACTTGTGTGAATATTTTGGATATCAATATTTTTATTGATGTAAGCGATCTGCTTTTTCTCGAGCGGTGCGCCGCACCAAGTGCTTCGTTTACTTATCTGATATTGTTGTATCAGTAGTTTTCAGCAAAAATATTTTGTAATTTTCTATTATGTCAGTGATGATTTAGCAATGTTTTTTGAAAAATGTAAAGCTTGTAAATTGTAAGTGCTTTTTGTGAGCAGTTTTAATTAGTTAAGCTAAGTGAAAAAATTACAAAAAAAATGCCAGTGTCATAAAATAAATCTATTGACTTGATATTTATATTTTACTCATTATAAACCCTTTACCGCGTAAACATCTAGTATCTTTCCAAACAAGTAGGTATAAATAATGACATTACGTCAAGTAGAACTTACAGATAATGATATCACCAAAAATTTCAATGTTATTAACTGATTAGTTATTACGGTGAATGACATCTTGCATTGATTTGATTACCTTTACTTTACAATTAATTTAATTCTCAAGTGGATATATTCTCAGAATATGCATTCAATGCCATTAAAATATTAAAGTAGAGTTGTTAGTCTTCTTTGATTCTTTGTAGAGTCGTCATACTGACTCTACATTTTGTAAACATTTTTAGTTTCAGTGAAATAAAAATATTTAACATTTCCTTTAGATACATAAAACCCTCTGATACAGGATGACTGGTTATTGGATAAATTGCTTTAAAGGCAATATAAGGTAAACGTACCAATGCTCGATACCTCAACACCCAGTAGATGACACCCATCTGTCACCTCTCTTACTTACATAAGATTGAAGGTGCCATGGTATTGGGTCAGTGTTGAGCACAGGGAAGTTTACCTTAGTACGATTCACTTGCAGCAATAAAGGTCATCTCGTCCGAAAATGATTATTTTCCTAGATATTGGTGATTTAAGATCATCCTTTAAACTGCCACAGTCTGTTTAAAAAATAACGTATGTGTTTTGTATGCCTGGCTAGTACGTGTTGGTATATGCCGTAAGTCTTTATTATAAACAAACCTATCATCGAACCACAGGAGTTATTACAGTAACGACTTTATTTGAATTTTATCTAGAGCTACCATAATACTTATGTAGATAGCATGATGTCATTCGGAGTCCCGAAAAACCCACTCGTCAATTATTAAATATCAAGGAGTGGTACAGTGTGTTATCGATAGGGTTGACACTAACCAAGACAAGAATAGTACCAAGAATAATAACGAGTTCAGTAGAAAAAAGTGGCACTTGCCAAACTTGTAGCAAAACTTATATGCTTAGTTAGATTCTTCGGGAGCCCCTTTTCTCCCATAATCTTTTTTATCCGAATTTTGAAAGTTAGAAATCGATGTCCATAATATTCTTGCTCATAAATATCGATGGTCATAATTTTTTTAAAGCATATCGCTTAATAGTTCTAACTGCAATGATCCATAATCCTATGATCATAACTTTAAAAAGTCATAATATTGATATTAATAAATTTTAACGGAATATCGTTGATTATTCAGAAACGTTGTAAGGCATAAATCTTAAAGTAATAATTGTTTTCAGTCATAATTTTGCATTACCTAAAATTCACTAAGCATATACATCGAAATCTATAACATCTAAAGGAATATCGATAATTATTCAGAGACATTGTAAGGCATATCGCTGGCAGCGAGCGAGCGAAGCGAGCGAGCAAGACCTTTCAGGGCAGAAGCGACTCGGACAGGTTAGGTTCAGAAGGCTAAGGCGGGAGCGAAGCGTAGCGTAGCTCCCGCCTTAGCCTTCGATGTTAGGTATTTTTTTTATGACAGCACAGAAAAGGATTATTACCTTTAATATTATGAAATGCCATACAACCATGACACTGAATGTTATTACAAAGTAATATTATGCCTAAAAATAATTATTACCTGCGAAAAAAAACCATGCAATAATTATTATTAGTGACTTTATTACCTTTAACATCATGAAGAGTGATGCATTCATGACAGTGAATGATATGACTTCACTTATTGTTCCTTACAATAATTATGACTTAAGAAAATCGTAACTCCAATATATCTTTATTTTATTTATGAAAATTTACAAATTACAAAAAGTACACACGAATTACAAATTAATTAAAACAAAAAACATACGTCCCATCACCATAACTTAAAATAGACTAAAACTACCCGCTACAAGGCAAACACGTCATCGAAGGAAGTCACTGGCATCGTCCCCAAAACGCTGGCCGCATTTCCTCTTTGGACCGCTATCCCCAACCTCTGAGCAAGATAAGCACCAGCCCTAGGGTCACCCGAAGCCAGGACCAACCTCCTGGACAAGTCCTTCAGCACCCCCTTCGTATTATTAATGTTGTTTAATATTATGACTTCCGATAGTATGACGAAGAAAAATTATGACAAAAAACGTTATGAGCTTGAAAATTCGGAACAAAAATTTTATGGGAGCCATTATAGGCCCAGATTCTTCACTTAGAATAACAAGTGTGCTAGTCAATGTATGATAAGATTCAGATTTTTATCTTCCTGATGTGAATAAATATCATGGGGCAATTTACACCTTATAAGTCATCATAATGCGCGATGACGGCAAACCAGAGTTGGCACTCATACAGGCCCCAGAATTTTAGGGCCTAGATTAACGTCACATACCAAACTACCTGAATCTTTCATGGATTACGGACGGATTTCGGATTGCACATTTTTTAAGTGGAAGGATCCACGTAGAGGATAGAGGCAATATAAAATGTTTTACTTTTAATTTTGTACCTACTGATTTCTGTATTTTTGGTAATCTTGATTGTGTGTGCTTGCAGTACCAAATAAACGTCTTTATCTATCTATCTATCTCTTTTGAAAATGTGCCATCCAAAATTCGCCCCTCTGCTTTCATTATTATTAGGGCTCTTTTATGTCTTATTTTCGAGTCTACTAGCAATTTCAGAAAGACCATGATTGCCAAAAAGAATGCGCTGAAACTTGACACAAAGTATTTTTTTCCGAAAAAACAGATTACAATTTCACTTAAATTACTTAAAATACACAGTTATAAATGCATTATACAAAGAAAACTCACTTTAGCTAGAGAGGGCGAGGACTCATTTATACGGTCTACAAAATCATATAATCATAACATATCTAATAGTTACATACAGCATATTATGAAAAAATGTAAGTAGCACTGCAAAACCAGAACAATACCTAATAATCTCTAGAAACTGGCAACCCTGGAATCATTTTACAAGGATTAAGACATTCCGTGACTGCAGGTAGTTTCGCTTCTAGTTAACACATTTGCTGTAATTACCGCCCCATAACTTTACAATATAATTGCGTAGGGTGACAACGGTTTCAGGTTTTTTTTGGGTCAGCCTCAGAGAGTAATAGTTTCAGTTACTATATCTTATCCTACTAACTCCTATATCCTACTCATGTTAAAAATGAGAAAGTTTGTGACGATGTGTGGATGTTCGGATATTTGTTAGTCAAACATGCAATAACGGTGTAACGGATCTGGATGAAACTGGGCGTACAGATAAACAGAAATTAATGTGCATCGAGACATAGGATACTCAATAAAGTCGTCACCGGAATGTTAAGTATCTTACTCAATATACTCATGTATGTCTTAATTCAGATTTTTGTCTATCTGTACGCCAAGTTTCAATTGAATCCGTTCAGCCGTTATTGCGTGACACTAACAAACATCCAAATATTATAGTAGGATTATTTGATCGATTTAAATGTAACTTTGTGGATGGCTGCATCAATGAACTATGTATTTGTTGTTAGTAGGCAAAGTAAAAGGTTGTTATTCGTTTTATTTTTAAATATATTGTTAGTAGATACTTCACGCGGAGCACAACAAAAATAGATGAATTAAGAAACTTCCCCTTTTACTTAAATCGCTTATAAAAAGACCGTTTCCTATGTACTGAAGTTTAAACACGGCTTTTGCAAATATTACCGATCCATCTCTGGTGGATCCGTTCCCAGAAAGTATTCGACGATGCGTAGGCGCGGGTTTCCCGAACTCCATATTGTTGCAAAACAAATCGTTGCAAAACAAACTTTATGTCAAACGTTTCAGGCTTCACATTTCCTTGTGCAATGATGCGGAGTAACGATCTTATAGAAGTGAGTTGTGAGTAGTAAACGAGTACAGTCCCCGATTCTTTGCCAAGTATTTTACGGGAAGTTTTATAACTAAATATTGTAATTCGGATTTTCCTTGTCATGGTGCTTGGAATTTTATAAATAAAGCAAACGATCAGAGTTACGCAAAACGTAAACGTTACTCACGCAAAACAGGCGCACAGAGACGTCGAGTCGCGGAAAATAGCCGGTTACTATCTATCTATCTAAACGATCAGTTAATATCAAGGTTTCAGACAATACATACATAGGTATTGTCAAACCGCAATAAGAACGGGACTGTCAGAACTGTCATTTCATACATATTTTGACGTAAGCATATAGAATTACTGTCAACTCCAATCCCTTTCTAAACTCGCCCTGATTATACAATCACGCCTCCTTCCCAGCAAAGGGATAGGCAGAGACTATTTGTTTCCACATGCTACGATCCTGACATAGATCTTTCGCTTCCCCAACACTCATTAGCCTTTTCATACATGCTCGCCGGTTTCGGGTAACAAAGTACACATTACTAACAGTAATAGCAGTATTTAAAACATGCTCTTAAAATAAATTAACACAAAAAAATATTATGGGACAATTTACACCATTTGATCTAGTTTCAAATTTAGCAAAGCTTGTGCTATGGTTATTCCTACGTAATATATAAACATACTTGTATAGAGTAATTCATACTCAATTATATATTAAACATCCAAGACTCGTGAACGAACAGATAGTCCAATACGCAGTTCGTCCACTTCGCATGTCGGCGTTCCTCCATTACTCACTTCGTCAATAATTTGATTCGTCCATATCGTGGATCGTCAATACGCAGTTCGTCCATTTATCCATTTGTCGTGTTTTTCATACCTATTTCAGCCCCGGTGGTTGAATTCGGGATCTCAAGGTTTGAGTCAAGTTGTCTAACCATTAGATTATCTTTGAACAAATTTTAACTGATTCATCATAATAGGTACTCTTGTTCTTGACTGTTTCATCACAGCATAAGTGCTGACGTAAAATTATAGCAACTGTTACAACATACCTGTATCTGCTTGACGTTACGTGAAATGTGTCAACACAAATTTTGCTTTGCTTGGATTTCAGTAGATGCGAGCTGCTTCGCTTCCAACAACAATGATTGGATATCAATGAGTGAGGCAAAAAACCGTGGTGGTCTAGTGGTTTGACGGCCTCCCAGGGGGTCCTGGATTCGAGCCTGAGCTCGCACCTCTGAGTTTTTTGGAACTTATGTACGAAATTACATTTGAAATTTACTATGAGCTTTACAAACATCGTGAGGCAACCCGTATACATGTGAATAAATTCAATGTTGCGGTGATGTTCCCGATCTACACAAACCACATGATGAAAATTATAGATAGGGCCAAAGGTGTATCTCATTGATTCAGTAACAGCCTTATGATATTTTAGGCCACTTCTGTACTCACAGTCCACAGTTATAGACTGTTGAGCTCCTATTTCAGCCATCAATATATTTAATGATCTCTTGTTGATTCAGTTCCCGCCATTCCTTTCTTTAAAGTAATTACAAGTTCTTTTTCTATCTGATATAGCATCTGATACCAGGAATATTTTTTCTTTAATTTAGTCTTAATTTTCTCTGGTTCTCTTTTCTATCTTTCCTTTAATTATCTAACATATGACTCAATAATTAAACAAAAGACTGAATCTCTTCTTTCCCTATGATATGAAACATCGACATGATAAGTTCTAAGACCAAATAAGGTAAGAAATTTTTTGACTCATCATCCTGTTAAAATTACTAACGCGCCTGACCAAAATTTTAAGATAGTAATGAATAATTGTACAAACACACGCGTGATGATAAGGATATGATAACGATAGTAGAGCAGAAATGCCATTGAGAAATACCCAAGATAAAACTTTTGTACATGTGTATATCTTGCCTGAGAATTCCCAAGTAAATGCCGTCATACTTCGGTTTAGAATTTGATGGATCTATTTCTTCCCGTAGGTGTGGTAGAAGTTCTAAGGGACCTGATGCGAGGGAGAGCAAGATAGATATGGTTCTCACTCATGAATTGGAAGAGTTTTGATAGTAAAAATCATGTTTTGCTTATAGGACTGAGCGTAGCGCCGCAATTTTACACCGAAAGAACTGCTTACCGACCCCTACTTTAGCCCATTCATAAGTTTGATGTCTTCAAGTTTTAGATTTTATATCCATAGGTAAGATAGCTTTTGTTTCTTGTTCTGCTTCACCCTCTACTCGCGCTAGGCTCGTGTTGTTGTTATTGAAGCAACTTGGGCCCAATTGTATATCAAATTACAAGCTATTAGCTATTTTGTATTGAAATTCACTAATAAATAAATACTATTTGCTTGTATTTTGTTACGCATTTGGGTCCTGGTCATTTAAATCATTTCGTTGTTTTTCTTGCCGGCTTCACGAACTTGTGACGTCCTGATTAACGAAGATCACGCGTCAGTAAGCGTAACAAAACAAATGACAGTCACAGACTCATCATTGTGGAATAAAAGGCGAGATTTGGCCTACTGTTGACAGGAAAATAATAATGGGGGAAGTTCGCAGGTTTTTTAGCCATTGGCACATCGAGTCATGTTATGGAGAGACAAAAGCCTAATCGCCTTGTACACGTCACTGTCATGGCTACACAAATTACCTTTTCATTTTAACGTCATTAATGAGACACCGTATGAAATCACAAAAGGAGTTTAAGCGATACGGGTATTTGTTTACATTTTTATGACGTGTGTTTGTGTTCGTAAATACGGATTATGACGGGAGCTTATCTAAGTGATAAGCCCTTCTTCTTTTTTTCTCAGAATTGGTATAATTTGACTTTAAGAAGTTTGGTATGAAGTATCTTTTTTGTATTTTTATTTTTTCAACTCCATTTTATTTACATGTTTTTCGCTGGTCTTTTTTCTGGTTTTTTTTTGTGTGCATCCATGTTTCAGTTTGTATTTAGTATGAAATATATAATTTGACATCTCACCCGGTTTTATGGTTGTCACAGTTTAACCTCTACAGTATTCCCTTAACACGTTGGCTGCCTTGAGCATCACCGGTGGGATCACGTTATCGTCTCTGTGTGGCCATAAGCATCACCGGTGGCATCAAAAGCTTTGGGGTTTATTTTTGGGGCCAGAATCAAAATGTGAGTGCTACCATACCATACCATAAAATGAATTGTTTGGTAAGTAACCCTTAAGGCAAAGTGGCATGCAACCACGGCTCTTCTCTGAAGTCTATGTATAAGATTTTCGGGTAAGAATATTTTCTTGCTTGATTGAATGAGGCGTTACTTTGCGGAGATTTGTATTTGTAGTCCCGGAGGAGCAAATTAATTGTGTATAGTTCTTGCACATTGTCTTGTTTCATACTTTTTAAAGTGCGTTTTTTTTCGCAGCCGAGTTGCAGTTTGTTTAACCGACGTGTGTTACCTCAGAACTCCGTCATTTATGAACCGATTTGGAAATTTTTTTCGTTGTTTAAAAGCACATGCTTCAAGGTTGGTTTCGTTGTTACCAGAATCCAGTTCTGATGATGGAATCCATGAGGAATTGACGAAACTCCTCAAAAATTCAAGAGAAATGTATAGCAATTTTAGTATTTTCGGTGACAAGTCGAACATTTGCATTCAAAAAGTATCATAGAACTATGTAATAAAACGACACAACCCCGTCGATCATTAAAAATATAATTTTTAACATAAACTTATTTCGAAGTCAAACTGATGATTTTATCCTACGCATCTATTTTATACAGAAACAACTAAAAAGCAAAAAATAAAAATTTTAAATAAAAAATAAAACCTTCAAAAAACATCCAAAAAACTATGAAATAATAATTGAACCGAACCGACCACAATAAGCATGAAAATATCTTTCTTCTAATCTGTTTGAAGTTGGTGCCTCAGCACGAGCCAGCAGGGGTGTAGAAGCCCTATAGATAGTAGGTAGCTATGTAGGTAAGTTAGATTACTAGGTCCACTCCTGCTGGCTCGAGCTTGGCACCAACTTCAAACAGATTAGAAGAAAGATATTTTCATGCTTATTGTGGTCGGTTCGGTTCAATTATTATTTCATAGTTTTTTGGATGTTTTTTGAAGGAGGTTTTATTTTTTATTTAAAATTTTTTTAGATACCTACCAGTACTTCCTAGCATAGCAGTAATAGGGCGATGCTGTGTGCATTACCGGTGGGACCACTAAAGTTGTATGGGGCGTGGGAGCAACATTTAGGTGAAGTATGGTGGGCAGCCAACCTGTTAACTTATCATTACCACTCTTACCAGGCAAGACGCTTGCTTATTTGTCATCCTATTAAAACAAAAGTTGAGTTACCCAACCTCGTGGTCACCCTACATGGCTAGTTAGAATGGTCATTAGGTAAATGGGTAAAAACCACTTCGATAGCGTACCCCATATTTGAATGTACTACAAAAATTGGTTACGGTTTGATATCTTTGATAATCTATAAACCCTATATAAGTATTCACCGTGTGTTTTCGTACCTATATCTATTAACTTGGACATACTTATGGCTTAGTACATCGATAGAAACTAACTGGGGGTCCTTTAGAGTTCTTTACAAAAAGTTAGAGTCAAATATTGACAGTGTTTTAACTTCGATGTCATAATAATTAATACCCTTTTACACTCATCATCATCATCATTTCAGCCGAAAGACGTCCACTGCTGAACATAGGCGTCCCCAAAGGCTCGCCGAACAGGCTGGTCCTACGCAGTCCGCATCCAACGCGCTCCCGCAACCTTAACCAGGTCGTCGCTCCATCTTGTCCACCTTGTTGGAGACCTACCTACACTGCGTCTTCCGGTCCGTGAACGCCATTCGTGAACCTTTACACAGTTCAGTTTTCGAGTACACAGTTTACTTACTTTAATGTTAAAAATATTAAAGATCCTCACATAACATAATAAATAAATAAATAATGTAGCCGTGGTGGCCTAGTGGTTCTCAAGTAGTGGGTCGTGGGTTCAAATCCCGGTTCTCACTTCTGAGTTTTTCGGAATTTATGTGCGTAAATTAACCATGAGCTTTACGGCGAAGGAAAACATCGTGAGGAAACCTGCTTACACCTGCGAAAAAATTCAATGGTGTGTGTGAAGTTCCCAATCCGTATGGGCCCGCGTGGGAACTACGGTTCAACCTCTCTCATTCTGAGAGGAGGCCTGTGCCCTGTGACGTATATAGGCTGGTATGTTAAACCGCAGAAAATAGACAGTGTAAACGGAAACAACTTTATTAAGGTTGGGAGAAGTTTACCTGCGCAAAATTTAAAACCGGCCAAGTGCGAGTCGGACTCGCGCACGAAGGGTTCCGTACCATTATTTATAAAAACTGCAATAAAAATCACCTTTGTCCAAGCTGCAGTACCGCTAGTGGATATCTACCTGTCTCGCTTGGACAAGAAGACGACGGAGAAGAGATTCGAGCACGTCCGCGAGGCGGCACGGGGTCGGTTACAGGGATCCCAGCTGATCATTAGCCCGCTCGAGTCTCAAAGGGCTAATAACTTCAGCTCCTTTAGACTCCAAGTGCCTGCCAAGCACCAGCAAATGTTCCTGCGCTCCGATTTCTGGCCGAAGGGTGTGGTGTTCCGTCGTTTTAGGGAAACGACGAAGACTACTTCAAAAATCCCTAAATAGTTTCTTGTGTTTTTAAAAAATGTATCTAAATAAAATAAATAAATAAATAAATATTAGGGGACAATCTTACATAAATCAACCTAGTCCCAAACTAAGCAAAGCTTGTACTATGGGTACTAGACGACGATAAACATACTTATATAAATAAATAAATACTTAAATACATAGAAAACATCCATAACTCAGGAACAAATATTCGTGCTCATCACACAAATAAATGCCCTTACCGGGATTTGAACCCAGGACCTCTTGCTTCGTAGGCAGGGTCACTACCAACTAGGCTAAAGCGGTCGTTAAATAGTTATGTTTATTTTTGAATTTTACAGCGTATTGGTATTATAGTGTAATGCTGTAATTTTATATTGATTTAAATAAATAAATAAAATAAATGAGAGCCCCTTAAATATTTATTTTATTTTAATTGAATTATTTATTTTTAAAGTGAATATATAACTAAACATTCTGTGAATATTTCATGCGTCGACCTGTTGCCGTTATCAATATCGAGCAAAAACGAGCAAAAAAATCACGTTTGTCGCATGGGAGCCCCCTTAAATATTTATTTAATTCTGTTGTTTAGTATTTGTTGTTATAGCGTTAACCGAAATACATAATCCATCGACTTTATCAGCGAATTGGCAGAATTGGCTAAGTAAAGTTTTTTTAAGAGGTGCTAATTATATATTTTTTCGACAGTCGGCGTTCTGAAGATCGAGAAACTGCAGCTGTTTTATTTTTATCTCCTATTGTTTACTGGAAATATTTTTTTAAGTGTTCGAGTTGACATTTGTGAGATTTAATGGCTGACAAGCGGTTCGTGCTCAGTACTTAGTAGAAACAGAAAAAAAACTAAGTCATCTGTCACTTTTGTCCATGTCAAACCGTTTGCGTTTCGTTTGCTTTGCGTTTTGGTGTGATTTTTGGACTATTTTTAACAACCTCCGCACAAAATCCGGATTTACAATTTTACCGCATTTCTCCACGACTTATGCACGATAATTGAATCACGATTGAATATTTTTGATCATTATTTTGGAACTGCTTTTTGGACAATGCAAAGTAAACGAAACGCAAACGGTTAGATTTCATTTGACATTGACAATTGACTTCGTTTTTTTTTCTATTTCTGCTAAGTACTGGGGGGTTACTACGAAATTCGAAGTTCGAAGTTCGGATCGTGCGGTCCCTCTCACTCTCGTAATAAATACCATTAGCGTGAGCGGAACGGCATGAAACGAAGTTCGAATTTCGCGCTTCGTAGTATAGGGCCTGAGCACGAACCGCTTGTCAGCCATTAAATCTCACAAATGTCATCTCGAACACTTAAAAAAATATTTCCAGTAAACAATAGGAGATAAAAATAAAACAGCTGCAGTTTCTCGGTCTAGAAGAAGACTACTGTCGAAAAAAATAATATTTAGCACCTCTTCAAAAAACTTTACTTAGCCATAGAAATTCAAACGTTAGGCGTCTAGTTGGGTTATAAAGTCGATGACATGATCTGTGAAAATTTTAACTGTCTAGCTATCACGGTTCATGTGATACAGCCTGGTGACAGACGGACAGCAGAGCCTCAGCAATAGGGTCCCTTTTTTACCCTTTGGGTACGGAACCCTAAGAATGACCCAAATGACTTTTTTCTTGTTTTGTTCTGTCTTCCACTTGGCCGGCTTTTAAGCGTTGTTTTTCTCATCATTATCATATCATTATTTATACATTATTTGTACAAACTAAGTTCTAAATGACTTTAGCGCTTGCCCCTCAAAGGAATCCCCGAGTAAATGACTTTGGTATCAACAAGATCAACAACCATTACAGCGGTACTGCCGTTATATATATGTACTTCATACTTTTTAAAGAAAATAGGGATGTTGAGCCATTAAAAAATAAATCGAATACACGACTCCAGTAAAAAAACGCTTTATTTTAGCCCTGAAAACCAGATTAATTTTCGATTAACTGCAAAATTAGATTTTTTGTTGCTTAAAAACATATAAATAGTTAGTTGATTGAGTTCGCGAACAAGTGACGACGTTGCTATTGCCATTCAAACTCTATGGGAGAATTGTGTTTTGACAGCTTATAAAAATTACGTCAGTTGATTGGTGGTGCCAACATCCCTGTTGCAGCTAACATAAAAAAAAATGTGTGAAAATACGTAATTGCACTTTCCCAAAATGTGCATCTTAAAAGTTGCACCTGTATTTTTTTTATCAAACCCATCCATGTCTATGGGTAGGTCTTCAAAAATGATATTGACGTTTCTAATATCATTTTTTTCTGAACTGAATAGTTTGCGCGAGAGACACTTCCAAAGTGATAAAATGTGTGTCCCCCCTGCAACTTCTAAAATAAGAGAATGATAAAACTAAAAAATATATATTGTATATTACCATGTAAACTTCCACCGAAAATTGATTTGAACGAGATGTAGTAAGTAGTTTTTTTTAATACGTCATAAATCGTACACCGCAATTTTTTATACATAATGGTACGGAACCCTTCGTGCGCGAGTCCGACTCGCACTTGGCCGGTTTTTTAAGACAGTGGCGATTTCCCTCTTACATATTTCTAATCTCTCTGACGTGTTTTGAAATTACTACTTCACTTCGGTAAAGCGTGAGATTTGAGAAAGAACATTTCAGGAATATGTACTACCTACATTTTTAAAAAAAGTGTATAGTCGGGGTAAAAAAAGGTTCGTCACTTTTCGACATTAATTCTCTGACATAGAGTCGAAAAGTGACGAACTTTTTCTTACCCCGACTATACCTACTATTTGGTTGGTAAGTCGTGGTAGCGTATAGTGGAGCCTTTCAAGCAAAGGGTCGTGAATTCGAACCCGGGCTCGCCCTCAGAGTTTTTCGGAATTTATGTGCGAAATGACATTTGAAATTTACCATGAGTTTTACGGTCAAGGAAAGCATCGTGAGGAAAGCTGCAAACGCCTTCGAAGGTGCAATGTGTGAAGTTCCCACTCCGCACGGGGCCCGCGTGGGAACTACAGCTCAAACCCTCTTATTATGGGCCTGTGCCCAGCAATGGGACATACCTATAAGTAACATGTTTGCGTAAAAAAAAACTTAACAACATTACCAAACAAATTTGCATACAGTCGTCAATTAATTAGCGCTTACATAAAAACTACGAGCGCGAGTTTTTGCCGATTTAACGGTTATGGCCGACTTTGGCACAGGAATCCCCGTGGCTGCCGCAGAGTGGTAAAGAGCAGATTACTCAATATTACTCAATGAAAAAATAATCATCATCACTATCATATCAGCCAAAAGACGTCTAACTGAACAAAGGCTTAACCCAAAGATTTCTATAAAGTTCGGTACTGCGATGCCCGCATCCAAGGCTCAATTGCATAACAAGTTACAAGCTAATAGTATTAGCTATTTTGTATTGAAATTCACTAATACCATTTGCTTGTATTTTGTTATGCAATTGGGCCCAAGTGGTAAAAAATACTACTGAAAATAAAATGGGGGGCATGTCAGTTTCATCGGTAAAATTAAAGAAAAAATTTTTTGTTTAAAATGTAATTTTCAATGCAAGCTTTTTCGCTGACTGTACTTTTTGTTGACTGTACTTTGCATTGTCATCCAACCTACTTAAGTAGGTAAGTATACCAAATTTCAAGTAAATCCGACTAATAGAAGTGGGTCAAATTCAACTTCCAAGATTTGACCCGTACATACATAGATACATAGGTACATTGCGAGTTAAATAAAAGATTGTAACATACATCGCAAGTTAATAAAAAGCTTGTGGACCCCTGGACCACTTTGGGAATCAATGGTTTAACTAAATGAGCCAATCGCAAGCATGAGTTCGAGGTCACACTGACCTCACGATACTAACGCCATCTAGCGATATTCCACTTGTCTCAAAACCCTTGTTGAATTGATAATTAGTTCACAAGTCACACGCTAGATGTCAGCCTCAGACAAACTGTGCCAAGCAGATATGCTGAAGCTATTACAAATGCTCGAAGTGATGCAACTGTTAGCATCTACCTATGATAAGATCGCGTATAATGAAAGCGGATGTTTTGTAGTAAACAAACGGGTTTGTACCTGTTTTCGGTAACTTTTTTAACAGATAAATACCTGAGCGGCCGAGTTTGGCTCGGGCATGGTCTTTTGCTCAGGCTAAAACTCTAAAAGAGATAACACAAAGCTAAATATACTACTCGCCTCCGAAAACCACCACATACTTAGCAAATTTCATAATAAGTATATATAGTGTACCAACATTGGTAGTTTCAATCAATTAATTATTACAGTATCTGTAGGTAGTCTGCATTTGGGATGTTTGCATATTTTATTAATTAAATTACCCCCTTTAACAGGAACAGGTTGACAAAACTACGGAATTTCATAACACCCAAATTTTTTTAACTCAATGGACAGAAATTAAAATATTCTTTTGTCGAATATTTTGAAAAGCGGCTAGTAAGTACCTATAATGATTAATGATATTCATTGACTCTATAAATTGTACCAAATTGTAAGCCAAATGTTAGTGAATAAATATCGCCTCACCTCATTCTCAAACTAGCAAAGGTATAAAGTGAAATTTAGTAGAAACTTGTAAGTAAGTATAAAGAGTACAAACTGTACAAAAAGATACTCAATGCTAAACGAATCCTATAAGTAAGTATAAAAAGAGATTTAGAAGACAGTGTCAAATATTATAGAATTTTACCAGAACAATTACTTACAAAAAGTTTTTTGTCTTTTTTGGGCATACAATAGAAGTAGTAGTGTAATAAAAACGATCAAATAAATGTAATTTTTATTACGCTTATCGCTTATAAATCAAATTTATACACGCGCTACTTTTAGAGCGCGTAATCGTGTATCAGCGCCACCTATTGACACAAGTGCGTACCACGAGCCTTGTGACGTCACGTCATAACAACGTGAAAACAGATATTTTTACATTTCGTTGTAATTCCACGAATTCTGAGAATTCCAATTGTTTAACTATTTAAAAAATAAACAAATAGTAGGAGTAAAAAAAGTGTAAAAAATGTGACAGTGTCAACAACGATATTAATAAAGTACATAATATAAAACACATGATATTAAAAGACAACAACAATAATAAATTAATACTATAACTATAAATAAAATAAAACTAACTTAAACTAAAACCCCCGCGGCATGGACCCAAAGACACTAGCAGCATTACCTCGCTGTGTAGCAATGCTGATACGTTGTGCGAGGTAGCTGCCAGCTCTATTAATAAAGTTAGATTATTACTTAGATTTACAAATAAATACCTACTAATAAATAAGTAAAGAAGAGTGTCTTTAAAATTTAATCCTCTTTAAAAATTAGTCGTTACAAAATAGCGAAAGAAAATTTAATGTATAAATATGTCGTCAAAATATTTACGACCCGGATTATTGACCTAACTAAAGTTTACTGAGTTATTTAACGTTTCCAACTTGTTATTTTTGGTCAATGTTTTTTTCGAGAATATGATTTTGTTTTTATGAATATCAGTGATTATATTTTATAATAAACATCTCGAAAAAAAAACATTGACCGAAAATAACATAAGTAGGAAACGTTAATAACTGATTTAACTTTAGTTAAATTAAAATGCAAATTAATAAAATAAACTAATTTTTTTCAATGTAGGTACATTTTTTTTCGTTTACGAGAGTTCTAAATGAAATCTGTCTAACTTCAAATAAAAAAAAAAATCGGGCCGTCGTGATTGAGTGATACGCGAGCAAAACGATAGTGACATCACTGCAGTAGACGCTATAATCAGTTGACGGCGTCTAATCGATAAATTCACCCACTCTCGCAGCGGTTCCATGGTGTAATGGTTAGCACTCTGGACTTTGAATCCAGCGATCCGAGTTCAAATCTCGGTGGAACCTGGTATGCTTTTTGTTTTTTTTTCTTTGGTAAATATATGAAGTGATAAATGAGAATATTTAACATTATAGATAATTTACAACTGGATAGTGAAAAATCAGAGTTTTACTTTACAAAGAAACTTGTAAAAAAAAATATAATATGATTGAGATAATGCCATATCTAGAAAAAAAAAAAATTCACATTGCAATATCTACGCATAATGACACATACAACTTGATGATACGATACGGTTAATGACATACTCATAATGCCATCTAATAATACCGCATATTCTCCTAACGGCCACTTCAGTTCAGAAAATAGGTAGGTTAGGTTAGTTAGGTAGCTTTTCGTGCCCGAAGGGCAAACCGACCAGAAATAGGAAGCGAATAGGAAGCGTATAGAAGCGGGGCTCCGTCGAATTTGTAGGTTTTAACTGATTTTGTGTCGTTTCGCGTAGAAGGAAGTTGTCATTCCGCGAGTGTGTCGTTTCGCATAGATGTCGTTCCGCGTGTCTGTCATTCTGCGTGTACGACATTTCGCGTGTTCAAAATGTGCCATTATGCGTATGATTATAGAAAATCACAGTATGAAAGGCTTATTATACAATTAAAAGTCTAAAATTTAATATAGGGTAAATTAAAATGACGTACAAAGTAAAAATAAAAAAGTCATCCAGATTCTGACTCCTATTCCTAATCTAATTACTTAAATTCGTAAATATAAATTGTTCCATTTCTTATGAAGAAAATCACGTGCATATTCAAATTCCAAAAGCAAAAAGACAGTCATTATGAAATAACCGACCATAATTATCGTAATTCCTACATGAAATGTCACACGACTAACCTACTAGCCGCTCCTATCCCCCAGAGCTCTATAGGGTTTAATGAAAAAGCATCAAATTCCGTAATAGATGGTTCCGTGCTACTACTTCACTAGTCTGACTGGACTATCGCAAGGGACATACAAAATGTAGGGACGTAACAAAATAGCGCAGGGGACACACAATTTATTAATCAGAAATAATAATTCACAGGTAATGTTTAGTGTTAAGATATGGATGGGTGTGGGCAGTGAAGGGTTAAGGGCCGTTGGAATGCTTAACTGGGGTTTAATATTTGATGATGTTGCTTTTAAAATGCCGTACGCGTGGTTGTATGTATCTACATGACGCAAACATTTTTTGGGCGCATTATAATAAAATAAGATCATGCGTAATATGTTTTTAAAGCCTAAATTAAAAGTATTTGTTTTCTACATTGATGACGTCTGCCGTAACAAGTGTGGAGTTTGTAATTAGGAATTTTCATTTAAATAATCACATAATAGAGTAAGGTTTACACGTATCAAAATTAACAATATAACTCTGTTTAAAAATAGTATATAAAAATTCACAGAACTTTTTTCAGTCAGTTGTTTTGTACATGTTTTGATTTAAGTACCTATTTAACTAAGAGGCCTCATAAAAAGTAAATAGAATGATTATTAAATATTATATTCCGATACTATAATTTTTGTCTTTTAGATATTTACTTATATACTTTGTCTTGCTTGTTAAATGAATTGTCTTTCCGAAAGCGCTGGTTAAAATACATGTAAAATAGCCCTTTTTGCGGCCTACTACCCGAATAAACGTTTTGTTTTGATTGATTTTGATTTCATCATTCATCATCATCATCATGATCATCATCATCCCATCCCATATACGTCCCACAGCAGGGCACAGGCCTCCTCTCAGAATGAAAGGGTTTAGGCCGTAGTTCCTACGCAGGCGCAGTCTATCTATCTATCTATCTGCAGTCATTGTCCGTCCACTGTTGGACGTAGGCCTCCTTCATATTGCGCCAACACTCGCGATCCTGGGCTTCCCTCATCTAGTCGCTGCCAGCTGTCCTCCTACTTGAGATTATAGGATTTTCTAGTAATCAAAGCAGGATTAGTTCACCAAATCTTTAATTAACTTCAACGCACAATAACACAGCAAGAAAAACTAGTTAACAATAGCGAGGGCAGTGTTGCCATCTATACTAAATAATACACAACTTGAGTTAAATTTTGTTTTAAGTCTCTAATACTCCCACTAAAATTTAACTCTAAATAGTTATTTAAAAAAAATATTAACCATACAAAATTTGGTCTCTCAGACAGGCAAAAGTTTGAGTAGGTAACGGTTTGGTCAATATGTCAGCTAATTGACCTTTACTTGGAATGTACTTAATTTTAATTAACCCCAACTCAACCTTTTCTCTTATGAAATTATACTTCACATCCACATGCTTTGTTCTCTTATGATATACAGGGTTGCTAATCAGTTTGATTGCACTTTGATTATCAACATTTAATGTTATACAATTATAATTTTCACCTAAGTCTGACATTAGTTGTTGTAACCACAATATTTCCTTGGCGGATTCACATGCAGCAACAAATTCTGCCTCTGTTGTGGAGAGAGCGATGGTCTTCTGTTTTTGACTAGACCATGTGATTGGTCCTCCATTCATCATAAAAATGTATCCTGTAGTTGATTTGCGAGTGTCTACATCACTTGCATAGTCTGAATCTGAGTATCCAACAAGACCATTACTTTCTCCAAATTTTATGCCTAATTTTTTACTGTTTATTAGGTATCTAATTACTCGTTTAACAGCATTTACATGTTGTTCACTAGGATTGTTTACATATCTACTCAATAAATTGACAGAAAACGAAATATCAGGCCTTGAAACAGAACTTAAAAATAATAAACAACCTATAGCTTCTCTGTAAGGAAATTTAACAACATTTCCATCTACATTCTTTGTAATAATAACATTGACATCTGCTGGAGTATTAGCTGAATTTGCATCACTCATGCCAAACTTCTCGATAATTTGGTTTATGTAATTTTCTTGATGGATAAAAATACCATCACTTACTCTCTCAATTTGCATGCCAACAAAATATTTTAATTTTAATTCTTTTATTTTGAAAGCTTGTTTTAAATACTCTATTATTTCTTTAATAATCTTCCCATTTGAAGATAGCACAAGAGCATCATCAACATATATTATTAGAAATACTTTAGTCTGCTTAAAAAAAACCAACATAAACACAATTATCAGCTTGAGATTGTACAAAACCATATTTTGTTAAAAACTCAGTGAATCTTTTATTCCAGCACCGAGATGCCTGCTTCAAACCATACAATGATTTATTTAATTTTAATACAATATCATCTTTCATTATCAAACCTTCAGGTATATCGATAAAAATGTCCTCCTCAAGATATCCATTTAAAAAAGCAGTTTTAACGTCAAATTGCTGAATCTCTAAATTATATTTTGCAGCAATAGAAAACATTATTCTAATAGAATCATAACGGGTAGTAGGCGAAAATATTTCTTGATAGTCAATATCCTTGATCTGATTAAACCCTCTTGCACACAAACGAGCTTTGTAGCGATCAACTTCATTATTCTCATTTTTCTTCACAGTAAAAACCCATTTTGTGCTAAGGGTTCGCTGACCAGACTGTTTAACTGGAGTCCACGTATTGTTTTCTTCATGTGCAGATAATTCTTCTTTAATGGCCTTAGACCATTCATCTTTATGTGGACAATTCAGTGCTTCGGCATATGTTTGAGGCAATGACAACTCCACAAGATTTGCTTCCAAATTTCTTCTAATTCGTGGTCTCAAATTTATAACCCGTGCCGAGCTATCTGGTTCTATTTCTTGAGAAGGTTCATAAGTTGGGTCATCACTGTTGCCACTATTACAACTCAACAAGCTGTCTTCACTTCCTGTTGGTGAATACATAGTTAGAGTATTTTCCATATTAATGGCTTCTGCTTGACCTATTTCTGTTTCAGTTTCACTATGAGTAATATCATCACCAATATTAATCTGTGCAATATTCTTTCTTGGGATTGAAATCTGATGTTCGTCAAATATTACATTTCTTGATATTTTTATTTTCTTTGTATTTGTGTCATACATTCTATAGTTGGTATTGTCATATCCAACAAGTATCATTTTACTACTCTTCTTATCCAACTTTGTTCTTAATTGATCTGGAATATGGACATAACCAATACTACCAAACACCTTTACATGGCCTAATTGAGGTTTAATGCCTTCCCACAATTCATAAGGTGTTGTATTGGGAGTTTGTGTAGATGAAGTTCTATTTAATATATATACTGCACAGTTAATAGCTTCACACCACAGCTCAAGTGGGACATCTCGGGCATATAGCATAGAACGTGCACTCTCTACTATGGTTCTATTTTCCCTTTCTGAACGACCATTTTGTTCAGGCGTATATGGGGCTGTACGCTCATGAACAATCCCTTCTCTGTCCAAATATTCTTTAAACATTTTGTTCACATACTCAGCTCCATTATCAGTATGCAAAACTCTGACATTATGCATGAATTTAGTTTTAATCATAGCATTATATTTCTTGAACATTTCCAAGACATCACTTTTATTCTTGATAAAATATACATGCCTGTAACTTGTTGCAGCATCTTTGAACAGTAAAAAATATCTCATACCTTGTATTGAAGGGACGCTCATGGGTCCGCAGACATCGCTATACACAAGGTCACCTGGCTGTAGTTTTCCTCGCTCAGATTTGTGAAATGGGAACTTACACTGCTTCCCATATGCACAAGCTTCACAAATAAAATTAGGTTCCCCATTGTCAATCACTTCTAAACCCCCAACACTTTTGTTTGCACTCATGTTCTTAATTTGTTTTAAATTAAAATGTCCTAACCTTTCATGCCATATTTTAATGTCACTTTGATTATGTTGAACCAAGTTACATGTATCTGGAACCACTGTTCTAATGTTCAACATATACAAGTTATTTTCTGTAATATTTGCACTCATTACCACTTTATTGTTTTTATAAATCAAGGCACATTTATCTTTCTTGACAATAGAATAGGATTTCCGTGTGATCACACCCTCTGAAAATAAGTTTCTTCTCAAACTTGGAACATATAAAACTCCTTCAAGCTCACTAGTCTCCCACTGTCCATTGACAAGCCGTTTTATCAATACTTTGCCAATACCAGATACTTCAATTGATTGTGTATTTCCCAATGTCAATGACTTTTGTTTGCACTCAAAAAGTTCCATGAAGAAATCCTTCCTGTAGGTCATATGGGCGGAAGCTCCACTATCTAGGATCCAAGTATTCTCTTCATTATTACATGCATTATTCTCCACATAAAACGCTAACATATTTGGATCGTCTTGTTGAGGTTTTGTAGACTTGGATTTTCTTGGGTACCGGCATTCTCTAGAAAAATGACCCCTTTTTCCACAATTATAACATTCATATCTATGTTTGGTCATTTTATTTTGATTTGTGCTGCTACCACCCGGCACTTGTTCATTTTGTTTAGGTTTAGGCTTCCATCCTTTATTAGCAACAAGGAGAGCTGTTTCTTGTTCTTCCTCACAGGCTAAACTCGCCTCTTCATCTAACAGACGTGCAGTTAAATTAACAATAGTCTGTTGCTTTGGATCTAATGACATCCAGGCCCTATACTACGAAGCGCGAAATTCGAACTTCGTTTCATGCCGTTCCGCTCACGCTGTTGATATTTATTACGAGAGTGAGAGGGACCGCACGATCCGAACTTCGAACTTCGAATTTCGTAGTAACCCCCCAGGCCTGTCGCAATGACCTATACTTTGGTGGCAATGTTCCTAATATTTTTGTTATTATTGCCATTTCACTGACACTCTCACCACTTTCTTTTAATTGTTTAGCTAAAGTTTCTATTTTTGAGATGTGTTGGGCTACACTGTTACCGGGCGACATTTTGTATTGATAAAATTTCTCATGAATCAACATTTTACACATTTCACTCTTTTGCTCGTATATTGATTCAAGCTTCGACATTATTTCCATTGCAGTTTCGCAATTCTCTATCAATGTAATTTGTTTGAAATCCATTGAAGACGTTATGATAAACATCGCCATGCCATCATTTTTCGACCATTCACTATAGTTAATTTCCGGTTTTGGTTGCGCAATATCAATTCCTTTAGCCTTTAAAGCGCATTTTATTTGAAATTTCCACTGTCGGAAATTATTTCCATCGAATTTTTCAAGATTCATTGAACGCGCGGCGTCCATTTTGAGGTTATTTTGCCAAAGACTTTTCAACGACGATTGTAACTTTTTCTTTGCAGATTTCTTCTGTACTTCTAATTCCAGAGTATCCTGGGCCCATAACCACTCGAGATTATAGGATTTTCTAGTAATCAAAGCAGGATTAGTTCACCAAATCTTTAATTAACTTCAACGCACAATAACACAGCAAGAAAAACTAGTTAACAATAGCGAGGGCAGTGTTGCCATCTATACTAAATAATACACAACTTGAGTTAAATTTTGTTTTAAGTCTCTAATACTCCTAAGGTCATCAGTCCATCGTGTCGCAGGGCGTCCCACACTCAATTTTCCCAAACGTTCTCCAGGACACGGGTTAGAAAATAAACGGTGAACGAAGCCCTTATAATTAGACTAACCCGAGTTTATAAACTGTTCCACCGGCCCTCTTGATTTTAATCCACACGTCCCGCGGGCCGGTAGCGAAAGAGTTAGTATTTTTAATTAACCTAATCAGTTAATTGGGGTGTGGCGTCGTTTAAATGGTAATAGGTGCTGACCGCTTGAGGATTGAATAATCTTTGTATCACGGAATAAATGCGGTAAATCCAAAATGGAATAAGTGCTTTTTGTCAAAGCTACTTAGTCACCGAAAACCCAAGTACCAATAGTAAGGAAATGTTGCAAGCTGGTCAATGCAATCTTTATCAATATTATTTTCTAAAACTTTATTTCCACGATGCAGGAATATTGTACGAGTTATAGAAAGATCAGATATACAACGTGTCTCTACTCTCTGGACAAATATCAAAATCCTGAGTAGAGTTCGTTCTCAGGAATGTTCTACTTTTGTAATATTCTTAGATTAGATATTTTTCGTCGCTCTATCTTGTTGGTGGTCTACCTACACTGCGTCTTCCACTCCGTGGTACAATTTAAATATGATCCCGCAGAGAAACGACGAGCATAGTACTCTCCGTCGCCCTCTGTTAAACTTTGAGCGTTCATATGAGGCCCATCGTTAGCAACCACGTCTCAGTGCTGTAAGTCACCAGGATTTTTAGGAAGAATTGTGACATTAACGCGCAATCCGTGCAGGGCACAGAAATTTATCGTTAGTTTTTATTTTTTATATGTTAAAAGTAAAAAAGTCAGGTTCCACCGAGATTTGAACTCGGATTGCTGGATTCAAAGTCCAGAGTGCTCACCATTACACCATGGAACCGTCTCTTAAAACCACCAATGTTGCCTTTTCCAACAAATCCTTAACACATTGCCTTAGAGCACACTTGAACAAACAAAGTATGCATTAATTCTTTGTTCTTACGTTACGGCTGATTATTGATATATTATTTTGAAAAGTTGCAGCGGAAAGTTAATTTTGTAATGAGCTATTAAGCGGTTCCATGGTGTAATGGTGAGCACTCTGGACTCTGAATCCAGCGATCCGAGTTCAAATCTCGGTGTGACCTGAACTTTTTCTTAAAAAATCTTAAGCGTTTAATTGCGCATATGTAGAATGTTTTTTCTTTGTTATAGAATGATGAACAAAAATGTAGAATGACGGTTGAAGTAATGTAATTTGTTTTAATATGTTGTATAATCAGTGTTCCTGATGTCGAAAGTGTAATGCATTTAATTTTAAACAGCAATGATACTACAGCTGTAGTTTTTTGATAGCTTTCTTCAAATTCTGGGTTACTAGGCGGCATTACAATGTTATGTAACGATTAATTAAAAAAAAATCAGGTTCCACCGAGATTTGAACTCGGATTGCTGGATTCAAAGTCCAGAGTGCTCACCATTACACCATGGAACCGTCTCTTAAAACCACAAATGTTGCCTTTTCCAACAAATCCTTAACACATTGCCTTAGAGCACACTTGAACAAACAAAGTATGCATTAATTCTTTGTTCTTACGTTACGGCTGATTATTGATATATTTTTTTGAAAAGTTGCAGCGGAAAGTTAATTTTGTAATGAGCTATTAAGCGGTTCCATGGTGTAATGGTGAGCACTCTGGACTCTGAATCCAGCGATCCGAGTTCAAATCTCGGTGTGACCTGAACTTTTTCTTAAAAAATCTTAAGCTTTTAATTGCGCATATGTAGAATGTTTTTTCTTTGTTATAGAATGATGAACAAAAATGTAGAATGACGGTTGAAGTAATGTAATTTGTTTTAATATGTTGTATAATCAGTATTCCTGATGTCGAAAGTGTAATGCATTTAATTTTAAACAGCAATGATACTACAGCTGTAGTTTTTTGATAGCTTTCTTCAAATTCTGGGTTACTAGGCGGCATTACAATGTTATGTAACGATTAATTAAAAAAAAATCAGGTTCCACCGAGATTTGAACTCGGATTGCTGGATTCAAAGTCCAGAGTGCTCACCATTACACCATGGAACCGTCTCTTAAGACCACCAATGTTGCCTTTTTCAACAAATCCTTAACAATAAGAGCACACTTGAACAAACAAAGTATGCAGTAATTATTTGTTCTTACGTTACGGCTGATAATTGATATTTTTTTTGAAAAGTTGCAGCGGAAAGTTAATTTTGTAATGAGCTATTAAGCGGTTCCATAGTGTAATGGTGAGCACTCTGGACTCTGAATCCAGCGATCCGATTTCAAATCTCGGTGGGACCTGAACTTTTGCTTCAAACATTTGAAGATTTTGACTGTGCATATTTAGAATTTATGTTCTTTGTCAAAGAATTATGAATAAAAGTGGAGCACGAAGGTTGAACTATTGTAATTTGTATAATATACTAGCTAATGCTCGCGGCTTCGCCCCCGTTAATTTGTTTTCCTAAAAACCATGGCCTGAAAATTACGAACACCGCAAAAATGAGCAACTCATTTTGTATCAAGCAATTAAGCGGTTCCATGGTGCAATCAGCAATATTGAGCACTCTGGACTCTGAATCCAGCGATACGAGTTAAAATCTCGGTGGGACCTGAACTTTTGCTTAAAAAATCTTAAGCTTTTAATTGCGCATATGTAGAATGTTTTTTCTTTGTTACAGAATGATGAACAAAAGTGTAGTAAGACGGTTGAAGTAATGTAATTTGTTTTAATATGTTGTATAATCAGTGTTCCTGATGTCGAAAGTGTAATGCATTTAATTTTAAACAGCAATGATACTACAGCTGTAGTTTTTTGATAGCTTTCTTCAAATTCTGGGTTACTAGGCGGCATTACAATGTTATGTAACGATTAATTAAAAAAAAATCAGGTTCCACCGAGATTTGAACTCGGATTGCTGGATTCAAAGTCCAGAGTGCTCACCATTACACCATGGAACCGTCTCTTAAAACCACAAATGTTGCCTTTTCCAACAAATCCTTAACACATTGCCTTAGAGCACACTTGAACAAACAAAGTATGCATTAATTCTTTGTTCTTACGTTACGGCTGATTATTGATATATTTTTTTGAAAAGTTGCAGCGGAAAGTTAATTTTGTAATGAGCTATTAAGCGGTTCCATGGTGTAATGGTGAGCACTCTGGACTCTGAATCCAGCGATCCGAGTTCAAATCTCGGTGTGACCTGAACTTTTTCTTAAAAAATCTTAAGCTTTTAATTGCGCATATGTAGAATGTTTTTTCTTTGTTATAGAATGATGAACAAAAATGTAGAATGACGGTTGAAGTAATGTAATTTGTTTTAATATGTTGTATAATCAGTATTCCTGATGTCGAAAGTGTAATGCATTTAATTTTAAACAGCAATGATACTACAGCTGTAGTTTTTTGATAGCTTTCTTCAAATTCTGGGTTACTAGGCGGCATTACAATGTTATGTAACGATTAATTAAAAAAAAATCAGGTTCCACCGAGATTTGAACTCGGATTGCTGGATTCAAAGTCCAGAGTGCTCACCATTACACCATGGAACCGTCTCTTAAGACCACCAATGTTGCCTTTTTCAACAAATCCTTAACAATAAGAGCACACTTGAACAAACAAAGTATGCAGTAATTATTTGTTCTTACGTTACGGCTGATAATTGATATTTTTTTTGAAAAGTTGCAGCGGAAAGTTAATTTTGTAATGAGCTATTAAGCGGTTCCATAGTGTAATGGTGAGCACTCTGGACTCTGAATCCAGCGATCCGATTTCAAATCTCGGTGGGACCTGAACTTTTGCTTCAAACATTTGAAGATTTTGACTGTGCATATTTAGAATTTATGTTCTTTGTCAAAGAATTATGAATAAAAGTGGAGCACGAAGGTTGAACTATTGTAATTTGTATAATATACTAGCTAATGCTCGCGGCTTCGCCCCCGTTAATTTGTTTTCCTAAAAACCATGGCCTGAAAATTACGAACACCGCAAAAATGAGCAACTCATTTTGTATCAAGCAATTAAGCGGTTCCATGGTGCAATCAGCAATATTGAGCACTCTGGACTCTGAATCCAGCGATACGAGTTAAAATCTCGGTGGGACCTGAACTTTTGCTTAAAAAATCTTAAGCTTTTAATTGCGCATATGTAGAATGTTTTTTCTTTGTTACAGAATGATGAACAAAAGTGTAGTAAGACGGTTGAAGTAATGTAATTTGTGTTAATATGTTGTATAATCAGTGTTCCTGATGTCGAAAGTGTAACGCATTTAATTTTAAACAGCAATGATACTACAGCTGAAGTTTTTTGATAGCTTTCTTCAAATTCTGGGTTACTAGGCGGCATTACAATGTTATGTAACGATTAATTAAAAAACATCAGGTTCCACCGTGATTTGAACTCGGATTGCTGGATTCAAAGTCCAGAGTGCTCACCATTACACCATGGAAACGGCTTTTGGAACCACCAATTCTTCCACCTGCAACAACACCTTTTGTTTTATGCTTGAACAAAGACAATAATACTCATTTGGACAAACAACGAATGCGGTAATTCTTGTTCGTATTGTTAATAATTAAAGAAAAAAAATGTAGTTGGAAATTGGTTCTGTTATAAGCAATAAAGTTTTACCATGATGTACTGATGAGCTCTCTGAATTCAGCAATTCGAGTTCAAATTTCGGTGGCACCTGGACTTTTGCTTTACAAAATTTTATAATTTTATTGCACCGGTATTATAATGTTCAGTTTCTATAACCTAGTATTCTATGACATTGTCATTATTAAACACAGAAAAGTATTGATGACTTCGTTGAAGTAACGTCATATTCTTCGTAATATCAAGGGTCAATTTACAATTGTGCAATGTTAAAATAGGGATTGTTGCAAAAAAATCAGGTTCCACCGAGATTTGAACTCGGATTGCTGGATTCAAAGTCCAGAGTGCTCACCATTACACCATGGAACCGTCTTTTGGAACCACGAATTCTTCCACTTGAAACAACAACTTTTGAAAATGCTTTAAGAAAAACAATACTGACTCACTTGAATAAACAAAGACTGCCGTAATTCTTGTTTGTGTTGTTGATTGTTAAGTAAAAAAATTAAAGTGGGAAAATAATTCTTAAACAAGCAATTAAGTTGTTCCATGGTGTAATAGTGAGCATTCTGGAGTTTTTAATGCAGCGATCCGAGTTTAACTCCGGTGTAACCTGAACTTTTGCTTTATAAAATAGTAAAACTTTTATTGCTTCTGTATTGTAATGTGTAGTATTCCTCATAGTATAGTATTCTATGACATTGTCATTATTATAAGCAGAAACCTATAGTTGAGTTGGTTGAAGGAATGTTTCATAGCATGTTAGTAACAGTTCCTTAAGCATCGACGATGCAATATAATATGTAACAGTGCAAAAGTTTAAAAAATCAGGTTCCACCGAGATTTGAACTCGGATTGCTGGATTCAAAGTCCAGAGTGCTCACCATTACACCATGGAACCGTCTTTTGGAACCACCAATTCTTCCTTGTTACGCCTTTTGAAAACGGTTGAACAAAAACAATTGGAGCGCACTTGAACAAACAATATACGTAGTTGTTCTTTGTTCTTGATTGCTGGTAATTAATTATTATTATTAAAATAGTAATGAGCAACTAATTTTGTATCAAGTAATTAAGCGGTTCCATGGTGTAATGGTGAGCACTCTGGACTCTGAATCCAGCGATCCGAGTTCAAATCTCGGTGGGACCTGAACTTTTGGTTTGGGTTACCGTTTATTTTGGGAGCTTTTAGTGTCATCAAATATTCATTGACATAGTTTGATGAATCGCCAGACCCAAGTGGCAGTGGGCAGGGCAAGGTTCTCGAGTGGCGTCTACGGAGGGGAAGACGCAGTGTAGGGTAGGCCTCCAAAAATGTTGGATGCGGATGGCGCAGGATCGATCTGTTTTGCGAGCCTTGGGGGAGGCCTATGTTCAGCAGTGGGCGTCTTTCGGCTGAAATGATAATGATGATGAAATATTCATCAATTGTTTCAATGTACGGCAGCCATGGCAGGAGTAAACCTAGCTTATTTACGACCTACAATCTACCTTCAGGGTTAGACACCAAATTCAAATTTTTCAATTGTTCGTGAAAACAGAAATATATTTTGATTTATTTCTGTGATGTATTTGATTTTATTTTTCTGGCTTTGTTGTGGTTGGTTAATTTTTTTTTTACAATTATACGTTATTATCAGTATGTTCAAACATATAAGTAGTATTGCCGCCCGATAGTTTTACGCCCGTTAAAAAAATAATATTAGGGGACAATCTCACACAAATCGACCTAGTCCCAAACTAAGCAAAGCTTGTACTATGGGTACTAGACGACGATAGACATACTTACTTATATAGATAAATAAATACTTAAATACATATAATACATCCATAACTCAGGAACAAATATTCGTGCTTATCACACAAATAAATGCCCTTACCGGGATTTGAACCCAGGACCTCTTGCTTCGTAGGCAGGGTCACTACCAACTAGGCTAAAGCAGTCGTTAATTTATACTTTTATAACCCCCGACACAAAAAGAGGGTTGTTATAAGTTTGACCGCTACGTGTGTGTGTGTCTATCTGTCTGTCTGTGGCATCATAGCTCTTAAACGGGAGAACCGATTCGATTGCGGTTTTTAATTGAAAGCGGGTTTCTTGGCGATGGTTCTTAGAGAAGTTTCATCAAAATTGGTCCCGCCGTTTCAAAGTCATCAGCTCTTTTGCTAGCTGCGGAAGGGATCTTAAACGCATAATAAGTATTTACTTTATTTTCAAAAAATATGTGTGACCAAATTGCGTCGGGGGTTTGGAATTTTTTTAATTTATAGTTATTTTTCTATAGGTTTTGAACCGCTTTCTCTGCACGTGTTTTATTACTCACGTGTCCGGTGAATTCCCGATAGATAGGTTAAAGTCAACTTGGAGACTCATCAAGGCGATAAGTTTTATACGACACTCCATCCGATATTTATAATAACGCGAATAAGTACTTCTAAAAGGTAAATCTATTTTTGTCACCAACTTTCAAGATACGAGTAAAATACCGTTAAACTGTTTTTTTTGACGAAAAAACCAGCTAAGTGCGAGTGGGACTCGTGCACTGAGAATTCCGTGTAAATTAAAAAGCCAGCAATAATTAAAAAAAATTGGTCTATAATGACGGAGTTCTGAAGTAACAAACATAAAAAAATACAACCGAATTGATAATCTCCTCCTTTTTTATGTCGGTTAAAAACAAAGACATCTTTTGCTAATCAATGATTCTAGGATTTTTTTCTTTAGTTTTGGGTACTTGTGTTGTTTTGTATCGTGTTTAATAAGGTCTTGACTAACCGACAGATGGACAGCGAAGTGATCTTTTTCTCTTAAGTAAGATTTCCTTTTTCCTTTTGAGGTATTTGCAGAACCCTGTGAACTACTTTGAGGCTTTGACACTTTGAAAAATATCTCTGGTCCCAGATAGCTGGATTCAGCTTGGAAGCGCTTATTTAATTGCTTTACTAAACGATTATTCGTTAGCGAAAATATAACGTTAATTATCTTCAGTTAGTAATTGAATAAATACTTACACTGTCTTTTGTTTTGGGTCCGTGGAAAAAGGAAAGAGGTATGAGTGTACCGACTATTACACTCATACCCTCAATATAAGCTTTATAGATTTAGCGAAAAGTCATTTAAGTATACCGTTTCATCGACAGTACGGCAATACAGGAATCGTTTTGGTAACAATCTGAGGTGGTTTACTAATGTTTGACCAAAAAATTATTGACAAATGATCATTTGACAAACAACGTTTCACCAAATTATCATTTGGCAAACGTGACATTTGACAAATGTATCATTTTACAAAAACTCACTTAGCAAATGATCAATTAGCAAACACTACACTTGGTAAATGTGTTAAATAATAAAATGTCAATTGACCGTTTTCCATTTCACCAAATGATATGTTTCGCAAATTAAGCATATGTTTCATAGAAAGTTATTCACATCTGTATTAGGGCCAATCAACTTTTAAACCGACTATAATCTGTCCGCGACATTTTTCAAACAATTGCAGATTTTTGTAAGTAAACATGTTTTTTCTGTAATTTAATAGATGAATAGCATGAATACATGCCGTCCTACGTAAGTTTAACCTATTAAACCGTGAAATATCTTGTTGGAAGTACGATTTTTTGGTAACGCCAGAGACAATTTTGGTAACGCAGGAGACGCCAAAAACGTCGGTTTAAAAGTTGATTGGCCCATTAATACATAACTAATTTGTTTAGTAATCAATGAAACACTAATAATTGCAGCTGCTTTTTAAATAGCAAGACTTTTTTTGGTGGCCATAAAAAAATACCTAACACCAAAGGCTAATGCGGGAGCGTAGCGTAGAACCTAACCTATCCTTTGAACCTAACCTATCCGAGTCGCTTCCGCTCCGAGCCGTCTTGCTCGCTCGCTTCGCTCGCTCGCTGTAATAAAACGAGATTTCTAATAAACAATTCTAAAACATTGTAGGTACCAAACGTTTTTAGACCAATAGTAGTTTTGTCTGATAACTCAGTTGCTAAATGTTCATTTTGTCAAATAATTATTTATAAAATGTAAATTTAACTGTTGATCATTTGAATAAGTGAGTCATTTGTAAAATGACTACTAGTAAAATGATCAATTGGCGAAACATTTTTTTGCAAAACGTTGTTTGTCAAGTGTAATTTTGCCAAATGACTTTTGGTCAAACGGCAGGACACCATCTGAGGTAGAGTGTTTATACATCGACAAGAGGACCTCTGGGCACTTAGTGTAAGACTTTTTGCAAGGAAATTGTTTTGGTAATAATGTGAGGTAGGATAGTGATGTTTATGCATCGAAAAGACGACCTCTCGACGGCTAATGTGAGACTTTTTCCAAGGGAATTGTTCTGGGAAAAGTCTGAACCAGAGCAGTGACGTTTACGCATGCAAAAAACAAGTAAGTATGTAGTTTGTGTCTTAGCGCTAAGGTCGCTTACGTAAGACTCTTTTCTCAAAATTGTCTTAGCAAAAGTTCAGGTCCCACCGAGATTTGAACTCGGATCGCTGGATTCAGAGTCCAGAGTGCTCACCATTACACCATGGAACCGCTTAAGTGGTTAACAAAAAGATTAGTCGTTACCAATACAAAGAAAGCCGACAATTGAATAAACACTTCGCTCATTGTTCTAGATCAGTGGCCATCAATTATTCTTGGACACTAATTAGGTACATAAAAGAGTCTAATAGTATTGTTTTAACGAGACATCAAGCGGTTCCATGGTGTAATGGTGAGCACTCTGGACTCTGAATCCAGCGATCCGAGTTCAAATCTCGGTGGGACCTGACTTTTTTCTTTAAACAATTATATTATCTGAAGCCTTGTGAATCTAAACAAAGCAAGTTACGGTGCAGGAGTTTTGTCTGACAATGTAACTAAATAAATTGGTGTTTTGTAACAAAATATTTTTTTAACACAAGCTTTTTGCCGAATTTACTTATTACAAGCTTTTTATTAACTTGCATTGTATGTTTGTTCGTGTGGAATCATTCAACTCAAATTTGAAGTAAGTATCTTCAACTGATTGAGCTGAAATTTCGCATGCATGTATAGATCCGATGACAATGCAATATTATTATGACATGGAGCTGATCTGATGATGGAGCTGGAGGGTGGCCGTAAGAACTCTGTAATAAAACGACACGACCGCATCAAATTTGGATTCGATTGATTTGTCCTGACGAGTATTTTGGTAACCAGGGGCAAAAAGTACAGTCAGAAAAAAAGCTTGTATTAAAAATGGAATTTTTAACAAACACTTATTATTTACTGTACTTGTATTGCTATCCATACTTTATGTCTCTACGAAGTTGGACGTCAAATCGATCATTGATCGCTAGAACTGAGTGAAAGTGGACTTAAAGTTTTGACCTGAAGACAAACATACAATTTTTTGAGAATAAGCGAAATGCTAACTATTTACTTGTTTCTATCTGATTGAGTTACAGGAAATCACGGCAGATACTTAGTGTTAGTGAAAAACAACTGGTGTCTAAGACAACAAATGCCTCTTAGAACTGACAACAGTAATGAATAGCATTACAAATTTAATAAGAACTCGTGCAAGCAAAATTTGAATACAGTAGGTACCGTTATTTTTCTCATTGGCCTCGTTCCATAAATCAATTGCCAATAAAGTCTTCAGACATGAGAGCGTGAGTGAGCGTGTATTAAAAATTGAGCACACGCCAAGACGACAATATATACCTACAGATATAAAGCTGTATAGCACATCAGTGAAAGTATTTTCAGACGCGTCGATAGAGATGCCAAAATCTGGCATATCTGCCAGCCGGTTCCATGGTGTAATGGTTAGCACTCTGGACTCTGAATCCAGCGATCCGAGTTCAAATCTCGGTGGGACCTGATCTTTTGTTATCTCTTAAAATATGTAATTTCTACTAATTATGTATGCGAAAGTTTGCGATTGTTAGCCTGCGTTTGTGTTACCGTTTCACGCTAAAACAATACAGATAGTTGAACTTCTGGAATAACACAGACCCTTTTTATTCCGATATACCCACGGGATCCATGTAAAATCCAAAAATATAAGGTGCTAATACCAATATTTCCAGGGCATAACTTGGCATCAAAACAAGTCACTTTCACTCAACTTTTCAAAATTAAAAAGAACCTAATCTTTTCATATATATTCATCCAAACGGATTACTGCTTTAGTAATGGAAAATCGAGATTTTTTTTCAAATTTTTAAAAGTTGTTCGAATAAAAGTGACTTGTTTTGATGAGTAGATTAAGCCATAGAAATACACGGTGATTTTTAATCGGTGATCAGGAGTTGAAAAATATTAATCCCTAGCCAAATGGAATTTAATAGATGAGGTCTCAAGCAATCAAGTCTCTGTATAATTAAAATAAAAACGATATTGTTAAAACTTCCTCCATCCACCTAATACATGGGCATCCTACATCTGTTGAAGTTAGGTAGTTTCGTCAAGTGTCATCGCTTTGGCGGGAAATTTGACAGGTCTCACGACAAAGTTTGCTTAAGAAACTGACTTGTCAAAGAGGTTTTAGGGTCATAGACAAAACCATGTGTAGTGTGACAATGATTTTAATCAGAAAAATGTTTTCCAAATAATCATTATTTAAAAAAGTAGATATTATGTTTCACGTAATTGCGACTTAAGCGTGATCGTCACCGAATACTGATCTAGAAAAACTGGTTCCTGATACCGATTAAAAATCATCGTGAATTGGTATCTAATTTGTTAGCACTCTGTATTAACCTCTAAGTCTAGAGTCATAGTTTTTCACAGGTGTTCTTCATACTACGATGAAAATTTTTGAAATCCCTGAGGGTATTTATTTAAATCTTGTTTTTTCTTTAAAAAAGCGAAATATAATTAGATATATTTTACAAACATTGGTACTTACTAGTGCGCTTAACTTACAGTCGCGGAATGAAAAGGTTCCTCATCTTAAAGTCGACTGTTGCTTGCAGAAAAGTTGATAACGTGAAGGAATCACACGAAATTGCAATGATGATATTGACACAAGCTGATTGCATTTAGTTTTAACAGATTACCTGTCCCGAAGCAATGTGCGGCGTTCTTTCGACACGCCGCCATAGTAACAATGACATTAAACGCTCATAGTCACACATGAAGCGCATGTGCCTCATGTGTGAACCTGTTAGTAATCGTAAAAGGCCTCCAACAACATGGAGCGACGACCTGGTGCGGGACCGATCTGTTTGGCGAGCCTTGGGGGAGGCCTATGTTCAGCAGTGGACGTCTTACGGCTAAAATCATGAAAAAATAACGTATCGTAAAAAGTCATGGCTTGCTAATACCCTACAAAGGCTAGAGTGAATAGGCTGTTACTGAACCAGTTAGATACACTTTGGTCTCATCTGCACTTTTCATTAGTTGAGATAGAGGTCAACACAGTTCAGTTCAGTTTAAAAATGAAACTTCCGTGAGACTCACTCATAGTGAAAATATACGGATCACTCACGTCTTAAAACGAGTTTAATTCGACATGTTTCTGCTAATCAGTACGCTTAGTATAAAGTTTTACTTCACCAAAATACTTCTCGATCGCGTTTTCGTAAAAAAATCAATTACTAGGGAAACATGGACAGCGCCTCCACGCGCACGCGTCCATGTTTCCATAGAATTGAAATTTTTACGTAAACGCGATCGAGAAGTATTTTGGTGAAGTAAAACTTATACTAAGCGTACTGTACGCTTAGTATAAGTTTTACTTCACCAAAATACTTCTCGATCGCGTTTACGTAAAAAAATCAATTACTAGGGAAACTTGGACAGCGCCTCCGCAGCCGCGCGTCCATGTTTTCATAGAATTGAAATTTTTACGTAAACGCGATCGAGAAGTATTGAAGTGAAGGAAAACTTATACTAAGCATACTGTACGCTTAGTATGTTTTACTTCACCAAAATACTTCTCGATCGCGTTTTCGTAAAAAAATCAATTACTATGGAAACATGGACAGCGCCTCCGCGCGCGCGCGTCCATGTTTCCATAGAATTGAAATTTTTACGTAAACGCGATCGAGAAGTATTTTAGTGAAGTAAAACTTATACTAAGCATACAGTACTTATCCCTTCTACCCGTAGCCACACGTCACTGCAGCTGCCAAACGCGCACTACGCGCTACCGCGGCTGCTCGACAAAACTGATATACCGGCGCACAAATACCCGCGTTTTTATCGTCATTTTTGCTGTCATTGTTAAATGTAGGGTAACACACAACACTAACAACATCATCCTACTGTAAAAGCCCGTACACATTTACCATTGACGCAGTATGATTATTCAACACTGTCTTCCAACATGTCGAGTAAAACTCGTTTAAAAACGCGAGTGATCCGTATATTTTCACTAATCGTAGAAACGTTCATATTTTTGCTACATTTTCGCAGTTATCGGGAAGTTCTGTTTTTTGGCAGCGTTTATCAATTTTATAAGAAATCAGGTTTCGTGCCAAATGTAACGATCGCAGAAATCATGTGCGGAGTGTACTTCTGCGAAATATTTCATTTTAGTTAGCTTCCACACGAAAAATGTTGCGTAAAATTACGGAGATTTTTTTTTGTACAAAATATTTTTGAAATATATTTCACAAAGTGTAGTGGGCGGTTCTGAATGTTGAACGTTATTATTAAAATATCGAAAAGTTTTTTGTTGAAACCGTAAATTTCGCCGGATTTATTAAAACGGCGTCGTATAGAACCTATTACGTTAGGCTAGTTTTATAAAGGAACACGTCGCGTCACGGTATGCGCGCACGAACAACTTTTGTCTCCGCGACTATTTTTCAAGTCTATGGGTTAGTATGGAAGTGCGCCGCGACTCCCGAGATACAAATACACATAACACAAATAAATCGCCTTGCGACTAAGTTGCTCACGGACATAGTTCGAAGAATCGCCAAACTTAAGGCGTGTCCACATTTGTGACAGTGCCTAATTTGCCGAATATAAAATCAGTAATGTTCTGTCAATGAAGAAGTTGTACATTTTGCTTTGCATCCTTAAATTACATAGGACCTTGGTTTTTGACCCATTTTTGTTAACTCGTAGGGTAGTTCATATTGTAGCCCCTAAATGTCCCTCAAGGTCTAAGTTTGCTAAGAGACAATACACTGCCTTATCATCCTACCTGTACAATAAAATAAACAAAATCCTTAATATGTACCCATTGAATCAACTAGATTGTAGTAAGGCATTGGTGCAGTGGCTTTGCGCGCTGACTTATGATGACACTGAATCACTTCTCCCGTGATTCTTATACATAGTATCTTTGCAAGTTTTTACTTTCGAGCTTGAGTTAAGACTGAACTTTTTTGTTACACACTTGCACATACACACACGCACACATACACACACACAACTTACTAATTACTTATTAATAATTATTAGACTTAGTGTGTTTACCTTTTCTCGCTCATGCTGACCGCAGTGAGCTGCACAACTGTGTTGAGGTTTTTTACACTAGTCCTGTGCTGATTCGGTTGTGCTGTTCATTGTGTTTAGTGTGGGAGTGGGCCAAGGTTCCGTAATTTAAAGTATAGTTTTTAAGAATTTATGTATTGTATCCACTAATTTAATTTAATTTAATGTAATAGTCTGGTTGGAAGGAGCGGTCCCTCCCAACTCAAGTATTGTTATACTTACCGGGAGGGGCTGGACGTAATTGTTGTTTTAATTAGTGTGGAAACGAATAAATATTTTTGTATTTTTGTTTGTATTTTTTGTATTATTCCGTGACCGTATCAGATACACGTGTCAGTATCGATAATATGGACGTCTTTTTGTTACGCGAATAATTGTCTCAAGCTGCAGTACGATTCAATCCATTCCGAACACAGACACCACCGACCGACTCCTGTAGCGATGCCATGCCACTCTGTATAGTTCGACACCATGCGTCTACACTTGTAACATTTACACTTTTGGATAATGTACCTCTACAGAGGGTAAATCGATTTAAATATCTAGGACACATAATTACGGTCGACCTCAAAGACAATGACGATATAGAGAGGGAAAGGAGGGCATTATTACGAAGAGCGAATATGATGGCTCGCAGGTTTGCACGGTGTTCAAGAGAGGTTAAAATTACACTATTCAGAGCCTATTGTACATCTTTTTACACGTGCAACCTGTGGGCTAGATACACCAACGTAAGTTGCAATGCCCTCCGAGTACAGTATAATAATGCATTTAGGGTGTTGTTGGGGCTGCCTCGATATTGCAGTGCATCAGGGATGTTTGCTTCGGCACGCGTCGATTGCTTTTATGCAACGATGCGTAAAAGGTGTGCGTCCCTGGTGCGCCGCGTGAGAGGCAGCACCAACAACATCCTAAAGATGATTTCGAACAGGCTTGACTGTCCTATTGTGAATCACTGCTGTGCGATTTCGAATGGAGTGGCGCAGAGGTGATTCACAAATAGACTCTATTTTATTATTTAATATAATGTAATACTAATCCTTAGAAAGTAAGACGCATGTATTACTAACAACCTATGGACTCCGGTCTGCAATAAAGCATTTGAATTGAATTGAATTTCATCGTACATGGTATGTGACCGTGTCAGCACAACCTAGACCGTCCACATTGCAGCGTAACATGTCCTGTAGCGATGCCACGTAGTCCGGTCCGTCATTATGTCACAAGTGTGGACCCACCTTTTAAGTGGCGGTGGGCGGGGCACATCGCTCGTAGAATTGACGGCCGATGGGCCTAAAGGTTCTCGAGTGGCGTCCGCGGACCGGAAGACGCAGTGTAGGTAGGCCTCCAAGATGGAGCGACGACCTGGTTAAGGTGGCGGGAACGCGTTGGATGCGGATGGCGCAGGGCCGATCTGTTTGGCGAGCCTTGGGCCTATGTTCACTAGTGGACGTCGTTCGGCTGAAATAATGATGATGATGATGAGTTTTATAACAATCTTAAAAAGATAACGGTTTCAGAAAAAAACTTTTCTGACAGGTGGGTATTGCCAGTGATCCGTTTCACGTTACATTCTTGGCGACTGGAGGTACGATTAGTGTACGAAATGTCAAAGTAATAAAGTTTGCGACACTAGCGCACACTAGTTAACAGAATCATTCGCTTCGGATCCAAAGTTATTCCAAATGCACAGATATTACGAGTACGTCATGTCCCACTGCTCCCCCGGCGCCCCAGTTTACCATTGTAACTCGATAAGATATTTATTGACGGGCAACATTCGAAAATGGCTCCTCGCCGCCGTCGCAGAAGCGGATCGCATTCTACATTTTTATTTTGTCAATATTTAATGCGAAGGTTTGGACGCAGTTCAGGGGCGCGACGAGTCCGAAGATATACTTCGTTTTTAGGGCAAACTTAGGGCTTATAAGTAATTTCGTCTTGTCTGTCTGTTCGTCCGTCTGTCTGTCTGTCTGTCTGTCTGTCTGTCTGTCCGCGGCTTAGCGCAGTGGTTATTGGTGCTAGAAAGCTGTAATTTTGCATGGATATATATAGCAATGTCCCCGAAAAAGTGATAAAATAAAATGTAATAAATAATTTTTTTTAGGTTACCTCCCCTCCCAATAGACGTAAAGTGGGGGTGATTTTTTTTCTCGTCTAACTTTATATTGTGGGATATCGTTGGATAGGTCTTTTAAACGATTTTTTGATACAGTGATTCGTTTGCGAAATATTCAACTTTAAAGTGAATTTTTTTGTTAGAATCGAGCTAGCTTACTTACTTAGGCTTTACTTGCAAAAAAATTTCGCGCCCCGCCACTGTTGTAACCTGCACCTTTTGCACTATTATAATGACGTATTATTTTGAAGTAAAGGTCTCTCGTCATTTCGCATCCTCCTCCGCCGCTGCAGGGGCTTTTCTTCACCGAAAGACTCATGGGAAAATTTTCACAAAAATTCCGAAAAACTCAAAGATGCGAGCTCTGGCTCGAACCTACAATCCTCTGCTTGAGAGGCGGTAGGTTAAACCATCAGGCCACCATGCCTCACAACAATACTAACTCTTATCTTAAGATGTATCCCGCATTAGCACCCTACACTCGGCGTAGAGCGGCAGCGTCCACGGGCATATATTTGCGGCAGCGCTTAGCGACCGGTATAAAATATTGTTTTTTACCAATATCCCGACTGAGGGGCGGAGTTACCTGCCTCTATAGACTAGGAGTCGGTGCTGGAAACAAAGTCAACTTTTTTTTATTTCATTGAGGCGAACTAACAGCAGGTCACATGTCAAAGGCAATGACCGCCGCCCATGGACTTCTATCATCATTGTTACTATCCCCTGCTCGAACACATTCCACTGTTGGGCATAGGCCTGCTCTTAGAAGAGGGCTTGTGCTGCAGTTCCCACGCAGTCCCAGTACGACTTGGTAATTTCATACACCATAGAACTGCTTTGCAAATTCCTCACGATTTTTTCTTTCACCGAAAAAGACAAGGGAATTTCAAATATGTAAGAATATTAATAATAGTGACTTTTATCAAGATTTTAATGTGTTTTTTTGATTCAAAAATGGTCAATGATAAAGTTAAATGAAGAAGAACAAAGAATTAAGTTTTGTAATTCACAATTGTACTGTAGTCAGTTTAATTTTTCAATTTGTTCTTGTTCATTTAACTCTACCATTGACCATTATTTAAACAAAACAAAAACACTACAGTATAGTCTTAATAAAAAGTTACTATTATTATATATTATATTTGAAATTTCCTACTACTATCGTTAATAATCAGTATAGCGCACTTAGTGTGGTCAGCTAATTAACGATATCAAACCAATAAAAGATCAGGTCCCACCGAGATTTGAACTCGGATCGCTGGATTCAGAGTCCAGAGTGCTCACCATTACACCATGGAACCGCTTAATAGCTCATTAAATTTGTTAAATACTACTTAAGAAGTTTGTTTATTTTGACGTATTTATGAACGTCGTACATATGTATACGTGTCTTCGTAATTGCACAAGTGGTTCCCTTTCTGTGTGAAAACTATTGTTAAGTTGTTACCTATTTAAGTATTTAAGTTATTTGCGTGGCTTTAATTTTAAAATAACATCTGTTTCATAATTTATGTAAAATAATTGAGGGTACAAAATTGTGTTATATGTATATTTTAGATCAATCTGGCTTAAAAAAAACTAGGTTTGTTTTTGAAATTCTATTCTATGTTCCGTATTACAAAATATGTATGTTAATGTAGACCTTTATGTAGACGGACGTTACTATTTTCATATTAGGTGTTGTTAAATATCCCATATGAGACAAAATTAAACAAAGAAGTTTTATTGAATATCACACAATTAAACAGTATAGAAAAATAATACATTAAGAAAATTTACAGAGTAATAAGAAAGGAAGAGATTAAAGCAGATATATTGGTGCAAGTAATTATTAAAATGTACAGAACATTAATAAAATACGTAAAATAATTATAAATACAATAGATACAGCATCACATAGATAGATAAATGCATACATTATAATACTACGCTAATTAAAAACTTGTAGCACAAAACATAACAAAGTAACTTAACTTTAACTTTAGGTTTACAGATAATCTGGTTACGTGTCAAATTATAATACATAATGATCATTTGATATAAAGAATTTTTTCAGGAAATTATAATATATAAGATGACCACTACGTTATTCAATGTGTTTATTTGTATTTTTTCCTTCCAAAGGTTTTTCCTGTGTGAATAAATCTCTCTCTATTGCTCTCTCTTTCTTTCCTTATGTACTTATTCTACATTTTTTAACTTTATGTATTTTGACACGTTGAAATGAAATGAAATGAAATGAAATGAAATGATGATTTTATTTGCGGAATATGGGTTACATAGGGTGTTACATTATTAATAATAAACGCAGCCATATTCTACTTAATTAAGCATGCAAACTTTAGTGTTTAGATAGACCAGGTACATTTTGTTGAATGGTTTTTAAAAATTAGGACATTATTAATACTAAGACTGTCAATTTAGTCTAACAATGGGTAAAAATAGTAGTCGTGAATAAACATTTACTTACTTATTAGGAAATTTCATATTCAGAAACTCTTTTGTTGAATAAAGGTTCAGTTCACATAGCAATGAGTATAATTTTTTTTTGAACTGGTTCAAGGTAAGGTCCTTTATGTCTCTTGGAAGTTTGTTATATATTTTAATGCACATAACATAAGGACTGCCAGCTGTTCGCTTTAGACGCGTTTTAGGTACAGTAAGCAGGTTTCTTTGCCTGGACATACGGTTATTGTATGTTATGACATCACAGTTTTTTTTAAAATAGTGTAAGTTACTATGTACAAATACCGCTGTTTCGTACACATACAATGCCGGTAGACTCAGAAGCTGTTTGCTTTTGAAGACTGGTTTACATGAGTCTAAGGGTTTAAGAGAGAATATGGCTCTAATACATTTTTTTTGTTTAATGAATGCTTTGGGCATCTCTGTAGAATTTCCCCATATGATAAGGCCATAGCGAAGAACTGACATAATATAGCCATGATAGGCAACGAGGGCAGCTTCTTGTGACACTGTTTGACGTAGCTTTCGCAACGGGAAGATAAATTTATTTAATTTGCTACAAATATTTGCGACATGGGGTTTAAAGTTACAGTGTTCATCTAAAGTTATACCTAGGAACTTAGCTTGACTGTCTTTGTCAACGGGGTCGCCTTTATATTTGATATCTAGATCTAAAGGTTTACCTTTACATGTCATGAATTGAATATGTTTAGTCTTACTAATATTAATTGATAAATTATTATTTTCTAGCCACTGAATTGTTTGATGTAAGGTTTGATTTATTTCATGTTCGTATGTCTCTTTATTTGTACAAGGAATCACGATTGATGTATCATCTGCAAACAGAACTGTTGGATAAGGTATTACCTCAGGAAGGTCGTTAATGTAAAATGAAAACAGCAATGGTGAGAGAACACTTCCTTGAGGCACTCCGAATTCGTTCATTTTATATGATGATTTGTAGTTTACCAAGTTTTTTTTTTCTTCTTTTACTATTTCTGTACACTGGAATCTCTCATATAAGTATGATTTTATCCAGCATAGTATGTTTCCTCTTATGCCGTATAGTTCCAATTTATTTAGAAGTTTTTCGTGGCATGCTAAATCAAACGCTTTAGACATATCTAAGAAAAGTACACTTACAGGCATCCCTTTGTCTACATAATGTAAAACATCTTTGAGTAACGAAAAAGCTGCAGTGGCAGTCGATTTGTTCTTTCTGAAGCCATGTTGACCTTCGTGCAGGAGAGAGTGTTTATTGGCAAAATTGGTAAGTCTATCTAGCATAACTTTTTCAAAGATTTTCGACAGTACAGGAATCAGTGCTATGGGTCTGTAATTGTTCATATCATTTCTCTTACCTTTTTTGTACAATGGTTTAACAATTGTTTTTTTAAGACGATCTGGAAATGTTCCTTCTTCGATCGATAGGTTTACAATATAAGCCAGGGGTTCCGATATTGTTTTAGCACATAGTTTTAAAATCTTTGAATTGATTTCATCGTAACCGGATGAATTAGTGTTTTTGAGATTCATGATAATTTTTTGTATTTCTAGTGGAGTTGTAGGGTTACAGAACATTGTTGATGTATGGCGAATACAGTTTGGAGCTGAGGATTGGTAGTTGGGTTGAAATTTGTTAGAAACGCTTATGAAATAGTCGTTGAGTAAACTTACCATGTCGTTAGGGTTGGATATTATCTGTCTATCATTAAGTATACTTTTTATTATGTTTTTTTGTCGTTCTCTTCTGACAGGTAGTAATTTAATTTAATTTGTTACAAGCAAACACGTCTACAGTCTCCTAGCCTATATCCAGTAAGTACCCTAGTATGTGGCAATATGAAATATGAAACGAACGTCCGTCCGCATGATTGATGTTGTGAATGTTTCATTTTAACTCTTTATCGTGTTCGATATAAGCAGATACGAGTCTGAATTGAAATTTGTTTCTTTGACTTTTGGCTCGACATAAGCTATACTTCGTTTTTTTAGCATTCGAAAGAAGGTAAGCGATCTTAATGTGTCTTTTTATTGAAAAACACTCTTGAAAAACCGACTTCATAAAACACCCAAAAACTAGAAAGCAAAAAAATAAAATAAAAATTGAACCGACTATAAACAAAAAGCATAGAAATATCTTTCTACTAAGGGTGAGGCCACACGAGCGTAATTTTGTGAGTCGTGAGCGGCAGAATTTCGGTTCGCACACTAAATAGGTAACAATTTGAAAGGAAATATGGTCATTTACACTCTTTTGGTTTCATAAGTAATAGTTACTGTTTTTTTAAAGCGTTTTGCAATAAAAAGACTCGTCAAGATTGTTTACCTTATTTCTAATGCTAAAAAAAAATGAAGTATAGCATTCACTTGTCTGCGTCTTCCCTCCCTTATACCATTCCATTAGATATGGGAGTCGAATTGAAATGCCGGTCATAATCCCAGATTATATCCCTCTGCAGGGCACAGGCTTCCTCTCAGAATGAGAGGGCTTGGATCGTAGTTCTCACGCGGGCCCAGTGCGAATTGGGAACTTCACACATATCTTTGATTGCTTCGAAGGTGAGTCCAGCTTTGCACACGAATCTTTTCCTTCACTGTAAATCTCGAGGTAAATTTCAAATGTAATTTCACACATGAATTCGAAAACTTAGATAACCCCAAAAATTCAGGTTCCACCGAGATTTGAACTCGGATCGCTGGATTCAAAGTCCAGAGTGCTAACCATTACACCATGGAACCGATGGTGATAATGAATAATTATTAATGAAACGTGTACGATTCTACGTTAGTTTTAACGTCGTTGGTCTTATTTATTCAAGTGTGTTATAGAAAATGTATGCTACGTAATTTTATTTATACAACACTAGCTGGTGCCCGCCACTTTCCGCGTTAATCATTGATGCTCCGCTCCTATTGGTCGTAGCGTGATGTTATAATAATATAGCCTTCCTCGATAAATGGACTATTCAACACAAAAAGAACTTTTCAATTCGAACCAGTAGTTCCTGAGATTAGCACGTCAAACCAAAACCAAACAAACAAACTCTTCTATAAAACATTATAAAAAAAAAAAAAAAAAATATTAGGGGACAATCTTACACAAATCGACCTAGTCCCAAACTAAGCAAAGCTTGTACTATGGGTACTAGACGACGATAAACATACTTATATAGATAAATAAATACTTAAATACATAGAAAACATCCATAACTCAGAAACAAATATTCGTGCTCATCACACAAATAAATGCCCTTACCGGGATTTGAACCCAGGACCTCTTGCTTCGTAGGCAGGGTCACTACCAACTAGGCAAAAGCGGTCGTATTAGTATAGAATAGATGAAATTAAAATCGAAGTCAGAATACCTTTATTCAATTTAGGCCAAAACAATCACTTTTATGAATGTCGAAGAATCTACCACCGGTTTATAAAACCCCTGTTGAGAAGAATCCAACAAGAAACTCAACAAGGTACTTATTTATATTTGAAAACACATCTGACAGAGTGGTCGTGGTCATGAGGGGTTGCTCTCCGCTGCGGTCGCTGCCTTGCCGATCCTTCTCCACCGGTCTCTATTGGCTGCCTGGCGAGCGTACTCCGCCACAGGGATCTTGGTTATGGACTTAATGGTATCTGTTTGAGCCTATAAAGTTGCATGGTATTTAATTTAATTCGAAATGGGACGTATTTCGCCACCCATGCAACCTCTGCGAGCGCCGTGCTTTATGGTGCTAAATAGTGCTAATATAGAGCCGAAAAAAGAAAACAAAACAATCGAAGTCGTGACCTTTCAACTGCGGCAGCAATACGCACTGCTAATTTTCCGCATGAAGAAAATCCATCCATACTAATATTATAAATGCGAAAGTGTGTCTGTCTGTCTGTCTGTAACCTCTTCACGCTTAAACCGCTGAACCGATTTAGACAAAATTTGGTATGGAGATAGTTTGAGACCCTGGGGAGGACATAGGATAGTTTTTATCCCGGAAAATTGCATAGTTCCCGCGGGATAGCGATAAACGAATTCTTTGCAGACGGAGTCGCGGGCAACAGCTAGTATATTATAATTAATATAGTTTTACATACCGCATCCTATCTTGAATCTCTCGGACACCGTATCGCAGATCTGCACCATATCAAAGAATAACCGCACCGCACATAATATCTGACCGGGGCTAAAGGTGAGTGAAATACCATCAGTTTGATTATATTATTTCCATACAGCTTTATAGGCAAACTAAAAAGAGTGTTAGAACACCTAGATCTACAGTCCATTAACAAGCCAGCACAGTATCTGTACATCCGAATTAAACAGAATTATTTTTTAAAACAGTAGATACGCGTCTTGAAATTGTTTCCAATCATCCTTGTCCATGATATAATTATTAGTTTGACTAGCTCACCCCGCAAACGTTGTTTTGCCATATATATATCACCTAGGGGCATAAAAAATAGCCTACGTCCTATTCTCAGACATACCTACCAAATATAGAGAAAAAACTGTCATAAAAATCGATCAAGCCGTTTTAGAGGAGTTCGATAACAATCACCGTGACACGAGATGCTTATATATTAGAAGAAAACCTTACTTAGGTATTAAAGCCTTCTTAAATTAGATTTGAATTTTGTATCTGTTTGATAGATAATAATTTTATCAGGCCAAATTATAGGATTATAAATTATTTTCGTGAATGTATGTTTATAGCGGGCAAGACCGCGGGTTAACACTATTATGTAATAACTTTACATTACCTATAACTAATTTTCAGTTTAATCAAACTCATTTCAATAGCTTCGTAACACTCCAACCCTCGAGAAAAATCAACGAAGCCCAGAAACTAAGTCGCCATCTTTATTCTCAAACCGCGGTCAAAAACGCGTAACAATAATACCAGATAAAAAACCCAGCCCATAGGTAAGTTGCCCCGAAACAAATGACTGCCAAATAGAAAAAGCGGCATTCCGCAAAAGCAAATCAGTCAAGGGGTTGACACGTCAGACCGACAAGTATTTATGACCGGCCAGGATGGGAAAAGTTTTAAAAACTAACCACTTTTCATTTCGAACGCAATCTACGGGACGACAAATGGCCCTGGGACATGACCATGCCAGTTTCGAGTTTCATTTTTTTAGCTGTTGCTCACTTTCTCGGAGCTTTGGGTTCCGTAGATGAACAGTTGCAGTGAGAATGATCAATTAGCATAGAGGCCAACTACAGTTTATATAGTATTGAAGATTGTGCAAATGTTTAGTGTATAAAATAATATTTTATTTTTAAATTATTTTAAGTTATACTTATTGTAGTCAGGGTTACTGTCACCGAAATCGACGTAGAGAGCTTTACGGTTTTGTTTGGTATTGAACTTGGAAAGAAGATTCAGTCAACCGGAGGCGCAGTATTAAGTACCTAAAACTCAAGTTTCTCATATCTATCACACCACACGATTACTACAACACGATGTTAGTTGTTACATTATTCAATTTGAGTGCCACGACGGAACAGAAAATGTTAAAAATGTTACCGTAGCCTTTCGGCCAAACTTTTGATTGTACAACGTTTCTCATATAATTTACAAGTTGTCAATACACACAAAATACAGTAAAATAAAAACAAAAATATAAAGTCAGTCAAATAAACCGCCCCGGATCGCACCAGGCGCAAAAGTGCCCAACACACTAGCCGCATTATCCCACTGATCCGCGATGGTCAACCTTTGCACCAGAAACGACCCAGAGCAATGGTCAAGACCTCTCTCACGCAGACGGCGCAACACTTACCACTTCTCGTATAGGTTTTCTAATACGGGTGACGTCACGAGTTAAAGCTACTAATAACTATTTGCGAGTACAATTTACACAAACGACTCAAAGTGTTTTCCAAAAGAACCCCAACGCAACCCTTACAGAAGTTGTCGCGACGATTTGTACAACCGTCGGCGCTATATTGCGAGCGAGACGAATGGTGCAGGGCGCCCTTTAATAAAATATTTACAGGATTACGAGGGTGTCTCGATCTTAGCGAAATTAAGCGGGAGAAATCTATTTGGATCAGTGACAATTAAATTTTAG